>CM060439.1:50482062-51732062 GCA_030545235.1 Helianthus tuberosus | reverse complement strand
CAGGATTTCTAGTGATCTGTAATGCAGCAGAATTATCAACGTAGATTGGAGTAGTTAGGAATTCAAAACCGTAATCACGCATTTGTTGTTGTATCCACAGGACTTGGGAGCAACAACTTGAGGCAGCAATGTATTCAGCTTCGCTGCGTCTAGAAATGTCCTTCATCGCCCAACCATGCATCCTAAACCTTCCCTGCATCACCACCTCCGGCTCCACTTGTTTCACCATCTTCACCTTTGCCTCCAGCCTCGATCGTCAGGATCTCCTCAGCCTCCTCAGCCTCTTCATCGTCCAGTTCAGCTAGCCTTGCCTTCCAGCCTTCAACATCCCAGGTGCTCTTGTCAAAAGCAGGATCCTGAGCTTCCAAGGCCATTTGCAGCTTGGTCCTGTACATTGCTATGGCAGCAGAGATTTTGGCGTCTTCGGTGATCTCACTCTTCTCATAGTCAACATTAACCAGCACCTTGGCCATCTGCTGTTTGGTTTCCCGGACTTCCTTCTGAAGATCAGCAATTGTGAGGTCCTTTAACACCGCAACCTGCTGGAGATCGGCAATCTTCCTATCCTGATCCTCAACGTGGCCCACATAGTCCTCAATCTCAGCGAATTTCTGTAAAAGGAATAAAGGATAAGGTCAGAACCAAGTGATCCTCAGATCAGCAGGATATGTCAGCAGGATATACAAGCAGAGACAGTGATCCTTACCTCATTAAAGTACTCAAGGAATTGGTGGCGGATCAGAGGCAGACCCTGCAGATCCTCAGCTTCAGAGCCTTTTCTCTTCTTGATTGCCTTTCCTTTGAGGGGTGCCTTGGGGACCGAAGCTGTCGGACTGGTAGGAGCTTTTCTCTTGGAGGATCTGACAGTGGTGAGATCAGCAACGTTGAACTTGGAAGCAGACTTGGTGGATTTTCCAGCACCTACACAACCAAAACAAGATAAGTATCTTTTCTTAATTTATATTTCACTATTTATTTAAATTTTAAAACAAGGATACTTACTTGACATTGTGACAGAGCCTGAGGATACCTCCTGTGAATCTTGGGTTGTTGTCTTGAAAGTTCTTGTCTCAGGGTCAAGTTTCTTGAAAGCGAGGAGCCTCTCCTTAGCAGCAGGGGACAATTTGAGGTGTGAGACGGTGATAGCTGCATAACAAGAAAGCAAAAATATAAGTGATCCTTACATCAAAAGAAAGTTCTGGTGATCCTTCTCAGGATCCTCCACCCTACCATGGGTAGCCCATTTCTTGGGTAGATCCTTTCCATCCTTAATAGAATCTCTCTTGACGAAAAAGAAACGCCGCTTCCAGTTAGTATCGTTCTTAGTGGCTTTGAAGATCGGGCGTTCCTCACCGGGTTTACGTTTAAACAAATAACGATGAGAACCAAAGGTGGTAAGATCATACAGCTCTCCCAGCTCTGCCATTCCTAGATCTATTCCCTCCTGATCGATGATCCTTTCAAGGGTGTATAAAACCCTCCAAATCATCGGCATGGCTTGAATATACGAGATGCCGGTTAATGAAAAGAAAGATTGGGTGAAGGCTGGAAAAGGATATGTATAGCCTATGGTGAAAGGAGTGACGGGGAAAGCAACCCATTCATCGGAGATATGATCGCTCAGGGTATTGGGGTCAAAAGGTCTGAACTCGGTGTTCGCAGGGAAGCAGTGGCGGGTCCTATCGATCTGAGCATCATTGAAATAGCAGCGTTCTTTAATGGAGTCTTCAATGATCCCCTGGGTTTTTGGAGGGCTGTTCTTCGGGTGATCCTTGGCTGGGGAATTTCGGAGCAACATCTTTGACGGAAAGAGATGAAAACAGAGCAAGAGAGGGAAGAAGATAGAGAGAGAGAGTACCTGATCGTCTTCGGAATGCAGATTATAAAGGGAGTCTCTCTGAAAATTTAAATGAATTTGATCCTATCTCTATCCTCTATTTATAATCATGATCTTGCAGGGTTGTCACTTCTGTGACGTCATGGATGCAACGGCTAGTTCAATAATAACGGCTATATATCCGCTAGTTAGTTGCGGATAAGATCAAGAAAACATAACTCGCTAATGTTACATATCACTCCTTATATTTTGGGGGCAATTGTTAGGGGAGGATTTTCTAACAATTAGTGATTCTTATTCGTTATCCTAATTAGTGATCCTTACTTCTGTGACAGGTGGTGATCCTCAGAAGAGCTTCAGGATCAGGATCATGGATCACTTTAAGGATCCTCGTACTGACGATTGTTTATTTATGTTTTGTACTACCTCGTAGGTATAACAAGCTTGACCAAGTCTTGGCGACATTCCTGGAGAATATTCCCAAACTATTCTGCACGTGCTTGGCCAAAAATGGACGTTATGGAGAACGTGGGGGCTTGGCACAAAAGTCGGATAGTTAGTTTGGTAGTTATATTTCTATTTTAAAAAGGGGTAACGAGCTAGTAGAAAAACACTTAGTCATATTACAGCTACACACACTCGTATACTCGCACACTTGAAGCTCTCGACGAACATTCATTCATTTTCACTCACTTTTACACATTTCACGATAGTGATCCTTGTACCTAGCTCGTTACTATCCGAAGTTGTAAACATTTATTCATTTATTTGAGCTTGGTGATCGGTAGTTTCCATCACCCGGGGTTTTTTGTGCCGGAGATCAACTCTTGATCAAGGGATTTTTCCCCGTATAAATCCTTGTGTTGTTTGTGCAATTTACATTGAAGTGATCCTCATCGCTGTTACACATTTTAAGCATCATTCCCCGTAACATAGAGTTTGGTTGCAATATCCTCTACAAATTTTTTGACCAAAACAGTTGGCTACTAACCAATCCATTCCTAATACGACATCGAATCCAGCTAAATTCATAGGCAACAAGTTTGCGGAAAATTTATAGCCTAAGAGTTCTATCTTTCCTTCTTGCAAAACCTTAACTATTTTAACAGAAGTACTGTCTGCCGTTTCTACCGTAAAAAACTTGCCTAAGTTTGGTTAAAGGTAGGTTAAGAGCTTGCCAGAATAAAGTATTTATAAAGCTTTGGTTTGCACCAGAGTCGAATAATACTTTTGCGTAAACATCGTGTACCAGAAACGTACCAGTTATAACATCGGGAATCAGATCTGCTTCTTGGGTTGTCAGCTGGAAGGCTCTTGCATTCTTCTTATTTGTTCCCTCTGCGGGTTTGGCCTTGTTGTCAGCTGGTTTGACCAATTTTAGGCAGTCGGTCCTGAAGCGTCCTGTTTCGCCGCAGTTGTAGCAGATTACTGATTTCTTCCTGCATTCCTCCTCTCGGTGGCCTGGTCTCTTGCAGAAATTGCAATTTTTCTTACATTTTCCAAAATGTTTCTTTTTACAGTTTCCGCAGAATGGCGGGGTGGAAGATTTCCCAGTACCCTTTTTCTTGAAATTACTACTATTATTACCCATATGAAATCCTTGGGTAATCTTTTGGGCTAATTCCTTCTTCCTGTTCTCTTCTCTAGTGCGTACCAGCCCGTCGGTTAAGGTGTTGGCCAGTTCAACCGCATCGTCAATTGTGCGGGGTCTCGCAGCTTTAACTATATCACGTATCTCACTAATTAAACCCCAAATATAGCGAGAAATAAGTACCGGTTCTTTTACTACGTTTTCCATCTGAATAATATATACAAGGTATTGTCACAAATTGGATAACAATCAAACACACAGGGCAATCACACGTAATCAAGTAAACACATATAGCCAAAATCGTCGACCTTGCGCCATTCATATTTTTATATAATATTATGCATCATTACAAACCATTTATATTACAAGAGTTTTATTTTTAGTTATTATTATACAATATTTTATTATTATATTATATTATTATTAGATATTATTATTATTACTTGTTTCACATATAAAAAAACTTTCAACCACATTTAACCGGCTTTTTCAGAAACGATGCTCCCTCTCCTCGTACTTCCACGTGATTTTTTCCCCCACTTCCCGAATCCTATTTCCTGCGTCCACCAGTTCCTCGCCATAGTGGCGGAGTTCAGCTAAGTTTTCTGTGCTCATAGGTGGGTATGGTTCAGGATCAAACTGGGGGAAGTAAACATTGGGGTTATTCATGAAATTCTGAAATTGCCAGTCGCGATTCCACCATTCTTCCAACTGCCCGGTAACAAGTTGTGGGTTGACAATGGGGTCTGGAATAGTAGGTTCCAAATTAATTAGAAGTTCAGATTGGGCGGGGAAATTGAAAAGGGTTTCGTCGGCAGGTCCGATGAGGTCACAATTTGCAAGTTTCCTATCAAGCTCTTCCCAAGGTGGCATCTCCTAGGCTTGACCGGAACTTTCCCCTACTTCCTTCCCTTTCCTTTGGGATCTTCCGTCTTTTTCACCTTTTGGGCAGGTGGCTTCTTCCTTCGTCCACGTTTCCAGTCCAGGATTCTTCTCCTCTTTTTAGGCTTTGGTTTCTCCTAAGGTTGGGCCTGGAATACTAGTGGCTCTTCAGTATCTGCTTGATAGCCAGATTGGTTTCCTGTTGTATCCATAACGGTGGTATAGATTGTAAAGTTTCGGAATGCCTCCGACAGTTCATTCATGCTGTTAGCACACATGAAGAAATACACACAAGTTTTAAGTTAAAATTTTATTTATTATAAATTAAATTTTCACAGAATGGAAATCTGAAAAATTAAGTATTTCTAAATACTTAATTGGCTTAGATCAGTGGCTCTGATACCACCTTTTTCTGTCACGACCCACGACCCGGTTTACCCGGTTCAGAAGTCGCAGGACAGAAAACCCGTGGTATTAGTATTTAATTTGGCAGCGGAAATATTAACATGATCATTTAAATTTAAAACACCCAATTATTTTATTTCACATTTTTGGGATAAACCCCGTACTTTACAATAAAGGAATTTCACGAGGAAATTCCCTGTTTACAAAAACATGTTTATTTATTTACTGGCCACTTTATCCAAGCTGGTAGTGCTACGAGGCACTTTTCCTGGTTTACAGTAAATCACCTGAAACATGTTTAAAAAGATTTTATTAGCGGGGAAATACTGACGAGTCATTCAGTTTGCATAAAATGACACATTGTTACAATTACAGCATTAAGAGTATTCACATTTGCCCCTATCTTATAATTATCTGGTCCAATTGTCACTCGACCGGATCTATGACTGTGGACATATCACTAATTAGGCTCGCCCGCCTAAGAGTGATAAATCAATAGTAGTAATGTGCATAAAACCCCCACATACTGCTAGTAATTAAAGATTAGCAAAGACTTAATCACTGTAAAGTATAACTAAAAACATTTAGGGTTTTGCAAACAATTTGGTAAAAAGAGAATGACTCACCTTGCAAGTTTAGTTGGACAGAGTTTTGCCTACTGATTAAGCCTGATAACCTAGTTAAATAACAATGCACACGAAACTAGGTTAGTAACTTAATACAACATTTACGATAAGCTCACGAAATCAAAACCCTCACGACGAATGACAAAGTATAGCCCGGATTCGGGCAGCACTTAAACATCCATCGGATCGGTTTCAATCGATCGGACATTGTACCGTAGCAGTGATCGAGTTATTACCCTGTAATCGTAGCAGCGTCTCGATCCTAAAACACTCGTATATAAGCAGGAAATTGATGTTTTGAAAGAATTTTTCGAACACAGAAGCAAAGCCATGCAACGTCCCTTTTATAGCTGAAATTTTAGTTTTACGCGGCCCGCGTAAACTCGAAGATCCTATCAGTTAGAAACTAATGATCTTTGAAAATTGTGAAGTCCCAAATGTCAATCGATTGGTTGGTTGGTCGTTCGATCGGATGGCAATCCAATCGGACGGCAATCCGTTCGTCATTCAGATCTTCTTGAAATGTTTTAAGTGTTGAACCTCAAGTGCAATCCGATCGGACGGCGGTTCGATCGGATGGGAATCCGATCGGACGGCGGTTCGATCGGATGGCAATCCGATCGGACGGCGATCCGTTCCGACGGTCTGATCGTCTTGAACTTGATTGTTTTGAAAGTTTTGCGGCTTGATTGAGACGGCATGACCTCGCTTTTAAACAACGGGAACTCCACTAAGGCCCAAGCTATCCGATCGAACAAGAATCACCCTGGTCCGATCAGTTAACTGTTCATGATGGTAGTTCATGTTTAACCCGAAATCATTGTCTCTCTGATGGAAATCAGATCTTTGAACCGATACATCACTAAGAATGAGTAGAAGATCAGAACGAGCTCCGATTCCATCAGTTTTGAGTGCATTGAGTGTAAAAGAGTTGAAAGAAAGTTAAGAAACCATCTTTCAATCCTTTTTATCTTAGAAAAGTTCAGATCTATGCGAAAACAACGTTTATTCATTTGGAAATCCTTCAGATCTGAGGTATTCTTGGTGGAATGAGGTCAAAACTTGAAGTTCCTAAGAACTCCATGATGACATCACCCTAGAACATCTCAAATCCACTTATTTCACGGTTAAAGCAGAACGGTCCAATTGTTGCTATAGTAGGATTACGGTAGCGGTAATCAGAGGGTTGACATTTTAATCGCATGCCAGTTGTACGTGAATCTTGATAACTAAGTTTGCCATGTGGATTCGTTTAAATCATTTTTATACTTATGTTATATTAAACTTGTATACTCACCAATACATTTTGTATTGAACCAAACTTTAAAACATGTTGCAGGTTGATAATTTGATAAACTCGGAATCTAGTAGGGATGCTTTACAACCACCTTTAGATATACTAGATTATGTTGTTGCACTTGTTGTATTTTTATCGAACATGTTGTATTTCGAATTTCAAATGTTGTACTTGATTTCGTATGTTGTAATATGACAATTTGTTATCAACGAAATGAAATCAGTTTTTGGATTAAATATCGCCGCAATAGTGTTATGAAGTCTCGAACAATCTCGTTTTCGTCTCACTCCGATGTTTCCGCCATCGGTTGGGTGTGACAGGACAAGTGAAACAATATACAATCTTCTTAATTTAAAATGAGAAAAATGATATTGATTTTGTAATATTTGAATTTTGCTAGTGATCTCATTGACTATTTTTGTTAGTAGAGGTAAAAATTGATCAGTTTGGTTATGAGTCAAACTCGTGTTGGGAAAGTATCTGGTTTTTTGGACGATAAATAATTGCATTTATATATATATATATATATATATATATATATATATATATATATAGGGGATCGCTAGAATGAGAACCACCACGAGTTGTAAGAACCATGAGAACCGCGTCCCGCGGGTGGCCGTCGGCGACGAAATTTTTTTTACACCTAGATCCGTATATTTTAGGGGGGGGTGTAAAATTTTCGGTTCAAACGGCGCGCCCGAGGGGGTAGTTTTTTACGCCCAAAGTTTGGGTTTTTTTAATTTTTCTTTATTTTTTTACCAAACTTTGGGCGTAAAAAACTACCCCCTCGGGCGCGCCGTTTGAACCGAAAATTTTACACCCCCCTAAAATATACGGATCTAGGTGTAAAAAAAATTTCGTCGCCGACGGCCACCCGCGGGACGCGGTTCTCATGGTTCTTACAACTCGTGGTGGTTCTCATTCTAGCGGCCCCCTATATATATATATGAGTCATATAGATAAGTATATATGAGTTTGTGTTTTATGATAGAAGAGTATCACAAACGAACCAAAACACGTCTATGCTAAGATTAATGAGATATCGATGCTCAAAGTTGAGTGGTTGAATTGGATATTTCTCAACTTTGATGACTAGTAGAATTTTTGTCTTTATGGTAAAACGGTTGTTTTATTTAGACTTTTTCAAAAATCATTATGAATGTTTTGATAATGGCTCATGTTTATATTTAAACTGAAAATGAATCTTTTATTTAACTAATGAAATTAATATAATGGTCTTTAAATAATGAAAATTAAAAATGAAGTTTTGGTTTTTAAATATATAAAAAAGAAACATATGATTCATTTCTGGATAGAGAGGGAATATGTGTGCAATAGAGAAGAGAAAAAGAGAAATACAAGAAAAATTACTTGTCAAAAGGTTTTTATAGTATTTAGAGAAGAGTAATCTCTAATACTTCTCCACTATCACCATCACCAACACCAACTTCATCTTTATATTTTTTTTTCACATAAATCGAAAAAAACTTCAACTGGGTGTAAGCTCGGGCGCGTGAGCCATCTTTGGCAGCACACACATTGTTCCTGTCGTTGTATCTTGTGAGACAGACGTATCCGTCTAAGAAGAGACGCGGAATATGTATTTAGGGACTCGTGTCAAACACAATCAACAACCACAACCATTCAACAATCTCGGTTTTTTAGTTTTTGCGGCCAATGATTATTCAAGAAGCTTGGTTGAAGTCCTCGTAAAATACTACGCTTAGAATCATTTTATTTACATAAAGTTGTAGTTTATGTTAATTTTCTTTCGGACATTTATATACAACTAGTTCTGAGTTTGAATTGATTCAAGCATATTTTGACAAATAAATCCAAAGGGGTTTTTGTCAAATCGGTTTATGAGGAAAAGTTAATGATTATTTGAACAAAACAATTAACAAAGATATTTGTTATTAAAAAGAAAAACAAGGTATTAACTATTTGATTATAAGGTAACCCGTGTTTATTTATTATAATTAAGAAAACACTTATTAAAACTAATTAAGTAGTTCAACGTCGGCCTCCTGCCGTTCTCGACGCTCCACTTTTCTCTTTTTCTTTATACAAACACACACGCACATATACATACACATACACACACACATATATATATATATAAGATAAGGATCTTTAGGAACTGCCCTTTATTGCGAGAACTTTGGTTTTAAAAAGATATAGGCGCACAAAAGCAATGAGGTCTAAAATTGAGGCGCGAAGCGCAAAAGCGGTGGGCTTTTCGTACTTGAGGCGCAAGGTGTTTATATAAATCTTTTATATATCACATACATATCTCATAGGTTTTTAGCTTCTTTTAACCAAAATTTAGCTATAAATAAGGCTTTTATACCATTTTGCTTGCATGTACAAGTCAAAAAAACCCAAGGTACAACATTTTTCTGCAGTAAAATGGCTCAGATACATGAGGCGCGCACCTCAGGCCAAAAAGCCCCAAAAAACCTTACAATCTGCGTCTTTTGGATGCTTCTTGTAATTACACAAGGCGCTGAGCGAAAAAGCCCCAGAAATTGCGCCTCAGGCGCGCTTTTTAAAACCAAGGCGAGAACCAATGTGAACACAACCAAAAATACCTAAAAAAATAAAAAAAACACACAAAATAATTTTTTTAATTAAAAATCGCTAATTTTCGTACATAAAAAATTGACGAAATTAGCGATTTTTAATAAAAAATAAAATTTAGCATTTAGTTGTGGGTTTAGCTTTATGGTTTAGTTTTTAACATTTAGCTTGGGTGGGGTGGGTGGGGGGTTTAGGTTTTTTTTTTTTTTGAGAGGGGGGGGGGGGGGGGGGTTAGGTTTTTTGGAAGTTTTTTTTTTGAGGTATAGTTTTTTTAGGGGGGGTTGCTTAGTTTTTTGGGTGGTGTTGGGTGTTCATGTTTTGGGTGGTAGTGGGGTGGGTTTATTTTGTTATGTTCACATTGGTTCCCGTGGTTCTCGCATTAAGAATGGTCCTCAAATGAACCCTACCCGGGTTATGATAAAATGAGAACTACCTTAAGTTGTGAGAACCATGAGAACCAGGCCATTTAAAAGGTTTTTCTCAAAAAAAGAATCTCAAAAATCTTAAAAAAATCACTTGTATCAGTAAAAAAAAATTTATAAATGCTGCATGCACAAATTTACATGAGGTGTAAAAAAATTATCGCCGTAACAAAATTTACATCAGCGCGTAAACAAAATTTACATCAAGCAAAACTACTGACTCGACAAATTTTTGTTTTTTTTACAGATGTGTTTATACGATTTTCATCTACGTTTGGGCAAAAATTGTGGCCCAACTCGCGTGGAAAGTAGGAGTTCTCATAGTTCTCAAAACTCGTGATGGCTATTAATTGAATCGAAGTCTCTCTCACTCTCTACATATATATATTAGGCTCATTCAGTCATTCCCACACCCAGGTCCATCCTTTTGGACTCATCCTCACACCCGCTTACATAAACACTTACGTGACACATCATTGAGAAGTACCCTCATCCGAACTTAGACTATGGGGTATGGGGCTTGGGTTGGGGGAAAATGCCCAAGCCACCACCCCGGGTGGGCTTGGGGTTTGGGCGTGGCCCCTTGGGCGGGAGTTTGAAGCCGGGCGTGGGGCGGGTCTAGCAAGCTGACATGGGGGGCTCTCAATGGCCAAACCAAACTAGCCGTTGGGGGCTATTTAAAAAAAAATTCCTTTATAAATACCTTACCATATTTAACATTTTTCTCACACAATATCAAACACATAAAACACAATCTTGCCATGAGTTCTTCAAGTTATAGTAAATCGTCATCATCATCTGACGATGGTGCGGAAATATTTCTACAAACGATCGCGGCGGTGGTGAAAACTATCGTGGAAGACGAAGACGATGAGGAAGAGACTCAACAACCTAAACGGAGGAGAAGGTACATCGCTCGTGAACGACACACCGCTAACAATTTTTTGGTAAGCGATTACTTCTCAGCGGAACCTAAGTATGATGAAAAAATGTTTAGGCGTCGTTTTCGTATGAGTAGAAACTTATTTTTAAGGATATCAAGAGATCTTGAGGAGAAGTATGTTTATTTCCAACAAAAACCGGATGTAACCGGACAATTAGGATTTAGTACGTGGCAAAAGGTCACGGCCGCACTTAGGCAGTTAGCGTACGACAATAGTTCGGACATTATGGATGACTATTTAAAAATGTCTGCACGTGTAGCTAGAGAAAGTCTTCACAACTTTTGCTCGTGTATTCTAGAACTTTATAGGAAAAGATATTTGAGAAAGCCTTCGTTCAGTGACATGCAACAAATATTAGAACATCACGCAGATTATCATGGGCTACCCGGGATGCTAGGTAGTTTAGATTGTATGAAATGGGCTTGGGAACTTTGTCCTACCCAATGGCAAGGCGCTCACACGAGTGGATTTCACGGGATGTCAGCCATCATGCTTGAAGCGGTTGCGTCCCAAGATCTTTGGATATGGCATGCGTTCTTCAGTATGCCAGGTTCACATAATGATATTACCATCATAAACCACTCGCCCCTTTTCAATGATCGGGTAAATGGTATAGGACCCAAAGGAACTTTCTTTGTAAACGGGGTTGAGTACGTGTATGGGTACTACCTAGTTGATGGGATTTACCCAGAGTGGGGGGTTTTCGTAAAATCGTTCACAAAACACGGTACCATAGATCCAAAGAGATTAAAGTTTAACAGGGTCCAAATGGCTGCACGTAAAGACGTCGAGCGAGCATTCGGTGTTTTGAAGAAAAAGTGGCGAATATTGGCAATGCCTTGTCGACTATGGGACAAGGATCAGATTGCAAACGTGATGTACGCATGTATCATTCTTCAAACATGATTTTGGATGATGAAGGTAGAGCGGTCGTTACCTACTATGATGACGATGACCCCCAACCAGGTAACGTAACAAACGAAGAAAAAGCGGCAAATGAATTTTTGATCAAGTCAAGGGATATACATCACAACCTTCGATCTGATTTGGTGGAGCATGTTTCAACGATTCCTGAGTTTGACGACGACGAAACCGACGAAGACGACGAAGAATGATAGTTTTTTGTTTTGATAATTATTTTGTATGTTTATTTTCATAATTATTTTGTATGTTTATGTAGTTTTTAATGGTTATATATATATATATATATATATATATATATATAGTGGGAGGTTCAAATGAAAAGAAAAAAATCTTGAGAAAAAAAAAAAGAAAAGTTAACCAATAAGAATGCTTTATTCATAAGGGTAATGAGGTAATTTTAACATTATAGTTAATGTAATAATTTCCTATAATCTAGCTATTCAAATTAGTTCATTTATGGTTTTCACTTTATAACTTAAAAATAAAACAAGATATATAAATTAATTAATTTATTAATTTATTTAACCACCCTACTTCATATGATATACTTACTACACAAACATATAATTCAACTTTCTCTAACTCTTTGTGTAGGAACATAACCCTTAAAAAGGTTGTACGAATATTATATGTTTGTGTATGAACATCCAGAGGGTGTGTAGGAACATCCAGGGGGTGTGTAGGATAATAAAACACATTAATGACATATAATTCAACTTTCTCTAACTGTTTGTGTAGTAACATAAGCCTTAAAAATGTGTTTAGGAACATTATATGTTTGTGTAGGAACATCTAGGGGTGCATAGAATTATCCTATTTGATGTATGAGGTGTGTAATAACATTTTTTTTTGTTATGTAGAAACATGATAAAATCCTACACAAACATTAACATAATGTAAGCACCAAATTAACATAAATGTCCTTACACTAGTTAAAAAAATTGTAACTCCCAAATTAATAACATAATGTAACCACCAAATTAACATAAATGCAATCTTACACTAACATTACCATAATACCCTTTTCAATTAAGAAAACTCATAAAAAGATTGTTTTATTTACATCTTTGCCACACTAATTTATAACCATTGATCATGTTAATCTATGGCTAGGATATTCTTCTCATTTAATTATTTATTCTCATTTGATCCTCCCCCTATATATATATATATATTAAATAAAAAAAAAGCTGATGTGGCTTGGCCATGCCAGCCAAGCCACGCCCACCATACCCCATACAAAATGAGTTGATGAATTGAGTTTTCAAATTACACGTGTCAATCAATGCTCCAAACCCCCGCCCCACCATACACACGGTCTTAATAGCCTTAAAAACTCTTTATAACACCCGGCCACCGCCGTAACACATAAAAATATACAAAATTCGATGAATCACATGCAAATAACAGTTGTATATACTACTCACTATATGGTTGGTAAATGAATATGATGTTGCATATGGATCCCACAACCCCCTCTCCTTAACCAGTTAACCCCTTTATTTTCTTCAAGTTCTCACCTTCATCTTCTCTACCTTTCAAAAAACAAAAAAAAAATCTTCTCCCTCCACACTCACCATGACCTCCATCTTCCACACCACCAAATCTCTCCCACTCTCCCAACCCACCACAATCCGCCACCGCATCTCCGCCATCCAACCACCGACAATCTCCTCCACCACCGCGTGGGCGGTACGTAGCTCCATATCAGTCTCTTCTATCGGCGAATCAGCTTCTATTTCCGTCAGAAGCTGGTGGAATCTCGGCTGGGAATGGATCCTCTCCAGAAAACCCGGTTTCGCATTAGATCTGGAGATGAATCAGGAAGAAATAACCGTTCTTGGTTCCCATAATAAAGGTAGTTGGAGACATGTTATCTATAAGTTTAGATCTGAGATCCGGAAGCTTGTCGGGTCGGATCAACCCGGACTTCCTCAGACGATTCGTTACAAGTCGTCTGCCATTTAGGGTTTCTGAACTTCTTGTTGTGGATTTTATGTTTTGTGTATTTGTATTCTTATATATTTTTTTTTTGTTGAATTGTTTACATTGGTTGAATATTTGAATCTATTGAAGAGAAAGTTGTATTTTTGTTGATAATGTATAAAATAACAGATCAATAGATAGTAATCAATAGAAATTCAGATTCTTGGTTTATAATGTTGTAAAATGTTTATAACTAAGTGTTTACAAGAATATGAAATATTTTTGTTTCCAGTGATTGAATCTATTGAAGAACAATTAGTATTTTTGTTTTTTTGGAAGCTTTTTTTTAAATAATGGTTAAGTATATAAATGATGGGTATAGAGAATTTTGTAATTTATAGAGGAATAGATCAACAGAAGCAAACCCATGTTACCTTTTGCCTTTCAGGTTAAACAATTAAGCTTCTTTCTTGGTTTATGATTTAATTAAGTACTTATAAATAAATGTTTCCAAGAATATTTCATATTTGTTTGATTGTTTCCTGCCACTGATTGAATCTATTGATTAGCTAAAGGGTGCGGAAATGGTTGGAACATGATTCGCCACGTAGAAAATGAATGGAAGACTACATCACTCTTTTCCATGATCCATGATGGTTTTGTATGGATTAGATGTGGGTGATATGACACTAACGTGGTCATGACCAGTGACCACACCCTATATCCTAACAACGACCTGAGTTTGGGAGGGTTGGGGGGGGGGGAGAGATTTTTTTAATGATGACTAAATTTAAAAGTAAATGGTGCAGAAAGAATTTATAGAGGAATAGAAGCAATTCCATGTTACTTTTTTCCTTCCAGCTTAAACAATTAAGATTCTTGGTTTATAATATCTATGTTAATAAAATAAGGTTCAAACTATCTACACGCTTGGTGTGTAGATAGCCACCCCCAAAAGGGTTTTTTTTGTCATATATGTGCACCCTGCAGTGTCGAGCTGTGGCCAAAGCGTGGCGTTTGGTCCGGTCAACCAGACAAAGACTGACGGGTGTCTTGACGGGTCTGTTGACCGGACCAAAACGCCGAGCTTTGGCCACGTTTTGGTCCGGTAAACCAGACAAAAGACTGACCGGGTGTCTGGTTGACAGGACCAAAACGCGGACAAAGCTCTGCGTTTTGGTCCGGTCAACAGACCCATCAGACACCCGTCAGTCTTTGTCTGGTTTACTGGACCAAAACGCCACGCTTTGACCACAGCTCGACACAGCAGGGTGTGCATATAAGACAAAAAACCACTTTTTTGGTGTGCATATAGGCACATTGGTGTGCCAATAGGTACACCCTAAAATAATAAGTGCTTAAAAGAATGTCTCGTATTTTTTGTTTCCATTGAATGAATCTATTGAAGAACGATTTGTATTTTTTTTTTAATGTTTTTTAAGATTAAATACATAAAATAATTGGTACAGAATATTTAGTAATTTACAGAGGAATAGAACTACAGATTGTAGAAGCTAACCCATGTTACTTTTTGGAATTTAAAACATTTAAGATGATTAAAATGTAGATAAAATAATTGGTACACATAATTTATAGAGGAATAGAACTAATGAACTATAGAAGCAAACCCATGTTGCTAAACAATTCAGATTCTTCGTTTATAATAATAAAATTAATTAACAAGTGTTTACAAAAATATTCATATTTTTGTCTCCACTGATTGAATCTATTGAAGAACAATTTGTATTTTTTTTTGGATACAGTTTTTTATTTTTTTTCTAATTTATGATGATTAAATAAAGGGGTGCCTTATTCCCACATACCCTATATCTTATTTTCACATCCCCTATTGTATACGGGCCGTATACAATTATACGGCTCGTATAGAATGTTTTTGAATAGGAAAATGCGCAGGGAATGTTTTTTTTTTGTTTTATTATATACGGCCCGTATACAGTTATACGGGTCGTATACATGTGTATACGATTTGTAAAACGTATACGGCTCAATTGATTTATTTTTGTGGGTTTTTGATGTTACCACATGTATACGGGCCGCATAACTATATACGGATATACGGCGTTTTTTCAAGTATCACGTTTTATTCCCGTAAAAACACAATCATTCTAGGGTTTCTAAACTCTTCATCACCTTTAACAATGTCGATAAACGTTGATCGGAACATGCCGCTTAAATCGGAGCACAGGTAGAGTAACGTTACCGATCAGTCCGTTGATGAAAACCTTAGCGATCGCAGAGATCTTCGTGTTGGTTATTTATCGATTCCGAGTAACTAGCAGAAGAACCTGACACAAACAAGTTCTCCACAGTTTGTTATTCAGATCTCTGTTCGGTCATCTTTCCAAACTACAACACACGATACTTTTAGTTGTCAAATTCGATTTCAACAAATCTTTTCATTTTCCTTCAATTTCTAAAACATTCTCTGTTACATGAAGACGTGTCGGGTTCTTCTACTAGTGGTATTTTAATGAAGTATTGAAGATTGAATGTGCAAACCCAACCGTTTTTTACTACGGAAACGATGGCTATGCGAAATACAAACCGCAACCGTTTTTTACTACGGAAACGCTGGCTATGCGAAATACAAACCGCAATCTTTTGTGACTATGGGAAACACAAGTTTTCTTTTTGAGCTTGATGGATGTTCGTTATCTCAGTTGAGGCGGGCATTGTTTAAATCTGAATATAACTAGATATTACGTGTATCAGCGTTGTTTATCACCCTGTGTGAGCATTGGAACCCCGACAAACAGTCTTGACAACTGTGACAGCTTATCTATCTATGTGTGTCACATCCATCCTGTTATAGCAATCGATATGATTAATTTTACAGATTTTTTTCTAATTAGCGTTGTTAACTACCAAAAGAATGCATACACAAATAGTTCTAGTGGACGAAGCAAAGAGTCCGTTATGTATCTGAATCAGGTTCTCAAACAAACACTACTAAAGATGAGTTGGTGATAAATATCGGAGCTGTTATCTCGGTTGTTCAGTACTTTCGTGATAATAAAACAAGCAGGCATTGATTTTGCCAAGATTGAAGGAAAGAATCTGGCCATAAGCGTTGTGGATTCTTAGCGTTATTCGAATGTAAGTGGATCGAGTGATACGCTTATCTATTCTGGTCAAGGTGGGCATGGTTTGTTCGGGAGTAAATAACCACCCAAAGATCAACAACTTGTGATTGTCGGGTTATGCTAGTTATTCGGAATGTTTCGAATCATCACAGAAGACGTGTCGGGTTCTGCTAGTTTATTCGGAATGTTTCGAATCATCACAGAAGACGTGTCGGGTTCTGCTAGTTTATTCGGAATGTTTCGAATCATAACAGAAGACGGATGCGGTTTGCATATTCAATCTTCATTGCTTCATTAAAATTACAACACACGATAAAATGCTTGGAAAATTGCATCAACTCTCCAGATCTCTGTTCGATCATCTTTCCAACATTAACAACATTGGATCTTCATTCTGTCACTTTGTGTGTTGACAAAGCTGATAAACACATTGGTATTTTCTCAAAATGTGCAAACTTGAAGAATCTCACATTAAAGGAGTTTGCAACAACGAGATCAACGTATACAGGTGCAAGAGAATGGCGAGTTATTTTCAGTTATTTCTGTTAATAGATTAAAGAGAATAAACCATTTTTTTACCATTTTTACCCATAGTATACGAGCCGTATAATATTATACGTCCCGTATACAATCATCGTATACATTGTGTACGATCGGTAAATTTGTTTTTAACCGAGAGTATAGGCCGTATAAACATTATACGGCCCGTATACATATGGTAAAAAATGGTAAAAACCTCTTTAATCTATTAGAACGATCCAATAAACGAAGAACAAAGGCTATTTACAAAACACAGGTTCATACAGTGCTGTAATAGGTAGTTCGTTGAGGAAACCAAACGTAGACGGAGATGATAGGCCTGGTAACCGGAAGAGAAATCAATTGTATTTTTTTAGTTGTTTCTCTTGTTAAGTTTCTGAACCAACCGAAATCCACAAATTCCAACAGTTTCTTCGTAGATTCCGTCCGGTTTCCAAACTCTTTCACTCAAACTTAATATTCACTGTAGTGGATGCAAGCATAAAGTTAGAAAAATACTCAAGAAGATTGAAGGGTACACAACTTAAGCTCAACTTGAACGGACGATATGAGTCAGGCGTTGGAAGGATTGTAGTAGTAGGACATTGGTACCACTGTGAAAATTGCATCAGGAAGCTCAACTTGACTTCACATTGGTACCACTGTCAAGTATGTCGGGTTCTGCTAATATTATCTTGACAGTGGATCGAGTGATACGCTTATCTATTCTGGTCAAGGTGGGCATGGTTTGTTCGGGAGTAAATCACCACCCAAAGATCAACAACTTGTGATTGTCGGGTTATGCTAGTTATTCGGAATGTTTCGAATCATCACAAATTCAAGTCAAAGATCGTTCTAATAGATTAAAGAGAATAAACCCTCGTTTCTTCATCTTCAAGAACAATGATGAACAGATGATGTTTTTTTTTCGCAGAACGTGACAAAATAAGGATGTTCGCATAAACATATATTCGTTTCATAACCTCCTCCTATAAATCAACCACGACTGACAAAGAGCCTGTATTAGAAACCATCCTATGTCTTTTACCAACCGAAGAGGCAGCAAGGACAGATAATACTTCATTTGTCGAGAAACCATACTGTCAAGAAACAAACATCTTTTACTCATAAACCCTTAAATCCCAACGCTTCATTTGTAACCGTAAGGATGATGCAAATTTGTACGTAAAGATCTCTACACAAACTCTTCTACATCTTTTAACCAATTGACTCAGACTCATACTACTCACCCTCCCCTGAGTAAAAGTTTTCCCGACGACTCAAGAAAATCCACAATCCTGTGTATGTGCTTGTGCTGTAGAAACCGGTGATGAATTTGTGTACACAACTGAACGTTAATTGATATTGTTTTAGACAACAACAGATAATGAACAGATTGTTGGTGGATAACGCAAACAAGTTCTCCACAGTTTGTTATTCAGATCTCTATTCGGCCATCTTTCCAAACTGCAACACACGATAAGTTTAAACTTTATAGTGTGTGATTTGACCATGAAATGATTGGAGGTGAAGGTTCAGTGCACGAAAAGTTTCTTACGAAATGTACGTGACAAAACAAGTATGTTGGGAATTAAACGCATGTCCGTAATCTCGCGTTGATAGCTTCTGTTTTATTCAGACTCCTTACAACTCTCATCAAATGTCTCACCATTCCTTTTATTCTATAAATATTAAATAAAGAATAACACCATGCCCGTAATTCCGCGTTGATAGCTTCCGTTTTATTACAGTCATACAACACGTTTTCTTGTTCTTCAATCTTTGTTACTTGTTAATGTTTTATTTTTTTCTACTTTTAGAAAGGTTTGAGCACCTCACGACTGTAAAATATCTAGTGTGATTTACACCTTAAATCCCTTAAATACTTGAAAAATCAAATTTTTCGTTCCATACGGCCCGTATACACGTTCGTATACATTGTATACGACCAGGCAAACTTATTTACACATGGTGTATACGGGCCGTATACTGTTATACGGCCCGTATGGAATAAAAACAACTGACAAAGTCTGTGCCAGCAGACTTTGTCAGTTGTTTTTATTCTATACGGGCCGTATAACAGTATACGGCCCGTATACACCATGTGTAAATAAGTTTTCCCATGTGTTAATATCAGGACCCTTAAATAAAACATAAGTGGTACAAAGAATTTACAGAGGAACAGAAGCAATCCCATGTTACTTTCTCCTTCCAGCCTAAACAATTCTGATTCTTGGTTTATAATTTAATAAAGTATTTATAAATAACTATTTGCTAGAATATTTCATATTTTTTGTTTCCATTGATTGAGCCAAACAAAACATACAATTACTTTAACAACAAGAAACGATTATCAAACCGCCTAGACCGCTCTCGGTGAATCTCTCATGCTAATGTTCACACTATTCCTCATCGTTCGTCGACCGATACCTGCATTTCCTTTCGTCATCATCGCCACGAATTCCCCGTAATCAATCCTTCCATCCTGAAAATTAAACACATGTTATTTTAACTAAGGAGATATTTCACCTAATAGAAATCACATTTCTAGTCAGTCACACTTTTTTTCTAACTACAAAAAGCATTCAAACCTTAATATGATTCTATTGTTGATAGTTTTTTTGACAAAAAAAACATTTAAAATTAAGTGACATAAATGGAACAAATACGAAACTTGGTTACTATTTAGGGAATTTGTTTTTCAAGTTTAACATGAAAGAACAGGTAATTGTGAAGAATAAAAAGTCACTGAAAATGAAAATAACCAAGTTTCATAAATGTTCCATTTAGGTTTGTGAAACTTGAGTGGTTTTTATAATTAGAACAAAATTTATTAAAATAATATTACTTTGGTAATTATTTTATAATTCTACCCCAAAAAACATATATTTGATAGTATTCTGTTTCAAGTTTTCAACTCACATTATCTTGATCAACTTCTTTGATAATATCCTCCACAAGAAAATCAGTCATGTTGTGATCTGTGCACGCCTCTTGAAGCTCATCAACTGTAATATAACCGCTTCCGTCTTTGTCAAAATACTGAAACGCAGCGACCAAATGTTCCTCTCGTTCCAGTTTGTTCAGATGAATCGTGGCTGCTACAAATTCTCCATAGTCGATTGTCCCACTGTTGTCCACGTCAGCCTGCAAACAAACACCGTTAGCTGTTTTTTCCCACAACTTTGAATAAAATAAGGCTGCGTAATAATAATCTTACTGCATCCATAAGATCGCGTATTTCTGTATCTTTTAATGTAGAACCAAACTTTCGTAAACCGGCTTTTAGTTCATCAAATGTGATTGCACCGCTATTATCAGTATCCATTGCCGTAAACATTTCCCTTAAACCAGCAATCTCTTCTTCTGATAAGCTCTCAGCTATAACCTAAATTCACAAAAAAAAAAACAAATATTTAATATTGTTGCTATTATGGGCCAACCAGGGATGGGCTGGAGCCCACTGGACTGGGCCCAAACCAGTTCTGAGTAAATGATATTGTCCCATATGCCCCCATCCACGGGTTTTACGACTAAAAAGATTTATCATTCACATATTAAAATAAATTATTACCACCATTCACATTTTGATGGATTTTATTAAAAATTCTTGGATCACTATGGGATAATTTTTTTTATATTTTTTTCATCTTATGGTTCTTCATTAAATCGCGGGCAAAGTTGAATGTTTAGTATTTTTTTAAGCATATATCTGCATACCCTCAAAGCCATCTTCTTTAACTTATTCATAGCTGAAAATTGCTTCAAACGAGAAAGAACTGCTGGATCCAGTTCTCTATCGGGAGCAACTCCGTTTTCACATATCCAAGGATGACCTGCACATGTAAATCATATATGAACCAGCAACAAATACTAAATAACTAATATTATTTATAATGTGCGACAGAGCATACATAGAACTTTATGAGCAGTTAAGCGATCAGAAGGCCGAGAACATATCATCTTTCTAATAAGATCTTTTGCACTGTCGGATATGAGGGGCCACGGGTCTGATTCGAAGTCAAGATTTCCCTTCAAAACCGCTTCAAAGATTCCCTGTTGTGTTTCTAGATAAACGGTTAAAATTAGAATCCACAAAACTTATTAGAATAATATCATATGCATATATCTTGTAACTTTATAACACATACCGGCCCAGAACGGAGGTACACCGCTTAAAAGTATGTAAAGGATCACCCCCGCTGTCCATACGTCGGCTTCGGGCCCGTAACGCTTCAACAACACCTCGGGGGCAACATAATATGGGCTTCCTACCACATCTGTGAATATTTGACCTATTTACAATTACAAAAAAAAATCCAATTACAATTTGAAAGCAAATATAAACAAAGATTAAATCTTGAAACTTGAATCTTAATACCAACTGTTTTAAAAAGATTTACCTGGTTTGAAGAACACCGAGAGCCCAAAATCAATCGCCTTTAACGAAAAGTCATCGTCTTTGTTAATCAACAAGAAATTTTCGGGCTTTAAATCGCGATGAATAACTCCAAGTGAATGACACGCTTGAACGACATCAACAATAATCTTGATCAATTCGGCTGCTTTCCTCTCGCTATAATTCCCCTTTTGAATAATCCTATCAAACAACTCTCCACCATTGCAAAGCTCCATTACAATATGAACATATAACGGATCTTCATACGCACCTTTAATGGTGACAATGTTCTTGTGCCCGGCCAAATGGTGCATGATCTGAATCTCCCTCCTCACATCCTCCACATCTTCTTTCGATATCAACTTCCGTTTCGATATTGATTTACACGCGTAATCTATACCGGTCGAATTCTCTTTGCATATATATGTTGTCCCAAATTGACCCTGGCCTAGCTTTTGACCCAATGTGTAAAGATCACGAACGTTTTCTGTCTTATGCCCAATCACATAGAAACCTTGATTCGCAGTGGCGTTGTGGTTCATGGTTTCATCGTTTTCGACAAAAGTTTCGGGTTTCGGGTTGCGGTTCGAGTGCTTGGATGGTTCTTGGGATGTGACCTTTTGAGGGTGGTTCAAGTTGTCAATCGGGCCGCCTGAAGACGGTTGTTGATCGGGTAGTTCACCGTTACCGGATCGGTTTTTGGGTTGATTTAAGCTCTTAACTTCTTTGTCTCCAAGAGATCCACGGCATGAATTGCCCATAAAAACAATCAAGATTTCTTTAAAACCAATAAACTAAAAAACCCCTTTTTTATTCATCAAATACACTGCAAACAAATATCATTTCCAAACATTTAGCCATCAATCATAAGTTATAAAGTTAATAACAGGCATGAAGAACAAGACGACGACGTTTTGATTTAAAAAAAAAAACAGAAATTGAAAGAAACTTGTCACAGATCGGACCAATAAGGCAATAATCGTACTTGCTTCATATAACGTGTTATTTTGATGATCAAGACAAAACCCATATGAAAAGTTTGCTGATTTGAGACAAATGAGTGATGGGGATATTAAATTAAAGATATATATTAAAGCTGTAAAAATTAAAATGAAATGAATGAATTAGTGATGGACCTTTTTCATAAATAAGCAGGTGGAATGAAGATGAAAGTGATGATTGATTTTTGTGATGAATTTGGATGTGAAAATTTGAAAAATTGGGTTCCCCTGTTGTTGACGAGGAAAAATCGGATGATGGGGTTCTTCGTGGTGCTTCAACTCTACCCCACTTTTTTTTTTCTTTCGGTTTTTCTTTTTTGAAGCAAGTACAAAATCCACCTTTACTCCTTTCCTTTGTAAGCACGTGATACTTACAAACCTAGTTGCACTATTTTCTAGCCAAACACACACAATATCGTTTACCGATTTTGCTTACCAATTTCGGCCATGTTTGGCTAAGCTTATTTAAGTTAAAAAAAACTTTTGGAGTTAAATGCCATTTTAGTCCCTGTGGTTTGGGCCATTTTGCCAGTTTAGTCCAAATGTTTCATTTTTAACCTGTGGGTCCAAAAAGGTTTCACAGTTGTCATTTTAGTCCACTAGGTTAACTTCATCCATTTTTTCTGTTAACGAGAAGGCCAATTCGGTCATTTTATATGGCTGAATTGCCCTTTTAGTTAACAGAATTACATACAAAATGACCGAATTGGCTTTCTCGTTAACAGAAAAAATGGATGAAGTTAACCAAGTGGACTAAAATGGCAACTATGAAATCTTTTTGGACCCACAGGTTAAAAATGAAACCTTTAGACTAAAGTGGCAAAATGGCCCAAACCACAGGGACTAAAATGGCATTTAACTCAAAACTTTTGGGAAAACAACTTATTAACTTATGACTTTTTGAAAAGAGTAAACTGCCATTTTGGTCCCTGTGGTTTGGCCAGTTTTGCCACTTTAGTCCAAATCTCAAACTTATTACATCCAGGGCCCTGTGGTTTGCATTTTGTTGCCATTTTGGTCCAAAATCCAAAATTTGGCCAGATTCCCCACTAATAACCCTGCTATTTTGTCTTTACCCTCAGGGGCATTTTGGGGATTTTAAATTTATTATAACCATTAATATATATATACACACACATACAGAGATCTTCATCATCTTCAGCATTATCATCAGTCTTCCATCTTCATCACCATCATCTGATCTTCATCATCTATTAACATCGTCTCCACCCCAACAACCGCCGCCACCGTCGCCGCCAACACCACCGTCAATCTGCGCTCTCTCTCTTTCTCTCTCTCTCTCTCTCAATCTCACCACCGCCGCTTCCTCCCCCCGGCGCTGATGGTGGTTGTGGTGTTTTACCGGCGGTTTCCTGGTTTTCAGAGAGAGAGAGAGAGCTGTGTTGTTTTAGAGAGAGAGAGAGAGAGAAAGGGGGTGTGGTTTTCACCGGTGTCCGATCTCTCTGTGAGAAACTGTAGTCCTGCCATTGTTGATGATTGATTTCAACTGTGTCTAAAACCCTAGGTCGTTTTACTACTGTATAGCGGAGGTGGTTGGGGCGGCAGAGAGGGAGAGAGAGATAGGGGTGTTAGAGAGAGAGAGAGAGAAGACAGAGAGACAGGGGTGGGGATGGTGGTGGTGCGGTGGGGATGGTAAGATTTTGGGGAACTTAAGGGGATTAGGGGTTAGGGCTTTTTTCCAGTGGTGGTGGTTGAGGTTGGGTAGTAGCATCGGTGGTCGGTGGTGCTTGTGGCGGTGGTGAATTTGGGGAAGGAGATGCCTTTTCTTGAAGATGATGTTCTTGATGATGAAGTTTGATGGTTGTTGTCTGTATTTTGAAGATGATGTTCTTGATTTGTTGTTGAAGATGATGTTCTTGATTTGTTGTTGAAGATGATGTTCTTGATGATGAACTTTGATTTGTTGTTGTCTGTGTTTTGAATTAGCAACATGTTATGCTTGTTACTTGTTCTGTTATGCTTGTTCACCATGAGGCTGTGATGATTTTTATGCTTGTTCACCATGAGGCTGTGATGATTTCACCTAATCCGAGCTTGGCGTGGCAGAATCGGAGGAGGGCAAGTGCGCTTGCAACCTCTGTTTGCAGCCATGGCGGTTTTACAGATCTGGGCCTCGTTTTTTCTTGAAGATGTTCTTGATTTTCTGGGTTTTGATGATGAACTTTGAAGATGTTCTTGATTTTATGGGTTTTGTCGTTGTTGTTGTTTTGATGATGATGTTTGATAAATGTTCTTGAAGATACAGATCTGAGCCTCGTTTTTTTCTTGAAGATGTTCTTGATTTTCTGGGTTTTGATGATGAACTTTGAAGATGTTCTTGATTTTCTGGGTTTTGTTGTTGTTGAAGAAGATGTTCTTGATTTTCTGGGTTTTGTTGTTGTTGTTGTTGTTGTTGTTGAATTGCTTTAAATAAAACATAAATGACCAAAATACCCCTGCACTAAAGGACAAAATAGGCAGCTCTCAACAGTCAAAAAGGGGGTTTTTTGGATTTTGGACTAAAATGGCAACAAAATGCAAACCACAGGGCCCTGGATGTAATAAGTTTGAGATTTGGACTAAAGTGGCAAAACTGGCCAAACCACAGGGACCATTTTGGCAGTTTACTCTTTTGAAAAAGAGTTTTTAAAAAAAATGTTTGGATTAGCTTATGGGGTGGGAAAAGCCAATAAGTCAATAAGTTGTTTTTTAAAAAGTGTTTGGCTTATCTTATTGATGTAAAATGACTAAAAGCTAATAAGTCAATAAGTTAGTTCAAAAAGTCACAACATTCTAACTTTTCAAAAATGACTTTTTGATGACTTTTTCTCCTTCTCAAAAAATCATTTTGAAAATGACTTTTGCATTTGCCAAACACTAAAACTCCTTATTGGCTTTTTTGATTAAGTTAATAAGTCAATAAGTTAGTTGGAAAAGCTTAGCCAAACTCGTTAGTGACTATTCCACAATTTCGTTTAACGATTTTGCTTACCAAAAGGGTGATGGTGAAGTACCAGATCGGGTAGTGGACTAGTGGTACCCGAACATAGGGGGTGTGCAGAATTTGTTTCAAATTCGAAATATTCGAAATTCGTTTAAATTCGATTCGATTATCAAGAATTCGTTTCGATTATAAGAATTCAAGTTCGAATTCGATTCAATTCAAGTCAAGTAAATCAAATACGAATTTATAATTTCAAATTCGATTCGAAATTCGAATAAAAATTATACATTTTTATTTATTATTTTTTATATAATACATATATAACTTTTATTAGGCTATACTATAAATTTTTTTCAAATTTTTTTCCAAGTATTAAGATTACTCATTACCAAACCCACTACATGACCCATAACTAAAACCTAAGTAACAAATCTATCAATAGATTTCTAAGCGTAAAAATATTAACTTGTAATGTGGAGTGGTTATTCCCAACTTCTCGTTTTGAATTTTAGACTTGTGATACTTTATTTGGAACTCTTTAATGTGATATCGTGCTTTGTAGTTGCTTTAAAATTTATATTTCATTTTGAAAGTTTTTAAAGAATCTGAATTAAATCGAATTTATTCGAATTCGATTCGAATTCGAATTTTTAATCGAATACGAATTGGGTTTTTTATTCGAATACGAATTCAAATCGTTCGGTAGGTTTTAATCGAATTCGAATCGAATACGAATTCAAGGAAAAATAAAATTTATTCGAACAATTCGATTCGAATAATTCGAAAATTCGATATTCGATTCGATGAACACCCCTACCGAACATGGGTTACCGAATACCCTCCACCCACCCATATATGATTATTTAAAGTGTTTTAAGTTTGAAACTTATTTAAGAAACGAGTGGGTCGATCTTTACTAGCGTTGCTAGTTTAGTTGAGCACGTTATTTTGTAAACATTGTTATGGGTAGTTTTCTAGACATATATCCTGACTAATATTCTGGCTTTGATTGTTTATTTGTGATCAGGATACCGGATCAAGATATTGGCAACATCCTGATACGATATCCTGGCAGTGACTAATTTAACCATGTGCAGATTGAAAGGTATAAGTCTCTAACGTTCAAGTGGACTTCTTCTCCTCAAGACTCGGGCAAATCAGTTGGATTATAGACGTTGAAGCCGGAAGACGTGGACTACAACGTTCACCTGAGGAATATTCGTTGAATTCCTGAATAATAGGCTAGTTAGTTAGTTTATTTTACTATAAATGGATTGATCGGATCAGATAGAAACACACACAGTTTCTCGTACACTCTTGCTCTCTACTAGCTGCAACCACAAAACACTTACATTTGTACTCGAATCACATTGTAACACTTAGTTGATCCGTATCATATCCCGCACTGTATCCTGATATTTGAAGTAATAAGAAGAACAAGGCAGCTGCGATTGTCTGCTCCCGAGGTTTTGTGTCAGCGATCTAGATTGATTAAGGGCTTTCCTCGTACATCTTGTGTCACCCCTTACATTTTCGCTCATTGTTTGATCATAGATACAGCTCGATATCTCGAGTCATATCCTGAAACTGTTTTTGCAAACAACTCAATTAACATATTTTCAACACATTTTTTCAGCACACTACCTCACTTAACTAATTTGATCACTTAATTGCTTCAGTAATTTTTGACCAAAACAAACATAATATTATATCTTTGTGTATAGTATATAGAAAAAGTGTATCGTACAATATGCCTTAACGTACGAAGCGTATGCAATGTCAAATTCGCACGTTATAACAAAAAGTCGCATGCTGTAAAAACAGAAGATCGCATGTTAAAAAAAATGAAAATCGCATGTTTATAAAAAAACATATTTCGCATGTTATAAAAAAAATTCACATGATGTTAAAGAATACCAAAATCACATGTCATAAACCAATTTTTGCAAGTTGATACTGAATCTTGTACGCTTCATACGTTAAGGCATTTTGTACAATAACCGGCCTCATAGTATATATACATAATAAATTATTATTATTATTATTATTATATATAAAAAGTATGTTGAAAATAATTTTAAGAATATGTATTTAGTTATATATAAATGTAAATAAAAATAATTATAAGTGGGTTTG
Source organism: Helianthus tuberosus (assembly GCA_030545235.1). Lineage (NCBI taxonomy): Eukaryota > Viridiplantae > Streptophyta > Magnoliopsida > Asterales > Asteraceae > Helianthus > Helianthus tuberosus. The sequence goes on along the minus strand of CM060439.1, from coordinate 51,704,522 downwards.
TATATAAATAAATAACAGTAGATCTACTAAATAAAAAAAATAAGTTGAGAAGAAAATGGGATGGGAAGCGGTGGAGGCTGAGGAGACGCACACGTGTCTTGGGTTAAATACCTTAAATACCCTAACCTAAAATCACTGTTCATTCACTTTAGTTTTTAATATAAGGATAATATAAGGGTAATTGACAAGTCAAACTCGAGCTTCATAAAAATAAGAGTAAATTACGTTTTTGGCCCCTGTGGTTATATCACTTTTACTATATTAGCCCAAAATAAGAATTTTTAACATATCTACCCCTATAGTTTCTATAACTAAGCATTTTGGCCCCTAAGTCTAACCATTTTGACCCCCATGGTATCTATAACTAATCATTTTGGCCCCCATGATCTCTAGACTTAGGGGCTAAAATGGTTAGTTATAGAGACCATGAGGGCAAATATGTTAAAAATTCTTATTTTGGGCTAATATAGTAAAACTGATATAACCACAGGGGCCAAAAACGTAATTTACTCTAAAAATAATTATAAGTAGGAATGTATATAAATAAATGAGTAAAATGCACGGATAGTCCCTGTGGTTTTGCAAAGTTTCAGCTATAGTCCCCAGATTTTGGAAATTACACTCATAGTCCCTGTGGTTTGACAGTTTGTTTCGCTGATAGTCCCTGGAGTGGATGTGGGTTAGTTTTCTCAGTTAAGTCCATGTGAAATTACAAAATTACCCTTGCTTTTATTATATTCATCAACATCATCATCATCATCATTCATCAGTTCTACTCTCTCTCTCTCTCTCTCTCACTAAAAACCACCACCAATATCAGCAATGATTCATCATCCACAACTGCACACCACCGCCATTCCTCCTTCTCTCCGCCGTTACCGTTAGGGCTTTCTCTTCCGACGAAACGAACACCGAGATTCCTATCAACGGCGAGAAGGTTGTTAATAAGCCTCCGATTTGTACTGCGGATGAGTTACGCTATGTTTCTGTTAAGAATTCCGACTGGCGACTTGCGTTGTGGCGGTATTGTGCTTCTCCTCAGGTAATTTAGTTGTGTATGAGTTTTTGATTTTGTTGACGGAGATGTGTGGATCTGCTTGCTTTGTAACTCAAAATGTTTGATTTCAGGCGACGGAGATGTAATTTAGTTTTGTATGAGTTTGATTTTGTGTTGTTTTGCATGTTTGTTGACGGAAATATGTGGATCGTAACTAGAGATGTTTGATTTCAGGCGATATATATTTGTTGACGGAAATATGTGGATCGTAACCAGAGATGTTTGATTTCAGGCGATATATATGTGTTAACGGAGATGTAATTTAGTTGTTTATGATTTGATTTTGTGTTTTTTGAGTGTTTGTTGACTGAAATGTGTGGATCTGTTTGACTAAATTTATCTGTTTGACTGAAATCTGGAGTGGATTTGGGGATGGGTGGTTGATGGTGGAGGCGGGTATGGGTTTAGGAGGCGGAGGTGTGGTGGTGGAAGGGGATGGCGGTGGTGGGGAGTGGTGATTGCGGCAGGGGAGGTGACGGTGGTGGTGGTTTTTAGTGAGAGAGAGAGAGAGAGAGAGAGAGAGAGTAGAACTGATGAATGATGATGATGATGATGTTGATGAATATAATAAAAGCAAGGGTAATTTTGTAATTTCACATGGACTTAACTGAGAAAACTAACCCACATCCACTCCAGGGACTATCAGCGAAACAAACTGTCAAACCACAGGGACTATGAGTGTAATTTCCAAAATCTGGGGACTATAGCTGAAACTTTGCAAAACCACAGGGACTATCCGTGCATTTTACTCTAAATAAATAATAATACTGAGTTGAGGCTCGAGTGTAAAAGGCAATTGACAAATCGAGCTGATCTTTACCAATGAAGATGGAAATAAATATCATTAACATGTATTTAAAGACGAAAGATTTTGAGAGAATTTGTCACTTAGGGTATGTGTAGTGGGGCGGTATGCCCACTTATAGCGCCGGTATGGCGCCTGCAACACCAAAACGGAAGGCGCCATTTTTGCAATTTTTCGAGCGGCGCGATGTTGATAACGGCGCTATCAAATTGAATTTTGTTATTTTTGACCGTTGGTAAACGGTCAATTCCTTAAAAAAAATTCAATTTTTTTTCAAACTTTCTTTAATAAATACCTCCTTTCCTATTTTTTTTACCATACACACTCAATCCAACCCTTTATCTCTTCCACTTTTTTTTAGAAATCCTATATTTTATACAATGCATCCATTCAATCGTGGCTTCATTCCTCCCCGATCAAGTGCGGACCCAAACCAAAGTGGTAATCCTACTCGCCCCGTGTCGCCGGTTCCCACTCGACCCAACCCTTTCGGCTCCGGTTTTCTCGACTACAATCAACAAAATCCCGGGTTCATGAATCTTTTGAACCAACCGTTATCATAGGACCCGAATCTCTACAGGTGGAACCCGAATCAAAACACCGACGGAATGGGGTCGTCTCAAGCGTTCGGGTCGGCTCAAGCTTTCGGCTCCCCACAACACGAACCCGATGTTGTTCCGGAAACACAACCCGAAGGAGCGGAGACGCAAAAAGGAAAAGGAAAAGCAAAAGCAAAACGGCCACATAAAAAGAAAGCGGAAACCACCACCCGAGCGAAAAAAAATGTGATATCGTGGGAGTCCGATGAGGAGTATTGTTAAAAAGTATATGTTATATTTTCAGTTTTATATTTTTATAACCTAAGTTTATTTTTATGTTTTTGTTTTGTTACATGTATTTGGAGTTGGGCTTGGCTTGAACCAGACAACAACGTTGGAGTGGGCTTGGACTTGACTGGACTTGACAATTGCTGCTAATGGGCTGGATGGCTGGATACCTGGATACCCGGAGAAGATTAGTTCAGTGCATAGAAAACAAGTCTCGTCTTCATATCGGATTGTTCATTCATAACACCAAGATTTTTTCTCAGTTTATTGATCTATCTGTTGTGTTTCTTCTCTCTTAGGGTTTGGTGTAGACCTTGTGTTGAGATCGAGTGTTCATAACTTAGATCCGTTTTAGAGAGTGCAGATCATTGTATTGGTGATTTGCTGGTAAGGTTGTGAGAGATTATTGTGTTTGTTTCATCTTCAGTTGGTTCTATATTGACTGGATTCAACTGTGTTAAGAATAATAATTAGTTTCTTCTTTAGATCCATGTATTTGTGACATGGTATCAGAGCATATGTGACGCTCTTGGGTATATTGCTTCCGTTGATAGTTCTGATCTTTGTAGATCTTGAGACTAGGGTTTCATATTTTGGGGTTTCACTTGATCTTCAGATCTCCAGTCAATGTTACTCCTTAAGTATATTCACAACATCAATCGCTGAAAATCCCGTTTCGTTTTGTCTAATTTCGACAATTTCTGCCCTATATATTCACAACAGCTTGAAGAAAACTGTCAATCCAAACGCAGATCTGTGAAATTCGAAGCGAAAACCGATGCAGAGGTTTCAAGGGTTTCTCTGGTTGGTGAAGTTCGTGTATATGATGGCGATAGTGTTACGAACTGAAGAATCTACGCAGATTGTTCAAGATCTTTTGAATTAAGGGTTTTTAGTAGATCTGGTGAGATTAAATTCATCATTGAAGATCTGTTGCTTCCGGGTTAGTGTGTGGCAGATCTAGTGAACCTGCTTGAATATGTGGTGCAATAAAGCCTGGTTAAAGACGAGGGTGTTCTGTGTCTGAGTTCAACCCTTGAAGGTTGTAAAACTCAGATCAGTTCATTGGAAGCTGTTGCTCCTGTCTCTGAGTTCATTCTGTTAAAGATTGTAAAATCTGGAACAAGAACCGAAGAAAACCCTCTGCTAGGGTTTTGCGATATTGGTGAGATCTTTCCATTATTCTTTGTTTTTTATTTATTTCCTGTCTTTAATTTCTTGCATCATTAGTCTTTCTGATGCCGGGGTAGTTTGGACCGGTTTGTTAATTGGGACACAGGGAGAGCCACACCCTGTTGCATTAGTGTGTTACATTGATTTCGTGAATCTGTTTGCATAGTATCTGTGAAACTGTTCTGATTCTGTGTTGATATCTGGTTATTGGGATTGTTGGTTTGGTGTGAAGGTTTTTTTGTATTAAAATCAAGATTACAAAAATAAAGTGACATTTAAAAAAAAATATTATCAAGTACAGTTTCTTTTTGGGCACTTTCTACTTGAATACCAAACTTGTTTTTTGATAATTCACACATACACATCCGTCTAATTCTCTCTCTTATTATTTCATTAGAAATCTGATTTAGGGCTCTTTGTTAGTGGTTGATCGTTTTTGATCATCTTGTTCTATTTGAGTTTGTTAAACTAGTTTTGTGAGTTGTAGTGAGTGTTTTAAGAGAGAGATTTTCTGCCTGTTGTGTGTATTTTTGTATATGAGTGTTTGTGTTGAATAATTCTTGTCTTCTTGCATTCGTGTATCTGAGTGTGTTTTGATCTAAGAGTGTCACAAGACTAAAAGATATAAGTTTTGGATTATTGGCGTATTGTTGTTTCTGTGCTAGTAGAGAATTTGTCTTTTGATTGAGTAAGTTTCAAATCTTATTTTTGTTTATTGTGGTATAATTTTGTGTTCATGTTTTGTTTGATTCTCATGTTTAAAAAAAAGAACTGTTTAATCTGAAGTTCTCTTATGGTTATCATATTCAACGTGGTTTGTTCAAGGTTATACTTGATATTATGAGCTTAGTTATGTGTTCTATGTATATTGAACTTTGTTCTTGATTAAAGTTGCTAGTTGTAACAATCTCAAAGTTTAATATAGTTCTCTAATCTCTGTATTGAATTGTGTAATTCAATCTTGTCTCGAACAATGGTAAAATGTTTTTCCGACTATAAATGTATCTTGATGGTTTTTTGTTCTTTAAAACCGTATCAGGATGGTTTGTTAGACAGTGTCTTCATGATCTTGAATGTTTTTACAGCCTTGTATGTTTTCTCGTGTGTGAGATGTTTTTTATTGAAGAGTCATGTGACATTTTTTTAAAAAGAGTTGGTTTTGGCTGTTATGTTTATGTGTCTGATTTAGGTCATGTGATCCTTAGTTAAATCAGATTTGTTGTTGAATCTTGTGATTCAGCTGTTATGGTCTAGATGTTGTCCGTTGTAGAGTCGTGTGATTCTAAGTTTCATCGGACTTATTTTGCTGGTTAACGAACCATGTGGTTCACGTTGTTAAACCTATAGTATTGTCAAGGTTAGATTTGGGTATGTTTGAGAACCTTGTATGCTTTATTGTGTGTGATGGTTTTTTTAAAGATTATGCTATCTTGAAGATGTATTCCTTGATAATGTTTGTCTTTATCTCACTGGTCTAGGATTCTTCATGTTTTGAGTCTGACCGTAGTGCGGTTGTGTAGGATTATCATGTTGGTGATCTTATATGTTTCTTATTCGTCTCTTTGAGACTTTATCGCCGATCGTAGTGATGTTAGTTCACTGGTCTAGGTGATGCTTGTTTGTTTTTTCACACTGGTCTAGGGTCGTTTGTAGATTCTTCGTGTTGTTGAGTCTTGTCCCATTAGATCATAGTGTTGTTTCTTGAATGGTGTTATAGCCTTGTGTTGTCTTTTGTGTAAGAGATAATTTCTGGTCTTAGAATCATGTGATTCGGTATGCTAGTTTTGAATCTTGTGATTCGGTATGCTTGTGAAGTTGTAAAAGTTTTTGATAAATCAAATTAGTCTTTAAGTTCTTCACAAGTGTTTTCTTTCAGACTTAGTTCTGAATTTATAAAAGTCATGTGACTTTTTTATTAGATATGATTTGATACTGATTGAAGAATTATGTGATTCTTTGTTTAATCATGTTATAGTATCTTATATGTTTGATTGTATATTTCTCTTGAAAGATGGACTTGTTTTTGGGTGTGGTTTTAAGTGCACTATTCAACTAAAGGCTCTTGTTTTTCTCGTTGACGGTCTTATAGATTTTCTACGGTTTTCATCTTTCCTGATGCTTAGATGAAACTTAATTGTTGTTTAGTCTAGAGGTCATCATATCATTGGTTCTCTGTTGTTCTCTCGAGCTTATTCACTGTTCTAGACCTAGGTTATTGATTCTTATTGAACCAGTTGTAATTGTTAGGATAGAAGATTGGTTATCACAGTGTTATCAGTGTTTGTTCTTGAGGATTGAGATTTGTTTTTTGATTCAGGAATTCTTTGTGTATCATTTGCTAGATTATTGTGAAAGTTTTATCAAATGAGTTGTCTAGTTTGACTTTTAAGTTCCACAATACTTTTTTTATTGTTTAAAAATAGTATTCGATATTGCAACTTGAAAAATTGGTCTTAACAACAAAGTCTTGCTAAACAAAGAATTTTTTGTGTTTACTAAATTCTTGTGTGAAAAAGTTTTCCTTTAAAAATATGTATTTTTAGTGAGGGTTGCAGGTATTAGTTTGAGTTATGAAGGAGCAGGTATGAGAAAATAATCAAAATGGTCCATTTATAATCCAAGTCACTTGCACTCAGTGTAACTGAAAATGCTAGATATGTTGGGAATTAATTAGGAATGTGACTTTGCTCTTGCATTGTGAAATGGGTTGTTAAAGGATGGAGCAGGTATGAGAAGTCAAACTCAGGGAAGTTTTTTAATAAATCATAATTGTCTTTCATAAAATTTTGATTCATGTTTTTTTTTGTTTAAAAAAGGAAACGATGATTTTAACCAAAACTTAAGGAAAAAAAAGGTGGTTTATATTTGTGTGTTTTCATGGAGAAAAGTAGTATATAAAAAGTTGGTTTCATGGAAAATTGTTATTGGTCAACTTCATGTAATTTGTTTGGCTATTTTTGCATATAAATTGTAAATGCTAAATAACTTGTAGTTGGTTAAATTTCAATCGCCTTCTATTTTTCTTGAGTTGGTCTTTCTAGAGAACTCTAAAGAGCTTCATCTTGCTTGCCTATTTCTCGGTCTTTGTTTATCGTCTTCGTTCCTAATATGTTTGAGTGTTAAGGTTTTTTTGGCCGATTTGGATCTTATGTGAATTTGCATGGCTGTAAAACAATTGGGATTCATGTATTGTTTTTCGAGTTTTAAATATAAAACTGAGAGGGGGTGTTAAAAATAAATCTTACAAATATCAGTTTTATATAATTGTTAATTCTTATATGATTGTTTTATTTTTACATGTGAGATGGGCTGATTCATGTGGGCTTGTGTTGATCAAATAAGGCTCCGATTCTGTTGTTCTTCCGCAGTGGTTCAGTCCGAAAAAGAAGGGGATTAGTGATTCATCAGTTCCTGTTATTTTAGACTTGCATTAATTTTTCACCAATAAAACGAGAGGTTGGTTCCTGTTCAGGGGTTGACTTGTTCAACGACAGGGAAGTGTTTTTCACTTGTTTTTTATATTTTACTTGATTGTTTTTTGAGTAACTCTGTTGTGTTGGTTATAAAACTTGTGATATTGTTTTCTTTCAAATATGAATTTTTATGCATATATTGTCTAATGAATTTTTTTTTAAAAAGAGTACCAGACATTTTTTCAACAAAGAGTTGAGTCTTAGTCAACACAGATAACTTGGGCACTCATTTTATCAAGTAAGAGCATTGAGAAGTTCAAGGATGTTCAGAAGCTCACGAGTTAGCTTAAGAAATATGGCTGCAGCTTTGATAAATTGAAGGCCAGCTTGCAAAATCGTTTACTAAGGATCTGTTACGTAATCTTCTTGACAATATGTGCAAGTGTTTAGGAGTTATCAATTTATTTCAAATATAAAACTGAGGGGGGATGTTAAAAAGTATATGTTATATTTTCAGTTTTATATTTTTATAACCTAAGTTTATTTTTATGTTTTTGTTTTGTTACATGTATTTGGAGTTGGGCTTGGCTTGAACCAGACAACAACGTTGGAGTGGGCTTGGACTTGACTGGACTTGACAATTGCTGCTAATGGGCTGGATGGCTGGATACCTGGATACCCGGAGAAGATTAGTTCAGTGCATAGAAAACAAGTCTCGTCTTCATATCGGATTGTTCATTCATAACACCAAGATTTTTTCTCAGTTTATTGATCTCTCTGTTGTGTTTCTTCTCTCTTAGGGTTTGGTGTAGACCTTGTGTTGAGATCGAGTGTTCATAACTTAGATCCGTTTTAGAGAGTGCAGATCATTGTATTGGTGATTTGCTGGTAAGGTTGTGAGAGATTATTGTGTTTGTTTCATCTTCAGTTGGTTCTATATTGACTGGATTCAACTGTGTTAAGAATAATAATTAGTTTCTTCTTTAGATCCATGTATTTGTGACAAGTATGCGTTAACCCGCGCTTGGATCGATGTGTCGGAGGACCCGGTTATAGGTATATTTTTTAATTTTTTTCTGTTTTTCCGTTTTTTTTCTGTTTTTTGCAGTTTTTTTAAATATTTTCTGTTTTTATTTTTCTGTTTTTTGCAGTTTTTTTTAATTATTTTCTGTTTTTTTTTTCTGTTTTTTGCAGTTTTTTAAATTATTTTCTGTTTTTATTTTTCTGTTTATTTTTCTGTTTTTTTGCATTTTTTTTAGACTAATAAATTATATCTTTTTTTTAGCAAACAATCAAGATAAATCAGTTTTTTGGCGCCGAATACGAGCGCTTTTTTTCGAGCTAATTGGTAAAGATGAGGAATACCGCCCACCGGACTCTATATCGAGCAAGTGGACCGATATAAACAAAAAATGCACGAACTTTCAAACCGTATACCAACGCAATTTTGCTGGATGGAAAAGTGGAAGCAAGGACGAGGACATCACGCAAGCGGCGTTGGTCGAGTATACGAATGGTAATGGCCATTTCCCGTACATGAGGTGTTGGCAAATCCTTCGCCATAGCCCCAAATGGGCCACCATATCTACTCCGAGTGGTCGTTCGGGAAATAAACGGCCGTCAAAGAGGTCCAAAACAAACGAGTCGGGTGAACCCGAAACGCCAACCTCCGAAGCTCGAAACACCGACTTGAACGAGGATATTCCGGATGACGAGCCGGTGGAGGAGCTACCAAGACCGCCCGGAAGAAGTAGGCGGGCGAAAAAGCCCGAGTCGTCATCGATATCTATGGGAACGGATATGAGTGACGCATTTTCGAAGATAAACAAGCGACTTCAAGACATACACGAACTCGGTAGTAAACGTATGGAGGAGAACCGCGAAGTTACGGAGATTATGCGGGATAGACAATGGGCTCACGACTTTGAGTTCTACTCGAAACCGCACGACCACCTTACCGGAAAAGCTTTGAAGATGGCGTTGGCCCAAAAGGAAAGGATCGAAAAAAAATATAATCTTTGAAGTGTTGTTTTTTTAATTTTTTAGTCAAACTTTTTTTTTTAATGGAACTGTTTTTTTTTTTTTTAAGTGTAATTTTTTTATTTTTATTTTTATTTTAGTGTAATGTTTTGTTAATTTAATGAAATGAATTTTAATTTTATAAAGTTAGAAAATAATCATTAAAAATAGAAATTAATAATTGGGTAATAATTAGGCGGGGGCTTTATGACTACGGGCTTAAAATGCATAACGCCCCATAACGCCCACCCGCACACGTGGCGCGCCACGTGTCGCATAACGCCCACAAAGGGGCGTTATGACTACACATGGCCTTAGAAGATTAATCATACTTACATCTCTCTAATAAAAGATGATATCTTTCCATTCCATTCATATTCAATACTTCAATCGTATTCACTAAAAATATAAAGTTGCTCATGTTCATTTGTATCCGTTGCATACTTGCATTCACTAAAAGTATAAAGTTGCGTATGTTCATTTATATTCGTTCATTAATTGCTAAACGAGCAAAAACAAACACTTATATAAGTTTTTTTTTTTTGAAGAACAGATTTTTACACCAATCCGTCTTTTTTGGTGGGGCTCGAACCCTTGACCTTAAGGGGAGCAACACCTTAACTCCAATGACTTTGTCATTTGGGCCCAACCCCCACCCATATATAAGTATTGATTGACCCTTTTCGGAAGAGATAAAGAGAGGGGAAACATAGTTTAACAAGAAAAAGTGTTTATGTTCATTCATTTATTAAATAAACGACATTGGAGATTCTTTTCCGGCCCCCGTATATACATAGCAAACCATACAACACAAATGAATCGTGTGATATGTAGATACTGATGAGCACCACCAATTAAGCAATGATTCTCAAGTTTACACCAAAATCATCTCAAAACAGATGAAAGATATTATCATTTTCTATATCAGATTAAATTATATCCAGATAAAGTAAACCCTTTTGCTTTCTCTATATCTAATCATCTCAACTACATGCTGCTATATCATTTTCAATGCAAATTGTTGTTTAATCAATAAAACGCGCCCATCAAATCGTGACATCCGAGATAAAATCTTGATATGAAATACAACCGGTATCACCTTATTAACAGTTATAGCTTGCTTCATGCACCACTTTCTACACCTCTAATGTGTCCTCCACTCGTAGGCCTATAAACAAGATACAAAATCACAATGAGCGATACAATAATACATCATAGCTACAAATGATATGATTTAAGGGCTATCAACAGGTCTCAGGTTCAAATCTAGCTTCCACTTGTTTCCTGTCTTACCCCTGAGGGCCACCTGCCCACGCAAAGCGCACGCTTTACCTGGTCCAAGTGGTTAGCAGGGTATTGGTGGGGCCCGTGAGTTTTCTCTAACAGGTTCTCATGGTTAGCAGGAAAAAAATATATATGGACATGATACTTACAGCCCATTAAGCACTTTAATGGAATCATAAAAGAACCATTGCAGCGTCAAGACAGGGCCCACGATTGCAACGCGTATTGGAAGACTTCTTGTGAACAAATTTACCAGCCCAATGTTCCTCGCAGCCTGAAAATGGTACTCGTATCAGAATCTTGAACAGCTAATAACCAATTTGTTTGATAAGGAGCATACCTGTAGCACTGTGTTGGCCTTTTTGTTATATAAAGACGAAACTATATTATCCGCTGGATTTGAAACTATGGTACCCACAGCGCCAGCTGTATAACCTGCTACGCACGTCACTCCTAGCTGTTGAGTCCTTGAACATTCTTCTTTTCTTCTTTGAAGAAATTTTCGGTAGATAAAATCAACTGAATGCTCAAACGTTGTAAACATGATCATCGAAACTGCCAAAAGCCCACAACGTTATGCAAAGTTAACCTTGATTTGAATCAAAATATCACCAAAAAACAAATTATAAACATATATTACATGGAAGATTACGCCCCCAAAGCGGAAGGAGTCCTTTGTAAAACCTGCAATCATTTATACACAAGTTGTTCAGATTTTAAAAAATAAACATGTACAAGACCTTAAAATGATAACCATTAACATACCCTGATATTCCTTCTCGTGCATATAGTTTTGGGAAGCCATCAGACAAACCTTTTGCAAAATTGGGCTGCGTTTGCACGCGAACTTTCACAGCTTCGAACGGACAAAGAGCCACGTCAGCGAATACTTGAGCGGATGCGCTACTGAGGAAGAATATGACACTCTGTTTTTGATCTACCAGCGTATTTGTGTATCGGCTTTTGAAGAATTCGTAGAGACCAAACTTGAGTCCACCTTGAACGCCATATCCGAATAACTTTCCGGACCAACCTCTCCACAAAGAAGATGGGCCTTCTTCTTTCCAAAGAATGTTTAAACCAGACGCAATACTGTGAAACTTGATTGGATTCACCTACATAAATAAAATTGATACAGCTCAATTACTATGATTTATGAATGCTAGAACAAAATTCTAACTTTGAACAATATGTTTCCTGAATTGTAAAACTTAAGAACATGGGGTCAGTGCTAAATAAACACCAGTGACACACTACCCAAACACCACTGACGTATCATTCAGGTTGTATGAAGGCCAAATCATACGGCCTATATGACCATTTTTCGCTCTATCATACGACTGTATACTTGACAAAGAAAAGACTGATTTTTCTATTCATACAACTCAATTATTATAATTTAGGAATGCTAGAACAGGTTTATAACTTTGAGCAATGTTCCCTGAGTTGTAAACTTGAGAGCATAGGGTCATTTTGTTCGTTAGAGCGCTAAACAAACACCACTTACACACCATCAAGACACCATTGATGCGTCAGGTCGTATGAGTGCCATATTATACGACCTGTATGACATGTGACTCACAAAGAAATGATTGATGTGACCACCAACAAAGTCATACGCAGGACCAAGTTTTCATCTTAGAAATGACTGATGTAATTTGTTGGAGTAGTGTTTGTATAGGATGACCCTGTATACTACATCATCAATGATAGTTTATACCAATAAACAACAATTTATTTAAAACCCATTAGCATACAAACAACCCTAACCCAGCAATTCTTACAAAATGGCAAATTGGTAAATCACAACAACTTGATCAAAAACAAAGAACCCATGTGCAATTAACCTGCATATTAACTTTCAACACATCAAGAGGAGTGACTGCAAGGTGTGTGGCTCCAGCACTAAACATCCCACCAGCAGCACATATCCCATAATAATAAAACCCACCTCCATCAACCCCCAATTTGGTTCTAAAATCACTCATTTCCGTTTTTCAAACAAAACCCATATCCAAGATTCTATAAAACTCCCAAAGATCACAGCTTTTTTAGGGTTTATGATTAAAAATATGGGGAAAAGCGGCTGAAGAAACAGGGGTTTAAGGTGAGAAAAGGGGAAAAATCTCTTGATAGAAGAACGACCACGTTTGCAGCTGCAAATGCAAGAGAAATAGGCACGTAATAAAGTCAGAAGTGGATGTATTTTGCTCCAAGTTTGTGGGAATTGGATGCGAGCGTGATAGCGACTGTAACCAATGGGTTTGAATTTGATTGATTCTAGAAACCCTTGATAACAAAGTTAAGAATCGACGTGGGTTTGTTCGCCCATTGGAAATTACTGGATCGCAGTCAAATTCAAACCGCTGGTTTAGGCAAGTGATTTGAATAATTGTTTCATTAACTAGGGATCTCATTTTTGTCAAACCAAACTAGTAAATTTCCCCTGTCGATGCGGTGGGTCCAAATGTAAAATAATTTGGATTTGTGCAGTAAAGATCAAAGTTACGTTAAAATGTAGATAAATTGAAGATACACATAAAAATAAGTACAAAAACGTATTATATATGGTCCGACTTCTTTTGCGAAAGAAATTTACAACCTGAACATATACGACAGGTACATAAAAATAAGTAAAAAAAATATGTTTTTTAAGTTAAAAATGGTACCGCGGGCTCGAAACGTAAAGTAAGTCGAATTTGTAGAACAAAATTTATGCCAAAACGTATATCAACTGAAAACGTAAAAAAAGCAAAAAAAAAAAACATATTATATCTGAGCTTACCCATTTTCAAAGAAACGTAATCAACTTGAATTTATACGACACATACCTAAATATAAGCACGTAAAAAATGATTATAGTTTTTTTTAGAAAGTTGAAGGTTTGTAACTGACAATATTAAATGTTGAAAGGTAAAGGCTTTAACAAAACCTTACTAAAAGACAAGAACAAAAAAAAGTAATCAGATTGAATTAATACCGACACGTACATATATATAAGCACGTAATAATGATTATGAAGTTTTTAGAAAATTGAAGAGTTGTAAGTGCCAATACTAAATGTTAAAGGGTAAATGCTAAAATAAATAAAAAGTTACTAAAAAACAAAAGAAAAAAAAACTTAAAAAAGGGACCAATGGATGCAACTAGGGTTAGGCTAACGCTGCATGGTGTGGGGTTTTAGGCCATGTGCAGTGGGGGTTATACGATACGTGTTAAATAAGTAAGAAAAAAAGGGTTATAAAGGGGTTATATAACTTGAGTGTGTAGTGAGAGGTTATGTAGATGTGAGTTACATATGTATGTATATATATATATGTATGTATGAGATTATCTTCCTGTGTAGCGTCGTTATGCTCATCACGCCCACTAATTTCGACAACCCATAGCGCCACCGAGGGGTGTGCTCGGGTACTATGGGGTGTTTTAGATGATTATGGCGCCATATGCAGCCCCACTACGGAAGCTCTTAGCATGTCATATCAATTTCATCGTCACTTGAGCAACATGTAAGTAAGGGTCTCTATTGTTAACTTGACCGATGTGAAATAAAACTCTTTTAAAACTATATAAAAAGAAGAAAAAAGAAACTAAAAAATCTTATTGGTGAGAATCAAGTGGGCCTTACAAACTATCATGTTTGCCAGGCTTCAAATCACAAACATACAAAACCATACACAAATGATGCAGAGACTAACACGTGTCATACTTTTTGTATTATTAAATTCATATCGACAAATAAAACTAAATACATAACTCTTTATAAACTCATCAACTTACTCAAACACTAATTAAGTAAACTCACTAGATACATAATTCAAACTATTTAAAATAGTTAACCAAACCATCTTTATCTTGAACCCACTAAAAATTTAAAGATAATATCCAAATCAAAATAATCCTTCATTGACCCGTTAATTTTGATTTGGATCCTCTTCACATCCGCATCATTAACGAAAACTTCAATCATTTGATCAGTCTTAATATTTCCATCTTCCCGGGTCACCAGGACTACATTGGTCTTGACCACTGATCAAAGAAATAAATGTAGCCTCACACTCTTACGTATGATACCCCAATTAAAAAAACACACATCAAAAGTATGGATGACAAATAACTCGAATTTCAGTGGTTTATCTCAAACATGATGGGTATAAGACTGGAAATAGAATTCACGGATGTGAGACATGTATGTAATTAGGTGATACACATTGTTGTCGTCGTTGTTATTGTTTTCATATACTTAAAAGGTTTTGACCGTCTTTAACGCTCGTATAGACACCTCATATTTTAAATAGTCCTTTTACCCATTACTTACATGTAACACCTCGAAAATTCACGTTCTATAATGTGTAGACACGTGTCAAACGTTTAAACGTGTGAAAGAATATTATAGAAGGACTAAAGTTGACAATCATGGAAAGTATGTGGATATACGTATTCTAAATGCCAACAGTGAATAAATATACTTCATAATAACCCTACATGATGTTCATATCATCAAACGAATAAATCATGGATTATACGAAGCTAAAAGTGAGAGATTACAAACCACAGGGGCTAAGTGTGTCAACATGTTTAAGTTATACCTCTGAGTGACCTTTTGACAAACCCGAAGCTTTGTAACTGATAATTATGCTCACTAGAATGCGCGATATAAATTTCATAAAGTTTCGTTATCGTATGAGAAAGTTATGATCAAATTCGTGTACGAGGGGTTAAAGCGTTAACGTTAAAAGTTAAGACTTTTCGGGTTAACCGGAAGTGTTCAGGGACTTGGTAAAGTGGGTACAAGTCTTAAAGCCCTTGTGGGTAAATATAAAGGGGGTCAAATTGCAAGAAAATACTGAGTTGCCCTTTCGAAAGGCCAAGGGACACTTATGTGGAAAATAGAAAATTTAAAATCTGATAACAAGGTCCAGGCGGGCCGCGTAAAGGTTAAAAGAACCTTACGCGGGCCGCGTTAACCGCCCAGAAGCAGAAACTTTGACCAGCAGCCTGTATTCGCGGGTATTCGACTTTTAACCGATCTTTTTGCATTATCGGCGACCCCTAGACACCCCCTAAGCATTAGGGACACATGTTGGTGGGTTGTGGTCAGTGATAGAGTTGTGTGTCAACATGTTGTGGTGGATTGAACACTATATAAAGGCCTCATTGTGCAACATTGTTCCACACACCTTCCTCTTGCAATCTGATCATTCCTGGAGCTCAAGCCTGCTCTCAAGTGATCAAAATTCGTGCATAGGACTCTTGTAAGTACACTTGACCTTTCTTAATTAAGTTTTAGCTTAGTTTTAGCTTAAAAGTCAAACCGTCGTAATTAACGGTTGACTTTAAGATTAATCACTAATGGTCCAGTGATTAGTCGAATCAAAAGTAGTTACAAGTTGGTAATTATGTGGGTAATAAACTCTTAAAAGGGTTCCCCCTGATTACCACTCTAACCAGGTCAAAAGTCGGGTCAAACTAGTTTATAAAAAGTCAACAGGATACTTAAAATGCCATTTATGCATAATTAACATTATAGATCATATACAACCTGTTGGATCATTGTTATAACTTGGTAATAAGTGTAAGAACATGTCTAAACATGTTCAACCCGACAATTTCCTGTTTAGACCCGGTTCGGAACCGAAAGTCACATAGTTTGACTTTCACTTTGACTTTCAGTTCTGACCCGTTTAGGCATGTTTTAGAAATGCCTCAGAGCTTTAATTGGACTAGGTTACATGTTAGTATAACCCTCTGTGATTATACACCTTGGTTCATTAGTTATCCAATTAATATGCATGTTTCCGTTATTCGCTCTTATGTTGACCATTATGCCCTTATTACCTTAAAACGTGATTTTTGGAAATGTAAAAGAGTAGAAACTTTAATTACTGATATATAAACTTGTATACAAAGTTTGACATCAGTTTGAATTGTAGATTAAGAGTTATGCTCATTATCGCAAAATGAATGCTTTTTGTTAATAAAACGGCGTAATTAGCGTATAGCCTAGTTAAGCCTACTTTTTGGTATCAAACTTAATACCCACTGATGTAATATATTATTTTAGGATTTTTAAAGATTTTTAATTAATTTTAGGCTGAGCATAACTAGTAGTCGTAGGCTTAATCCGGTAATTGTCGGTTTTGCCCTTACGGGCCATAAAATAAGTTTTACATATCTAAACGACTCCAAACCTTTTGCTACTGATCACATATGATAAATAAATTATTTTAAGCCTTCTGGAAATATAAAGAATATCAGATTTAAGTATCGAACCCGGAAATGGCCTTTAATCGCCTTATTAAGCGTTTTTAACTCATAGTATGTATTAAAATTATATTGAACATACCCGGGTTGATACTGATGTGTGTAAAATGCAACATATAAATTACATCAAATGAGGCATAAAACTAACCCTTTTTAAGTACTAATATTGGAAAAAGAGTGTTTTTGTCTTCCTTTTGTATTTTCAGGATTAAATGAGCTCAAAAACGCAAAAGAAGCAAAAAGACAGCTAAATCCAACATAAATACAAGAAAAGGAATATTAGTGGACTGCCCGACCCCTCAACGGCACCTTCCAAAGCAAAATAGAGAAATCAGAAGACTGAACACGCCCCGTGCTCAGCCAGCACGGGGCCGTGCCCAAGAAGCAGCAGAAAAGACAAACCTATAGAAGCTTCTATTGCCCACCACGGGCCGTGCTCAGCGGACACGGGGGCGTGTCGAAAGTACAGCAGGCGCATTTATTGTAATTGCGAATTACAATTAATGAGGAGAGAGATTGTCAGACAGACACGGGGCCGTGCCCAGCGGACACGGGGCCGTGTCCAGCTCTCTGTTCAGCCTATAAATAGGAGTGTTTGGATTCATTTCATCTCATCCCTTGGCACACCACCTCTCTCACACTTCATCCACCACCCACCACCATCACAACACCATCATCCACCACCATCATCCATTGTCCATCGTAGAGTGTGTGAGTCGTCTCGGGATCCAAGATTGATCGTAAGAGTTCTTGACAATCAAGGCCATGTTTGCCTAAGTCTCTTACATCACTTGGTGAAGACAAAGTGTCTAGTATAATACTTTTTATTTCTAATCTTTTGCACTTTTTATTTGGTTTTGTATTAATGACTTTAATAACTAGTTACTTATGTTGAAGGTGATCTTTCCTTATCGTTTGTCCGTGGTGTCTTGGCATTATTTTACTGTCTATATAAAATAAAGGATTTTCACCATTCATATCTCCACGGTCTATATGGAGATATGTTGGCTACCTGGTAGGGGGTTAAGGGAACGGTTTGGTAAAGGTCTTGCCATTGTTCAGCGTTTAGAGGTCCTGCAATGGACCTGGGTCAAATTTAGTAGGACCTCCTTCAATACTTCACGGTATTGGATGGCGGGGGTCCAAACTCTTTGATCCCCTCATAAGTTAACTACTATTAATAATATAACCCGACTATTTAGGACTGTATCCCTGCTGACTCAGACTACTTAGCCGAGGGTAACGTCACCGCCAAAAGCGGGGCCTACCACAATACTGCATTAATAACTTAATTCATTATCTTCCAATAATCCACTCTTTTAGGATTGTATCCCTGCTGACTCAAACTACTGGGGTGAGGGTAACGTCACCTTCAAAAGAGGGACCTACTACAATAACTAAGATAATCTCTTAATTATGTGCAAAAGTGCGGAAATAATCAAAGGTTATACTAGATACGAGTCGGAACCAAGTGATTCATCTTGTCTTTCTGTTTTTCTTTTATTTTTATTTTTATTTTCAGCATCTTAGTTAGTTTTTAATTTTCTTAGTTTAAAACATTTTTCTAAACTTTTATTTTGGTTAGACGTTGAGGATAAACCGGTACTAAAAGATCTTGTGTCCTTGGACGACCTCGGTATCTTACCAACGCTATACTACACTCAACGATGTGTGCACTTGCCCATATGTGTGTTTAGTGTTAGTGAAATATCGTGTTTTATAAATTTAAAACTTGGCTAAAATAAGTGTTAAAAAGGGCTTAAAATATACACCTAATATATATAACACTTTACCGCACATCAGATACCTACTGATATTTTAGGCAAATTAGAATATTTTAACAGTAAGCAAAGGTTGATTAACTCAGACTCCGGTTTTGAGCTTTTCGGCTTATGTGAAATTACCAAAATGCCCCTACGGTGCATAGTTTGGTTATAATTGGTAAATTTCACATATATACTTTAACCTACTGTTATAACTCATTAAATTGAGTATGTTTGCTGATTACATCAGATCTGTAACTCAGTTAAACACTTAAACTCTTTTACAACCTTTAAAATGACCGAACTACCCCTACGGGGCATAGTTTGTGTTTAAATTCATTTCGGGCATAATAAATGATATCTTACTGATGTCACAACATATTTGGAGCATATTAACTTAGGGAACCTGTATATGGCTCTTACGGATACCCGTTACGCTTATTACGCGTTTGGTTCGGTTTATGTAACAAGTTTACATAAATTAGCCGAAACGGGTCAAACGTTATCGGTTTTATTTCAAAATCCAGAATGTGAATAATAAACCCATATTAAACAAGTCTTCAAACTTGTCGGGTCTAAATCACATTCTATCCGGTCTTCGCTTAATCGTGCGTACGAACCGTATCCTTGAAACTAGCCGGTCTAAGCTTAAGCTTAATTAAAGACCCGTTAGGATTCTAATAGGTTATTATAAAACATTTGTTCTAGATTAGGAGGACCAGTAAAAGCTACGTGCATTTTGCTTATTGTGATTTATACATTGCTCAGGTAAATACTTTTAACTTATTTTCCCTATACGGGCTTGGGTTACGGTATATAGCATACCGCTTGATCGAGCATCAAATCATCCATCGTTGAGTGGGTAATTGACTAATTTGATCGGCTCGTTTAAACAGTCTTGTTACTTAAAGCCTTTGGGGGGTTATTGACCATGTCCCGGATATCCTTGGCATCATTTTATGAAATGGCCACGACTTAAGCGCGGGGTGTAGGCGTACACCCGTCAGTGCATAAAAGAATAATGTGGTGTGTCTATTGATCTTTAACCCGGACAAGATCCGGGCTACTGAACGCACAAGGAACATGTAATTCGTTCACAAGATTATAATATTAAATAATTCTCCCAAGTTAAATAAAATGTTTATGCCATGTGCATCCAAACCAATTTTTAATCATTTTCCAAAATGAGTCAGTTGAATGTATTTACCAGTGTAAACTGACGTATTTTCCCAAAAAGATTAAATGCAGGTACTAAGCGAAATTGGCTGGGATTTCTCCTTAGCATCATTAGAAGTCTCGCAAGCTTAAGATGCCTGAAGTCTGTTGAACTATAAATTTCATTTTTAAATTTCGATCCGACTGTGGATAAACTTCCGGATATTGTGACTTTGATATTACAATATTAAATTCGGTTGTATTACATCTTTTTAAATTTGCTTCCGCTGTGCATATTAAATGTTGTGTTGTTTGACTATTATGTTGCCAACCACGTCACGATACTCCCCCACCGGGCCCACCGGTGACACCTGGAAATCGGGGTGTGACAGGTTGGTATCAGAGCCAACACTGAGTGAATTAAACACTAACCTTTTGTGTTTAATCTCAGTTACACAATTGCACATTTCTAAACTTTCGTGTCTAGACATAGAACATAGGACAAATTCCACTTTGTTTGTGTTGTCCTTTATTTTGCATATATTTTTGTTTTGTTATCTCATGCCATATTGACAGGATTAACAAACTGCCGCCAAGATTCTTCAGGAGAAGAGGAAGAGGCAAGGGGCCGATTACCGCCCCCAATGACGACGAGGCAGGACCATCACATGCGCGAGCTCCGTCTACTACCGAGAGTGACGACCCTCGGCAGAACAGGAGAAACTAATTTGAACCAGCCAGATGATCAGTATCACACAGCTCTACACCTCCGGTTCAAAACCCTTACGGGCCACAACCAGAGTACGAGCCCAACAACCCTCAGCCTTCGTATATACCCTTATAGCGATCATTATCGCATCATTCTTTCGGGGACCCCACACCTGTTTTTCGGGGCCAGTTTAATCCGGTAGGCTACATACAAGAACCCGTGGGTTTTAACCCACTGGGGCCAGAGGATCATTTCTCTGGCGATCATGCGGACGACATGGACGAGGATACGGACCCCGTCGAGCCTGCCAGTGGTACTCCAAACCACCCGATAGAGATCTCTGACGGATCTTCGTTCCACGGATCACCCTATGTTGGTCCAGATAGCTTCCAAGCTATGTTCACCCAGCACGAATGGTACTATACACCTCCTCACCATTCGTCGCCTCCTCAGCAGCAGCAGCCGTAACAACAACAGGATCCCTCTGTGGATTCCAGATTCGTGGCAGTCACGCCACCGCCTCCACCGCCGCCAGTGCAGCTGGCACCTCCGCAACCGCCGAGGCGAAGGAGAACCGGTGCGCGCATGTCGTCACGAGCAGGGGATTTCCATTTCAGTTCCCCACGTCAATTGTCACACCCCCAAAATCCACACGCGGAGTATCACCGCTTGGAGGCGTGACTGACCAGGATCAAGCCATCAATCATATCAAACATAGTATTTAAGTGTAAGAGTAAGAAAAATATAATTCATCTTGACATGACTGATGTTCATAACCAAACATTGTTTAAGTAGCGGAAGCATAATAATGAAAACCCAAATTAAGTTATAAGTTCAAATATTGTCTACGATCCGTATCCCACAACGACCTGCTCCTTCCTGTGCAAGCTCCATATGTACCTAGGGTCCTGCAAGGCATGTGAGAGAGAGTCAACAACTAGTTGAGCGAGTTCACAGTTAATAAGTTCGTTATAACAAATCATATATGCATTCAGTGGGGGTTTCCCATGTAAGTATGTACTAATAGTGGGGGTTTCCCAAGTAAGTATGTATTACTGGTGGGGGTTTCCCACGTTTATCTTTACTAATGGGGGCTTCCCATGTTTGTACTTACTAGACTATTTGCAACCATGTGTTCTTCTTAATTCCGAGAACAGGAATACGTACAAGGTCACGTAGGATTTACGCGAGTGCCCTTCCCCGAGGACAGTGGTACGTGTGGGGTTTACGTAGGATTTACGTAAGTGTCCTTCCGACCCGGAAGACAATGGTAGGTATTAGTTTACGTAGGTTTTACGTAAGTGTCCTCCCGACCCGGGAGACAATGGTGGATACTAGGTTACGTAGGTTTTACGTAAGTGTCCTGACTATCCTGAGGACGATGGTCTATAGTCTAGCGATAGCGTAAGTACGAGTAGTTATCCATTTCAAATAATCCAACCCAATCCCCAACCCGGGAATCCCATGCCTTGGCTGTGTGAACTCACCTTGGTTTGCTCGGCAGATACACAAAAGGGTTTCTTGAACTATGAGTGGTCAACCGCGTCCCAATAGGGTTACCATACAAGTCAGGTTTTGACTCAAGTAATGCACATAGGTTTACACATAACTAACAGGTTTCAAGCACGTATAGATCATGGCAACATAGTATACACATAGAACGTTTTTAAATGATATCAATTTATCATACAATGAAGCCCACACAAGTCTCGGCCCAACATGTTGTGCGATTCAACTAACTACCCGGCCCAAATAGTCAAAAGCCCAAACAATAAAATACTCGGCCCAAACATTACCACGAAATTGTCTTGTGCGATCCGGATGGGTTGTGCGATTAGACCTGGCCCAACCCAACACATATACCCGGCCCAACCATTGCAACTTGTGCGATCCAACAGCCTTGTGCGACTGGGGACTGTTTGTGCGACTGGGCTTGTGTGTTCGGTCTTGTGCGACCGAACACCTTGTGCGAGTGGACCTCTTGTGTGATTGAAGACCTTGTGTGACTGAGGACCTTGTGCGACCAGACCAATTCTTGTACGATCTGGTCTTGTGTGATTGTTATTGTGTGAGTAGATAAGGAAATCTCTAACTTTAAGGAAATCAGTTACCTTCCTTTATTGCCATAATCAACTCTAACAGTTTTTCATCTTAGCAATACTCGATCAAACCAAGTAATATTATTAATGATTCATAAGAACCCTAAGCATATTCATAACATTATCTTCAACCACAACTTCCTCATATAATCAGATTTGTGTCCTTACTTTTCTTAGCATACATTCGAACATATTATCATGACAATCCGTCTAATATGAACACTATTCCAGCCGAGAATATATATATATTTTTTATTCTAGATCATTAACACTCTCATGTAAATAACAACCCTATGTCGATCTACAACACTATGCATGTAAATCGATTTCATACATTCATAATCTAATACATCTTATTCATTGTTATGTGATCATCAAATCTCATCAAAATCAACATACATGTGAGCCGATTATCAAGAACACTATCATTCAACATCATAATCTATCATGTTAATCGAAACCCTAGATCATCATGAGCTATATTAACACACACATCAGAATATCATCAAACATGTATTCGTTAAATCCAAACACTAACCAGATAAGAGATGATTGAGGGTTAAACCGAATGATAGGCTTCGAGTGAGGGACTCCTTGTTGCCGTCGAGTTCCAAGAGAAACGAGAGAGAGAGAGAGAGAGAGAGCTTCTAGGGTTTGGTGTGGTATTGTGTGATTAACAACAAATGAGAAAAACAACTCCCTAATGGAGTATGTGAGCGAATAAGAGGTGTGGGCCGAACCCCACCTTGGGCCGCCCTTGGATCGAATGTAAAGAGTATAACCCAAACGAGCTTGTGCGATCGAGTGTGTGTTGTGCGTTTATATCATACATACATTCACAAGCACGTATTAACATAACATTCACATGAATATTCACTTTCATAAAAGTCACATATCGTACACATACATTATATCAAAGTACAAAGATCGGTTTGGAAATACGAGTTGTCACATTATCCCCAACTAAAAAGAAATTTCGTCCCGAAATTTGGTACGCACTCACTGAGGAAGCTAGGTAAGTTGTATCGTTCACTGGTTTTCCTGGGGTGTCACATCCTCCCCCCGTTGATCTGGAATTTCGTCCCGAAATTCCGCAGTAGTAGCTTCAGCCTCAGTAGTGGTTGCATTGGTTCCGAATAACTGGGGATATTTGAGTTCCATTTGATCTTCGCGCTCCCAGGTGAACTCTGGGCCGCGGCGGGAGTTCCAACGAACTCGTACAAGAGGGATTCTCGTGTTCTTGAGGACCTTAACATCCCGGTCCGTGATTTCAACAGGTTCCTCGACGAAGTTCAACCGTTCGTCGATAGTGAGTTCCTTCAAGGGAACTACGTGGGTCTCATCCGACGTACATTTCTTCAGATTCGACACGTGAAAGACATTGTGAACTGCACTGAGTTCAGGTGGTAAGTTCAATCTGTAGGCCACTTTGCCTATTTTCTCGATGACTTCGAAAGGTCCAACATATCGTGGATTTAGTTTGCCGCGTTTGCCAAAACGAACCACACCCATCCAGGGTGAAACTTTAAGTAGCGCTCGATCCCCAACTTGGAATTCGAGTAGTTTCCGGTCTAAATCAGCGTATGCTTTCTGACGGTCGCGAGCTGCCGCCATGCGTTGTCGTATTTGTGCAATCTTCTCTGTAGTATCAACAACCATTTCTGGACCTGTGATTTGACTTTCTCCCACCTCTGCCCAACAGAGAGGTGACCGGCATTTACGTCCGTACAATGCCTCGAATGGTGCAGCCTTAATGCTCGTGTGGTAGCTGTTATTGTATGAGAATTCCACAAGTGGCAGATGTTTTTCCCAACCGTTGCCAAAATCAATTACGCACGCCCGAAGCATGTCTTCTAGAGTCTGGATAGTGCGCTCAGACTGCCCATCGGTCTGAGGATGATACGCCGTGCTCATGTCTAAACGAGAGCCAAAAGATTTATGCATTGCTTGCCACAGTTCTGAAGTGAAACGTGCGTCTCGATCAGAGATGATAGAGGTTGGCACACCGTGCCTTGAGACCACTTCTTTCAAGTAGATGTCTGCTAGTGTAGAGAACTTGTCTGTTTCCTTGATGGCCAAGAAGTGAGCAGACTTTGTGAGTCGATCCACGATCACCCAAATAGTATCGTTTCCGCGCTGAGATTTAGGTAGGCCAGTAACAAAATCCATGGAAATTTGCTCCCATTTCCATTGTGGTATCTCAGGTTGTTGGAGTGGACCTGACGGTTTCTGATATTCTGCCTTGACTCTCGCACAAGTCAAGCATTTACTAACGTATGTGGCTATGTGGGCCTTCATGCTAGGCCACCAGTATGTAGTCTTAATATCGTGGTACATTTTATCCGAACCAGGGTGTACCGAGTAGCGAGACTTGTGAGCTTCATCCATTACCAGCTCGCGTAAGTTGCCGTACAGTGGGACCCAAATGCGTCCTGTTACGTAATAAGCGCCGTCTGCCCTTTGTTCTAATCGTTGCCTTGAGCCGCGTAAGGCTTCAGCCCTGACGTTGTCTGGTTTCAATGCTTCTATCTGAGCATCTCGTATCTGAGAAGGAAGGCTAGACTGTATGGTGAGTTGTAAAGCTCGTACGCGCTTAGGCGCAGTGTCCTTCCGACTTAGGGCATCAGCCACAACATTGGCTTTGCCCGGGTGATACCTGATCGAGCATTCGTAATCGTTCAGCAGTTCGACCCATCGTCGTTGTCTCATGTTTAGTTCCTTCTGTTTAAAGATGTGCTCGAGACTTCTGTGATCAGTGTAGATAGCACACTTGGTGCCATACAAGTAGTGTCGCCATATCTTAAGTGCAAAAACAACCGCTCCCAGCTCTAGATCGTGTGTAGTGTAGTTCTTCTCATGAACCTTGAGTTGGCGTGAAGCGTATGCTATAACTTTATCCCGCTGCATCAAAACACAACCGAGACCCTGAATAGATGCGTCGCAGTAGACCACGAAGTCGTCTGTGCCCTCTGGCAATGAAAGGATAGGTGCACTACAGAGTCTATCCTTTAAGTGCTGAAACGCTAACTCCTGTGCGTCTCCCCAACGATAAACCACGCCCTTCTGCGTTAGTGAAGTAAGAGGCTGAGCAACCTTAGAGAAATCCTTGATAAATCTCCTGTAGTAACCTGCCAATCCCAAGAATTGGCGAATTTCCGTTGGCGTTCGAGGTGCAGGCCAGCTCTTGATTGACTCCACCTTGGGTGGATCAACGTGAATCCCATCCTTGTTCACTACGTGGCCCAAGAAATGGACTTCGCGAAGCCAGAAGTCACATTTCGAAAACTTAGCGTACAACTGTTCCTTTCGAAGAAGTTCCAAAATAAGCCGTAAGTGTTGCTCATGTTCCTCCTGACTCTTTGAATAGATCAAGATGTCATCAATGAAAACAATGACAAACTTGTCGAGGTAGGGTTTGCACACCCTGTTCATAAGATCCATAAATACGGCAGGCGCGTTCGTTAGCCCAAATGGCATGACCATAAACTCGTAGTGGCCGTAGCGTGTTCTGAACGCTGTTTTGGAGACGTCCTCATCCCGGACTCTCAGCTGGTGATATCCTGACCTTAAGTCTATCTTAGAGTAGTAGCTCGACCCTTGCAGCTGGTCGAATAAATCATCTATGCGCGGAAGAGGATAACGATTCTTGATCGTCACCTTGTTGAGTTCACGGTAGTCTATGCACATCCTGAACGTACCGTCTTTCTTCTTTACGAACAACACTGGAGCTCCCCAAGGCGAAGAGCTAGGACGTATAAAACCCTTCTCCAAGAGTTCTTGTAGCTGCTTTGACAGTTCTTCCAGTTCAGTTGGAGCTAGACGATAAGGCGCTCGAGCTATAGGTGCTGCTCCTGGAGCGAGTTCGATCTGGAATTCGACTTGACGATGAGGCGGTAACCCAGGTAATTCCTCAGGAAACACTTGAGGAAAATCGCGTACTACAGGAATATCTTCAATCTTTTTCTCCTTCTTCGTGGTATCAGTGACGAGAGCTAGAACAGCTGTGTGACCCTTGCGCAGACACTTCTGAGCCTTCAAGAAAGAAATGATGCCACTCACGACACCACTCTTGTCGCCTTGAACTTCGAGAGGTTCTTTGCCCGTCCGAGGAATGCGAATAACCTTTTCTTTGCACAGGATTTCCGCTTGTTGTTGAGATAACCAATCCATACCAATGACGACGTCAAAGCTACTCAAGGTTATAGGAATGAGATCGATGGAGAAAGTTTGACCAGCGAGGATAAGATTACAACCCTGAACTATGTGTGTGGCCTCTAGACTTTTACCGTTAGCTAACTCTACGACATGTTTGGTGTTTAAGAGAGTTGGTGCACGTTTTAACATTTCACCAACTTTTAGAGACATATAACTTGTATCCGCACCCGAATCAAATAAGACAGTAACGTAAAAGTCGTCGAGAAGAAACTTACCCATGACCACGTTGGGATCATTCCTGGCATCACCCTGACCGATCACAAACATACGGCCTCTAGCACCATTGTTGTTGTTCCCACCATTGTTGTTGTTTCCGTTACCCTGGTTGTTGTTATTATTGTTCTGGTTCTGGTTTAACTGAGGGCAATCCCGCTTGAAATGACCTTCAGCCCCACACTGAAAGCATCCCCTATTTCCATGCTGTTGCTGCTGCTGTGGCTGGTTTCGTGGAGCAGGTAGTTGTTGTTGCTGGTTCTGATTCGCAGGTCGTGGGCTCCTACAATCCTTGGCCTTATGACCCATCCTGAGACATCTTTGACAACGACCCTTGTTGCACTGGCCACTGTGGTGCCTGTTACAATTGTGGCACTTGGGGTGGTTTCCTCGATAAACTCTCTGTCCGTGACTACCAGATGACTGCTGACTCGGACCCTGATAATCATTGGTCTTGCGTTGCTGAGCTTGAGGCTGAATGGTAGCTGAACCTTTGCTGGAATCCCCCTCCCATTTCCTCTTATTGTCACAAGGGGTAGCAGGAGTAACTGAAGTGGTAGCGGTAGTAGTAGCGTTGATGCGTTTAGGCAACCTGTTCTGCTCCACCGCCTGATCAGTGAGACGGTGAGCCAACTGAACAACCTGCTGGTAGGTAGCATGGTTTGCTGAAGTCACATGACTTTGGATCTCCGGCACTAGACCCTTAAGATAAAGTTCGATACGCTTGTCCGCCAGAGTAGGACACAGTAATGCAAGCTCATTCGATCTCTTGGTGTACGCCTCAATCTCACAGTAATGCGAAGCGTCGTTGTGGATCGTTAAGAGCACTGTTCTGGTTATAGTCTGGTTTTAACAAAAATCGTTTTCCCTTTATTAAAACCAAGTTCTCTATAACCAATGGCTCTGATACCAATCTGTCACACCCCCAAAATCCACACGCGGAGTATCACCGCTTGGAGGCGTGACTGACCAGGATCAAGCCATCAATCATATCAAACATAGTATTTAAGTGTAAGAGTAAGAAAAATATAATTCATCTTGACATGACTGATGTTCATAACCAAACATTGTTTAAGTAGCGGAAGCATAATAATGAAAACCCAAATTAAGTTATAAGTTCAAATATTGTCTACGATCCGTATCCCACAACGACCTGCTCCTTCCTGTGCAAGCTCCATATGTACCTAGGGTCCTGCAAGGCATGTGAGAGAGAGTCAACAACTAGTTGAGCGAGTTCACAGTTAATAAGTTCGTTATAACAAATCATATATGCATTCAGTGGGGGTTTCCCATGTAAGTATGTACTAATAGTGGGGGTTTCCCAAGTAAGTATGTATTACTGGTGGGGGTTTCCCACGTTTATCTTTACTAATGGGGGCTTCCCATGTTTGTACTTACTAGACTATTTGCAACCATGTGTTCTTCTTAATTCCGAGAACAGGAATACGTACAAGGTCACGTAGGATTTACGCGAGTGCCCTTCCCCGAGGACAGTGGTACGTGTGGGGTTTACGTAGGATTTACGTAAGTGTCCTTCCGACCCGGAAGACAATGGTAGGTATTAGTTTACGTAGGTTTTACGTAAGTGTCCTCCCGACCCGGGAGACAATGGTGGATACTAGGTTACGTAGGTTTTACGTAAGTGTCCTGACTATCCTGAGGACGATGGTCTATAGTCTAGCGATAGCGTAAGTACGAGTAGTTATCCATTTCAAATAATCCAACCCAATCCCCAACCCGGGAATCCCATGCCTTGGCTGTGTGAACTCACCTTGGTTTGCTCGGCAGATACACAAAAGGGTTTCTTGAACTATGAGTGGTCAACCGCGTCCTAATAGGGTTACCATACAAGTCAGGTTTTGACTCAAGTAATGCACATAGGTTTACACATAACTAACAGGTTTCAAGCACGTATAGATCATGGCAACATAGTATACACATAGAACGTTTTTAAATGATATCAATTTATCATACAATGAAGCCCACACAAGTCTCGGCCCAACATGTTGTGCGATTCAACTAACTACCCGGCCCAAATAGTCAAAAGCCCAAACAATAAAATACTATGCCCAAACATTACCACGAAATTGTCTTGTGCGATCCGGATGGGTTGTGCGATTAGACCTGGCCCAACCCAACACATATACCCGGCCCAACCATTGCAACTTGTGCGATCCAACAGCCTTGTGCGACTGGGGACTGTTTGTGCGACTGGGCTTGTGTGTTCGGTCTTGTGCGACCGGACACCTTGTGCGAGTGGACCTCTTGTGTGATTGAAGACCTTGTGTGACTGAGGACCTTGTGCGACCAGACCAATTCTTGTACGATCTGGTCTTGTGTGATTGTTATTGTGTGAGTAGATAAGGAAATCTCTAACTTTAAGGAAATCAGTTACCTTCCTTTATTGCCATAATCAACTCTAACAGTTTTTCATCTTAGCAATACTCGATCAAACCAAGTAATATTATTAATGATTCATAAGAACCCTAAGCATATTCATAACATTATCTTCAACCACAACTTCCTCATATAATCAGATTTGTGTCCTTACTTTTCTTAGCATACATTCGAACATATTATCATGACAATCCGTCTAATATGAACACTATTCCAGCCGAGAATATATATATATTTTTTATTCTAGATCATTAACACTCTCATGTAAATAACAACCCTATGTCGATCTACAACACTATGCATGTAAATAGATTTCATACATTCATAATCTAATACATCTTATTCATTGTTATGTGATCATCAAATCTCATCAAAATCAACATACATGTGAGCCGATTATCAAGAACACTATCATTCAACATCATAATCTATCATGTTAATCGAAACCCTAGATCATCATGAGCTATATTAACACACACATCAGAATATCATCAAACATGTATTCGTTAAATCCAAACACTAACCAGATAAGAGATGATTGAGGGTTAAACCGAATGATAGGCTTCGAGTGAGGGACTCCTTGTTGCCGTCGAGTTCCAAGAGAAACGAGAGAGAGAGAGAGAGAGAGCTTCTAGGGTTTGGTGTGGTATTGTGTGATTAACAACAAATGAGAAAAACAACTCCCTAATGGAGTATGTGAGCGAATAAGAGGTGTGGGCCGAACCCCACCTTGGGCCGCCCTTGGATCGAATGTAAAGAGTATAACCCAAACGAGCTTGTGCGATCGAGTGTGTGTTGTGCGTTTATATCATACATACATTCACAAGCACGTATTAACATAACATTCACATGAATATTCACTTTCATAAAAGTCACATATCGTACACATACATTATATCAAAGTACAAAGATCGGTTTGGAAATACGAGTTGTCACATTATCCCCAACTAAAAAGAAATTTCGTCCCGAAATTTGGTACGCACTCACTGAGGAAGCTAGGTAAGTTGTATCGTTCACTGGTTTTCCTGGGGTGTCACATCAATCTAGTAGCAGCCACTATCCGCCACATCAGGAGGACCCACAAATGGGTGGACCCTCTAACCCAGCTATACCACAGCCACCGCCAATGGGTTTTGACAACCCAATTCCGGCATATACGGGTTCCATGGCGTATAACCCGTTTGAACCGCCGACTCACCACAACTATGGTTACGCGGAGGCTGACCCCTACATGGTAGCGGCAAATTACAACGCCTTTAACCCAGAAGGACCCTATGGCGCTCCTTGGGAAGTAGGGTACCCAACTCGTGGGTACCAGATACCGGCCAGACCTATCATCCTGACGCAGTCGCAGCCGCCATGATTTTCTCCCCTGAGTGGGAGGAAATTCTTCATAGACTGGACCAGGTTGAGCGGGACTTTCGCCGCGACCTCCAGGAGAGGCAAAGCTTCTTCCAAGGATTAATAAGCTTGATCAAAGGAAAGAGCAAGAAGGACCGCTAAATCCTTCCAATTGTTGTTGAGCCCCTGCGTGGGCATATCTTGTTGTATAAACCCCTACGTGGGTATGTATGTTGTTTATTTTGACCCCTGCGTGGGTCTATCTTTTTGTAAACCCCTGCGAGGGTATGTTATTTGTGTAAGTCCCTGCGTGGACTATTATGTTATTAAGCCCCTGCGAGGGTATGTGTGTTATTAAGCCCCTGCGTGGGTAAATCCTTGTTTAAACCCCTGCGTGGGTAAGCTTGTTATTTGAAAAGACCCGTTAGGGTAGCGTGTAATATTGTAATAAATTAATGGAATGTTTGTTTTATAAATTTCATGTTGCCATTATGTGCATAGATAAATTATGTATGAAATAAATAAATTAAAAGCATTCATTTTAAAAATAATCTGCCTACTTTAAATTTTAATAAGAATCTTAAAGAGTGAAACCTAGCCTTCGGGTCATTATAAGGCCGGGCCAAGATGGTAAGACCTATTAAAAAGATTCAAATCCCTGTTAACATCTGAAAACATGTTAACACTCCTGGCAGACGTGATTCATTAAAAATCACACACGTCATTATCATTAAAGGATTCTTCAAAAGATTCCTAACCCAATTATATGATCTCTGAATCATGGGTTTAGGTCATCAATTAAGATGATCATACTTTTACCATACGTGGTAATACGTGCCTACGGGCCCTGCTCATTTCTATATGAGCCAAAGGACAGTGGTAGCTATGACTCCCTGTCAGATAAAGGTAATGAACTAGGTTCAAACCTCAAATGTTTTGATTCTCTGAAATCCAAGCATATAATTTATAATTGTCCTTGTGACTAGGCCTATTGTGCCAATATACCTTCATGTTTTGATTCTCTGAAATCATAACTTATAAATTAAAATGTCCATGTGACTAGGCCTTTTGTGCCACAAATAAAACTGTTATTGTTTTATAATTAGGATAAATTATTATAGAAATCCTAAATAAATCTGATAAGTAAATTAGCCAAATATGGTCTCTGTTTACCATGGTTAATGAATTACCCTAAGGGGCAATTCCATAATAAACTCCCAAATAAACTATTGTCCTTGTTTTCTGTAACAGTTCAATTAAAATGGCTAACTCGGACGAGGGTAATAGTCATCCAGTGGAGAATAACGAGAACGCCCGAATTAATTTAACGGGTGCTGAATTGAAAGCAATAATAGACGGCGCAGTTACACAGGCATTGGAAAGGCAGTACGAAGAGTATAGTGGGACTCGTAGTAGGACCCTATCTACACAGCCTTCAAAGCCACCGTCCAAGAAGAACGACCCGAAGAAAGATGATGATCGACGCTCCTCAAACCACAGTGCTCCATCTCAAAACATTGTATTGAAACAAGGACCTCGTGAGAAGGGATGCTCATATAAATACTTTGTTTCATGTAAGCCCCGGGACTTCACTGGGGAAAAAGGGGCCATTGACTGTATGACATGGCTAGACGAGATGGATACGGTTGTAGACATCAGCGGATGCGCTGAGAGAGACGTGGTCAAGTTTGTGTCGCAGTCTTTTAAGGGTGAAGCTTTAGCATGGTGGAGATCTCTGATTCAAGCCACCGGGAAAATCCCACTGTACAACATGTCTTGGGATCAATTTGTTGCCCTTATCAGGGAAAACTACTGCCCTTAACATGAGGTGGAGAAGATAGAGTCTGATTTTCTATCATTGGTGATGACAAACCTCGACTGTCAAGCTTACCTAACGAGCTTCAACACGATGTCCCGGTTGGTTCCATATCTGGTAACACCGGAACCAAAAAGAATAGCTCGTTTTATCGGAGGTTTAGCCCCCGAGATCAAGGCAAGCGTGAAAGCTTCTCGGCCAGCTACTTTTAGATCCGTAGCTGACATCTCCTTATCCCTCACCTTGGATGCGGTCAGCAAAGATAGCTGAGGAATAAGGAGGCTGAGAAGAGGAAATGTGAAGATGATAGCTCACGTAGATCGAACAAGAAGCACCGTGGGAATGGTGACAACAAGAAAGGATCTGAGTCGAGGAAAGATGGGCATCATTCTGGCGAGAAGCCCAAATGCAAAATTTGCAAGAAGCAGCACTTTGGAAAGTGCAGACTTGAGTCGAACTCACAGACTCAGTCAAAAGCCTATGCATGTGGAATATGCAAGTCCACGGATCACAAAACCTTGGATTGCAAGAAGATGAAAGACGCAACGTGCTACCGTTGCAATGAAAAGGGCCACATTAAGGCCAACTGCCCTAAGTACAACAAGAAGCCTGAAGAGACTAAGAAGACTAACGCTAGAGTCTTCAGAATGGACGCCAAAGAAGCGGTTCTAGACGATAATGTCATAACAGGTACTTTCCTTGTAAATGATGTCTTTGCAAGAGTACTTTTTTATTCAGGCGCAGATAAGTCTTTCGTAGATAACAAGTTTTGTAAATTGTTGAATTTACCTGTCAAAACCTTAAGCGTAAACTATGAGGTAGAGTTAGCAGATGGTACCATAGAAACCGTCTCAACTGTGTTAGATGGATGTGTTATATCCATTAAGAACCATTATTTTCCTCTGTCTCTACTTCCCTTTAAGTTGGCCGGTTTTGACATAGTTCTGGGTATGGACTGGTTATCTCGCAACCAGGCCCAAATCGTCTGCAACAGAAAGCAAGTGGTGATAAAGACTCCGTCTGGTGAATCACTTACCATTCGGGGAGACACCCAGTATGGACTGCCTGAGCAGGTGACTATGCTTAAGGCTTCCAAATGTTTGAAGAAGGGATGTTTCATCTACATGGCACAAGTGATTATTGATGAACCAAGACCGAAGATAGAAGACATCCCTGTCATTTCTGAATTCCCTGAAGTTTTTCCGGAAGAACTACCTGGTTTGCCACCAGATAGGCAAGTGGAATTCAGGATTGATATCATCCCCGGAGCAGCACCAGTTGCTAGAACACCTTATAGGTTGGCGCCCACAGAGATGAAAGAATTGAGGACACAGCTAGACGAAATGCTAGCCAAGGGTTTCATAAAACCTAGTTCGTCCCCTTGGGGAGCGCCAGTCCTATTTGTCAAGAAGAAGGATGGATCGATGCGTCTGTGCATCGACTATCGTGAGCTTAATAAGGTCACGATAAAGAATAGATATCCTTTGCCCAGAATCGACGATTTGTTCGATCAACTACAAGGAGCAAGTTATTTCTCAAAGATTGACTTGAGGTCAGGCTACCATCAACTGAAGGTTAGAGATGAAGACGTGCATAAAACTGCATTTAGGACTTGTTATGGCCATTACGAGTTCCTAGTGATGCCTTTTGGGCTCACTAATGCACCAGCCGCGTTATGGATCTCATGAATCGCGTTTGCAAGCCGTACTTAGATAAATTTGTCATCGTTTTCATCGACGACATTCTTATCTATTCGAAGAACCAAGCTGACCATGAGAAACACCTTCGCTGTATTCTCAAACTCCTGCATCAGGAGAAGCTCTATGCCAAATTCTCTAAATGTGAGTTTTGGCTTCGTGAAGTCCAATTTCTTGGACATGTGGTTAGCGAGCGTGGTATCCAAGTGGATCCCGCTAAGGTTGAAGCAGTTATGAACTGGCAAGAACCAAAGACGCCTACAGAGATTCGTAGCTTCCTGGGATTGGCAGGATATTACAGGCGTTTCATCGAAATTTTTTCAAGAATTGCTGCACCCTTAACTTTCTTGACTAAGAAGAAAGTAAAATTCGTCTGGGGCCCTAAGCAGCAAGAATCCTTTGATGTCCTAAAACAAAAGTTGAGCAACGCCCCAGTACTGACATTGCCAGATGGAATAGAAGATTTTGTGGTCTACTGCGATGCATCGCACACTGGCATGGGGTGTGTGCTTATGCAAAAAGGCAAGGTTATTGCCTACGCATCACGACAGTTAAAGGTGCATGAAAAGAATTACACCACCCATGACTTGGAGCTGGGTGCCGTTGTATTCGCACTAAAACTGTGGAGGCATTATCTTTATGGAATCAAGTGTGTGATCTATTCTGATCACAGGAGCCTCCAGCACCTGTTTAATCAGAAAGAATTAAACATGAGGCAACGCCGTTGGATGGAGACTTTGAATGACTATGATTGTGAAATCAAGTACCATCCCGGCAAGGTGAATGTAGTCGCTGATGCCTTGAGTCGAAAGGAAAGGATGAAACCCATCCGAATCAATGCCAAGCGCATGGAGATAAAGAATAATTTGATTGAAAGGTTGTTAGCTGCACAGAAAGAAGCTGTGTTGGAAGCTAACTATCCTAATGAAAAGCTAGGAGTAACTGAGGAGCAGTTAACTCTTAGCAAGGACGGAATTTTAAGATTGAATGGACGAATATGGGTTCCAATTTATGGGGGACTTCGTGATGTTATCCTCCAGGAAGCCCACAGTTCCAGATACTCAGTTCATCCTGGAGCTGATAAGATGTACCAGGATCTAAAGGCAAATTATTGGTGGATAGGCTTGAAGAAGTCTGTAGCCACTCATGTAGCTAAATGCTTGACATGTGCGCAAGTCAAAGCCGAGCATCAAAAACCATCAGGTTTGCTACAACAGCCTGAACTTCCTACGTGGAAGTGGGAAATGGTAACTATGGATTTTATTACCAAGTTACCCAAGACAAGGAAAGGAAATGATACAATATGGGTTATAGTTGATAGACTGACTAAGTCAGCACATTTCTTACCCATCAAGGAGAATTATAGCTCCGACATGTTAGCCCAGTTATACGTTGATAAGATTGTAGCCTTACATGGCATACCTGTGTCTATTATCTCTGACAGAGATACCAGGTACACGTCACATTTTTGGAAGAGTTTCCAACAATCTTTGGGCACACGCTTGAATTTTAGTACAGCTTATCATCCTCAGACTGACGGTCAGAGTGAGCGTACTATTCAAACGTTGGAAGACATGCTACGTGCATGTGCGATCGATTTGGGTGGTAGTTGGGATAAGCACCTACCCTTAATCGAATTCTCCTACAACAATAGCTACCACACCAGCATAAAGGTTGCGCCTTTTGAGGCATTATATGGTAGAAAGTGTAGATCGTCCGTGTGTTGGGCGGAAGTTGGAGATGTCCAATTATCAGGACCAGAGATAGTCTTTGAAACGACGGACAAGATTGTCCAGATTCGTGACCGTCTCAAGGCTGCCCGAGATAGACAGAAGAGTTACGCTGATCCAAAGCGTAAAGCTTTTCACTTCGAAGTAGGTGATAAAGTGTTGCTCAAAGTATCACCCTGGAAAGGAGTGATGCGATTTGGTAAGAAAGGCAAACTAAGCCCGAGATACATAGGACCTTTCGAGGTTATCGAACGTGTCGGGTCAGTTGCGTATAAGTTAAACTTACCGGAAGAGCTCAGTGGAATTCACAATGTGTTCCACATCTGCAATCTGAAGAAGTGCTTCGCTGATGAATCACTGATAATACCGCATACAGATGTGCATATAGATGAGAGCTTAAAGTTTATGGAAAAACCTTTGTCGATTGAAGATCGACAGGTAAAGAAGCTTCGAAGGAAACATGTACCTATTGTAAAGGTCAAATGGGATGCCCATAGAGGTCCCGAATACACGTGGGAGGTTGAATCCACGATGAAAGAAAAATACCCTTACTTGTTTCAGTAAATCTCGGGTCGAGATTTATTTTAAGGGGGTGAGGATGTAACACCTCGAAAATTCACGTCCTATAATGTGTAGACACGTGTCAAACGTTTAAACGTGTGAAAGAATATTATAGAAGGACTAAAGTTGACAATCATGGAAAGTATGTGGATATATGTATTCTAAATGCCAAGAGTGAATAAATATACTTCATAATAACCCTACATGATGTTCATATCATCAAACGAATAAATCATACATCATACGAAGCTAAAAGTGAGAGATTACAAACCACAGGGGCTAAGTGTGTCAACATGTTTAAGTTATACCTCTGAGTGACCTTTTGATAAACCCGAAGCTTTGTAACTGATAATTATGCTCACTAGAATGCGCGATATAAATTTCATAAAGTTTCGTTAACGTATGAGAAAGTTATGATCA
This sequence comes from Helianthus tuberosus, assembly GCA_030545235.1. Taxonomy (NCBI): domain Eukaryota; kingdom Viridiplantae; phylum Streptophyta; class Magnoliopsida; order Asterales; family Asteraceae; genus Helianthus; species Helianthus tuberosus. Next base: position 51,667,564 of record CM060439.1, on the reverse strand, counting down.
AATTCGTGTACGAGGGGTTAAAGCGTTAACGTTAAAAGTTAAGACTTTTCGGGTTAACCGGAAGTGTTCAGGGACTTGGTAAAGTGGGTACAAGTCTTAAAGCCCTTGTGGGTAAATATAAAGGGGGTCAAATTGCAAGAAAATACTGAGTTGCCCTTTCGAAAGGCCAAGGGACACTTATGTGGAAAATAGAAAATTTAAAATCTGATAACAAGGTCCAGGCGGGCCGCGTAAAGGTTAAAAGAACCTTACGCGGGCCGCGTTAACCGCCCAGAAGCAGAAACTTCGACCAGCAGCCTGTATTCGCGGGTATTCGACTTTTAACCGATCTTTTTGCATTATCGGCGACCCCTAGACACCCCCTAAGCATTAGGGACACATGTTGGTGGGTTGTGGTCAGTGATAGAGTTGTGTGTCAACATGTTGTGGTGGATTGAACACTATATAAAGGCCTCATTGTGCAACATTGTTCCACACACCTTCCTCTTGCAATCTGATCATTCCTGGAGCTCAAGCCTGCTCTCAAGTGATCAAAATTCGTGCATAGGACTCTTGTAAGTACACTTGACCTTTCTTAATTAAGTTTTAGCTTAGTTTTAGCTTAAAAGTCAAACCGTCGTAATTAACGGTTGACTTTAAGATTAATCACTAATGGTCCAGTGATTAGTCGAATCAAAAGTAGTTACAAGTTGGTAATTATGTGGGTAATAAACCCTTAAAAGGGTTCCCCCTGATTACCACTCTAACCAGGTCAAAAGTCGGGTCAAACTAGTTTATAAAAAGTCAACAGGATACTTAAAATGCCATTTATGCATAATTAACATTATAGATCATATACAACCTGTTGGATCATTGTTATAACTTGGTAATAAGTGTAAGAACATGTCTAAACATGTTCAACCCGACAATTTCCTGTTTAGACCCGGTTCGGAACCGAAAGTCACATAGTTTGACTTTCACTTTGACTTTCAGTTCTGACCCGTTTAGGCATGTTTTAGAAATGCCTCAGAGCTTTAATTGGACTAGGTTACATGTTAGTACAACCCTCTGTGATTATACACCTTGGTTCATTAGTTATCCAATTAATATGCATGTTTCCGTTAATCGCTCTTATGTTGACCATTATGCCCTTATTACCTTAAAACGTGATTTTTGGAAATGTAAAAGAGTAGAAACTTTAATTACTGATATATAAACTTGTATACAAAGTTTGACATCAGTTTGAATTGTAGATTAAGAGTTATGCTCATTATCGCAAAATGAATGCTTTTTGTTAAAAAAACGGCGTAATTAGCGTATAGCCTAGTTAAGCCTACTTTTTGGTATCAAACTTAATACCCACTGATGTAATATATTATTTTAGGATTTTTAAAGATTTTTAATTAATTTTAGGCTGAGCATAACTAGTAGTCGTAGGCTTAATCCGGTAATTGTCGGTTTTGCCCTTACGGGCCATAAAATAAGTTTTACATATCTAAACGACTCCAAACCTTTTGCTACTGATCACATATGAAAAATAAATTATTTTAAGCCTTCTGGAAATATAAAAAATATCATATTTAAGTATCGAACCCGGAAATGGCCTTTAATCGCCTTATTAAGCGTTTTTAACTCATAGTATGTATTAAAATTATATTGAACATACCCGGGTTGATACCTACTGATATTTTAGGAAAATTAGAATATTTTAACAGTAAGCAAAGGTTGATTAACTCAGACTCCGGTTTTGAGCTTTTCGGCTTATGTGAAATTACCAAAATGCCCCTACGGTGCATAGTTTGGTTATAATTGGTAAATTTCACATATATACTTTAACCTACTGTTATAACTCATTAAATTGAGTATGTTTGCTGATTACATCAGACCTGTAACTCAGTTAAACACTTAAACTCTTTTACAACCTTTAAAATGACCGAACTACCCCTACGGGGCATAGTTTGTGTTTAAATTCATTTCGGGCATAATAAATGATATCTTACTGATTTCACAACATATTTGGAGCATATTAACTTAGGGAACCTGTATATGGCTCTTACGGATACCCGTTACGCTTATTACGCGTTCGGTTCGGTTTATGTAACAAGTTTACATAAATTAGCCGAAACGGGTCAAACCTTATCGGTTTTATTTCAAAATCCAGAATGTGAATAATAAACCCATATTAAACAAGTCTTCAAACTTTTCGGGTCTAAATCACATTCTATCCGGTCTTCGCTTAATCGTGCGTACGAACCGTATCCTTGAAACTAGCCGGTCTAAGCTTAAGCTTAATTAAAGACCCGTTAGGATTCTAATAGGTTATTATAAAACCTTCGTTCCAGATTAGGAGGACCAGTAAAAGCTACGTGCATTTTGCTTATTGTGATTTATACATTGCTCAGGTAAATACTTTTAACTTATTTTCCCTATACTGGCTTGGGTTACGGTATATAGCATACCGCTTGATCGAGCATCAAATCCTCCATCGTTGAGTGGGTAATTGACTAATTTGATCGGATCGTTTAAACAGTCTTGTTACTTAAAGCCTTTGGGGGGTTAATGACCATGTCCCGGATATCATTGGCATCATTTTACGAAATGGCCACGACTTAAGCGCGGGGTGTAGGCGTACACCCGTCAGTGCATAAAAGAATAATGTGGTGTGTCTATTGATCTTTAACCCGGACAAGATCCGGGCTACTGAACGCACAAGGAACATGTAATTTGTTCACAAGATTATAATATTAAATAATTCTCCCAAGTTAAATAAAATGTTTATGTCATGTGCATCCAAACCAATTTTTAATCATTTTCCAAAATGAGTCAGTTGAATGTATTTACCAGTGTAAACTGACGTATTTTTCCAAAAAGATTAAATGCAGGTACTAAGCGAAATTGGCTGGGATTTCTCCTTAGCATCATTAGAAGTCTCGCAAGCTTAAGATGCCTGAAGTCTGTTGAACTATAAATTTCATTTTTAAATTTCGATCCGACTGTGGATAAACTTCCGGATATTGTGACTTTGATATTACAATATTAAATTCGGTTGTATTACATCTTTTTAAATTTCCTTCCGCTGTGCATATTAAATCTTGTGTTGTTTGACTATTATGTTGCCAACCACGTCACGATACTCCCCCACCGGGCCCACCGGTGACACGTGGAAATCGGGGTGTGACATTACACATTCAACAATATTTAAAATATAAGTTTTATAACTTATTTTTATTCACAAAACGGAATGTTACAAAAACACATAAGCTCAAATACCAACTTAAGAACAATAATCAAAGACAAGAAACTCTATAGAGATATGGAGGAAGAGAGAGAGGAAGAAGAAAAGAAACATAAAAAGAGTAAATTACAAAAATTGTCTTTTATGTTTCTAATCAATTTCAAAGATTGTCATTTAACTTAAAAATTGATGGCTTTTATACTTAAGAGTTAAATGCTTGGTTGGTCCCTGTGGTTTTCAAAAATTGCAGACTTGGTCCCAATGGTTTACTAATTACACGCGTGGTCCCTGTAGTTTTCAAAAATGCACTCGGTTGGTCCCCAGCCCTAACATCAGTTAAATTTCTCAGTTAACAATGTGTGAAATGACTATATTACCCTTGAACAATTAAAAACCTAAAACTAAGAATTAAAAATTAAAATCTAAAGAGAAGCCATTAATGTATGTTTGACAGTGATATAAATTCACAATCGCTTCATGCCCTCACGCTCATATCTTGCAACACCAATTGTGTACTGTTAACCAGAAGATCCTTGAACTTCTACATGTTTCCATCTTCTTCAAATAAAAAAGGTAAGTTTTCGCATGTCATCTCTTTATCTTTTTTTTGCAATTGTTGAACTTTGGATTTCTTGTTTGTCAGATTATCATATTGAAATGTGAAATGTCGATTGTTGTTTCCCTGGTTCTTAGCATCGGTTTTGGCTGTGTATTTTTCTTAATTGTTTCTGTTAAACTTGTTTGTTGTTTTCTTTTTCTAGCTTATTTAAAACTTAAAAGGCTCTAGTTATAGTTATTTAGTAATAAACACAGTTATCAAAATGTAGTCTTTGGGTCTGTTGAACTGCAGATTTGTCATATGTCGATTATTGAAAGTTTCATTCAAACTAACAACAAACACAACCACAATCCACCCCACCATACAAACCGCCCAATAATCATTCATCCCATGAATCAACCCCCACGAGATCGAATACCCAACAATAATCCCCGACAAATGCCTCAAAAAACTCGCTTGTGGCACAATAATCGATGTAAAACGCACCTGATCTGGGAATTGGAGTGATTGATAAAACGCACCTGATCTGGGTTAAAAAAATCTGAGTTAAACCACCAACGATTTGTGCATCCAAACCCTAGATCTGGGTTAAACCACCGCCTGTGCCTCCACCGCCTGTGCTTCCACCGCCGCCGCCGTGAGCGACGGCGCTACCTCCGTTCCACCATCTTCTCCAATCTCTTCTCTCTCTTGTCGTCTCTCTCCTCTATCTTCGCTTCTGATCTCCGTCGCCGGAAAAGAACGAGAGACAGAGATGGGGTGTGGGTTTGTGATGAAGATGATGATAGTGATGAAGATGACTTGGTGATGAAGATGATGATGATGACCTGGTGATGAAGATGATGATGGGGTTTATATACTGTGTTTTTTTTTTAATTTTTGATTCTTAGTTTTAGGTTTTTAATTGTTCAAGGGTAATATAGTCATTTCACACATAGTTAACTGAGAAATTTAACTGATGTTAGGGCTGGGGACCAACCGAGTGCATTTTTGAAAACCACAGGGACCACGCGTGTAATTAGTAAACCATTGGGACCAAGTCTGCAATTTTTGAAAACCACAGGGACCAACCAAGCATTTAACTCTATACTTAATGTTTCATAATTTTACACGTTATGTCATTTGAACCTAACTCAGTTAATTTTTATCGTTAGATTAGGTAACATAATGGCATTTTAGTTTTTTTTTATCTATTTATTTAAAAATGTTTTGATAAATAAAACAAATTTAAATTTAAAAAATAATATAACATATATATATCTCTCTCTTTCTTTCTTTCTCTACCTCTCTTTCTCTCTCTAACCCCCCCCCCCCTTTTCAAATTCTCCACCATCACCATCAACCACTACCACCACCATCACCCCCACCACAATCAGAACCCTAACCACCATAACCATGAGGATTTGTATACTTTATCTCTCAATAAATATAATACATGTGTATATGTACATATAATGATCTAAGTTATATAACCCTAATTATAATGGGTTAACCTAACTTCCTAAAATACACCCAACATCTAGATGTTTTGCACAAATGCTAATAATTCATCATCCACACCAACTTAACTTCAAAATGACACTATTTCACTCTTAAATTCTAAATCTGACTCCTCTTCTGCACTTCACATTAATATGAAACAAACACTTGATTCGATAAATAAACTAAAAATTGAAAGAGAGATGGAGTGAAATATTCCTTCGGAAAATGCATTGAGTGCCGAAGGAAGCGAAGAAGATGAAGAAGGACTGGGTGGATTGAACAAGGACTTTTTGAAATCCTTATTGGTTGTACAGTCACCGAAAATGTGGTTGTTAGGGCTATGTAGGTCTTCTTCGTCTTCATCGGAGGCGAGATATGTTTGTTTATCTTATTTGGGAGATGAATAGCCCTGTAACAATTTTTTTTTGCAGATTTTGTGGGTTTTTTTTTTGGTAAATTACACTTTTCGTCCTTTATGTTTCTATCAAATTGCAACGGATACCCTTTACCTTCAATAATTACAGTCACAGTCCTTTTTTGTTAAAAGCATTACACTCTACATCCTTTGCTCCTAACTCGGTTAAAACTTTCAGTTAAATATGGTATGTGCCCTGCACATGAGGGTATTATTGTCTTTTCACATTCTAATTCAATAAAATAGAGATTAAAAACTACTCCTTATTCTTTAGCTCTCTCCCTCTCTCACTCTAACACCCACCACCATCATCAACCACCCACCACCACTCTCTCTCTACCCCTCCTCTCTTTCTATCTATCTCGCTCTCTCACTCACAACCAAACCCACCCCATTGTGGGTTCAATCGAAATCTGATAAAGGGGTGTCGACGAATAAATCTGATAAAGGGGCATAAATCTGATAGTTTGAAGGTAAATCTGATCAGGAGTACCAAGTATTGACGAGGTTCACCGATTTCGGGTTAAACATGGAACACCGTCTCGAACAGTTAACTGATCGGATTTGGGTGATTCCTGTCCGATCAGGAGTACCAAGTATTGACGAGGTTTCCGTTGCTTAACACGTTACCAAAACATCTCGATAAAACGACAAAGTGTCAAAATAACCAAGTATAAGACGAACGGAACGACCAGGACGGAATGCCGTCCGATCGAACTGGCACCTGAACGGGTTTTCACTCGATCGATCTACACCTTGGCCCCACACTCAACTTCTACTTTCAAACTTTTAAGGTTTGGGCATCGAACGGGGTGCTGTCCGATCGACCTACCATCGGATCGGCCTGTCACTTTGATCATGAGATGTTCTGACACTTAAACAATTTTCAACATGTTCAATACCAACGGATTGCCACCCGATCGGACTACTATCCGACCGAATGACAAACTGTTGTGAACTTGTTCTCACTGGAGTGTCCAACCAATCGGGGTATCGCCCGATCGAACGGTCGTTCGATCGATCGACCTGAAAGGTAATGATGCTCCTGTGTTTTCAAAATGCTACAACGAAAACTTCAAAAGTCAAGCCATCATACACAAACACATCCTTCCCAAAGGAAGAAACAATCCACTCGAAAGGTCATCCGATCGGATGACCATCCGAGCGGACCATCACTCGAACGACCGGCTGTCCCTGTTTTCAAAATGCTACAACGAAAACTTCAAAAGTCAAGCCATCATACACAAACACATCCTTCCCAAAGGAAGAAACAATCCACTCGAAAGGTCATCCGATCGGATGACCATCCGAGCGGACCATCACTCGAACGACCGGCTGTCCGATCGGACTACCGTCCGATCGAACTAATGTCCGACCCATTAACACTTGTATCATTTTACGCGACACTTATCGTTGTGCTATCGTTCTGATCAGGCTAACCTTACTCTCTAGCGCTCCCTTCAATCCATCATCGCTGTGAGTATACTCGATCCCTTTTTGCTTTACGCACTTTTGGGTGTTACATACGTTACATATTCTAAATCACATCGAACACACTACACAATACTTTTAACGCTAACCGTTACCGCATGTTATACGTGACTTAATGAATGCTTGTTTGTTATGTTTACACATGGAATGCTGTCTACCTGCCTTAGCAACGATAGTACTATAGTTTGGACTTAGCACCTGTTTACTCAGGGGTTGTTAAGGACAATTAGTTACATGGCTCATAGTGGTGAGTGTGTATCGCGAACTGCCTTGGGCAGTCAATCCGCAGTCATTGGTATCGATAGGTTAATGTCGATAACTAACATGCCTCATTTCACACTGTGTACGTGCTGGTTATGCGTAATCAATTTCGAACTCTATTATATCTATTAAACTTGTATGCTCACCTTTACACTATGTGTATTGACGTTTACTTTAACGTATGTGACAGGTGCTTAGGATGCTTATGTGCTTACTTTACTGTGAAATCGAGGTTAGGAAAGACCTAGGTCAACAATAAACAATTGTCTTTAATAAGAATCTGAGTTGTCGGAACAGAACAATTTGACTAGATCTTTTCTGTAATAATTGTATTATCATTTATGACATGGTATGGGACGTGTTGCTTTAAATATTTGGTAAATATAGTTGTTATGGAAACTTCTGGACAATCTGTTTCGCTCAGTGCCGCGCCCCGGTGATTCCGCCATCGGTTGGGGTGTGACAGTAGATTTGTTATCGATTTTGTTGCAATATATAGTTCCACTTGCACTGTGCACAGTGAATCATTTATGTTCATTTTGGATACGTTTTTTACGAAGGAGTCTGGTATTTGGTAACTGGAAACTTATGTGGTGGTCAAAGTAATTCATAATACAAAGTAATTCACACTTATTTTACTTTTATGACAATCTTTAATTACAATCGTTTAATGGTTTACTTTTCATAATTTGGAGGTTAATCTCAGAGGTAGAAAATGGAGTGTTGCCATTAAAAAAAATCCTTTGCTCGAGAAGTCATCCAGAACCACTGGAATAATAGAAGGTAATTACTAAGGATCCATTCCATGTTTATCTTTTAAAGACAACTAGATTAATAGTACTAAGGTAATTGCCTGCTCATGATCTTCTAAAGTTCTATAATCATACTGGAGACAAATAGTACTTATAATGAGTATTGTTTTGCACTATTTTTATCATTATTGATTAAGCTGGCGATTGTGAAAGAATACTAACACATTTGAGTGGCTTTTAAACCATTTTTTTGTGCATGATGACAAAGCACACCAACATATGTAATGTATATTTCACAAATTCATTACTAGCTTAATGCTTAGAAGTTCTCATGCGCTTTTAATAAGTAAAATGACCAATAACTATTTACAAATGGCTCTGTTAACTTTTGAGGGGTATTTTGGATATTATGAAGGCCAGTAGGAGAATATTCAGGCTACTCATGATGAGGCTATTTTTGGAACATCGTCACTTGCACCGCCTGTTAACACAGACAATGAAGTAGATGGAAACAATTGCACAAGAGAATGTCCCGCAACTGCCCCTGTTGCAAGTCTCATAAGTGATCAGGTTTGTGATTCTCTGCACATTATTGTAGGTGCCAATTTGTATGAATAAGTCGACAGGGGTTGTGTTTATCTTAAACGGGTTGATACTTTACGCATGCTTCCTAAGTTAGTTTATTCAAATATTTATAATATTATTACAATAAACAAATTTTTGTTAGGTTAGTTTATATGTTTATATGTTCTTCCAATTGAATACATTAGTTTAACCCTTTTGTATAGGCGTAGAGTAGATATGGCAGTTTTATAATCCAGTTACATACTAATGGGTCAAATACAGGTTACATTTTCATCTCACGGGTCAATTGGGTATAGTTTTTCGCCAAGTAGCTAAGTATGGTTTTTCTACTCATTTTGGTCATGTAATAGTTCCATTTGTGGGTCTCAATTTTATGGTGTAGGGTGTGAATAGAATGCAGTTGTTCTAAGTGGGTTTCATCCAATTGCTATGAGGGTAAACAAGCGTATGAACCACAAAATGAAGAATGGATGAAAATAATATAAGCCAAAATAGAAGTTAGCATGTTAGACCATCTTCTTAAATAATGTGATTCACCTTAGTCATTTTTATGTAGAATGGATGAAAATCAATCAGATTGTCTCCAGGCATAATCATAATCAATTTTACGTCTTCAGGTAGCTCCATCCTTCTTAACCTTGACTTTTGTTATCAGTATGCAATATAATTGTGATTTTGAATCCATGCCCAAGACAACCATACATGTATATCTTAAACATGTTAAACAATATTATAAGCCATTAATTGCTTTATGAAATAACATCTCAACACAAGTGATATGCCAACAGTTATTCTCACATTTAACAACTCTTTGGTTTAAGAAAGAAAACATCATTTGCTATCTTTTTAGTAAACATATAGTCCTTATGTATTTTTTCCTTTCAAATAAGTATTTATTAACACTCATCTAAGGGTTCTTTTCTTACACATCACGAGGATGTCCTTTTCTCTATGGATGCCTTGGAAAGCGAAAATGAAGATGGGCTTCCATCCCCTTTTACTTGCAGAAATTTTTTGCAAGTCAGTTTTGTCACACCCCAACCGATGGCGGAATCATCGGGGCGCGGCACTGAGCGAAACAGATTGTCCAGAAGTTTCCATAACAACTATAATTACCAATTATTTAAAGCAACATGTCCTATATCATGTCATAAAAGATAACATAATTATTACAGACAAGATCTAGTCAAATTGTTCTGTTCCGACAACTCATATTTTCAAAATACAGACAATTGTTTATTGGTTTCTAGACCTTTCCTAGCCTCGATTTCACAGCAAGCAAAGCATATAAGCATCCTAAGCACCTGTCACATACGTTAAAGTAAAAGTCAATACACATACTGTAAAGGTGAGCATACAAGTTTAATAGATATAATAGAGTTCGAAATCGTTACGCATAACCAGCACGTACACAGTGTAAAATGAGAGGCATGTTAGTTATCGGCATGAACCTATCGATACCAATGACTGCGGGTTGACTGCCCAAGGCAGTTCGTAATACACACTCACCACTGTCAGCCATGTAACAAATTGTCCTTAACAACCCCTGAGTGAACAGGTGCTGAGTCCAAACAAATAGTACTATCGTTGCTAAGGCAGGTAGACAGCATTCCATGTGTAAACATAACAAACAAGCATTCATTAAGTCACGTATAACATGCGGTATTGGTTAGCGATAAAGTAATGCGTAGTGTGTTCGATGTGATTTAGAATAAGTAACGTATGTAACACCCAAAAGTGCGTAAAGCAAAAAGGGATCGAGTATACTCACAGCGATTGATGGATTGAAGGGAGCGCTAGAGAGTAAGGTTAGCCTGATCAGAACGATAGCATAAGGATAAGCGACGCGTAAAACGATACAAAGTGTCTGTGGGTCGAACAGCAATCCGATCGGGTGGTAGTCCGATTGGGTGGCCGGTCGTTCGTGTGACAATCCGCTCGGATGGTCATCCGATCGGATGACCTTTCGAGTGGATTGTTTCCTCCTTTGGGAAGGATGTGTTCGTGTATGATGTCTTGACTTTTGAAGTTTTCGTTGTAGCATTTTGAAAACATGGGAGTATCTCTACCTTTCAGGTCGATCGATCGAACGGTCGTTCAATCGGGCGACAATCCAATTGGTTGGACACTTTAGTGAGAACAAGTTCACAGCAGTTTGTCACTCGATCGGATTGCAGTCCGATCGGGTGGCAATCCGTTGTATTGAACATGTTGAAAATTGTTTAAGTGTTGAGGTCTAAACATCACATAATCGAGGGGTAATCCGATCGGGTGACGATCCGATCGGACAGCAATTCGTTCAATGTTCAAACCATAAATGTTGGAAATAAAAGTTAGGTGTGGGACCCAAGGTGCAAGCCGATCGGGTGACAATCCGATCGGACAGCTGTCCGATCGGGCGACACTTCGTCCTGGTCGGCCTGATCGTCTTCTTCCTTGGCTGTTTTGATAGCTTTGTAGTTTTATCGAGACGGTGTGACAACGTGTTAATCAACAGAGCCCCATCTTGACCCCAGTAGCCCGCTCGAACCGGAATCACCCAAGTTCAACCAGTTAACCGGTTCAAGACGGTTGTACTTGGTTAACCCAAAATCGGTAATCTCGTGGATAGAATCCAGATCTTGAACTAACAAAACACTAAGAAAGAGTAGAAGGCTAGAACGAGGTCCGATTCCATCGGTTTTGAGTGCATTGAGTGTAAAAGAGTTGAAAGAAAGTTAGAAATCATCTTTCAATCCTTTTTCACCATGAATATGTTCAGATTTATGCTAAGACCTTGTTTATTTGTGTGGAAATCGGTTAGATCTAAGTTGTTCTTGGTGGATTGAAGCCAAAACATGAAGTTCATACGAACCCATGATGACATCATCCTAGAACACCTTGAATCTTGATGATTTCACGGTTAAAAGTTAGATTCAAAAGATAGAAGGGTGTAGGAGTGCGTGTAGATCAAGAAAGTACAAGATTTAGGACGAGATCTTACCGGAATCGTGAGAAATCGAAGAAAAGGTGAGCAAGAGCGCTGGTCGGACAGGAGAGTGCAAAAGTGGAAAGTTATGATGTTGACAGGGGGTATTTATAGGGTTTCCAGAAATGGAAAGGGTGGGATGTGGCTGATCGATCGGGTGGCAGCCCGATCGAGTGGCTGGTCGATGGAGCGGCAGCTCGATCGAGCGGCTGGTCAATCGGCTGGTCACTTGGTTGGTCGGCCACTTGATTCGAGTGTTTGGTGCGACGAGTTTTGCCGTTTCGATTGCGAGCGTTGCGATGCGATATGGTTTCCTATTCAAATTACTTTTAATCCCAATTACTATATCTAACATACAATCATCCTATTCCTCTTGCGTTTAGTGTCTCCGATTCGATTTCGATTGAGTTTTGATTGCGTTTCGATTAATCACCACAACATATATATAAATAAACATGCACAAGTAACACATAAGGCACACACACATATAAAACAATATCCAGAACGCGTAATTCGAGTTGCGAGTGCGACTGCGATAAGCGATAAAGCGATCAAACATGCGATGATTTTGCGATAGATAGCGATAAATCCTCGATTATTAATAGATACTCCACATAATACAACTAACGTAAACAAGTCAAGAAGTCAAAACAGGATTTGAGCAAGGAGTGACAGATCGCAATTAGAAATCTTGTCTCCCTCTGACTTCAATCTTGACTTCGACTTTGACTTTTGAAACACGGGGTGTTACAGGTTTAGATTCATACATTTTTCATTGTTTTTTAATCACATCAATGTGTTATGATACCTGTTATGATACCGATTATTTATTTAACCATGTTATGTACGTTATATAGACGAATGGGAGAATTGCCTTCAATGAGCGGGCTGCAAAAATGAAGATGAACACATATGGAAGATCATATTCGGAATTAGGTATCATACAGAGGTCAAACGCTAAGTAAAACCACTAAATGGTTAAGATCTTTGTATTAGCGTATTTCCTTTTGCTATATGATTATATTTTGTTTGTAATTTCTCTCTATTTTGATCATAATAATTTCTTTGTCAATTTGGATAAAAAATAAGTCGAAAACAAGGTAATCTTACCGAAGGACATCCAATGTTGTTGATAAAGAAGTTTTTAGAGTTTTGTTTGTATTTGCCGCTCTACATTTAAGTTTTAAATGTGGATTCTCCATTATTATCAAGCCGGATGATAACGCATGGGTGTAAACAAGTCAAATGATACGTGAGTTACTTGACATCACATCAGCTAATTAAAAGCTTGAATTAAGCCAAGCTTAAACGGGTCCTAGATATATAGGCTTTCTAAGTTTACACTTTGATTAGCGACTATGAAATTTGGTATTTTTTCAATCCATACTTGGCAACAACCAAATATTAGTATGGTAAGGTATCAAAATTGGTTGTTCTATATAAAGTGCCTAAACTTTGATTGCTTATTTAGATTATATGCATATTTGAGGGTAAACTAAGTCGTTTGGGACTTGATTACTCAACCCCACACAGTATCCAATTGTTATTATATAGTATTGTATCTATTTTTTTTCTAAGTTTATCTCATGGCTAAATATCTTTTGTAAAACACAGGTACAGGAACATTCTACATCCTGACTGTAGTACTTACTTTTATAAGTGATTTACTCCTACCTCTCTTTGTTATTTCTATATTCATTTTACCAAATAAGTTACTTTAATGTCACTCTTATAACCCACCTTGCAGGGCAAGACGAGAAATACAAGAGGCATTCGCATTCTCAGATAAATCGCACAAGGTCATATACCACCCTTACGTTCTTTTTAATACATATAAGAATGCCATAAATATCTTACTGTCATATCTTCTTTATATATTGATTTTGTCTGGTTATCGTGTGCGTATAAGCCAGGCCCAACATTGTACATAAAGTATTCACCAGTATTCACACAAGGTTCTTTCATTTTACTTTTGTTGCAGACTTGTGTTTTTTTCGTATTCATTTTCCCAGTTCAATGTAATTTAATATTTTCATAAGTAATGGAATGTTTTTATCATTTCAAAATTTATGTTATTTAGCGACTTTTTTCTCTTCCTAATTCTTTATCCAGGTTGGGAAATGTCAACCTTTAAATTCCATATAATCTTCATCTTGCTATTTAGGTACTCCATTAATTAGAATTCACTATTGTATGTTTTAGAATATTGAATTCGGTACCGTCTGCATGTGAATTAATCTCGAATTTTGCCTTTTAAATCCATGATTCAGGATTTATCATCCGGTTTATTCGGATCTGATTCCAACTCCATTGCAACTCGAAGAAGATATGGAACAACTTAAAGTTCTTAAAAATGATTACAAAATGAAGGTAATAAAACTAGGAACTTAAGAAAATAGGTGTGAGGTTTAATTAATTACTAAGGAAATGTTCAGTTTGCATCTAATGAGGGGGACATGTTATAGAAATGTTCAGGTGAAGCTGTATCCGCTTACCAACTATAAAAATGACAGGGACTCGAAAATAATTTCAAACTTGATAAAAATTTAAATATTTCTCAGGTAATAGCTAAAACAATATGAATGCAACTATAATAATCAATACAAATTTATTATTACTTACAGGTATTGCATATGAGAATCCTTTTTAGGAACTTAAATGTTTATTGTTTTGAAGTGTACTTACAGGAAGTGGAGGAAAGGTTAGGATCTGACCTAGATGCTGGTAACTGAAGTTTCTAAGGGTAGGGGGACTGGTTTGGTTACGTTATGAATTGGATAAAAGAAGTCTAGAGGAAATTAAAGCTGCTGAAATAAAGATACAGTCCAAGATGGGTCAACGAGTTCCGGGCAGATAAGTTGAACTCATGTATAAAAGCGGATGTCGAGCAGTGCAAAGTTATTAGTTACGAATCTCCAAAAAGCATAATTATTAGATTAATAGGTTTTATTATTGTTATTTTATACAAAAGAAACTTAATTCATCATTTATTGATGTTTCGTTTTAATTATATCCAAAGTATGTGAATTGTTTCATTTACTTTATGAACTTTTTGTATTCGATAGCAATTTCTTTTAAAAAATTCCAGTATGTTCATTATAAACGTATTTATGCGTTATATTCGATAACAATACCTCAAAAGCATATCATTTCCCACACCGCGAAATTCGCGGGTATTAGCACTAGTAACCTAATTAAACAATAAAATTTAATTGGGTTAAGGCTAAATTACGTAACGTGCAAGATTTTGAAACATTAAGTACAAAAACCATCAATTTTAAAGGCAAAAGGCTATTTACAATTTGGTATAAATATAAAGGACAATTTTTATAATTTACCCGCACAAAAAATGTTATATATAAAGTTTTACTAAATTGATATCCCCAATGGTTGTATTTGCAGCCTTAAAAAATCCGATTTTCAGGTAGATTTTCCAGAAAAGCAAAGATGAAGGTCTGGTTGAATTTGCATTTCCTGTCGGAAGTGTGAGAGAGATTTATTAAAATGTAGTTGGCGAGTGGACCAGATAGGGAGAGGGTATTTTGAGATAAAAATATATTTATTTTTACTTTTATGTAGATTACCTAAATAGTCCGTCAACTATAAAATTTCTTAATAAGTTACATATGTAAACTCTGTATACAAAGGGACGAAAATCATGAAACCATAGTGACCGAAAAAGTAAGATTTAAGTTAATGGAATAGAGGCTGTTTGGCAACTTTTGAATGGTTAACTGCTGGACCAGTAAGAGTTCTGAATCATTAAGGGGGTGTTTGGTGTTGCGTTTTCAAAATAAATTATGCGTTTTCAAAATAGATTTTGCGTTTTCAAAAAACATGTAGGTACATGCTTCTCCAAAACTGCGTTTTGGATGCAGATAATCACTTTTTCATCCAAACATTTTTTTAGATTATTTATGTTTTACAAACACAATAATCAAATAATCACTTCAAAACGTAATCCCAAACACCCTCTAAGTGCTGAACCAGTAAGAGGTCTGAACTATTCAGAACCAATATAATGCTTAAGCGTTCAGATGCAAATTTCTGACCAATTCAGATTAAAGGTCTTAATCATTCAGACTCTGTATAATGTTTAACCATTCAGAGGCAAATGTCTGAACCATTCAGACATTTGCTCGCGAAATAAACAATCTGAACCATTAAGTGTTGAACCAATAAGGGGCTGTTTGTTTACCTCTTAATGAGGCTCTTAATGGTTCAGACCTCTTACTGGTTCATCACTTAATGGTTCAGACTCTTTGTTTCACGAGCAGATGTCTGAATGGTTCAGACATTTGCCTCTGAATAGTTAAGATTTATACAGAATCTGAATGGTTAAGACCTCTAACCTGAATTGGTTAGACATTTGCCTCTGAACGATTAAGCATTATACATGCTCTTAATGGTTCAGAGCTCTTACTGATTCAGCACTTAATGGTTCAGACCTCTTACTGGTTCAGCACTTAACCATTCAGATGTTGTCAAACAGGCAAATGTCTGAACCGTTAAGAGCTAAACAAACAGCCCTAAAATAGTTATTTTGGTTAAACCAAATGAACTAAAATCATAAATTACTAAAAAGATTTATATTTCAGAACTTTAAAAGCATATTTACCTATTAAAGATGTTTTTAAAAGCTAAACAAACAGTCTGTTTTTTTTACGAGAGTTATTGAACTTTTATCACACTTTTTATTGTAGTTTTTACCACGTTTTTTTCACTGAAGCTTTCAGTTTTCAAAGTTACTAGTTGATTTTCCGCCCGCGCGTTGCGGCGGAGACCCAATGTCTGCAAAACGCGTGTTAGCAGCAGATACAGAATATCAAAACATAAATAAAAATGACGTGGTAAGGATGGTCACTCCGTCCTAAAAAAGCAATTTTAAATAACCTAATATATAATAATAGGACCCACACGTACTACACGTTGAAAATTCGGTTGTTTTCAATTTAGTTATTACGGTGCTAACATGTTAAAATATGGATGAGCTCGGTACCGGTAACGGCACCGAAAGTACCGATCCGGAAAATTATTGAAATTAGGTACCGGCACAGAAAATGCTCGGTACAATACGGTATGGTATTTGAAGGTAAAAATCAATAAATACAGATGTGGTGCTAGACCGGTGTCGAACCGAAAGTAACGATTCTGAAAACGCCAAAAAGTGGGTACCAAAATGGTAATGAAAATGATTTGGTAATAGTAAATTTGGTACCGATACGATACCGGTTTGATTACAGGATTTGATACGATTTGCTCATCAATAATCTAAATATCCAAGTTAATTTTTTATGCTACAATTCATTAATTACAGAAAAAAGACAAAAAAAGAAAGCAAAATAAGTTGTTGTTTATATAAAACCTCATTCAAACGAAACACATTTTACTTACTCTGTGTATGAAAAGTAATCTAAACCGTGCAATTACTTGCATTGTTACGTTGCTACAGGATTTGATGAGTTGGTACCGAAAATACCGTTAACGAAATCTCAAAAAGTGTGTACCGGTACCGAATATACCTGGTACGGTACGGTACCGGTCGGTACTGGTACGGCACCGGTATTTGAGGGTAAAAATCGGTGAATAACGGTGCCGAACCGGTATCGAAAATACACCCGATTTAGTAAAAGGGGGGTACCGGTATTGGTTACCGAAAATCCCCAAAAGTGGGTACCAGTACCGAATATACCTGGTACGGTACGGTTCGGTGCCGGTCGGTACCGGTACGATGCCGGTATTTGAGAGTAAAAACCGCTGAATACCGGTGCCGAACCGATACCGGAAATGTCAAAAGTCGATACCGATTCGGTACCGAAAATATACCCGGTTTTGATAAATTTGATACCTTATTGCCCTGGTTTACTGTTTGATTTTCATTTTTAATTCTAAATAAAATTTACTGTTCAATACGTTTCATTTTTAATATAAGGGTAATTCTAAATAAAATTTACTGTTCAATACGTTTCATTTTTAATATAAGGGTAATTTCTATTGCACTTTGTTTTACTGCATTTTTGAAATCATTTTATAGTTTTTTTTTATAGATGTGACATTATTGTGAGAAATGTTATAAAATTGTTACCTTGTAAGAATTGAAATCCTTTTATCCGATGCATGTACATGAGAATATTGTGAATTAAATTAGTCAGTTTGTTTTGATCTACGAGTTAAATGGTATATGATCTAAATGTGAAAGTGAAAGTGAAAGTGAAATAAGATAAATAAAAATGGTTGCCGGTTTGTTTCTTGCAACTACATACATGCATATCCATTGCTAGGTCGTTGACAATATTTGATAAACCCAACTGGTTAGTTTTTATAGTTAGAAACACTCATCAATCCATTTTACCTTGTAAAGAATTAGCTTTAGAAAAACAATCTTTTTTTTTATCATAACTAGTGTGATTCGTCGTGCGTTGCGGCGGACATTCGGTCGGTATAGTTTTAGGGGTTGTTTGGTAGCCTCTTAATGACCATTCAGATGCTACCTCTTAATGGTTTAAAACCTCTGAATGAATAAGAGGTAACCTCAAGTCTGAATGGTTAAGAGCCAACCTCTGAATGGTAAATCATCACATGTCACATTCTTCTACCTTCTCATTGGTAAAATTCTTAGTGATTCCATTAAGAGGTAGCATTTTAATGACCATTCAGAGGCTACCAAACAGCCCCTTAGTGTTTTACTTTGTTACAACAACGCATGTACAATACCAACACAAGCTATAAAAATCGAAAAATATACGCCGAAGATGATCTCTACACATGTTTTATAACCGCCAAAAACTATAAAAGTGAATAACGTTTCGGATAAAACGGCCAAAAACTATAAAAGTGAATAACGTTGTCGGTTCGGATAATACCAATACCGGTATTGATAACTGTTTCAGTTTGTGATCAGTGGCGAAGCTTGAGATTTCCGATGGGGGGTCGAAAACGTATATACAAAAAAAAACTATAGAACCGGGGGGGTCGAAAACGTATATACCAAAAAATTTCTATACAAAAGCTACATACATAACACTACTGAGCGAAAAGTTCAGGGGGTCGGGCGCCCCCGGCCCCTTCTAACCTTCGCCCTTGTTTGTGATGATACCGAACGTTATCGATTAGGTTCACAGAACATTTAACTATATTTTTAAATAACAAAAAGAGTAAATCACGTCAATTTAAAAAAAATCAACTTTTATCGAAACGTAAATAAAAGTAAGCACGTTGCAACGGTATATTGGAAAAAGAGTTAATAGCCAAAATGGTCCATGAGGTTTGCTCACTTTTGCCACTTTAGTCCAAAATCCAAATTTTTTACATCTGGGTCCCTAAGGTTTGCATTTTGTTGCCATTTTGGTCCAAATCTCAAATCAGGTCAGATTTTTGTCCTTTTCCTCAGGGGTATTTTAGTCATTTTAAGTATTAATATACCCAAACACCCCTAAAATCACTCTTCACACACACACACACACTCTCTCTCTTTCTCCAAACACCCTTCTTCCTATTCTCTCTCTCTCATCTCTGTCGAACACCACCACCACCACCGCACTGCCACCATCACCATCACCACAACACCTCCACCACCGCAACCATCTCTGTCTCTCTCTCTTCTCCCTCTCTCTCTTCCGCAACCACCACAACCAACCACCACAAATCAAAAGAAACCCTAAAATTCTCTAATCAGCCGCCACTAATCGGCTATTGATGATTATCTCCAACTATTTAATGAAAGGAGAACACCACAACACTTCCAACAGTTTAAACTTTCAATAACACAATCAAATCAGGAAAACTTCACCGGTCTTCTTCATCAATCATGGCTTCAATGGCTTAGGATCACCACCAACACTTCCCACCGGCAATATCCATCACATCTGCACCACCACCTCATCCCCCCACCGACCTTCTCTCCACCACCACCGCAACCACCACTTTAATCCTCCGCCGTCGTTCTTCTCTCTTCACCAACCACCGCTTTCACCGACCTCACATCCACACCATCCTCCACCATACTTACCCATTGTCGTTCCCCATTTAATCAGATCTGAACAGGGGTGTTAGAGACGATGATGGTTTCTAGTGTCTTTGATCATCGACGCCTAAGGGGTTTGAATTCAGATGCAGCAACAGACGATGGTGGATGGACTGTGGTTGGTGGAGTTTCTTATCTTGTAGTGGTTGGTTGTGGTGGTTGTGGAAGAGAGAGAGAGGGAGAAGAGAGAGAGACATAGATGGTTGCGGTGGTGGAGGTGCTGTGGCGATGGTGGTGGTGGTGGTGGCGGTGCGGTGGTGGTGGTGGTGGTGGTGTTCGACAGAGATGAGAGAGGGAGAAGAGAAAGAAGGGTGTTTGGAGAGAGAGAGAGAGAGTGTGTGTGTGTGTGTAGAGTGATTTTAGGGGTGTTTGGGTATATTAATACTTAAAATGACTAAAATACCCCTGAGGAAAAGGACAAAAATCTGACCTGATTTGAGATTTGGACCAAAATGGCAACAAAATGCAAACCTCAGGGACCCAGATGTAAAAATTTGGATTTTGGACTAAAGTGGCAAAAGTGAGCAAACCTCAGGGACCATTTTGGCTATTAACTCTTGGAAAAATTATAAAGCATTTAACTATATTATTAAAAGAATGAAAAGAGTCAATTGCGTCAATTTATATAAAAAAAGCTAAATCGTGAGACAACTTTGATGACTTATATGTTTGTGTTTTGATCACTTGTATATAGTAATTCACAACTCGGTTTTGAGTAAAATTTATATGGAGACGTAGATAAACATAGGAACATTGTAACGACATAGTCAAATATACGGAAAATATCGTATCTTAAAAATTATAAAAAATAAAATATGCTGAAAAGTTATTATGATAATAAAATATAGTTAAATATTGATATCGTTGAACTTTCTAATTATAGTTATATATATTAAGTTTTAATTTTTTAAATTGAAAAAACATAGAAACTAAAAGAGAGACAATTATCAAAATAAAAAAGTTATTGGATTTAATCACCCCCAACTATTGGCTATTGGCCGCTGCCACCCTCAATTATCACTTTGACGCCTGTCACCCCCAACTTAACACTTAGTGTGTTCTGTCACCACGTCGTTAACTGGTCACTAACTTTTAATGTTGTTTTTATACTTTTGGGAGTGTCATAGGGATCTTAGGAAGGTTTTAGGGATCTTTGGACACCCTCAAAAGTATAATAACAAGCTCAAAAGTTAGTGATCAGTTAACGGCGTGGTGACAGAACAAAGTAAGTGTTAAGTTAGGGGTGGCGGGCGTCAAAATAATAGTTGGGGGTGACAGCGGCTAATAGCCAATAGTTAGGGGTGTAAAATCCAATAACCCAAATAAAAAACCCACAAAATGTTATGGTCAAAAACAAAAATATCAAAAGTATTAAATATTATGTTTTCATTTTAAATTAAAAAAACATAGAAACTAAAAGTGAGATTATTGTCAAAATAAAAAATCCACAAAAAAAATTGTGGTAAAAAACAAAAATATTAAAACTTCTTTGTAGCTAAGAAGATGTTATTTAATATATAACTAGGATTAAGATCCGCCCGCGTTGCGGCGCGGGTACATCGTAAACATTGAATGGATTGGTCCAAACGTTATATGATGCATTAA
Organism: Helianthus tuberosus; assembly: GCA_030545235.1. Classification (NCBI taxonomy): domain Eukaryota; kingdom Viridiplantae; phylum Streptophyta; class Magnoliopsida; order Asterales; family Asteraceae; genus Helianthus; species Helianthus tuberosus. Next base: position 51,646,209 of record CM060439.1, on the reverse strand, counting down.
CTATATGAAAACATATTTTCGACGTATCCAGTTGAACTCAATGTAATCTGTATAAGCAATGTGCTTGGATCAAACGTAAAGTAAATCAAATTCATATCGAACAATCATAACGTATTATATGTGACCCAACTCATACATAGAAAACGTAACGGGTATGAAGGAAAATCTGCACATGTAATCGAAAGAGATTAATTAGAGCTTTCGAAAAAAAGAGAGAGAAAAAGAAATCATAATTTGACCCCACTCGATTCGAAACAAACTTTACGAAACATAATTAAAATAAACACGAAAAATATTATATTTGACCTAAATCATTTCCCAAAAAAGTTTACGTCGAAACGTAGAACAACTTGAATTTATACCAAAGCGTACATAAAAATATGCACGTAAAAATGGTTTCTTTAAACGAAAACGTATTATTTGACCTGACTCGTCTATAAAAAAAGTTTACGCCGGAATGTAGAACAAATCATATTTATACCTACCCGTACATAAAATATGTACGTAAAAAATAGTTTTTAAGTAAAGGAAGTATAGGGGCAAACCGAAACAAAATATTAGTAAAAAATTTAATAGGTTAAAAACGTTTGTAAACCGTACCAAGTAGCACCAATGCCACAACGGCATCGACTCTCAACATCGTAAAAATAAAATAGATAAAATGGGAAAAATTACACTGAACGAAAAGCAGATTTAAAATCGTTGAACCACGCACACCCGTTACAGTGTATTAATGCGAAGAAATTAACCAGAAACGTAAAACGTAGAAAATAATAACTTAGTCGATCTAGGACCCGCTCGTTGCGGCGAACTTGTCAAAAGGGAAAAAATGGACACGTTGCGACGGGTCTGTCAAATATTTTTTCCTCACATGCACGCTACGACGTGTTAACTCGCAAAATTTAGAACGAAACGTAAAACTTGCGAAAGATAAAAAGTATTGGGGAACAAAGTTGTAAATAATTAAGTGTTGTGTTAAATTATAAAAGATGGAAAACTTTGGGTTAAAAGTAAAAGTTAAAAGAGGCTAAAATACAAAATATGCAAATATTTGGGTTAAAAATGAAAAATCAAAGTTTTTTTTTGAAATACTCCCCAAGCTTGGGGTACAAACCACAATGCAAGAAAGACTTGGTAATTTATAATATGGGAATAATAATAATTTGAAAGTCAACACCTCTTCTAATGAGTTTTTCTATTTTGTCTACAACCATATTTCCAGCTTTGGAAGACGAGTAATGTCACAACTAGGGATGTCAAAAACTTTGAACTAACAAAAATACCTGAAACATCAGAAACGAGTATTCTTAGACTGATAGAAAACTTTTGTGTTTTCAGACACGAGTACGATATTAAGACCATGGGGTATGATGGGGCTTGGGTTGGGGCTTGGGTTGAGCATTTGGTGACACGTGGATCTTGAATATTACAAACCCAAAGCCAAGTTTTCAAGGGGTATGGTGGGGCTTGGGTTGGGCGTGACTGGGCGGGTGGCATAGCCACATCAACAATTTTTTTTAATATATATTTATATTTATAACTACATAAAAAATAAACATACATATTTTAAAAAAAAATACATAAACATACATAATAATTATCAAAATAAAAAACAGTCATTCTTCGTCGTCTTCGTCGGTTTCGAACCCATGAATCGTTGAAACATGTTCCACCAAATCAGCTCGAAGGTTCTGATGTATATCCCTTGACTTTATTAAAAATTCATTTGCCGCTTTATCTTCGTCTGTTACGTTACCTTGTTGGGGGTCATCGTCCTCGTAGTAGGTAACGACCGCTCTACCTTCATCCTCCAAAATCATGTTGTGAAGAATGATACATGTGTACATCACGTTTCCAATCTGATCCTTGTCCCATAGTCGACAAGGCATTGCCAAAATTCGCCACCTTTTCTTCAAAACACCGAATGCTCGCTCGACGTCTTTACGTGCAGCCATCTGGACCCTGTTAAACTTTAATCTCTTTGGATCTGTGGTACCATGTCTTGTGAACGATTTTACGAAAACCCCCCACTCTGGGTAAATCCCATCAACTAGGTAGTACCCGTACACGTACTCAATCCCGTTTACAAAGAAACTTCCTTTCGGTCCTATTCCATTTACCCGATCATTGAAAAGAGGCGAGTGGTTTACGATGGTAATATCATTATGTGAACCTGGCATACCGAAGAACGCATGCCATATCCAAAGATCTTGGGACGCAACCGCTTCAAGCATGATGGCTGGCACCCCGTGAAATCCACTAGTGTGAGCACCTTGCCATTGGGTAGGACAAAGTTCCCAAGGCCATTTCATACAATCTAAACTACCTAGCATCCCGGGTAGCCCATGATAATCTGCGTGATGTTCCAATATTTGTTGCATGTCACTGAAGGAGGGCTTTCTCAAATATCTTTTCCTATAAAGTTCTAGAATGCACGAACACAAGTTGTGAAGAGTTTCTCTAGCTACACGTGCAGACATTTTTAAATAGTCATCCATAATGTCCGAACTATTGGAAACAAACATATTTCTCCTCAAGATCTCTAGATATTCTTAAAAATAAATTTTTACTCATACGAAAACGACGCCTAAACATTTTTTCATCATACTTAGGTTCCGCTGAGAAGTAATCGCTTACCAACAAATCGTTAGCGGTGTGCCGTTCACGAGCGATGTACCTTCTCCTCCGTTTAGGTTGTTGAGTCTCTTCCTCATTGTCTTCGTCTTCCACGATAGCTTTCACCACCGCCGCTATCGTTTGTAGAAATATTTCCGCACCATCGGCAGACGAGGATGACGATTCACTATAACTTGAAGAACTCATGGCAATAATGTGTTTTATGTTTTGATATTGTGTGAAAAAAATGTTAAATGTGGTAAGTATTTATAAAGGAAAAAAAAGTTTTTTATTTTAAAAAGTAGCCACCAACGGCTACCCCAACGGCTACTTTTAATGGGCCAATCACAAACCGCCAACTCACCTTGCTCCCCGCCCCACGCCCGGCTTGAAACCCAAGCCCCAAGGGGCCACGCCCAAACCCAAGCCCACCCGGGGTGGTCACTTGGGCGTTTTACCCCAACCCACGCCCAAACCCCCGCCCCATACCCCACGGCCTAAAAGTGTTACATGACTCCTTAACCCGAATCATAACAATTTTTTTTGGTATGCTATGAATTATGAAATATGAACTTGTCTTTAAATTTTTTTTATCATGAAATATACATATTGAGAAACGTTTTATGATTATATATATGTAATTTATCATGTATTAATTGTTAAAATCATAAAATTATATAAAAACTAGAATGGTAAGAAAAATATGTACATGTAAATCCTAACAAATACTTTTAATAAACTAACGGGTATACTCGATAGCCGATATCTACAGACATGCCCAATGCTTGAGAGTAATTTCTCGACGGATTTTGAGCTAGATACGAAGGGTGGTTTTACAATCAAATATGAGATTGATATTACCAACACTTGTCTCATACTTTCATTTTCATCTGGTGGACCCATGATTTATTTGTTGAAGGGCAATATGGGCGAACAGAGACTTTAGCCGAACTTTTAAGATAGGCGATCAAGATTTTTACCTACAAATTACACTAATTTTTTTAAGAACAACCGCCCCATAACTACATATAGGTCTGCCTCTACAGTAATCCCTAATCCTAAAACAACCTCAAGACTAATTAATTCCCTTCATCATACTTTACAAAGCTTCAATACAAATTGAATCTATGTAGCAACATTCATAGGTTTCTTATCTAATACAATCAATAAATCATATGTTACTAGGTGTTGCCCCTTGGACGTTAAGATGAGCATTTGGTACTGGGTAACGGTACCGTATCGATCATTTTCAGTATGAGTACTCATTTTCCCGTTTTTGGGCCGGTACGATACGGTACCATACCGAATCGTACTAGTTATTTTCAATATCGGTGCCCGTTTTCTCCGTTTATTCCATACTAGTACCTATTCAGTACCAGTCCGGTACCATGCTCACACCACTTGGAGCTATCACATGTGGGACCCTGCTACTAGGGCTAGGGGCATTGCCCCCAAACCCGTTATTATGCGGGATTGAAACCATAAGATTCTCAAACAAGTGTGCACCCCAAACTTCCCACCGATTTGATCTATAATTATAATTTCTCATTTGGTCACTAAGTAAATCCAATCACACAAAATAGCTTGATGACACTAAAATCATCAACATGTATCTTATCGATACCCACCGAATTTCCTCTGCATCACGCAAACTTGCGCTACCACCTATGTTGGAAATCATGCTTTCTTCAACTTAATCAAACTATAGATTCAAAAAAAAAAAAAAAAAACTCTTTGAGTAAATTGAAGGTACATAAACCTAAACGTATAATTTTTATTTTTTCTAAAAGAACAAGTAACATACTTCTATAAGGAAAGCAAATAAAGTAAAACTATTATAAATTCTAAATCTTTCTAGTAAAATAAAATATAAATAAATATAAATCATTTAAATTATCTAACTTTTGGGTATTAACAAGATTACTTCCAAAAAGCTAGTTATTATTATATAGATGATGTTAGATTTTCCTGCTTTAAATGAAATATATAATATACCAACTTAGACCATATGTAATGGGGCTTTATAAGGGCATGAAAGATTTTGATAATGCCATTACACCGTTACTCATGGGCATTATAGGGGCATGAAGAGTGAGGGCCATTTCTAGAATTATGCCCAATAAGAAGGAAAAATAAGGAAACTAATAAATAAAAGGACATTATAAAGTCTTAACCATTACATGAAACATTATAATGGTGATGTGGCAAAAAATGACTCTCAAGGGGCATTAACCATTACCCATGGTCTTACTTTATATGTATCGTATCAACTATTATTGAGTAAGCTGCCAAAATGGTCACTTTACTCCAAAACTCAAACCTTTTGAATCTGGATCCCTGTGTTTTCAATTTTGTTGCCATTTTAATCCAAAATCAAAATCAGGTCAGATTTTTCAGTTAACATCCAATTTTTTTTTTAATTTTTTTCCTCTTTTTTAATGAAGGGCAAAATGGTCGTTTAACATTTTATTATAACAAATTTAAAAAATCTGACCATTTTGCCCTTCATTAAAATGAAGGAAAAAGAAAAACAAGTTGGATGTTAACTGAAAAATCTAATCAACTTTTGAATGAAAAAGACAATAAAATTGAAAGAGTAAATTGCTAAAATCGTCTATGAGGTTTGGGTATATTTGCCATTTTCATTTAAAACAAGTTTTTTGTACCATATAGTCCTTCACTTTTGGGATTTTTTGCCATTTTCATCCAAACGTTGGATGAAAATGGTAAAAAAATCCCAAAAGTGGAGTGCTATATGGTACAAAAAAAGTTGTTTTGGATAAAAATGACAAACATGTCCAAACCTCAGGGACGATTTTAGCAATTTACTCAAATTGAAACCACTATACCCAGATTCAAAAGGTTTGAGTTTTGGATTAAAATGATAAAAAATGACAAACCTTATGGACTATTTTGGCACTTTACTAACTATTATTTTTTCATAAAAGATATGATTTAAGACACTAAATTTTTTTTTTCATAAAAGATACCATTTAAGACACAATAAAATATAGAATCGAGCTAAAATGCCTCGAAACTTGTTAAGAATCACTTATTGGTGCCGATCATCTCTCCACTACTTGCCGATAAATATGCAAGGATGGTGGGAATCAATTCAACTTATCAATTTCTTTTTCAAATAATTATTCCAAATCTACAATCTATTTTGATCATTCAATGTTATTTTAATTATTCTAATACACAAGTGATGATGCACTTGTAGGTCACCAAGATCCATTTTGCAAGGATGGTGGACTAGATTTTGCATCAACATATTTTAGAGAAAAAGCCAAAGCAATATATAAACAAAATCTAAATACGAATTTATAATTTTTAAATGTAAGTTATTTCATAAATATTTTGTTCTAAAAAGTCCATTAGGCTGACTGAATAATTTTTATACCTAGATGTTTTGTTATATATATACTGACTTGACCGTCAAAAAAAGGTTCTTGAGACTACATCCTTATGACATCTTCTGATGAGTTTTCTATGCATCTACAACCATATCCTAAGATCGGAAAGAAGAGAAACAACCAATAATAATAATAATAATAATAATAATAATAATAATAATAATAATAATAATAATAATAATAATAATAATAATAATAATAATAATAATAATAATAATAATAATAATAATAATAATAATAATAATAATAATAATAATAATAATAATAATAATAATAATAATAATAATAATAATAATAATAATAATAATAATAATAATAATAATAATAATAATACCATATGTAGTGGGGCGTTTTTTTTTTAAATTAAAAAAAAAACGCCCAAAAACGCCTCCCCTCCCCTCCCATTACATAGGGCGTTATTTGGCAACTTTCTTGAAAAAATTGGACTCTAGCGTTTTATTTAAAACGCTCAAACAAACAGTTCGCAAGACCAATGGGAGTGGTCCAAGGTTTGACTAGCCAATCACTTTTCCCCACATGCTCTGACAACTTTTGAATAATGCCACATATTTCGTGTGTGTGTCTTCAACATAGGGGCGAAATATGTAGTGTATGTTTCGTGTACATGTTTCATGTCCCACTTGCATGGGCGTTATTGGAATAATGTCCCACTACACCACTTTTGCAATAATGCCCCATGCTGACTGGGATGACACGTGTCGAATAATGCCCCATGGTGGTGGCATTATTTTGTTCCACCACTACACATGGTCTAATAATCTTATTCATCACACTCGTGTAGAGTTTCGATACGCGTCCAATAATCTTTAAAACAGCCATTATAGTTTCCTTATTCCAATACAATCATATCCACAATTGTCCTTTTAGTTAGATACTCAAAATAGTAATAAATTAAATAATTAATCATTCTAGTGATAATATTTCCTATCCTATCAATTGACATATTCAAGTAAAATCATTAAAATAAATTTGAATTCTCCAACAAATCTAAAGTCGCATTGCTTATAATTTTTCCACGTTAGCATACAGTCAGATTCATAATTATCTTCTTTTTTTTCTTAAAGTAAACTAATTAAAATAAATTCGATTTCATTTTCATTAAACCTAAATTTTCATAACAAGGTGACAGCCAACAAGGCTACCGGACGTGTGGGCAAGATCTTTCAGTCCGCAGCCAATACAAAAAGATATTGTCAGCTTATTTTTCAAAACCAGTCCTTTAACTTTTACATTACTACAACTATGGTCCCTCAACTAGTAGAAAAGTCTCTTGATTTCAACTTCCGTTGGAGATTCGTGGACCCAACACACACAACTCAGTATATATATCCATATATAACCATATCTTCCTCCATTGTTCTCTTCATCGATCCCATTGCCCACAGTTTGAATAAGTTATTGGGAAATCAATCATATTCATATTCATATTCGTGCCACCACCTTACACATATTTTAGGGAAGTATTCAACTGAATTGAAGTTCATAGGATCAGTTTTTAGAACAAAAAGATTGACATTCTCTTGATCGATCTTGCATCACGGTAACTTGCTACCCTTAAACTTGAAATTTTGTTCTACTTCTTCCTTGTGATTTTATAGGGTGCTTTTATAGATATACCGGTGATACTATACGATGGGTCGATGACGTTAGGCTGTTAGCATACAGGCATATGGTAAGGCAAAAATCGTCACACACGGGCCATAAAATTGTACAGCCTGTATAAAAACACTATGGCATGTATGATGTACTAGTGTAACATGTTATATGGCCCATATTATGTGTTAATGGTGTCTGGATAGCGTGTCAGTACCCAATTTTATACGTGTTTGTTTATTGTGTTCTTTATTTTTGTGAGCTTTCCGGATTGAGGATTGATCATTGATGGTTTGAATCGTTTGATTCTCTAGGTTAAAGAAAAGGCGGGACAATGAGTGGATCTGTGCTTGTGGCGATTGCTGCCTCCGTTGGCAACATGATTCAGGGATGGGATAACGCCTGTATTGCTGGTAAAGTTTTTAGGCTGTTGATATTAGTACGTACCAGAAGTGATATGGGCCGTATAGCAAGGCGAGGCCACCAATATGGCTTGGATCACTTTTTTCGCCCATTAATACGACCTGTATCGCTTATGGGGTGGTGTACATCTATGAGGACCCATTTTTTAAAAGAGCAATGTTAAGTACATACACCAGCCCTCATAAAGACCGTAGGCGAATATGTGTCATATGGGCCGTATGAGAGGGCTAAGATTTTTACACGACCCGTATCAGAGAGTGTTTGCCCACATCATACGGCCTGTATGAAGTTACGACCTGATAAAGTAATGTGACTGATGTTATAGTGATATGACCATGCGACCTGTATGACCTTATTTCATCATATATACGACATGTATGATCCCTACGGCCTAGAAGTAGACAGATGGCGCCTATCAGTCAATACTAGCCGTATGGATCATACATGTCGTATAGATGGATGAAATTACCAATAACATCACCCCCACTAAAGTGGCATACGTTGAGGATCCATTGCTCACAAAGTGAAATTTTGTTATATGTTCTTGATTCATGATTGATAATTGTTGTTGTAATGTGATTTAGGTGCTGTTTTATACATAAAGAAAGAATTCAACTTGCAAAGTGAACCAACCATTGAAGGTCTAATTGTTGCTATGTCACTCATTGGTGCCACTTTGGTCACAACTTGCTCGGGTGCTATATCAGACTGGCTCGGCCGACGACCCATGCTCATTATATCATCGGTTCTCTATTTCTTCGGCGGTCTAGTGATGCTATGGTCACCGAATGTTTACATCCTTCTGTTGGGTAGACTATTAGACGGTCTAGGAATCGGGCTTGCAGTCACTCTAGTTCCCGTTTACATATCGGAAACATCACCACCTGAAATCCGGGGTTCACTTAACACTCTACCGCAGTTCATGGGGTCCGGTGGAATGTTTCTTTCATACTGCATGGTTTTCGGTATGTCGTTAATGGAGTCACCTAACTGGAGGCTGATGCTTGGGGTTCTCTCGATTCCATCACTTTTGTACTTCGTTTTTACGATATTTTTCCTGCCCGAGTCTCCAAGATGGCTCGTCAGCAAAGGAAGAATGCTCGAAGCGAAAAGTATTTTGCAGAGATTACGCGGTCGAGACGATGTTGCAGGCGAGATGGCGTTACTGGTCGAAGGCCTTGGGGTAGGTGAAGAAACATCCATAGAAGAGTACATAATAGGCGGTCCTACACACGACATTGAAGAAGCCGTTAAAATCAACTTGTATGGTCATGACGAAGGTGCATCTTTGATTGCTCGACCGATTGCATCTCGTCAAGGAAGCGCTAATTACCAACATGCCCCTCTTGTGGACCCGCTCGTGACCCTTTTTAGCAGTGTGCATGAAAAGCTTCCGGATGGTGTTGGCAGCAAAGGAAGCGCGTTTTTCCCACATTTCGGGAACATGTTTAGTGACAATGGAAATCCAGTTAAACCGGAAGATTGGGATGAAGAGAGCGTTGGCGGTAGAGGCGATGATTATCAATCCGATCATGCTGCTGGACATGATTCCGACGATAACTTGCATTCTCCGTTAATTTCCCGCCAAACTACTACTTTCGATAAAGCAACGATTCAACCCGCTTCTCATGAAAGTATTAGAGTTAATAATGAACAGTTGAGCAGCGCAGACATTGGAGGTGGTTGGCAGCTTGCATGGCAATGGTCAACGAAAGATGGTCAACATAAAACGGAAGGCAGGTTCGAAAGAATCTATTTGCACCAAGAGATCGGTGCGGATTTGCCTGCTGACGGTGAGTCCTTTCAGGCTGCAGCTCTGGTTAGCCATCCTGCATTATATTCCAAGGATCTTACGGACCAGCATCCGGTCGGGCCAGCCATGGTTCACCCAGCCAAAGCAACACAAGGTCTGAGCTGGTCTGATCTTTTTGAGCCCGGGGTCAAGCATGCATTGCTTGTTGGGATTGGTCTTCAGATACTTCAACAGGTAACTTTTTGGCTAACTTTATTTGGGTAAAGTTGACCCGACCCGTTGGTGATATTTTCTTGATTTTTTAACAGTTTTCAGGAATCAGTGGAGTTCTTTACTACACGCCACAGATTCTTGAAGAAGCAGGCGTTGGTGTTCTGTTATCGAATTTCGGCATTAGTTCAACCTCTTCATCGCTTCTCATTAGTAACGTTATAACTTTGTTGATGCTCCCTTGTATTGCTGTGGCCATGAGACTCATGGATATCTCCGGAAGAAGGTAAATACTCACGTTAAACCGATTTTAACTTTTTAAAACCAGAAAAAACCTTCAAAGTTTCAAAAATTTGATTACTGATTACCTTAAATCCAAATCTTTAATCTTTTTGTGTTTTCTTTTGGTCATCAAATACAATGAAATGACAGGTATACCCTTTTTGTGTTATTGCAGGGCACTGCTGCTGTCTACGATTCCCGTGTTGATCTTAAGCCTCATAGTTTTGGTCATAGGAGGTTTAGTAAACTTCGGTAGCATTGCAAATGCAGCTATCGCAACAACTAGTGTTATCGTCTACTTTTGTTGTTTTGTTATGGGATTTGGTCCGATTCCAAACATACTATGTTCAGAGATTTTCCCGACCCGAGTTCGTGGGATCTGCATCGCCATTTGTGCCCTCACGTTCTGGATTTGTGACATCATTGTCACCTATTCTCTACCTCTGCTGCTTACTTCTGTTGGTCTGACGGGTGTGTTTGCTTTTTACGCGATTGTATGCATCATATCGTGGGTGTTTGTTTTCTTGAAAGTGCCAGAAACGAAAGGAATGCCCCTGGAAGTGATTACCGAGTTCTTCTCAGTTGGTGCTAAACAGGTTGCTGAAGCAAAGAAGAATTGACTCGACGATTTCAGAGTGTGTTTTTGTTAATATTTTATTATGTTTTCGGGTTGTTTGAGGTTTTGTTTATGCTTCAAAACATGGAATTTTGAAATCATTATGTGGTTGAATTTTCGGTTGTTTCATAACTAGTTTATCATCAAACTACGTTTGTTTTGTAGTCGATGCTTATATGGTATAAGTAAACACCAATAACCTATAACAGGTTATCATGCATTTTAAGACCAAGGTTTAAAAGAACGGAAATGAGTTTTGAGGCGTTTTCCCTTCGCCTCACAAGGCGTAAGGCCGAGGCGGTATTAATAAATAAATATAAAAGTATATATATTATAAAAATAATATTACTAACTAATTTCATAATCAGATTCATCAAAAACACACTTAAAAAGACATGAAATGCTTGAAATTGACACAAAAAGTCAAAAACAACAAAACCAGCTATCAAAATGCCCTGAGGCGCACCTGAGGCACAACTTTCTTAGCGCATCAGCCCCTCTAAGGCGCATATACATTAAAAACACCATGAGGCGCGCCTCAGCCTCGTTTTTTGGCCGTTTCGCCTTGAGGCGCACGCCTCAAACGTTTTTTAAAACCATGTTTAAGACATCTTAATTTAATTCAATTATTTGGGCCAGTGTCACTTGTTTATTAGAATGCAAAACCTACTAGCTATGGAAGAGTTGTGAATTTCTAATCATAAGCACGGCAAGTATTTAACACGAAATTCTCGAGTTTAAGTTTAGTCTAAATGGGCTCAGTTAGGTTTAGGGTGAAGCCCTATGAACACGTTTAGATAATTGAGTGGTGTTCGGGTGGACTTGACGGGTTCTTGACTCGACCCATTTTTTAAAGAAATATGTTTATTTCATAACTTAAACTGATTTAGTATTTTATACCAAAACTTAAAAGATAAACAAATGACCATCAAGTTTTATAGTTTTAAGTTTAAACGTAGTTGTTGTGTATGCAATTCTATGTTTTGTTATAAATCTGTAATTTAGTGTATTAATATGTAAAACATAAAATAAAATAATGTGGGTTAAGCGAGTCATATACTCATATTCCTGTGTCTGACACGATTTTGGGTTCGTGTGGATTCGATGCGCCAACCTTCAAACACCACCCCATCAAACACCCTCTGCTATGATGACCACCCTATTTAAAAAATGCATAATCATCTAAAGTTAAACGTTTAACTACCAGTCACCTAAAGATGATTTCATGATTATGAACAGTCTTTTGTTAAGAGTATGATTCAGTTACCTGTTTTTACAGCATTAACGACCGAAAGACCAGATTGCTCATTGCTGACTAGAACATAAACTAGTTCTTTTTTGTGTATGTATACATGGCGATGAAGTAAATCTATCTATAAAACAGATACAGAAAGATACACTAAACTAATGGCGGGAATATACCTGAAATGGGAGAAATAACAGACTCTTGTACAAATTTACCCGAGTTATGTGGATCCGCGACCCACACAATCTCGCTCATATTCGGGGACTCCACAAACGCCATTGTAAACTCTCCTACCCTTTCTACCCTGCCCCTTTTCCCGGCTCTTAGCACCAAACGATTGCTTCGACTGTAAGAGAATATGCCATTTGACAAATGCACAATGTCTCCAGGTTTAAATGCGTCGCACTCTTCATTCCATAGTTGAAAGTGAACCGATGCAGACTCATCTGCAACCAATGTCAAACATGTCTTGTTTTGACCACCTCCTTCTGACGTTATAGCCCCTTTCTCCAAAATTATGAACCGTGCGTTTATGTTGTTTCTTGCTGATGGCGCGATGTCTTTCAAAGAAAGCATATTTGATACTACCATGCTGTAACAAGCCAAAAAACTGTTTCTGGTTAGCTGAATATCTTAAAACTTCATCCTAGAGATGGTGGTTAATCCATTGAAACATTATTAGTTAGCTATGTAATAATAAGTTTAGGTGTATCTTGGTTAGAACATACCATTACTGTACCAAACCAATATCGCCCGAACACCATCGGTATCCGTGCCGGTATTCGTTGGAAGCACACAATTTAAGGGTGTTTTTTAAGGAAGAACATACCAGCTTTAAATATCCAAATACATCAGATAAACATTCATAGCACAAGCATTAAATTTAAAGATATAGAAACAGAGTTACCTGTATCTGCAGATGACAGATTGCCACTAGGGTTTGGAACAAGACTCCAACTTTATTTAGGGTTCAACAATGATTTATATTTTGTGCACATGCTTGTACAGTACAACCCCATTAAGCATTCAGGGTCAGTCAGTCAGTCAAGTCTTTTAGGACGACCCGGGTGAAACGTTGACCGGGAAGATTCTTATGATCTCAGTCGAAGCAAAATAAGAAACCCTTAATTCCCAATTTGCAACAGAGATCAAAAACTTCACTTCATATGTTGATTTGATCCAACCCTAAATCAAGAAAATGGGAAGATGGTCTTGTGATTTCAGATATCTTCTCATACTCGTTGCAGTTGCATTTATTTATACACAGGTTGGTGATCGATCTTTCTTCCAGTTTGAGTGAATTTGTTGTGCAAATTGCAGTTATCAGTTTATAAACACTCATAGTTGAATCCAGTTTGAGTATATTTTTACATGTTTTTCCCATCAGGTGAAGCTGTTTTCTACACAATCTGAGTATGCTGATAGAGTTGCAGATGCTGTATGTATACCCTTTCTGTATTAGTCTCTTTCTTATTGCTTCAAGATATTAGGGGTTTTGAGTCTGTATAGTTTAGGGATGAAATCTGTACGGAATCGCTACCATACCGAAAATAGCGTCCGTAAACTGACAGTTTAAACCGCCGGTTATTCAATTCTAGGTAGTCGAAGGCGCTAGGCCCTCGAGGTTAGGTGCAAAACGCTTAAAAAGCGAGTTTTTTTTAAGCAAGGTGCGCAGTATAAACAGACAATTTTTAGGCTGTTTTAGTCTGGTTCTGGGTCATTTTTGGATGTTTCAGGACAGTTCTAGCTGTTGAGATCGGAATTTGCATAATTTGGTGGCCTGAGTGCCTTGATGGACACTAGGCCGTATGGCTGGTGGGTTGCGCCTGGGCGGGCGCCTTTTGTGCCTTTGACTACTATGATTCAGTTAGAGCTTTATGATCTTGTTCTACAAGACTATAATTGATGCAGGAGCATCCAACCCAATAAGTGTACCAAACCGAACTCGCGCAAGTGTTCGGCCTACATGGAAGCTAATGGAAAGTGGCTACTTATTTGGAAGAGATCGAGATGAAAACTTTTATTTATTATTTGAATTATAATTTCCATGTTTATCTTTTAACTGTTTAGTATAAGTAGGGCATCTAGTGTTTATTGTTTTTTTAGTTTTGTTGATTAAAGAATATTGAAATCAAGTCGTTGAGACTGTGATAACAGCCAATTGGCTGGAGCCTTCGGGTTCAAAGCCTTTGTATCATTCCATTGTTCTTTGAGCCATTTGAGTATTATCGTGGATTTGGTATCAATAATAGTAAATAACTTGTTTATGGGGATTAATGAATATGTGCACCAATGTTATTTTTCAAGCATTTAGTGAATTACTGAATCATATTCATAATAGGTGGAAGCCGAAAATCATTGCAGGAGTCAAATGCGGTTACTAATCGATCAAATAGGCACGCATCAGGAAAATATTGTGGGTTTGGAAGGTATGGATCTGATGCTACACAATTCATATTGCATAGTGGCATTTCACTATTTTGTATTAATCTGGAATTCTACATATATTACTGGTGTTTCAGAGAAAGTAAAACGCCAAGAACAGGAGTGTGAACGATTGAGGGCAGTTGTTCAAGATCTTGAAAGTAAGCTCACATCATCATCACCATTGTCATCATCTTTTTTTTTTATGAATTTCTCTTCTCAGAATAACAAAATGCTCCTTATTTTATCAATCTTCAGAGAAAGGTGTTAGAGGTTTGATACAGGATGCACAGGTTAGAACTTAGAAGTTTTAGTATATATCATTTGCATAGATCACACACTAAAATAATACATGAATATACTTAATTATTCTAGGTGCCAGTGGCAGCTGTTGTGATTATGGCTTGCAACCGTGCTGATTATCTTGAAAGGACCATTAATTCTATCTTAAAGTATGTTGTATGTAAATAACATCTCATTTTATGTTTACCATGAGTTGTTAAACTTCCATGAGCTAATTATATTGCTGTTTTTCATGATTTCCAGATATCATAGTTCTGTTGCGGTGAAGTTTCCGATTTTTGTGTCACAGGTATACAAGTATATCTAACACACTCGTTGTTGGAACTTTAGTTTCAGGATAATATTTGAATATTAATATTAATATTTTCAGGACGGGTCAAATGCTGATGTTAGAACAAAGGCTATGGGATATGATCAGCTGACCTACATGCAGGTTAATTTTATTGGCATTTATTTCTTAAGCAATGATAATTAAATAAATGGTCTATATGCTCCAATTAGAAGTGTAGGTTTTAAACACATTTACCTATATGGATTATATTTGATCTGTAACGGGTCATATGGGTAAATATGGTTAAATTAGAACAGGTCAAAAGTGCCCCGAAGTGTATCGAAATATGTACAACTCCTTGAATTGCTTTATTAAAAAAATTAGATTGGTATTTATTAAAAAAATTCCTCATAATCATATCACATTGTGACACGAACCCATTTCGACCTTGTTACTTGACCTGCCCATTTTCCACCTCTAGATCCAATGTGTTGAAATCTATCTCCATTCTCATGCAGCACTTGGATTATGAACCTGTAGTTACTGAGAGGCCTGGGGAGTTAATTGCGTATTACAAGATAGCGCGTAAGGATATTTAAATAATATTCACAGTCCCATTCTGCCTCTTTCAGGGAATAAACGTATTGTAAAAATTACCGATTTACCACCATATTTTCAGGTCACTACAAGTGGGCACTCGATCAGTTGTTTTACAAACATAATTTTGATCGGGTCATCATACTTGAAGGTATGAACTTTAAAGTATAGCACTTTGTTTTAGTTTTTTTTCTTGAAATTCGAAAACAAAATGCTGACAATAGCTATTCATCGGATACAGATGATATGGAAATCGCTCCTGATTTTTTTGATTACTTTGAAGCTGGAGCCGATCTACTTGATAAAGATAAGTAAGTCATCTTATATGGACTATGATAACATATGCCATACTCTACTTTTATAAAACTAGAATTAAGCCCCCACGTTGCGGCGGGGGCGTAAAACCGTGCCAAACCACCAACACTGAAGTTGCGGCATGTTAACACGAAGAAATTAGACCGAAACGTAAAACATAGAAAAGAATAACTAAGTCGATCTAGGATCCGCGCGTTGCGACGGATCTGGCAAACGGAAAAAATAGACGTAAAAAGTCGAACCACACACGCACGTTGCGCCGTGTTAACTCGCTAAATTTAGAACGAAACATAAAACGGAAATTTGTGAAGGATGAAAAGTACAAGGGACCAAAGTTGAAAGTAAAAAAGTTGTGAGGTTAAATTGTAAAAGATGAAAAGTTTTGGGTTAAAAGTAAACAAATCAAATTTTGTGAGGTTAAATTGAAAAAGATGAAAAGCTTTGGGTTAAAAGTAAAAACATCATTTTTTTTTTGAAAAACACTTTAAGCTACAACACCATTATGCATATAAAAGTTGCTGATTAATATACTATGTAGCCTAGTGACATCTTGGGGGTGGGATAAGACTTTGGGACCAATTGGTCCTGGGTTCGAGATTCCCACAAGGGGGGGTTTTTCCCATATTTATTGGGTTTCCTCCTGAATTGGTGTATTAGCATTATGCTTGGTGGAGATGGATATGATCGGATGGTTCCACTGGTGGCACGATGATACTCCAGTGGTCCATCAGTGATCCAAATTTGCCGTTCAAAAAAAAAATTACTATGTAAATTGTTGATTTAAGATATTCTCAAATTTGCAATCCGTATTGTTAAAACCATGATAGGTCAATCATGGCCATCTCCTCATGGAACGACAACGGGCAAAAACAATTTGTGCTCGATCCATGTAAGCCTACCTTTATTTAACTAAATTTGTACAACTTCTTTCTTAATTCTCCAAACACAAACCGGGTGTAGCTAATATGCTTAAACACGACATTTTGCAGATACTTTATATCGGTCAGATTTTTTCCCTGGTCTGGGATGGATGCTAACTAAGCCTACATGGGATGAGCTTTCTCCAAAGTGGCCAAAAGCATATCCTTTTTTATCAGTTTGTGTTTTGTGGTTCAAACTCAACTTAAAAGATACCTCTTATTTTATTTTGTATTTTCTATTTTTTATGTCGAGCGAAAATTTTCTTTGACGAACTATTACTTACTGGGATGACTGGTTACGATTAAAGGAGAATCACAAAGGGCGACAGTTTATTCGTCCCGAAGTATGCAGAACTTACAATTTTGGGGAGCATGTAGGTATCTTCCATCAGCATTTTGTTTAAGCAAGCAGTAATTGCGTTTTTAGGCAAAAAAAGCATCAAAGGTTTTTTAAAAAAAATGATTCAAGGTAACCAACTTTCAAAAAGTTTCAATGTAAGATAATCTGACCTGGTAATCGGTCAAAAGTGATAGCGTGTCACTTTTAACCATGCTGACTTTTTCCTTGACACACATCTGAAAACCATTAAATGAAATGTTTTTTCTGGCCGAGTAAAAGCCCATTTTCGTCCCTGAGGTTTGGCCAGTTTTGCGACTTTCGTCCAAAGGTTTGTTTTTCCGCATCTGGATTCAAAAGGTTTAAAATCTTGCCAGTTTTATCTGGCTCGTTAACTCCATCCATTTCTCTCCGTCAAGTCAGGTGTATTTCCGTCTTTTTTGTTAACTTAAAGGGCAATTCGGTTTTTTTCAAGGGTATTCGGTCTTTTTACATAAAGTGAAAAAGACCGAATTGCCCTTTAAGTTAACAAAAAGACGGAAATACCCCTGACTTAACGGAGAAAAATGGATGGAGTTTACGAGTCGGATGAAAATGGCAAGATTTCAATCCTTTTAGATCCAGATGCGGAAAAACAAACCTTTGGACGAAAGTCGCATAACTGGCCAAACCTCAGGGACGAAAATGGCATTTTACTCTTACTAGCCTAAAATATGTTGGTTATCAAGAACATAAGTCAAACCAAAGTTGGTTACTTTAATCCTTTTTACCATACCTAATACTTTGACATTTTGTTTACATTTATCTATTTTTTTCCAGGGTTCTAGTTTAGGACAGTTCTTCCAACAATATCTTAAACCTATCAAACTGAACGATGTTCAGGTATTTAACAACTTTTCTGTATCTAATGTGTGTTCTTCGTTATTTGTATCACATCATTAATTATTTGTGTTTTTTCAAAGGTTGATTGGAAGTCGATCGACTTGAGCTACCTAATGGAGGTACGCTTTTCACAATTAAAAGTCAGTTAATTCACATTTTGAATACGGCTTATGGTTTGTTTGTTTATAGGATAAGTTTGTGAAGCATTTTGCTGATCTCTTGAAAAATGCAAAGCCTCTATTTGGGAACGATCTTGTTTTGAAGACGAATAATGTAAATGGAGACGTGCGTATACATTATACAGATCAATCACATTTTGAAAACATTGCCCGCCAATTTGGCATTTTTGAAGAGTGGAAGGTATCACATTTACATGTCAATAAACCTTTTATTCATTCCACCGTTTGTTGAAAAAAAGCTCGATAATAAATAATAACTCGTGTTTTACATTTTATATAGGATGGTGTACCAAGGACTGCATATAAGGGCATCGTTGTTTTCCGATACCAAACCTCAAAGCGCGTATTTCTTGTTGGACCAAATTCGCTTCAACAGTTGGGAATCCAAAACTCTTGAAACATGCACATTTTTCAAGTCTTTATGGTACCAGATTTTTTTTCATCTAAGAATTAGTCAGATAGATATATTTTGTGATTATTCTATTTCATATATATGGAGTTTTATTTCATATAACAAACTACAGAAATTTCCACATAGGCACAAGAGATATGATACAGTCATCAAACATTCTTGAATCTAATTGAGATTAAACCCAAATGTCTTTATCTTTGTGGTGCTAACCTTGTAGTATAGTCTTTCATGCTGCTCAAACCTAAAACATGTTCGAATTAAGCTTCCACTGGTTTTCTACCTTTAAACCCCTTGAGGGTCACTGCATGCTGATCTCATTGGTTAGCAAGGTATTGGGCGGATGTCGTGGGTTTACCGGTAATTTATTCTTACGGTCACCAACATAAAAAGAAAAACCTGCAAAATAATTCCCATTGAGTCTTGCATAATTACAAGCGAATTGGCGTTAGTGTTGTGGGATTACCTGTTTCGCATTATATTAAATTGTTGCAATCATAATGCTTCCTTCATCCTCAAAAGTAACCTCGGAAGTATGTCGAGTTTGATGTGTTTGTGAACGACGAAGACGACAAAATCAAATTGGCATTGGTTTGTGTCTAGCCCTGAACTTTATGAGATGGCTTGATTCAAACTGTCGCTGGTTGAGCTTCATCGTTCACAAACACCTCAATCTTGATTTACTTCTATAAACACAACTCAAAGCATTCGTCGAAGAAGATGGCTAGAATCTAGTTATAGGTTCCAACTTTGTACTTGGTACTACACATGTACTTGCTCCTTGTACTACTCAAAACTAATGTGACAAAAAAAGACATGTCATTAGTTTATCTTGATTGGTAGGATCATGGGCATTTGTCTGATGACAGTGTTCTATGTATGGGTAGAAGAAAAATAAGGATTATAGTAACGGTAACGACAATGACAACTTGATCAAGCCTACACCCCCTCCAATCAAACGCCACCAAAACCTTATTTCTTATGTATGGGGAGGAGTTGATCCAAGCGTTGGTCAAGTTGTATAAAGACCGACCGGATAAATGCAAACATCTTGAAAAATGACCAATCTTAAACTGAATGTGAAGGGGTATGGTCCCAAGTTGTTTACTGCCAACCTCGCGCGCGTTACATCATCATATATTGATCTAGCGCGACGTCTCAACAAGAGAAAACACCACATTCAACACTTAGCATTCTGAATAAGAGCCTTCAACCACCCATACCCTGCGAGGGATACTTACGTGTTCAACAAGAGTCGCGCAGGGCTACTTCAGAAGGCACACAAGGTACAAGTGGCAGAAGAAAAGGGCAAATCCACGTCCTCCAGGTTCTGCTCAATCGTGCTCCACGATCGTCTGACGTGCAGGAGACAGAAAGTACTTAAGGACGCCTACATGGCACCAATCACAGGACAGAAACACCTGCCCCACGATCTCCACTTACCTGCTGATGGCAGAAGGACGGCCAGGCCGACAACTGTGACACGTGGCTCCAATCACGGTGCGCCAGCACCGGAGAACTTCTAGAAGCCACTAACGGTCGACACCAGTGAGACAAGGAGCATATCCTCTATGTTGTCGCCTTCCGGCCCAAGGCTCATCAGCCCACATCCTCTTACACATCTCCGGCTATAAATAGAGACCTCACTTCACATGTTAAACATTCTATTCCCTCTACTCTTCACTCTTAACACTCACTTATCTCCTCAAAACAGTCGCTTATTCTCACGCCGGAGCCCGGTTAAGAGGGAAACCCCCATATTCCCCTCTTAACGAGTAACGGTGTTCTGTTTTGCTGGATCAACGGATCATTACGGAGCTCAGAAAGCCATGAGAAGATTAACCACTATGATAGAGACATAAACCAAACTAATCAACCCGTAAAATTAGTTATGTGTTTCTTCATTGGCGCCCACCGATTTTCACAATCACTTTCATCTTCTTTTTATGAGTTTTTTTTCCAAGTTTTTTGTGGTTTTCTTGATCATGGCTGGTCAAGGAATCATTCCCGATTTCGGTTTTGGCACGAACTCTAATGCAGGGCCGGTGGAGGACATTCATAATGTCCAAATCCAACCTGCTGAAGAAGTAGGCGAAATCAAGATAACAAACACCGGGGGACCCCGCACGAGCCTCACTCGCATCACTCAGACGGTAACCCCAGGAAACAATGTTGCTGGACCCTCAAACCCAGCTCCTCCTCAGAACATTTCGGCGCTATTAGGGCTACCTGAAGGCGAAACTCCAGCCTCTTGGTACGCCAAGCAAATTGCTACCATTAATGCTGCGTATCAGTCTTTGAGCGCACAGCAAGCGGTCTTACAAGCAGAACCAACTTTGGTTACACCTCAGGGTCCGAGTCAGGGGGTGCGCCAGATACCCCCACAACAAAACCAAGGAAGAGTCAACAGGCCTCCCCCGAGAAGACCAAGCGTGCATGACACGCGCGACACACGGGGAGAGACAGAAAGCTATTATGACTATCCGTCAAACGTTCAGAGGGGTCCAGTTCAGAGCCGGCTCGGGCCGCGCAACTTGAACAATGAATGGGATGACACAGACCTAAACGACCCAACTTGGCAAGATGACGAAGGATCTTCAGTCTTCAACCGCTTGCAGAGGAACCATGAATATTACAAACCGAGGCAACACGTTGGATACAGCGAAGAGGCAGAGCGAGACTTCCGCCTCGCCTATCGACCAGCTGAAGCTGCAGAACATTCAAAGTTCATCCCAAAGATTGCCCTAGCGCCGCTATCAAGAGAAAAATTGCCTCCAACAGTCGGGAAGTTTAATGGCTTAACCGACCCTGATGATCATGTCAGGGTATTCACAAGCGCTGGTTGCATGGGAGGATGGAATATGCCTATGTGGTGCCATTTGTTTATCCAAACTTTCACAGGGGCTGCTCGCGCCTGGTTCGACAGCCTCCCACTGGGAAAGATCAAGTCGTGGGTTGATTTCCGAACACAGTTTGTAAATCACTTCAGTCAGCAAAGACGTTACCAGCGCGACACAGCTGAGGTAACATACATTTGGCGCAGAGAGAACGAAGGGTTAGAAGACTTCATCACGCACTTTAACAAGGAGTGTTTGGAAATCGGTGGTGTAAGCGAACAGCTCATGCGCGCTCACTTCAAGAAAGCTATTCGCTGTGATAGCCTCATCAGGACTATCACGGGAAAGGATGGAATGCCCAAGGAGTGGGATAAGCTCATGGAAGCAGCGAAAATAGTTGCGTAAACTGAAGAATCATTGGCCGGTCACAAGAACTCTAACATTGAAGATAGATTTTCCAAAGGAAGCTCGCGCGATAACAACAGGCGCAACAAAGGCAAAAACCCTGGATGGAAAGCCAGCCATTCCAGCGATTATGACGAACGACCTCGATACAGAGAGGACGCGCGAGACACTATTGATCGCATTGGTTATCGAAAGGCAGTCAGGAACGAGAATCGAGAAAAGCACTGGACTCCGCTCACCATGTCACACCCCAACCGATGGCGGAATCATCGGGGCATGGCACTGAGCGAAACAGATTGTCCAGAAGTTTCCATAACAATTATCATTACTATTCAATTTAAAATAACATGTCCCATACCATGCCTCAAACAGTAAACAAATTATTACAGATAAAGTCTAGGCAAATAAGTGTTTATCTGCTTCTAGAGACCCTTGATTCATTTACTACAGACAACTATTTGTTGGGCTCTAAAGCTTTATTCTAGCTTCGATTTCCTACCAGATGTGCATCCTAAGCACCTGTCACATACGTTAAAATAAAGTCAATACATATAATGTAAAGGTGAGCATACAAGTTTGATAATAGCATATAGAGTTCGAATTCATTTACGCATAACCAGCACGTACACATAGTGAAATGAAGCACGTTAGTTATCGACATAGATCCATCGATACCAATGACTGCGGGTTGACTGCCCGAGGCAGTTCGCAATACATGATTACCACCGTAATCCATGCAAGTAATTGTCCTTAACAACCCCCGTGTGAACGGGTGCTGAGTCCAAACTATAGTACTATCGTTGCTAAGGCAGGTAGACAGCATTCCATGTGTAAACATAACAAACAAGCATTCATAAGCCACGTATAACATGCATTAACGGTTAGCGTTCAAATAGTATTGAGTAGTGTGTTTGTTGTGTTTTGAATAGTTGTAACGTATGTAACACCCAAAAGTGCATAAAGCAAAAGGGGATCAAGTATACTCACAGCGGTTGATGGATTGAAATGAGCGCTTAGCGAGTAGGGTTAGCCTGAATAGTTTGACAGCATAACGATAAGTGACTCGTAAAACGATATCAAGTGTGAATGGGTCGGATAGCAGTTCGGTCGGATGGAAATCCGATCGGATGGCTTGTTTGTGCGGATGACAATCCGTTCGGATGGTCATCCGGTCGGATGGTAGTCCAGTCGGATGACTTTTCGAGTGGATTGTTTCTTCCTATGATGAGAATGTGTTTGTGTGTGATGGCTTATCTTTTGAAGTTTTCGTTGTAGCATTTTAAAACATTGAAGTATCTCTATCTTCCAAGTCGGTCGATCTGACGGTCAGTCGTGCGGAAGACAATCCGTTCGGATGGTCATCCGGCCGGACGGCGACTCTAGTGATGAGGTTACTTTGCGAGAATAAGTTCACAGCAGAAGAGTCACTTGGTCGGATGTCCATACGACCGGGTGGCAACCCTGTTAATGAACATGTTGAAAATTATTTAAGTCTTTAAAGTCCTAGCATCTCATGATCCGAAGAGTAATCCGGTCGGATGGTAGTCTGATCGGATGCCAATTCGTTCGATACTCAAACTTTAGATAGAGTTGATTAAGTGCGGGACCCAAGGTGTTATCCGTTCGGACAACAATCCGTTCGGGTGGCTTATCCGCTCGGACAGCATTCCGTCCCGATTGTTCCATTCGTCCTACACTTGGTCGTTTTGATTGTTTGTCATTTTATCGAGACGTTTTGACAACGTGTTAAACAACATAATCCCATCTTGACCCAAGTAACCTGATCGACCAGGAATCACCCTAGTTTGGCCAGTTAACCGGTTCAAGACGGTTATTCTCGTTTAACCCGAAATCGGTGGTCTCGTGGGTAGAATCCAGATCTTGAGCTAGCACAACACTAAGAATAAGTAGAAGACTAGATCAGGGTCGGGTCCTATCGGTTTTGAGTGTATTGAGTGTAAAAGAGTTGAAAGAAAGTTAAAAACCATCTTTCAATCCTTTTTCACTATATTTAAGTTTAGATCTACGCGAGATCTTTGTGTATTAGTGTGGAAATCTATTAGATCTAAGTTGTTCTTGGTGGATTGAGGCCAAAACATGAAGTTCTTCAAGGACTCATGATGACATCATCCTAGAACACCTCAAATCTAGTGATTTCACGGTTAAAAGTTAAGATTCAAAAGATAGAAAGCTGTAGGAGTGCGTGTTGATCAAGAAAGTACAAGATTTAGGGCGAGATCTTACCTGGATTGAGAGAAATCGAAGAAAAGGTGGGGAGCACGAACTGTTCGGACAGAGGATTTCCAAAAGTGGAAATGATGACAATGACAGGGGTATTTATAGGATTCCAAAAGGGGAAAGTGTGGGTCGGTCGGATGGCATCCCGCCCGGATGAATGTCCGGTCGGATGTCATCTCGGTCGGATGACGACCTGACACCTGAATCAAGTGGCAGCCCGGTCGGATGGCAATCCGGCCGGATGGCACTTGGTTCGGTTGTTTGGCGCGACGATTTTTGCTGTTTTGATTACGATTGCGAGCGATTCGATGCGATAGATTTTCCTAGTCAAATTACTTTTAATCCCAACTACTATATCTATCATAGTTCGATTTCGATTGCGTTTCGAGTCCGATTGTGATTCGATTGATTACCACAACACAACATAAATAAATAAACACGCACAAGTAACACATAAGGCACACACACACGTATAACAATAATTAAAATACGTAGTTCGAGTTGTGATTTGAAGTCGATTCGATTAGCATAGTTTGATTATCGTTTAGCTTTATCGCATTGTTACTTCCTATAGTTCACAGTCGTAAGTCGAATAGTTTGTGAGTAACATACGTCGATTATTGTAACTATTGACACTTACTCCACATAATACAACTAAAATAAATATCCAAAAGAAATCTACTACCAGTCAAGTTGCGCGAAATCGGTCGTTGACTTTGACCTTGATTTTGACTTTGACTTTTCGAAAACACGGGGTGTTACACAACAAGACACCAAAAGAGGTGCTCATGACGGAGAACCATGATTTTAAGGCTCCTAGGCCTATAACGAACAAGAAGGGGCAGGACCCCAATCTGTACTGGGACTTTTACAAGGATACAGGGCATCTGACAGATGACTGTATCAGCTTAAGACAAGAAATTGAGAAAGCATTGAAAAGCGGGAAGCTGAGTCATCTGGTAAAGAACGTGCGCAAAGAAACACGCCAGATTCAGCGCAACGATGATGGAAGAGAAAAAAAGGTTAGACGCTTGGAAATGCATATGGTCAACGGACCAAGATATAGTGCAAGAGATAAAGGCAAGAGACCATTCGAACCTGCATGGAAAGAGCAACATGTCATCTTCCCGGTAGTACGCGGGGGTCCACGCGCCACGCACCCCGTCGTCATCACCGGTATTATTGGTCATTACGAGACGGAATACGTATTCATTGACCCGGGAAGTACAGCAGATATCATCTATGAGCAATGCTTTAATCAGTTTGACGACGAAGATAAAGCGAGACTCGAGCCAGTAGACTACCCTCTGTCAGGATTCTGCAACGAAATGGTCTTCCCACTAGGCCAAATCAGCTTCCCCGTCACGCTGTCTGACGGGAAGCATTCAAGAACCACAACTGTCAACTTCATGGTGATGCCTGTGAAATCAAGGCATGATGTTTTGATTGGGAGAGAAACCCAAGGAGAGCTAAACATGGTAACTTCCACACCCCACTCAGCGATCGGGTTCCCAACCAAGACGGGGGTGGCAATTATATATGCAAAGAAGAAAGTAATGTTAGCAGGGGATGTGCGCCCGACCAAAGCGGCGGAGGTTTCAACAACCTAGCCAGAAAAGTGGGTTTTAAACCGCAAATACCCAGAGCAAACGGTGACGATAAGCCACGCAATCTCACCAAACATCAGAACGCACCTCAAACAACTCTTGTTTAGAAGCATGGACATTTTTGCCTGGACCCCGGAAGATATGACCGGCGTCCCGCGCGATGTTACTGAGTATTGTCTGAACACTTATCCCTCTGTTGAACCAAAAGTGCAAAGAAGACGCAGCTTAGGGGCGGATAAGACGAAAGCAATGAATGAGCAAGTGTGTGAGCTGTTGAAAGCAGGATTCTTAAGAGAGGTGCGATATCAGAGCTGGGTTGCAAACCCCGTGATGGTGGAGAAGTCTAATGGACGATGGAGAATGTGCGTCGATTATACCGATCTCAACAAGGCATGCCCTAAAGATTGCTACTCTTTGCCTGAGATCGACAAAAAGATAGACTCTCTCGCACCGTACAGATGGAAATGCTTCTTAGATTGTTACAAGGGGTATCATCCGGTTCAAATGAAGCTTGAGGACGAAGACAAGACAGCTTTTCGGACCGATTTCGGGATCTTATGTTATACAAAGATGCCGTTCGGCCTCAAAGTGCAACATACCAGCGCCTGATGGATAAGACCTTTGCTGGAGATATTGGGAAGCATATCGAGGTTTACATCGATGATCTGGTGATTAAAAGTCCCGAGGAGGACCAAATGTTAAAAGATATCGAGAAAACATTCAACTCGTTGAGAAGCGTGAATATGAAAATGAATCCAGCCAAATGTTCCTTTGGTATGGAGGAGGGAAAATTCTTGGGCTTCGTGGTTACAAATGGCGGTTTTAGAGTCAATCCAGAAAAGGTTCAGGCCATAGAGCGGATGCCGTCACCACGAACGATCAAGGAGATGCAAAGGTTGGCCGGCCGCCTAGCCGCGCTTAACCGTTTTCTGTCAAACCACGCTGCAAAGTCATATCCTTTTATCAGCAATCTGCGCAACTGCGTGAAAAAGCAAGAATTCAAGTGGACGCCTGAAGTAGAAGTTGCTTTTCAGCAAATGAAAGAGTGTTTGATTGAGCTCCCTACTCTGACCGCGCCGTTTGAAAAGGAACCGCTCATCCTGTATTTGTCCTCTTCAGACAAGGCAGTGGGGTCGGTATTATTGGTGGAGAGAAATGGAGTCCAGACTCCAATTTACTACGTCAGTAGGGTGCTTACCGATCCAGAAACGAGATATTCCACAATGGAAAAGTTGGTACTTGCGCTGCTACACGCCTCCAGAAGGCTACGCAGATATTTTACAGGGCATGTGGTCACGGTACTCACCAACTTTCACATCGGCACCATATTACAAAAACCAGAAACGTCAGGTCGCCTAGCGAAGTGGGCAATCGAACTAGGGGGCCACAACATTCTCTACAGGCCGCGCCCGGCGATCAAGGGTCAAGTTCTAGCGGACTTCATCACAGAGGTCCCAGAAGATAAAATCAAAGATTGTGAAGTTGTGGATACTCCTATCAAGGATACATCAGACGAACTATGGTTGCTATACACCGATGGGGCTTCAAACGAAGATGGCGCAGGGGCCGGATTGCGCCTGGTTAGCCCTGAGAAACATGAATTTACATACGCCATCAAGTTGGACTTCAAGAATACCAACAACGAGGCGGAATACGAGGCATTCCTGCCAGGCTTGCGCCTCGCCATAAAAATGGGAGCTCAAAATCTGCGAGCGCATGTTGATTCACTCTTGATTGCCAGTTAAATCAACGGACTATACGACGCGAAGGGCGAAGTTATGACTTTGTATCTATATCAAGCAAAGGAGTTGCTTCAGCAATTCAAGTCCTACAAGGTGGTGCATATCAAACGCTCAGAGAACAAACCAGCAGACGCCTTGAGCAAGCTTGCTTCAACTTCTTTTCAACATCTCACCAAAGATGTAAGAATCGAAGTACTAAAAAACCCGTCGGTTTTGCTGCGTCAAGTGAATATGATAGAGATAGGACAACCATCCTGGATGAGCCCTATAATCAAGTATTTGCAAGAAGGAATACTCCCTGACAACAAAGCAGAGGTGTAACATCCCTATTTTCATATAAGAATTATAGGTTTGGTTAAATTTATTAACCACTAGTAACTAGTTTATTTTTAATATAAATATTCAACCCAAATAGTTTTAAAACACTATTTTATATAGTTGGTTGAAATATTACATTAATTGGCCTGTATATTGGTGACCTTTCTAATAAAATAAAAGTCTATAAAAACCTATATTATTAGACAGGTATATTACGGGTAAGTTGAATGTTAGAAATATAAAGTAACTAGATGGGCCTAGGAACCGTATAATAAATTGTATTTTGAACCTATTCTGTTTTCAATAAAACTTGGTTCAAAATATAGACAAAAATATACTCGTTCTAAAGACATATTTATTATTTTCTAGAAGTTATACACGCCAAATAAATAAAGTAGTTAAATTATATATATATATATATATATATATATATATATATATATATATATATATATATTTTCTAGCAATAAAGCCAAGCCTTATTTTAATTATTTTAACTCCCGATCACCGCTACCTTTTCCGAATGATCTGAGCCTCATAACGTATGTCAGGGCTCTGCCCGACTAAGTTATTAGGATTCGGTCTCGGGACACCGGGACAAGGTTGAATTAGGGGTACTATACTTAACACAAGTGCATTATATATTTTTAAATAGCTCAAAAGATTATACCTAAAATTTATACCAGGAGACTTTCTAGTTGAACCCTAAAGTTACAAAGTGGGTTCATTTTCTTTTCTCACCGTTTTATTTCCTTTTGTCCCAAATCATAACAACTCTCATCAAAAGTTCTATTTATTATTTTTATTTGTCCAAAAGGAAACCCTAATTGAGACACCCAAGTAATCCTGCACAATCCCTAAAATTTTCAGAACAATCAGAATCAGGATCAGGGCCCTAAAACTCAGGGGGGGTATTCCCTACTTGACGATTATCCATATATCTTGCTGTCTAATTCGAAATTTCTCGAACGGTAAATTCGTGGCAAGCCTATGGTAAATTCGTGTCCCTTACGGACCGTAAGGGATAAGGCTTACGGTCCGTAAGCGGTGTCAATTTTGTGTATAAATAGCAGAGCCTGGGACTTGATTTCTGGCGTTCGTTCGACAATCAAATTCAAATTATGCTCCAAGTTATAGTAGAAACAGTCTCAAAATCACTAATTAGTATAGCGGGGTGCTGCTACGATACAGGGTATTAACTCGATCGCTGCTACGATTCAATGTCCGATCGATTGAAACTATCCGATGGATGTTTTAGTACTATCCTTTGTCATTTGTCGTGATTCCGACAGGATGTTTGAGTACCACCCGAACTCGGGGAATACTCTGTCATTCGTTGTGAATCCGATGGATGTTTAAGTGATTGCACTTTGTCATTCGTTGTGAGGGTTTTAATCTCGTGAGTTATCGTAATTGCTGTATTAAGTTACCTACCTAGTTCGTATGCAATAGGTTACAAGGCTAAGCTCTGCCTGTATAAATCTGCAATCTATCAAGGCTTATCTATAGACTAAACTTTGCCTGTATGAATCTGCATGCTTATTATGTGAGTCATTCTCTTTTTATCAAATTACTTTTGAAATCATGTTTATTTTCAAAGGTTATGATTACAGTGATTAAGTTTATGTAATCACCAAATTACAGCCGGTATGTGGGGTTTTGTATACATTACTTGATAATCTTCACCATTGGGGCAGCCAAGGGGTGATATGACCATAGTCACAGACACCATTGGACGAATGGGCCAATGGGCCGAGTGACAAAATACTGTGGGTAGTTGGTTGATATCTGAAACATTGTAATCTCTCTTAATACTGTAAATTATAACAAACGTGTCGTTTTAATAAATAGAATGAACTCACCAGTATTTCCTGCTGACAAAACCTTTTTAAAACACGTTTCAGGTAATTACAGTAGATTGGAGTAAGAGATGGATACGGCACTGAAAGGCTTCAAGAAGTGGCTTATTTTATCAATTAAATCAAATTAAGAAATATTGTTTTATGTAATTGGGTTTATCCCTTATTAAAGCTACCTTTGTAAAACATGGGTTTATCCCATCTATTTAATAAAAATCCGGTGTTTTCTAAACTCTGATATTTTTCCTAACTCACGGTCCTGATAAAATTTCCGCTGCAATATTTTTCAAAAAAAACAATCACCGGTACCACTGGGCTGTTCGCGGCTCCCGATTCCGTCCAGGGTGGGTCGGGGGACGTGACAAGAGGCAAGGAAGATACAGAACAAGGCCTTGCATTATGAGATGAAGGGCGGTATCTTGTACCGAAAATCCTTCTTGGGGCCACTTTTGCGCTGCGTGGACCCCCAAGATGCCAATTACTTGATCAAGGAGATTCACGAAGGAATCTGCGGCATCCATGCAGGACCGCGCATGGTCGTGGCGAAAATTATGAACGCTGGATACTATTAGCCAGGGATGCACGTTGACGCTATAAGGGAATTGCGCAAATGTGACTCCTGTCTGTAACACCCCAAAAATATAAAACTTTGCGTTTAATATGTAATGTTAATTTAACAAGAGTTAACTAACTAGGAAACTATAACCCAGTTAGTTGATAGCCTTGAAATAACTTACTCTAAAGTTATTACACTTTAACTTAAAGCTAAATGATAAGTTGAGGGACTAAACTTGTCAATCTGAAAGTTTAGTACTAAATTAATAACAAAACACAAAGTCCACCCATGTGTGGGTGGGCATCGATCGAACAAAGAGAGAGGGCGACGTGTCCATCGTGTCTGATAGGGATACCCGGTTTACTTCGAATTTCTGGCGAGATTTCCAAGAGCAAATGGGGACCAAATTGTTCATTAGCACTGCGTACCATCCTCAAACGGATGGACAAAGTGAAAGAACGATACAAACATTGGGGGACATGCTACGGGCGTGTATAATCGACTTTGGAGGCAGTTGGGATGTTCACCTACCGTTAGTCGAGTTTTCGTATAACAACAGTTACCAATCTAGTATTAAGATGGCACCATACGAAATGCTTTACGGTAGGAAGTGTCGAACCCCGGTATGTTGGGGTGAAGTGGGTCCACGTGAACTCGCTCATCAAGATATAGTACGAGCCATGAATGAAAAGATAGATATAGTTCGGGCACATTTGAAAGCGGCTCAAGACAGACAAAAGGCGTATGCTGATAAAGAAAAAGGCCAATCGAATTCCAGGTTGGCGACATGGTCATGCTAAAAGTTTCCCCTTGGAAGGGCGTTATTAGATTCAGAAAAAGGGGGAAGTTAAGCCCGAGGTTTATTGGACCATTTAAAATTATCGGGAAAGTTGGCAAAGTAGCCTACCGCCTTGAGCTACCGGAAGAACTAAGTGGGATTCATGGCACGTTTCACGTGTCACAATTACGAAAGTGCCTAGCGGACGAAACAGCCTATATCCATTATGATGATATTGAAGTGGATAATAGTCTGAATTATGTTGTGAGACCGTTGGAGATTTTAGATCGAAAGGTCAAACACTTACGAAATAGACAAATCGATCAAGTCAAAGTCAAATGGGAGCATAGAAAAGGCTCGGACACCACGTGGGAGACCGAGGAAGAGATGCGTCGGCTCTACCCTACATTATTTGGTACGTACTTCGGTTTCGGGGACGAAACCCTATTTAAGGGGGGTGGACTTGTAACACCCAAAAAATATAAAACTTTGCGTTTAATATGTAATGTTAATTTAACAAGAGTTAACTAACTAGGAAACTATAACCCAGTTAGTTGATAGCCTTGAAATAACTTACTCTAAAGTTATTACACTTTAACTTAAAGCTGAATGATAAGTTGAGGGACTAAACTTGTCAAAATCTGAAAGTTTAGTACTAAATTAATAACAAAACACAAAGTCCACCCATGTGTGGGTGGGCATCGATCGAACAAAGAGAGAGGGCGACCAGGAGATCTTCCAAAACCCTAAAAACTTCATCAATCTTGCAAATTGAAGGATTAATCCAAGTCAAAATCGAAAATCGAGCTTAGAATCATGATCCTCATCTTAAGAGGATTGTAAGGTATGTAAAACCTAATGAAATCTCTCAACTTGAAATTCTCATGATTTAGGAAATCTGAAAATTTGATGTTGCATGTGTGTTATATGGTTAGATTAGAGTTGATATGGTGTTTAGAAGTGAAACCTAGCCAACTACATGTAAAATCATGACCAAATTCAGAAAGTTCCATAAACACCTTGAAGGTGGGTTGTGGGTTTTACAAGATAATGATGAACATTAGGGTTTAGATGATTATCCTAGTGTAAATTGATTATAGAAAAGTGATTTCAGAAAGGTATGATGATTAAAATGCTATATGAGGGCTTTATTGATGTTAAGTTAACTAGCTAGCAAACTATGAACTTAAATGCAAATGATGTAGAAATTCTGCCCTCATAGTGTTTGTAGAAATGCCTCAAAGAAGGCTTAAAAATAGAAATTTAAAGCTTTAACGCATAATTATGATGTTTCGGTATAATATGCGAAGTGAGGTCTAAAGAGAGTTCTAAACATGTCTTGAATTGAACTCTATAGGACAAGATACCGGAACGTCGAGTGGACAAGCCGGTGGTGATTCACGGTTGAAGGGCGTGCGCTAAGGTATGTAACTTGACCCGTTACATTAAGTAAATTTAGATCATTGTAATATGCATAGTTGAATTTTAGAATAAAGGTTGCTATGAATTAAAGCGATAATATCGCTATATTGAGTATTTGATCAAAAGTTGGTTAGAATTCGTTGGTAGTCGTTAAAAAGGAAGAAATTCCGTAGACGAGCCAAACGGGTCGGATAATCAAGTAAGGCAAGGTTAATGTTTCAGATTATGATAGATTGATTGTTGATTTTGAATATTATTTAACATATTAGAAATACGAGGTTTTAATGTATCGGTATCTTAGAAAACTGAAATCCGAGAGTTGTGGTCTTGGTGTAATGAACAAACAAAACAAACATGAAATTCCAGGTACTACCGTAAATTACGGTAGTACCGTAATTTACGGTGGATGTTATATGTTTACGGTGTGGTTCTACTGATTTACGGTGGACATTTATTGGACATTGACCACCGTAACTTACGGTGGAACCGTAAGTTACGGTAGGGTCTGAACTTTTGAAAAATTTTGTGAAATTGAAAGATTTTAATTCCATTTCGATCGTAGTTTTGAACAAGTAATATTCTGACCATACTAACATAAATGTTTATGTAAACGTTGCAGTCTAGGTACTCAAAGTTCATGGATGACGATCAAGCATCTTAACAAGAACCGAACACGATTTTTGAAGCTTCCGCTATGTTTTAATCTTACTTAATCTTTGTTCTTGGGTTGTAAACAAATTCTAAATCAACTTTTGTATGTTTCTAACTTAGGCATTAGTTGACTATGCTTTATGATACTTCTGAAACTTATGTTAAACTATTATCTTTTGTATAAAATTATACTTATAATTAAGCAAATTTGGAGGGTGTTACAAGTTGGTAATCAGAGCTCAAGGTTGTCAATAAGTGTTCGGTTCAAGCTTGATCAAGCATCCGGTAAGAGTTAATCGTTTAAGTAGAAATTAGAGAATATAGAAATAAATCATGAACTGATATGCATGAAAAGAGTGTGTAAGCTCACTCAAATACAAGAAATGCATGAAACAAGAATGATTAAATCAAGTTATGAACTTTATTGAATCAAAACAAGAATGATTAAATCAAGTTATGAACTTGATTGAATCAAAACAAGAATGATTAAATCAAGTTATGAACTTGATTGAATCAAAACAAGAATGATTAAATCAAGTTATGAATTTGATGAAATCAAAACAAGTAAAGCATGTGTTATAAATGGAATGTTTAACAACTTATGTAAACATTTCAGAAATAGAGATGGCTGATAAAGGTAACGATGATGCGGTGCCAAGAGTCACCGAACAAGTGAGGGAAGTGATTGCCGAAGAGGTTGGAAAGGCGATCGAAAACAGTTTGTCGGGCTTTATTGATAAAATTCAAAACACAGTTTTATCAATAGTAGAAGATAGAATCAAGAAACTGGAAGATGATTCAAATGTAGCAAAGGAAAAGCATGGTGGACGAAAGCCTTGTTCATACAAGGAATTCATGGCCTGTAAACCACCAATATATAATGGGGAGGTTGATCCAATTGTGTGCCAACGATGGCTAAGTGATATCGAAGGAGTATTCAAGAGAACTCATTGTGATGAAAATGACTACGTAGCTTATGGTACGGGTCAATTAAGAGGTCAAGCGAAAGACTGGTGGGATAACAAAAAGAAGGAGATTGGAAGTGAAGCGGCTAAGGCCATGACATGGGAGGAGTTTGAGACGCCGTTTCTTAAACACCATAGTCCCAAAGCGGTCATAAATAGAATCAAGGAAGAGTTCATGCAACTCAGACACAAGGGTGAATCCATAGACACGATCACGGGGATGTTTATGGACAAGATAAAGTTCTATGATGATTTGGTGATAAATGAAGAACAAAAGGTCTATTACTACCATAACATGCTAAGTGCGGAGTATAGAGAGTTCATAACCCCTTCAAAATATGAGACCCTTACCGAGATTGTCAATGCTGCTCGGGAAAGGGAGATCGAACTGAAAAAGAGCATAGAACGGGGTGAACGAAGGGCACAAGATGTGAATCCAAGCCCTACTAAGAAGGCACGAACAAACGAAAGCGCAAAGAAATCTGATACGAAAGGCGGGTCGCCAAGTTGCAGAATCTGCGGGAAGGGTCATAAAGGCGAATGCCATTACAAGGATAAGTCTTGTCCCATATGCAAGAAAACGGGACATATGGCTATATCATGCCCGGAGAAAGTGACGGTTTGTTACAATTGTTATCGAACGGGTCACAAGAAGTCGGAATGCCCGGAATTGATTGGAAAGAAGGATGGGCAGGAACCGAAAGGTGAAGCCCCGAAAGCAAAGGCAAGATCTTTTCAACTAACCGCCGCAGAAGCAAAGGTTAAACCTGACGTGGTCTCAGGTATATTCGCTGTAAATTCGATTCCTGCACGCGTGTTATTTGATACGGGTGCGAATAAATCCTTTGTTTCATATGGATTTATTCGACATCCTTCATTTGTTCTAACAAAATTACCTGTGCCCTTAGAAGTAGAGATAGGTAATAACAAAAGCTTTATTGTTTGTGATGTATGTGAAAATTGTAAACTGAGCATTGACGATGAAGAATATTTGATAAATCTAATCCCGATGTCGATGGGAGAATTTCAAGTAGTCGTTGGGATGGATTGGCTATCTCGACACCATGCAAAGGTCGTGTGCTTCCATAAAGAGATAAAACTAACATCTCCGAGCGGGAAACACGTCACCATTTATGGCGAAAAAGGAGGCAACCCCATAGTATGCTCAATGTTGAAATCTCACAAGCTAATGAAGCGAGGATGCAAGGCATTCATGATATACGCTAATGAGCCCGAAAAAGAATCACGAAAGATTGGAGATGTACCTGTAGTACGAGATTATGAAGATGTTTTTCCGGAAGATTTACCGGGGATACCGCCTGAACGGGAAATAGAGTTCGGGATCGAATTGATTCCGGGCGCGAAACCCGTAGCAAAAGCCCCGTACCGACTTGCACCGTCGGAATTACAAGAGTTGATGTCCCAAATTCAAGACCTGCTTGACAAGGGATTCATAAGGCCGAGTGTGTCTCCTTGGGGCGCACCGGTGTTGTTCGTAAGAAAGAAAGACGGGAGCATGCGCATGTGTATCGATTACCGGGAGTTAAACAAACTCACGGTAAAGAACCGATACCCGCTCCCAAGAATAGATGACTTATTCAACCAACTACAAGGCGCGAACTGGTTTTCAAAAATTGACCTTAGGTCGGGGTATCACCAACTAAAGGTCAAAGAAGAAGATGTGCCGAAGACGGCTTTCCGCACGAGATACGGACATTACGAATTCCTCGTGATGTCATTTGGACTAACAAACGCACCCGCGGCTTTCATGGACCTCATGAACCGGGTTTGCAAGCCAATGCTGGATAAGTCGGTCATCGTGTTTATCGATGATATCTTGGTGTATTCGAAAAGTGAAGCTGAACACGCACATCACTTACAAGAAGTGTTAGAGACCCTTAGACGAGAGAAGTTATATGCAAAATTCACTAAATGTGCCTTTTGGTTACGAGAGGTACAATTTCTTGGCCATGTCATAAGTGCCGACGGAGTATTGGTGGATCCGTCAAAGATAGAGGCGGTGTCAAAATGGAATCCTCCAAAGAACCCTTCTGAAATTAGAAGCTTTTTGGGACTTGCGGGATACTATAGGAGATTCATTCAAGATTTCTCCAAGATTGCGTCACCGCTAACAAAGTTAACCCAAAAGAAAGCAAAGTTTATTTGGGGAGTCGATCAAGAAAAAGTGTTTCAAACGCTAAAAGAAAAGCTAACTCAAGCTCCGGTACTAACATTGTCGGACGGAGTCGAAGACATGGAGGTTTATTCGGATGCTTCACTATCGGGACTCGGTTGCGTGTTGATGCAGCGGGGCAAGGTAATAGCCTATGCCTCGAGGCAATTTAAAATACACGAGAAGAAATATCCCACACTCGATCTCGAGTTGGCGGCGGTAGTGTTTGCATTAAAAATATGGAGGCACTACTTGTATGGGGTAAAGTGCACCATATTCACCGACCACAAGAGTTTGAAATACTTCTTCGATCAGAAGGAGTTAAATATGCGACAAAGGCGATGGCTGGAAACGGTGAAAGACTACGATTGCGAAATACGTTATCACCCAGGAAAGGCTAATGCGGTGGCGGATGCTTTGAGCAGAAAAACGGATTATGTCCCGATACGAGTAAGATCGATGCAACTCGTGGTAACCTCGGGTATACTTGAACGTTTTCGAGAGGCGCAATTAGAAGCAGAAAAAGAAGAGAATTGGAAGAAAGAAAGAATAATTGGTCAGTTGAAAGATTTGTCGGAGGAGAATCACGGGTTAAAGACTCGATCCGGAAGGATATGGGTCCCACATACCTGTGGAGTGAAGGCGCTTCTACTTAATGAAGCTCATAAATCCCGTTATTTAATTCATCCGGGTGCGACCAAGATGTACAATGATTTGAAACAAAATTATTTGTGGCCCGGAATGAAGAGGGATGTGGCGAAGTATGTGGAAAAATGCTTGACATGTTTACAAGTCAAGGCGGAGCATCAGAAACCATACGGCAAACTCCAACCGTTAGATATTCCGTTTTGGAAATGGGAACTTATCACAATGGACCTACTGACCAAGTTGCCTAAAACGAATCGTGGTTTCGATGCCATATGGGTAGTGGTGGATAGATTGACGAAAAGTGCTCACTTCATTCCGATTCGTGAGACTTATACGTCAGAAAAGATGTCAGAAGTTTACACCAATGAAATCATAGCACGTCATGGGGTGCCGGTGTCCATCGTGTCTGATAGGGATACCCGGTTTACTTCGAATTTCTGGGGAGATTTCCAAGAGCAAATCGGGACCAAATTGTTCATTAGCACTGCGTACCATCCTCAAACGGATGGACAAAGTGAAAGAACGATACAAACATTGGGGGACATGCTACGGGCGTGTATAATCGACTTTGGAGGCAGTTGGGATGTTCACCTACCGTTAGTCGAGTTTTCGTATAACAACAGTTACCAATCTAGTATTAAGATGGCACCATACGAAATGCTTTATGGTAGGAAGTGTCGAACCCCGGTATGTTGGGGTGAAGTGGGTCCACGTGAACTCGCTCATCAAGATATAGTACGAGCCATGAATGAAAAGATAGATATAGTTCGGGCACATTTGAAAGCGGCTCAAGACAGACAAAAGGCGTATGCTGATAAAGAAAAAGGCCAATCGAATTCCAGGTTGGCGACATGGTCATGCTAAAAGTTTCCCCTTGGAAGGGCGTTATTAGATTCAGAAAAAGGGGGAAGTTAAGCCCGAGGTTTATTGGACCATTTAAAATTATCGGGAAAGTTGGCAAAGTAGCCTACCGCCTTGAGCTACCGGAAGAACTAAGTGGGATTCATGGCACGTTTCACGTGTCACAATTACGAAAGTGCCTAGCGGAC
This sequence comes from Helianthus tuberosus, assembly GCA_030545235.1. Taxonomy (NCBI): domain Eukaryota; kingdom Viridiplantae; phylum Streptophyta; class Magnoliopsida; order Asterales; family Asteraceae; genus Helianthus; species Helianthus tuberosus. The sequence goes on along the minus strand of CM060439.1, from coordinate 51,608,148 downwards.
GAAACAGCCTATATCCATTATGATGATATTGAAGTGGATAATAGTCTGAATTATGTTGTGAGACCGTTGGAGATTTTAGATCGAAAGGTCAAACACTTACGAAATAGACAAATCGATCAAGTCAAAGTCAAATGGGAGCATAGAAAAGGCTCGGACACCACGTGGGAGACCGAGGAAGAGATGCGTCGGCTCTACCCTACATTATTTGGTACGTACTTCGGTTTCGGGGACGAAACCCTATTTAAGGGGGGTGGACTTGTAACACCCAAAAAATATAAAACTTTGCGTTTAATATGTAATGTTAATTTAACAAGAGTTAACTAACTAGGAAACTATAACCCAGTTAGTTGATAGCCTTGAAATAACTTACTCTAAAGTTATTACACTTTAACTTAAAGCTGAATGATAAGTTGAGGGACTAAACTTGTCAAAATCTGAAAGTTTAGTACTAAATTAATAACAAAACACAAAGTCCACCCATGTGTGGGTGGGCATCGATCGAACAAAGAGAGAGGGCGACCAGGAGATCTTCCAAAACCCTAAAAACTTCATCAATCTTGCAAATTGAAGGATTAATCCAAGTCAAAATCGAAAATCGAGCTTAGAATCATGATCCTCATCTTAAGAGGATTGTAAGGTATGTAAAACCTAATGAAATCTCTCAACTTGAAATTCTCATGATTTAGGAAATCTGAAAATTTGATGTTGCATGTGTGTTATATGGTTAGATTAGAGTTGATATGGTGTTTAGAAGTGAAACCTAGCCAACTACATGTAAAATCATGACCAAATTCAGAAAGTTCCATAAACACCTTGAAGGTGGGTTGTGGGTTTTACAAGATAATGATGAACATTAGGGTTTAGATGATTATCCTAGTGTAAATTGATTATAGAAAAGTGATTTCAGAAAGGTATGATGATTAAAATGCTATATGAGGGCTTTATTGATGTTAAGTTAACTAGCTAGCAAACTATGAACTTAAATGCAAATGATGTAGAAATTCTGCCCTCATAGTGTTTGTAGAAATGCCTCAAAGAAGGCTTAAAAATAGAAATTTAAAGCTTTAACGCATAATTATGATGTTTCGGTATAATATGCGAAGTGAGGTCTAAAGAGAGTTCTAAACATGTCTTGAATTGAACTCTATAGGACAAGATACCGGAACGTCGAGTGGACAAGCCGGTGGTGATTCGCGGTTGAAGGGCGTGCGCTAAGGTATGTAACTTGACCCGTTACATTAAGTAAATTTAGATCATTGTAATATGCATAGTTGAATTTTAGAATAAAGGTTGCTATGAATTAAAGCGATAATATCGCTATATTGAGTATTTGATCAAAAGTTGGTTAGAATTCGTTGGTAGTCGTCAAAAAGGAAGAAATTCCGTAGACGAGCCAAACGGGTCGGATAATCAAGTAAGGCAAGGTTAATGTTTCGGATTATGATAGATTGATTGTTGATTTTGAATATTATTTAACATATTAGAAATACGAGGTTTTAATGTATCGGTATCTTAGAAAACTGAAATCCGAGAGTTGGGGTCTTGGTGTAATGAACAAACAAAACAAACATGAAATTCCAGGTACTACCGTAAATTACGGTAGTACCGTAATTTACGGTGGATGTTATATGTTTACGGTGTGGTTCTACTGATTTACGGTGGACATTTATTGGACATTGACCACCGTAACTTACGGTGGAACCGTAAGTTACGGTAGGGTCTGAACTTTTGAAAAATTTTGTGAAATTGAAAGATTTTAATTCCATTTCGATCGTAGTTTTAAACAAGTAATATTCTGACCATACTAACATAAATGTTTATGTAAACATTGCAGTCTAGGTACTCAAAGTTCATGGATGACGATCAAGCATCTTAACAAGAACCGAACACGATTTTTGAAGCTTCCGCTATGTTTTAATCTTACTTAATCTTTGTTCTTGGATTGTAAACAAATTCTAAATCAACTTTTGTATGTTTATAACTTAGGCATTAGTTGACTATGCTTTATGATACTTCTGAAACTTATGTTAAACTATTATCTTTTGTATAAAATTATACTTATAATTAAGCAAATTTGGAGGGTGTTACACTGTCAAAGGCACGCCCCTAAGACCCTGCGCCTGAAAAATGATCTCATTCCTGTGTCCACTGCATGGCTTTTCCAGCAGTGGGGAATCGATATGGTGGGACCTTTCCCGGAAGCTCCTGGAGCTGTGAAGTTCATAATTGTTGCCGTCGATTATTTCACCAAGTGGGTAGAGGCCAAAGCACTCGCTTCAACAACTGCAATGATGGTGCGCAAGTTAATCTGGGAACACATCATTTGCAGGTTTGGCCTCCCACTCAAAATTGTAACCGACAACGGCACCAACTTTGCGTCTGACGCCCTCCAAAAGTGGATGAAAGAGATGAACATCGAACACACTTTCTCATCTGTTGCGCACCCTCAGGGCAACGGACAAGTCGAAAGTGTTAACAAGAGTATAGTTGAAGGGATAAAAGCCCGCCCGGGCACTAAGAGAAGAGGCTGGGTAGATGAGCTCCCAAGCATCCTGTGAGCTCATCGAACCATGCCGAAAACGAGCACTGGCGAAACCCCTTTCAGCCTAGTTTATGGCTCAGAGGCGGTTATCCCAGCCGAAATTGGCCTGCTCTCGCCGCGCTTGACAGCAGTCAACATGATCGACAACGAGGCAGAGCGTCGTCTTGACTTGGATTTACTCGAAGAAAGGCGCGAAATTGCACGAATTAAAGAAGCCAAGTACAAGACACAGCTAGAAAGGTATTACAATGCGAGAGTGCGCATTTGTACCTTCACTCCAGGAGAGTATGTCTTCAGAGACAATGAAGCTTCGAATGCTGAATGCCTAGGAAAGCTAGCACCCAAATGGGAAGGCCCATACTTAATACACGAGGTGCTAGTGAAAGGGGCATACAAGTTGCGCACTCTGGATGGATACATCATCCCGCGCACGTGGAACGCGCAACAACTGCGTAAGTGCTATATGTAACTACTCTCGGCCTTGCGTCTCTACGCACTCATGTTGGCCATGCGCCTTTTTTAATTTCCTATGTTGGCTAAACGCCTTTTGTGTTACTTGCATGCGATGTATGTTGGCCTAAGCGCCTGTTTCTTAATCAATGAAAGCATATGCCTTATGTTTTCTTTTATCATGATGACTTCTACGTTACAAATGCATGTTAAACTTTTGATTAGCACGAAAACACTTCAGTAAATTATGAGCTCTTGAGTTACGCCTCCAAGGTCCTCCGCGAACATAGCGCGAGACCGGGCAGTTACACTCGCGCAAGAGCCACACTTACATTTATTCGCGCTAACTTAACCAAAGTTTCTGACAACAGTGCAATAATTGTAACTGGGCAAAGAAAGCAAACATAAACATCATATTCAACAAGCGCAACCGTGCAATAGTTACATAGAAATAAACCATCATCGTTTCAATTCAAAATAAGCGCGACCGCACAACAGGTTACATTTAACATCTAAAAATAAAAATTACAAGGCCCAAAGCATGTCAATGCTGCCTACTCATAACCGTCACCACCATCATCATCATCGTCATGCTTATCACCATCACCATCATCTCCACCATCGTCATCACCAGCTGGCTCTTCTTCATCAGATAGCTCGACAGTCTCTGGTGGATCAAGGATGGCCTTTAGCCGTTGACACCAATCATCATTGTTCAGCGCCTCTTCAACCAAATCCATCACAGGTAATGATAGATAGTCATAAATCTTTTCAGCGCGAGCTAACGCATCATCAGCCTGATCAGTCACTGAGCAATAACTAGTATCGAACGCTTGTCCAAACACCTCTTCCACATGCTCCGCACACTCTAGATAACCTCCACGGTGACCAACCGCGCGTGAGGCATCTATAAGAGCAGCAACAGCTCCATCCAGTTCTCCAGCATTTAGGATAGAGTTGGCCATCTATAGCAAAGGCAATGAATAAGAAATAGGCCTTAACAAATAAAAGCCTAAGTTAAGAAGAGAACCATACCAGAACTACTCCCCTACCACGCATCCATTCAGCCTCGGCAACCAACGTGTCAACGATGCCTTGAGCCTCGGAGTAATTGTTCTGCGCTATGTTGAGGGCGGATGTACTCATGTCTAGCGCCTCCTCAGCCTTTTGCCGGGCCTCCTCAGCAGAAGCAGCCTTTCCCTTCTCAGCTTCAAGGTCGATCTCCAAGGACTCACTTTTGTCAACTTGCTCTTGCAGGCGACGCTTTAACTCTGCAATCTCGACGTCCTTGGCTGCCAGGTCTTTATCCTTACTGGATACTTGCGCCTTAAGCTCAGCCTACAAAGGGTAAGACTTAGATAATTTGACAAACAAAAAACATAAGAACAAAGAAGGTCAACTCTGTTCGAACCTCAACATGCTCCTTAGCAGTCCGCCCTTCTTCAACTTTCCCGGTCAGTTCAGCAACTTTACCCTCGAGCTCGGTAATCTTGGCACGAGCCGCATACATGCGATCATTGTCCTTCGCACAAATCTTCTTCCACTCAGCACGCTCCTTCGCCAAGAGGTCTTCAGCAGCACGAAGCTTGCCCCAAAGGCACTCGCGGCCCCATTCCTCTGATTTCCTATCAACCTCGAACTTGGCCTTCTCCTCCTCAAATTTAGCATTCGCCTTCTCAAACTCTTTCACCTGCCTCACAAGGCGCTCACGATATTTCTCCCAGTCAGCTCGCTCCTTAACCATTGTGCGCCACTCACGTACAATTTGGTGATTGGCGGCGCGAGTATTAGCCTCTCCAACCACATAGGCTTGATACAGCCCATCGTGAGTCCGCGCCCTTTGCCGGTTAACCTCACCGGGAGGGAAGGAGTTCAAAAACCAATCACGGCACGGGCCAAACTCCTGAAAGGTATCCTTCTTTTTCAAACACCAGGGAGCTTGGTGAGGAGCATTACCGCGCGCCTCCTCGGTATAAGTCTTATAGTAAATATCACCGAGGGTATCCTTTGAGCCGATTATCTGTGGCATATATCCTCCAGCGCCACCCGAGCTCGCACCACCTGCAGCATGTGAATCTAATCCCCCAGTAGTAGAAGTTACCTTAGTAGAATGAAGGGGGGCATCAGGTTGCGCAGTTTGGGTAGGTTTTGCAACCTCAGGTTCCTTCCTTTTCTCATGATGGGGCTGGTCAAGCCCCTTAATACGAACAACTTCCGTACCCTGCGCCTTGTCGCTAGCAGTTGTAGCAGCGGTCCCGGTATCCTTCGGATCACCTCCGACAGGCTTTTCAGCAGCTCTCTTCTCCTTCTCCTTATTTTTCTCCTTCTTCTTCTCCTTTTCAGCAGCCTTGTGAACAGGCTTCTCAGCAGCCTTCTTCTCTTTCTCCTTCTCAGCAGCCTTCTTCTCCTTCTCAGACTCTACCCTAGTAGTCTTGAAGGGTTTGATGGTAACCTTGGGCCTCTTCTGCGCCGGCTCCTGAGGATCTTTAATAACAACACCCTTCTTTTCAGAGGTCTTCTTTTTGGCCTCTGCAAAAAACGGAGTGTTAAAAGGAAAAAAAAGGCGATCAAGAAGCTAACTATGAGAAAATTTATAAAGAGATGGCAAGTTGCTCTGCTTTCCGATCAAGGGAACCTCTCCAGCCTTCGGCGCTACAGACACACCAGCCGTGGTCTCCCTACTCTTTTTCCTGCTTATCAACTTCTCAGCAGGTTCCTCCTCTTCTTCCTCCTCTTCTTCAAGCGCGATAGAAGACGGAGTGGCTCCAGCATCTGGGTTGCGAGAACCCGCGCTACCTGAGGTCTTTGAACTAGCAGCTCCTGTCTTCTTCTTGCCTATACGCGACAAACCTTCAAGTGATGCACTGATAATAACGTAATCTTCCAAGTTACTCTGACGAAGGCGGAGAGTACCTTTGTCAGCAGCATCAGCAGTCGCGCGGCTACTCCCGCCCTTCTTACTTGGTCACCTCAGCGTCTAAGGTAATCACCTTCATCCGCTTGGTGGGTTTTTTCTTCTTTTCTTCTGGGTCGATCCCCAAGTCGCGCAACACACCTCCAAAGATGTTAGACCACGAACTTAGCTCCCCATTCGAAGACCCTACAGACTCTTCGCTGGAAAGGTAAACAATTTCTTTCCCAGCGAAGGTCACAGCTCGCAAGGGTCGGGGATTGGAATGATGTGCACCTTCAGTTGCGGTAGGAGGATTGGCGAAGGCTCCAGAAACAGGGTACATGAAGCGCGGCTTGATCGTTTCGTACCAATACTGCTCCCCTGACTTCAGCGGGCGCATGCCTATAGATCCACCGAAAGTGGGAAAGGCAGCTTGGTAAAGGCGTGCCTCTACAGTCAAAATTTAACAGTTAAGTGAAGCGAAATTAAACAGAAAATAAAGGAAGCAACTAACCTCTATCCTCAAACTTCAATACTGGCACCTCTTCACTATCCTGCGGCCACTGGTCACTCATCTGCGCCGCAACCAGAACATTTTCACCAAACACTCGGTTAGGAGTGGCGGTAAGCTTCACATACCAATCTTCCTTCTTGGGAATCGCCAGCTCCTCCTTCTCGATCACTTCGGTCCAGGGACGGAAGGTCATGGCAATAGGTATCACCTCCTCGCGAATGAAGAAGAACTTCTGTTTCCAATCATGGAAACTCTTGGGTGGATTCAACAAGATCTTTTTAGCAGACCCCCGGCTAGCAAAGGAGTAAAAACCCATATTTCGAATTAACTGGTAAAATACCCGGAATCTTTCAACGGTGGGCTCTACGTCATGGGATCGGCATAAGAACTCGAAGTGCCGCACCCTTACCATACCGGGTGGGCTCATCTGAGAAATGTGAAACCCATAAAAGTGTAGGATATGGGCCAAGAACTCCGTCGCCGGCAACCGGAAGTTGCCTTGTAAAAAGAAATCTTCAAACAACGTGATATACCCCGGCGGTGCATCGGCGGCCGTTTGATTTTGACCGGGGTATCGTGCATCCCATTCCGGTGGAAACCGGAAACTTCGTGTAATCTGCTCGAACAACCCCAAATCCCATTTAAAGACCGAAACAGGACCTTCTTCACCTGGGTTTTCTTCCTGATGATGTTCTTCAGCCATGGATAATCAAAGATGAAGTTTCGAATATGCAGAAAACTTGAAGATTCGATGAAGATCTTGAAGATCTGCTACTGAGTTTGAAGTTTTGAAGAAGAGAAAGAGAGAAGATAGCAACAGTGGAAGAGAGAATGATCTCTCCTCTCATCTCCACGAATATTTATACTCATCGCATTTAATGCGATGAGGAGACGTGTCGGATTCACCGCGCGCGTACCCAATCAGCGGCTGCCACGTCGATCGCAAATCCCGGAGTGACAGTTACCACGCGTGCGTGGACCTCACTCACCTGACGGAAAGCCGAACCGTCAGGGACAACTTGATGACGGTCGTGTCAGCGGTCAACTCAAATGTCGCCATCGACGACATTTCTTACCAACCTATCAGAATTCAAAATTCGAGGATTTTGCCGCCCAAAATTATCAAAAGCTTCATGCAGAAGTCACCCAGGCCGCGCAGTATTCATGGTTACCAAATGAACCTGCGCGCTTACAATGGGAAGCAAAGAATAACCAACAGCCAGGCATAGTAGTCGCGCCGTAGAAACTGTCAAACATTTATACGCGCGCGCCTACCCAATGCAAAGCAAGCATTTTTAGCACTTCTCTCATCTAAGTCCAGAGCTCCAACCACTTGCCTCGCGCATGGTGCAGCACTGGACTGGGGGGACTTGAAGGGGTATGGTCCCAAAAAGGCCGCGCAGACCTCATTCAGGTCACGCGCAGGACCATACTCCCTACTCATCAAGTTGTTTACTGCCAACCTCGCGTGCGTTACATCATCATGTATTGATCTAGCGCGAGGTCTCAAAAAGAGAAAACACCTCATTCAACACTTAGCATTCTGAATAAGAGCCTTCAACCACCCATACCCTGCGAGGGATACTTACGTGTTCAACAAGAGTCGCGCAGGGCTACTTCAGAAGGCACACAAGGTACAAGTGGCAGAAGAAAAGGGCCAATCCGCGTCCTCCATGTTCTGCTCAATCGTGCTCCACGATCGTCTGACGTGCAGGAGACAGAAAGTACTTAAGGACGCCTACGTGGCACCAATCACAGGGCAGAGACACCTGCCCCACGATCTCCACTTACCTGCTGATGGCAGAAGGACGGCCAGGCCGACAACTGTGACACGTGGCTCCAATCACGGTGCGCCAGCACCGAAGAACTTCTAGAAGCCACTAACGGTCGACACCAGTGAGACAAGGAGCATATCCTCTATGTTGTCGCCTTCCGGCCCAAGGCCCATCAGCCCACATCCTCTTACACATCTCCGGCTATAAATAGAGACCTCACTTCACAGGTTAAACATTCTATTCCCTCTACTCTTCACTCTTAACACTCACTTATCTCCTCAAAACAGTCGCTTATTCTCACGCCGGAGCCAGGTTAAGAGGGAAACCCCCATATTCTCCTCTTAACGAGTAACGGTGTTCTGTTTTGCAGGATCAACGGATCATTACGGAGCTCAGACAGCCATGAGAAGATTAACCACTATGATAGAGACATAAACCAAACTAATCAACCCCTAAAATTAGTTACGTGTTTGTTCGGAATGTAACTTTTGAAAACGTCTTCACATGTTGGATGCTTTTGCAAGCGGCCATAAGCGGTTTGCCCGGCTCTCAAACCTGGTTTTCTTTATTTGATCTCCGGTTTTAACAGCCACAAACACTCTCTTCACCATCCAATAATATTGGGTCACGTCACTTTAACCCATTTCAACCCTACACGGAAGGGGCACTCTTAGTTGAACACACAATATCACCCGGCTTCAAACCTCTCAAGTATACCTAAAAAGGTCCGAGTCCTACCATGGGTTCACGAACCCTAACTTCAACCCTGGCCAACCTGCTAGAATTTTCTCAACCTAGGCCTTGAACCCGCCTGCGCCCCTTCCACCCTTACAATTATTTCCTTCGAAACATGGCAATCCCTTTCATGCAAGTTTGAAGGAGTTATTGCTTTAATTGTTGACAATTATCAAAATAAACGAGAATATATCAAATTCAAATATACCATTTTAATTGATAGTAAACAGAAACTTAACACTAAACCAACCCCTAAAAGATTACCTTGTACATAACCACTAACCCAATCTTTAAGGATACATTTCGGAACACGTAGATATTCCGATTCAAACAATACAGATTAATATCCTCTCTATCCAAGAAAAGATTCCATAATCCATATTATCATTTTTTTTCAAGATAGTTTTCAAAATTCGTATCAGAATATTAATACTTTGTGTAATTTGGTGTATATTATGATTCATGACATCAAATAACTGTTATTATTCATGTAGTCTATCCATCAAAATCGATACCATTTTTGGTCACATCAAATTTTTATAATTCACATATTTTTTTAGGCGATACTACTAATTCCATAAAATCAGTTTTATATTTTTGTAGCAATACTTTTCAAATCAAATACAAATTTCTGAATTTCAAACCAATTTGATCTCAATACAATTTTTTTGCTTCTTTAAACAAAAACACCTGTATATTTTTATTCATTATGTGTATCACATTATTTTTATTTTATTTCACATGTTTCTCGTGTGATTGGCCCAAATGACCAAATCCCATTACTTCTTCAATCTTTATTCCCCCCAAAACGACAAAATTATTCATAAAATATACAGTGGGCCCCTATAATGATCCAAAAACACGCCAATCATCGTACTCAACTTCACGCGTAGTCGCATTTAACCACCTGTTTCCATCCACACATCTGTCACAAACTCACATTCTTCATTTCATTTCATATTAAATTTCATCACATTTTCAAACACGTCACGCCTCCTACAACATATCATATTCCGTTAAAAAAAAAAATCATCACCAATTTGAATGTAAATCTATCATAAACAACTTCCTAGCATCACTTGATCCAATCAGTCAATCACGATGGCGTTCGCGGACCAAAACAACGCCACTTCGTCCTCGAATGCCATCCGATCGGTCCCTAGAGAAGACACCCCTCTTTTAGAAACCTCAGATTCGTTGTCATCAACGCCGAAAACATTCGCCAACGTGTTCATCGCCATAGTTGGCGCAGGCGTTCTAGGACTCCCGTACACCTTCATGCGCACAGGTTGGCTCACTGGAGTCCTCATGATATTCGCTGTTGCGGGTCTTGTTTATCGTGGCATGATGTTGTTGATCCAAACTAGACGAAAACTCGAGTCCCCAATCATGTTTTCAAAAGTTAACTCGTTTGGTGATCTAGGATTCGCTGTTTGTGGTCCTGTTGGTCGTCTAGCGGTTGATATAATGATTATTGCGTCCCAAGCGGGTTTTTGCGTTGGATATTTGATATTTATTGGTAACACATTGGCGAATTTGTTCAATGCAATCCCAACTGAATCGCGTAACTACCTTAATGGTAGTTACATTTTGGGAATGCAAGCTAAAACGGTTTACATATGGGGTTGTTTTCCGTTTCAGTTGGGGTTAAATGCAATTCCTACTTTGACCCTTTTGGCCCCTTTGAGTATTTTTGCTGACATTGTTGATGTTGGTGCTATGGGAGTTGTGATGGTGCAAGACGTTGCAGTTTTTGCGAAAAATACTGTTGATGTTCATGCTTTTGGTTCTTTTCCTATGTTTTGTTATGGGCTTGGGGTTGCTTTGTTTTCGTTCGAAGGGATTGGAATGGCGTTACCGTTGGAATCGGAAGCACGGGACAAGAAACGGTTCGGGTCGGTTTTGGGTTGGGCTACGATGTTTATTGCTGGGATGTATGGGGTGTTTGGGGTGTTGGGTTATTTTGCTTTTGGTGAGAATACTAGGGATATTATTACTGCTAATATGGGTAAAGGGGTTCTTAGTAGTTTAGTGCAATTAGGGCTTTGTGTGAATCTTTTCTTTACATTTCCTTTGATGATGAATCCGGTTTATGAAGTTATGGAAAGAAGGTATTGGGAAGGGAGGTATTGTTTGTGGATGAGATGGGTGTTGGTTATGGTGGTTAGTTTGGTGGCGCTTTTCGTGCCGAATTTCACCGATTTTTTATCGCTTGTCGGGAGTAGTACTTGTTGCGTGTTGGGGTTGGTGTTACCGGCTTTGTTTCATTACGTCGCGTTTAAGGGTGAGTTGAAGAGGGAAGAACTTATGTGGGATTTGGGGATGATTGTTTTGGGTGTGATTCTTGGTGTATTGGGGACTTGGTTTTCTTTGATGGAAATTCTTTTTTGAGCCTATGGATCAAGGTTTGAATTTAATCATGAAGTGTGTCACTCATCACATCAAAGTATTTAATGATTGTGAAAGAAGAGAGCCTTCAATCAAACAATGATTGTTGTTCTATATTAATGCTTGATGTCTATGCATTGGTAGCAAGTGTTTGTGTTGTGGTGTTTAGGGGGTGACCTAGTGTGAAAAAATAAAGATCACTCCTGTAGTAGTGAATTGAAATTGCAGTTTGCATTCATGTTTGAGGTGGATTGAATGTTAGTGTAAAAGCCAAAGGAATGAAGGGTTTGTGAGTGTTGTCACATTGTGTTATTCGATTTGGTATTGTTATATGTTGTCACATGACACATTAACACTTTCTTTTGAGTAAACTACCAAAATGGTCTCCGAGGTTTTGTCACTTTTGCCACTTTAGTCTAAAACTTGAACTTTTTTGAATCTGGGTCCCTATGGTTTCAATTTTGTTGCCATTTATATCCAAAATCAAAATCTGGTCAGATTTTTCAGTTAAAATCCATTTTCAGAAACCCATCTAAAGAGCATGCCCGCAATGAGGATGTGAAAGGGGATGGGGATGGTGAAAGGAGAAAGTGAGTATCACTCGTGAAGAGGAGAGAAGCTCGGTCAACACGGGCAATGGCAACGTACAACCATCCCTTGGGTGCTCGATCTCTTCATGATCAAATGAAGAGATAATAAATTAGAGATAAGTTACCTACTAATTTAGTTTTCTAATATTGTAAGTAATTATGAAGATGCTATTAATGATTGTAGGTCATGATCAAAGAGTGTTAAAAAGCTATTCAAGTTATGACAGTCTTACAGATCCGTTTGAGCCTAATGGGCATCCCAGTTGACTTTGATGAGTGGGCCTCCTCCAATCTAGCAGTCTTTGACATTTGGGCCACATCACTCTCCTTGGAGACCCAAGTTTAATCCCCATTAGTGTCATTTTAGTGGATAAAGACAATGAAAGCTAGTTCTCCCAGACCCTGAGTGTCAAGAGTTCGAGCCTGAGCCATCCTGAGTTTTAGTCCACCGTGCGTTACGTCAGAGAGATTCTCTTTGGTGGCGGCGCAAGCCCCTGCCTCTAGCAGTGGGTGGTATGGTTTCCCAAAGAATGACGTTAGCCAAACTTTGACGTCAGCGTGAGTCCGGTTAAGACAACATAGTCTAACCAGAGTGGGTTAGGACCCTCTGTTTAGGAGGGTGTGAGATCTCTCTCACAAAGTTAAAGATTCTCACCGTTAAAAAAAAATAGTTAACTACCAGGTGACTGCTGAATGGTAGTAACAATTTTTTTTTTTTTGAACGGCTAATTTTTTCCTCTTAAATACTTACACTTTACAAGGATTAAACTTTAATTTCTTCAAAAGATAATTTCTCTTGATAACTAGACTATAGCATGGCAATAGTAGTAACAACTATCCTATACAAACGTGTCGAAGTTATGGTTGTGGAAATATTTATCTTGAAAATTTCAAACAATACAACCGTTTCAAAGTAAGAATAACTGATAACGATCGTTGTCACCGTTAACATGTTAATTAATTATTAATAGTTATAATAATATTGCCTGGAAATAATCAAAATATTATATTCAGTTAAGCTCAATTTGGACATCCCTCCCTCATAGCCCAGTGGTTGGACGGCCGGTTGTCCTCCTAGAGGGCACCGGTTCGACTCCCGCTTGTGGCGAAGGGGGGGGGGGGGTCCCAATGATAGATCGTTTCCTACCGAGGCATGGGGCGGTCTTGAGGGCAACCCGGTTTTACCCAACTGTTACCCCAGCTACACGTGTGGGGGCAGCATGGTTTCCGGGCGGAAGTCAGCTCACGCGCCGGCCGGTGCCCGATCGAACATCGCGTCCGGAGATGCGGGGTTGACGGGGAATGTCTTAGACATGTCCCCGGAGACTAATCAGTCTTGTACAGAAAGTCTTCTTCCAAAAAAAAGCTCAATTTGGACACTGACGATAACTTTATAATAGGAAAATAACCTAAAATATTAACATATTCTACTGACACTGACGATAACTTTATAAATAGGAAAATAACATAAAATATTAACATATTCTACTGTTTTCCACGAATAAGTCCTACAAGAAAAAGTCATTTAACAAACTTTAGTATATTACATTCTTTAAATTTATCTAGAATTTACGCATTTTACGAAACTTTTAAAAAGGAAGAGTTGTTATCTCTTAAATTGGTTAAAATTTAGAGAAAAAAACATTCAAACAAAATCATTTAATAAATAGTAATTCGATTTTTATAATAATATATAGTTTCTTTTTTCATTAATAGTAATTTGATTTTTATAATAATATATATAGTTTTTATCCCATATTTTTATCATTTCAATATAACAACAATTATTACTATATTTACTTTTAACCTTAAAGATATTTCTTTAATTTTAACTTTTAATAATTTTCTTTTTTTAATATTACTGATGTTGTCTGAACAACATCAGTGCGAGTAACATCGGTATAATTTTTTAATTATTAATGTCATCATGTGCCTATTATTATGTAAGATTCGATAAAAGTTCTACTCAAACGAGTCATATATAATTGATTTTTATTATCATCACATCGAACATTTACCGACCAAACAACATCGGCATTCAACCGGGTCATATAAAGATGATTTTATTTATCATCACAAACTGAAAATAAACCAACCAAACAAAATCGGTATTCGAACGGGTCATATAAAGTTGATTTTGTTTATCATCACAAACTAAACATATACCGAGCAAACTACATCGATAACGGTACTGTATTCGTTTTTATCGGCGTGAGGGTATAAAATTCATTGAACACAAAGTAATATTCGCAATAAAGTATTTTTGGTATCGTAAGCTATATTGAATGTCTGTACGATACCAGTATCGTAACACACCGATATCGACCAAACAACACCGGTACCGGTATTCGTTTTTATGGGTTCTCAATCGATGTAAAAAACGTGTCCATTGGCAACGATTGCTATGCTGAGTGCCGGTATCGTACTGGTATTGTAATGGACCACACCGATAATGACTAAAGGCCCGCAGCAAAACGCGCGAGAATCTCTCTAGTTGTAATGAAAAAACATTCAAACAAAAAAATTTATACCCATTGTATTTTGACCAATTTAAAAGATAATTATTCATTATTATTTATTAAAAAAAACCAAGTAAATTCATTTTAGAAACTTTAATATATAAAAATTAGTTTTTAGAATTTATATCGGAATATGCTTGGAAGAATGTAGGCACATGGTTTACATTGAAAACCATAAAACGGATACCGATACCGAATATGATAATGTTGGTTCCGTTCGTAAGGGTACCGGCATTCGATATAGCTTAGATACCCCAAAAATCTTTTACTTTGAATACAACTTTATTTTCAACAAATCTTATGTCAGAATGTTGAGAAAAAGAAAATTAAACACGACACATTCAACTTTTATGAAAAAAGTTTATAAACACAAGTTATTAGATAACAATCAAATTAAATAAAATTTAAATGAGTTAAAACTTATATTATTTATAGTATAAGATACTAAATTAAAAAAATTTAAAAAAAATACTATTCAAAGCTACCTGCATCGTATTATATGTATATATAAATATATATATATATATATATATATATATATATATATATATAAATAAGGAAATTGTAAAATGAGAATCAACTTGAGTTGATGAGAACTCGGTCTTCTAAAATATTTTTCCATTTTTTTCTCAAAAATCTTTAAAAAAAATACTTGTCCAGCAAAAAAAAAAAAATGTCGCATGCAAAAATTCACCTCAATGTAAATTTTTTTTATTGGTGATGTGATCGTTCCGTAAACAAAATTTACATCAGTGATATTCCAGGATCCGGCGAGTTTGACGGAGCCTCGGTCCCGATACGACGTGTTCGGTGCGTTTATTATTACTAAGAAAGGAGTAGAAGATAGATACGACACTGAGCAGTCAATTTTAATTTGGTCTCTATTGATTATTCAATGTTACAACACCATGAGACCAGTCGGACAGCATGTCCACTCAGGGAACCAAAAGCTTGTCCAAATGGGAACCCCAACTCACTATTTATAGGTAAAAGCCTATCCGGATGAACCTATGTCCATCCATTCGGATGGACTCCATCCGTCCGGATGGACTTTTACAATCACACAACCTGGTCTGGATGGGGTTAACGAATGGACTAATGTTGTCCATCCGTCCGGATGGACCTTGACAATACATGAACCGTGTCCGACTTTTCCTATTCTATACAATATTCAACACACGCTCTAACTAACTATTCGCACAGTGGCAGACGTATGAAATATGCACCAACAGATTCCCTCTCGGCTGTCACTGTCGAATAGTCTCTATCACTTTGAGAACCTTGAGCCGTGTTTGAATATTCTGCAACTTCAATCAAGTATCTGACATTTAACAACAGATTCCCCCTTGATTGATGATCCGGGTTTTCATTCTTTAACAATGTATTCCCCCTGAAATGAATCTTCATTTCATTGTTTGCACGGTTCCTGACTCCTCCTCTGAATTGCTAAACGGCAATCTTCACGAACAATCACCAACTTGAAACTAATCAATGCAGTAATCTCTGTTTCAGATTTAGCCACCTCCGTGTTCAGTTTTTAATATATCGTTTCAGCAACACGATCTCGCATTCCGCTTGCTTGATCTAAGAATGTACAAAAACTCGAACCGGCAATTGATAGAAACTTCAAATACCCCACTGGTTACTGTAAAATATGTGATTCTCCCTGAAGATCTGATATCCTGAGTAACCGGTATTCTCCGCAATTAGCAACTCTTCATCGGAAAACAAATCATCTGGTAATGTAATCCGATCTCTGAAGCATTCATCCACAATCAGATTCATCTCCTCGGATAATCTAGATCTCAAAAGCTATCATCCACGATCACTCACAGATCTCCGAAGCATTCGTCCATGATCAGATATCATCTCCTCGGATCATCTAGATCTCGGAAGCTTTCACCCACGATCAGATTCACATTCCCGGACAATCCGATGAACCATCTAGTAACACATTCAGATCTCAGAAACATTCATTCACAATCAGAATCACGTACTTCCTCTTCAGGCACGATAACAGATGTATAGTCTTCTTCGCTAGTTCCGGCAGAAACTTAACCAACAAACATCATCATTCCCCGGCGATTAGTCCAAAAAACAATTCATCTGCTCGGAGATTAACCATTCTGACACTTTAGACTATCACACATCTGTGATATCTTATAAGCATCCACAATACAGTTTGCATCTCCTGATGCTATTCCTGTTGACCGGCTTGACGAAGACCCGAGACTCAAATCCTAAGACGTCAATCTGACCCTGATTTATAGAGTCTGAACTTCCTATGATCACGAAATCATAAATCCAGATCCTATGCATCTCCAGACAATCCTGAAGTCAGAACCACCCGAATACTGTTGCAACGTCACGAATTTCAAAAATGCTGGAACATCTGAAAATTTTTATTCCCCCTCATTTTTGCAAATTATGACGTCTCTATCACTGAATTCCCCCTCAAACTGAGCAATTCAGTCCTCTTTTATCTGTGAAAAACTCGACTATGCCGGAAATATGACAATTTTCCTCAAACGTTAGTTTTTCATCATTGCGGATTTTACGTTTTGGCCCATAAATAGTCAGATAACCTGAATGATAAACATTCTGTACCAATATCATGACTACCCCACTAACTTCCACAATCCGTGATCGCATCATCAAATCTGTTCACTGAAGCCCCAGACGGTGTCCCCGAACAACCCAGCTTGCTCGTTAAAAACCCGAAAAAATTTTCAATCACCAATTTTTTTTGGAGACTCTCCTCGTCGTTGCGATCAAAAAATGCCTATCCGCCCGAATGGAGTAGGTCCATCCGTCCGAATGGACTGATCTTGGATCATGTTGACATTTTTGCCCTTGAGTGTCTTCATCCATCCGGATGGAGTTGATGTCCATCCGGATGGAGTTGGGGTCAATTCGAATGAGGTTTTACCCATCCGTCCGGATGGAGTTGGGGTCCATCCGGATGAGTGTCTTCAGTCCATCCGGATGAGTGCGTCCATCCGGATGAGTATCTGCCCGAATGAATCCAACCATCCGGATGTGCCCATCCGGACCGAATATGTTCGAACACCTCAAGAACACTCCAAATCACATTTTTCGATCCAGAATCTTTATTTCTGTGAATTTCATCATGAAACTTCACAGGATTGTGCGCGAATCAACTCCCAACAGAATGATGGCTTCAATTCCAAAATCCATCCGTGAATTTACCTTTATTTTGATGATTTTCTATGTTTTAACGTCAAAACTCCCGTTTAACCCAAAATTGATGAGCTTGGGTGATTTGACCGACTGTTAGATCGATTAAATCGGTACCGTAGCTCTGATACCACTTGATATTCCAGGATCCAGTTAGTTTGACGGAGCCTCGGTCCCGATACGACGTGTTCGGTGCGTTTATTATTACTAAGAAAGGAGTAGAAGATAGATACGACACCGAGCACTCAATTTTAATCTGGTCTCTATTGATTATTCAACGTTACAACACCATGAGACCAGTCGGACAGCATGTCCCCTCAGGGAACCAAAAGCTTGTCCAAATGGGAACCCCAACTCCCTATTTATAGGCAAAAACCTATTCGGATGAACCTATGTCCATCCGTCCGTATGTACTCCATCTGTCCGGATGGACTTTTACAATCACACAACCTGTCCGGATGGGGTTAACGAATGGATTATTGTTGTCCATCCGTCCGGATGGACCTTTTGACAATACATGAACCGTGTCTGACTTTTCTTATTCTATACAATATTCAACACACACTCTACCTAACTATTCGCACAGTGGCAGACGGACGAAATATGCACCAACAATCAGGCATGCAGACGGATGAAATATGCACCAACAATCAGGCATAACTACTGATTCGACAATTTTTTTACAGATGTGTTTATAACATTTTCATCTCCGTTTATGCAAAAAAATGGTGGTCCAGCTCACGCGGGAAATAGTAGTTCACATAGTTCTCACAACCCGAATCCTATATATATATATAATGTAAAATATAAAAATAGGTTCACATGTGATATATAATATATTTAATATTCGCTGGTTTCCTGGATAAATTCGGGTCTGGTTAAAGGCTTCTTGCCGATTTCAGCTCAACAAAATGGTGATCGACACTTTCGTCCATACGAGGCTTCAAACGGATCGGCCTTGATACTAGCGTGATAACTATTGTTGTAGGAAAACTCTGCCAACTGCAAGTGAGTATCCCAACTTCCATCGAAATCAATCGCACACACTCTCAACATTTCCTCCAACGTCTGAAAAGCTTCCTCCTGCTTTTCCGTCCAATCAAACTTTCTTTCCTTCTGGGTCAATAGCGTCAAAGGCTGCGCTAATCTGGAGAAATTCTCAATGAATCTCCGGTAGTACTCAGCAGTCCTAAGAATCGTCGCACATTCGACGGGGGCCTTGGCACTTCCCAATTCTTAATCACCTGTATTTTCGACGGATCTACGTGTATATCCTTCTCATTTATGACATGTCCGAGAAAAATGAAATTTCCGAATCCAGATTTCACATTTAGAGAACTTGGCATACAACTTCTCTTCCTTCAGCATCTCCAATATCAATTCCATATGACACTCATGATCTTCTTTGGTTCACGAATAGATAAGTATATCGTCAATGAATACTTTCATGAATTTATCCAAATAGGGTTTGCATACCCTGTTCACGAGATCCATGAACACAGCTGGTGCATTAGTTAAATCAAAAGGCACGACTAAAAACTCGTAATGGCCATATCGTGTTCGAAAAGCAGTCTTCGGAATATCTTCATCAGCAACCTTCAACTGATGATATCCTGATCGCAGGTCAATCCTCGAGTAGTAGCTGAATCCCTGTAGCTAATCGAACAAATCGTCAATCCTCGGTAAAGGATACCGATTCTTGATAGTCAACTTGTTCAGCTCTCTGAAATCAATACACATTATGAAGGATCCATCCTTCTTCTTCACGAACAAAACAGGTGCACCCCAAGGCGAAGAACTTAGTCGAATGAAACCTCTGTCAAGTAGTTCTTAAAGCTGATTCGACATTTCTTTCATTTCTGAAGGTGCTAATCTATAAGGAGATTTTGCAATTGGTGCAGCACCGGGTACCAGATCAATTCGGAAATCGATTAGTCTCGCAAAGGGAAATCCAGGTAAGTCTTTAGGAAAACTTCTGGATAATTGTGAACAATAGGAATCTCTTCGATCTTCCTACATTCGGCCTTCGTATCCACCACGTTAACTAAGAACGTAGGATAGCCTTTTCACAACAGCTTGAACATCTTCATAACACTGACGACACCCAACAGTCGGCACTCGACTTGATCGGTCTCCGTGAACAACTACCGCCTCTCCATTATCAGAATGAGGTATCCTAGCTTGCCTCTCCGAGCAAATAGTCCCAGCTTCGTTCTTGGATAGCCAATCTATTCCCACAACTACATCAACGCTCCCCATCTCCACTCGAAATAAATCGACACTAAAACTATGATCACCTAACTAAATACTATAGCCGCGAACGACCTCACTAAATTCTATCAGCTTGCCAGATTGGAGAAAATGAGTATATGAAGTGTTATTTTTTTATTTTGTTTTTTTTAAAGATTGATGCTCATGTTGGTGGAGTAAATGATCTTGCATTCTCTCATCCAAACAAGCAGCTCTGTGTGATAACTTGTGGTGACAAAACCATCAAGGTTTGGTTTCGTATAACATATTTTGGTCGATATACAAACAATAATCGCTAATTATGATAATCAAGATTTTCTCGATTCTAACGACATAGGTTTGGGATGCAACAACCGGTGTAAAAAAGTACACTTTTGAAGGCCATGAAGCACCTGTTTATTCTGTATGCCCTCACTATAAAGAGAATATTCAGGTAACTTGATTTTTTTTTCAGTATTTCAGTCGTAAATTCATAATCATGAGTTTACATCGAAGGGGTCCTAAAACCGAACTTTTTTTTTCAGTTTATATTTTCAACGGCTCTTGACGGGAAAATAAAAGCATGGTTATATGATAACATGGGATCAAGAGTTGATTACGAGGCTCCTGGCAGGTGGTGCAGAACAATGGCATATAGCGCTGACGGAACAAGGTTGACCATTTGACCAATGCATTTCCGCTATTCACAACGCTTTTGACTTTTTTAAGACTTTAGAGTTTTGACTTTTGACTTTTTCGTTGTCATTTTCGCTATAATTTCAGGCTTTTTTCATGCGGGACCAGCAAAGACGGCGAATCACACATCGTAGAGTGGAACGAAAGTGAAGGCGCCGTAAAACGAACATATATCGGTTTCCGCAAACGATCTTTAGGTGTTGTGCAATTTGACACAACAAAAAACCAGTTTTTAGCAGCTAGTGATGATTTTTCGATCAAATACTGGGATATGGATAATGTTCAGCTTTTAACAAACATTGATGCTGATGGAGGTCTTCCGGTAATACCTTTTTTTCATACTAAAAACACAAAATGTTTGATCAAAGTATTAACTCTGTAATGAGTCTAAGGACCATCCTAATATCTTTTTTAATCACAATTTAAATTAGGCAAGTCCACGAATCCGATTTAATAAAGACGGTGCTCTTTTGGCTGTTTCGACTAGTGACAATGGTATCAAGATTTTAGCGAACCCCGATGGGCTTCGGTTACTTCGAACGTTTGAAAATGTTTCTTTCGATGGTTCTGCGTCAAGAACTCCTAAAGCTCCGAAGGTAGTTTCTTTTAAGAATGATCAGTGATGGGTTGAAAAGCGCAACCCGAACCATATTATTATTCGTGTCAAATATTTCAACCCTAACCTGCACACACACAAATTCGGGTCAACCCAAACACGACCTGTTTAACCTGCATTTTTGAACGAGTCACATATGTTGACGTTTTATAAGCGAGTTGTTGGGTTTTAAGCAGGTTATCGATAACACGTTTAATGGTGAGTATGAGTGTGGCAAGTAAATAATATAATGTGCCAAAACTAACCATGTAAAATGGAAATAGAACAACAAAAATAAAAATATAAAAGTTTTTTTTCTCAAATAGTTAAACAGTTCAACCCGAACCCGACCTGTTTTTAATACGGGTCAACCTAAACCTGATCCGTTTTTTAAACGGGTCGTGTTAGTCGACCCAAACCTGTTTTTTTCGTGTTAGGTTCGGGTCGGGTTTCAGGTCGTGTCAAGAATTACCCGCCCCTACACATGATCATAATTTTCTTGTTCTATGTTATATGATTATATTCCCTTATGATGTTATTTTAACATGTAACCTACCATAAACGCGTTATATGCTGTTGCTGCTGCTAGTAATGCTGCATTAGCAAAAAGGGCCGCTGCACCCGTTGGATCCATCTCTGCAGCGGTTAGTGCTCGTGTTTGACTTTGACTTTGACCAAATAGTCATACTTCATTGTGTCGATTTAGTAATTGTTGTGAATGTAGAACGGGGATGCGAGAAGCTTGCCGGATGTGAAACCTCGGATTGGGGAAGAATCTAACGACAAATCGAAGATTTGGAAACTAACCGAGATTAACGAAGCTTCTCAATGTCGGTCGTTGAAGCTCCCTAAGAACATGAGAGTAACAAAGGTGAAAAAATAAATATATTGTGATTTTTTTTGTTAGTGTAGAAACTAATGGAGGATTTGTTATCTTGTTGATCATACAGATATCAAGATTGATATATACAAATTCAGGAAATGCTATTTTAGCATTAGCGTCAAAAGCGATACATTTGCTATGGAAATGGCAGCGTAACGAGCTTAATTCAAACGGCAAGGTGAAATTATTACCGACTAAAAAGTTCAAACCGAAACTTTACGGTGATATAATTTCATAATGTAAAAATCTTTAATGCAGGAGACAGCTGGTGTTTCACCGCAATTGTGGCAACCGTCAAGTGGGATTTTGATGACGAATGACGTGGTGGAGACGAACCCTGAAGAATCGGTTGCTTGCTTTGCGTTGTCTAAAAATGATTCGTATGTTATGTCGGCATCGGGAGGAAAGATTTCGTTGTTTAATATGATGACATTCAAGGTAATCTTTCCTTCTTTGACTTTTGAGGTCAAACAGACCAATTGTTGTCTTGAATTTTGACTTTTGAGGTCAAACTGATTTGACTAATCGAGCAAAGTTATCGACTACCGCAGACAATGACAACATTCATGCCACCGCCACCTGCCGCAACGTATACTCTTTTCTTCTTAGGTAACATCCTTTTAAAATACTTCCCCATTCAGTTATTCAAACTTGGTTAAACTCACCTTGCCTATACACACACATGCACGATTTACTCATAGTTAATTCCTCAATTCACCTTAGTCAAACGAACTATCTTTTACAAACCTACCCTTTTCGTTCCTCAAAAGTTCCATACTTTTTCAACACACTTCAAACTTCAAAATCTCGATTTTAGTCAACCATTTAGACAAAATGTTTTTTCTAAAGTCTTCATCTTGAATAAATTTCGGGAAGAAATTTCTTAAAGGAGGGGAGAATGTAACTCCTCGCTTTTGAAACCTTTCTTATTTAGAAAAATTATTTATATCCCTATTTTTGGAAACTTATATCTGTGTCGTATTCGTATTTCACTTCCAGCTTCGTAATTCGAAACATTGATCGTAATAAAACTTGAGCATTTTATACGGACTATACCTTGATTATTCGTACTTGTTTTACATTCGACTTATTCACATACTTGATACTTGCTCATCATTCTTGTAAACACATACTTATTTCACGAACAAATACGCGTTTTAGGACTCTTTATGCATTCAAATACTTATTTATACATTCACTTTACTTGAGTTACACTTATATACATGATTTATACTTAATTTTATGTAAATAATACAAGTGCAAGGCCTGAAAATGAAAATTTTCATCTCCCCAACCACCTTCATTTAAACCCCAACCACCTTCATTTAAACCCTAACCACTTAACCCTCTTATAAATACCAACTCTAACACCTTCCAAACACTTGCACCAACTCCAAATTACTTCCAAACTCTCTCAAATCTCCAAGATTTTCAACTTTGGGCAAAAAGTTCAAGAACCAAAATTGGTAACTTCGGTGTTCCAACAACTCAAGACTCGTCAAACTCCCTAAGTGGAAATTTCTTCGCAAACCGTGAGTATACTCGACGCCCTTTTTACCATTTTTGCACTTTTTGGGTGCAACATGTTTACATATACAAAAACACATACATACTTTTATGCAATCATACATACAAACAATCCAATACATGCTTACTAATATGCTATGCTTGATTCGTAATTTATGGGTTTGTTCGTTTTGTGATAAACTTGTCGTTAACTTCGTACGAGCCTACCCTTAACATGTATAGCGCTATAGGAGTAACGCACCGCCCGTGAATGTGAGGTTATGTTAAGGCATTCATACTTGCGTTAAAATCTGGTTTGACTTGTTTGTTCACATGTCGGTTTATACGTTAATCTTGATAACTTGGTTTGCCATGTGCATTGTTCTTTTTATACTTATATGCTAGTACACCAAACTTGTATACTCGCCAATACTTTTGTATTGAACTACACTTTAAAACTTGTTGCAGGTTTATGATGATGTTGATGATGCACGAAACTTAGTATGATGCCTAGAAACACATGTTAAACTTTAAATACTTGTTGTATTGTAATTTATTTGTTCCGACTTGTCGTATTTGATTTCAAACAATGTAATTGATTCTTTTAGTAATGAAATGAAATTTATTATTTAAATACTTGTCACAATTTAGTGTTATGAGTAATGAGCAATCTCGTTTTCATCTCACTCTGATGTTTTCGCCATCGGTTGGGGTGTGACATGTTAAGTAAGGGGTATCTTTTTTTTTTGAAAAGAAAAGTCAGGGTTATCACTATGAAAAAGTTTGGGGCTCTTTCATTTCGAGGGTCCAAGAAAAATTTTCCTTCACATATGGTGTGTTTAGGATTGCTTCTCTTTTTTTTCTTTTCATGTTCTTTTTGGAAAAGTCACAATCATCTAACTTCTCGTTTTTTTCATTTGCAACGCATAAAAACTTCTTTTCAACACATTATCCAAACACTACAAAACCTCTTTTTCTTCTTCTAAAAGTCAAAAAGTTAAAAGAAGCTCAAAATAAGCAATAAAAAACCCACAACACAAGTAAGAGAAAACCTTATAAAAAGTATAATGTTATATAGTATTTAATATTAGCTTTTTATATGTTAACAAATTAATTAACCAAATGCCCATATACACTATATGCACACGACTGAAAGAGTGTCATTGAAAATGCTCTTGAGTGTTGACCCAATAACATTCCAAAGTGATAATACTTGTTTAAAATAGTTCCCATTGGGGATATCCATAGTCAATAAATCCAAACACATGATGTCACAAACTTGTATATAAATAGCAACCGCCATGAGCTTCACTCAAAACATATCTCATCAAACAAATATCAAGAAATCATGAAATAAGCATGGCCACCAATTCAAAAATGGTCTCAATTTTCCTATTCATCTTTATGACATTTGTATGCACAAAAGTCTTGGCACAATGTGAAGATGAAACCAACAACCCTTGTAATAACAAATCCAAAGCTTTACCCTTAAAGATCATCGGTATAGCGGCTATCCTAATAACAAGCATCATCGGGGTATGTCTACCTCTAATCACTCGTTCCATCCCAGCCCTTAGCCCAGACCGTAGCCTTTTTGTGATCGTGAAAGCTTTTGCTTCAGGCATCATTTTGGTTACTGGATTTATGCATGTGTTACCTGATTCTTTTGACATGTTGAGATCGAGTTGCTTGGCTGATAACCCATGGCAAAAATTTCCATTTACGGGTTTTTTTGCTATGCTGTTAGCTATTTTCACACTCATGGTGGACTCGATGGCTACAAGCATGTATACATCGAAGAACAACGCCATAGCAGCTGAAGGGGGTGAAGTTGTTACTAGAGACTAGGGGTGTTCAAAACTATCCGTATCCGAAAATCCGATCCGAAATATCCAAAAAATCGGATATCCAAAATTTCGGGTATCCGAAATTCGGATATCCGAATTTTTCGGATTCGGATAGTGATTTTCAAAATTTTTGGATATTTCGGATATCCGAAATATCCGAAAATTTAATTTTCATTTTTTTCGGATATCCGAATATCCGAAAATATCCGAAGTATACAAAAATATCCGAAAACATCCGAAAAATATCCGAAATATCCGAAAACTTATATTCGGATATCCGAAACTATCCAAAATATCCATTTCCGAATATGAAAAAAATAATAGAAAAATAAAAATTAAATAAAAAGTTGGAGTTTCGGATATCCGATTCACTATCCGAATCCGTATCCGAAATTTCGGATATCCGAAATTTCAGTTACGGATTCGGATAGTGAAATCTGGTATCCGAAAACTTCGGATTTCCGAATTTCGGATGTCCGAATTTTCGGATATTCGGTTTTGAACACCCCTACTAGAGACCAGGAGATGGCGGTTGCCAGTGGTGGTGCAATGCATTTTCATGGACACAATCATGGCCACCAAAAGGGCGCAATAGGACAACAACTTCTTCGTTATCGTGTTGTAGCCATGGTTCGTTTTAAATAAACATTGACATTTTACAATTTATATGATTTTTATATGTTTCTACAGGAGGCAATTGTTTTAAAAACTAAAATAACTTTTTTTTTGATCAGCAGGTTCTTGAACTTGGAATAGTGGTTCACTCGATAGTGATCGGACTTGGAGTTGGGGCCTCAAATGATGTATGCACAATAAAGCCATTGGTTGCAGCTCTTTGTTTCCATCAAATGTTTGAAGGTATGGGTCTTGGTGGTTGCATTCTTCAGGTCTTACAAAAATGATATTTATATTTATATTTATATATTTGATATTATATATATATATATATATCACTACATATATAACTAAATATTTAAGCAATGGCGGGCTGAATACAAGACTGTGAAGAAAGCAGCAATGGTGTTTTTCTTCTCAATAACGACTCCATTTGGGATCACTCTTGGGATTGCGTTGTCGAAGACATACAAAGAGAATAGCGCAAGCTCATTAATCACAGTCAGTTTACTCAACGCTTCATCAGCTGGACTTCTTATCTACATGGCACTGGTCGATCTTCTTGCTGCCGATTTCATGGGTCCAAAGCTTCAGGGAAGCATTAAGCTTCAAATTAAGTCTTATGCAGCCATCTTACTTGGCGCCGGTGGGATGTCTTTGATGACAAAATGGGCTTAAAACTCGATCTTTCACCATGTCATCAATTCAAGATACATAAAAGTCTGTCCTTTTAATTGATTGTATAAACATCCATAAGTTTGATTACTCTACAAATAATTACAAGCATTCTTATATCTGAATCAATTAATAATATAAACTTTGCTTTTTATGAATGTTTGGATTCACGTCTTAAGATTTTTGTTGGTAATAGTCGGTTTTAACTTTTAAGTTTTAAGTACTCGAATTAAATACAAACACATGATGTCACAAACTTGTATATAAATAGCAACCGCCATGAGCTTCACTCAAAACATATCCCATCAAACAAATATCAAGAAATCATGAAATAAGCATGGCCACGAATTCAAAAATGGTCTCAATTTTCCTATTCATCTTTATGACATTTGTATGCACAAAAGTCTTGGCACAATGTGAAGATGAAACCAACAACCCTTGTAATAACAAATCCAAAGCTTTACCCTTAAAGATCATCGGTATAGCGCCTATCCTAATAACAAGCATCATCGGGGTATGTCTACCTCTAATCACTCGTTCCATCCCAGCCCTTAGCCCAGACCGTAGCCTTTTTGTGATCGTGAAAGCTTTTGCTTCAGGCATCATTTTGGCTACTGGATTTATGCATGTTTTACCTGATTCTTTTGACATGTTGAGATCGAGTTGCTTGGCTGATAAGCCATGGCAAAAATTTCCATTTACGGGTTTTTTTGCTATTCTGCCAGCTATTTTCACACTCATGGTGGACTCGATGGCTACAAGCATGTATACATCGAAGAACAACGCCATAGCGGCTGAAGGGGGTGAAGTTGTTACTAGAGACTAGGGGTGTTCAAAACTATCCGTATCCGAAAATCCGATCCGAAAAATCTGATATCCGAATCCGAAATATCCGAAAAATCGGATATCCAAAATTTCAGGTATCCGAATTTTTCGGATTCGGATATTGATTTTCAAAATTTTCGGATATTTCGGATATCCGAAAATTTAATTTTCATTTTTTTCGGTTATCCGAATATCCGAAAATATCCGAATTATCCAAAAATATCCGAAAAATATCCGAAATATCCGAAATATCCGAAAAAATATCCGAAAACTTATATTCGGATATCCGAAACTATCCAAAATATTTGTTTCCGAATATGAAAAAAATTATAGAAAAATAAAAATTAAATAAAAAGTTAGACTTTCGGATATCTGATTCACTATCCGAATCCGTATCTGAAATTTCGGATATCCGAAATTTCAGATACCCGAAATTTCAGATACGGATTCGGATAGTGAAATCTGGTATCCAAAAACTTCGGATATCCGGTTTTGAACACCCCTACTAGAGACCAGGAGATGGCGGTTGCCAGTGGTGGTTCAATGCATTTTCATGGACACAATCATGGCCACCAAAAGGGTGCAATAGGACAACAACTTCTTCGTTATCGTGTTGTAGCCATGGTTCGTTTTAAATAAACATTGACATTTTACAATTTACATGATTTTTATATGTTTCTACAGGTGGCAATTGTTTTAAAAACTAAAACAACTTTTTTTTTATCATCAGGTTCTTGAACTTGGAATAGTGGTTCACTCGATAGTGATCGGACTTGGAGTTAGGGCCTCAAATGATGAATGCACAATAAAGCCATTGGTTGCAGCTCTTTGTTTCAATCAAATATTTGAAGGCATGGGTCTTGGTGGTTGCATTCTTCAGGTCTTACAAAAATGATATTAATATTTATATATTTGATATTATATATATATATATATATATCACTACATATATAACTAAATAATTAAGCAATGGCGGGCTGAATACAAGACTGTGAAGAAAGCAGCAATGGTGTTTTTCTTCTCAATAACGACTCCATTTGGGATCACTCTTGGGATTGCGTTGTCGAAGACATACAAAGAGAATAGCCCAAGCTCATTAATCACAGTCGGTTTACTCAACGCTTCATCAGCTGGACTTCTTATCTACATGGCTCTGGACGATCTTCTTGCTGCCGATTTCATGGGTCCAAAGCTTCAGGGAAGCATTAAGCTTCAAATTAAGTCTTATGCAGCCATCTTACTTGGCGCCGGTGGGATGTCTTTGATGACAAAATGGGCTTAAAAGTCGATCCTTCACCATGTGATCAATTCAAGATACATAAAAGTCTGTCCTTTTAATTGATTGTATAAACATCCATAAGTTTGATTACTCTACAAATAATTACAAGCATTCTTATATCTGAATCAATTAATAATATAAACTTTGCTTTTTATGAATTTTTGGATTCAAGTCTTAAGATTTTTGTTGGTAATAGTCGGTTTTAACTTTTAAGTTTTAAGTACTCGAATTAAATACAAACACATGATGTCACAAACTTGTATATAAATAGCAACCGCCATGAGCTTCACTCAAAACATATCCCATCAAACAAATATCAAGAAATCATGAAATAAGCAGGGCCACCAATTCAAAAATGGTCTCAATTTTCCTATTCATCTTTATGACATTTGTATGCACAAAAGTCTTGGCACAATGTGAAGATGAAACAAACAACCCTTGTAATAACAAATCCAAAGCTTTACCCTTAAAGATCATCGGTATAGCGGCTATCCTAATAACAAGTATCATTGGGGTATGTCTACCTCTTGTAACACCTCGCAAATTTCGGGTTAAATATTAAAACGACACGTGTCATATAAGACAAAAACGCGTTGAAAACCCGGATTTAATATAGATGTTTCGGTAGGATTTAAAGTGGCGTCATGTTAAATCGTTACCTCTGAACGACCTCAATTATAAATCCCAAGACCCGATATAATAATTTACACATCTATTACACTCTCAATTCAGAAGTTGGGTTCACAATAATGGATGTTGAAAAGCATGATTTAATCTCACGAAGAAAAGCAATGGTAAACCGATGTTTTCGGATCTTGTTTATGCAATCAATTGAAACAAAGGTTAATGGTAGGGTATGTTCAGCATATAGACACTTATTGGAGGCCCCTACTGATAAAACAAGTCGTTTGTACCCGGTTGCCCTTTCGAAACACCAACAAACAACAAAATCAAAAATCTGATCTGCAGTAGGGCGTCGCGTAGCGCGACGGCCCCTCGCGCTACGCGAGGGGTGCCCAGCGACAGAACTACCTGCTATCGGCTGTTGTGTGCAATTGTGACCCTCTTGGCCGGTTTTTCTTGCATGTGAAGGACCCTTAGACTCCCCTACATGCTAAGAGACATGTGTTTATCATTTGTGGCTGATCATAGACCCTTGTGTCAATACTTTGTGGTGTGTAAACCCATTATATAAAGACCCATTCATGTCACAAACATTCCTCACATCAATTGCAAACAATCTGATCATTTGAGGAGCCTTCAAAGCTGATACAAAGCATCCCTAATCATCATTAAACACTTGTAAGTCTATTAGTCCTTTCTTAATTATGTTTAGCTTAGTAAATAGCTTAAAAGTCAACATATCGTAATAAACGGTTGACTTCGGGATTAGTTAACGATAGCTCAGTCGTATGTCAAATTAAAAGTACCGTTAGATAGGTAATTACATGGGTATTAAACCCTTATAAGGGCACGTACCGAATCCAGACCTAACTAGGTCGTTTGTCGGGTCAAACGTTGACCGAAAAAGTCAACAGAATTGCAAAATGCGATTTAAAGCACGATTAGCAATCCGCGAGGCGTGTAACCTGTTTTAACCTTAATATAACATGGTAATAAGTATGAAAACTTGTCTACGCTTGCCCGACTCGACAAATTCCTGTTAAAACCCGGTTCGGAACCAAAAGGCGCAAAACCTTGACTTTTGCTTTGACTTCAGTTCTGACCCGTTTTAGTTTGATTCGGAAATGCCTTAGTGCTTCATTAGGGTTAGGTTGCATGATAGTATAAGCCTCTGTACTTGTTTCGTTGATTATCCAATTAATATGCAAGTTTCCGTTAATCGCTCATATGTTGACCGTTATGCCCTTTTTATCTTAAAACGTGATTGATGAAAATGTAAAAGTGTAGAAACCTCAAATACTGATATATAGACTTGCATGCAAAGTTTGACATCAGTTCGACTTGTAGATTAAGAGTTATGCTCATTATCGCAAAACTAATGCTTTATGTTAACATAATGGCGTAATTAGCATATAGCCTAGTTAAACATACTTTTTGGTATCAAATCTTTTACCCACTGATATAAAATATTATTTTAGGATTTTTAAAGATTTTTAATAAATTTTAGGCTGAGCATAACTCGTAGTCGCAGGCTTAATTCGGAAATTGTCGGTTTTGCCCTTACGGGCCATAAAATGAGTTTTACTTATCTAAACGACTCCAAACCTTTTGCTACTGATCACATATGTTAAATAAATTATTTTAAGCCTTCTGGAAATATAAAAATATCAGATTTAAGTATCGAACCCAGAAATGGCCTTTAATCGCCATAATTAGCGTTTTTAACGCATAGTATGTCTTAAAATCATATTAGACATACCCGGGTTGATACCTACTGATATATGAGGCAAAT
Source organism: Helianthus tuberosus (assembly GCA_030545235.1). Taxonomy (NCBI): domain Eukaryota; kingdom Viridiplantae; phylum Streptophyta; class Magnoliopsida; order Asterales; family Asteraceae; genus Helianthus; species Helianthus tuberosus. The sequence goes on along the minus strand of CM060439.1, from coordinate 51,576,978 downwards.
TATGATATTTTAACAGTAAGCAAGGGTTGATTAACTCAGACTTCGTTTTTGAGCTTTTCGGCTTATGTGAAATTACCAAAATACCCCTACGGGGCATAGTTTGGTTAAAGATAATAAATCTCACATATATGCTTTAGTCTACTGTTATAACTCATCAAATTGAGTATGTTTGCTGTTTACATCAGACCTGTAACTCAGTTAAACATCTAAGCGCTTTTACAAACTTTAAAATGACCAAACTACCCCTACGGGGCATAGTTTGTGTTTAAATTCATTTCGGGCATAACAAAAGACATCCTACTGATGTCACAACATATTTGAAGCATGTTAACTTAGGAAACCTGTTTAGGACTCTTACGGATACCCGTTACGCTTCATGCGCGTTCGGTTCGGTTTATGTAACTAGTTTACATAAATTAGCCGAAACGGGTCAAACCTTATCGGTTTTGTCTCAAAATCCAGAATGTGTATCATATACCCATATTAAGCAAGTCTTCAAACTTGTCGGGTCTAAATCACATTCTATCCGGTCTTCGCTTAATCGTGCGTACGAACCGTATCTTTAAAACTAATCGGTCTAAGCGTAGGCTTAATTAAAGACCCGTTAGGATTCTAATAGGTTATTAAAAACCTTCGTTCCAGATTTAGGAGCTCAGTAAAAGCTATCTGTACTTGCTGATTTGATACGGCTGGGATTGAATTTATATTTAAGCTCAGGTAAATACTTTTAACTTATTTTCCCTATACGGGCTTGGGGTACGGTATATAAAATACCGCTTGGTCGGGACGTTGAATCTTTGATTGAATGTATGATAATGAAAGTATTGAGACGTCTCGTTTAACATTGTTTTGTTTACTTAAAGCCTTTGGGGGGTTAATGACCGTTGTCCCGGATATCCCTGGCATCATTCTACGAATGGCCACGACCTCAGCACCCGGCGTAGGCGTACGCCGTTGGTGTCTCATAATTATAGTGGTGTGTCGATTAATCTTTAACCCGGCTCGACCCGGGCTACTGAACGCATAAGGAACATGTAAATCCATACAAGTATTATATATTTAAATAATTATCCCAAGTTATAAAATATTATTTGTGCCATGTGCATTCAAAACAATCATTTTCTTAAACCCTTTTCAAAATGAGTCAGTTGATTGTATTTACCAGTGTAAACTGACGTATTTTCCAAAAAGGCTAAGTGCAGGTACTAATTGGAATTGGCTGGCTACTCCTAGCATCATTAAAGAGTCTCGCAAGCTTAGATGCCTAAAGTCTGTTGAACCATGTTATTTTATTTGCGATCCGCCTGTGGATCCTTTACTTCCGTTGTAATACTTTGATGTTACACTATTACGGATTGTAATATATATCCTTTTGCTTCCGCTGTGCATTTATATATATTGTGTTGTTTGACTATGATGTTGCCAACCACGTCACGTTACTCCCCTACCGGGCCCACCGGTGACACGTGGAAATTTGGGGTGTGACAGGTTGGTATCAGAGCCAACATTGAGTGAATTAAACACTATCTTTTTGTGTTTAATCTCAGTGACACATTAGCACATACCTTGACCTTCTGAGTCTAGACTTAACATAGGAATACTCTCAATCCTCATCTGGAAATTTTCTTCCAAATCTTTATATATTGGATACGTCGCCAAGCGAAGAAGCCATAATAGGAATCCTCCACACCTGAAGCCCTATATTGCTGACCTTCGTACAACGGCTAGGATGAAACGTGCAACCAAGGAGAAAGCATTCAAGAATTAAATAAAGAAGAAACTCCTTCGCTAAAGATCATTTCCTCAATAGTCCTTATAAGGACGTATTTATCTTTTCAGTCCCTACGAGGACAACATTATTCCTTTCAAGTCCCGCTTAGGGCAACTCTGTACTTTTATTTTTTTAATAATGGATTTTTCCAATTTTCGTATTTAGTCTATTGATTTAGAAATCATAGCTTATAGCATCCTATAAGATGATCATATTATAACCATCCCTTAGAAGGGAAGTACCTACGGGCTATAACGTATTGTCTATCTGAGACACTGACATTGTGATCTTTATGATTCCTTGTCTATGGTGGTGAGCTCTGCTCAAGCCTATTAGCCTAAATGATCAATGTGATCATGACTAATATGTCTCTGACATTGTGATCTTTATGATTCCTTGTCTATGGTGGTGAGCTATGCTCAAGCCTATTAGTCTATATGATCAATGTGATCATGACTAATATCATCAATATGATGATCATATTATCGACATTCTTAGTGATGAAGTGCCTACTGGCTATACTTTATAATATTGTCACTACGACAATGACAGTAGTAAATCTTAGGGTTCTTGTCTAAGGCAGTGGGCTATGCCCAAGCCTCATAGTCAATATGATCAATATTATCATGACTACTATCACCAGTGTGATGATTATTATTTTCTTAAAACATCGTTTTGTAATGTCAATTGATTTGCTTACTCGCCATATCGTATCGTCAATTATGAAAATGACAGTAGTAGTCTTCGACTCTCTGTCTAGTAAAGGTAATGAAATATGTTCAAACCTTAATGCCTCGATTCTCTGAAATCATGGCTTATAAATGAAACTCGTCTAAGTGACTAAGCCTTTTGTACTATTACTAGATTATAATTTAGGATTAATAGTGAAAATCCTGAATAAGATAAATATCATTCTCTTCCCGTCAGTTTAATATTAAAAGAGAATCTTAAAAGGTTTGACCTAGACTGAATGTTATTGTAGACCTTGCTAAGATGGTAAAACCTGGTTAAATAGAGATTCAGATCATTGTTAACACTTTAAAATGTGTTGACACTCCCGACAACAGTGATATGATAAAATCACACTTGTCATCCCTATATTAAGATTTTTCCATATCTCTTAGCCAGTGTAAGTGATCAATAGGAATCATGACTGGAAAACGTCGAGCATGATGTACGCATCAAAACATCCATTTGGGATGTGTACCTATGGGAAAAGGTGTATATATGAAAAGATAGTTATTATTTCATAAAGTCTTGTCAAGACAATGAATTATGGAATTTTCCGATCCAAAGGAATCATCGATTATGTTTAAGATTTTTCCCTAATGACAAGGCCCCTGTGCCATCAAGAGTCCTTGGGAACAAGCTCTTGTGCTATATAAAATGTCAATACGACATTGACAGTCGTGATTTATGTCCCCTGTCTAATAAATATGAAGGATTATATTCTGTTTACAAGCCAAGGATGGTTTGCTGAACATAATCAATTAACTTAAGTACTATCTATTGGCCTATATGGTTTATTTACACCATGGCTAATTAGTCATTAAATTCGACAATTCGCCATATACTTAAAGCAAATTATTACTTCTTGGTTTGTAGCCTCAAAGCTTCACCATGGCTGACTCCTCTGAAGCTCACAATCGCCCAGTTGATCAGAATGATGATGTAAGACTGAACATAACGAGCACCGAGTTAAAGGCTGTGTTAAATACAGCCATAAATAACGTTGTAGATCGTGTACTGAAGGATCACAAGTGAAAGGGCAATAATACCCCAATGCAAATTTGTAAAAAGGGTAAGATCGGTTTAAACTATAACCAGTCCAAGCCAAAGGAGGCTAAACCCGAATGTAAGATTTGCGGGAAGAAGAGACACTTCAGTAAATGTATATATGAACAGATCAGGGGATGTGGTATCTGTAAAGAGAGGAATCACAAGACCCATGAATGCAAGGGATTGAAAAACAACCAACAGTCAGGTGAAAAACCCAGGTGTAAGATCTGCAGGAAGCAACATGTTGGAAAATGCACAATCGACCCACGTACTAATTTATGTGGAATTTGCAAAACCAAGGGTCACAAGGCCTTGGATTGCAAGAAATTGGAAGATGCGACCTGTCATGGCTGTGGCAAAAAGGGCCATATCAGTACTAATTGCCCTACGGCTGCCAAGGGAAAAGCAATCAAGTCTGGATCTAACAAGGGTAATCAGCGAACAGAAGGAAAGCCAAGGTGCTCGACTTGCCAAAAACGCCACTTTGGAAAATGCAGGCTTGAGACCCAGTCTCAATCAGGATCACCTGCATGTGGGTTATGCAAGTCTAAAGACCACAAGACGATAGAGTGCAAGAAGATAAAGGATGCAACATGCTTCAACTGCCATGATAAGGGGCACATTAAGACCAACTGCCCTAAGTACGCTAAAAAGCCTGAGGAAGGCAAGAAGACCAATGCGAGGGTCTTCAGAATGGATGCAAGGGAAGCCGTTCAGGATGACAACGTTAGCACAGGTACCTTTCTTGTAAATGATGTATAAACTAGAGTACTTTTTATACAGGTTCAGATAGGTCTCTTGTAGACGATAGATATTGTAAATCTTTAAATCTGCCTGCTAAAACTCTAAGCGTTAAGTATGAAGTAAAAATTTTGGTCGATAATACCTCCGAGACTACTGCAGCAATATTAAATGGATATTTAATATCCATTAGGAATTAATCTTCTCCACTGTCCTTGTTGCGTTAATAAGAGGACTTTATATAGTAATAGGAAAGGTTTGGTTGCCTTCAAAATCAAGCCATATTGTGAGTGTTAAGAAGCAATTAATTATCAAGACTCCGTATGAGACCACTCTCATAATTGCACGTATTCGTACGAGTAATTAATATTAAACATAAAAAAATGGTGGAACTGGCCGTCCCCGGAATCGAACCTGGGTCTAGGCCGGCCGCACCCTTTCGATTCGAGGGCCTAGCCAACTGAGCTAGGTGCCTAGTTTGTGAAACTTCCATTATTTATTAGATATAAGCACTTGTACAATAAACTTCCTTATCATTTATCAATGATAATTTCTACTAAGTGTCCTGTTTTTAATACAGGCAATAATAAATCTTCATGAACCATAACTTAGCGAATTCTTATCATCGACAAGGTATAACCTACCAAGGAAACCATAGTAACCAATTCTTATAGTATCAGCAAGGAATCCTTCCGAAAATCTTAGACCACTCTTTCTTCGCATAGAGTACGGCAACATATGTTATTTTAATTATTTTCTCATTGTTTTTATCGCCTGCGAATGCCAAACTATGTTTGATAAAAGCATCATATGAGGATCGGGTATCTTAATAAATTCCATAGATTGCTTCCATGCCTGATCAGTATGGAGGTTTAATACATGGGACCACAAAGATATTCCGATAGTCATAGAGTACTAAAGTCAACTAACGGTATTCAAAGGAAATGTCCAGAATGGAATTGTCTAAGTAAGTGTTCCCGATAAAGGAATTCTTGGACTCCTAACATAAATGTGTCACCTAAGTGACACAAACAATGGTGGATGAAGTGGAGCCTGAGATCTGTAAAAATCTCTGTAACCTCCTTATATCTTGTTTATCTTCTCCTAATATTACCCTATTACCCCTGAGAGGCAGGTAGAATTAAAGGTTATATTCCAGTTAGGGCTGCATTATATTGAGATCTCCAAGACAGCTAGTACCATTTTAGACAGAATTGAAAACCCTGGTCAAATAAGTTTTAAGATATAGGCACATATAGCCTGACTCAATCTTCTGAGGGTTTTATGTTATTAAATAAGAAAGACGGTTCATATTGCTTATGCATACATGCCGCAACCCTAATTAGGCAACGATTAAGAATTTGCCATCTGCTACCCAGGATCTAAGGGTAAATTATTGGTGGATAGGCTTGAAAAAGTCCGTAGCCACCCATGTAGCTAAATGCTTGACATGTGCGCAAGTCAAAGCCGAGCATCAAAAGCCGTCAGGCTTGCTACAACAGCCTGAACTTCCTACGTGGAAGTGGGAAATGGTAACCATGGATTTTATTACCAAGTTACCCAAGACGAGGAAAGGAAATGATACGATATGGGTTATAGTTGACCGACTGACTAAGTCAGCTCATTTCTTACCCATCAAGGAGACTTATAGCTCCGATATGTTAGCCCAGTTATACGTTGATAAGATTGTAGCCTTACACGGCATACCTGTAGCTATTACCTCTGACAGAGATATTAGATACACGACCCATTTTTGGAAGAGTTTCCAAAAATTTTTGGGCACACGTTTGAACTTTAGTACGGCTTGCCATCCTCAGACAGACGGTCAGAGTGAGCGTACTATTCAAACGTTAGAAGACATGCTACGTGCATGTGCGATCGATTCGGATGGTAGTTGGGATAAGAACCTACCATTAATCGAATTCTCCTACAACAATAACTACCAAGACAGCATCAATGCTGCGCCTTTTGAGGCATTATACGGTAGAAAGTGTAGATCGCCAGTTTGTTGGGCGGAAGTTGGAGATATCCAGTTATCAGGACCAGAGATCGTGTTCGAAACGACGGACAAGATTGTCCAGATTCGTGACCGTCTCAAAGCTGCCCGCGATAGGCAGAAGAGTTACGCTGATCCTAAGCGTAAGAATTTTCACTTCGAAGTAGGTGACAAAGTCCTACTTAAAGTGTCACCCTGGAAAAGGGTGATGCGATTTGGTAAGAAAGGCAAACTAAGCCCGAGATACATAGGACCTTTCGAGGTTATCGAACGTGTCGGGTCAGTTGCCTATAAGTTGAACTTACCAGAGGAGCTCAGTGGAATTCACAATGTGTTCCACATCTGCAATCTAAAGAAGTGTTCCGCTGACGATTCACATGTCATGCCACATACAGAAGTGCAGATAGACAAGAGCTTGAAATTTGTTGAAAAACCTTTGTCGATTGAAGATCGACAGGTAAGAAAGCTTCGAAGAAAGCATATACCTTTTGTAAAGGTCAAATGGGATGCCCGAAGAGGTCCCGAGTATACGTGGGAGTTGGAATCCACCATGAAAGAAAAAATACCCTTATTTGTTTCAGTAAATCTCGGGTCGAGATTTATTTTAAGGGGGTGAGGATGTAACACCTCGCAAATTTCGGGTTAAATATTAAAACGACACGTGTCATATAAGACAAAAACGCGTTGAAAACCCGGATTTAATATAGATGTTTCGGTAGGATTTAAAGTGGCGTCATGTTAAATCGTTACCTCTGAACGACCTCAATTATAAATCCCAAGACCCGATATAATAATTTACACATCTATTACACTCTCAATTCAGAAGTTGGGTTCACAATAATGGATGTTGAAAAGCATGATTTAATCTCACGAAGAAAAGCAATGGTAAACCGATGTTTTCGGATCTTGTTTATGCAATCAATTGAAACAAAGGTTAATGGTAGGGTATGTTCAGGATATAGACACTTATTGGAGGCCCCCTACTGATAAAACAAGTCGTTTGTACCCGGTTGCCCTTTCGAAACACCAACAAACAACAAAATCAAAAATCTGATCTGCAGTAGGGCGTCGCGTAGCGCGACGGCCCCTCGCGCTACGCGAGGGGTGCCCAGCGACAGAACTACCTGCTATCGGCTGTTGTGTGCAATTGTGACCCTCTTGGCCGGTTTTTCTTGCATGTGAAGGACCCTTAGACTCCCCTACATGCTAAGAGACATGTGTTTATCATTTGTGGCTGATCATAGACCCTTGTGTCAATACTTTGTGGTGTGTAAACCCATTATATAAAGACCCATTCATGTCACAAACATTCCTCACATCAATTGCAAACAATCTGATCATTTGAGGAGCCTTCAAAGCTGATACAAAGCATCCCTAATCATCATTAAACACTTGTAAGTCTATTAGTCCTTTCTTAATTATGTTTAGCTTAGTAAATAGCTTAAAAGTCAACATATCGTAATAAACGGTTGACTTCGGGATTAGTTAACGATAGCTCAGTCGTATGTCAAATTAAAAGTACCGTTAGATAGGTAATTACATGGGTATTAAACCCTTATAAGGGCACGTACCGAATCCAGACCTAACTAGGTCGTTTGTCGGGTCAAACGTTGACCGAAAAAGTCAACAGAATTGCAAAATGCGATTTAAAGAACGATTAGCAATCCGCGAGGCGTGTAACCTATTTTAACCTTAATATAACATGGTAATAAGTATGAAAACTTGTCTACGCTTGCCCGACTCGACAAATTCCTGTTAAAACCCGGTTCGGAACCAAAAGGCGCAAAACCTTGACTTTTGCTTTGACTTCAGTTCTGACCCGTTTTAGTTTGATTTGGAAATGCCTTAGTGCTTCATTAGGGTTAGGTTGCATGATAGTATAAGCCTCTGTACTTGTTTCGTTGATTATCCAATTAATATGCAAGTTTCCGTTAATCGCTCATATGTTGACCGTTATGCCCTTTTTATCTTAAAACGTGATTGATGAAAATGTAAAAGTGTAGAAACCTCAAATACTGATATATAGACTTGCATGCAAAGTTTGACATCATTTCGACTTGTAGATTAAGAGTTATGCTCATTATCGCAAAACTAATGCTTTATGTTAACATAATGGCGTAATTAGCATATAGCCTAGTTAAACATACTTTTTGGTATCAAATCTTTTACCCACTGATATAAAATATTATTTTAGGATTTTTAAAGATTTTTAATAAATTTTAGGCTGAGCATAACTCGTAGTCGCAGGCTTAATTCGGAAATTGTCGGTTTTGCCCTTACGGGCCATAAAATGAGTTTTACTTATCTAAACGACTCCAAACCTTTTGCTACTGATCACATATGTTAAATAAATTATTTTAAGCCTTCTGGAAATATAAAAATATCAGATTTAAGTATCGAACCCGGAAATGGCCTTTAATCGCCATAATTAGCGTTTTTAACGCATAGTATGTCTTAAAATCATATTAGACATACCCGGGTTGATACCTACTGATATATGAGGAAAATTATGATATTTTAACAGTAAGCAAGGGTTGATTAACTCAGACTTCGTTTTTGAGCTTTTCGGCTTATGTGAAATTACCAAAATACCCCTACGGGGCATAGTTTGGTTAAAGATAATAAATCTCACATATATGCTTTAGTCTACTGTTATAACTCATCAAATTGAGTATGTTTTCTGTTTACATCAGACCTGTAACTCAGTTAAACATCTAAGCGCTTTTACAAACTTTAAAATGACCAAACTACCCCTACGGGGCATAGTTTGTGTTTAAATTCATTTCGGGCATAACAAAAGACATCCTACTGATGTCACAACATATTTGAAGCATGTTAACTTAGGAAACCTGTTTAGGACTCTTACGGATACCCGTTACGCTTCATGCGCGTTCGGTTCGGTTTATGTAACTAGTTTACATAAATTAGCCGAAACGGGTCAAACCTTATCGGTTTTGTCTCAAAATCCAGAATGTGTATCATATACCCATATTAAGCAAGTCTTCAAACTTGTCGGGTCTAAATCACATTCTATCCGGTCTTCGCTTAATCGTGCGTACGAACCGTATCTTTAAAACTAATCGGTCTAAGCGTAGGCTTAATTAAAGACCCGTTAGGATTCTAATAGGTTATTAAAAACCTTCGTTCCAGATTTAGGAGCTCAGTAAAAGCTATCTGTACTTGCTGATTTGATACGGCTGGGATTGAATTTATATTTAAGCTCAGGTAAATACTTTTAACTTATTTTCCCTATACGGGCTTGGGGTACGGTATATAAAATACCGCTTGGTCGGGACGTTGAATCTTTGATTGAATGTATGATAATGAAAGTATTGAGACGTCTCGTTTAACATTGTTTTGTTTACTTAAAGCCTTTGGGGGGTTAATGACCGTTGTCCCGGATATCCCTGGCATCATTCTACGAATGGCCACGACCTCAGCACCCGGCGTAGGCGTACGCCGTTGGTGTCTCATAATTATAGTGGTGTGTCGATTAATCTTTAACCCGGCTTGACCCGGGCTACTGAACGCATAAGGAACATGTAAATCCATACAAGTATTATATATTTAAATAATTATCCCAAGTTATAAAATATTATTTGTGCCATGTGCATTCAAAACAATCATTTTCTTAAACCCTTTTCAAAATGAGTCAGTTGATTGTATTTACCAGTGTAAACTGACGTATTTTCCAAAAAGGCTAAGTGCAGGTACTAATTGGAATTGGCTGGCTACTCCTAGCATCATTAAAGAGTCTCGCAAGCTTAGATGCCTAAAGTCTGTTGAACCATGTTATTTTATTTGCGATCCGCCTGTGGATCCTTTACTTCCGTTGTAATACTTTGATGTTACACTATTACGGATTGTAATATATATCCTTTTGCTTCCGCTGTGCATTTATATATATTGTGTTGTTTGACTATGATGTTGCCAACCACGTCACGTTACTCCCCTACCGGGCCCACCGGTGACACGTGGAAATTTGGGGTGTGACACCTCTAATCACTCGTTCCATCCCAGCCCTTAGCCCAGACCGTAGCCATTTTGTGATCGTGAAAGCTTTTGCTTCAGGCATCATTTTGGCTACTGGATTTATGCATGTGTTACCTGATTCTTTTGGCATGTTGAGATCGAGTTGCTTGGCTGATAACCCATGGCATAAATTTCCCTTTACAGGTTTTTTTGCTATGCTATCAACTATTTTCACACTCATGGTGGACTCGATGGCTACAAGCATGTATACATCGAAGAACAATGCCATAGCGGCTGAAGGGGGTGAAGTTGTTACTAGAGACTAGGGGTGTTCAAAACTATCCGTATCCGAAAATCCGATCAGAAATATCTGATATCCGAATCCGAAATATCCGAAAAATCGGATATCCGAAATTTCGGGTACCGAAATTCGGATATCCGAATTTTCCGGATTCGGATAGTGATTTTCAAAATTTTCGGATATCCGAAATATCCGAAAATTTAGTTTTCAGTTTTTTCGGATATCCGAATATCCGAAAATATCCGAAGTATCAAAAAATATCCAAAAATATCAGAAATATCCGAAAACTTATATTAGGATATCCGAAACTATCCAAAATATCCGTTTCCGAACATGAAAAAAATAATAGAAAAATAAAAATTAAATAAAAAGTTGGACTTTCGGATATCCGATTCACTATCCGAATCCGTATCCGAAATTTTAGATATGGATTCGGATAGTGACATCTGGTATCCGAAAACTTCGGATATCCGAATTTTCGGATATCCGGTTTTGAACACCCCTACTAGAGACCAGGGGATGGCGGTTGCCAGTGGTGGTGCAATGCATTTTCATGGACACAATCATGGCCACCAAAAGGGCGCAATAGGACAACAACTTCTTCGTTATCGTGTTGTAGCCATGGTTCGTTTTAAATAAACATTGTCATTTTACAAATTACACGATTTTTATATGTTTCTACAGGTGGCAATTGTTTTAAAAACTAAAACAACTTTTTTTATTTTCATCATCAGGTTCTTGAACTTGGAATAGTGGTTCACTCGATAGTGATCGGACTTGGAGTTAGGGCCTCAAATGATGTATGCACAATAAAGCCATTGGTTGCAGCTCTTTGTTTCCATCAAATGTTTGAAGGCATGGGTCTTGGTGGTTGCATTCTTCAGGTCTTACACAAATGATATTTATATTTATATATTTGATATATATATATATATATATCACTTCATATATAACTAAATATTTAAGCAAAGACGGGCTGAATACAAGACTGTGAAGAAAGCAGCAATGGTGTTTTTCTTCTCAATAACGACTCCATTTGGGATCACTCTTGGGATTGCGTTGTCGAAGACATACAAAGAGAATAGCCCAAGCTCATTAATCACAGTCGGTTTACTCAACGCTTCATCAGCTGGACTTCTTATCTACATGGCATTGGTCGATCTTCTTGCTGCCGATTTCATGGGTCCAAAGTTTCAGGGAAGCATTAAGCTTTAAATTAAGTCTTATGCAGCCGTCTTACTTGGCGCCGGTGGGATATCTTTGATGACAAAATGGGCTTAAAAGTCGATCCTTCACCATGTGATCAATTCAAGATACATAAAAGTCTGTCCTTTTAATTGATTGTATAAACATCCATAAGTTTGATTACTCTACAAATAATTACAAGCATTCTTATATCTGAATCAATTAATAATATAAACTTTGCTTTTTATGAATGTTTGGATTCAAGTCTTAAGATTTTTGTTGGTAATAGTCGGTTTTAACTTTTAAGTTTTAAGTACTCGAATTAAATACAAACACATGATGTCACAAACTTGTATATAAATAGCAACCGCCATGAGCTTCACTCAAAACATATCCCATCAAACAAATATCAATAAATCATGAAATAAGCATGGCCACCAATTCAAAAATGGTCTGAATTTTCCTATTCATCTTTATGACATTTGTATGCACAAAAGTCTTGGCACAATGTGAAGATGAAACAAACTACCCTTGTAATAACAAATCCAAAGCTTTACCCTTAAAGATCATCGGTATATAGGGGCGGACCTACCCTTTGGTCAGGGTGGGCGGCCGCACCCGTAGAAAAAGAAATTTTAGTGTATATTTTAGGCCAAAAATCCGACCGCACCCCTTGAAAATATGGTTGAACAACTTATCTGCACCCCCAATAAATAATTTCTGGGTCCGCCACTGTCGGTATAGCGGCTATCCTAATAACAAGCATCATTGGGGTATGTCTACCTCTAATCACTCGTTCCATCCCAGCCCTTAGCCCAGACCGTAGACTTTTTGTGATTGTGAAAGCTTTTGCTTCAGGCATCATTTTGGCTACTGGATTTATGCATGTGTTACCTGATTCTTTTGACATGTTGAGATCGAGTTGCTTGGTTGATAACCCATGGCATAAATTTCCCTTTACGGGTTTTTTTGCTATGCTATCAGCTATTTTCACACTCATGGTGGACTCGATGGCTACAAGCATGTATACATCGAAGAACAATGCCATAGCGGCTGAAGGGGGTGAAGTTGTTACTAGAGACTAGGGGTGTTCAAAACTATCCGTATCCGAAAATCCGATCCGAAATATCTGATATCCGAATCCGAAATATCCGAATTTTTCGGATTCGGATAGTGATTTTCAAAATTTTCGGATATCCGAAATATCCGAAAATTTAATTTTCATTTTTTTCGGATATCCGAATATCCGAAAATATCCGAAGTATCAAAAAATATCCAAAAATATCAGAAATATCCGAAAAATATCTGAAAACTTATATTCGGATATCCGAAACTATCCAAAATATCCGTTTCCGAACATGAAAAAAATAATAGAAAAATAAAAATTAAATAAAAAGTTGGACTTTCGGATATCCGATTCACTATCCGAATCCGTATCCGAAATTTTAGATACGGATTCGGATAGTGAAATCTGGTATCCGAAAACTTCGGATATCCGAATTTTCGGATATCCGGTTTTGAACACCCCTACTAGAGACCAGGAGATGGCGGTTGCCAGTGGTGGTGCAATGCATTTTCATGGACACAATCATGGCCACCAAAAGGGCGCAATAGGACAACAACTTCTTCGTTATCGTGTTGTAGCCATGGTTCGTTTTAAATAAACATTGTCATTTTACAATTTACACGATTTTTATATGTTTCTACAGGTGGCAATTGTTTTAAAAACTAAAACAACTTTTTTTATCATCAGGTTCTTGAACTTGGAATAGTGGTTCACTCAATAGTGATCGGACTTGGAGTTAGGGCCTCAAATGATGTATGCACAATAAACCCACTGGTTGCAGCTCTTTGTTTCCATCAAATGTTTGAAGGCATGGGTCTTGGTGGTTGCATTCTTCAGGTCTTACAAAAATGATATTTATATTTATATATTTGATATTATTATACATATATATTTCACTACATATATAACTAAATATTTGAGCAATGGCGGGCTGAATACAAGACTGTGAAGAAAGCAGCAATGGTGTTTTTCTTCTTAATAACGACTCCATTTGGGATAACTCTTGGGATTGCGTTGTCGAAGACATACAAAGAGAATAGCCCAAGCTCATTAATCACAGTCGGTTTACTCAACGCTTCATCAGCTGGACTTCTTATTTACATGGCACTGGCCGATCTTCTTGCTGCCGATTTCATGGGTCCAAAGCTTCAGGGAAGCATTAAGCTTTAAATTAAGTCTTATGTAGCCGTCTTACTTGGCGCCGGTGGGATGTCTTTGATGACAAAATGGGCTTAAAAGTCGATTCTTCACCATGTGATCAATTCAAGATACATAAAAGTCTGTCCTTTTAATTGATTGTATAAACATCCATAAGTTTGATTACTCTACAAATAATTACAAGCATTCTTATATCTGAATCAATTAATAATATAAACTTTGCTTTTTATGAATGTTTGGATTCAAGTCTTAAGATTTTTGTTGGTAATAGTCGGTTTTAACTTTTAAGTACTCGAATTAAATACAAACACATGATGTCACAAACTTGTATATAAATAGCAACCGCCATGAGCTTCACTCAAAACATATCCCATCAAACAAATATCAATAAATCATGAAATAAGCATGGCCACCAATTTAAAAATGGTCTCAATTTCCTATTCATCTTTTTGACATCTGTATGCACAAAAGTCTTGGCACAGTGTGAAGATGAAACAAACAACCCTTGTAATAACAAATCCAAAGCTTTACCCTTAAAGATCATCGGTATACAAGGGCGGACCTACCCTTTCGTCAGGGTGGGCGGCCGCACCCCTTGAAAAAGAAATTTTAGTGTATATTTTAGGCCAAAAATCCGACCGCACCCCTTGAAAATATGGTTGAACAACTTATCCGCACCCCCAATAAATAATTTATGGGTCCGCCATTGTCGTTATAGCGGCTATCCTAATAACAAGCATCATCGGGGTATGTCTACCTCTAATCACTCGTTCCATCCCATCCCTTAGCCCAGACCGTAGCCTTTTTGTGATTGTGAAAGCTTTTGCTTCAGGCATCATTTTGGCTACTGGATTTATGCATGTGTTACCTGATTCTTTTGACATGTTGAGATCGAGTTGCTTGGCTGATAACCCATGGCATAAATTTCCCTTTACGGGTTTTTTTGCTATGCTATCAGCTATTTTCACACTCATGGTGGACTCGATGGCTACAAGCATGTATACATCGAAGAACAATGCCATAGCGGCTGAAGGGAGTGAAGTTGTTACTAGAGACTAGGGGTGTTCAAAACTATCCGTATCCGAAAATCCGATCCGAAATATTTGATATCCGAATCCGAAATATCCGAAAAATCGGGTATCCGAAATATCCGAAAATTTAATTTTCATTTTTTCGGATATCCGAATATCCGAAAATATCCGAAGTATCAAAAAATATCCAAAAATATCAGAAATATCCAAAAAATATCAGAAAACTTATATTCGGATATCCGAAACTATCCGTTTCCGAACATGAAAAGAATAATAAAAAAATAAAAATTAAATAAAAAGTTGGACTTTCGGATATCCGATTCGCTATCCGAATCCGTATCCGAAATTTCAGATACGGATTCGGATAGTGAAATCTGGTATCCGAAAACTTCGGATATCCGGTTTTGAACACTCCTACTAGAGACCAGGAGATGGCGGTTGCCAGTGGTGGTGCAATGCATTTTCATGGACACAATCATGGCCACCAAAAGGGCGCAATAGGACAACAACTTCTGCGTTATCGTGTTGTAGCCATGGTTTGTTTTAAATAAACATTGACATTTTACAATTTACATGATTTTTATATGTTTCTACAGGAGGCAATTGTTTTAAAAACTTAAACAACTTTTTTTTATCATCAGGTTCTTGAACTTGGAATAGTGGTTCACTCGATAGTGATCGGACTTGGAGTTGGGGCCTCAAATGATGTATGCACAATAAAGCCATAGGTTGCAGCTCTTTGTTTCCATCAAATGTTTGAAGGCATGGGTCTTGGTGGTTGCATTCTTCAGGTCTTACAAAAATGATATTTATATTTATATATTTGATATTATATATATATATATATATATATATCACTACATATATAACTAAATATTTAAGCAATGGCGGGCTGAATACAAGACTGTGAAGAAAGCAGCAATGGTGTTTTTCTTCTCAATAACGACTCCATTTGGGATCACTCTTGGGATTGCGTTGTCGAAGACATACAAAGAGAATAGCGCAAGCTCATTAATCACAGTCGGTTTACTCAACGCTTCATCAGCTGGACTTCTTATCTACACGGCACTGGTCGATCTTCTTCCTGCCGATTTCATGGGTCCAAAGCTTCAGGGAAGCATTAAGCTTCAAATTAAGTCTTATGCAGCCATCTTACTTGGCGCCGGTGGGATGTCTTTGATGACAAAATGGGCTTAAGACTTGATCTTTCACCATGTCATCAATTCAAGATACATAAAAGTCTATCCTTTTAATTGACTGTATATACATCCATAAGTTTGATTACTCTACAAATAATTACAAGCATTCTTATATCTGAATCAATTAATAATATAAACTTTGCTTTTTATGAATGTTTGGATTCACGTCTTGAAGAAACACTAGATAAATGGTCGGAACCGAGATATCTAGGGGGTTTGAATCCGCATAAAAAGGGTTAGTTTCCTCTCGATTGATTCAGGTACAACAGATCTACTTCTCCGATAACTCTGCAAAAAAAGAGCACCGTTAGCCTCGCCAAGGGGAGAAGAGGGTTCTCTCCTTGACCCGACTCCGGTGTGAGAATAAGTATTGGTAATGAAGAAGAAGATGTAATTGAGAAGTGTGTGTAACTTGAATTCATACCTGGGTTGCTTCTCATATTTATAGCCGGGAGTCGTTTTAGGCGGGAAAACCCGTCAGTGAAAAGTTGACGGAAGATGCTAACCCCGTAAGCGGTTACATTCCATTCCGTCAAGCTTCTTGATCCGACGTGAGAGCACACGGATCGTGGCTTAGATCGAAGGCTGGGGATTTGCCACGTGTAAAGTGATCAAGTGGAGATTACTTTCCAATTGCATGCTTCCGTTGTGAATTCAGGGACGCCTGAGATGGTGACACGTGTCCAGACGGTTGTAACCGTCTTGGTGGTGCACGATTGTATTTCTTCTAGAAGATTACTGCTGTAATCTGGTGTGGCACCTTATCGTGTGGAGACAGGTGAATAAATAAATCCCAAGTCTGGGTAAATAATATCCAGGTCTGGATATTTAGGCGGGAGTGTTTATTTCAGGATTTTCATCCTTTGTCTATGGGGGAAAGCGCGAAGGTTTATAATTTCCTTTGGGCACGCAAGTGTTGACTGTTGACTGTTCTTTGAGTCTTTATTTGTGAGACCATTGCGCGGCCGCGCAAGGTACAAGGCTGAAAAGTGAGGTTGTGGTATGGTCCCAGGCACTTATTATGAGGTTTTTGGGACCTTACCCCTTCAAGTCCCCCCCAGTCTAGTGTTGTACTTATGCAAGTAAGTGGAGCATTGGACTTATAAGAGGGAAATGCTTTTAGGCGCGGAAAACAAAGAATCTTCGATGAGAAGATTTAACTTTGTTAAAAAAGGGTTTTTCAAGGAAAATTATGACTTTTGTTCCTTTGTAATCATGCCTTGACGTATAATGACGTCAGTTGGCAGTAAAAGTTGGTATTTGCGAGAGTTTGTCTTCTTACATTGGGATATGTAATGGCACTTTGTCAGACTTCATTAAATGGGGAAATGACCCTGGTTCCTGTAGCGCCGCTTGGATGTGATGTTTTTCTGACAGTTAATCATGATGATTAGGTTTCTCCTTTCTCGAAGTTGGGTTCCTCTATATATATGTACATTCAAGACGCTTTTTCTTGTTGTTGGTTTTCGGCAAAGAAAATGAAACGCTCTTACCATACTCGTCTTTTGTTGGATGTTTTTAGGGTTTACGAGGCTGCTGAAGGTCTCGTGCTTCTTTCTTGTTCACCACCTCTAATTGCTATTACGGCAAAGAATCCGGTCGAATCTGTTTCTCCGGTGACTGTTGGTTCCGGCAGTAAGGTTCTTCAGCACAAAGGTGTCACTGACGATGGTAATACTATGCTGGATGCTGATGGCTTGATAGCTCGCTTTCCGATGCTCCGGAAAGGAGGATACCGGCTGGTATATCAACGCCGGAAAACTCGCCGGTGTGAGCAGGTGCCTGCCGTCGATGATGATGATTCCGATGCTGGTTAGGTGTTTAACCTTAGGGCTAGTTCTCGTCCTTTGTTAATGTTTTTTGTAAATCTGAACAATTTTTTTGAAGATCATTGCCATGATCTTGTTAAGTGTTTGTGCTACACTTTTGATGATGTGTATATTTTGGTATACTATTATCCCTGTAGGATTTGTTTTTGTATGTTTGGATTACAATATGTTGCATGTGCTTTAATTGCTTTGATCAGGTATAGCGAATGAGAGATGGTATTGTGCTCATGTGTGAACGTTTGTCAGAATATGCGCTTTTTGTTGCGCTTTTCTCAGACTGTTCATGAGGTGTACAATATTTACCATTTTGTTTTCGCGTGAACCAAAAGAATTTCATGCAATTTGTAACAAACAGTAACAAGTATGGAAATAATGTTTGTATTGATAAAGCGCGAGGCTCGTAATACAAGTGTAAATAGGAAATACATTGCCTGTGAATGATTTGACCTATATGTAACACTTGCGCAGCTGCTGCGCGTTCCAGGTGCGTGGAACTAGAGTCCCGTCAATTCTTTTTAGGGTATATGCCCCTTTGCCTAAGACCTCATTGATGACGTAGGGTCCCTCCCATTTTGGCGCTAATTTTCCCGGCTTTTCCGCATTTGATGCTTCATTTTCGCGCAAGACAAAATCACCGGGGACAAAGGTACATACGCGTACGCGCGCATTGTAATATTTTTTGAGTTTGGATTTGTACCTTGCTTCTGTGATGGCGGCGTTCTCGCGCCTTTCTTCAAGAAGGTCTAAATCCATTCTTCGCTCTTGCTCATTGTTCTGTTTTTCCATGGCTATCATGCGCGGTGACGGTAGGCCGATTTCGGCTGGGATTACGGCTTCAGACCCATAGACTAGACTGAACGGGGTTTCTCCCGTGCTAGTCTTTGGCATTGTTCGATGTGCCCATAGGATGCTGGGGAGTTCATCAACCCATCCCCTGCGCGCTGTGCCTAATCGCGCTTTGATGCTGTCGACTATCTGTTTGTTGACGCTTTCAACTTGGCCGTTTGCTTGTGGGTGCGCCACGGAGGCAAAGTTATGCTCGATCTTCATTTCTTTGAACCATTTTTGAAGATCTTCTGAGGCGAAGTTTGTTCCATTGTCAGAGATAATGCGCAATGGTAATCCAAATCTGCAAATGATATGTTCCCATATAAATTTTCGGATTACCATTGCTGTGGTTGAGGCCAAAGCTTTAGCTTCCACCCATTTGGTGAAGTAATCGACCGCCACAATGATGAATTTTACTGCGCCTGGCGCGTCAGGAAATGGGCCAATAAGATCGATGCCCCATTGTTGAAATGGCCAGGCGGACGTGACAGGTACTAGCGGATTCTTTGGTCGGAGCGTCTTTGGCGCGTGGCGCTGGCATGCTGCGTATTTCCGTAATATTTCTACCGAGTCTACGTGCATTCCCGGCCAATAATATCCTGCGCTCATTATTTTGGCTACTACCATGCGTGGACCGGCATGTATTCCGCACAAGCCTTCATGGATTTCTCTGATCAAGTATTGCGCGTCTGTCTTGTCAACGCATCTGAGTAATGGTCCCATGAATGACTTTCTGTATAGAATGCCGTCCGCCATTTCGTAGTTTATTGCTTTATTCTGAATTTTCCTGGCTTCTGCTTTTTCCTCTGGGAGTTTCCCGTGTTGTAAGTACAAGATGATCGGGGACATCCAGGACGGACTACCGATCTCTATGATGCTGACTTGTTTTAGAGGAACAGAGGGATTGGACAGTACCTCTATGCGCACTTCTTTTGCCAAATGCTTAAAGCTGGTTGCAGCCAATTTGCTTAATGCGTCCGCATGTTTGTTTTCACTTCTGTTTATATGGTTGATTTTAAACGTTTGGAATTGACCAATTAACATTCGCGCTTGTTCTAAGTACAACGCCATAGCTTCTCCTCTTGCATCATAATGCCCATTAACTTGTTCAGCTACTAGTTTTGAATCAACATTAGCTTCGAGGTTTCTTGCCCCCATTTTGAGCGCTAAACGAAGGCCTGCTAAAAACGCTTCGTATTCTGCTTCGTTGTTGGTGCTTCGGAAGTCTAAGCGTATGGCATATGTGAGTTCGTGATTGTCCGGGCTGACTAATCGGAGACCTGCCCCTGCTCCGTCATCATTGGAAGCGCCATCTGTGTGTAAGGTCCAGACTCTATCGTCGAAAATGGGTATAGGGTTCTGGATTGCCTCGCATTCTTGAACTTTGTCGATGGGAACTTCGGTGGCAAAGTCTGCCAGAACTTGCCCTTTGATTGCTGGTCTTGGCCTGTAGAAGATATTGTATCCTCCTAGCTCAATGGCCCATTTAGCTAATCTTCCCGCCACATCGGGTTTGGATAAGATTTGGCCCAAATGATAATTTGTGAGAACCGTGATGACGTGGCCCGAAAAATATCGACGTAGGCGTCGTGATGCATGTACTAGTGCTAGGACCAGTTTTTCTATCATTGAGTAACGAGTTTCCGGACCGCTGAGCATCTTGCTGATATAATAAATTGGAGTTTGAATGTTTTCTCGTTCCACCATCAATACTGCATCTACCGCTACTTCCGCGGCTGATAGGTATAAAATTAGTGGCTCTTTTTCTCTTGGCACAGTCAGCGTCGGCAGCTGAATTAAACATTCTTTCATTTGTTTGAATGCTGCTTCTGCTTCAGGTGTCCACTGAAAGGGGGTTTTCTTCCCACAGTTTCGTAGTGTACTGATAAATGGATAAGATTTTGCCGCATGATTAGCCAAGAATCTGTTCAAGGCTGCTAAGCGTCCGGCGAGTCTTTGCATTTCTTTTGTTGTTGCGGGTGAGGGCATTAGCTGGATAGCCTGCACTTTCTCTGGGTTTACTTTAAAGCCGTCTCTTGTGACTATAAAACCCAAAAAATTTCCTTCTTCCACGCCGAAGGAGCATTTTGTCGGGTTGAGTTTTAAGTTCACGTTGCGCAAAGAGTCGAACATGCGCTGAATATTGTTGAGCATTGTGTCTTCCTCATGGCTCATGATGACGAGGTCATCCATGTATACTTTGACTGTCTTGCCAATGTCCCCGCTGAAAACTGTGTCCATTAAGCGTTGGTAAGTTGCGCCTGCATTGCGCAGGCCAAAAGGCATTTTGGTGTAGCAGAAAATGCCCTTGTCAGTGCGGAATGCAGTCTTATCTTCGTCCTCTTCCTTCATCTGGACCTGATGATAGCCTTTGTAGCAGTCGAGAAAGCACTTCCATCTGAATGATGCTAGGGAGTTGACTTTTTTGTCTATCTCCGGAAGCGCGTAGCAATCTTTTGGACATGCTTTATTTAGGTCTTTGAAGTCGACGCACATTCTCCAGCCACCATTGTGTTTCTGTACCATTACTGGATTAGCAACCCATGTATGGTATTTAACTTCGCGTAAGATTCCCGCATTGAGTAGTTCTGCCACTTGTTCGTCCATGGCTTTTGCTTTTTCTTCACTAAAGCTGCGCCTCCCCTGAGCAACAGGTTCCGCTGATGGTTTGATATTCAGGCAATGTTGCGCTATGTCGCGTGGAACCCCAGTCATGTCTGCTGGGCACCAAGCGAATATATCTTTGTTGTTGGACAACAATTCTTTCAGTTGTATTCGTGTTGCTGGTGAAATGGCATGTCCTAGTAGGATGGTCTGCTCTGGATATTCATTGTTCAGGACCCATTTCTCCGGTTCGTTTGATGCTGAAGGTTTGACTACCTTTGCCGGTGGCTCGTCGTCCACGTACATGACCTCTTTACTTGAGTATAGAATTGCAACTCCGGTTTCTGTTGGAAATCTGCATGCAGCATGTGGATTAGAAGTGATCATGCTGAATTCTCTTTGTGACCTTCTTTCGAGCAGGACATCATGGCGTGATGTTGCCGGCATGACCATGAAATTGACTGTGACTGTTCGTGAATGCTCGCCATCCGATAGAGTCACAGGGAAAGCTATTTGCCCTAATGGGAATACAGCTTCATTACAGAATCCAGTGAGGGGAAAATCGACCGGTTCTAGGCGTGCTTTGTCTTCTGGGTCAAGTTGTTTAAAGCATTTCTCGTATATGATGTCCATCGAGCTTCCCGGATCTATAAACATATAGTCTGTCCGGTAATGGCCGAAGATGCCAGTAATAATTACTGGTCGTTCTTCCTGAGGGCCTCCAGGAACAACGGGAAACACGACTTGTTGTTCCCTCCAATGTTGGTCATGGCTTCGTTTATTTGGCCTTCGCGACGGGCCTCCTTGAACCATGTTTATTTGTTTTTTAACTTTCTGATGGCTGCTATTTCTGGATTGTATTTCAATATTACGACTAGATTGGATGTCCCCCCGACAGGGTGTTGGTGGGTCCAATACTACAGTGTTGATTTCTCCACCAGATCTGACGTTTGGGAACTCGGATCTGGCGATTTGCATAACGATTGTGTTTAGAGCAGCCTGGCATTTGTTGAACCAATGTTCTGAGGATCTTTCTATGATTAGATCTGAGAAATTCTCCTTGTTTGAGTGACCGTTGTTTCTGTTTTCTCCCATGATTTCGTTAATCTGAGTGTTTTGGGTTGTAGAACCCTCGAACTCAGATCAGGGATCTGATGGGTGAGATAATAAATTTTCTGCCATGTGAAAAACAGAGGATGAAAAGAACTGAATCGAAACGAGATGAAACTGAAAAAATAGAGGAATCGGTGGGCGCCAATGAAGAAACACTAGATAAATGGTCGGAACCGAGATATCTAGGGGGTTTGAATCCGCATAAAAAGGGTTAGTTTCCTCTCGATTGATTCAGGTACAACAGATCTACTTCTCCGATAACTCTGCAAAAAAAGAGCACCGTTAGCCTCGCCAAGGGGAGAAGAGGGTTCTCTCCTTGACCCGACTCCGGTGTGAGAATAAGTATTGGTAATGAAGAAGAAGATGTAATTGAGAAGTGTGTGTAACTTGAATTCATACCTGGGTTGCTTCTCATATTTATAGCCGGGAGTCGTTTTAGGCGGGAAAACCCGTTAGTGAAAAGTTGACGGAAGATGCTAACCCCATAAGCGGTTACATTCCCTTCCGTCAAGCTTCTTGATCCGACATGAGAGCACACGGATCGTGGCTTAGATCGAAGGCTGGGGATTTGCCACGTGTAAAGTGATCAAGTGGAGATTACTTTCCAATTGCATGCTTCCGTTGTGAATTCAGGGACGCCTGAGATGGTGACACGTGTCCAGACGGTTGTAACCGTCTTGGTGGTGCACGATTGTATTTCTTCTAGAAGATTACTGCTGTAATCTGGTGTGGCACCTTATCGTGTGGAGACAGGTGAATAAATAAATCCCAAGTCTGGGTAAATAATATCCAGGTCTGGATATTTAGGCGGGAGTGTTTATTTCAGGATTTTCATCCTTTGTCTATGGGGGAAAGCGCGAAGGTTTATAATTTCCTTTGGGCGCGCAAGTGTTGACTGTTGACTGTTCTTTGAGTCTTTATTTGTGAGACCATTGCGCGGCCGCGCAAGGTACAAGGCTGAAAAGTGAGGTTGTGGTATGGTCCCAGGCACTTATTATGAGGTTTTTGGGACCTTACCCCTTCACGTCTTAAGATTTTTGTTGGTAATAGTCGGTTTTAACTTTTAAGTTTTAAGTACTCAAATTAAAATAGGTTTCTATATATTTGATGATAAGACAATTGCTTCTTAGCCTAGTGGCGGGATGTGCTTATCTCTATCTGTCGGAAAGAAGGAAACAAATAGTATAGGGGCTAGTGTGTAATATGGTGGACTATATAAACACCATCTTTGTATAACCCTAATTTAGAGAACAATTCAATTTCAATACAAAAACAATTCCAAACCACAGTGCTTTTCTCTATACAAAACAACATGGTATCAGAGCAGAGTTTCTGATCCGTGGATCATCTGTTCGTCAATCTCAAACCAATCTCAAACCAAAAAAAAAAAAAAAACAAAACCCCAAAATCGTTCGACCAAATCAATCGTTCAACAAACCGTTCGACCAAACCTTTTAAATCTGTGTTTTCTCTGTTTCTTCGTTGCCCCGTCTTCATAGTTTCACATCAGCCCGTATCGCCCAGATCCAAAATCAAAATCAAGTTTCGAGAAAAAAAGGGTCAGAGATCCGTTCCTAATTGTCTTCGTCCTTCAGTCTGCGTTGCTCCCAATGAACCTTCGTCCAAACCTTCTCTTTGATCCTACGAACCCTTCCTTTTATTCACAAACAAAACCCCACGAACCCTCTTTGATCCTACGAACCCTTCCTTTTCTTCATACTACATACATGAAGTCTTTTGGTTGTTTTATGTTGAAGAAATATAATAAATCCTCCACTAAAACCCTATCAAAGATATCCACGTGAATATCTAGTGCCCTCCATATTGGAATAATAATATATATTATATACAACGAACCCTCTACGAACCCTCTTTGAACCTTCAAGCCCAGGAACCCTTCCTCATCCAACGAACCTTTAATCTTCGTCGTCAAAAATAAAAAAAATGGAAATCAACCATGGAAAAAACAGTTCTTGGATATTCGATTCTGGTGCCACTGACACCATGACGTTTGAACTGTTAGACATACGGTCAATGTCTAATCCTCAAAAAACCAAAATTCATACTGCAAACAACAGAACGATGCAAGTGAAAGGAGGAGGAACAATTGAGATTTCACCAACTATGAAATTATCAAATTGTCTTTATGTTCCATCATTATCACACAAATTGCTCTCAATTAGCCATATCACCAAAGAGTTAAATTGCACGGTACTAATGAATCCTACTTTCTGCCTTCTACAGGATATCAGGACGGGTGTGATTATTGGACGTGGTACTGAGCGCCAAGGATTTTACTACGTGGATGAAGTGGCTCAACAGGGTACTGTGATGTTGGCACATGGAACTGAAAATCGAGAAGCCTGGCTATGGCATAGACCTTTGGGACACCCATCCAATGGTTATTCGCACCTTTTGTTTCCAAAACTTTTCCATTCAAATGGGAAAATAGATTGTGAAACCTGTCTTCATGCCAAAAGCCATCGACAACCATTTAAACCTAGCAATACGAAAGTTATTTCACCTTTTTCACTAATCCATTCTGATGTGTGGGGTCCTGCTCCTATGATTGGGGGGGCAGGGTCTTCGGTACTTCATACTATTCGTGGATGATTGCACTCGCATGACATGAGTATATTTTTTTAAAAACAAATCCGAAGTTTACGAAAAATGTATTACATTTTATGCTATGATTCAAACTCAATTCTGAACTCAAATCCAAATTCTTCGATCCGACAATGGGGGGGGGGGGGAATTTGTCAATACACACATGAAACAATTATTTATAACCAAAGGATTAATTCATCAAACTTCTTGTTCTCATACCCCCGAACAAAACGGTGTTTCCGAACGAAAAAACCGTATTATTCTTGAAATGACTCGAGCCCTTTTAATCGAATCCCAGGTTCCTAAATCTTTCTGGCCGGAGGCAGTTGCAACCTCTGTGTATCTTCTGAATCGGCTTCTGTAACATTCCTATTTTTTATCAAATAAGAATTATAGGTTTGTTTAAAATTATTGTCCACTAGTAACTAGTTTTATTTTTAATAATTATTCGACCCAAATAGTTTTAAAGACTATTTAATATATAGTTGGTTGGAATGTTATAAAAGTCTATAAAAACCTATATTATTAGACGGGTAGATTACGGGTAAGTCGACTGTTAGAAATATGAAGTACCTAAACGAGCCTAGTGACCGTATAATAATTAAATTATAAAAATACATTGTATTTGGACCTACTCCGTTTTTAATAAAACTTGGTTCAAAATGTAGACAAAAATATTCTCGTTCTAAAGACATATTTTTTATTTTATAAAACGTAATATTTTAGAAGTTATAAGCGCCAAATAAGTGAAACAGTTAAATTAATTATAATATATAATAATAAAATAATTAAAACTTAATATATATTTACGTTTACTTTAAAATAATAAAATATTTAAAACTAACATAAATTGTGATATGTGATATGTACGTGTTGGCTTGTCCTACCAAGGAAAAAAAATAAAAAAAAAATATAGAATTTGTGAAATTCTATCTTGTACGTGTCTTCCTAATATGGAATAATAAGATGACAAAGCTTTTTATACTTTTACTATAAATAGATGAGACCAAGGCGCTTTAAAAGTGTTCAGAATCTTTCCCCTTCTTTAGTCTCATCTATCGCCCTCTTTCTTTTTCATACATATAATTTTATTTTATTGATCCTATAATAATAATAAAGCCATGTCTCGTTTTAAGTGTTTTAACTCCGGATCACCGCTACCCTTTTCCGATTGATCTGAGCCCCATAACACATTTCAAGGCTCTGCCTGACTAAGTTCGTTGGGGTTCTGTCTCGTGACATAGGGACAAGGTTGAATTAGGGGTACTATATTTAACACGGGTACAAATATATATATATATATATATTTAAAATAGCTCAGAAGTTATACCTAAAATTTATATCAGGAGACTTTCTAGTTAAATCCTAAAGTTACAAAGTGGGTCCATTCTCTTTTCTCACTATTTTATTCCCTTTTTCTTTATGATATAATTATATTCAAAAAATGTCCCAAATTGATCCATAAGTAAAAACCCGGACCCCTGAAACCCCAATCCATATCAAAAAAAAAATAAAGAAATCAAGACTGGTGGTCTTCTCGCGGGCCGCGTAAAGAATAAGCAGAAGGTCACGCGGGCCGCGACAGCTTGTAGGTCTACGGATATGCATAAAGGCCACGTGTCGTCACACGTGTCGCGACCACCGGTGACTCAGCAACATCCGATCTGATCCACACTCCCACGTGGGCCGCGTAAAGGTTGGCCAGGAGTTCACGCGGGCCGCGACAGGCCTGAATTTCAGCTATAAATAGCCTAGCACAGGGGCTTTCATTCTGTGTCGACGAAAACTTTCAAAAATGAAAGTATACTGCTCTGAAGTAGAAATTACAATTAAATTAGCGAGGCACTGCTACAATACAGGGTATTAACTCAATCGCTGCTACGATTCAATGTCCGATCGAGTGAAACTATCCAATGGATGTTTAAGTGCTGCCCACATTAGGGTTATGCTTTGTCATTCGTCGTGAATTCGATGGATGTTTAAGTATCGCACTTTGTCATTCGTTGTGAAGGTTTAATCTCGTGAGTTATCGTAAATGCTGTATTAGTTACTGACCTAGTTCGTGTGCATTATTATTTAATTAGGGTACAAGGCTAATCAGTAGGCTAATCTCTGCCCGTTTAAATCTGCAAGGTGAGTCATTATCTTTTTATCAAAAGCATTTTACAATACTCCATTTTCAAATGTTATAATTACAGGGAGTAAGTCGTGGTAATCTTAATCACTGGCTAGTGGGGTATTGTGTACATTACTAATTTCTCACGGGTTAGGCTATAAGCCTTAACACAGGTTAGGCTAATAAGCCCTAACAGTGATATATCATCACTAATTGGGTGACAGGACCCAATAGTGGTATGACCATCGTCACCAGGAGGTGACACAGCGCCAGATAACAATAAGATAGAAGCCATTGTAATCGCTCTTATGCTGTAATTTATAACTAAGGGTCATTTTATAAAACCTGAATGAACTCACCAGTATTTCCTGCTGACCAAATATTTTTAAAATGCATTTCAGGTAATTACAGTAGATCAGGAATTAGAGTTGGATGCGGCACCAACCAGGCTTACAGAAGTGGCTTATTTTATAAATTAAATTAAATTAAGAAAAGTTGTTTTATGTATTCGAATTTATCCTATATTAAAGCTACCTTTTAAAACATGGTTTTATTCCATCTATTTAATAAATAAAATCCGGTGTTTTCTAAACTCTGATATTTTTCCCAACTCACGGTTCTGATGAAATTTCCGCTGCACTACTTTTCAAAATAACCACCGGTACCACTTGGCTGCTCGCGGCTCTCGATTCCATCCACGGTTGGGTCGGGGGACGTGACAGAAGGTGGTATCCGAGCCACTGATCTAAGCCAATAGGTGTTGTGATAAAACCTAAGCTTAAATAAAAGAGTTAGGAAATTGCTATTAACTGGTAGCACACATGATAGCATTTAGACTTGAACTTAAGAAAAGATGCCTTAGTATAAGCTTCAAGATAAGCTAAATATTTGTGTAAATAAATGGTGATGGGTTTTGGTATGCCATGAGAATAAAAACTAGAACGTTGCAAGTATAATAAATAAGCAATAACACTTGACCACTGTTATTCTTATTTATTGGTACTACTTTGTTCTAGAATATGACCAGTCAGGTGAATATTAACTTCCTGACTCGTTGTTGAAAGTTATAATGCACTTTCCAAATCATGATTTAAATACTATTTACGGGAAATATAAATTTCTTCTCCGGCAAGACTGGGTATGGTGTAGCAGACTCTCCAGTTTGTCCGGATATAATGGGGTTACCTCTCCGGCCTAGAACCGGGTAAGAAGGTACATAATATGTCAAGCAAGTGACAAGATTTCCCTAAATAGCATCATGACCTGATATCTGACTTGTTTTTGGAAATATGAATCTGTTAAATACATTGACCTTACGAAGGGTAGGTATATTACAACATGTGAAATATATGATTATATAGATATGTATATCTATAAGGGAATCCAAAAACCATAAGGATTGACAATTTGGAATAAAGCACAAGCATATATGCCAATGATAATTATAGATTTCTTTATCAGGAATCTCTCGTATACATCTATCATTCTGATATCAAACATTATTTCGTTTGATCATCTACCACGTAACTCGTGCGACAATATAAACAATGGAAACCCTTTAAGTTGGGACACCATCAAAAGTATAAGAATTACCAATGCGTTACCATAAACTATTAACGCAATTAAGAAGCATGTAAAGTTGTGCTAGTGCACAAGAAAACACATGAAACTTAAATTATACGTCCACAGACGTTGAAGTATATCACACACGACTTTCAAGGCAAGACCTTTGGAAGACATGGTTGGCACGACAACAACGATGCCAATCCCGTCAGTGGTAGAACTACTAAAGCGGCACTTTGCCACGTGATCCTACAAACGACATGAATCTCGCTGAGGTGCGTTGGAACAAGATTTCACAACCATCGGTGCACAGTCTAATCAGAGTCATAATTATTATCACTGCAAAAGGAGTCACATACCTTTGCAATTTCCCTATTTCATTTTATTCGACATTCCATGATAATATCACTTAACAACGGTTATCACACGAAATTCCAGATAAAAGTTCTTATATTTCTTTCGTTGAAATTCTGACTTCTGCATATAATAAGTTAACTTTCGTGTTTCTACTTTCCTTAACGGTCATCATACCATGAGGAATTCTTTCATAGTAGCGAATATTGATCTATTTCATTTCTTGGTAAATCCACACGTTACACATGCACTATTTGTTGTGCATGTGGTTCGTTTGATTTATGAAAACCACTGGAGGGCTTCATTCCAATTTGTTGTTTAATCCAAACTCAAATATCATTTCGCTATACTTGAGTTTTGGCACTGTGAACCGCATTATTGCAAAACGATGACCCTTTGATATCGAGTCAATGAATTTCTGGAAAAACTCAATTTTCTTTGGTATACATGGTTTTTGTTGTGACCATGTCCGAACTTTCTTATTAAAACTTGTTTTGTTTAAACCAAGTTCAATTGTTTAAACTTGCTCGCATTACATATTCAATTCAAGGTCCCATATGATGAATTGAAGCCATCATATTCGAAATAATTCCAACAAACACTTCAATTCTCTTGAACTATAACATGCTTGTTTGGTCTTTAACTTCCTTGAAACGTTTCTTTGATCACGATCACCTTGTGGTGACGTTTTCACAAATCTGAAGCTTGCACTAATCTCGTTTGCACACATCATATACAGATTTAATTATTTATTTATTTATATTAAATCTACTTTATTGGTTTATCCTATAAAAGTAATCTTAACACAATCGTGTGCTAAGATAATGATACACAAATTCATGTCATATCTCAGTGTATCTCTTAACAGTTTCTACAACATCAATTGAGCATTTTTGATCTTTTTGATCGAAAAACATTATTCAATTGTTTCAATTTCAATCGAAAATCCTACTAGATTTGTTTGAAACAAACATTCGAATTTACTTCGTTGAACTTTCAATTGGTTTCAAGCATGGTGAATTCATTCAGTCACCACTATTATTATTTCGATTACTATGACACCTTGTGGTGGCATTTTCTTTAATTTAAAACTTGAGCTAACCTCATTTTCACATCTGATATACGGATTTTAATTTCTGTTGATTCATTATCTTAAAACAGTCTTAATACAATTATGTGTTAAGATAAGAGTACACAAATTCGTATTATATTCCGTGTACCTCAAAAGATTCTTTCATCATTAATCGAAAAATCTATGATATTCATTTGGTCTTTTCATCATTAATTGAAAATCCTATTCGAAATGAATATCCAAATTTACTTCATTAAAACTTCCAGTTGATTACAAAAACGGTGAAATTGTTCGGTCACCATAATTATTGAATTATTTCAATCATTTCGACACCTCGTGGCGTCGGTACAGACTTGTAGCTTGAGCTAATCTATATATACCTTTTGCTTGACTCATCCTTGAAAGT
Source organism: Helianthus tuberosus (assembly GCA_030545235.1). Classification (NCBI taxonomy): domain Eukaryota; kingdom Viridiplantae; phylum Streptophyta; class Magnoliopsida; order Asterales; family Asteraceae; genus Helianthus; species Helianthus tuberosus. The sequence goes on along the minus strand of CM060439.1, from coordinate 51,546,287 downwards.
GGTCTTAATACAACTATATGTTAAGACAATGATACACTAAACTCTGTTGAATATCGGTGTATCCTTGCTATTCAATAAATGTCCACACATTGATTTTTTTCTCATATCATAATTCGATAGTTGACAATCATTTTTTTTCGTGCTTCTATTTCATTCGAACTTATTAATTCTGAGTCTTCCTCAGTTGATAATCAAAGTAAGTTTTCTTTTGACAATGAATTTTATTGATTCTAAAAATCATTCACATTTAATTTAGACATCTATTTGATCATATATCTCTTTTGGCTTGAACTTGGTCACCTTAGAAATTATATCGTTTCATCTCGTTCATTTGACATTGATTTTTCAAATAATGCAGTTGAACCATTTAGTCCTATTTATTGTACAACTCATATTCACAAAATTTGATGTTTTGATTAGGTATCATTTACCTTAATATTATTTTTATTGACTAAGACGTGACATAACTCTAAAAGAAATATTGTAGCCCAAATCTCGAGGACGAGATTTAAAACAAGGTGGGGAGGATGTAACATTCCTATTTTTTATCATATAAGAATTATAGGTTTGTTTAAAATTATTGGTGATACACTCTAATTTACACATATTTTAGTTCCCCGTTTTACCCCTATTTTATGCGTTTTTGGCCGTAAAACCGTCGTTCGGATACTTATTTATCTACATTTGTGTTTACAGGCCTAAAACTGCATTCCAGACAAGATGATAGCAAAAACAAGGACTTTCCGGACAAAACGACAAAGCTGCGGACTTTCTGTTAAGGATTCTGAACTGGGCCTGTGGAACGACCGTTCCACCTGATGCACGGTCGTGCATCTCCGACAACGCTGATCATCTCGGCAATGAACGATCGGTGCGGCTGGGCGTTCCAGGGAAACAAGCGACTTGGTGAAGAACGGTCGTTCCATCTGAGGAACGACCGTGCGTCTCCGGTGAATCAACAGAGTCTCGGAACTGAACGGTAGGTGCGACTTGGCGTGCAACATGAAGCCCGGAACTGAACGACCGTTCCACACAAAGAACGGTCGTTCCATTTCAGATCTGGTCAACGATCCGATGACGTATGCGGTATGGTGACCCATGTCCAATAATTGAATAAAGTGAACGGTCGTTCCACAGGGAGAACGACCGTGCAACAGCAAAAAAGTATAAAAACACAGCAGAAACATTCTGCTCGATATTCTGGATTTTTGGAGAGCTCTCAGGCGATTTTCAGGCTCCGGAGGCATTAGCTTTCACCCGGATTCAAGCCACATTGTCTCGTTTAGCTCGATTACTACCCGGATCCTTAGTCTAGTACTTGTTTATGGTTTGATTTTCTAATCTTTCCAAGTTTTTGTTAATCTTTCAAGTACTTAGATTATGATTTATGTATTATTGTAGCCTTTGGGCAAAAACACAACAATCCCTTGCTAGATTATAACCATTAGTTTGTTAAACTTTGTTTGTAATGACATTTGAAGTATTTTCTATGTTAATCTTTGATGATTAGTTTGCAACCTTGTTATTGATATTGAACTCTTGATTATAAGTAATTATGTTGGATGATTGGTGCTTGGTTAGTTAAGATAGTTGAAAAATGAAGCTTAATTAATCTTGTATTAGTAAACTTTGAATTTGGTTAACTAGTTTAACTTGGTTTAAATGTATGCATCATGATACTAGAAATGGTTAGTGATTTAATAAAATGTAATTATTGTTAATCAAGAGAGCTTGCCGTCACGTAAGGGCCTAAACGGGTTAGATGGTGTCGTTATAAATTCTTGCCATGATTTGTTAGCTTAGTTAGTAGTTTAGGCCAAAATTGCTATCTTAGTGAATTATTGTGTAAGATTTGTAAAATGAACTCGGTTGTGATTTAATCTAGATTATGCTTATCTCGGTGGTTGCATTGTGTTTATCGGTGTCGCTTTCCTTGTTTAAGTGAGGTTAGAATAATCCTAACGGCTGACTAACTTATTTTTAAGAGATTTTCATAGACATTTATCAATTGCACGTTAAAGAACAATTTTAGGTGGTTAAAGTGTGTTTATCGTTTTAGCTTTCCGAATGATTGTCATGTTAGGATTCCCGAAAGGGATACTAATTGTTTTAAATTGGAAAATTGACCGAATGCTTCTAGTGCCAAAACTGACTTAGTTGACATGCTGTGGTTGTGTATTTAGCAAGGCTTTTTATCTACTTTCTATTATGTTTTTATTATGTATTTGGTTATGTTTACTTTAGTTTAGTTTAAAATCACAAAACCTATGTTTTTACCGGTAGTTTAGTGACAAAGGTCTAGTACTAATTCTCCGCTCATTTCCTTGGATCGATACTTGGTTCTTACCGATACTTTATTACATATATGACGGGGTACACTTGCCTCTTTCGTGTGTGTTTTGATGTAAAAGTAATAATCACTTTTATAAATTTAAAACCCAATCGTGTGTAATTCATTGCAAAATATTATGTATATATACGCACACGTCAAGTTTTTGGCGCCGTTACCGGGGAAATGGCGAGTTTTAGGAACGACCCGAGTCATTTGGTTATCGGTGTAAATACTTGTTAATATTTGTGTATAATTTCTTGATTATTTATTTGTTTATTTATTTGTTAATATTTCTTGTTTTTATTCGATTTATTCATTTTTGCGTTATTTTTGTTTCATTTATTTATTTTGATCCGGATTTATTTATTTGTTTATTCTTTGGGTTTTCGGCACCCTAAAGCCAATTTTTTGTATTAGTCGATTCATTTATTTATTTTGTTGATTTTTTATAAAATTTCGGGCCAATTTTTCGGATTTTTATAAAATTTTCAGCCCATTTCTAATAATTTTCTGCTTCTGTTCAGCTGAAAAAAAAAACAGCATTATTTAATTAATAAAATATTCACCGTGTCGAATTTTCGTTTGCAGGTTGATGTTCTCGACCCCCGCTCCAGAACTTGTTGAACCGTCTGACGAACCCGAACGTGATCTTCAGAGGCGTCTTCGCGCGAAAGGGCGTGCGGTTGGGCTATTGCTCGCATCTGGCGGGCCGGATTCGGTGGTACCTACTGAAGCCGAGGGCTCAGGAGGAAACATAACCATGGCAGACGATAATCAACCGTTGAATGAGTCTAACCAGCCTGGAGCGACAGGCTTGGAGCCGAGTATCCTTAGACCTACTATTGATGCACCTAATTTTGAAATAAAATCTAGTATAATTAATATGGTGCAGAATTCGGTGCAGTTCGACGGACGCGAACATGAGGATCCCGGACGACATATTGCGGCTTTTCTCGAAGTGTGTTCCACGTTTAAAATGAGGGATGTTTCGGAGGATGCCGTTCGGTTACGGTTGTTTCCTTTCTCACTGCGTGACAAAGCCAGAGCATGGCTTATGTCACTGCCAGCTGGGTCCATCAGGACCTGGAATGGGTTGGCGGAGCTATTTATGAAAAAGTACTTTCCACCCGAGAAGACAACCAAGTTAAGGAACCGAGTGGTGACCTTTCGTCAGGATGAGGGTGAGTCGTTGCATGCAGCGTGGGAGAGATTCAAGGATCTGTTACTTGATGTTCCACATCACGGGTTCACCAAGAGACAGTTAGTCTTGACATTCTATCAGGGGCTGAGCTACAATACGCAGGAGCGATTAGATATGAATGCAGGAGGTGATTTGGGGACAAAGACTCCCAATGAGGCTTACGATATCATTGAAAAGGCTGCGTTGAAGTCTAGCTCTCGCCGCGAAGGAGATAGGAGTCGGGCTACATCATCATCATCAGGATCCCGCGCAGGAGTGCATGCTGTTGACGACTATACGGCTATTACTGCTCAGATATCGGCTCTCGCATCGAGATTCGACAGGTCCCAGATGATTGCGCATGCGGGCTCGGGTTGTGACCAGTGTGGTGTGTCACACGAGCCTGGGGCATGTTTTCAGGGAGTCGGATACGAGGGCCACGAAGAGGTAGATTTCGTGGGTAATCAAGTTAGGCCGCAAAACAACCCTTACAGTAACACCTACAATCCCGGTTGGAGAAATCACCCAAATTTTGGGTGGCGTGCAAACACAGGAAATCAAAATCCTTTGGGATTCACTCCACGCGCTCCAGCGCAGCAGCATCAGGGTCAGGGTCAGGGTCAGGGTCAGCATTATCAGCAGTACAACCAATCCTACCAACAGCGTTCATACCCGCATCAGAATCAAGGCTCTGGGAGTAGTTCCCAGCAGCAGGCCCCTCAGTCTAGTTCTAAGCTGGAGGAGATGATGTCCCAGCTTCTTACTAGCTCCTCGAGCGCGAATCAGCTAGCTGAAAAACGCTATCAGCAGAGCGAGGATCGTTTTCTCTCTCATGAGGGAGAAATGAGGAGCCACAAGGCCTCGATTCAGAACATAGAGAATCAGGTTGGTCAGCTGGCACAGATGATGTCAAAGAGACCCCAGGGTGGTCTCCCGGGCAATACTGAGACAAACCCGGGCCCGCATAGAGATGTGAATGCGGTGATGACCAGGAGTGGAAAACCTACCGGACCCGTCATATCGGACTCACCACCGATCACTGAAGCGGTCCCGACCGACACACCGGATGAGGTGCATGCCAGGCTCCGCCCAGCAAGTACAGCACAAGTCCAGGAGCCGGTCACAGGTTACAAGCCTCCAGTGCCCTATCCAGGAAGGTTGAAGAAGCAGAAGATGGATGAACAAAACGGTAAGTTTCTTGAGATGTTTAAGCAATTGCATATAAACATACCGTTTGTTGAGGCTTTGGCACAGATGCCAAAGTATGCGAAGTTTCTGAAAGACATCCTTTCAAACAAGCAAAAACTTGAGGACATGTCTTGTGTGGTTATGAATGAAAGCTGCTCTGCTATTCTCCAGAATCGCCTGCCTACAAAAATGGGCGATCCAGGCAGTTTCACGCTTCCCTGCCTCATAGGCAATCTGTCAGTCAGTAATGCGTTAGCAGATCTAGGAGCGAGTATAAACCTTATGCCCTATAAGGTTTTTACAAAGTTGGATCTAGGTGAGCCGTCACCTACGAGGATGAGTATTCGACTTGCGGATCGTTCTGTCAAGTATCCACGCGGGTTTGTAGAGAATATGCTTGTTAAGATTGACAAGTTTGTATTTCCCGTGGATTTTGTTATCCTGGACATGGATGAGGACTCGAGAGTGCCTCTGATACTCGGACGCCCGTTTTTGAATACCGCCCGGACGATTGTGGACTAGGCGGCGGGCGAGATCACACTCCGAGTAGATGATGAGCATGTGATGTTTGACATTAAACGTTCTATGCAGCATCCTCTGAGTCAGGACGACGCGCTCTATTATGTTGACATTGTTGACACTTATGTGAGCACGCATTTCCAGGGTACGATCGAGGAGATAGATTCGGACACACATCTGTTGTGTGGGGACTTAGATGGCATTACGCAGGAGGGCCACTATTTAGAGCAGCCAGTCTATCAGATTGGTGATGATAGTCACCAGAGTCCGGATCGTTTCACAGAAATTGATCGCGAGAGTGAAGTGAAGTCGAAGCCTTCAGTGGAAGATCCTCCTACCTTGGAGCTTAAAGAGCTCCCACCGCACCTAGAGTACGCATTTCTTGATGAGGAGCGTCATTTGCCTGTCATTATTTCATCTGGTTTGGCGGGAGAGGAAAAGAGCAGACTGCTTAATGTGTTGAAACTTCATAAGAAAGCAATCGCTTGGAAAATCATGGACATTAAAGGTATAAATCCCTCCTTCTGTACACATAAAATTCTTATGGGGGATCAGTTCAAGCCGTGTGCGCAGCACCAGAGGCGGCTGAACCCGAACATGCAAGAGGTCGTTAAAAAGGAAGTGATTAAGTTGTTAGATGCTGGTATGATCTATCCCATTTCCGACTTTGTTTGGGTCAGCCCTGTGCAGGTAGTGCCCAAAAAGGGGGGCATGACTGTGGTCACGAACGATAGGAATGAGCTCATTCCAACCAGTGTTAGGGGTATCGGATCAGAGTAGGCTCAAGCGGAAGCGGAACAAACACACACACACACTAGCAGAAAATAAAGAACACGAGAATTTACGTGGTTCGGTCAAGGTGACCTACGTCCACGGGTTGCAACTAGGGTTTTACTTTATTAGATGCTCACAACTGTTTTCAGAATGATACAGACTACAATTACATCATAGGTATTTATAGAACAAGATTAGGGTTTCCTACTTGGTTAACAAGTTAACTAAGTGGGTCTAATAACTAGGGCCGGCTAACCCTAATTAGGGCCGGCTACCCTAAAGCCTACGAACCCAACAATCTCCCACTCGGAGGCTTTGCATAGTCCACAAAGTGCATCCAAGAAACCCATCACCAGTAACTTCAGTAATCTTTACGTTCAAGTCTTCCCAGCCTCCAGTTCCAAGAACAAGCTAAGACTTCAGTCACATCCAAGCCACCTAGTTGCAACCACACCTCTCATCAAGTACCTGAGAGACCAGTTGAAGCTCCCACAAGCTCCAACCCAACAGTCTTATCAGACTCATTCTCTATCTCAACCGGCTTGCACGATCCACCAGCTCCAGAGATACACCGAGAATTAATACCACTCTCCACATTTTGCAAACTATTTCCAGGAGAGCCTTTTTCTTCAGTCGGAACCTTCGTCTTCAAAACCCAACGGTTCTTTGTGATTGTACCCGGAACACGACCCGTGCTCCCACTATCACCAAATCCCCTGACTGGCTTAAACTTAGACCCCCGACCACATTCAACTGACATCCCCAAAGCACTAGGATTCAAGTTCGCAAATTGAACCCTCTTCCGCTTACTAGATTCAGTGAACCAGACTTTATGTTGTACAGGGACGGCTACTCCCTCAGCAGGTATCTCAACTAGATACAACGATCCTCGTCTCCTCCCACAGGCAACAACAAGATTTCCATCAATCACCTTCCACTTCCCACCACCAAACTTAACATCTAGTCCCTGTTTATCCAGTTGACTAACAGAAATAAGTTTCTTCGTTAAACCTGGAATTACCCTGACGTTCTTTAAGTTCCATGTAGTGCCCAGTGGAGTCTTCAGATTGACATCTCCCATACCCGTAACATTAAGAACATGACCGTTAGCTAATCATACCTTTCCAAAGTCTCCTTTTTTCAGATTCACCATCGTCTCCCCGCTGTGCATGGCGTGAAACGAAGAACCAGAATCCATAGCCCAAGAATCTATAGACTCTTCACAGCAAACCAGTACGTCACCGTCAGATTCATCTGACACAACACTGTTTACATGCTGGCTACCACCCTCTTTCTTAGGATCAGGACACTCGTTTTTAACATGCCCCTTTTCACCACAGTTCCAGCACCTCACATTCTTCCCAGCTTTAGACAAGCTTTTCCCACGACTCCCACTGCTTCTGTTTTTACCTCTTCCCCTGCTAACACTGAGCATACCAGAAGTAGATCCTCCATTAGTGTTCCTCCGGCGAACATCTTCACCCAAAACACTATCCCGGACCCGATCAAACTTCAAATTTCCAGTTCCAGCAGTTTCAGTGACCGTTGTCACAAATCCTGACCAACTATCAGGTAAGGAAGATAACAAAACCACAGCCTGAGTGTCATCATCCAACTTCATGCCCACAGTTGCTAACCTGGACAAAATTGAATTTACTTCGTTAATGTGATCAGCAACTGAACTGCCCTCGTTCATCCTCATATTAAACAGTTCCCTCATCAAGAACACCCTATTACCGGCAGACGGCTTCTCATACATATTTGACAGAGCTGCTAACATATCACGAGCAGTTGTTTCTTTCATGATATTAAATGCAACGTTCCTCGTCAAAGCCAATGTAATTTTACCTCTTGCCTTTTTGTCCTTTGAGTTCCAAATTGCTTCGGCAGCTTTATCCATTCCAGCAGGTTTTTCTTCCAGTACCACATCCAAATCGCATTCACCAAGCAACGCCTCTATTTGCATTCTCCACCAAGCAAAATCAGTACCGTTGAACTTCTCGATTCGGAACTTCCCGTCTTCAGCCATAGCAAACGAGAAAAACCAGAAAAAACCACAAGGAACCAAGCAACCGAAACCCGAGCAACCTTCAATAAACCAAAAACCCGAAGCACCCGAACCAGCGACTTCTCTTGCAAACCCGAGCGTAAAATCAGCGAATAACCAGGGTTCAAGAACCGAAACCCTAATCGCCAAACACCCCAAAAATCACCAGATCTGCAACAGCAAACCCTACGACGCAAACCCTAGACCTTACGAGCCGTAACCAGAGAATAGGTACGGGCCATAAACAAGTCAGCGGCGACGGCAGCAACAGCAGATCAAGATCTCTCGTCCAGCTCTCTCTTTCTCCTGCGATAACCGTGTGAACCGTGTATTTTACTGAACCTTTGGCTCTGATACCACTTGTTAGGGGTATCGGATCAGAGTAGGCTCAAGCGGAAGCGGAACAAACACACACACACACTAGCAGAAAATAAAGAACACGAGAATTTACGTGGTTCGGTCAAGGTGACTTACGTCCACGGGTTGCAACTAGGGTTTTACTTTATTAGATGCTCACAACTGTTTTCAGAATGATACAGACTACAATTACATCATAGGTATTTATAGAACAAGATTAGGGTTTCCTACTTGGTTAACAAGTTAACTAAGTGGGCCTAATAACTAGGGCCGGCTAACCCTAATTAGGGCTGGCTACCCTAAAGCCTACGAACCCAACAACCAGGACGGTCACCGGATGGCGGGTTTGCATCGATTATCGCAAACTCAACGACGCCACCCGCAAGGACCACTTCCCGCTTCCATTCATTGATCAAATGTTGGAGCGTCTGTCAGGGGAGTTATATTATTGTTTTCTGGATGGGTTCTCGGGTTACTTTCAAATTCCTATCGCTCCTGAGGACCAGGAGAAGACCACATTTACCTGTCCTTTCGGTACATTCGCCTACCGGCGTATGCCGTTTAGGCTGTGTAATGCGCCGGCTACTTTCCAGCGATGTATGGTCGCAATTTTCCACGACATGATTGAGGATTCCATGGAGGTGTTCATGGACGATTTTTCGGTATTTGGGGATTCCTTTGATCAGTGTCTGGAAAATTTGAAAAGAATGTTGAAGAGGTGTGAGGAGACCAATCCGGTCCTGAACTGGGAGAAATGCCACTTCATGGTGAAGGAGGGCATAGTTCTGGGACACAAAATCTCTCACGCGGGCATGGAAGTCGATCCAGCTAAGGTCGACGTTATATCACGACTTCCGCCCCCCACCTCTGTTCGTGCTATACGGAGCTTTCTCGGTCATGCCGGGTTCTATCGGCGATTCATCAAAGATTTTTCTAAAATCGCCAGACCCATGACTCGTTTGTTAGAGAAAGATGCTCCGTTCGTGTTTGTAGATGATTGCTTGAAGGTTTTTGACCTCCTCAAGCAAAAGTTGGTAGAGGCCCCTATTTTAGTCGCACCGGACTGGAGTTTGCCGTTTGAAATCATGTGCGACGTGAGTGATTACGCCATAGGGGCCGTTCTGGGTCAAAAGAAGGAAAAGCACTTCCATCCGATCTACTATGCGAGTAAAACTCTCCACGACGCTCAAGAGCATTATACCACGACTGAAAAAGAGCTCTTGGCGGTCGTTTTCGCATTCGATATATTTAGATCGTATTTAGTGCTTTCGAAAACCGTTGTATACACTGATCATGCAGCCATTAGATACCTCTTCAGCAAACAGGACGCTAAACCGCGTCTAATCAGATGGATCCTGTTGCTGCAAGAGTTTGATATTGAGATACAAGATAAAAAGGGTGCTTTGAATGTAGCTGCCGACCATCTGTCTCGGTTAGAGCACGGAGACATCGAGGATTCACGTTGGGATTCAATCAATGACAAGTTCCCACACGAATCTTTGATGGGTGTTGAGATATGTGATGAGTCGCCATGGTTCGCCGACCTAGCGAACTATCTTGCTTGCGGGATGCTGATAAAAGGGTTGACTCACCAGCAAAAGAGGAAATTCTTTTCGGATCTCAAGCACTACATATGGGACGACCCTTTCTTGTTCAAGGTGGGTGCTGATCAGGTGATTAGGAGATGTGTATCTGGGTCTGAGGCGACCGACATTCTGCGCCAGTGTCATGAGGGACCTACCGGAGGCCACCACGGAGCCAACTTCACCGCGAAGAAGGTGTTGGATTCCGGGTTTTACTGGCCGACCATTTTCCGTGACGCGCAGAGTTGGGTGAAAGCGTGCGATGCTTGTCAGAGGGCGACGAACATATCGGCACGCGATGAAATGCCCCAGAACTGGATACAGGTTTGTGAAGTCTTTGATGTTTGGGGGATAGACTTCATGGGACCGTTCCCCCCCTCACGTGGAAACAAATACATACTCGTGGCTGTTGATTATGTATCAAAGTGGGCGGAGGCGAAAGCCTTACCCACTAATGACGCCAGAGTAGTTGTAAGGTTTCTTAAGAGTTTGTTCGCCCGATTTGGCGCTCCAAAAGCGCTCATTAGTGACCGAGGGACTCATTTTTGCAATACACAGCTTGAAAAGGCTTTGTCCCGATACGGTGTGCATCACCGTTTATCCACACCATATCATCCGCAGACGAGCGGGCAGGTGGAGGTCACGAACCGTGGGCTTAAGCGCATCCTTGAGCGGTCGGTTGGAGCGAACCGCAAGGAGGGGTCGGACAAGCTTGATGAGGCATTATGGGCATTCCGTACAGCTTATAAGACCCCTATAGGGACCACCCCCTTTAGGTTGGTATACGGAAAGGCATGCCATTTACCGGTGGAGTTGGAGCACAAGGCTATGTGGGCATTGATAACCGCGAATTTGGACCTTAAAACCGGAGGTGAAGCCCGGTTTCTCCAAATTCATGAATTGGAAGAATTGCGGCACCAAGCCTATGAAAGCTCCGTACTCTACAAAGAGCACACGAAGAAACTTCACGACAAACGCTTGAAGGACCACAAACAATTCCAAGCGGGTGATCTTGTTCTTCTCTATAATTCACGGCTGCGCTTATTTCCTGGGAAGCTTCATTCACGCTGGACAGGACCATACACGGTTAAGGAAGTGTTTCCGTATGGTACTGTTGCAGTAGAGAACGCGGATGGCGTTATTTTCAAGGTAAATGGTCACCGGTTGAAGTTGTACGTTGCCGGGCCGATAGAATCGGCGGTGGAGGTGATTGAACTCCAAACCCCGCACACATCATAAGTGTGGGGAGGAGAGAGTCTACGCTACTGACTCGCGGATCAAAAATGTAGCAAGAGCGTATTTTGCGCTTTAGGGGTAGTTTAGTCTTTTTTGTAGTTTTTGTAGTTTTTCTAGTTTTTAGCTTTGAGTCTTGCTATCGACTCGTCGACAAAAATTTAGCATGAGTCTACGCTGCTGACTCGCCGACAAAAATGCAGCAGGAGCGTCTTTGGCGCTATCAGGGCAAAATTGTCCTTTTATTTGTTTATGTAGTTTTAGCGTAATTTAGGTTAGTTAGGTAGTTTTCGTTTGTTTGTTTAGTTTCCGTACGTGCCGGGTGAAGGTTCTGTATTGTAATATTGTTAGAACAGTTGGTGTGTCGAAAAAACGGCGAAAAACGGCCGAAACGGGTGCAGGAAATAGCTTCTGCAGAAATCTGCATCTGCAGCTCATGCACGATCGTTCTTCGGAATCGCACGACCGTGCGATTCCGAGGAAGCCGGAACGGTAGATCGCACCCTCGGTGCATTTCCGAGAACAGGCTGTGGGTTTTGAACGATCTCGGTGACGCACGACCGTTCCATTCCGGGGAACGACCGTGCCACAGGCTGAGGGCAATTTGGTCATTTTGCACACTATATATACCATTATCTGCTGCAAAATCCATCATTCGCGAACCCTAGCCGCTGCAGACCGTTCCAGGGCGATTTTTCACCGTTTCGCACGTTTTTTCGCACGATCAAACACTCAACTTCGCACGGTACGTCTCTAGTGTTAGATTTCTTGTTTTCTTTCTTTCTAGTGTAGTTTTCTTCCGATTTTTCAAGGAATTTTTAGGGTTCTCTTCATAAACAAATCGAAACCCTAACCCTTGTTAAATCGAAGTATCGTGAACACCCGGTTGATTTGCAGACCCCTGTTGACCCAATACTTGCTGAAATTTTGCAAAATCTGATTGTTCTAAGTTCAGGGGTCGAAGTCTGCAGATTCGGAAGTGCACGGTCGTTCCTCGGGTGGAACGGTCGTGCCTCGCCGGCTATTCTCGATATCGACTGGCTTGGCCTGTTAGTTCTCGGTGACGCACGAGCGTGCGTCCCGGAGAACGACCGTGCCATATGCCCAGTACAGTTGGACAGTAGCTTCATAATTGGCTGCTCGCTTGTTTTCAACTCTTTTTTTTCTCCTGTTTCTGTCTTCCTAACAACATTCCCCATTACAGATGGATCACCCTTTCCTGCAATTTGACCCCAACATCGAGAAAGAAGCGTTATGCATCGCGAAGCGCGATGAATTGTGGGCAAGACGGGAACAATTTGGCGAACCCCGATGGTTGGACTGGGAGGTCATGAGGGAATTAAATCAATATGACCGACTTGATGAAATGATGACTCCCGCGCTAGCAAACCTGGTCGGTTGCAACCGACCCGTGTACCAAGAGTTGACTATTGAATTCTTCGCCTCGTATCAGTATGAAAAGCCGGTTGCACATACAGAACCTGATTTCCGCTACAGGAATCGGGTCACCTTCAGGTTGTGTGGGCGATGGCATACATGGTCGGTGGGTCGTTTGGGACGGAGGCTTGGAATTTATATGCGGGAGGACATGGATGATCCCGACATCTTCAACGATCGGTTCAACTTCCCTAATGATGCAGCGCGAGAGGCATTCTGGGCACGTAACGCTATTGGAGGCCCCTACAACCCACAGATGTCTAAAGCTTCGCGACTCCGAGACCCTCTGGTGCGAGTGATGCACCATGTTTTCAGCCATTCTATTTGCGGACGCATGGACAGTCAAGGTAACTGTCCAACACCTGATTTGCTCTTTCTTTATGCGTTGGTTGACAAAGCACCGATCAACCTCGCCGCGCGAATGGCTGAGTACTTTGTCAAGTGTTCAGGGCGGACCCACAATAGTGAGATCCACGGCGGTCAGTACGTGACCGATATCGCGTACAATGAGCGATATATGACGCCGGGGGTGCTTAGAGGTCTCACTTTGATCACTGAGGGGGTGCATGTTGATATCCGGTCTTTGAAGTTTATGGGGGTTATTGCTGAGTTGGATGGGAGAGATAGGTTGAGGGGTTTGAATGGAGAGATATGGGACCCGTTGCCTCCAGCTGAGGAGGAACATGAGGATGAAGACGAAGAGATGGGAGAGCAGCACGAGCCACAGCCACCGACACCACCACACTCGCCGCAGCATCATGCATTTCATCAGCATGAGGATTGGCCTACTTTCTACCAGCAGTTCCAGGACATGCGTGTCACGCAGGAGCAGCATGGTACATACTTTGATCAGATCCAGCCAGGACGAGATTAGAGCCAGTCAGGCAGAGCTTCGGGCCACACATGACCGACTAGAGCAGCGCCAGGATACTCTATACCAGGGGGTGTCCGCGGGGTTTTTCTTATATGTTCGGGGAGATGCATCACGCATACCCCAACTATTTTCAGCACCCGCCGGAGTTCCCACCGTGGAACCCCCCTGGCTATGGCGATCAGGGCCCATCTGGCACGAGGCATGATGACGATGATGATGATGAGTAGTTTGCGGTAGTGGTAGCATTTGGTGGTGTTTTATGTTTCAGTACTTTACTTTTATTTGGGTGTTTATTTTGACTTTTATTTAAAACACCCCGGATATGTATTTTCAAACAATTTCCTGTCTGTTTTGTTTGGATGTTAGTATTTATGTACATTATGGTTGTTTGGTTTTTCTTTTTCTGTTATATTTTGGGTGTACACGACATACTTGCAGATTTTATCTATCGGATCTTGGACCGTAGCACGTACCAGTTAGAGCTTCGGAAGTCTCGTGGCACCAACATCATCTTGAGGGGAGTATTTTTATCCCTTTTCTCTATATTTCGGGTCTCGCATTGGGGACAATGCGAAGTTCAAGTGTGGGGAGGGGGTTAACTTTGTTAACTTAGCTTTGTTTGTCCTCATTTATTTATATAAAAAAAAACAGAAAAATCATTTAATAGTACTTGTGTTTTGTGTATTTGTTGGTGAAGGGGTAAGGTCCCAAAAACCTTATGACAAGCACTTGGGACCATACCACAACTTGATAAACTAGCCCTCATGACCTTGCGCGGCCGCGCACTGGTCTTACAAAGAAGGCTCAAAAGGAAGAAAGTAATCAGCAATCTGTAACCGCGCGCCCAAAGGAGAACATGAATCCTTGCGCCTTCCCCCCTTTTTACAAAGGATCAAAATCCTTTGTTCAATACTTCCGCCCAAATATCCAGACTTGGATATCATTTTACCCAGACTTGGGATTTATTCGTCTGTGTCCACACAGTAAGGTGTCACACTAGATTACAGCAGTAATCTTCTAGAAAGAATATGATCGTGCACCACCAAGACGGTTATAACCGTCTGGACACGTGTCATTACCATAAGCATCCCTGAAATCACAACGAAACCATGCAATTGAAGAAATGATCTCCACTTAATCACTTTCCACGTGACAATTCCTCAGCCATAGATCAAACCACGATCCGTGTGCATTCACATCGGATCAAGACAACTTAACGTTGGATCAAAGAACTTAACGGAAGAAGATATAACCGCTACGGCGTTAGCATCTTCCGTCATCTTTTCAATAACAGGTTTTCCCTCCCAAACTCCCGGTTATAAATAGGAGAACTGTTCAGGTACAAACGCAGATTACTCTCACTCCTCAAATACTTATCTTCTCCGATACCAATACTTATTCTCACGCCGGAGTCGGGTCAAGGAGAGAACCCTCTTCTCCCCCTGACGAGGCTAACGGTGTTCTTTTTTGCAGAACTACCGGAGAAGAAATTCCATTGCAACTGAATCAACCGAGAGAGAGCTAACCCTTTATGCGGATTCAAACCCCCTAACTATCTCGGTTCCGACCATTTAGTTAGTGTTTCTTCATTGGCGCCCACCGTTTTCTCAGTTTTCTAGTTTCTATCTCGTTTCGATTCAGTTCATTCCATTTTCTGTTGTTACAAATGGCAGAAAATTCGTCGTCTCACCGGCGACCTGATCCTCGACCAAATGTCGGAAACAGTTTACTAGTAGAAGAAACTCCAGAACATTGGTTTAGCAGATGCCAAACTGCATTAAACACAATGGTTATTCAAATCGCCAGATCTGGTTTACCGAACATCAGATCTGAGAAAGAAATTGATACCATAATATTGGACCCACCAACACCACGTAGGGGGGACATCCAATCCAACCAATATGGCAGTTATCAAAAACAGATACACATGGTTCAGGGAGGTCCATCACGGAGGTCAAATAAACGAAATTATGATCACCATTGGAGAGAACAGCAAGTCATATTTCCCGTTGTTCCTGGGGGCCCTCAGGAAGAACGACCAGTAATTATTACTGGTATTTTCGGTCATTACCGAATGGACTATATGTTTATAGATCCGGGGAGCTCGATGGACATCATATACGAACAGTGCTTTAAACAGCTTGATTCAGAAGACAAAGCACGTCTAGAGCCGGTCGATTTCCCCCTCACCGGATTCTGTAATGAAGCTGTATTCCCATTAGGGCAAATTGCTTTCCCAGTGACTTTATCAGACGGCGAACATTCACGAACAGTTACAGTCAATTTCATGGTCATGCCGGCAACATCACGTCATGATGTTCTACTCGGGAGAAGATCACAAAGGGAATTCAGCATGATCACTTCTATTCCACATGCTGCTTGCGGATTTCCAACAGAGACCGGAGTTGCAATCCTCTATTCAAGCAAAGAAGTCATGTATGTGGATGATGAACCACCAGCAAAGGTAGTCAAACCTTCAGCACCAAACGAACCAGAGAAATGGGTTCTGAACAACGAATATCCAGAGCAGACCATGTCACACCCCTTTCTACGGCGGAAGCACGAGGTGTGATCATGAAAGGTTCTCATTGCATACGAAGAGTAAACATGCTACATGCTCGTAAAATAACATTTAAATACCATAATTTGAAAACATACGTTAGCGTTTATATCGCTAAGTCGCATAAAACATTGTCTTAAAAGTTTACAACTTTATTCAAAGTTAAACACAAGCGACATCCACGAGCATAAGCTAGACCACGCGCACATCCATCCTAGTTACCTGAAATACATGTGAGTTTTTGGAAAAACGTCAACATAAAGTTGGTGTGAATTCATGCAGTTTTGTATTTCATGTTTGTATACTTTGTATGAAAACATAGTTTGTGAGTAAATCAAGTTTTCATATGTAAATCCAGTTTCATGTGTACACCACGTACGTCTGTATAATTCAATTTCTTCTTGAGTACCCCACGTACTCAAGTTTAATTCTCATTCTCTTGAGTACCCCACGTACTTCAAGTATAATTCAATCTTCTTGAGTACCCCACGTACTTCAAGTTATATATCAATTTTGTATGGTATGAATTTTATGTAAATACAGTATTTCTTTAATTATCAGATTGTTAATGGGTTGCAAAGCCATTAACATGTGACACGTCATAGGAAGCTACCAAACCTAAGGCATTTAATTGGTATATTCTGAGACACAAAAGCACCACTCGATTCTCGCCCCGACCGAGTGTGAGGCTGCCAGGCACCTGTTAGATCTAACCTTTTGTTCTGCGGTCTGAATGTATACGTTGATTAATGGTGCTTCTGTACCCTATTCGTGACACTATTTCTCATAACGCCTCCTACTTGGTTCTCGTTCTCACCAAGCGCGTTTCTTGTTATCATTTCTCATAGCGCCTTATACTTGGTTCTCGTCTCACCAAATGCGCTTCTCATATTCATATATTTCGTCACACTTGGTTCTCGTTCTCACCAAGTGTACTTCTTGTATTTATATCATACCATTTATAAATATTGTACTTTTGTACATGTATTTCACCCCCGAAGTTATAAAAACTGAAAACAGTTAAAGAGAAAAGGGGGAGCATGAACTCACAACTTTGCGTTCCTAGCGTCGTAAACTCCACCGGATTTGCTTACTTAACGTCGTAACCTATACGCGTTTTCTTATCGTTAGTCACTAGACTTGCGTCGCACAAGTACAGTCACTCTCTTTTGTATATATTCTTGTGTTAAAAATATTCTATATTTTTAACTACGTATCTTATTTATATTATTTTCTCCAAAAAAATAAATATAAGTCTTTTGTGTTTTGCACTTTGCACCCGAATCATGTATCTTGTGTCTTGTATGTGTATTTCTATGTTTATACTCCTCATGAGCATTTAGTGTATTTTTAAGTCTTAATACACTAGTACGTATAACACATACTATATACACTTAGCACAGAATTTGGTGATAAAATAATATATATTTTTCTCTCCAAAAATATATATACATAATATCCATTTTTATCCTTCAAGAAATCACCATTTCTTATCACCAAAAATTAGGGAAACCTTGGTAATACTTTTAAACACATTTTTAGGGAATAAGTTTATCAAAAACTTATATTTTTTTCTAAGTGTCAAAATTTATAAAAATTTTGACAGAGTTTCCCCTAAAAATGGAGGTTTCCCACGTTTTCAAAACGTGTGTTTATTTTCTTTTAAATCATCATCAATCATCAACAACAATTATCAACAATAATCGTCAACAAAAATCACTAATTTCATGAACTTGCATATTTACAAAAATGTGTAGTATCTTACTAGCACATTTAGTAAGTCTTGTTATCTTTAAAAATAAGTTTAATTTCTTAAAAACCTTATTTTTAAAGAATATGAAGTTTCACAACTTCTAGTCGGTTTTTACGAAAATTATTTCTTTGTTAAAGCTTTTGTTGCACAAGTGTCCATACACTTGTTTGTCCACAAAAACCACTTTTGTTTGTGTAAGATCCGGTTTTAAAACATGATTTCTTTAATGCTTGGTCCTTTGAAAATACCACTTGTAGATACATAGATCTACTAGTTTTAAACACTTTTGTACAAGTTAAAACCTTTTTACACAAGTTCATGGTTTATGTGTGGTAGGGTTTCACCCTTTTAACCCTTGTCACTTCTAAAATAGCTTTATGTTAAGATCCATGATCTTACCAAACCGGGTTAAATGATGATCCGAGCTACCACAACATAGATCGGGTCCAAATATTCACACAAATCAATTACTACAACTTTTACACAACACAAGAGCTATTAACCACCATTTTTCATACTTTTAGTAGACTTTAATGCTTCAACTTGTAAGATTCCGAGTTTTAACCGACAAAAATTCTTTTAACCACTTTAGATAAGTTCAAGAAGGTGTTTTAAGCATTATACCTCTAGCTCAAGGCTAGGGAAGAATCTAAGCACAAATCGAGTGGATAAAAGCAAAGTAGAGAGGTCCTTCGAGTTCCGTGAGCACCGAGCCTCGTTAGCGACCTTCTTACACCTTAATATCACCTTGGAATGGAAGAATGTGGATCGAAAATGATGGTGGCTTGAGGGGCTTGTTTGGCCGTAGCCTAGGAAGAAGGGAGGAAGGAGTTTGTGTGTTTTTGAGATGAAGTGAAAGTGGTCTTGAACTTGTGGTTTAAATAAGCTTTTATCCAACAAATGTTTACCCAAAAGGTTTTATGTCTTCTAAGTACAAGACACCACTTAATAAACAATCTAAATAAAATCATGGTGGGTCTTTTATGTTGGTAACCGTAAGTGGGGGGGGGGGTGTCTAGTTCCATTTCAAGAATTAGTTACAAGTTCTAGTTACTTGTTAAATGTTAGATTTAGTGTGTAAGTATGTTATATAATGTGAAGTGTGTTAGGGTGTTCGGGGACCCTAACTAGCTTAGAAAAATAAAAACAATGCTTCTAGCATTATTTTGGTGTTCCGGGTAATATCCGGTTGTTCGGTTACATACCGATTCGTTAAAGTGCTAAATTACACTTTTTAGTGTCGTTTAAGTACCTTTCTTGTACTCTTTCAATTCCCAACGCTTAGGGAAATATTCTGGATAATAAAACGACATTTCTGCATAATATTTATATGTTCAAATGCTGAATTATTGCTGATTTGTATAAATTCTGCACTTAAAGTGCGTTTCGGGTGCTTTTTAGTGCTTATTTTTGCTTTCGTATTGCATATACATTAACCCTTGTATGTATTCTTGGGTTTTAATGCATTCTTGTTGTCGGACCTACACCTAGGCCTCAATTCTGATGTCTGACTGCTTTCTGCAGTTCTGTTGACACATTGTGTCTTACCGGTGAGTTTACTATTATTCTGACGCAACGCTCTCGTTTATGCATAAAGCAATATTTTGTAGTATACAACGTGCATGAATTCACTTGTTTAATCATGTGTTCAGACATTGCTGACAATTAAACTCATAATTGCAGTCATTAAGCAATAATTATAGTGTACGGAAATTACCGGTTTGTGCCAGTTGTCACAGTCTCCCCCCGTTAAAAGAATTTCGTCCCGAAATTCAGACTGAACTAACTCTCGCTGGAGTCTTCTTGAATAGGTGGGGATACTTTTTCTTGAACTGGTCTTCACGTTCCCATGTGTACTCGGGTCCGTGCTTAGAGCTCCAACGTACTTTGACAAGTTTCACACTGCTCCTCCTGGTCTTGTTGACTTTCCAGTCAGTAACCTCAACGGGTTGTTCTGTAAATCGGAGGGCTTCATCAATATGCACTTCATCCAACGGGATGGTCACGTTTTCTTGCGTTGGACTCTTCTTCAGGTTGGATACATGAAACGTATCATGTACTCCATTAAGTTCTGCCGGTAACTCCAACTTGTATGCCACGGTACCAATTCTTCTCAATATTCTGAATGGTCCGATGTATCGTGGATTCAACTTTCCACGCTTTCCAAATCTGACTACGCCCTTCCATGGTGAGACTCTTAACAACACTTTGTCTCCCACCTTGAAATCTACCGATTTTCTATTTGGATCCGCGTAGCTCTTTTGTCGCTCTCGAGCCGCCCTAATGCGCTCTCGGATCTGCGCAATCTTGTCGGTTGTCTCTTGTACAAGTTCAGGACCAACCATACGTTTATCTCCGGCATCTGCCCAACATAAGGGCGATCGGCATTTGCGGCCATACAGAGCTTCGAACGGCGCGGCTTTTATGCTCGTATGATAACTGTTATTGTAGGAAAACTCAACTAGAGGTAGATGAGTATCCCAGCTGCCGCCTAGGTCCATGACACATGCGCGAAGCATATCTTCTAACGTTTGTATAGTTCGTTCGCTCTGGCCGTCTGTTTGCGGATGGAATGCCGTGCTTAGATCTAACTGAGATCCAAAGGCTTCCTGAAATGATTGCCAGATTCTTGAGACAAAGCGTCCATCTCTGTCTGAAATGATTGAGATTGGCACTCCATGACGTGCCACAATTTCTCTTAAGTATATCTCTGCCAGCTTTCCAGTGCTATCCTTCTCTCGGATTGGTAGGAAATGCGCAGACTTCGTTAATCGATCAACTATTACCCATATCATATCGTGCCCTCTCGGGGTCCTGGGTAATTTCGTTATGAAGTCCATCGAGATTCGTTCCCACTTCCACACGGGGATTTCTGGTTGTTGTAGTAGGCCGGACGGTTTCTGATATTCGGCCTTAACCTTAGCACAAGTTAGGCATTTTCCAACATAGACAGCAACGTCGCTTTTGAGTCTCGGCCACCAATAGTACTCTTTCAAGTCTTGGTACATCTTGTTCGATCCTGGATGGATCGAATATCTCGATTTGTGGGCTTCATTAAGGATGACTTCTCGTATGCCACCATAGAGTGGGACCCAAATACGCTTCTTGAAGTATAAGGCTCCCTCTTCGTTTGGCACCATGTATTTCAATGCACCCCGGAGGTATTCAGCTTTACGGTTCTCTTCTTTAAGAGCTTCTTGTTGTGCATCCCGAATGCGTGCAGTGAGGTTCGTTCGAATCGTCATTTCCAATGCTCGAACCCTTAGGGTCTTAACCCTTTCCTTTCGGCTCAACGCGTCTGCTACAACGTTCGCCTTTCCAGGATGGTACTTAATCTCACATTCATAATCATTCAGCAGCTCGACCCAACGTCGCTGGCGCATATTCAATTCTTTCTGATCAAATATGTGTTGTAAGCTTTTGTGATCTGTGAAGATTGTACATCGAGTACCATATAAATAATGTCGCCAAATCTTCAAGGCGAATACCACTGCACCCAGCTCCAGGTCGTGAGTGGTATAATTTCTCTCGTGAACCTTCAGTTGTCTTGAAGCGTAAGCGATGACTTTTTGGCGTTGCATGAGCACGCACCCCAAGCCTTGTCGTGAGGCGTCGCAGTATACTACGAAGTCTTCAGAGCCTTCGGGTAACGATAGTATCGGTGCATCGCAGAGCTTGTTCTTAAGTAACTGGAAGGCTTCTTCTTGTTTGTGACCCCAGTCGTACTTCTTGTCTTTCTGAGTAAGGGTCGTTAGCGGTTGAGCTATCTTTGAGAAATTCTCGATGAATCGCCGATAATAGCCCGCTAAGCCCAAAAATTGACGAACTTCAGTTGGGGTCTTGGGAGCTTCCCAATTCTTTATTGCTTCAATCTTGGACGGGTCTACATGAATGCCCTTCTCATTCACCACGTGACCAAGAAATTGTACTTCGCGAATCCAGAATTCGCATTTCGAGAACTTTGCATAAAGTTTCTCTTTCTTCAGTAGCTCCAAGATGGTTCTGAGATGTTGCTCATGTTCTTCTTTCGTTCGCGAGTAAATCAGGATATCATCGATAAATACAATCACGAATTTATCGAGATATGGTTTTCATACGCGGTTCATTAGATCCATAAAGACCGCTGGCGCGTTCGTCAATCCAAACGGCATCACAAGAAATTCGTAGTGCCCATAGCGTGTTCTAAATGCAGTCTTTGGTACGCTTTCATCTTGGATTCTCAGCTGATGGTATCCAGATCGAAGGTCGATCTTGGAATAGTAGCTTGATCCTTGCAGTTGATCAAACAAGTCATCAATCCTCGATAGTGAGCTTGTTTAGTTCCCTGTAATCGATACACATCCGCAGTGTTCCATCCTTCTTCTTCACGAACAATACTGGAGCTCCCCAGGGTGAGAAGCTTGGCCTTATGAATCCTTTATCCAACAACTCCTGGAGTTGTGTAGATAATTCTTGCATTTCGGATGGAGCAAGTCGATAGGGTGCCTTGGCTACAGGAGCAGCTCCTGGAACCAAGTCTATACGGAATTCGACTTGTCGTTGCGGAGGTAATCCTGGCAGATCCTCGGGAAAAACATCAGGAAATTCATTCACCACAGGAATGTCTTCGAGTTTTGGCTCCACAGCCTTCTTGTCTATAACGTGTGCTAGGAAAGCGACACATCCTTTCCTCAAGCACTTCTGTGCCTTCATACAGCTGATGATTCGAAGAGGCGCGTCTCGTTTTTCCCCATGTACAATGAGAGTTTCATCATTCGCTAGAGGGATGCGAATGATTTTCTCATGACAGATAACTTCAGCTCTGTTCTTGGACAACCAGTCCATTCCGACTACTACATCGAAGCTTCCCAATTGAATAGGTAAGAGATCGATGCTAAAATTTCGTTCACCAAGTTCTAGTGTGCAGCCTCTGACAACTTCGCCCGATTCAACAAGTTTACCATTGGCTAGTTCTATGGAATAAGGAATTTCTAATCTACTAGATTCTATTCCGAGTATGCGCTTAAATTCCACAGACATGAAGCTATAATCGGCGCCAGTGTCAAATAATATGGATGCGAAGTGATTGTTAACGAGAAACGTACCGGTGACCACGTTAGGGTCCTCGCGTGCGTCTCTTGCTCCAATCACAAATGCTCGAGCCAGAGCGTTGTTTCTCTCTGGGCAGTTCTTCATGAAATGATCATTGCTTCCACACTTGAAGCATCCTTGGTTCTGCCCTTTCCCGTTACCATTCTTGTTACCAGCACCGTTTCCACTTCGTTTCTTCCCTTTTCCCCAACAGTCTTCTGTTTGATGACCCAATTTACCACAATTGTCGCACCTTGGAATGCGACAAGCTCCATCATGGTGATACTTACATTTTTGGCATCTAGGCATGGAGCCTTGGTATGCTTTGGTTGCATGGGTTTTCATCTCCTGAGGCGGATTAGTGTCGCGCTTCTTGTTGAAACCCTTGTTGTTGCGAGTAGCTTGATTCAAGTTTGCGTGCTTCCTTTTCTTGTTGCCAGACGACTCAGCATGCGTCTCGGCATTTTCTGTTGGGTTCAGTGAGAGCTTCTTCATACGAACACAATCTTCAGTCAGGCTGACAGCCAGAGTTACAGCCTCGGTAATTGTTTATGGTTTGGCCGACGTCACCATGCCACGAAACTCTGAGGCCAGTCCCCAAATGTAACGTTCAACACGCTTGAATTCGGGAGTCACCATGTAGGGAAGTACTCTAGACAGATCGTGGAATCTTCGAGTGTAACCATTTATGTCAGCACCTTCCATGGTCAGGTGCCAGAACTCTGTTTCCAGCCTTTGGAGTTCCGCACGAGAGCAGTACTTCTCTCTCATCCTTTCCTTCAGTTCCTCCCAAGTGAGGCCATAAGCGGCGTCATCACCCAAAGTTTGGGCTTGCAGGTTCCACCAAGTCAGGGCTTCATCGACGAATAACCCAGTAGCAAAAGTGACTTGTTGATCCGCGGTACACTTGCTCATGCGGAAAGTAGCTTCAGTCTTCTCCGTCCAGCGCACAAATGCTACTGCACCTCCTGTGCCGTCATAGTTCATCGGCTTGCAGTCGAGGAACTGCTTGAAAGTGCAGCCTGGAATTGATTCAACCAATTCACATGTGAGCAATCGAAGAAATAATGAAACAAAGACCGTTCATAAATTTCCTCATGCTTAGTACAGTGTCTCAAGGTTACCTTGAGCTGCATTGCCTCCAGACGAATCTCCATTCCCATTACGCCTAGCGTTGCTTGGTCCTCCACTGTCTTGGGTTCGGTTCGCCTCGTACTGGGCGATAGCAGCGGAGATCCTTTCCTCTAGCAAAGCGTTCAGCTCTTCAGCAGTTCTTGGCAGTGGGGGAGGTGGAGGTTGATCATCATTGCGAGCATTCACAGTTTTCCTGGGTGCCATGTTCTGACAGAACATAACACAGCAGGGTTAGACATTGGTTTGATATCGTCACACTAGACAGTAGTATCATATATTCACAGGTATATATACCACATAAGTGACATCAAACAATTATTACTCTAGCAGAGTACTTATTAGGCTTGTACTGAGGGAATCTATACGTGACAGGACTTGCTGTGATTTCTGTGCACTGAATTCCATAATTACGTATGCATCCATAATTACGTAACTCCTTGCACAGTCCGCACAGTTCGTTTCATCCTCGTATTTCTCCCTTCAGATGGGCCATCGCTTTCAGGTAAGGTCACATATACTTGTGACACTCTACTTCTAGTACATGCAAATTATCACACATAATTGCAAGTAATTTCTAGTCAATGACAAGTGCTACTCAAGTGCACTCTAAGTCTCGTAGTGTCTTTTCTAGACTCATGTAGACAGTTTCAGGTAGTGGATGTCGCGGGACGTTTTATGCAATGAAAACTCTTTGAAAATTGTTTTCGTGAATGGATCCTAGAGATTGTAGACTAGACTCGAGAAGGAATCCTGGTTCACTACAATCGCAGCTCTGATACCAATCTGTCACACCCCTTTCTACGGCGGAAGCACGAGGTGTGATCATGAAAGGTTCTCATTGCATACGAAGAGTAAACATGCTACATGCTCGTAAAATAACATTTAAATACCATAATTTGAAAACATACGTTAGCGTTTATATCGCTAAGTCGCATAAAACATTGTCTTAAAAGTTTACAACTTTATTCAAAGTTAAACACAAGCGACATCCACGAGCATAAGCTAGACCACGCGCACATCCATCCTAGTTACCTGAAATACATGTGAGTTTTTGGAAAAACGTCAACATAAAGTTGGTGTGAATTCATGCAGTTTTGTATTTCATGTTTGTATACTTTGTATGAAAACATAGTTTGTGAGTAAATCAAGTTTTCATATGTAAATCCAGTTTCATGTGTACACCACGTACGTCTGTATAATTCAATTTCTTCTTGAGTACCCCACGTACTCAAGTTTAATTCTCATTCTCTTGAGTACCCCACGTACTTCAAGTATAATTCAATCTTCTTGAGTACCCCACGTACTTCAAGTTATATATCAATTTTGTATGGTATGAATTTTATGTAAATACAGTATTTCTTTAATTATCAGATTGTTAATGGGTTGCAAAGCCATTAACATGTGACACGTCATAGGAAGCTACCAAACCTAAGGCATTTAATTGGTATATTCTGAGACACAAAAGCACCACTCGATTCTCGCCCCGACCGAGTGTGAGGCTGCCAGGCACCTGTTAGATCTAACCTTTTGTTCTGCGGTCTGAATGTATACGTTGATTAATGGTGCTTCTGTACCCTATTCGTGACACTATTTCTCATAACGCCTCCTACTTGGTTCTCGTTCTCACCAAGCGCGTTTCTTGTTATCATTTCTCATAGCGCCTTATACTTGGTTCTCGTCTCACCAAATGCGCTTCTCATATTCATATATTTCGTCACACTTGGTTCTCGTTCTCACCAAGTGTACTTCTTGTATTTATATCATACCATTTATAAATATTGTACTTTTGTACATGTATTTCACCCCCGAAGTTATAAAAACTGAAAACAGTTAAAGAGAAAAGGGGGAGCATGAACTCACAACTTTGCGTTCCTAGCGTCGTAAACTCCACCGGATTTGCTTACTTAACGTCGTAACCTATACGCGTTTTCTTATCGTTAGTCACTAGACTTGCGTCGCACAAGTACAGTCACTCTCTTTTGTATATATTCTTGTGTTAAAAATATTCTATATTTTTAACTACGTATCTTATTTATATTATTTTCTCCAAAAAAATAAATATAAGTCTTTTGTGTTTTGCACTTTGCACCCGAATCATGTATCTTGTGTCTTGTATGTGTATTTCTATGTTTATACTCCTCATGAGCATTTAGTGTATTTTTAAGTCTTAATACACTAGTACGTATAACACATACTATATACACTTAGCACAGAATTTGGTGATAAAATAATATATATTTTTCTCTCCAAAAATATATATACATAATATCCATTTTTATCCTTCAAGAAATCACCATTTCTTATCACCAAAAATTAGGGAAACCTTGGTAATACTTTTAAACACATTTTTAGGGAATAAGTTTATCAAAAACTTATATTTTTTTCTAAGTGTCAAAATTTATAAAAATTTTGACTGAGTTTCCCCTAAAAATGGAGGTTTCCCACGTTTTCAAAACGTGTGTTTATTTTCTTTTAAATCATCATCAATCATCAACAACAATTATCAACAATAATCGTCAACAAAAATCACTAATTTCATGAACTTGCATATTTACAAAAATGTGTAGTATCTTACTAGCACATTTAGTAAGTCTTGTTATCTTTAAAAATAAGTTTAATTTCTTAAAAACCTTATTTTTAAAGAATATGAAGTTTCACAACTTCTAGTCGGTTTTTACGAAAATTATTTCTTTGTTAAAGCTTTTGTTGCACAAGTGTCCATACACTTGTTTGTCCACAAAAACCACTTTTGTTTGTGTAAGATCCGGTTTTAAAACATGATTTCTTTAATGCTTGGTCCTTTGAAAATACCACTTGTAGATACATAGATCTACTAGTTTTAAACACTTTTGTACAAGTTAAAACCTTTTTACACAAGTTCATGGTTTATGTGTGGTAGGGTTTCACCCTTTTAACCCTTGTCACTTCTAAAATAGCTTTATGTTAAGATCCATGATCTTACCAAACCGGGTTAAATGATGATCCGAGCTACCACAACATAGATCGGGTCCAAATATTCACACAAATCAATTACTACAACTTTTACACAACACAAGAGCTATTAACCACCATTTTTCATACTTTTAGTAGACTTTAATGCTTCAACTTGTAAGATTCCGAGTTTTAACCGACAAAAATTCTTTTAACCACTTTAGATAAGTTCAAGAAGGTGTTTTAAGCATTATACCTCTAGCTCAAGGCTAGGGAAGAATCTAAGCACAAATCGAGTGGATAAAAGCAAAGTAGAGAGGTCCTTCGAGTTCCGTGAGCACCGAGCCTCGTTAGCGACCTTCTTACACCTTAATATCACCTTGGAATGGAAGAATGTGGATCGAAAATGATGGTGGCTTGAGGGGCTTGTTTGGCCGTAGCCTAGGAAGAAGGGAGGAAGGAGTTTGTGTGTTTTTGAGATGAAGTGAAAGTGGTCTTGAACTTGTGGTTTAAATAAGCTTTTATCCAACAAATGTTTACCCAAAAGGTTTTATGTCTTCTAAGTACAAGACACCACTTAATAAACAATCTAAATAAAATCATGGTGGGTCTTTTATGTTGGTAACCGTAAGTGGGGGGGGGGGGGTGTCTAGTTCCATTTCAAGAATTAGTTACAAGTTCTAGTTACTTGTTAAATGTTAGATTTAGTGTGTAAGTATGTTATATAATGTGAAGTGTGTTAGGGTGTTCGGGGACCCTAACTAGCTTAGAAAAATAAAAACAATGCTTCTAGCATTATTTTGGTGTTCCGGGTAATATCCGGTTGTTCGGTTACATACCGATTCGTTAAAGTGCTAAATTACACTTTTTAGTGTCGTTTAAGTACCTTTCTTGTACTCTTTCAATTCCCAACGCTTAGGGAAATATTCTGGATAATAAAACGACATTTCTGCATAATATTTATATGTTCAAATGCTGAATTATTGCTGATTTGTATAAATTCTGCACTTAAAGTGCGTTTCGGGTGCTTTTTAGTGCTTATTTTTGCTTTCGTATTGCATATACATTAACCCTTGTATGTATTCTTGGGTTTTAATGCATTCTTGTTGTCGGACCTACACCTAGGCCTCAATTCTGATGTCTGACTGCTTTCTGCAGTTCTGTTGACACATTGTGTCTTACCGGTGAGTTTACTATTATTCTGACGCAACGCTCTCGTTTATGCATAAAGCAATATTTTGTAGTATACAACGTGCATGAATTCACTTGTTTAATCATGTGTTCAGACATTGCTGACAATTAAACTCATAATTGCAGTCATTAAGCAATAATTATAGTGTACGGAAATTACCGGTTTGTGCCAGTTGTCACAGACCATTCTGCTAGGACCAGCCATTTCACCAGCAACACGCGCACAACTGAAAAAATTATTGTCCAACAACAAGGATATAGCTGGTGCCCAGCAGACATGACTGGAGTTCCACGCGACATCGCGCAACATTGCCTAAACATCAAACCATCAGTAGAACCTGTTGCTCAGGGGAGGCGCAGCTTCAGTGAAGAAAAAGCAAAAGCAATGGATGAGCAAGTAGCAGAATTACTTAATGCGGGAATCTTGCGCGAAGTAAAATACCATACATGGGTCGCCAACCCAGTGATGGTACAAAAACATAGTGGCGGGTGGAGAATGTGCGTCGACTTCAAAGACCTGAATAAAGCATGCCCAAAGGATTGCTATGCGCTTCCAGAGATAGACAAAAAAGTCGACTCTCTAGCATCATTCAGATGGAAATGTTTTCTTGACTGCTACAAGGGTTATCATCAGGTCCAGATGAAAGAAGAAGACGAAGACAAAACGGCGTTCCGCACAGATAAAGGCATTTTCTGTTATACCAAAATGCCGTTCGGTCTGCGCAACGCAGGCGCAACTTATCAACGCCTAATGGATACAATTTTCAAAGATGATATTGGCAAGACTGTCGAAGTATACATGGATGACCTCGTCATCATGAGCCATGAGGAAGGCACAATGCTTGACAATATTCAGCGCACATTCGATTCCTTGCGCAGCGTGAGTCTAAAACTCAACCCAACTAAATGCTCCTTCGGCATGGAAGAAGGAAAATTTTTGGGATTCATTGTCACAAAAGATGGTTTTAAAGTAAATCCAGAAAAAGTGCTGGCTATTCAGCTAATGCCGTCACCCGCAACAGTTAAGGAAATGCAAAGGCTCGCCGGACGCCTAGCGGCTTTAAACAGATTTTTGGCTAATCATGCAGCAAAGTCTTATCCATTCATCAGCACGCTACGAAACTGCGCAAAGAAAACTGACTTTCAGTGGACATCTGAAGCGGAAACCGCATTCAAACAAATGAAAGAATGTCTAATTCAGCTGCCAACACTGACAGCACCAAAAGAAAAAGAGCCACTGATTTTATATCTATCTGCTGCGGAAGTAGCGGTTGGTGCTGTATTAATGGTAGAACGCGAGAACATCCAGACTCCAATCTATTACATCAGCAAAATGCTTACCGGTCCGGAAACTCGGTACTCAATGATAGAAAAGCTAGTCCTAGCACTAGTACATGCATCCCGACGCCTACGCAGGTATTTCTCGGGTCACGTCATCACAGTTCTTACCAATTACCACTTAGGCCAGATCTTATCCAAACCCGACGTAGCGGGACGACTGGCCAAATGGGCAATTGAACTGGGAGGATACAACATTTTTTACAGACCAAGACCCGCAATCAAAGGGCAAGTTCTAGCAGACATCGCCACTGAAGTTCCTATCGATAAAATACAAGAATGTGAGGCAATCCAGAACCCAACACTTGTTTTCGACGACAGAGTCTGGACCTTACACACAGATGGTGCTTCCAATGACGATGGAGCAGGAGCAGGCCTCCGATTAATCAGCCCAGACAACCACGAGCTCACATATGCTATACGCTTAGATTTCAAAAGCACGAATAACGAAGCTGAATATGAAGCCTTCTTGGCAGGTCTTCGCTTAGCATTGAAAATGGGGGCAAGAAATCTTGAAGCTAACGTCGATTCAAAACTGGTAGCCGAGCAAGTTAATGGCAATTACGATGCAAAAGAAGCTATGGCGTTGTACCTTGAACAAGCGCGGATGTTAATCAGTCAATTTCAAACATTCAAAGTTAATCACATAAACAGAAGCGAAAACAAACATGCCGACGCGCTAAGCAAGCTAGCTGCTACCAGCTTTCAACACTTAGCAAAGGAAGTACGCATAGAGGTATTATCCAATCCTTCCATTCATCTCAAGCAAGTAAACGTCATAGAAATGGGAGATCCATCTTGGATGTCTCCAATTATCTTGTACCTCCAGCACAGAAAACTACCGGAAGGAAAGGCAGAAGCTCGAAAAATACAACACAAGGCAGTAAATTACGAAATTGCGGATGGCGTCCTCTACCGAAAATCATTCATGGGCCCATTACTACGCTGTGTCGATAAAACAGACGCCCAGTACCTTGTCAGAGAAATCCACGAAGGATTATGCGGGATACACGCGGGACCGCGCATGGTCGTGGCAAAAATAATGAGCGCTGGATACTACTGGCCAGGAATGCACATGGACGCAGTCGATCTGTTAAGAAGATGCGAGGCATGTCAATGCCACGCACCAAAAACACTCCGACCCAAAAATCCACTAATTCCCGTTACTTCCGCCTGGCCATTCCAACAGTGGGGCATCGATCTTGTCGGACCATTTCCTGACGCGCCAGGTGCGGTAAAGTTCATCATCGTCGCGGTGGATTACTTCACAAAATGGGTGGAGGCTAAAGCTTTGGCCTCAACAACAGCAATGGTAATCCGCAAATTTATATGGGAACATATCATTTGTAGATTCGGATTACCATTGCGCATTATTTCCGACAATGGTACAAACTTCGCCGCAGAAGATCTTCAAAAATGGTTTAAAGAAATGAAGATCGAGCATAACTTCGCCTCCGTTGCGCATCCTCAAGCGAACGGACAGGTAGAAAGTGTAAACAAACAGATCGTTGACGGAATAAAAGCGCGACTCGGGACAGCGCGCAGAGGGTGGGTTGACGAACTTCCCAGCATCCTCTGGGCGCATCGAACAATGCCAAAGACTAGCACCGGCGAGACTCCGTTCAGTCTAGTCTATGGATCTGAGGCTGTCATTCCAGCCGAGATAGGTTTACCATCACCGCGCATGATAGCCATGGAAACTCAGAACAACGAACAAGAGCGAAGAATGGATTTGGATCTTTTGGAAGAAAGGCGCGAGAACGCCACGATAGCAGAAGCAAAGTACAAATCCAAGCTCGAGAAGTATTACAATGCGCGCGTCCGCGTTTGCACATTTGTCCCCGGTGATTTCGTCTTGCGCGACAATGAGGCGTCAAACGCTGAAAAGCCGGGCAAATTAGCGCCAAGATGGGAAGGACCATACGTCATTAATGAGGTCTTAGGCAAAGGGGCATACACCCTAAAAAGGATCGATGGGACCCTAGTCCCCCGCACCTGGAACGCACAACAGTTGCGCAGGTGTTACATATGAACTAAGTCTTCAAAAGCGGAAAGGATATACAGGCAATATATTTCTTTATAATGTCTTGTATCACAAAGCCTTGCGCTCTTATCAATACAAACATCATTCCTACTTATATCACTGTTTATTACAAATTGCATGTAATTTCTTGGGTTCGCGCGAAAACAATATAGTCAAACATTGTATACCTCATGAATAGTCTAAAAACAAGGCAAGCTGCTACGCCTTTTAGACAAACGTTCAAACATGAGCACAATACCATCTCTCATTCGCCTTACCTATCCAAAAGCAATTAAAAACATGCAACATATTGTAATTCAAACACGTATGAAGTAAAAACATTATCGATATATCACCAAGTGTAACAAAACACTTCAGGAACAAGATCATGACAATGATCTTCAAAATTTTAGTTCCAGAAACTAAAATATTCAAACAAAAAACCTTGCTTCTACAAGATAGCAAGACAATCAAACAACAGACATTAACACCGATCACACCCGTGATCTTCAAAAGAGGAGTTTATACTAACAGACTTATATATACAATCAAAAGAAGGGATGAACAACTCCCAAACCTAACCAACCATAGGTTCATCTTCACCCATGTTCACCGAAGGGTTTTTCCGACGACGATGGTACACCAACTCACATGTACTCGGACGGAGAGTCGGAAAACGAGCCATCAGTCCATCGGCATCCAACACAACACCACTGGCATTAGCAACCCTATCTGGCCGGAAAACTTTATCATCAGCACCGGAAATCAGGGAAGGGCCAACAACAACAGCATTTTCTTCTCCGGTAAACATCAACGGCGAAGAGTTAGCAAGAAGGAGTAAGGCTTCAACAGCATCATGGACCTCTAAGATGTCTGAAAGTCGCCGGGAGCGAACAGAACTCTTTCCTTTCATCTTTTCCAAACTAAAGCAAATATGCATCCACCACATGTACATATAAAGGAGCAATACCCCAGAAAAAGACAAAACTTAATCATTAATGGTCAGAAAACATCACTTCCAAGCAGCGCTACAGGAACTAGGGTCATATCCCCATTAATGAAGACTGACAAAGCGCCATTACGTACCTCGATGTAAGAAATCAAGCTCTCTCAAATCTGAATTTTTTATTATAAATTAACGTCATCAGACGTTAGATCATAATTACAAAATCCAGATTCCAAAAAGAAAAAAGTCACTTTTTCCCATACAAGCCTCCTAGATTCCCGCCAAAAACTCTTTCTCTCATAAGTCTAGTGCTCCACTTACTCGCATAAGAGCAACACTAGACTGGGGGGACTTGAAGGGGTAAGGTCCCAAAAACCTTATGACAAGCACTTGGGACCATACCACAACTTGATAAACTAGCCCTCATGACCTTGCGCGGCCGCGCACTGGTCTTACAAAGAAGGCTCAAAAGGAAGAAAGTAATCAGCAATCTGTAACCGCGCGCCCAAAGGAGAACATGAATCCTTGCGCCTTCCCCCATTTAACAAAGGATCAAAATCCTTTGTTCAATACTTCCGCCCAAATATCCAGACTTGGATATCATTTTACCCAGACTTGGGATTTATTCGTCTGTGTCCACACAGTAAGGTGTCACACTAGATTACAGCAGTAATCTTCTAGAAAGAATATGATCGTGCACCACCAAGACGGTTATAACCGTCTGGACACGTGTCATTACCATAAGCATCCCTGAAATCACAACGAAAGCATGCAATTGAAGAAATGATCTCCACTTAATCACTTTCCACGTGACAATTCCTCAGCCATAGATCAAACCACGATCCGTGTGCATTCACATCGGATCAAGACAACTTAACGTTGGATCAAAGAACTTAACGGAAGAAGATATAACCGCTACGGCGTTAGCATCTTCCGTCATCTTTTCAATAACAGGTTTTCCCTCCCAAACTCCCGGTTATAAATAGGAGAACTGTTCAGGTACAAACGCAGATTACTCTCACTCCTCAAATACTTATCTTCTCCGATACCAATACTTATTCTCACGCCGGAGTCGGGTCAAGGAGAGAACCCTCTTCTCCCCTTGACGAGGCTAACGGTGTTCTTTTTTGCAGAACTACCGGAGAAGAAATTCCATTGCAACTGAATCAACCGAGAGAGAGCTAACCCTTTATGCGGATTCAAACCCCCTAACTATCTCGGTTCCGACCATTTAGTTAGTGTTTCTTCAGTTGGTAAATAAACCGGTTGGTTATGTTTGAGAAAGCATCGGACTTGATAAAAACTCGACAAACAAAATATTTTTGAAAAAGGAAACCGGAAAGCGTGACAAACAAAGAAAGACTTACATGATAATTTTCACACTTTTACCCATTCCTTCCGTTACGTGAGCATATTTGAGCCTAGATTGTTATATATTTGTTCATTACGGATATAGGAGTGAGCCGGATGTTTTGTGCAATTTAGAACTTGTCACTAGTATGCTTGTTAAGACCATGAACGTGCGGATTTGTGTAAACGTGATAGAGGCACTTAGATTACCCCTTTGTTGTGTACCTTGTTCTTTGTGTTGTGCTTCCCGTTCACCTTATATTACCCTTTAGGATTAACCATGTCGAGCCTTCCCGTTCACCTTTGTTTACCCACATTATCGCCTACTTAACCAAATTTAGCCTTTTTATGTTTTTAAACCTTTTTAGTGTTGAAACTCGGTTAAAATAATAGTTTAACTAGCTTGTTAGTGTTTATATTTCATTGTATAGTTTGTTTAAAAAAAAAAAAAAAACACCCTAAAATAGGGTGAAGTTGATAGAAATCGAGCAATTTTGAATGCTTAAATGTTAAAAATCTTGTTGATTAGCTCGATTGCGCTTTAGTCGCCTTTTTAAGGCGTTTGTATGTAAAGTTGTATTGTTTATTGCTAGTTAAACGCTACTACCGAGTTTTAACCGTTTTCGCCATTTTAAATGTCCACTTCCATACCCTTCGCCCAAGCCTAACGTTACAACCCGTAAAGACCTCTTGATTTACACTTATTTGCATGTTAGTTGGTGGAGACGAGATCTTATGACTAGCTTATGATATTGCACATTTCATTGACTAGGCATTGAGTGTTTACGCATACACATTTTATGTATGATTCATAAATAAAACCGAGTGTGTGTGAACATTGTGTGTTGGGTGAAGATTAACATGTGAGTCAATTAAATGTTTAGTCTCGGCTTTTTGGTTGTCGCTTTTTAAACTTGCATATGCTTGTTGGGTTTGAATCTTTTGATGTTGTCTTTCGATAAACCGGCTAACCGTTTATATATTAGTTTTCAATAAAATAGTGTGTAAATTATCGTTCTTGTTTGTTTATGTCTTTTATTGCTTTTTAGTTTAGCTTGCTTGAGGACAAGCAAGGTTTACGTGTGGGGAGATTTGATACACTCTAATTTACACATATTTTAGTTCCCCGTTTTACCCCTATTTTATGCGTTTTTGGCCGTAAAACCGTCGTTCGGATACTTATTTATCTACATTTGTGTTTACAGGCCTAAAACTGCATTCCAGACAAGATGATAGCAAAAACAAGGACTTTCCGGACAAAACGACAAAGCTGCGGACTTTCTGTTAAGGATTCTGAACTGGGCCTGTGGAACGACCGTTCCACCTGATGCACGGTCGTGCATCTCCGACAACGCTGATCATCTCGGCAATGAACGATCGGTGCGGCTGGGCGTTCCAGGGAAACAAGCGACTTGGTGAAGAACGGTCGTTCCATCTGAGGAACGACCGTGCGTCTCCGGTGAATCAACAGAGTCTCGGAACTGAACGGTAGGTGCGACTTGGCGTGCAACATGAAGCCCGGAACTGAACGACCGTTCCACACAAAGAACGGTCGTTCCATTTCAGATCTGGTCAACGATCCGATGACGTATGCGGTATGGTGACCCATGTCCAATAATTGAATAAAGTGAACGGTCGTTCCACAGGGAGAACGACCGTGCAACAGCAAAAAAGTATAAAAACACAGCAGAAACATTCTGCTCGATATTCTGGATTTTTGGAGAGCTCTCAGGCGATTTTCAGGCTCCGGAGGCATTAGCTTTCACCCGGATTCAAGCCACATTGTCTCGTTTAGCTCGATTACTACCCGGATCCTTAGTCTAGTACTTGTTTATGGTTTGATTTTCTAATCTTTCCAAGTTTTTGTTAATCTTTCAAGTACTTAGATTATGATTTATGTATTATTGTAGCCTTTGGGCAAAAACACAACAATCCCTTGCTAGATTATAACCATTAGTTTGTTAAACTTTGTTTGTAATGACATTTGAAGTATTTTCTATGTTAATCTTTGATGATTAGTTTGCAACCTTGTTATTGATATTGAACTCTTGATTATAAGTAATTATGTTGGATGATTGGTGCTTGGTTAGTTAAGATAGTTGAAAAATGAAGCTTAATTAATCTTGTATTAGTAAACTTTGAATTTGGTTAACTAGTTTAACTTGGTTTAAATGTATGCATCATGATACTAGAAATGGTTAGTGATTTAATAAAATGTAATTATTGTTAATCAAGAGAGCTTGCCGTCACGTAAGGGCCTAAACAGGTTAGATGGTGTCGTTATAAATTCTTGCCATGATTTGTTAGCTTAGTTAGTAGTTTAGGCCAAAATTGCTATCTTAGTGAATTATTGTGTAAGATTTGTAAAATGAACTCGGTTGTGATTTAATCTAGATTATGCTTATCTCGGTGGTTGCATTGTGTTTATCGGTGTCGCTTTCCTTGTTTAAGTGAGGTTAGAATAATCCTAACGGCTGACTAACTTATTTTTAAGAGATTTTCATAGACATTTATCAATTGCACGTTAAAGAACAATTTTAGGTGGTTAAAGTGTGTTTATCGTTTTAGCTTTCCGAATGATTGTCATGTTAGGATTCCCGAAAGGGATACTAATTGTTTTAAATTGGAAAATTGACCGAATGCTTCTAGTGCCAAAACTGACTTAGTTGACATGCTGTGGTTGTGTATTTAGCAAGGCTTTTTATCTACTTTCTATTATGTTTTTATTATGTATTTGGTTATGTTTACTTTAGTTTAGTTTAAAATCACAAAACCTATGTTTTTACCGGTAGTTTAGTGACAAAGGTCTAGTACTAATTCTCCGCCCATTTCCTTGGATCGATACTTGGTTCTTACCGATACTTTATTACATATATGACGGGGTACACTTGCCTCTTTCGTGTGTGTTTTGATGTAAAAGTAATAATCACTTTTATAAATTTAAAACCCAATCGTGTGTAATTCATTGCAAAATATTATGTATATATACGCACACGTCAATTGCCCACTAGTAACTAGTTTTATTTTTAATATAATTATTCGACCCAAATAGTTTTAAAGACTATTTAATATATAGTTGGTTGGAATGTTATACCAATTAATTGGCCTATATATGGGTGACCTTTCGAAATAAAATAAAAGTCTATAAAAACCTATATTATTAGACGGGTAGATTACGGGTAAGTCGACTGTTAGAAATATGAAGTACCTAGACGAGCCTAGTGACCGTATAATAATTAAATTATAAAATACATTGTATTTGGACCTACTCCGTTTTTAATGAAACTTGGTTCAAAATGTAGACAAAAATATTCTCGTTCTAAAGACATATTTATTATTTTATAAAACGTAATATTTTAGAAGTTATAAGCGCCAAATAAGTGAAACAGTTAAATTAATTATAATATATATAATAATAAAATAATTAAAACTTAATATATATTTACGTTTACTTTAAAATAATAAAATATTTAAAACTAACATAAATTGTGATATGTGATATGTACGTGTAGGCGTGTCCTACCAAGGAAATAAAATAAAAATAAAAATATAGAATTTGTGAAATTCTATCTTGTACGTGTCTTCCTAATATGGAATAATAAGATGACAAAGCTTTTCATACTTTACTATAAATAGATGAGACCAAGGCACTTTAAAAGTGTTCAGAATCTTTCCCCTTCTTTAGTCTCATCTATCGCATTCTTTCTTTTTCATACATATAATTTTATTTTATTGATCCTATAATAATAATAAAGCCATCTCTCGTTTTAAGTGCTTTAACTCCGGATCACCGCTACCCTTTTCCGATTGATCTGAGCCCCTTAACACATGTCAAGGCTTTGCCTGACTAAGTTCGTTGGGGTTCTGTCTCGTGACATAGGGACAAGGTTGAATTAGGGGTACTATATTTAACACGGGTACATATATATATATATATATATATATATATTTTTAAAATAGCTCAGAAGTTATACCTAAAATTTATACCAGGAGACTTTCTAGTTAAATCCTAAAGTTACAAAGTGGGTCCATTATCTTTTCTCACTATTTTATTCCCTTTTTCTTTATGATATAATTATATTCAAAAAATGTCCCAAATTGATCCATAAGTAAAAACCCGGACCCCTGAAACCCCAATCCATATAAAAAAAAAATAAAGAAATCAAGACTGGTGGTCTTCTCGCGGGCCGCGTAAAGAATAAGCAGAAGGTCACGCGGGCCGCGACAGCTTGTAGGTCTACGGATATGCATGAAGGCCACGTGTCGTCACACGTGTCGTGACCACCGGTGACTCAGCAACCTCCGATCTGATCCACACTCCCACGCGGGCCGCGTAAAGGTTGGCCGGGAGTTCACGCGGGCCGCGACAGGCCTGAATTTCAGCTATAAATAGCCTAGCACAGGGGCTTTCATTCTGTGTCGACGAGAACTTTCAAAAACGAAAGTTTACTGCTCTGAAGTAGAAATTACAATTAAATTAGCGAGGCACTGCTACAATACAGGGTATTAACTCAATCGCTGCTACGATTCAATGTCCGATCAATTGAAACTATCCAATGGATGTTTAAGTGCTGCCCACATTAGGGTTATGCTTTGTCATTCGTCGTGAATTCGATGGATGTTTAAGTATCGCACTTTGTCATTCGTTGTGAAGGTTTAATCTCGTGAGTTATCGTAAATGCTGTATTAGTTACTGACCTAGTTCGTGTGCATTATTATTTAATTAGGTGTCACACCCCGATTTCCACGTGTCACCGGTGGGCCCGGTAGGGGAGTATCGTGACGTGGTTGGCAACATGATAGTCAAACAACACAATATATAAATATGCACAGCGGAAGCAAATAAGAAATATAATTCAACTTTCATAATGTTTGTAATATCGTGTATCACAACAGTTGAATGTTTGTCCACAGAAGGATCAAAAACAAATAATAGTTCAACAGACGGTAGGCATCTTAAGCTTGCGAGACTTCTATCGATGCTAAGGAGAAATCCCAGCCAATTACGCTTAGTACCTGCATTTAATCTTTTTGGGAAAATACGTCAGTTTACACTGGTAAATACAATCAACTGACTCATTTTGGAAAATGATTGAAAATTGATTTGAATGCACGTGGCATAAACATTTTATTTAACTTGGGAGAATTATTTAAATATATATAATCTTGTGAACGAATTACATGTTCCTTGTGCGTTCAGTAGCCCAGATCATGTCCGGGTTAAAGATCAATAGCCACACCACAATATTCTTTTGTGCACTGACGGGTGTACGCCTACACCCCGCGCTTAAGTCGTGGCCATTTCGTAAAATGATGCCAAGGATATCCGGGACATGGTCATTAACCCCCCCCCCCCCCAAAGGCTTTAAGTAACAAGACTGTTTAAACGAGCCGATCAAATTATTCAATTAACCACCCAACGATGGAAGATTTGATGCCCGATCAAGCGGTATTCTATATACCGTAACCCAAACCCGTATAGGGAAAATAAGTTAAAAGTATTTACCTAAGCAATGTATAAATCACAATAAGCAAACGCAAGTAGCTTTTACTGGTACTCCTAATCTGGAACGAAGGTTTATAATAACCTATTAGAATCCTAACGGATCTTTAATTAAGCTTAAGCTTTAGACCGGTTAGTTTCAAAGATACGGTTCGTACGCACGATTAAGCGATGACCGGATAGAATGTGTTTTAGACCCGACAAGTATGAAGAATTGTTTAATATGGGTATATTATACACATTCTGGATTTTGAGATAAAACCGATAAGGTTTGACCCGTTTCGGCTAATTTATGTAAACTAGTTACATAAACCAAACCGAACGCGTAATAAGCGTAACGGGAAAATAATGAGAGCCATTTACAGGTTTCCTAAGTTAATATGCTCCAAATATGTTGTGACATCAGTAAGATATCATTGATTATGCCCGAAATGAATTTAAACACAAACTATGCCCCGTAGGGGTAGTTTGATCATTTATAAGGTGATAAAAGAGTTTAAGTAATATCCTGAGTTACAGGTCTGATGTAATCAGCAAAGATAATCAATTTGCTAAGTTATATCAGTAAGTTAAAGTATATATGTGAAATTTACTAATTATAACCAAACTATGCACCGTAGGGGCATTTTGGTAATTTCACATAAGCCGAAAAGCTCAAAACCGAAGTCTGAGTTAAACAACATTTTTCTACTATTAAAATATTATAATTTACCTCAAATATTAGTAGGTATCAACCCTTGTATGTTTAAAATAGTTTTAGTACATACTATGCGTTAAAAACGCTTAAAAAGGCGATTAGAAGCCGTTTCCGGGTTCTATATAGAAATCTGATATTTTTATTATTCCAGAGGGTTTAAAATAATTAATTTATCATTTAGAATCAGTAGCAAAAGGTTTGGAGTCGTTTAGATATGTAAAACTCATTTTATGGCCCGTAAGGGCAAAACCGACAATTACCGGATTAAGCCTACGACTATGAGTTATGCTCAGCCTAACATTAATTAAAAATCTTCAAAAATCCCAAAATAATATATTACATCATTGGGTATTAAGTTTGATGCCAAAAAGTAGGCTTAACTAGGCTATATGCTAATTAAGCCGTTTTATTAACATAAAGCTTTCATTTTACGCTAACGAGCATAACTCTTAACCTACACCTCAAACTGATGTCAAATTTTGTATGCAAGTTTAAATATCAGTAAGTAAGGTTTCTACTCTTTTACATTTCCAAAAATCACGTTTTAAAGTGAAAAGGGCATAATGGTCAACATATGAGCAATTAACGGAATCATGAATATTAATTGGATAACTAATGATCCGAGGTGTATAATCACAGAGGGTTATACTAGCATGTAATCTGGTCCAAATAAATCTCTAAGGAATTTCTAAAACATACCATAACGGGTCAGAACTGAAAGTCAAAGCGAAAGTCAAACTATGCGACTTTCGGTCCCGAACCGGGTCTCTACTGAAAATTGTCGGGTTGAACATGTTTAGACATGTTCTTACATTCATTACCAAGTTATATTAATGATCAAACAGGTTATGAGTGTTCTACATTGCTAATCATGCATAAATTGTAAATTAAGCATCCTGTTGACTTTTTAAATACAAGTTTGACCCGACATTTGACCTAGTTAGAGTGGGAATCAGGGGGAACCCTTATTACCCACATAATTACCAACTTATAACTACTTTTGATTCGACTAATCACTGGACCATTAGTGATTAATCTTAAAGTCAACCGTTAATTACGACGGTTGGACTTTTAAGCTATAACTAAGCTAAAACTTAATCAAGAAAGGCTAATTAAACTTACAAGAGTCCTATGAACGACCAGAGATCACTTGAGAGAAGTCTTGAGCTCCAGAAGTGATCAGGAATGCAAGAGAAGGTGTGTGGAACTTGGTTGCAACTTATGGTCCTTTTATAGTGAATTTTTCACCACAAATTGTTGACAAGCAAGTCTAACACTGACCACAACCCATCAACATGTGTCCCTAAGTGCCTATGACTGTTTAGGGGTCGCCCATGTTGCAATAATATCGATTAAAGGTCGGTTCTGCGCGTTTTCAGGCTGCTGTTCGCACTTCCTGTATCTGGGCGGTTAACGCGGCCCGCGTAAAAGACCTTAAGGTCTTATGCGGCCCGCCTGGACCCTATGATCAGACAAAACGTTTTCAAGATGTTGCATCTCACCTCTTGGCCCTTCCGAAAGGTCAACTGACCTATTTCTTGCAATTTGAACCCTCTAATTTGACATATAAGGGCTTCAAGATTTTTGTACCCACTTTACTAAGTCCCTGGACACTTCTGGTTAACCCGAAAAGTCATAACTTTCAACGTTAACACTTTAACCCCTCGCATACGAATTTGATCATAACTTTCTCATACGATAACGAAACTTTATGAAATTTATATCGTGCATTCTAGTGAGCATACTTAACAGTTACAAAGCTTCGGGTTTGTCAAAAGGTCACTCAGAGGTATAACTTAAACATGTTGACACATTTAACCCCTGTAGTTTGTAATCTCTCACTTTTAGCTTCGCATGATCCATGATTTATTCGTTTGATGCTATAAACATCATGTAGGGTTAATGTACAATATATTTATTCACTGTTGACATTTAGAACCCGTATATTCACATACATTCCATGACTGTCAACTTTAGTCCTTCTATAACATTCTTTCACACGTTCAAACATATGACACGTGTCTACACATTATAGGACGTGAATTTTCGAGGTGTTACATCCTCACCCCCTTAAAATAAATCTCAACCCGAGATTTACTGAAATAAATAAGGGTACTTTTCTTTCATTGTGGATTCAACCTCCCACGTATATTCGGGACCTCTACGGGCATCCCATTTGACCTTTACAATAGGTACATGCTTCCTTCGAAGCTTCTTTACCTGTCGATCTTCAATCGACAAAGGTTTTTCCACAAATTTTAAGCTCTCATCTATATGCACATCTGTATGCGGTATTACCAGTGATTCATCAGCGAAGCACTTCTTCAGATTGCAGATGTGGAACACATTGTGAATTCCACTAAGCTCTTCCGGTAAGTTTAACTTATAGGCAACTGACCCGACACGTTCGATAACCTCGAAAGGTCCTACGTATCTCGGGCTTAGCTTGCCTTTCTTACCAAATCACATCACTCCCTTCCAGGGTGATACTTTAAGTAAAACTTTGTCACCTACTTTGAAGTGAAAAGCTTTACGCTTTGGATCTGCGTAGCTCTTCTGCCTATCTCGGGCAGCTTTGAGACGGTCACGAATCTGGACAATCTTGTCCGTTGTTTCAAAGACTATCTCTGGTCCTGATAATTGGACATCTCCAACTTCCGCCCAACAAACTGGCGTTCTACACTTTCTACCATATAAGGCCTCAAAAGGCGCAACCTTTATGCTGGTGTGGTAGCTATTATTGTAGGAGAACTCAATTAGTGGTAGGTGGTTATCCCAACTACCACCCAAATCGATCACACATGCACGTAGCGTGTCTTCCAAAGTTTGAATAGTACGCTCACTATGACCGTCTGTCTGAGGATGGTAAGCCGTACTAAAATTCAAACGCGTTCTCAAAGATTGTTGGAAACTTTTCCAAAAATGTGACGTGTACCTAGTATCTCTGTCAGAGATAATAGACACAGGTATGCCATGTAAGGCTACAATCTTATCTACGTACAGTTGGGCTAACATATCGGAGCTATAAGTCTCCTTGATGGGTAAGAAATGTGCTGATTTAGTCAGTCTATCAACTATAACCCATATCGTATCATTTCCTTTCCTTGTCTTAGGTAACTTGGTGATAAAATCCATAGTTACCATTTCCCATTTCCATGTGGGAAGTTCAGGCTGTTGTAGCAAGCCTGACGGCTTTTGATGTTCTGCTTTGACTTGTGCACAAGTCAAGCACTTAGCTACATAGGCAGCTACAGACTTTTTCAAGCCTATCCACCAATAGTTTGCCCTTAGATCCTGGTACATCTTATCAGCTCCAGGGTGAACGGAGTATTTGGAACTATGGGCTTCCTGGAGGATGACATCTCGAAGTCCTCCATAAATTGGAACCCATATTCGTCCATTTAATCTTAGAATCCCGTCCTTGCTAAGGGTTAACTGCTCCTCAGTTACCCCTAGTTTTTCGTTAGGATAGTTAGCTTCCAACACAGCTTCCTTCTGTGCAGCTAACAACCTTTCAGTCAAACTGTTCTTTATCTCCATGCGCTTGGCATTGATTCGGATGGGTTTCATCCTCTCCTTTCGACTCAAGGCATCGGCGACTACATTCGCCTTGCCGGGATGGTATCTGATTTCACAATCATAATCGTTTAAAGTCTCCATCCAACGGCGCTGCCTCATGTTTAAATCCTTCTGATTAAACAGATGTTGGAGGCTCTTGTGATCAGGATAGATCACACACTTTATCCCATATAGATAATGCCTCCACAGTTTTAGTGCGAATACAACGGCACCCAACTCCAAGTCATGGGTGGTGTAATTCTTTTCATGCACCTTTAACTGTCGTGATGCATAGGCAATAACTTTGCCTTTCTGCATAAGCACACACCCCATGCCAGTGTGCGATGCATCGCAGTAAACCACAAAATCTTCTATTCCATCTGGCAATGTCAGTACTGGGGCGTTGCTCAACTTTTGCTTCAGAATATCGAAGGATTCTTGCTGCTTAGGCCCCAAACGAACTTTACTTTCTTCTTGGTCAAGGAAGTTAGGGGTGCAGCAATCCTTGAAAAAATTTCAATGAAACG
This sequence comes from Helianthus tuberosus, assembly GCA_030545235.1. NCBI lineage: Eukaryota > Viridiplantae > Streptophyta > Magnoliopsida > Asterales > Asteraceae > Helianthus > Helianthus tuberosus. The sequence continues at coordinate 51,502,182 of CM060439.1, read as the reverse complement.
CATGTAATATCCTGCCAATCCCAGGAAGCTACGAATCTCTGTAGGCGTCTTTGGCTCTTGCCAGTTCATAACTGCATCGACCTTAGCGGGATCCACTTGGATACCACGCTCACTGACTACATGTCCAAGGAATTGGACTTCTCTAAGCCAAAATTCGCACTTTGAAAATTTGGCGTAGAGTTTCTCATGATGTAGAAGTTTAAGAATACAACGAAGGTGTTTCTCATGGTCAGCTTTGTTCTTAGAATAAATGAGAATGTCGTCGATGAAAACGATGACGAATTTATCTAAGTAAGGCTTGCAAACGCGATTCATGAGATCCATGAACGCGGCAGGTGCATTAGTGAGCCCAAAAGGCATCACTAGGAACTCGTAATGACCATAACGAGTCCTAAATGCAGTTTTATGTACGTCTTCATCTCTAACCTTCAGTTGGTGGTAGCCTAACCTCAAGTCAATCTTCGAGAAATAACTTTCCCCTTGTAGCTGATCGAACAGATCGTCGATTCTGGGCAAAGGATACCTATTCTTTATCGTGACCTTATTAAGCTCACGATAATCAATGCACAGACGCATCGATCCGTCCTTCTTCTTGACAAACAGGACTGGCGCTCCCCAAGGAGACGAACTAGGTTTAATGAAACCTTTAGCTAGCAATTCATCCAGCTGCGTCCTCAACTCCCTCATTTCGGTTGGTGCTAACCTGTAAGGTGCTATAGCAACAGGTGCTGCTCCAGGGATAATATCAATTCTGAATTCCACTTGCCTATCTGGTGGTAAACCAGGTAGTTCTTCCGGAAAAACTTCAGGGTATTCAGAAATGATGGGGATGTCTTCGATCTTCGGTTTAGGCTCATCAATAATCACTTGTGCCATGTAGATGACACAACCCTTCTTTAAACACTTTGAATCCTTGAGCATAGTCACTTGCTCAGGTAGCCCATACTGGGTGTCTCCCCGAATGGTAAGTGATTCACCAGACGGAGTCTTTATTACCACTTGTTTCTTGTTGCAGACAATTTGGGCCTGGTTACGAGATAACCAGTCCATACCCAAAACTATGTCAAAACCGGCCAACTTAAAGGGAAGTAGAGACAGAGGAAAAGAATGGTTCTTAATGGATATAACACATCCATCTAACACAGTTGAGACGGTTTCTAGTGTGCCATCCGCTAACTCCACCTCATAATTTACACTTAAGGTTTTGACAGGTAATTTCAACAATTCACAAAACTTATTATCTACGAAAGACTTATCAGCGCCTGAATCAAAAAGTACTCTAGCATAGACATCATTTACAAGGAAAGTACCTGTAATCACATTGTCGTCTAGAACCGCTTCCTTTGCGTCCATTCTGAAGACCCTAGCATTGGTCTTCTTGGCCTCTTCAGGATTTTTGGCGTATTTTGGGCAGTTGGTTTTAATGTGCCCCTTTTCATTGCAACTGTAGCAGGTTGCATCCTTCAGCTTTTTGCAATCCAAGGTTTTGTGGTCCTTGGACTTGCATATACCACAAGCATAGGTTTTTGACTGAGTATGTGAGTTCGACTCGAGTCTGCACTTTCCAAAGTGCTGTTTCTTGCAAATCTTGCACTTGGGCTTCTCACCAGAATGATGCCCATCTTTCCTTGACTCAGATCCTTTCTTGTTGTCACCGTTCCCACGGTGCTTCTTGTTCGACCTCCGTGAACTATCATCTTCACGTTTTCTCTTCTCAGCCTCCTTATTCCTCAGCGATCTTTGCCTGACCGCATCCAAAGTGAGGGACAAGGATATGTCAGCTACAGATCTAAAAGTAGCTGGCCGAGAAGCCTTCACACTTGCCTTGATTTCCGGGGCTAAACCACCGATAAAACGAGCTATTCTTTTTGGTTCCGGGGTTACCAGATACGGAACCAACCGGGACATCGTGTTGAAGCTCGTGAGGTAAGCTTGACAGTCAAGGTTTGTCATCACCAATGATAGAAAATCAGACTCTATCTTCTCCACCTCATGCTGAGGGCAGTAATTTTCCCTGATAAGGGCAACAAATTGATCCCATGACATGTTGTACAATGGGATTTTCCCGGTGGCTTGAATCAGAGATCTCCACCAGGCTAGAGCTTCACCCTTAAATGATTGTGACACAAACTTGACCACATCCCTCTCAGCGCATCCGCTGATATCCACAACTGTGTCCATCTCGTCTAGCCATGTCATACAGTCAATGGCTCCTTTTTCCCCAGTGAAGTCCCGGGGCTTACATGAGACAAAGTATTTATACGAGCAACCCTTATTACGGGGTTCTTGATTTAGCACAATATGCTGAGATGGAGCACTGTGGTGGTTTGAGGATAGTCTATCATCATCTTTCTTGGATTCATCCTTCTTGGAAGGTGGCTTCGAATGCGGCGTAGAGAGGGTCCTACTTCGAGTCCCACTATACTCTTCGTGCTGCCGCTGTAAGGCTTTTGTAACTGCGTCGTCTACCAACGCTTTTAATTCAGCACCCATTAAATTTATTCTGGCATTATCATTATTCTCCACTGTGTGACTATTTATCTCATCCGAGTTAGCCATTTAATTGAACTGTTACAGAAAACAAGAACAATAGTTTATTTGGGAGTTTATTATGGAATTGCCCCTTAGGGTAATTCATTAACCATGGTAAACAGAGACCATATTTGGTTAATTTATAAATCATATTTATTTAGGACTTTATTATAATTTATCCTAATTATAAAACAATAACAGTTTCATTAATAGCACAAAAGGCCTAGTCACAAGGACATTTTTAAATTTTAAGCTATGATTTCAGAGAATCAAGGCTTTTAAGGTATACTGGCACAGCAGGCCTAGTCACAAGGACATTTATAAATTATAAGCTATGATTTCAGAGAATCAAAGCATGAAGGTTTGAACCTTAGTTCATTACCTTTATCTGACAGGGAGTCATAGCTACCACTGTCTTTTGGCTCATATGGAAATGATCAAGGCCCGTAGGCGCTATATTACCACGTATGGTCAAAATATGATCATCTTAATTGATGATTTAAACCCATGATTCAGAGATCATTAAATCGGGTTAGGAGTCCTTTTTAAAGAATCCTTATATAGTAACGTGTGTGATTTTAGATGAATCACATCTGCCAGGAGTGTTAACATGTTTTCAGATGTTAACTGGGATTCGAATCTTTTAAGCAGGTCTTACCATCTTGGCCCGGCCTTATAATGACCCGAAGGCTAGGTTTCATTCTTTAAGATTCTTATTTAAAAATTTTACATAGGCAGATTTTTTCGAAAGGAATGATTTTAATTCATTTATTTCATATATAAATTATTTATGCACATAAGGCAAACAAGAAATTTATAAACTTACATTCCATTAATTTATTAAAATATTACACGCTGCCCTAAACGGGTCTTTTCAAATAACAAACTTACCCACGCAGGGGTTTAAACAAGGATTTACCCACGCAGGGGCTTAACAACAAACATCATAATAGTCCACGCAGGGACTTACATAAATAACATAATAGTCCACGCAGGGACCTAAACAATAACATACCCTCGTAGGGGTTTACAGAAAGGTAGACCCACGCAGGGGTCAAAACAAACAAGCATACCCACGCAGGGGTTTATACAGCAAGACTGGCCCATGCAGGGGCTCAACAACAATTGGAAGGATTTAGTGGTCCTTCTTGCTCTTCCCTTTAATTAGACTCGTGAATCCTTGGAAGAAAGTTTGTCGCTCCTTTCGTTCCCTGTGAAATTCTCGCTCTACATGGTCCAACCTTTGCAGAATTTCTTCACGCTCTGGTGGGGAGAACCTTGGTGGTTGCGATTGTTGCCTGATAATAGGCCTTGCAGGTATCTGGTACCCATGAGTTGGGTACCCTATTCCCCATGGGTCTCCATACGGTCCTTGGGTATTATAGTTAGCCGCTACCAAGTATGGGTCGGCTTCTGCGTAATTGTAGTTGGTGTGCACTGGCTGTTCAAACGGGTTATATGCCATGGAACCCGTGTATGCCAGAATTGGGTTATCAAAACCCATAGGCGGTGGTTGCGGTGCAACTGGGTGTGAGGGTCCACCCATTTGTGGGTCCTCCTGAAGTGGCGGGTAATGGCTGCCACTCGATTGGTGTGGAGAACTAAAATGAAAGTCTCCCGCTCGCGCAGACATACGCGCTCCGGTTCTCCTACGCCTTGGCGGTTGCGGAGGTGCCGGTTGAACTGGTGGCGGTGGAGATGGTGGCGTGACTGCCACAAATCTTGGATCCTCAGAGGGATCCTGTTGCTGCTGCTGCTGCTGAGGAGGTGAATGGCGAGGAGGTGTATAGTACCATTCGTGCCTGGTAAACATAGCTTGAAAGCTATCTGGACCAACATAGGATGATCCGTGGAAAGAAGATCCGTCAGAGATCTCTATCGGGTGGTTTGGTGTACCACTGGCAGGTTCGACGGGGTCCGTATCCTCATCCATATCGTCCGCGTGATCGCCAGAGAAATGATCCTCTGGCCCTAATGGGTTAAAACCCACTGGTTCTGGTATAAAATTTGCCGGGTTAAACCGGCCCCTAAAAACTGGTGTAGGGTCACCAAAAGAATGATGAGACAGGGATCGTTGAAGAGGTATGTACGAAGGTTGAGGATTGTTGGGCTCATACTCCGGCTGTGGCCCATAAGGGTTATGAACAGGAGGTGTCGAACTGTGCGAAACCGACCGTCTAGCCGGCTCGAAGAGGTTCCTCCGATTTTGTCAGGGATCATCACTCTCGGTGGTGGAAGGAGCTCGCACATTCGAAGGTCCTGCCTCGTTGTCATTTGGGGCGGTGATTGGCCCCTTTCCTCGTCCTCTTCTTCGGAAGAATCTTGGCGGCATTTTGTTAATCCTGTCAATATAATATGAGATAACAACAAAAATATATGTAAAATAAAGGATAAGACAAAACAAAAATGGAATTTGTCCTATGTTATATATCTAGACTCGAAAGTTTAGAAATGTGCAATTGTGTAACTGAGATTAAACACAAAAGGCTAGTGTTTAATTCACTCAGTGTTGGCTCTGATACCAACCTGTCACACCCCGATTTCCACGTGTCACCGGTGGAGATGGTAGGGGAGTATCGTGACGTGGTTGGCAACATGATAGTCAAACAACACAATATATAAATATGCACAGCGGAAGCAAATAAGAAATATAATGAAACTTTCATAATGTTAGTAATATCGTGTATCACAACAGTTGAATGTTTGTCCACAGAAGGATCAAAAACAAATAATAGTTCAACAGACGGTAGGCATCTTAAGCTTGCGAGACTTCTATCGATGCTAAGGAGAAATCCCAGCCAATTACGCTTAGTACCTGCATTTAATCTTTTTGGGAAAATACGTCAGTTTACACTGGTAAATACAATCAACTGACTCATTTTGGAAAATGATTGAAAATTGATTTGGATGCACGTGGCATAAACATTTTATTTAACTTGGGAGAATTATTTAAATATATATAATCTTGTGAACGAATTACATGTTCCTTGTGCGTTCAGTAGCCCGGATCATGTCCGGGTTAAAGATCAATAGACACACCACAATATTCTTTTCTGCACTGACGGGTGTACGCCTACACCCCGCGCTTAAGTCGTGGCCATTTCGTAAAATGATGCCAAGGATATCCGGGAGATGGTCATTAACCCCCCCAAAGGCTTTAAGTAACAAGACTGTTTAAACGAGCCGATCAAATTATTCAATTAACCACCCAACGATGGAAGATTTGATGCCCGATCAAGCGGTATTCTATATACCGTAACCCAAGCCCGTATAGGGAAAATAAGTTAAAAGTATTTACCTGAGCAATGTATAAATCACAATAAGCAAACGCAAGTAGCTTTTACTGGTACTCCTAATCTAGAACGAAGGTTTATAATAACCTATTAGAATCCTAACGGGTCTTTAATTAAGCTTAAGCTTTAGACCGGTTAGTTTCAAAGATACGGTTCGTACGCACGATTAAGCGATGACCGGATAGAATGTGTTTTAGACCCGACAAGTATGAACACTTGTTTAATATGGGTATATTATACACATTCTGGATTTTGAGATAAAACCGATAAGGTTTGACCCGTTTCGGCTAATTTATGTAAACTAGTTACATAAACCGAACCGAACGCGTAATAAGCGTAACGGGAAAATAATGAGAGCCATTTACAGGTTTCCTAAGTTAATATGCTCCAAATATGTTGTGACATCAGTAAGATATCATTTATTATGCCCGAAATGAATTTAAACACAAACTATGCCCCGTAGGGGTAGTTTGGTCATTTATAAGGTGATAAAAGAGTTTAAGTAATATCCTGAGTTACAGGTCTGATGTAATCAGCAAAGATAATCAATTTGCTAAGTTATATCAGTAAGTTAAAGTATATATGTGAAATTTACTAATTATAACCAAACTATGCACCGTAGGGGCATTTTGGTAATTTCACATAAGCCGAAAAGCTCAAAACCGAAGTCTGAGTTAAACAACTTTTGTCTTCTGTTAAAATATTATAATTTACCTCAAATATAAGTAGGTATCAACCCTTGTATGTTTAAAATAGTTTTAGTACATACTATGCGTTAAAAACGCTTAAAAAGGCGATTAGAAGCCGTTTCCGGGTTCTATATAGAAATCTGATATTTTTATTATTCCATAGGGTTTAAAATAATTTATTTATCATTTAGAATCAGTAGCAAAAGGTTTGGAGTCGTTTAGATATGTAAAACTCATTTTATGGCCCGTAAGGGCAAAACCGACAATTACCGGATTAAGCCTACGACTATGAGTTATGCTCAGCCTAACATTAATTAAAAATCTTCAAAAATCCCAAAATAATATATTACATCAGTGGGTATTAAGTTTGATGCCAAAAAGTAGGCTTAACTAGGCTATATGCTAATTACGCCGTTTTATTAACATAAAGCTTTCATTTTACGCTAACGAGCATAACTCTTAACCTACTCCTCAAACTGATGTCAAATTTTGTATGCAAGTTTAAATATCAGTAAGTAAGGTTTCTACTCTTTTACATTTCTAAAAATCACGTTTTAAAGTGAAAAGGGCATAATGGTCAACATATGAGCAATTAACGGAATCATGCATATTAATTGGATAACTAATGATCCGAGGTGTATAATCACATAGGGTTATACTAGCATGTAACCTGGTCCAAATAAAGCTCTAAGGCATTTCTAAAACATACCATAACGGGTCAGAACTGAAAGTCAAAGCGAAAGTCAAACTATGCGACTTTCGGTCCCGAAACGGGTCTCTACTGAAAATTGTCAGGTTGAACATATTTAGACATGTTCTTACATTCATTACCAAGTTATATTAATGATCAAACAGGTTATAAGTGTTCTACATTGCTAATCATGCATAAATTGTAAATTAAGCATCCTGTTGACTTTTTAAATACAAGTTTGACCCGACATTTGACCTAGTTAGAGTGGGAATCAGGGGGAACCCTTTTAAGGGTTTATTACCCACATAATTACCAACTTATAACTACTTTTGATTCGACTAATCACTGGACCATTAGTGATTAATCTTAAAGTCAACCGTTAATTATGACGGTTTGACTTTTAAGCTATAACTAAGCTAAAACTTAATCAAGAAAGGCTAAGTAAACTTACAAGAGTCCTATGAACGACCAGAGATCACTTGAGAGAAGTCTTGAGCTCCAGAAGTGATCAGGAATGCAAGAGAAGGTGTGTGGAACTTGGTTGCAACTTATGGTCCTTTTATAGTGAATTTTTCACCACAAATTGTTGACAAGCAAGTCTAACACAGACCACGACCCATCAACATGTGTCCCTAAGTGCCTAGGACTGTTTAGGGGTCGCCCATGTTGCAATAATATCGATTAAAGGTTGGTTCTGCGCGTTTTCAGGCTGCTGTTCGCACTTCCTGTATCTGGGCGGTTAACGCGGCCCGCGTAAAAGACCTTAAGGTCTTATGCGGCCCGCCTGGACCCTATGATCAGACAAAACGTTTTCAAGATGTTGCATCTCACCTCTTGGCCCTTCCGAAAGGTCAACTGACCTATTTCTTGCAATTTGAACCCTCTAATTTGACATATAAGGGCTTCAAGATTTTTGTACCCACTTTACTAAGTCCCTGGACACTTCTGGTTAACCCGAAAAGTCATAACTTTCAACGTTAACACTTTAACCCCTCGCATACGAATTTGATCATAACTTTCTCATACGATAACGAAACTTTATGAAATTTATATCATGCATTCTAGTGAGCATACTTAACAGTTACAAAGCTTCGGGTTTGTCAAAAGGTCACTCAGAGGTATAACTTAAACATGTTGACACATTTAACCCCTGTAGTTTGTAATCTCTCACTTTTAGCTTCGCATGATCCATGATTTATTCGTTTGATGCTATAAACATCATGTAGGGTTAATGTACAATATATTTATTCACTGTTGACATTTAGAACCCGTATATTCACATACCTTCCATGACTGTCAACTTTAGTCCTTCTATAACATTCTTTCACACGTTCAAACATATGACACGTGTCTACACATTATAGGACGTGAATTTTCGAGGTGTTACATTAGGGTACAAGGCTAATCAGTAGGCTAATCTCTGCCCGTTTAAATCTGCAAGGTGAGTCATTCTCTTTTTATCAAAAGCATTTTACAATACTCCATTTTCAAATGTTATAATTACAGGGAGTAAGTCGTGGTAATCTTAATCACTGGCTAGTGGGGTATTGTGCACATTACTAATTTCTCACGGGTTAGGCTAATAAGCCCTAACACAGGTTAGGCTAATAAGCCCAAACAGTGATATATCATCACTAATTTGGTGACAGGACCCAATAGTGGTATGACCATCGTCACCAGGAGGTGACACGGCGCCTGATAACAATAAGATAGAAGCCATTGTAATCGCTCTTATGCTGTAATTTATAACTAAGGGTCATTTTATAAAACCTGAATAAACTCACCAGTATTTCCTGCTGACCAAATATTTTTTAAATGCATTTCAGGTAATTACAGTAGATCAGGAATTAGAGTTGGATGCGGCACCAACCAGGCTTACAGAAGTGGCTTATTTTATAAATTAAATTAAATTAAGAAAAGAAAAGTTGTTTTATGTATTCGAATTTATCCTATATTAAAGCTTCCTTTTAAAACATGGTTTTATTCCATCTATTTAATAAATAAAATCCGGTGTTTTCTAAACTCTGATATTTTTCCCAACTCACGGTTCTGATGAAATTTCCGCTGCACTACTTTTCAAAATAACCACCGGTACCACTTTGCTGCTCGCGGCTCTCGATTCCATCCAGGGTGGGGTCGGGGGACGTGACAGAAGGTGGTATCAGAGCCACTGATCTAAGCCAATAGGTGTTGTGTATTTGTTGGCTATGGGATCGACCAAATAGGTTACTGGTCTTATAATCCAAAAAATCATCAAATGTTCACCACAATGAACGTTGACTTCCTTGAAACAAAATACTTTTATAACACCCAACTCAGTGGTCAGGGGGAGAATGAATGTATAGACACCCTGAGTTGGCTAACCCAACTTCCCTCATCCGAAGAAGTAACAACAGAAAATCATCACAGTATTGCGGGTTCTTCAAACACAGCCACACAATCTGCGAAGCACAGTACCACTGAAGAAAGTCCATCCAACGTGATACCTGAGGTAAGAAATACTGAGGATCCTGGAGGTTCTACATTTTATAACCATGAGACAACAGGGGAACACATAGAACCGACAACAACGGAATCTACTCCACAGGCTGAACCAGATGTGGAACAGGGCGAACCAGACTTGGAAGAGGTTGAACAAGTCGTTGAACATGTGGAATCAGTTGCAGCAGAGACAACCGGAAGATACCCTCTCCCTCCTAGAGGCAATAGAGGGGTCCCTCCAAAATGGTACTCACCAGAGAGGGAAACCAGAACCTCAAGGTATCCTGTAGCTAATATAGTTAATGGGAACTTATCTAACAGTGCGAAAGCATTTGTCACCTCTCTATACTCCGAACAAATGCCTGGCTCTGTAAAGGAAGCACATGGTAAGAAGAACTGGAAAGAAGCAATGGAAACAGAGATGCAAGCTCTTATGAAAAACAATACGTGGGAAAAGTGCATTCTCCCAAACGGAAAGAAAACAGTTGGCTGTCGTTGGGTGTATTCAGTTAAGTATAAACCAGATGGTTCTATTGGAAGATACAAAGCTCGACTTGTAGCAAAAAGGTACACTCAAACGTATGGGATTGATTACTCCGAGACGTTTTCCCCGGTTGTAAAATGGACACCATTAGAGTCCTCCTCTCCGTGGCAGCAAATAAGAATTGGCCTCTCCATCAGTTTGATGTTACAAATGCATTTCTCCATGGAGACCTAGCGGAAGAAGTGTACATGGAAGCACCTCCAGGTTTTTCAGGGGATTTTAAAGATGGGGAGGTTTGTCGGTTGAAAAAGTCTCTATACGTGCTAAAACAGTCACCTCGGGCCTGGTTTGGAAAGTTCACCTTGGCCATGAAAGAATACGGGTATTACCAAAGTAATGCTGATCATACCATGTTCCTCAAAAGAAGAAACGGCCTCTTAACTTGCCTGATCATATATGTAGACGACATGATTATCACCGGAAATGATGTGGAAGAGATAGCACGGCTGGAAAAGAATTTGTTTTCAAAGTTTGAAATGAAAGACCTTGGGAATCTCAAGTATTTCCTCGGGATAGAAGTTCTTAGGTCTAAACGGGGGATTTTCATCTGTCAAAAGAAGTATGTCCTTGATCTCCTGGCGGAAACTGGTTTGATTAATTGTAAACCAGCAGATACGCCAATGGTGGTGAACCACAATCTTCACATGGAACTTAATGGCGAGCTTGCAGACAAAGAGATGTATCAACGGCTCGTGGACAAGTTAATCTATCTCTCCCACACTCGCCCTGATATAGCTTATCCTGTTGGAGTGGTAAGCCAGTTTATGCACCAACCGCAAGTTGCTCACATGGAAGCTGCTCAGAGAATTCTAAGGTATCTAAAGGGAACCGCAGGCCATGGAGTGTTGTTCCAAGCAAATGGACATTTAAATGTTGAGCTCTACACTGACGCCGACTGGGCAGGAGATAAGGGAAATCGAAGGTCAACATCAGGGTACTTCTCCTTGGTTGGTGGAAACCTTGTTACCTGGAGGAGTAAGAAACAGAAGGTGGTCGCTCTGTCGAGTGCAGAAGCAGAGTTCAGAGGCATAGCTCGAGGGTTAAGCGAAGTTCTCTGGATCAGGAAACTTTTAGAAGACATTGGTTTCTCCCAAAGGGCAGCACCTAGTAAAATTATGTGCGACAATACAGCTGCAATACAAATCTCAGAAAATCCAGTTCAGCATGATCGAACAAAACACGTGGAGGTAGATCGACATTTCATCAAGGAGAAACTGGAGGAAAGGATCATAGAGCTTCCGTATATATCATCAAAAGATCAACTCGTAGAAATTCTCACAAAAGCAGTCAACGGAAATGCGTTTAGTAGCTGTTTGAGTAAGTTAAGTATTGGAAATCCCACTACTCAACTTGAGGGGGAGTGTCGGAAACAAGGAAACAAATAGTATAGGGGCTAGTGTGTAATATGGTGGACTATATAAACACCATCTTTGTATAACCCTAATTTAGAGAACAATTCAATTTCAATAGAAAAACAATTCCAAACCACAATGCTTTTCTCTATACCAAACAACACTATCAACATAATGCAGGTCTGAGTCCCACGAATTGGTAGGCGGATTTGAGGGGATGTGTTTGTCATTCGAAAATAGTATATATGATGATAAACTCATTGGGTCATGTGTTTGGGATAAATAACAGGTTTATTAGTTTTCAAAGACAGTCCCAAGATTTATTAGTTTAAAATGAAATGACTATTTTAACACATGTTGTTGACGATTGTTTAAATTTATTCGATGATGATGAAGTGACAGGAGGTTGTGAAGACCCAACTCAAATTTCGGCATGGGCATGTGCATCTTCCGCGTCATGGTCGGCAATAGGCAATAGCCAACTGCTCTATAGCAGCCACTAACGGATCCAGGTTTTCAGTTGTATGAACATATAAACATGTTACTAACAACGAAACACTAACATTGTGCTTGATAATTAGTAAAGAATCGTTGATTGCTATTGCATAATACAAGACCATATATAGAGATTACACTTTGACCTATTCTAAATATATCACAATATTTACAATAAATGAGGAATATATCCTGAAATATGGATGTGGTCTAATATTGCTTATTAGCAATAATTAATCATAGCAATTTAGACTACAAATAAAGCAATTTAGACAATTCACTAATTCATTTCTTGAGTTATCCCTAAGACAAGAATAAGTTTTGCTTAATTGATGAAAGAGTAATAATGTTGGATGGAAAAATGAAGACCACTGTCATTAAAATATACAAATACAGAAGGAATAAATAATTTGTGTTGATTTTACTCAAGTAAATAAGTCACTGAAATTACTCAAGGATCACAAACCTGTTGAAAAAATGTTTTGACCAAGTCATTAGCTAGGTCAACAGTCAAACATGGTCAATCTGTTGTTAGACAATTAAGAGGTTCTTAACAAAACAATTTGGAAAAAGAAGTTACTTAAAATCAAGCCTCATAACCACATTTGCAGGGTTTTAACTGTTGATCAGTCCAATCCATCTATTTTTCACGAAGAAGACACATCTTCTCTTCTTTTTTGCTCGTGATTTCTCTGTAAACACATCAACGCCAACGAATATCATAAACGTGACTACACATAATCTACAATGCAAAACTTCAACTTGTACTTTACTTAACCACCACATGAACATACATTTGCTAACAAAAGAGATTGTATGTAAATTAGATGCGATAAACCCACTAGTTACATCTCAAAGAATTCAAATGCAACCACAAAACCCGCATCTTTATTGCCAATGCAAACAACTCAAATCGGCGCGTCATGACCACCTTTTTAAAGCGGCCCTGATGACACCTTGCTACCAGCACCTACAATGCATCAGCAGAATTTCGTGTATTATATCCTCAGTAGGCAGCTAACCCAATGGTACAATTTCTCATAATCTCATTGCAGCCGCTGCCGCCAAACCATCCTTAAAACCAAGTCACCGGCAGGTGTTTATAGAACAACACAATTGGGTACATCTCAGCCAGTTAGGACTCCATCTAATGCAATACAGGCTATGTCGTCACTAACAGCAGTTGATCAATTTAATCATGAAGAACCGACGCCTGATTTTAGTAGCGATGAAAGCGTGAGATATCAATATATGATATCAGCCATGATATTCAAACTGTTAATAAAGGACGACATGTTGATTAACAAACTATTGATCAAACTGTTAATAAAGGACAATAATGTTAATCTACCAACTGTTAATCCAACCAAAACCAATTGACATGTAATTAAACAGTATCGAATAAACTATAATCGAAAATGACGCATGATGTTTACCATGAAATAACCAAGAAGATTATCAATCCAGTCCAATTAATTGGCTGAGATGTACTCAATCTAGATTTCGCACATGATGTTGATATCTAAAAGATCTTCGAAAAACGTTTATTAGCTGATTGTGGTGGGAATATGAACATAGCTAGCTACTGGAGAAAGGTAAATTCTGATGGACCTTATGACGAAAGGTCATAATAAATAGGATAAGGTTAAAGGAAAGGGAAGTTTGCTTCAAACAATATATAGTGTTTTTTGTGCACTTGGACCTCCCTGGAGCATTTAGTAGTAGACGGTTTTGATGGCTTAGCTTCAAAGCTTTACATTCACAATTTCAACAATTGATAGATGTTATGCCTTCTTGTCAACGTGCTTTTACACAATATGTTTTCCTTTTTAATCGCCAATGGTCGTGATGTTGGTTCAGGCCCCACAAAAACACACACACTCAAACTCACTCTCGTATGTATGTAATATTAATGTGTAGAATGAAAAACAAACGAAAGCAAAGCTTCTGCATTCAAAACGAAAAATGGGGTACAAACAACTACTAGAACTACTCCCTATTTATAACTAAAATAAGCACATGCAAAATAACCACTAGCTGAATTTTAGAGGTATATTCCAACTATCCTAAGCTCACACGATCTCATCCAACAAACCCGGTCAACCTTGACCAAGTTTTATTATTTAAGAAATTCCCACATGATATTAATCTTCATGCAATCTTCATTTCACGTGACATGTATGCAACTCGTAATCAAGATTATACCCAACACGTGATGCGACACCGATAGAACATTGACACTCAAGATCATGTTGGATGCAGCTTTGGAACATGGGGATTGAAAAACTAAGAATTTTGTGACTCCATTCAACATGCCATAGTAGTATGTAGTTAACTTGTACGGGCGGGCAATAAGGTGGATTATCTTCATTTTTTTTGGTTTAGACTAGCTAAGAACGCACAACTACTTATGTTTTGTTATATATTTAGTTAGTTGTCATCGGTGTTAGTACTTGGATGGTGCAGTTATAAGTAGGTATGTGTGTATGTCATGAATAAGAATAAAAATTGGAAATGGATTATCTGTACCTACAGAATAATAACTAGTATTAATCACCCCCGCCTTGCGGCGGGGTGAACACCAGTGTCACACTACTATCAGCGACCACCAACACTGAAGTTGCAGCGTGTTAATACGAAGAAATTAAACCGAAACGTAAAACATATAAAAAATAACTAAGTCGATCTAGGACCTGAGCGTTACGATAAACCTGTCAAACGGAAAAAAATAGACAACGTAAAATAGTTTAACCATACACGCACGTTGCGCCGTGTTAACTCGCAAAATTATTTATAGTATTTAAATGAAATACAAATTTGTCTTTACTGGATACAACCCACTAAGCATTATGTTACAAATCATAATGCATAGATATGTTGCAAATTATAACCCCCATGTTGTGGTGGGGGCGTAAAACTAGTGAGCGACTATCAACACCTGAAAGGTTCGTGTAAAAAAAGAAATAAAAAACGAAATATAAAACCGAACGAAAAGTAGACAGTGAAACAAATTTGAACCACACACTCTAAATGTAAAACATAGAAAACAATAACTAAGTTGTTCTAGAACCGCGCGCTACGACGGGGTGTTAAACAGAAAAACTACGCATAAAAACATTGAATCATACACACACGTTGTAGCATATTAACTCGTAAAATTTGACCAAAACGTAATACAAAAAATCTGTATGGAGTTAAAAGTGATTGGTTAAAATGTAAAATATATAAAAGTATGGTGTTAAGAATAAAAAATTAAAGAGAAAAAAAGGAAAAAAAAAAGAGAGAAAAACCAAAAGTGAATACAAGCCACCAAACATATGGGTACAATCATTCATATTCATGACTACAAAGGTTACAAATTGATATTACATAAATATATTTAATATTTATTAAACAAGCCTATATATATTAAGCTAGCCTCCAGTCATGCTTTCGGTACCATACATTGATTAAAGTCCAAATTCAACTTTATGAATATCTAACTTTGAACAAAAACATGCTTCTTAAGTCTTGTTCACATTATGCTAACTTAATTCTAAGAACTATAATACTTGATTTTAAACTATTTAGCAAAGTACATCTTTAGGTATTTTATTTTAATCTTAAGTTACCACCAGATATAACTGAAAAATATACTTGCAGTCAGTTGACATAATTATGATTTAGAAGTGTATTTATTTTTCATTTTATTGTAAAAAAACCATTTAGGCATATTGAATGGGCTACCAAACGCTAAATTAATCAATCAACACTCCTTATGAAAACGTACAAAACACCAAACTGGAGTTTTACAATATATGGAGATGATTGTGCGATACAAAATAACCAGAATGTATGTAACATTCTGATATATTGTTAAATTTATGATCAACTAACGTAACTACAAGAAAAATATTTACAAATCTTTACAAGTACTTGTTATATTTGTCAAAAAAAAAATTACAAAGACAATTAAAAGTGTTATTATGATATATTGTTGAATTTATGATCAACTAACGTGACTACAAGAAAAATATTTACAAATCTATATAAGTACTTGTTATATTTGTCAAAAAAATATATATTAAAACGACAATTGAAAGTGTTATCATTAACCATATAAGGAAAAAAACCCTACATTTTAATATTGTTAATTATTGTTTATAAAATTGTTAATCATTGTTTATAAAAGTGTCTTAAAGAGCTATAATGTATCTATTAAATACCTACAAATATACAACATCCTAGTTTCTTGTTTTTTCTTAATTAAAGGTGTTCAGAATTCGATTCGAATTCGAAAAATTCGAAATTCGAGTCGATTCGAATTCAATTGAAAAGGTTCGAATTCGAGTTGATTCGTATTTGAGTCCAGTAATCAAATTAGAATCGAATATGAATTTATGATTTTCAATTCAATTCGAAATTCGAATTCAATTGATGCATACTTTTTTCATATATGCATATACACATACAAACATATATACACACATATAACTTCTAAACTTGGCCAAAGTATGAACAACCTCCATAAGTGATAAGTTTATTCTTCATAACATTACCAAACCTACTGACAAATAGCCCATGTTACTTTTTTCTAAATTTTTACCTAACTTAAATCGCTATCAGTAACCAACCTATCTTCTAATTTTTGGTGTTTTGACATATTGATAGTTAATTAATTTTGCAGATTATTATATTTTATGTTGAGCATAATTAATTTTTAGCACTTTTAAAAAATGAAAGTAAAATAATTTATTGTTTAGGGTGAATTTGAATTATATCGAATTTATTCGAATTCGAGTTTCAAATACTAATCGAATCGAATACGAATTCAAATAAAAAAATCGAAAAACTCGTTATTCGATTCGATGAACACCCCTATTCTAGCTACTATCAAACATTTGAAAATAAGATTAATCACAAACTTTAAATAACCTTTTTGGTATAAAGGTGAGGAGGTGACATGATATAACATATTGTTATTTCCAAAGTATGATTCATCACAAAAATATAAAACCAGCTAAATTTATTATCAAGGGGCCTGCCTGACTTAGTCCTCTGCCTCCATGGCTCCACCGACAGAATTCAACACTCAACACCACAGAATTACAATTTTTTTTCTTCCCAAATTAAGTCCTGGTCAATACAACCACCTTTGAATATATAAGTTTGAAAGATATTTGATTCCACAATGTCACATATTCAACATCTTCATCAAGATTTCACACCCCACAGAAACTGGGGGAAAATTAGCAGTTTTGATCATGGGTGGTATTTGCAGTTCTACAACTAACGTAGCCCCTACCACCACTGGCAATCTCACTTCAGGTATAATACTTAAATTCTTACAAGTTTTTTCATATTTTTTTGGGAATTATTTGTGGGTTTTGTGGTTTCTGTTGATTAATGTTAGAATTACATCTCAGTTCAGTTATAAAACTAAAATTCTTAATAGTTTTTTCATATTTTTTTGGGAATTATTTGTGGGTATTGTGATTTCTGTTGATTAATGTTAGGATTTCATCTCAGTTTTATTCATTGATCATTAAAAGTTTGATCTTTTTCTCTGTGTTGACCCGTTGACTTACCCTAGAAATTGTATGATCTAGTCTAAATTTAGGATCTTGAATCACACATGTGAGATAGGTAGTGTTCTTGAATTAGACAAGATTATGGTAGTAACACTTTAAGATCATATCTTTAGTATTAAGTATATACACCCAAATACCCAATTTGATATCTTTTTTAATAACCTATACAAACTAGGATTGCGACCCGCCGCAATGCGGCGGGGATTCTTTAGTTATAACTAAGTCGATCTACGACGCGTACGTTATGTTAAACCTGTCAAACGGGAAAAAATAGACGATGTAAAAACGTTCACCCACACACGCACGTTGCATCGTGTTAACTCGCAAAATTTAGAACGAAATTTTAAAACGTTAAACCAAAGACGCACGTTGCGATGTGTTAAGTCACAAAATTTAGAACCAGGCATAAAGCGAAAAATTTGCGGAAAATGAAAACTATAAATAACCAAAGTTGAAAGTAAAAAAAGTTGTGAGGATAGATTGCAAAAGATAAAAAGTTTTTGGGTAAAAGTAAAAAACAAATAGTTTTGGGTTAAAAGTAATTTATGAAATACTTTTGGGTGAAATGTAAAAATATCAATTTATTTTTGGAAAAGCCCCAAAGGCAAGGTAAAAACGCTCAACCACACATGTACGTTGCGCCGTGTTAACTTGCAAAATTTGAAACAAAACATAAAAAAGTTGAATCACAGTCGTACGTTGCGTCGTATTAACTCGAAAAATTTAGAACTATACGTAAAACGAAAATTTGCGAAAGATTAAAAGTATAAGTGACAAAAGTTGTGAAGTTAAATTGCAAATAATGAAAAGTTTTGGGTTAAAGTTAAAAAAACAAATTATGTAGGGGTTAAAATTGCAAAGGTAAAAACCTTTGGACTAAAAGTAAAAATCAAGTTTTTTTTTTTTGAAAAATTCCCAAAGCATAATGTACAAGTTGTATTGCCTAAATTTGTTGCTTATTTATAGTAAGAAAATAGTCAACATATATAATAAAAATATGTATATAGTTCTATTGGTTAAAGTCCAAATTTAACTTTATGCAAATCTAGGTATAATTTAGGGATTTGTTTTGAACTTTTGATCAAGATTGTGGTAATACAGTTGCAGGGAGTTCACAGTCGAATACAACGACCACCACCAGCATTACTACAAGCTCATTATCAGGAATTAGTAGCCATGTCTCCGGCAAAAGCCAGTTTTCATCGGCAAGCAGCGGTGATGATCTGGGCCCCGGTGGCCAGATTTTGCCAAATTCAAATCTTAAAATATACACCTTTGCTGAACTCAAATCTGCCACAAAAAACTTTCGACCCGATACTATTTTAGGTGAGGGTGGCTTTGGAAAGGTTTACAAAGGCCGGATCGAAGAAAAAAACGGATCGAAACTCACTAGTAATGGTTCTGTAGTTGCTGTCAAGAAGCTGAATTCGGAGAGTATGCAAGGAGTCGAAGAGTGGCAGGTAATTTCGAATACAATCTGTCATTGTGTTTATGTGCATGTTCATTATCCGATGAGCTCCGTGTGAGCAAAGCTGACAATATGGTTGGCATGAGGTGTTGGATGTTACTAATCAGGATGCAAAATCAGGGGTGTGAATTTATGACACAACACGACACAAACCTAACACGAAATTCGCGGGTTTGGGTTTGGTCTAAATGGGTCGGGTCAGTTTCAGGTTGAACCTGTTTAGCTATATGGGTAAATCATAAATTAAATTGGATGTGTATTTTATGTCATAATTATAATTTCAAAAGAGAAATTGACAAAAGATTTTATAATTTAAATGTAACTAGGGTAGTAGTTACCCGTGCGTTGCGCAGGGACGCGGTTGGAATTCAGAACGTATCGCACACCATGACAACTGATAAATAAACTCGTAAAATTAAACAAAATAATATATAAATGTGTTATGCTATTTGTGTCATAACTCGGCTTTGAAGATAAAAAAAAGGTAAAACAATACAATAAATAACAAAGGTAAATAAAGGTAAACGAAAAAGAAAACGATAGGAACTCAGTCGGTTTAGGAGTTATATGATAACTTTATTAAAGTTTAAGGGTATAAAAATAATTTGGTTAAAGTAAAAGAAAAAGAATACAATAATTAAATTACATGGTGTAAATGAAAGTTTACTAAATGACAAAATAGACTAAAAGACGAAAAAAATCACTATTCATCTTCTTATAATTTTTATAGATATTTAAATAAATTTTAATTTTAATATATTAATTTGCAGAAAAATTCGAGTTGAACAGGTCGTGTTAGGGTTCATATGTATGAGACGATTTCGGGTTCGGGTTTGTCCAAAATTTTCGGTTTCGGGTCCAGTTGAACCCCCCAACCTGCGAACATGACTGTTTAGCACCCCTATGCAAAATGATTAAAGCAAGATCTATTTTTTGGTTACTTTATATTAAATTGATATTATGATTCTTTGGATCAGGCTGAGGTCATCTTTTTAGGGAGGCTTTCGCATCCGAATCTCGTGAAACTTTTGGGATACTGTTACGAGGATGATGAGCTTCTACTTGTGTATGAATTCATGCAAAGAGGCAGCTTGGAGAACCACCTTTTCGGAAGTAATATTTTTTATTAATTATTGGTCATGAAATATTTTTGTTGTTAAGTTAATTCATGGCCGGCCCTGGGGGTGGGCGGGGAGGACCACCGGCCAGGGCCCGATATTTCGAAGGGCACGTTTTTTTATGAAAAAACCCGATATGTATATGTAAAATATTTTTTAAATAGGGTACACCCATACAAACACCAACAAAGGCCCCTTACAAAACTATTCTTATGGTTTAGATTAGTTATTAACCCCTTTGGCATTAGGTTTAGACCTTTAGTGAGCCAAATACCCAATTTCGTTAAGGCCTAAGGGCACATTTTTTCGAGCTCGGACAGGGTACACAAATTCTCAGGGCCGGCCCTGAGTTAATTTATGATTATTTTTGTTAACTTTGCAGGAGGGTCGACTATTCAGCCGCTCCCATGGGATATACGGCTTAAAATTGCAATAGGAGCTGCTCGGGGGCTGGCGTTTTTGCACACTTCGGATCAAAAGGTTATATATAGAGACTTCAAGGCATCAAACATATTGCTCGATGGGGTAAGTTAACTTAGTTAAGTCTTGTGGGCTGTACCTCATTTGTGAATGATTGTAATTATTTTTTGGTTTGTCGGTCGTGTCGGGTTGGCAGTTTGAATTGTTGAGTATGAACATGACCCATATATATATTCGTGCCAAATACATCAACCTCACAGTCCACACGACCCCGTTTATCCATTTAACTAAACGATTCAATAGGTAGTAAAAGGGTTGGCGGGTTATATTCGAGTTGTAAACGTGTTAAAGGGGTCATAAACGGGTTGGTAGGTTGTCATAAATGGGTTAAACGGGTTGATTCGTTTAAATAAACGGGTT
The DNA here is from genome assembly GCA_030545235.1 of Helianthus tuberosus. Classification (NCBI taxonomy): domain Eukaryota; kingdom Viridiplantae; phylum Streptophyta; class Magnoliopsida; order Asterales; family Asteraceae; genus Helianthus; species Helianthus tuberosus. The sequence goes on along the minus strand of CM060439.1, from coordinate 51,481,109 downwards.
AAAACAGATCTTTCTATTAAACGGGTTAGATATGATAAAACCTGACTATATTCGTCCAGTTTTTCAGTCGTGCTAGAAATTTCCACCCCTATACTACTGATGATTGCAAGGAGTAACACTGATCCTCTGTTGTGTTCTTGTTTTTGACAGTCGTATAACGCAAAGCTGTCGGATTTTGGGCTGGCTAAAATGGCGTCGGCTAGTCAATCGCATGTGACAACACGTGTCATGGGTACACATGGCTATGCTGCTCCTGAGTACGTGACCACAGGTAACCGCAAAGGCCACAACACATGCATACACCATTAAACTAGTCAGTTTGGTTCGGTTTTGGGATCACAAAGTTCGGTTTGTGGTTTCATGTGTCGAACACACTGTCCGTATTCAACTATTTATCAAATTTTAATCAATATTAAGTTGTGTTAGAATTATTTTATTTGCCAAAATTGCTACCACTTCAACCATTTACCTATGAATGGGCCAATTCGAGTTGTGTTTAATTTCTGTCTTGTCAAATGGGTAAATACAATAATTAGCTAAAACTGAAACAAGAAACCAGTTGAAAGTCCCTAAACAAAGTTTTTTTTTTTTTTTTTTTTTTTTTTGCATAAAACAAAAATCTATAGCTCAATTTATCAGAAAAAGTTAGATTATTATCGAAATAACGGATTCCTCCTATTCATATAATGATATACTGATTATCTGTTACAAAACTAATGAAGTTTCAATTTTTTTTTCAGGGCATTTGTATGTGAAGAGTGATGTCTACGGTTTCGGCGTTGTGTTGGTTGAGATGCTAACAGGAATGCGGGCACTCGATGACGATCGCCCAGGTAACCAACGCAATCTTGTGGAGTGGGCCAAGCCGTGTCTCTCTAACCGTCGGAAATTGAAGAACATAATGGACCAACGGCTTGAAGGAAGTTACCCTTCTAAAGCTGCAAGCCAGGTAGCCCAACTAGCTCTCACGTGCGTTGAGCCCGAACCAAAAGATCGTCCGTCAATGAAGGAAGTGGTGGCAACACTAGAACAACTCACTGACATCAAAGAAAGGCCAAAAGTTCCTAGAATACACAATTCAGGTCCTCACTCACCATATCGAAACGGTAAACAACCTTTGCGTCATCGTTCTACGCTTCGTGTTAAGGATGATGTAGACCGACGGAATCACGACTCACCGAAAGGGTCATGATACATATTAGTATTATTATTATTTTTTTGTTGCAGGGTTGTGGAGAGAAATTGCTATATGTTGTATATTTTTGTGAATTTATAATTGATACAAAATAGGTGACCTTTTATTTCCATTCAAGATTTTTTTCTGAGTGGAGTTTGGTTATTGTCAAGAATTAAAATGTCTTAATGAGTATGGGTCAAACAGGTTTAGAGTAGAAGTAGGGGGGGGGGGGGGGGGGGGGGGGGGGGATATTCCACGGTCCTCCCAACCGCCGAGGTAATCCCACCTCGTAGACCGCCACCCAGCAAGCCTGAGTCTGGGGGTAAATCCGCTACCGCAGGGGCATTGGGAACGAGCAAGACTCGAACCCGCCACCTCCAGGTTTAGAGTAGAAGTAGCATGATGGGTGGTTCGGGTAATGGGTCAAACTGGTTCAGAGAGGCTGCCAAACAGCCCTTACTCCACTAATAATTCAATTTATTTAAAATAATGATTTAAGAGTTTTCATGCTTATAAAAACTTTGGTCGAATTTGACTTGTACCCATTTCGGTTTTGACTGTTAGCTAACTATTTTATTACTCATTTGACTAGTTAAATACGAAATACAACATGTATTAGCACATTTATAAGTACATCTATACATGCATCAAACTACCATTTCAAGAACTTACAATTCAATTTTTCAATTGGTAATTGTGATGTTTGATAGAAGAAAAATGAGCTCTTAACTTCAGCAACTTTATTCTATTAAAAGTTATTACCAGGTATTGTAAATAATTAGAGATGTTAGAATCTACATCTTAGTGATCACTTCAATTTCACACTACTGCTAAAATTCCACTCGTAGCAAAATTGTTGGTAGGGTTTAAGGGCGGTGGGATGTAGTGTACATCCTACTACCCGCATATCGTACCAATGGGTTTGTTTGTCGAATGATACTAAAATTACAACTCAGGTCTTCGGCCATAATGGTAAGGACCAATAAAACCAAAACGATACCATTCAACTAGTGTAGTTTTGTTTGGTCCTAGTCAGTGGCGGAACTTGAACGAAAAAAAATAGTGCGGGCCAGACTCTCAAAATCCAAATCAGTGACGGCCGTATTCTTAAAAATCCAACATTTGACACAACAATTTTTTTCCAGAAATTTTCAGTAAAAATTGAACACTACGAGCGGAAAATCAGTGGGGGCCAGGGCAACCCGGGCCACCAAAAAGTGCCGCCCATGGTCCTAGTTATGTTATACACTATTTTACTAATAGTAAAATGCATGTGAGAATTTATCAAAATTTAATAACTCTAACTAGAGTAGAGATAAGAACAATCAATATAGACAGATGCTAAAGAAAGCTTTGCAACTACGCTCTAACTATTGATATTGCAAATGCGCTAAAAAGGGCACATCAGCTTTCTCTGTAAGTGGATTTTGGAGTCGCACTGATCGATAGGAAGAGCTCAAATTAGTAGACGGAAAAGAAGATGCAAAAGCTTTCGCAAAATCTCTTTTACTTTAACTATATATATAAAATAAGTTATTTAGTTCTGTACCCAAGAAACTTCTTCAAAGACAACTTTTGCTCATGAAAGAAACTCTTCTTTTGAATCATCAAGTCTTCAGGTAAAGGCACGGTGCTTTCAACATAACATTTGATTCGATGGAACTCCACGGTTGATTCGCATAGAAATGGATGATCGAGAGTGAATTGTACTGATCTAAACCATCCGGTCTTTATGTTGTAGATAGGTGCACCGATCACATTCCAAGACAACTTACTCAAGGAAAAGATATTCTCATCCATATTGACAGAATCTAACGGAAGAAAGCAATCTGATGTGCGCCAAGACTCCGGGAATGTAATGGTTTCTGTCACCCAAACAGTATTTTCATAGTCGTTTAATATCAAAATATGCACTTCGTTAGCTTCCGCTATACAATCATAACAAACAACTCCTATACAACCATTGATTTTTATGATGTATGGATGTTTATAATTGGATTTCTTGTTTCCAAAATACCGTTCGCCAAAATACCGTTCACCAGGCATAACATCTATAGGAACCTTAACAATCGAAAACTCCTCTTTCCTCAAATCAAATGCCAAAATTTCTGACGTAGTTGGAAGCATCCAATGTACTACACTACTTACACAAACACCACATCTAATTTGGTACCAACGATTCCAACTAATATCAACAGTAGCATGGATTTTTATACATGGTTGGCAAAAAATGATAATCTCACTTGCTGCTCTACCTGTGCTTTAATAATGATTTTTTTGTACAAACAGTTAACGACTTAACTGTTATTTTACTTGTTTGGATTTGGTTGAACGAGGAACAGACTCAATGGAAGCTTAGCCGTATGTTAATCCACCATGAGTGATACTTCTTCCCTCCTACCTTTGTTATTATAACATCTTTTGTTATTTGACAGACGTTATTATATAAAGACTGATAGGAGTTGGTGGTGGTGCTAGTGCTAATGGTGTGTACTTTTGTTTGTGGTCATCTTTTTTAGAGCTAAACACATGGTAGGGACCATAGTTGTTAAAAGTCATCGCCTCTTGCGCCTAGGTCCATTTTTCAGGCGAGGCGAGGCAGTTGCGCTTTAAGTAGAAGAAATTGCGCTTTAATTCTCTAGGTGATGGTTCAGAAGCGATTCCTAGATTCCGGAGAATTTCCGGCCAAATTCTCTAAATTCCGACAAAATTTTAGTCAGATTTCTACTTTCATCCAAGGAAAACTACTTTTCTACACTAATATTTTAGAACTTTTGGTATTAAATAGATGATATAAGGTGTTATATAAAAGATTTTGTTTGAAGAATAGTTTTACTTTTTCTAATACATAATATATTTTAATTTTATTTCATTATGCGCTTATTTTTCTCAGGCGCTCGCTTTTTTTGCGCTTTGCGCCTAGGCCCCAGGCGAGGCCTATGCGCCTTGAGTGCGCCTAGCGCCTTTAATAACTATGGTAGGGACTACGGGAGATTGGACTTGAATATAATTTGACCCAAAAAGTTGCAACTTAAACATCACAATAAACATTTAAAATACCAAACTTTGATCAAAACAACACAACTATCTAAATTTTTTACCAATAAAACAATGACAGGTAGACATCTCCCAAGACGGAGGTATTTCAAAAGAACATCATAAAAAACAGCAATGAACTATGAAATTTGTTGGTACAATAAAAACACCAAAAGAAATCCACATGACCTCCATTTGTCTACAAAGAATACTTTAAAACCGAATCATATTACAAGCCCGGTTATATCTTTAGAGATCGAAAGAGACATCATGGGCCAAAGTTACCCAAAAGCCTCTCGACAGCAGCATGAACGTTGCCCGATGTAGCTCGTAGCGCCCTGATGTTCTCTTGGGTATCAAAAAACCCCATTTCTTGAAGCTGTGACAGTTGAGTCGCATATAATTGTTCCGGTGGCACTACATGAAGAAAAAAAACATCACCTTTATTAAACAATCAGAATCATAATATGTATATTCGGACATTAAACTCGGGATTATCACGACTACAGCAACAATAAAAAGATCACTTAAAAATGCGCGTTAAAATTTTTTATAACTATTTAACTGCAGAGTTGGGCTACTTACGGTTGTCTGTAAATCGTATATTTCGTATATGTATATTTTCTAGATCAAAAGTGAAGTCTTACCATCAGGAACATTTGGAACAGCCAAACCGCCAGCTCCAAGCCCACCAAACATATTCATCAACATGTCCAGCCCCATATTATTTTGTGCTCCTGCAGATTATTATAAACACGAAACAATATTACATATAACAGGGACTGTGAGAAAATAACAGAAATAAAAAGTTTGTACCCGTAGCAGCACCTGTTTGGGTAGGGTCCCTGAAACAGAAAAGTGCCAGTTTTAAATGAAATATAAAGCTAATAATGCTCGGGGTGTTTTGAGTCGTTCATATCTCTAGATTTCACTTTCACATGGTAGTTAAATAGTTGATAAATTACTTACAAAGTCGATTGCTGTTGGTTAAGCTGAGGTAGAAGCTGCTGCAACGACATCATTTGCTGTAAAAATGAAACGGAAATGGTACATGGTTAGTCAAACCAACCTTTTAACCAGTCAAACTCTTTAAAAAAAACACAAACCACCCCACAAGCTGTAATGCTGTATACCTGCATCATCTGTGGTGAAGTTAACTGGCGCATTACTTCTGGATTTTGCATCATTTCTCTTAACTGAGGGTTAGCATCGTACAGACTGCGTAGTTGAGGGTTTTGGTTCACTATCTACAAGTTCACATCATCAAAAAAAAATAGTGAAAACCAGTTAGAAATTATAATTAAAATTAGAAAATTAAGGATTAATTTCATATATACCCTTAGAACTTAAAAATTTTCATATATACCCAACCAAAACTAAAATATCATATATGCCCTTACAAAAGAGTTAAAATATCAAACATACCCAATTTATTAAAAAATCTAATAAATAATCAATTTACCCTTAATTTTTTAACTTCTAAGTTTTCATATATGCTCATCTTTTAGCTTCATATTTTTATATAACACATTTTAAGCTTAAGTTAATTTTTACTCTTTTTTTCCCATAAACAATAGTATTCTCCATATACATAATATTTAAGCTAAATAAATTAAGCTAGAAATGAGTAAATATAAAATTTGAAGTTAAAGGGGTCATACACGAGATTTCAAAGTTTTAGAAAAATAAGGGTCCGTTTGGTATGAGGTAATGGAATGAACGGTGGAATGGAATAGACGAAGGAATGAAATTGGTAAGGGAATGAAACGGATTATTACCATTCCATTGTAGTGTTTGGTTACCCTTACGAGAATTGAATAAATTATTACTTTGTAATGTTTGGTAAGCGAGAAAAGTAGAAGGAATGGTATACAATTAATTAAAATGACAAAAATACCCATTAGCGTTAACATCGTCATCACTATGGTCTGAATGTCCGGATCAAATTCACAATTCATCATTTTCTTCTAAATTAATCCAAGCCAAATGAAAGGTTAACGGTCTGAATGTCCAGATCAAATTCACCATTCATCATTTTCTTCTCGATCAATCCAAGCCAAATAAAAGGTTAACATTTATATATGCAAAAATCACTTGTACAGGATAATAACAAAACATAAAAACCGTTGTTCTTAAATTAATGAAAAGATTGGATAAAACAACAATTACCAACAGCTGAAACTGATCTCGAATCCTGTTGATCAACTGTTGAAGATTGTATCTCCTAATTCGGCTGGAGAGTGTGAGAGAACGAGATCTTTGATTAATGAAAGATCATCGGCGGTGGCGGCAGCGGCAGCAACGGTTATCATAAAGGTGAGGACGATAGCCAGGGAGGTTAGATTCAAAGCCTTTTGGTATAATTCAAAATTTTTAAGGTAACATGTGCTTATACGAAATCATCGTTGATTGATTGAATAAAAGGGTGAGGGCAAAATGGAGAAACAAATATGTAAGATGGAAAGGAATGGAAAAAAAACTGGGGGGGTGCGAAGGAATGGTCAGGAGGCGTTTTAGAAGGAAAAGGATTCCATATGGAATGGTTTATTTCATTCCATTCATCAACCAAACGCTTTTATTTTCATTACCTATGAATGGGTTATTCCATTCCCACATTCATTACCTCATACCAAACACTAGAAGGAAAGGATTCCATATGGAATGGTTGATTTCATTCCATTCATCAACCAAACGCTTTTATTTTCATTACCTATGAATGGGTTATTCCATTCCCACATTCATTACCTCATACCAAACACTACCTAAGGGTAAAATTGTCTTTTATTAAATTGTTTTTAATGAATTGGGTATATATGATATTTCATTATTGGCTCCCTATTTACATTATATTATGTCCAAATGATGTTGTATGCTATTTCTATATTGTTTGACTTGGTGTGTTGGCATGTTGTTCGTTTTGGAGCCGAGGGTCTCTCTGGAAGCAGCCTCTCTATCCCTAGGGATAGAGGCAAGGTCTGTCTACATCCCACCCTCCCCAGACCCTATAAGTAGCTTTGCTATTTGTGGGATTTACTGGGTATGGTTGTTGTATATATGATATTTCAACTACTTTGTAAAGGTATATATGATATTTATAATTTTGCAGGGGTATATATGATATTTTGTAAGTTCGTATATGAAATTGCCCCTAACATTAAGATATCTGAAGCATATGTACATACCTGCTCCATATATTGGGGATTTGAAAGCAAGCTTTGCATCATCTGAGATATAGCCGGGTTTTGCATGAGCTGACTCATGTCAGGCATGTTAGACGCGCGGTCTAACCCTGGTAGACCCAGACCGCCTAACCCGGACACGTTTGGTGCTCGGGTGCCAGCATTTGCCGGGGCAGCACCTAACAATTTTCAGCAAAAAAATTTCAGCACAAAATAATGCTTCCTATAATTTAGAGTAAAATGTCATTTTCGTCCCTGAGGTTTGGCCAGTTTTGCGACTTTCGTCCAAAGGTTTGTTTGTCCGCATCTGGATCCAAAAGATTTGAAATCTTGCCATTTTCATCCGGCTCGTTAACTCCATCTATTTTTCTCTGTTAAGTCGGAAGTATTTTCGTCTTTTTTCTCTGTTAAGGGTATTTTGAATATTTGTACATTATGCTAAATGCTTGTAGATAAAGAAAAAAGGACCAAAATGCCCTTTAAGTTATAACAAGAATAACGAAAAATACGCCTGACTTAACCAAGAAAAATGGATGAAGTTAAAGAGCAGGATGAAATCATGAAATAGCAAGATTTCAAACCTTTTGGATCCAGACGCGAAAAAACAAACCTTTGGACAAAAGTTGCAAAACTGGCCAAACCTCAGGGACGAAAATGGCATTGTACTCTATAATTTAACAAAAAAAAACTACAGGTGTTTAGATCTTTACCTGTAGTACCACCCCACGGGTTAGGAAGTGGGTTAGAATTAGGAACTGCAGATCCCGGAGTTGTTTCAGAACCCGTCACCGAAGGAGTGTTAGCAGCAGCAGCAGTACCCTGATTACCGAGTAAAGCTGCAAACGGGTTAGCCGCAGAATCATTTCCACCGGTTGTTGTGGCATTCAGAAACGGTTCTTGGACATTTTCATACATCCGTCTCAGCATGTTAAAACCCTCAGGAGACGATTCAATATTGCTCATAGCCCTATCGGTGTTACGCATCATCTCACGCATAAGCTCGGGATTCCTCGCGGTTTCAAGCGACTGCCTAAGAATTGCAGGGTCATTAAGAATATGTGCCAGCTCGGGATTACGGTCAATGATCTCACGCATCTGAGGATTGCTCATAATCATGCTACGCATGATTTCCGGATTATTCAGTATGTTTTGAATCGCTGGCATGTTCATCATGTCTCTCATCATATTAGGATTTTGAGATAGTTGCTGCTGAACTTGTTCAAATTCAGGAAGTCCCGACCCAAATAGGTTCGGTGCACCAGTTCCCCCGAGTCCACCCAAACCAGGCCCAGGAAACGGCGGTGCCCCAGCCCCGCCACCAGCACCAGCCAGCCCGACTCCTTCATTGGATACAGCACCTTGAGAGGGAGTTCCAGCAGCAGGTGCACTAGTTGCTGGTGCTGGTGCAGAACCGCGCACCATGTGAATTGTGTGATCCGCCTGCAGGCCTACACAACATTCGCATTTAGGTGTAAATAGCAAAACTCACACCCATATACATTGACACTATGCATACATATATACACACACACATATACATATACAGATACATATATACACATACATACACATACATACACACTCTTTTTTTGCATATAACAAGATGATATATAACATCCAATATATCTGGAAAATTACGAAACTAGCTAATTTGTATAATAAACCATTGAAACCAAGATCGGTGTACAAGTCTATAAGGCATTGTGTGATCTGCTTGCAGGATATTCACTTTTAGGTGTAAACAGCAAAATTCACACACATATATACGAATACATGAATACATATACACACACAAATATATATACATATACAGAAACATATATACACATATACATACATACATACACACACACACACTTTTTTGCATATAACAAGACAATATATAACATCCAATATATCTGGCAAATTACAAGTTTAGCTAATTTGTACAATAAATCATTGAAAGCTAGATCAATGTACAAGTCTATAAATCATCAAGCGAATTGTGTGATCTGCCTGCAGAGGCCTACACACCATTCACTTTTAGGTGTAAACAGCAAAATTCACACACACACACACACACATATATACATATATGCATACACACGCATTTTTTTGCACAAAACAAGAGTTTATAGCACATCCAATACATCTGCCAAATTACAAGTTTAGCTAATTTGTACAATAAATCACTGAAACCTAGATCAATGTATAGTTTATAAAGCATCATACAACATTTTCAAACACATAACAATGTAACAATCATCAACAAAATTATCAACCTTAATCAAATATCAATAAGAAAAAATATTTACCATAACTATCTAGGGTTTGATCGTCCTTCAAAATCCTTCCTTTATAAATCAAGCGCTGTTGATTCGCCGGAACATCGCAGTTCTGGGCCAAAAGATCTTTAAAAGCGCTGACCGTTGATCGGAGAGTCGATCTGACGGAGAACTTGTTGCCGTTAGAGCAGCGGATGTTGAGGTTGATCTCTGCATCGCCACCGTCAACGGGCGTTTGAGTTGATTCACCCATTAAAGAAAAACCCTAATTCTAAATTGGAAATTGAACATAAACGAAATGAATGATGGAAGCAGGAATTGGGATAGAGAAGATATGATATGATTGTTGATAGATGAGTTGCTGAATTTATTATTTTTGAGGAAAAGGGTCAATATTGGTGAGCGTATGTTCAAGATTTTGGGAGACAATCAAAACAATTTAGCGCATGTTTGGCTAAGGGGCTGTTTGGCAGCATCTGAATCAATAAGTGCTGAATGAATAAGAGGTCTGAATGGGTAAGAGGCTCTGAACCAGTAAGTGCTGAACCAGTAAAGTGCTGTTTGGTTGCACATCTGAATGACTGTGTAAAATGACATTTTTACCCCTTATAATTAAAAAAAAATCATTTTATAAACATAATTAAAAAAACCAATATTTACCCAACTTTCGGTGTCCTGTCGTTTGAACCTTGTGATTTATTGACCATTTCTTCATTTTACAATACATGTTCATCAATCATCCTCAAACTCTCCACAGAACTTTCTCTCTCTCTCTTCTACCTAAACCATCTTTTTTTTTTTTTTGAAGATCTCTACCTAAACCATTCCTTTGAAACATCTGAGCACACAACTTTGACTTCATCCATCTCTCATTTTCAACTTGGAGAGAACCTTACATAAGCAATCGATACCCTCAAGACTCCTCTCACCCTCACTTCCTGCAGTGTATGGTAAAGATCAGAGAAACAGCGGAGCAGTCCGGCGACGGCTCCACCGGGAGCGGCGGCGGCAGTAGTTCAGGCGCACGACGTGGTTCCATGGCAGAGAGAGAGAGAGAGTCGGAGATCGGAGATCGGAGAGCAGAGAGCAGAGAGAGAGAAACTCGAAGAGAGAGAGATCGGAGGTTAGTTGACGGCGGCAGCGCCGCCGTACACGAAGGCGGTCGTGGAGGTGGCGATGAATTTTTTTGGCAGCAGTTTAGCGGCGTTGATGGTGGACGTTGGCTGTGGTGGCATCGCAAAAGGTTGAGGGAGGAGAGCAGCGTGTTTTGTTAGAGGAAGGGTACAGAGGTCTTATTTTTCATTCAGCATGTTTCCATATCTGAATGATTCAGCACTGAATCATTAAGAGGTTTGCCATTAAGAGGCACAACCAAACACCTTCACCTCTGACCGAATCAGAGGTGGACCTCTGAATGGTTTCATTCAGAGCCAACCAAACAGCCCCTAAGGTAGTGATTGGTATGCAGGAATGAGAGATTGAATGGAATAGACCATTACGGGGGAATGAAGAAAAGAGTGTTTGGTTGGTCGATGGAATGGAATCGTCCATTCCAAAATGCATTCCATTCCTCCAAAATCATTCCATCCGTCCCCCCTGATTTTTTTCCATTCAATTCCCTCTTCATTCTTCATTAACAGCACCACAACCCACCACTGTTGCCTCCACCCACCAGTCCACCACCACCATCATCCGCCGTCGTCACCCACCTCCGTCGCCACCCACCACCGCCATTGCCGCCACCACTGCCACCATCGCTGTTACCACCTCCGATCACTGCCGTCGTCGCCACCCACCTCCGCCACCGCTATCAACCGCCACAACCCACCGCCGCTATCAACCGCCGCTACCACCTGCGACCACCGTCTTCGCCGCTACCACCTCCGATCACCGCTGCCACCACCTTCGCCACCGCCGCCACCCACCTCCGTCGTCACCCACCACCACCACCGTTGTCACCACCCGTCGCCGTCACCCACCATCTCTGCGGGCACCTCCAATCACCGCCGCCACCCACCATCGCCGCGGGCACCTCCAATCACCGCCACCACCCACCTTCGATCATCGCCGCCACCGCTGCCACCATCGCTTCTACCACCTCTGATCACCACCGTCGTCACCACCCACCTCCGCCGCCGCTATCAACCGCCACCATCCACCGCCGCTATCAACCGCCACAACCCACCGCCGCTACCACCTGCGACCACCGTCGCCGCCGCTACCACCTCCGATCACCGCCACCGCCGCCGCCCACCTCCGCCGTTACCCACCACCACCACCGCTGTCACCACCCGCTGCCGTCTCCACCCACCACCACCGCCAACCACCGCCGCCGCTACAACTGCCACCTATCACCACCCACCATCACCGCCCATCACTGACCACCGCCATCCGATTTTATTCCTTCGTCTTTTCTTGCATACCAAACAATAAAAAGTAATGGTTCATTCCATTCTCACATGGTAACCAAACAAGACATGGAAAGGTAATGATCAATTCCATTACCTTTTCCATTCCATTACCTCGTCCATTCCATTCACTCGTCCATTCCATTACCCATACCAAACAGACCCTAAGTTTTTTGAAACAAGTTATTGACTTATTGGTTTTTGAAAAAAGTCATAAGTTCTAAAAATGATGTTTGGCAACAGGGGTGTATGTGAGGGGAAAAAGCCAATAAGTCAATAAGTCACTCCATACAAAAAGTCAATAGGTCAATAAGTTGTTTCAAAAAGCTTAGCCAAACATGCCCTTAACTTGTTTGGTTTTTACTCATTTCATTCATCCATTTAAGTTTTTAAAAATAAACATAAAAACGCTTTTCTTTACGCTCAACAAAGTTCGGCCACCCGGGTATACTATAGGTAAAAGGCTCACACAAGCCTGCGATCACTGACAACTGGTGACCCGACCTGTCATTAATTTCAGAGGAAACTCACCGCACAAAGCCCCATTGTGGTAAAACTCTGGCTCGCAAATGATCTTTTGTCATGAACGAGACTCCAAACGACGACCTCCCCTAGATAAAATCAACAAGTACCCCTAGAGTACCGCCTTTTTGGTCATAAAAACATATTTAATCCTAATAAATATGTCAGAGGAAGTGTCGACCTCCCCTGAAGTGTCGATGGCTTTTACGCCAGAGGAACTTCAAATAGTTAACGCTTTTTCCCCTTGCACATTTTTACTCTATCGCACTTTTACTTTCATATTTTACACGTTTAGCCCTTACGCTATTAATTCGCTTTACACTCATTGGCATCTTCACTTTTATAATTTACACTTTTGGCCCTTTCACTATTAATACACTTTACACCCCTTAAGTTTCAAACTTTCCCTTTGAGTATTTACCCCTAAAACTATTTTTTAACGTTTGCGTTTTTATGTACGTGCCCATATATATTCAAGTTGGTTTACATGTCGAATTGAGTCAAATATAATACGTTCTCGTTTGACGGTATAAATTATAGTTACTCTATGTTTCGACCCCGTCACAACGCGCTACAGGTAATCACTTTATACACGTTTTATGTTTCTTTTTTAAATATAGGTTTTGATCCAACCACAATACTATTGACTTAAATTGGATACGTCAAAACGCGTTTTTTCATATCGTTAACGCATCATATAACACTTCGACTAATCCATTCTGTGTTTGCAATGTATCTGCGTTGCATTACGCGTGGGTCAAGTTACTAGTTGAGAACTAATGTAAAAAATACAACTTTAACACACTTGCTTACTAACATATTGGTGAATAACTTCAATGCTAATGCTTAACCTTAGTAACTATGGTGATTGATGCATAGTTTTAATACATTGATGTACACCTACCCCTGGCACAGTCGTAAAATTAATTTAATGCATTTTGAATGCTAATACACATATTCTAACGTATTAATGCAAATATTTAACATATAGTTGTGTGGGGTGTAAAAAAGGTAGATGCACGGTACCTCTGACCGCGGAAGGGATCCTCCTTCCCAAGCTAGCGACCCGACAACGCTGCCTGACGGTGAGTCCCCTGCCAACACACAAAGCTACAATCTTAACAACTGTTGTGACATACACATTACTTTAATATATTGGTACACCGTTTAATACATGAATGCAAACATTGTTACATAACACTAACACAATAGTGCACATATTGCGAGCATGTAAAGTTTGTGCAGCACGGCTATAAATTGTGTCTCAAAGTTGTAAAATTTGGGGTAAAATGCTAAATTGATATCCACTCATAAGGTCTCTATTTTGAACCTTGGGATAGGTTAGTACACACTTAATTAAGATTGTTACCTAATAATGCTTAATAATCGAAAATAAGTTGGTTATAGATTGAGAATCATATAATGTAGATTTAATATACCTTTCTCATATTGCATGTAACAATTTAACACATTTGAGAAAAAAAAAAAAAAAACTATGCTCCAAACTTACGAACAAAAACTGAATCGCCTACTCAAACAAACTTTTAATCGGTCACCAGTTAAAGCTCATATAATGTCAGTTGTGAGCGCCTCACACACCGCCTCGGCCCTCAGGGGCGCCATTGGTTGGCGCTAAAGATGGTTTCACCAAGCCCTTCACATGCGTTAAAGTTGGAAAAGGTGGGGGCCCACTTTATATATTTTTAAGTAAACTGCAATTTGAGTCCATGTGGTAAGGTCCAGGTTACACTTTGAAAATACGTTTTACGTATATATTTCGACTATAATTGTGTTTATACAATTACACATACATTGAAAATACGGGTTTCTTAAAACTTTTTAAGAAAAAAAAAACATTCAACATAATATATGTATATTCGTCATTTAAAAAATGTGACGACGAAATGTAGTTCGGAAGCTTTAATCTTTGATCGTGTTCGATTGTTCGTTGAGCTTGATCGTCCTCCGGTACGTTACATTATACCTATATTCAAAACCACCATAAACATTAGATATGATAGTTTTGAAACATGTTTTATCGAGTTCTCTAAGCTGAATAAACAAAACATAACACATTTCCAGGTTTTATACCCGTCGCGTGCAGCGACGGGATTAACTTAAGTGGTCGCGTGACGCGACGATCATCGCGTAGCGCGACGGTGTTCCCGTTTAGCCGTCGTGTGACGCCAAGGCTACATTTCGACATAATGTTTCTTAGCTGGTGCTGCACATTCCCAGCAATCCTATTTTTGACTTAAACAGGCATAACTTTCTCATTTCTTATCCGTTTCACGACCCGTTTCTTCCTATGTGATCGTAATTCGATTCTCCATCATATGGAGTTTAAATCCAACATCCAAACTGTCGCAACCCCCGATCCCTATCTCCCGAGAACGGGCGGACGCGAACCAGTTTCGGTGGTATCCGTATATTTAATCATTTTGGCAGCAGAAATTTCATCAGGATCGTAGTTAGGAAATATTTTATCAGAGTAAAGCCACCATATTTTATATTAATTACCACATGGGTAAAACCCAAGTTTTTTATTACAACATATTTATAGGGATAACCCCTACTTTATTGAATTTAAAACATCGTCTTTTAGGTAACTTTTATAGCCACATTTTTTTTCAAGCCGTCAGTGCTCTCCAGCTGGCTTTTTCCTAATTGGCTTTCACATTGTGTTACCTGAAACGCGTTTTAAAAACATTTGTCAGTGGGAAATACTGGTGAGTGAATCCCAATTTAATCAAGAAAAGTTTTATCAATTAACACAGTATTGAGAGCGATCACAATGTTTATTTCTACACAATTACTCATTCAGTACTGTCAATACTGACTGGTGGGTCATATTACACATTGGCTAACTCGTTGTCCAATTGTAACGTGTTCCACATTTTGTATACAAAACCCCAACATACTGGCAGTAATTGAAGAACTACAAAGACTCAATCACCGCTTAATCACATTGTAAAATATTCAAGGTTTTGTAAAAACAGATTATAAAAAGCATTTACAAAAAGAGGATAAACTCACATTGCTATCTTAGACTTCGTTTAAGGGTTTCCTGGTGTTAATCTATAATTTACACAAATGTACATATGTTAGTATAATAATCCTTTATTTATATTAACGATACCCTCCCCGAGACGGTATTCCAATAACTACGTCGGGCAGAACCACGACAGTTATTACGGAATCCTGGATCAATCGGGCAGCGTATCTAATACGTAACTGGGGTTATAATAATTACAACGGAGCAGAACCTCGCTAATTAGGGGGTATTATACTCGGAGATTATGCCTATTTATCAGAAATTCGTTGAGAGAGAAAGAAAGAAAATGAACGATTTGTGACTGAAGCCCGATGCCCTCTTATATAGGGCTGATTTTCGAGTTTCTCGCGGCCCGCGTAAGCTTCGGCTTGGGTCTACGCGGCCCGCGAGGGTTTGTAGACTAGGCCGTAGCCTTGCTGCGTTGACACGTAGCCTCAACACGAGTCCGACACGTGGCGGCCTGGGGGCTCTCCTGAGATTGGAGCTGTCGCGGCCCGCGTAGAGGGTAGCCTAGGGCTTCACGCCCCGCGACAACCTTGCTAATTTTGTTTTATTTGATTTTTATTAATATAAAAGGTATACGGGCTCGTTTATCGCATACGGGGTATATTTTAGGAAGTGTAGGGGTGTCAGGGGTGTTTTAGGAGGTTTGGTATACTATTAAATAAAATATGTAATGCATTTGTATTAAGTATAGTAACCCAATTTAACTTTATCCCTACGTCACGAGACAGAACCCCAACGAATTTAGTCAGGCAGAGCCTTGACATGCGTTACGGGGCCCTAGATCAATCGGACAGGGTATCAGTGATCAGGGGTTACAATACTTAAAACGGGGCAGGACCTTGTAGGATCTAGGGGTGAAATTTTTAAAGAAAATGGGCAAATATAATAGAGGGAAACGAAAGAAGGAAAGGCAGTTTGAGTGGTAAACTACTAATGCCTATTTATATTACATTTTGAGATTTTGGAGTGCACTTGAAGCAAAGCCACGTACACCATACATTTATTTCAATTCATTCAAATCCTTACACGTAGACATGGCTGTACAACTTTTGATTTTTCATGCATATTGATTTTTCATGCATTTACTTTATAATTAAATTTTCATTTATTTACTTTACGTAAATATTGTTAGTTTAAAATTCATAAATTTATTTTATTATTATAACTGCTTTACTCATTTGGTACTTATTACTTCCAAATTATGACGTTTTATAAAATGATGGATATGCCTTTGTAACGAGAATATTTTTATCTACATTTTTACCTAAGTTTCATAAAAACGGAGTAAGGTTAATTATAACGTATTTTTATTATTATAACTATAAAAGGGTTCCTACGCTCGCCAAAATACCTTATATTTCTATCGGTCAACTTACCCATGATCTATTCGTTTAATAACTAAATTTGGAATTAAAAATTTTGGGAATGTTACATCCTCCCCACCTTGTTTTAAATCTCGTCCTCGAGATTCCCTGAAATATGAATACTTTTAGTTAGTCTAGTCCGTAGGTATAATTATGGTCCTTGCTTTGAATTTTATTTTACTTTGACCAGAACTATTCTCTATGTTTTGAGATTCTTATCTTCTCAAGAGTTCTTAATGAAAGTAACATTACTGTTAGTGTAAGCTTTCGCACAACTTTTAGTTACAGGTTTTCTAATGCGTCAATAATCTAAGATAACGCAAGGGGAATTCTTATACTTTTGATGACGTTCCAACTTTAAGAGTTCCGGTCGTTCTTCTTGTCGTACGAATTACGAGATGGATGATCAAACAAAATAATGTTTGATATTGGAATTATAGATATATACGAGAGATTTTTGATAAATAATTCTAAAATTATCATTGACACACCTGTTCATGATTTATCCCTAATTGTCAATCATTATGGTCTTTGGATTTCCTTATATACATATCTATATACTTATATATACTGTAATATACACAACATTCATAAGGTCAATGTATTTAACAGATTCATATTTTCAAAAACAGGTCGAATATCAGGTCACGTTACTATTTAGGGAATTCCATTAACATAATATATACCCCATCTTACCCGGTCTCACCGGAGAGGTACCCTCATCTTACCCGGACAAACTGGAGAGTCTACTACACCATACCCAGTCTTGCCGGAGAGGTAATTATCATTGTATTTCCCTTAAATAGAATTTCTCTGAAATCGTGATTTTAATAGTGCATCATTTATTATGACTTATATCAAGAAACAAGGAAAATAGTATTCTCGTGATGGATCATATTCTAGAACCGAGTAGTACTAATAAACAAGAAATAACAGTGGCCAAGTGTTATTGCTTATTTATCATACTGACATTGTTCTAGTCATCATCCTCACGACATACTAATAACCATCACACTTTATCTACGCAAGTAATTGGCTTATCTTGAAGCTTATACTAAAGCGTTGCTCCTAGGTTTAGGTCTAAATACTATTCTGGGTGTTACCAGTACATATCAATACCCTAGCTTTTTTGTTTAAGCATAAGTATCATTATGGTTGTGGTTTTCTTTTGTTTAGAAAATGGAGTTTTGACAAAAATATTGTTGTCTCCATTGACACTATGGCTCGGTTCAATGTGAAGAGTATGCTTACAGCTAACTTTATTAGATTCCGTCACAAGGAATATTTTATTGAGACAGATGGCATTTTAAAACATAGTAGGTTTCATGGTTTATTCTTATAATGATTTCATGTTTTCATATGAATCACCAATGATATTTTCTTTTATGTTTATCTTACAGAAGATATTATATTGGGTATACCATCAAGAAATTCTATTGGGTATAATTTCAAATCTCTAGTTAATATTAAACTTACCTAATATATACACACATATATATAATACTAAATTATTTTGTAATATATAAAAAAAATAATAACTATACATCCGATGGTATCAATCATCAAGCTTATTTCCATGACTTTATTTTATCCTTTTATAAAAGTAGTATATTGAGATAAACTTCTGTTAAATTTATTGAACATAATATTTTGGAATTTAAGGATGGATAAATAAAAGTTTAAAGAAATAAATTAATCAAAATATAAACTTTCTGGACTCATGGGAATAAATTCATTTTTAACTAGTGGGTTGAATCATATTGGTTTAAAACTTAACTCTTAATTTATAATATATTATATTATTTACTCAAAGAAGTATTATAGTAGGTAATACAAAATTTGACGTTTCTAAAATCGATTCTAAATATATTAGATAATTAAATAATATACATGTATTAGAATATGTACGTGTATTTCAAACAATAGTAATTTGTTTAAAGATTTTACAATATTAAAATTGTAATTTGATTTTTAAATAAATAAAGTTAAATAAAGGACAAACATACTAAACACACATTTGAGTCAACTATTTTTATGTGGGGCATCCATTTTAATTCTAGTTTGAAAAATGAATGTTTAGGAACATTTTAACGTGCCAGGTAAAATAAATAAATAGATACTAAATTATTGATTTAAGTAGGATAAGAAAAGATGTTTTCACTGTTGCAATATCTTTACTTCTAAAAATTTAATTATCCAATCTCTTTTATATGCATCGATTGTTCAAACCATCAAACCCATCTTTTCTCTCCTTTTATTATACATCATAAAAATTTTATTAATTCTTTTTAAATATAATATTCTAAATGATAGAGAATGAAAACCTGATTATTTATATATGATTATCATGATATATATAATGACCCTTTTGATCATACCCTCTCTTTATAGTTTTAAATGTATACATTTTACATGTATCCTAATATATATATATGAATATATATATATAGGGTAAGGATATATAGAAAACCACTTTTAGCTAGAAAACCCAGAAAACTCTAAGCTCCCGACATTTTTTTTTTTTGAAAAAAATAACATATGTAATATACATGTTTTTAAGACATTTGGGCCAAAAAAAACAAAAAAGCGCCGAGAGGATTTAAAAAAAAAAAAAAACAAATTTCAGCATTTTTTGTGTAACACGTGTTACATTGCAAAGTTGCTGAAATTTGTTTATTTTTTTTAAAAAAAAACCCTTCGGCGCTTTTTTGATTTTTTTGGCCCAAATGTCTTAAAAACATGTATATTACATGTGTTATTTTTTTCAAAAAAAAAAAATGTCGGGAGCTTAGAGTTTCCCGAGTTTTCTCAATAAAAGTGGTTTTCTCCATATACTTACACTATATATTATTTAAATGTATTATAGTGTATATACATTTCAAATATAATAGAATTGTATTATATATTATCTTATATTAAATAATGAAAGCTGATGAATACAAAATGTTATTTACTATATTCGTTTATATAGTTTTTAATAGTATCTTCGAACATTATATTACTAGTATATTAATTTAAATTATTTAATTCATGCGGCAAGATTAATTATTATTTAAAATTTTTTTACACTAAATGTATAGAAATGTTCAAATTGATGCAGTTAAAATATATTACATTTAGATACCCTTAAAATTCATAATATTTAAATTTATATAGACTAAATATTTGTATACGTATATATACATAAATCCACTGTTGTATATTAACTACTTAAAGTGCATTATTAGTATACATATGAGTTTATAATATCTAAATTAAATGTATATTAACAATTGAATGTATTTAAATACATTTTTATAGGTATACAAATGATTACATTTGTATATTTTATATGTCACATTTAATGACATATATGACAATATTAAAACATGTATTAATAATAAATCGTGTAACTATTCTAACTTATCAACTCCCATTTCCAAATAAAATATATCATGATTCTTTTTTTAACGTATACATATTATGATATTATTTGAGTAGGTGGTATTAATTATCACAGAAAAATTTATAGTACAAACATTTGGGTACAATCATAAAAATAGATTGATTAAAAATGGCGAACATTGCGACTTATATATATATATAGAAAAAGTATATCGTACATTACGGCTTAACGTACTTCACGTACAACAACGTGCGTGATTTGTTGTATAACATGCGTGATTAATATTTTCAATATGCGTGATTATTGTGTTTCAACATGCGTGATTTTGGATTTTTGAGTTATAACGTGCGTGATTTTAAAATGAACGTGCGTAATTACCTGTCGTACGTGATGTACGTTAAGCCGTAATGTACGTTAACCTTCCTCTATATATATATATATATATATATATATGTATATGTATTTATTACAAACTACAACTGGAATTCAAAATATACTAGTGATTATGCATCCGTAACTTATTTTAGTCTATCTAGGTTATAGGAGTATTATGCTCAACATGCTTTTATGTAAGGTTTATTATATCTCCTGTCTCTACTAAGTTGTTATCTAATGGGCGAAGTTCCTTTAAAGTTTCTGGCTCATAGGTGGCATGGGTGCTGGTACTGGGTCAGGGTGTTGAGAGATAGGTCGTTTATAAGGTTATAGGTTTTCCTGGTTGAGATATAATTCTATTGGTTGGTCCTGGTTTGTCGGTTCAATTATTTAATATAAGCTAGCATTTACTGCTCTAGTGGCTAACATATTGAGATTTACCCATTGTTTATCTAGTTCATCTTGGTTATTGCCTGTTTCCTGAATTTGTGCTTTTATTTCCTTATTGATTATCACTCTCTTTGGTTGTGACTTATTTATTTTCTCTCAACTTTTTCTAATAATCCAACTTCTCTTCTTAGTGGTAAATGGTTTCTCAGACTGTGCCTTACGAATAAATATTCCTTCCTCAGTATCTGCTGAGTATCCTGAGGGATTTGGTTGAAATGAGGTTCCCTTATCTTTTGGTGAACTATCTAATTGACGATAGATGTCCGAAATTCTTTGCTTACCCATACTGTAGACTAACAAATAGTCAATTAACATAAAACACATAATTACATAAATTATTTCCTAACACATAATTTAAAATTTAAGTGTCAGCAGAACACTTCTTTGGCTTAGACCAGTGGCAAGGCTCTGATACAAAGCCCATTTCAAGTCATGTATGAACATTTACTCAAACTCATAAATTGTTCAAGTATCTTCCTAATACTACCATCCATGATGGTTTTAAACACAGTTTTATCATAAACTTTATCATATTATCAAAACCCACTTGATAATCTACTTGTTAATCACTTACAAGTAACCTTACATCAAGTACTTCATAATTTCATCATATCTAACGAAATTAAGCATACATAAACATTCAATTTCAACTTTGGATCATAGTCCAACAATCTATTTGCAAGTAACCTACTTGTCTCACATTTCAACTTTAACCAATCTAGGTTTTATGACATACCTTATGAGATCCCCTTGTCTAGGTGATCGTTAATATGCATTCAAACCTGAATTTGAGCTTCAATTTCCCTTCCAATTTGATGGTTCATGGAAGAACTAGGGTTTTCCCCTTGTTTGCTCTCCTGGAGATCGACACACACACACACACACTATGTGTGTGTTGTGTTTAAATTTTATTATTAAAACTCTTGTTTCCTTTTTAACAGTTTTGGTCCCTCAAGTTTAATTTTAATTATTTGGGACTACAACTCCATGTTTTATTGCTTATTTACATGTTAATAACTAGGTAAATTTGTTCCTAGTTATTCTGTTTACGGGTTAACTTTTACCACTAACGGTATTTTACCTGTCTTTTAACATTAATGTGGTTTAGTTACCAAACCCGTTTTCAGGGTGTTACACTTTCGTTTAGGTCCAGTTGACCCTAGTTTCAAGTCCAATGGACCGTAGTTTGATGTTGAACCTTGTTGAATGATTAAGTATAATGGTTGACTGATTATGTATAATGTGAACTTTGTAGTTGGAATTAGGGTCAACTAGACCCTAACCCACATGGCGGTGCACGTGTTTGTGGTGCTCAGGTTCTAAAACAACCAAATCCTAGATGTTTGTTATAAACGTGGTTGGACCCCTCTCGGTCTATCAGGAGATCTTTCCCTTTTTGAGGGCCTAGAGTAAGGCTTTTTGTATACCTTCCTCATTTCAGAGCGATATCTCCCTGCTCCTCAATCTGCATATGAGGAGGATTTAGAACGATTGCAGGGAGGAGAGGTATTCTTAGCTTTGAGGCGGACCTCTCGTGCTTGTAAGGCTTCTTTTCCTCTTAGGAAAGATTCAACCAATTCTAGAGCTTCTTCCATCGTCATTGGGGGATGCTACCCATGTGACAACTGGCACATTTCCACATATTCCGTACAATATTAAATAGTAATTTGTGTATTAATGAATGTGCCTTATTTAATTCATGACAGAAATGATTCCCTGAATGTTATCATATACATACAAGGCATTACATGATGCAAGATTATTTATCATTATTGCATGCAACACATTATGATTCAATTAGTGCACGGAACAAAGTTAGCACAGTTATCAGACAAATTAGAAGTACCGACGGGAGTTCAGTACTCAGGCAGACTTGATGTTAAGACACAGAATGAGCCCAAAACCAAGAGTTGCACTAGAATAGTGTGTAGGAAAGTAGGGATCACAAAACTACCTTCCGAGTGATGATTTAAGTGCCGAAAAGTGCCCGAAACACAATAAAACTGTAAAATTCTGCAGAAAACAATAAAAATTCAGCAATTTTCAGCATTTCAACATAAAAATATAATGCAAAATTATGGCTAAATGATCCAGAGTACTTTCCTAAGTGTCGGGAATCAAAACTGTCATGAAAGACAACATAAAGCACACTAAACTGCGTAATTTAGCACCTTAACGAACCGGTAACCAACCGAATAACCGGACACTACCCGAAACACCAAATTTTCACTAGAAGCATTGTTTTAGTGTTATGAAGCTAGTTATGGTCACTAAACATCATAATTCACCTTAAAACACCATAACACATAAAACACTAACTAAGTCCCTTAAAACCTAACTAACTTAACTAACTAACTAACTAACCATTTCATCACAACTAGACCCCCCCATAACCGGTTATAGACAAGGGCCCCACATGAGGATTTTCTTTGAATAATTTATTAGATAATGTTGGTTAGATTTAAGCATATTATCCAATGTTTAACATATTGTTGGAAGATCTTTATTTATAACCACAAGTCCTAACACATAAGCTCCATCACCTTCAAACTTGCACACTTTTCTCTTCTTCTTCCCCTTGCTTACGGCCACCATACACCACCACAACACTTCCATTTTCATTCCATTAACATCCATTCTAAGGTGATCCTAAGGTGCTAGGAGCTAAGTTAAGAAGCTTGGAGGCATTGGAACTTGAAGGACCACTTCCTAGAGCTTTTATCCACCTTGTTCATCATCTTCTTCATCTTTGATTCTTCCCTAGCCCTTGTGCTAGTAGTAAGCCTCTTGTAACTTGATTTTACTTCTCATTTTGATGGTTAAAAGATTATGTAAGTGGTTAATCATAAGAATCATAAAGAACCATGAAGATGATCTTTAACATTAAGCTTAAAAACATAAGAATCTAAGTGTTCTAGTGTATGTGTGATAGTTGATTTCTAGTGATTATGATGTTGATCATCATAAGAAGCTTGCTAGATTGTGATTAAACACATGATCTAGCAAGTGAGAGGATGAATTTTGTGAAAATCAAAATGATCATCCTTTATGTTCATCGTGAACTTAAAAATGAAGTTGATTTTGTGTATAATGAAGTTTGATACATGTTATAAGACTTGTAAATGGATGATTTCAAAAATAGTTTTCTCAAGAAACCAAAGTTATTTACAAGATTTACAATATCATGTTTTTTTAAAGAAACTAATCATATTTTTAGTGTTAAAACAAGACTAGAAACATGTTGAGAACAAGAAGAGTACAAGAAAAATCATTTTTAGAAAATCATCTTACAAGTTGTAAAAGACTAAATTTCACAAGAAAGGGATTTATAAACAAATAACCATATTTTTAAGGGTAACTAAACTTACTTAACAACATGTTAAGTTACTACAAACTTTTACAAAATTTCAAGTTCATGATGTAGTGTAAATTGCATGATTTTGGCTCATGTTAAGTCTTGAATGAATTGTTGATGGTTGATGATGATTTTAAAAGAAAATGATATGCTTTTAAAGCATAGAAACCTCCATTTTTAAGGGGAAACTATGGCAAAATTTTTGTAGAATTTAAACACTTAGAAAATATTTTTAAACAAGTGTTTACAAATAAAATTTGGATCATGGTTTTCATATAAAAACTTGCCATAATTTTTGTTACAAAAATTACAAATATTGGAGGTTGATTTTTGAAAAATAAAGACTAAGTATATATATTTAGATGCCACAATTTGTGTGTTAGTTGTGTATTATGTGTATTAGTTATATTATTTTAGGACTTGAAAATAATATAACTCACCAAAATACCAAGATTATAATACAAAGTATTACCAAAATTCCAAGAAAATGAGTATATAATTTATACCCGAATATTGGACAAACCGGACAAGGACTATGAATATATATATATATATATATATATACTAGTCACTTACCCGCGCGATGCGGCGGGAAACATCACTTTGGTTGGTGAGTTTTGGGCTATGCACGAGGTGGTTCGGTTTTGAGCCATAACCAAAACCAAAATCGTGATGCAAAGAAAAACACAACACTTGTTAGTAATTCTAAGGATGTGCATTAGAAGTTTCAGTTCAGTTGGGTCAAAACTAAAATCTAAATTTTCGGTTAAGATAATTCAAAACCGGTCAAGGGGATTTAAAGAGCTTTAAAAGAATCTAAATACCAGATTTTTTAATTTAAAAAAAAACATATTAAATATTTACCCTTTGGTCAGCTTCTGTATTTCAAACTGCACCATCTCATGATAATGTTTTTTATAATTTTTCTTAGCTTTGTAGGGGAAAGATGGGTGTTTTCCTCCATATGACATACAAAACAGATTATTGGCGGGAGCCCACCATATTTAACATATAAAGTTTTTTATACGTTAAATATGGCGGGCTGCCACCAATTATGACACCAGGTATTGTTGTTGGGCCGTTTCATAGGCCATACATAGGAGTCATTTAAAAACTGCCAAACATATTCATAAAATTTGAAAGATAAAAGTTGTCTTATATGAATGTGCATTTGGAAAAGAAATTTTTTGTAAGGACTAATAGATTACAAAAAAAGAAACTTTATAAAAATGAATACATTGTTTAGTATAGGCATAGACGCCGGCCTCAGTGGGGGCGGCTGGACTTCCTCTTCTGATGTATTTGTCCTCTTTAACAATGTAAAGCATCAGTATCTAGGTTGATAGTTCCAAGCTTATAACCTAATAATATAAAATATATACACAAACATAATTATGGTACACTCTCTTACCTCTTGAGATGTGAGTTTGTCGAGATACATTATGATAGACCTCAAGGAATTCCCGTGTGCAGCAATCATCACATTTTTTCCTTGTTGGAGTTTGAGGTTCAATCTGAAAGACTCCAATGTTAGACTGGAATGTTCAATAATCTTTTAGAGTGCACCATGGCTTAAACCGATGGTCTTCTGGTCGTAAAAATAAATAACCATGCTGATTGCTCCAAGACTCAACCCACATGATTTGTTTTCTTTTACTCACCCTTGATTGACTTGAATGTCAAACATGAATTTAACACAATAATTATACCTAAAATTGAATTACATATTTGCCTCTTCTTTTGACCAGACCGAGGGAATTTTATTCGTACTTCATAAAATGCCTCCCCTTAAAAAAAAACAAAACAAAAAAGCTCTTTTTTTTTTTTTTTAAAAAAAAGGTCATTTTTCTAAAAACAAGGTCCTTATAGTCATTTATCTAAACAATAAATAATCAGAATTTCATGATTGAAAATTTGGAATTACACCTTCAAACATCACAAGCAGGGGCATCGTTAGTTCCACCTCCAGTGCCTTGAATACCCATAGCAAGACCGATATCCGCCTCATGTAAAGCAGGGGCATCGTTAGTTCCATCTCCAGTAACCGCAACGACATGTCCTCTTTTCCTCAGAGCTTGCACGAGTAACAGTTTATCGTTAGGAGACGACCTCCCCATCACCTGTCATTATCCACCACGCATATGTCATCTCACATGCATGAATCAAGAGGGTATTGTTGTAAAATCACATACCGATATCCTCTCAGCTACTTCGAGTCTTTGTGCATCCGACATTGCACGGGAAGACTTCCCTTCAATTAGGTTTTGCTCGGTAGCATCTGCATCTGACCCGAGTATACCGCATTCTATCGCAATTGCCTTTGCGGTTTGAAGATTGTCACCCGTCACCATTCTTACCTTAACACCGGCCTTTACGCACAGTTGGACAGCATCTCGGACACTGGGCCGACATGGATCCTACAACGCAAACGTCACCATCTAACACAACATATAAGATATAAAGATAGCTAGATAAACATGTTCTCCATGGGTTAAGAACAAGATCATACCTTCAAACCAACTATTGCTAGCAAAACAAGAACACCTTCCGGCAATTCCCAGTGTGTTAGTTCCTCTTCATATGTAGGCACAGTGTCCGCGTTCAGTGGTTGGTAGGCAATAGCAACACACGCAAACTTCCACGAGCCATATCTTCAATCGCCTTTTTAAAATACTCTACTGTTCCTTCATCCAGGCGTACAAGCTGTTCATTACTGTCCATGTATCTTGTACATGCAGCTAACACGATTTCGACAGCCCCTTTCCAGTGAACATGAACTTCAGAATCAGCCTGTGAAAAAAATATCGAAAAAAGCAATGTTTTAAGTGAAACATGTAACAAATTATAAATGTGGTCAAGAAATATATAAATGGCTGTGAAATTAAATTACCCGTCTTACGGCAACACCGCCTCGCTTTTTCTCTGAGCTGAATGGGAATGCTTGAATAATTGCAGACTCTGATCTGGCCACTTCAAAATTCATTCCAAGCTGCACCGCACAAGCAGTGTTTAGTCAATAGGAAAAAAAAAGAGAATAATTGACATACACGACTTTGAAACATAATTAACCCGAACCTGAACCGCACAAGCAGTGTTTAGTCAATAGGAAAAAAAAAACTAACCTGGATAGGTGTGAAGGCCAAACTTGAAGTCAGCCCATAAGTAGCCCCACCACTACTATATTGTTTATCCTTGAACCTGAAGGTTTAAAATCAAGCATACTCAATAAAAACACAGATAAATCAAACTTCCAAAAAAAATGTCATGTTTAAAGAAGCGTACTTTTTGGCGACTTTGGCAGCAAGCTTGCTTTGACCAACAGACACACGCAACTTCCCGTTTCCAGCTTGACCAAGCATACCATATCCTTCTCCTAACCCATCCCCTATTTTTTTAAAGAAGAACCGTTATTAGAACTGATACAAATTTACTAAGCATACGAGAGGTTAATTTTAAACGCCACATATTAAACACAATATGCAACAGAAAACCATGAGCCAAACGTTAATTTTAAACGCCACATATTAAACACAATACGAGAGGTTACTTACCCAATGAACTTTCTTCAGGCACTCCAAACTGCATTCTGTTGGCCAGTTTCTGCATATCGAATAGCATATCTGATAAAAAAAAAGTGAAAATATCATAATATATAATTAACGACCCAAAATATGCAACTTTTTTCTACTCTAACATGGTATTTAATTTGTGGGTTAACATACTTTTTCTACATTCAAGTAATTATAAGACAGTTTTTTCCCCATTTTGGTCAACATGTGAACTTGCTGTAAAAGCTTTTGTTCCGTTTGGGTCATCAATAAAACACTTTATGATGACCAAAACATCTATAATGACTATAACGTACACAAAAATAAAACAATTAAAACAAGATAATACTAAAAGTAAGTCGGTTTGTGCAATAAACCATTTTTTTTTTTAAATTACACACCTTTCCTTCATTTTCCTAAGGCGGCGACCACCTCGTTTCTTCTTAGGTTCAGAATCAGGGACCGGAAGTTGTTTAGGTTGCTTTGCGGGGGGTGGTTCTTGCCATTTTTCAATCTTCTTACGAATTTCTTCACGATATGCTCTTCCTTGTTTGCCAGATGGATCACCTCTGATCGAGTCAACACATGCCGCAAGAGTTGACTTTGCCGCCACAAGACGACACGCACGCATCTTGAGAGCAGGTGGTGTAGTTTGAAAAACCTCTGTTTGCTCAATGTAACCAACACGAAATTGGGACGTTGCAGTGGAAAAACCAGCTAAATTTTTCTTTTTGGCGCCAAGAAGCTGAACATTACAAGCTGGCATCTTTGCAAGTGCTGTCAGTCCGCCAGCTGTCCCCATTTGGCTGACCATCTGGCACTCCGGATCTGCAAAAACAACAAATAACATAATTACTCTAAAAGGTAAAACTTGCTAAGATTAAGCATCACTAAGGTGTTAGTTTACATACCTTAGTCATATGTGAATCTGAGAGATGTAGGTTTCCAAAGTGATTTTTCCCTGCCATCTAATGAATAAGGAAAACTCACGTTAAAGCTCAAGTAATAATATACTTGTTTATTAATACGATTGGACAAAGAATTATAAAACTGGAAGAATCAGTACTTACGCCAAAAGTGTCAGGCTGTAGCTACGGAAACGTTGGGTGACATTCCGAAGGGTTATATACACACTATAAGCACACAAAAAAAGAATCAGAACCGTAAGAAGTATAAAAAGTAAATACTATCTGAAGCCATTTGAATAACACCGATAGAGCATTTGACGAGTATACGTACGTGATGGGGATCCAGGAGGTATAAGGATGGTACTTATTGTATGTGATTTTGGGAAGCTTGTATATGTATTCCAGCCACAGAAAACCAACCTAAGATAAATATGCAAAATTTAAGAATTTTCAATAAAGAAACAAATTATGGACACAACAATAAACAAAGAAATACCGTCACGGATATTATCACAACAAAGGCTTTGATTGATATTCTGCGTTTGACCTCTGCTTCCTCCAGCTTTTCCATCCACCTCTCAACCTATGGTAGCAGTTAAGCAGAGTCACACACAAATATATATACATAAGTATAGACACACACACACATATACAAGTATATATACATGGCCCATTGCTCGAAACGATTTCTGCAACACACCATGATGCCGGCACCCAAATGTTCATAACCTCCACTTTGCTACCCTTTTTAAACCTCATTGTTCTTTATTGTTTACAACAAATTACACATTTTCATTACTTTTAAATTACAACAAAATTACACATTTTATTTGTAGAGAACCTGAAGAGTACCTGAAGAAGAAGAAGTAGCAGAAGCGTGGTAGTATCTAAAAGTTGAGGGAGTAGTACGAATAGCAATTCCGCTTCCTCCTCATTCAGATCTTCTAACAGCTGAAAATCATAATTGTTTCCCCAAAACCACATCAATAAAAACCCTAAACGCATCAAAATCAAAACAAAGTGAAGCACAGACAAACCTGTATAATCAGATAGACCATAAAAGCCGGAATGTTGCAAAACGCCAGATCTGAACAAATCCTTCGGTTCAGAATTCCAGATCTGAACATTCTGAATTATTTTACCCTTGACGAATGTCGCAAAACGCCAATAAAAGCCGGAAATCAGAACAAGGAGGTCAGAATCTTAATGGATCTGTTGAAACTTCATAGATCTGGTGAAATCGTGTTCCTGAATCGCCAGAGAGAGAGAGAGAGAGAGAGAAAGGGAGGAGCAGGGAAGCGGCGGATAATGTTTTGAAATGAATTGAAACCCTAATCGATGTATCCCGTGTCTTTTTTTTTAGGGAAAGGGTATAAGTGGAAAGTGAAGTTTTCTAGTGCTTAAAAGACTTGTACATCATGCTTTAAGGGTGTTTTAAGGAAATTTTTATGACTTTAAGAAGTCCTTCGGATATGTATTATAAAGTAGTATAGATATATATATATATATATATATATTCCGGAATTAAATTCATATGTTTCCAGTGGCGAAGCTTGAAAAAAAATTCGAGGGGTCGGAAGGCATTAGACCTAAAAAAATTTTCTATGTTCGGTCGGGCAACGGTGATTCGATTCGGGTCGGGTCGGGTCGGGTAGGGTAGGGTGTCAGTGATTCGATTCGGGTCGGGTCAAACATTAATATCAAATTAAAAGCCGTTCTCAAACATTAAAACGTAAACATTGTTTAACAAACAATTGAATAAAGATACCAAAACATTAAAAAGAAGAGGAAGGTGGGTACCCGGTTTAGTTGGATGAAGAATTATAGTTCTGCTCGTCTTCCTTTAAGATTTTTGAATTCTTCAATTATGGACTCCGAATCAAAGTTCTCAGAAATCTCATTTTCTATGTAAATCACCATACTGTTTGCTAGATACTGATCGGACATCTTATTGCGAAGGCGATTCTTAAATATTTTCATTGCTGAAAATCCTCTTTCCGTTGTTGCAGTCGAAACTGGAAGTGTTAAGATTAGCCGACACACTCTTTCAACTAATTTGTACATGTTATTTTTCTGACATTCCACAATAGTTTTGCAAAGTTCAGAAAGAGTTGATACCCCACTTAGCTTAGGATTATTTATCCTTTCAACTTGAAAATTATCCAACTGACCACGTAACTGCTCCCTCTCTTGCTCTTTAAAATCTTTAGGATAATATTTCTCAACAAGAAGAACAATCTGATCAATATTAATCTTTTTTGAACATAAAGTCGCACTAAGAGATAACAACTCTATCGCTTGCTCATTGAATCTACTATCCAGCTCATGTAGTTGTTTGTCCAATGTCTCTGTAAACAAATCTACCCGATAATAATGTTCGAATGTAACATGAAGATCTTTTTTACGAGGCCGATACCGAGTAGAAGTATATGGAGCACTCATATCAGGCATATCTATGTCATGCCTTTCACAAAAAAAATGAACCTTTTCAAATAAAGAATCCCATCCGCTGTTTCTAAAATTAGTTAGACTAGCCTTTATTGCAGAAACTAACTCCATTGCATTAAGGATGTCTTGGGATTTCTTTTGTAATGCTTGACAAAGCGTATCAGTTTTTGCCATTACTTCTTTCATCAAGTGAAGAACAAGCACAAACTCAAATGATTGCAAGTAACCGTAAGCTATATTAGCATCTCCACGTTGAGAACTAGTAGCATGAGCCGTGTCTTCAATTATTCCCTTGAGAACAGCACGGGTGATGTAACACTCTAAATTCAAAATGACCAAAATTTCTATTTTAATTGCGGAAAAAGTAGGTCCCAAAATTTCTTGCGTCTAATGACATTATATAAACTTGTCTTCATCATTTAGATATGAACAACACTACTCTTTTTAGAAAAAAAAAACAATATGATCTAATAAGTTTAGATTCGTAACCCACTACTAAACAAAATGACCACTAAAAACGTTATAAGATATAAACTCAACTATGTGATGTTCGTAATTCATCCTGAGCACTTGATCCTCAACTTTAGAATCCATCCATAAGTTTTACCTACGACATTAGAAAACGACATGTTAGTATTCATTAGATTGAGATCATATGATAATCAAACTTGTAAGTTTGATCTCAAACACCAAAATCTTGAACTTGGAACAATCCCCGATGTAAACTACATCGGAATCGATGAAGCCTTTGTCGACCTAGCGTAGACATCCCATTGTAACACGCAACATAGCCCAGAAACCCATCATGGTAACAACTAGCATCGGTGTGACCTATGCTGAATATAGTGTAGGCTACGCCACCTACAACACTTGTACACGATTTTCGGTTTTTAAAATGAGCCAATCTCGTACTTCTCAAACCTGCTTCTAGTCAACATGATCATCAGCAATGGAGTTAAAACTCATATTTCTAATAATAATTTTAGCCTTGTTAATATTCCAAACTCTTACCACCAACCACATTATTAACAATCGTTTGCACACACACAAAAAAGTGTCGAATCATAATTCCTTAACATGCCATTAAGACTCGACATTTTTTTCTAGGTACTACCAGTCTTCATATTTGCAGGAAGGCATGAGTTCACAACATTATAGAAATACTTCCCATTTCATACCTCGTACCTTACATTATACAACAAAGTTGAATCTAAACAATATATAATATAAATCTCATTAACAACAAGATAGATAGCATACCATTTTGAAATCCCAAAGGCAACATATATAGCCACCTATCATCACTTGTTACTTTAATCATTCTAAACGTTAAGTATCATCTAGCGATTCTTTTACATTAGCAATAGTAGACAAATCAATGTTTAATCCAATATGATCACTACGCCATAATCCTACATTTTTACGTAAACATCGGTGATATTATCAACACCGTAACAAGTCAAATACAATATCACAATACATGTGTAAGATAACTTACCTTTGCCCGTAGGATTAGCTATACTTCGAATCCCCTTTCTGACCCGTTGACTTCTTGTTAGATGCTACCGAGCATAATTCCCCTTTTCTTCAATTCCGTTACTGGAATTTCACTACGAATCAAGCCTTTCGTATAAACGGTTTCATATGAGAAAACAAACTCTTCATGTAACGTGAACCGAAACTACATTTAGAGTTGTGTTTTCATCTGGAACAATTCTTTAGCCTCGTAACATCCTTGTAAGGCCGTTTGGACAGCCATGCAACCATTCATGTTTCCTGTTTTGACCCCTGTTTTCTGTTACAGCTGATCGAAACAAAATTACATATTTCTAGACCTCAGATCAGAAATTCCTCTAGTGAGAATACTCATCTATAAGTTAGGAAACTACAGTTCAAATTTCATTACGATCTGACCGTTGGATCATCGGGAACAGCCCAATCTTTGAAACTAGGTTTTCCAAACTGGAAATACGAACTGCTGCGAAAATGGATTATAAAATCAAACATTCAGACCTCTAAAACACATTCCGACCATTGATTATGATCACCTATTTGTGAGTATCATACTGTAAAAAATTTAAGACGATCCAACGGCTGGAACTCTTGGATCAGCCAGTTCTTTGAGGCTGTGCAGTTAAAAAAAAACAACCACCCAAATTCGAACAGAACCATTTCCAAAATTTTGATGGTTAAAACTGGGATCTAGATTTTATATTGAACTGAAATGGAGCTTACCATGGAGTTTGGGATGTCGAGAAATGGTTCCAGACAAAAATTAAGGGTAGCAGGACCACCATCACTCGCCACACCCGGACCACCGTTGGTCACCGACCGCCGCACCTCCCTTCTCTCTCTGGCTCCAGCCTTCTCTCTCTCTAAATCCAGAAAATAAACCCTTTTTTTTGCAGCTAATGAGCCATGAATGACTTTTATACATTCAAAAATGTGTTAACTACAATACATCCCCCCTTAAGTTTGATTTGTTACAACAATGACCCCTCAAGTTTGGGTGAGTCACAAGATGATGTAACGGTATGCCGGTATATATTACTCTGAACCAAACTCGTCATGTTTCCCAAATTATATTAAAAATATAATGTGCTAATTTTTTTTTACTCATTAAATTCTTTACTCTTAAAATAAGTCTTTACCGATAGTAAAATATCATATTACAATTTCACCCGAGAATAGGATGTTACAAAACTACCCACCTTATAAATGTTTCGTCCCCGAAACCTTATTAGCGAAAGATTAGATTAATTTTACTTATCGTTTCCACCCCTTCTCTTTATCCTTTACACTTAAGGGTTTAACCACATATATGAATCCATATCCTACATAAAGACTTGTAACCACAACATATAACCTGTAACCATACCTTGTGTTTATCTACAAATTAATCTATGGCCATGAACATTTTTCATATACATGTTTAGAGAAAGAAACACATACCTGGATACAGAATGAGAATACACATTTCATGTCTCAACTATGTAACTGCT
This sequence comes from Helianthus tuberosus, assembly GCA_030545235.1. NCBI lineage: Eukaryota > Viridiplantae > Streptophyta > Magnoliopsida > Asterales > Asteraceae > Helianthus > Helianthus tuberosus. The sequence continues at coordinate 51,446,627 of CM060439.1, read as the reverse complement.
CCTCTTGTAACCCAATTTTGTTAGTTCGATGCTTTCATGCTAACATCTTAAAAGTCAATTTCTAGAGCAATATAATGAAGTCCTTAAACATCAATCATAGTTTGACAAAATCTTTCACGGATTAAGACATTCCTTTATATGCATTAAAGGAGTAACTTCAACTCATATTTGTCATTTCTAGTTCAGTAAATTTCTGATTATATCTATCACATGTTTGTAAAATGACTTAAAATCTAACAAACTTATATGTCCATTCATCAGCATCAGCAGTGATGTTTAAAAGTGATGGACTCAATACATCTATCTACGCTTCAAATTTAAGGAATCTTTACACATCATAAATTTGAATTCACTTGTATGACCAAGATAAACACATTATATTACGAGCACTCTAACCTGTTACATACAACATCATGACTTCTAAGTTGATTCTCCTAGTGGTTATGTAACATAAACAAGATCGTTTATTAACTTCTTGACTCATGATTCAACATTGGAACATAACTCCACTACATGATTCTAAAATAATCATTCAACCCCATTTTTCTACATATCTTCTGTATAGAATTTAAAACCTTATCACATATCTTTTAAGAATCGTAATACTTCGCTTTATCAAGAAAACAAAAATTTAAAAGTCATAGAGCATTTACCTCATTAGTGGAAGAGATTTATGAGCATCTACAAGTCTTGTACTCATCATTTCTCAAATGCCCCAAATTTCCACCCTTCTCTCCTTGATAGCTTATTAATGACTTCATAAGTCAATCTAAGCATAAATATGTCACACAACATCTTTGTTAACATCAACACTGTTTTGGTCAAAAATTACCGAAGCAATTTAGTGATCAAATTAGTTAAGTGAGGTAGTGTGCTAGAAATGTGCGTGAAAAATATGTTATTCAAGTTAAGTGTAAAAACAATTTCAGGATACGGCTCAGGATATAGAGCTGTATCTGTGATCAAACAATGAGCGAAAAAGTAAAGATTGACACGTGATGTACGAGGAAAGCCCTTGATCAATCTAGATCGCCGGCACAAAACCTCGGGAGCTGACAATCGCAGCTGCCTTGTTCTTCTATTATTTCAAATATCAGGATACAGTGCAGGATGTGGTGCGGATCAACTAGGTGTTACAATGTAATTCGAATACAAGTGTTTGTGTGTAGTGTTTGCAGTGAGCTAGAGAGTTAAAGTATTCGAAAGTGTGTGTGAAAAATTGCGTGCCTTAATCTGATCCGCCCCCATCTATTTATAGTAAAAGAAATGCAACAAACTATCCTAAATAACTGGGATCCGGCGAATATTCCCCACTCGAACGTTGTAGACCTGGTCTATCGGGTTCAACGTCTCTCACATAACAGATACGCCCGAGTCTTGAGGAGAAGAAGTCCATCTGACCGTTAGTAACCCACAGCCTCTAACCTGCACGTGGTTAATTCAATTAACCTCAGGATATCGCCCATGATGTTAGCAATATCCTAATCCAGTATCCTGATCACATGCAAACAACCAAAAGCAGGATATTAGTCAAGATATGTACGCTCAGAAAATGACCCATAACAATTGTCCCCAAATATATCTGTTGGTATACCAATCCAACGGATATATTTTAAAAATTCTATCTCGTAATTCAAGGCAATTAAATCGAGACGACGGTCAAGATCACATCATAACCTCCAACGCGCTTTCAACTCGATGGAGATCTACAACGCTCCTATATCTTCTCTCTTCTTGTTTGAAAAGCAGATATCTCCAACGGAGTCTCCAGGTAATTCCCTATTTCTTATTCACTTTCTGTCAATCTTTCTTCCCTTATTCGTAATGGCTGCCAGAACTCATTCCCAAACCGGTGAATCATCCGAGACCTTCACTCAGCAGAATCTTCTCAAAAATCCCGAGAAGGAGGTATGTGCTTTTGATAACGCAGACATTGCGGCTTTGAGAGCTTCCGGTGCTTTCCCTGATAACACGGTCTTTAGACCATTCGATCGGTCAATTCGATCGGATATTTCTTCCAGTGATTGGGTTTGCTTCCCAGAATACCCTTTTTCGCTAGGTCTTCGATACCCTTTTCCCGAATTTATGATGCAATTCTTCCGGACCACCGGTATCTCCTTTGCTCAGACCATGCCCATGGTCTGGAGGGTATTAATCGTGCTTAACCAAATTAAAAACCTTCACTGTCCCGACCTTTGTATCGAAGATCTGCCTATCGCTTATCGCCTCCGATCCCACGGTTCTAGCCGGTTTTTGCTTTTTTCGACTTCCAACAAACCCCTTATTCTTAAGGCCACCAAAAACGAAGATGGATGGCAACGCAAGTTCTTCTTTGTCAAACGAGACTCCATTGATTAGGGTGCTAGCCTTCCGGTGGAGTGGTTAACCACCGGTAGGATTATGAATGTTTCCATGTACCTTTAGACTTTTATCTTTTGCTAATATCCTTCTTTTTGATTCCTTTGCAGGAAATTTCAAGGAAGTAGCTCCCCCAACTGCGGAATCAGAGAAAAGAATCAAAACTGTTTACCAATTACCTGCAAGCGACAGGAGTTTTACCACACATATCCCGAGTTCCAGTCAATACTCATCATCTGAAATGTCTGGTAAGGATTACTTTTAAAATAATTAGTTAACACAATATAATAGAATGAAGGGTAATAAAGATGTAAAACTTTTCCCTTTATGCAGCACCAGCCAAGATCCCTGAAGTCTTTGACCTCGACGAGTTGGACAGTTATTCTAATTAGGTTCAGGTCAAGAAGGAACCTAGTCCCAAGGCCACAGCCTCATCCAAACTCAGCAGTTCCAAAGCTATCGTCATTCCCAAACCTTCGCCGGCTACCAGGCCCCGGAGTTCAAGTTCCCGTAAAAGGAAAGAGCCCGATTCCCCCGTCATCTCTGACACATTTCCCTATGAGAATTACGGGTTCATCGAAGCAAGCGGGTTTATGACTTCCTTTCTCAACCAGGTTAGTATTCTTGAACCATATCCTGCAGCTTATACCATTTACAAGTATTTATCAAAATCAATACATGTCCTCCTATTTTTGCAGGGTCTTGAACGTTTGGTTCATCTATATCAAGAATCCTGCGGGCTCAACAAGACGCTTGAATCCAAGTTAAAGAAAGCCGAAGTTACGATCTCCGATCAAGGCATGATTGCAGCCGCTAAATCTCGGCATTACGAGGAGAAGTTCAAGGCTTTAACTCAAGAACACCAGACTGCCCTCAACAAAGTTACTCTCCAGGCCCAAGCCGATCTTGACGCTGCCCATGCTCAACATGAACGGGACATGGTCAGCTATCGGGAAAGCCTTAAGAGTTCCGTCGTCACTTCCCTCCTCCAGGCCAGGCTAAAGATGGCCCACGAAGCCAAAACACTAGGCTTTGAATGCCCTTCTTGGGACGTCGGTGCCTGGGAAACAAAGCTAAAGAGCCTCGGCGGCACTTCTGCCAAACCAGCTGCTGAAGGATCTTCCAAAGCAGTTGAAAAACCAACCGATGCTGAGAAGGATGCTGAGGCGGATCCCGAGACGGATGCTGCAGGAACTGAGTCTAACCCTAGTTTTGGTAAAAAAAATTACCGAAGCAATTTAGTGATCAAATTAGTTAAGTGAGGTAGTGTGCTAGAAATGTGCGTGAAAAATATGTTATTCAAGTTAAGTGTAAAAACAATTTCAGGATACGGCTCAGGATATAGAGCTGTATATGTGATCAAACAATGAGCGAAAAAGTAAAGGTTGACACGTGATGTACGAGGAAAGCCCTTGATCAATCTAGATCGCCGGCATAAAACCTCGGGAGCTGACAATCACAGCTGCCTTGTTCTTCTATTACTCCAAATATCAGGATACAGTGCAGGATGTGGTGCGGATCAACTAGGTGTTACAATGTAATTCGAATACAAGTGTTTGTGTGTAGTGTTTGCAGTGAGCTAGAGAGTTAAAGTGTTCGAAAGTGTGTGTGAAAAATTGCGTGCCTTAATCTGATCCGCCCCCATCTATTTATAGTAAAAGAAATGCAACAAACTATCCTAAATAACCGGGATCCAGCGAATATTCCCCACTCGAACGTTGTAGACCTGGTCTTTCGGGTTCAACGTCTCTCACATAACAGATACGCCCGAGTCTTGAGGAGAAGAAGTCCATCTGACCGTTAGTAACCCACAGCCTCTAACCTGCACGTGGTTAATTCAATTAACCTCAGGATATCGCCCAGGATGTTAGCAATATCCTAATCTAGTATCCTGATCACAAGCAAACAACCAAAAGCAGGATATTAGTCAAGATATGTACGCTCAGAAAATGACCCATAACAAACACTTAATGTTAATTTTCATAATAAATTCAATTTGTCATCTTTACAATATTTTAATCCATTTCGCTCATTCATAATATGTGGTTTTAATCAAATCCTCATTAACAAACATCTCAAATAGACAACTGGCTTGTTCGTTTTGTTATATATATACATTTATCTCATCGTATTAAGATCATTAATTAGATCTTTAACAATTCCCACATTTTTATCAAGATAATAAGATCTTCAAACATTCATTCATTTATTTATCATTGAGATTATATAATCTCCAAATACCCTCTCCAAGGTCTTAAACAAAACTAACTTATTAGAATAAGAAAGTAGCCACTATAAACCTTTCTTAGGTAATTGATTGTAAATACAAAAAATTACCTTCTTTTGAAAAGGGAACACGTAAATATTTCAATCAACGTAATCACTTGCACACTTATGATCTTCCTTATCTTTGTTTATTAACAGTTCATCGGACCCTTTTTTTTTGTTCAATCATATACTATGATGTCTTATCATAATTTATTAGCATATATTTAAACCAAAAAGCATTTAGAATACAATACAATTAATTCACTACTCAATTTAACTCATTATGTCTCCACAATTATTTACCTTTTTGCTTCCATCCACATAAATTATGGCTTCTACAAGATCACACTAGTACTTATGTTCATAATTTCACTCGAAAATGAACTGCTCAAGATGTCATACATTACATTTCCATGTAGTTACCATAACTTTTTTTTGAATGGCTAAACTTTCACACCTTTTGTTTTTTACACCTTTCCACCAGGTTCGAACCTGGCTTCTTTCCCCCCAAACACCTTTGGTGTTACCACTCGGCTATAGTCCAAGTGGCAGTTACTATAATTTGCTTCAAGATCCGATGAGAAATCTCTCATGCGTAGTTCTCGTGATTTATTAGAACAATTCTTCCTTTATTTTTTTTAATAAATCCTATTCCTTAAAAAAACATCATTTTGCCATTTTTAAGGCCATATTAGCGTTAACTAACAACTTTTGTTATCAAGTCATCAGAATAACACTTAGTTTAGACTCCTTTATTATGGTATTAGCATCAAAATGATAATCACAGAATCACCTTCATGAGATCATGGGACCTCATACTCTCTTTTACTCCTTAGTGAGATTATAAAATCTATGTAATTCTTTATAAGGGATCGAGAATGTCTAAACTTTTTAAAGTAATTCAATAATCCGTTAGTTATTTGCCAACTTATCCGGTTGACTTTTCAAGGTCAAACTGCCACTCATTAGTTATTGTATATACATATTGAAGTACGGGTTTGTACTTGCTTTCAGTTCGAACATACTTACAAAAACATTGTTTCATTATTTTAGTGTCTCTTGCAAAAACTTTCCCTCCCGTCCATACTTAAGCCATTCGTCCGGGTCTTAGCCGGTCATTCACCCAAACTCTCATGAGTTGATTTTTAATATGCCCATCGCCTAACTTTATTTGATACTTCTTTCTTTCAATAAAACTTTCGTTTAGGTGCTAATTTCCATCACCCTTCTTGTTATCTTATTGAAATTTGTCTCATACTTACTCATATAATCCGTTTGACTCTAACAAGGTCAAACTGTCAACACATCCCTAACTAGGTTTCAACAACTAGCAACAACTCATCCCACACATGTTCATATATGCACTCCTTTAGTGGAGCAACATACTTAACCTGGCAAGGCTATCGACACCACTTGCTTACAATGTTTATACTTACCGTAGTTGGGGAGAGAAACGCATTCCCTCCTTCATTCTCATCCGATCCTTATTTATTTATGGATCCAACCTTTCATTCTTACTTATTTCATTCATACTTACTTATGGATTCAAGCCCTTTCCATTCTTACTTTTCGTTCCTATATGTTTGATCCGTATTCTCCTACGGATTTAACTTTTTCATTCATATATTTTTTTTACATGCACTTACTTACGGATCATAATTTTTCATTCATGCTTTTCATTCATACAAGTTTGATCCTTACTCAGTTACGGATTCAAACTTTTCATTCATGCTTTTCATTCTTACAAGTTTGATCCGCTACGGATTCAAACTTTTCATTCATGCTTTTCATTCTTACAAGTTTGATCCGTACTCAACAACGGATTCAACTTTTCCATTCTTATAGAATACCCCCATTTTCTTGAGAGTCTTACAACTCCTTTCACCCACACGTCAACCTGCTTCCCGATTCTACCGGACATACCTGTGATGATTATCATGGTCTCACGAATGTCATATGCTTGTTGTGTACTGCCCGGGCACGCAATTCACATATTAGTTTCGTGCCTTCATGTAATCATCACCTTATTCCCGGAGAAGCGGTTTTTCAGTTCGTGCAACATCTTTAAAACTTACCAAGACAATATCATTGTATTTCGTTTAACATTTACCCTCCCTCAGGAGATTTTCCCAACACCGGTACCCATATATATTAATATTGTGTACCTGGGGTCCATCTGTCTAATTACATGCTTTAGTATTCATCCTAGACCGCATCCTCAGATCATCCTCCTAAATCTCTTAAGCGTACCTTGCATATATAAAACAATTAGTTTCTTTATATGAACACATATATACATGCTTACATTCAATTCTACCTTTGGATCTTGATCAAGTCTCGGATTGTACGGGTTCCTAGTCACAAGAGCACACAGGTTTGAGTTCAAGTACTTAACTCTTTTGTACTTGGTTTCACTCAAACCAGGGCTCTGATACCAACTTGTAACACTCTAAATTCAAAATGACCAAAATTTATATTTTAATTGCGGGAAAAGTAGGTCCCAAAATTTCTTGCGTCTAATGACATTATATAAACTTGTCTTCATCATTTAGATATGAACAACACTACTCTTTTTAGAAAAAAAAACAATATGATCTAATAAGTTTAGATTCGTAACCCACTACTAAACAAAATGACCACTAAAAACTTTATAAGATATAAACTCAACTATGTGATGTTCGTAATTCATCCTGAGCACTTGATCCTCAACTTTAGAATCCATCCATAAGTTTTACCTACGACATTAGAAAACGACATGTTAGTATTCATTAGATTGAGATCATATGATAATCAAACTTGTAAGTTTGATCTTAAACACCAAAATCTTGAACTTGGAACAATCCCCGATGTAAACTACATCGGAATCGACGAAGCCTTTGCCGACCTAGCGTAGACATCCCATTGTAACACGCAACATAGCCCAGAAACCCATCATGGTAACAACTAGCATCGGTGTGACCTATGCTGAATATAGTGTAGGCTACGCCACCTACAACACTTATACACGATTTTCGGTTTTTAAAACGAGCCAATCTCGTACTTCTCAAACCTGCTTCTAGTCAACATGATCATCAGCAATGGAGTTAAAACTCATAGTTCTAATAATAATTTTAGCCTTGTTAATATTCTAAACTCTTACCACCAACCACATTATTAACAATCATTTGCACACAAAAAAAAGTGTCGAATCATAATTCCTTAACATGCCATTAAGACTCGACATTTTTTTTCTAGGTACTACCAATCTTCATATTTGCAGGAAGGCATGAGTTCACAACATTATAGAAATACTTCCCATTTCATACCTCGTACCTTACATTATACAACAAAGTTGAATCTAAACAATATATAATATAAATCTCATTAACACCAAGATAGATAGCATACCATTTTGAAATCCCAAAGGCAATGATGCGTGTGAAGTGTGTATATAAGTTTAAGTATATTTTAAGCCCTTTTACACTTTCTTTAGCCAAGTTTTAAATTTATAAAACACGATATTTACTAACACTAAACACACATATGGGCAAGTGCACCCATCGTGAGGGTAGTATAGTGTTGGTAATATACCGAGGTCGTCCAAGGACACAAGAGCTTTTAGTACCGGTTTATCCTCAACGTCTAATCAAATCAAAAGTTTAGAAAAATGTTTTAAACTAAGAAAATAAAAACTAACTAAAATGCTGAAAAATAAAAATAAAAGAAAAAACAGATAGACAAGATGAATCACTTGGCTCCGACTCGTGTTTAGTGTAACCTTTGATTATTTCCGCACTTTTGCACTATTTAAGAGATTATCTTAGTTATTGTAGTAGGCCCCTCTTTTGGAGGTGACATTACCCTCAACCCAGTAGTTTGAGTCAGCAAGGATACAATCCAAAAGGGTCGGATTATTGAAAGATAATTAATTAAGTTATTAATGCATATTGTGGTAGGCCCCTCTTTTGAAGGCGACGTTACCCTCGGCTAAGTAGTCTGAGTCAGCAGGGATACAGTCCTAAGTAGCCGGGTTAAAATATTAATAGTAGTTTAACTTATGAGGGGGTCAAAGAGTTTGGACCCCCGCCATCCAATACCGTTAAGTATTGAAGGAGGTCCTACTAAATTTGACCCAGGTCCTTTGCAGGATCTATACACTGAACAATGGCAAGACTCTTACTAAACCGTTCCCTTAACCCCCGACCAGGTAGCTAACATACCTCCATATAGACCGTGGAGATATGAATGGTGAAAATCTTTTATTTTATATAGACAGTAAAATAATGCCAAGACACCACGGACAAACGATAAGGAAGAATCACCTTCAACATAAGAAACTAGTTATTAAAGTCATTAATACATAACCAATTAAAAAGTGCGAAAAGATTAAAAATAAAAAGTATTACACTAGACACTTTGTCTTCACCAAGTGATGTAAGAGACTTAGGCAAACATGGCCTTGATTGTCAAGAACTCTTACGATCAATCTTGGATCCCGAGACGACTCACACACTCTATGATGGACAATGGATGATGGTGGTGGATGATGGTGTTATGGTGGTGGTGGGTGGTGGGTGAAGTGTGAGAGAGGTGGTGTGCCAAGGGATGGTTTGAGCTTGAACCAAGCACTCCTATTTATAGGCTGAACAGAAGCTCGGGCACGGCCCCGTGTCCAGTGGGCACGGCCCCGTGTCCACATCCTTCTCTTTCTTCATTAATTGCTCTTTGTCTTTATTAGTTGACCACGGCCCCGTGTCCGCTGGGCATGACCCCGTGTGCAGAAGCATATCTGTACTATCAAGATTTGCCTAGATTCTGCGAATCTTATAGTTGACCACGACCCCGTGTCCGCTGAGCACGGCCCCGTGGTGGGCGATGGAAGCTTCTACAACTTTGTCTTTTATGCTGACACTTGGGCACGCCCCCGTGCTCACTGAGCACGGGGCGTGTTCAGCCTTCTGCTCTCTTGTTTTGCTTGGGAAGATGCTTTCGGGGAGGTCGGGCATGCCACGTTTGTTCCTTTTCTTGTATTTATGTTAGATTTAGCTGCCTTTTTGCTTCTTTTGTTAATTTGAGCTCATTTAATCCTGAAAATACAAAAGGAAGACAAAAACACACTTTTTCCAACATTAGTACTAAAAAAGGGTTAGTTTTATGCCACAATTGATGTAATTTATATGTTGCATTTTGCACACATCAAATACCCCCACACTTGAATCTTTGCATGTCCTCAAGCAAAACTCTTTATAATGTGGCTTTACACTCCCAAGTGGAATGGGTAGAAGAGAAGGTTTCTGGGCTTATCATAGAGTGTCGGGATTTCCAAGATTATTTATTTAGTTTTATTTTTATCTATTTACAATCCTATTCGTCATGATTTATTTAAAACTTTTCATAAGATAAATTACTTATTAGGGCATAACATGCCTCTTTAAAATTTTATTTATATACAAGTTCACTGTAACACCCTTGTTATTATTTTAAGGTTTTCGTATAGTTTACGGAAATGAACATGTAATTATAATTACATGTACTTTGAATAATACGGTTAATGTAAATCTTTTACAAATTAAGGTTAATATACATCATAAAGAATTTGAGTTCGTCGTTTAAAAATTATGACGAAATATCATGCGGAAGCTTTTAACTTTATCGTGTTCGGTTCTTCTTCGAGCTTGATCTTCATCCGGGCACTCTTGGCAATCACCTATGATCAAAACCAACTTAAAAGTTAGTTTTGATAGTTAAATAACAAGTTTAAACAAGTTATATGGGTCAAACAAACAAAATTAAAAAAATTTCATGTTCAGGGGGGCTAGGCGTCACGCCTAGGGGCTAGACGCCCCACCTAGCCCCCTTTTTGGCAGAATGTTCATATTATGTTGCTGCAAATTCCCAGCATGACCCGATTTCACGGAAACGAGCATAACTCTCTCGTTTTTAATCCGTTTTACCCGATTCTTTTTCCTACGCGTCCGTAATTTAATTCTCCATCATATGGAGTTAAAATCCAACATCCAACATAAAAAAATTTTGAGACTTCTAAGCCTTCGACTCGTTACCTTTTTATCGACTTTTAACCTATTTATGCATTTTATAAAAACAAACATATTTGTTTGATCTTTATATCACATACACTTCTTCAAATTAAGGTTATCTACCATATTAGGTTCTAATCACAGGTTTATTACACAATTTAAACCCGTTTTCGCTCATATGCTTATTTTGACCCGTTAAGGGTATTTAAGCACTTTAAAGCTTGAAATCGCTTTCATTCATTTCTAGCATCTTATTCCTATATTTCTTATCAAGTAATCTTCCACCAAAACTATATGTGCGTTGGATTTAATGTGGATATCTATACGTTTCAAGTTTTACCCCTTGAATTATTATTTTACGGAAAAACTCAAATAGAGCCATTTGACTAACATATTACATCTTTCAACTTCTATACTTATTCTAAGTATTTATCTAATAATGAAATTCGTTTCTAAACAACCTTTAAGGGTTGTTTGTTCAACTTAGCCTACAAGGGCGTTTTGGTCGATTTTGGTCCTTCTTTTACGACGAAGGACTCTCACCAATTATTCGACCAAAATAGCACTTTTAACTACAACATAATTATGCGTACCTGGCTCGGATCAACATATTGACCCGTTTTAATACCTTTTGCTATTAATATCTAGATAATAGCAATGCTAACCATGTGCTAATTCCTGTGATCACAAAACTCAACAAGCAATCATCAAATATTATTGACAAATGGTGTTAACAACACCATTTGACCCGTTTAATCGAAATGACCAATTGTCATTATAAGATGGCACTTAATTACCATTTCACCCCTTTAACCTATCCCGGTTTACTTTTTGAAATCATCCAACTTGAAAGTCGTTTCCTGTTTTATTTGACCCATTATGACTTATGCCAAATGGTGTCGTTTTAAATCCCTTTATCTATTCGTTAACCCATGTCCGGATTACCATTTCACCATTTTCACTTGTTCTGACTAGCATTATATCGTGCCGGAATATCATGTTTCATTTACTTAATATAAATCGTATTCCATGCTCACAAATAAGCATTTTGTAATATAAGTAAAAAGGGCGTAAGCTTAACTTACCTCGCATCCAAATTACGCTTTTCCTTTCCTTCTTGATTCGTTTGACCCGCTCGCTCATCAAGCTTCCACCTAGCTCGTTAGGCGTCAAACTATCATCATAATTCATAAGATGGTTAGATTAGTCATTATCAATTATGACTACTCCATCTAACGGGTCTTATGTCGACTTTATCACTCGATTAAATCATCGGTTAGTTTGACTTCCTAAAAGTCAATTGATCTATCAACATATTCAAATGCACACTTCCCATGGAATTTCAACATTTTAGCTTCGTTTAGGCATTTTAACAAACACCTAGTGGGCATAATTTCACTAAATCAAAAATCAAGTTTCATGACTAACTATTTAGCCAAGATTAAACAATTCTTGCAAGTTTAATATATCTAGTATGCATAATAACATCTAGATTCACCTCATGTAAATAAATAACACTCAATTTATAATCTAATTTCTAGTGTTCTTCATCATTCTACAACACCCATTTAACACACATATAGGTGATCACCAAATCATTCAAGTCATAGCATCATATGTATGATTTTCACTTAGGGTTTAGTTCCTAAGCATGTGTACATCACTAACTTAGCCATAGCTCCTCTAATCCTTACATAATTCGCGAATTATGATGCTAACTCAAATTTTGCAACATCACGAATCATCAAATTTTTACATACCTTGTGATCCCCATGACTTGGTGATCGTTTTTATGTGATCATGCATCGATTTAGGACTGAAATCGACCTTCAATTTGATGATTTTTGGCACTTTAGGGTTTCACCCTTCTTGGTCGCTCCTGATGATCGATCCACACACACCCCTTGTGTGTGTGGTGTGTTTTTTTTATTATTAATTAGAACTTGTTTCCTTTTCAACGGTTTTGGTCCCTCAAGTTTAGATTTTAATTATTAGGAACTAGAACTCCATATTTAATTTACTTATGTACACCTTGTTAACTAGGTTAATTACTCCTAGTTAACTTGATGGGTTCGGGAAACTATAACCCGTTATATTTTAAGTCCCGTTAACTCAGGCTCTTATAAACTTAATTCCTTAAAACTTTGATTCGTTTTTATTTAATGTTAGGACTTCTTATTTAAATCCAAATATTTACCGGGTTATTTTTACTACTAACGGTACGTTACCCGTCTTTTAGTATTAACGGAGTTTGATTACCAAACCCGTTTTCGGGGTGTTACAAGTCTACCCCCTTAAAGAGGTTTCGTCCCCGAAACCTTATTTACATAGTTCCTTGGTTTGATCAAACGAATCTAGTTTCGTTTTCAAGGCATCCGTTCTTTTTGGTCAAAAGTTTTCACTTTTATATTGACGCGTGCGTCTTTCATGTGTAAGGCCTCGAGGGCCGTTACTTTCAGCTTGTATCCATTATCTTTATTTGATTATTTAATTTGGCGGTTAGACTTGTTAGTCACCGGTTACCTTATACCCCATCACCCGGGTTTACTATATTGCCGTCATTGGCCTTTTACGTGTTTATGATTTCATATCTTGCAACTTACGTTATAACGTGGTTATATTCTGTATCACCCTTGTGACCGTGATCACATCACGTCATGTTTAAGTTTATGCCGTCTTTTCTTATTGAAAATCTTTCTTTCGAATGCATTGCCTTGCACCTATCGGTGTTAAGATCTAAATTCTTTGATATTAATCATTTTCCGAATTCGTCTCATAATATTCATATTTGTTAGAACGTTATTTCTTACTAAAACTGAATTTTAGTTTAACGTTTCTCTCTTTAACTATGTCAATTACTCATATCAAGGAAATTGACAACCCATAATTTATTGTTTTCCGTTCTCGTTTTACGCGGGGAATCGTAACATGTTCCCTCACCTTACACTATTGTCCCGTAGGTTCCTTCACTTAGCCTCGTAGGCTATTACTTTAGATTTTCACCTTTTTGACCTTATTAAGGTGAGACCCCAACAATTCGTTTCCTTCTATTTGTGACCCGAAGGTCTTTTTGGTCCCGTAGACCTTAGCATCATTTATAATATCATAAGTTGTGATGATCCCGAAAATCATCTTTTATCCTAGTCATTATTCAACTGTATATATATATTTACGGTGTCAAGGTACCATTTTTATCTTTCAAATCTTTTATTTTCGCTTTTGCATTTCGTTTTACCTTGACCGTAGTCTAAGGCTACATTATTTTCTTTCGAATTATCTTTCCGACTTCTTGACTTCTAATGTTAATTATACGTCGGTTTTCCCTACACTTACCGTTACCCAGTTCTTACCTATACTTCTTTACGTCCCATTACCCGGGTTCTTTATTTTTAATGTTTTTAACGCCTATAACTCCTTTACATAGGTTTATTAATATTTCACACTTTTATTTATTCGATTCGCGCTTACTTACTTTAGCAAGTGTCATTCTTTATTAAATTTGTTTGACTTGTTCGTGTGAAAATTCATCACTTATGAATGTCAAACTTCAGTCTTTGTTCGACCCGTTCAGCTTTGAAATAGTTGAACGTAATTTATCAAAATTTCTCTTTGCAGTATCTTATCGTCCTTTAGTCATGACCCAAAACCCGAGTCTTTTGACTTTCCATACGCGTTCCTGTTTCTCAGTCTACGCATGCGTTTATTTCCTTACCCATCAACCGGGTGTTTTACCGAAATCGTTATCATTGCACCCCTTCCGGTATGCATTAAGACTTCATTTCGATTTACTTGGTCATCTTAGCGAAATTCGTCGCTTTTATTCGACCATGTCTTTTATTCTTTACGTGACCACCATTGGCGGCCTTATTAATTATGAGTGACGAGTATCATCGTTATCCTTTCTTTACTACAACTAAAGTTAACAACCTTGATTATCCTTTTCGCGTAGGCAACACCTTTGTTTTTATGACCCGACGGATCATCTATACTTTGGTTTTACTCGCCCATTTTGTTCACCATGGCCCTTTCGTCCAAGATGACTTACTTTTGTGATTTTTCTTTTGATCATTCATTTATATCATCATTTACATTAACCCTTGTCCCTTCTCTCGGGCTCATTATCCTAATGTAATACGTTTCCGTCACCCGGCTGTGCGTTTACATTATTATCAACTATTTTGTTCATTTGTTTCATTTGGGTACTTTTTAGTTTGTCCCACTCACCCCGTCCTTACTACATTGGATGTAAATGTGTCCGCTATAAGAAGTTCATGGTATCATATGCCACTACTTACTTGGCCAGAGTAAGCGATTAACACATGACACGCATGACCTTTTTATAGTTTTCACATCACGCCCTATGTAAGTAATGCCTCTATTTGTTTCTCTTGGAAACAATATCCCGAATACATTTTCTATTCGGGTTTTTCCAAGTTTTTAGTCTACATATGCAACTTTCAATTTCTACTTATTTGTTGCATATTACTATTTGTGCAATTAAATTTAAAATGTGCACCTGGTAATGCTTGCCTTAACGGGCTTCTCTTGCCATTAGCCTTGTTCGCGACCGTTACGCGATTTAGGTCCTTGATGAGCATACTCTTTGGACCGTTCCTCTGTCAAATCTGTGATTTGTTAAACTCTCGCTATCCTCATATGCGAGTGTCCTTCAACTAAAACATATACAACAGTTAGTAATTTCAACATTAAAGGATGCCCGTATTATAATACAAGGCTTTTCTACTATACGCATCAACGCGTGTAATTTCGTTGACTATATCTATTCTATATCGATTTTATTGGTGTAACGTGTATTACACGATAACAATATGTGTTGTTCTCAACACTTTAATCATACTAAACCATTGATATACATGTACTTACCGGATTTGCGATCAAGCCTCGAACCAAACACATTTGTCAACAACCTTGAGCTCTGATTACCAACTTGTAACACCCTTGTTATTATTTTAAGGTTTTCGTATAGTTTACGGAAATGAACATGTAATTATAATTACATGTACTTTGAATAATACGGTTAATTTAAATCTTTTACAAATGAAGGTTAATATACATCATAAAGAATTTGAGTTCGTCGTTTAAAAATTACGACGAAATATCATGCGGAAGCTTTTAACTTTATCGTGTTCGGTTCTTCTTCGAGCTTGATCTTCATCCGGGCACTCTTGGCAATCACCTATGATCAAAACCAACTTAAAAGTTAGTTTTGATAGTTAAATAACAAGTTTAAACAAGTTATATGGGTCAAACAAACAAAATTAAACATTTTTCATGTTCAGGGGGGGGGGGCTAGGCGTCACGCCTAGGGGCTAGACGCCCCACCTAGCCCCCTTTTTGGCAGAATGTTCATATTATGTTGCTGCAAATTCCCAGCATGACCCGATTTCACGGAAACGAGCATAACTCTCTCGTTTTTAATCCGTTTTAACCGATTCTTTTTCCTACGCGTCCTTAATTTAATTCTCCATCATATGGAGTTAAAATCCAACATCCAACGTAAAAAAAAATTGAGACTTCTAAGCCTTCGACTCGTTACCTTTTTATCGACTTTTAACCCATTTATGCATTTTATCAAACAAACATATTTGTTTGATCTTTATATCACATACACTTCTTCAAATTAAGGTTATCTACCATATTAGGTTATAATCACAGGTTTATTACACAATTTAAACCCGTTTTCGCTCATATGCTTATTTTGACCCGTTAAGGGTATTTAAGCACTTTAAAGCTTGAAATCGCTTTCATTCATTTCTAGCATCTTATTCCTATATTTCTTATCAAGTAATCTTCCACCACAACTATATGTGCGTTGGATTTAATGTGGATATCTATACGTTCCGAGTTTTACCCCTTGAATTATTATTTTACGGAAAAACTCAAATAGAGCCATTTGACTAACATATTACATCTTTCAACTTCTATACTTATTCTAAGTATTTATCTAATCATGAAATTCGTTTCCAAACAACCTTTAAGGGTTGTTTGTTCAACTTAGCCTACAAGGGCGTTTTGGTCGATTTTGGTCCTTCTTTTACGACGAAGGACTCTCACCAATTATTCGACCAAAATAGCACTTTTAACTACAACATAATTATACGTACCTGGCTCGGATCAACATATTGACCCGTTTTAATACCTTTTGCTATTAATATCTAGATAATAGCAATGCTAACCATGTGTTAATTCCTGTGATCACAAAACTCAACAAACAATCATCAAATATTATTGACAAATGGTGTTAACAACACCATTTGACCCGTTTAATCGAAATGACCAATTGTCATTATTAGATGGCACTTAATTACCATTTCACCCCTTTAACCTATCCCGCTTTACTTTTTGAAATCATCCAACTTGAAAGTCGTTTCCTGTTTTATTTGACCCATTATGACTTATGCCAAATGGTGTCGTTTTAAATCCCTTTATCTATTCGTTAACCCATGTCCGGATTACCATTTCACCATTTTCACTTGTTCCGACTAGCATTATATCGTGCCGGAATATCATGTTTCATTTACTTAATATAAATCGTATTCCATGCTCACAAATAAGCATTTTGTAATATAAGTAAAAAGGGCGTAAGCTTAACTTACCTCGCATCCAAATTACGCTTTTCCTTTCCTTCTTGATTCGTTTGACCCGCTCACTCATCAAGCTTCCACCTAGCTCGTTAGGCGTCAAACTATCATCATAATTCATAAGATGGTTAGATTAGTCATTATCAATTATGACTACTCCATCTAACGGGTCTTATGTCGACTTTATCACTCGATTAAATCATCTGTTAGTTTGACTTCCTAAAAGTCAATTGATCTATCAACATATTCAAATGCACACTTCCCATGGAATTTCAACATTTTAGCTTCGTTTAGGCATTTTAACAAACACCTAGTGGGCATAATTTCACTAAATCAAAAATCAAGTTTCATGACTAACTATTTAGCCAAGATTAAACAATTCTTGCAAGTTTAATATATCTAGTATGCATAATAACATCTAGATTCACCTCATGTAAATAAATAACACTCAATTTATAATCTAATTTCTAGTGTTCTTCATCATTCTACAACACCCATTTAACACACATATAGGTGATCACCAAATCATTCAAGTCATAGCATCATATGTATGATTTTCACTTAGGGTTTAGTTCCTAAGCATGTGTACATCACTAACTTAGCTATAGCTCCTCTAATCCTTACATAATTCGCGAATTATGATGCTAACTCAAATTTTGCAACATCACGAATCATCAAATTTTTACATACCTTGTGATCCCCATGACTTGGTGATCGTTTTTATGTGATCATGCATCGATTTAGGACTGAAATCGACCTTCAATTTGATGATTTTTGGCACTTTAGGGTTTCACCCTTCTTGGTCGCTCCTGATGATCGATCCACACACACACCTTGTGTGTGTGGTGTGTTTTTTTATTATTAATTAGAACTTGTTTCCTTTTCAACGGTTTTGGTCCCTCAAGTTTAGATTTTAATTATTAGGAACTCGAACTCCATATTTTATTTACTTATTTACACCTTGTTAACTAGGTTAATTACTCCTAGTTAACTTGATGGGTTCGGGAAACTATAACCCGTTATATTTTAAGTCCCGTTAACTCAGGCTCTTATAAACTTAATTCCTTAAAACTTTGATTCGTTTTTATTTAATATTAGGACTTCTTATTTAAATCCAAATATTTACCGGGTTATTTTTACTACTAACGGTACGTTACCCATCTTTTAGTATTAACGGAGTTTGATTACCAAACCCGTTTTCGGGGTGTTACATTCACATACCTCACGGGGGATCACTCAACACTCGACCGAAGATGTATTTTAGTGAATCACTCGAGAGCGGCATGGAACTTACTCCTACCATAGGCTTGCCAAGCAATCAATCCTCCTCCTTTTTAACTATATACCTTTGTAAATATCAAGAGGACTTTTTTTGGTGAAGGGTTAGGCTTGGGTTAAAGGTAGGTGGTTGGGTTAGTGGTTAGTGGTTAGTAGAAAAGGGCGAAAAAGCGTAAAAAGCATCGGTTTTCGTAAGACTTTCTATTTTTCAACTTTTTATTTTGATGAAGCCATAATTCCAAACAAAGCTATTTTTGATGAACTTGCTTGTTTATTTCTTTTTTCTTCATCGTCAACACATTTTTTTTTGAAAGTCATATGAAAAACCGAACTTGTTACTAAAACAAAGGGTTAAAAATAAAAAGGTTTTGGTGGGTGAAAGGATGTTTGGTTTGGGTTAAGAAATGAAAAGGTTTAGGCTCAAAGGGGTTAACTAGGGGGATTTTGGGTAGGTGGTAAAAAAAATAATGGTGTAGAAATAAAAAGGGTCAGTCCTAATGCCTCTATCATATACTTACTCGGGTTTAAGTTGGTAAGGACCGGAAATGTATCGTCGTGGCAAGTTCTAGAGTTGTAAGAACCAAGCGGCTATTCACACAAGAAACGCAAAATGAGCATTTAGTTTAAAGATATGTATTTGTATGCTCAATAAAGGCTCAAAACTCACTTTTGTGGGAATGGGTTTTTTTGTGATCAAGTATATATAATTAAATTTTAACTAAGCTTGTCATGCCTTTTCATAATTTTCTTATGTTGGTTCTTTTTATCACGACGCTATCGGTTGTAAATTCGTAAAAATATAACCTTTTTAGAATTTTGAAATTCCCAAATTAAACCTAGACAAGTAAAAAATGAAAATTTTCGAAAAAATTTGGGGTGATTAGCGGTTCCAATAGAGTTTTGTGTAAGGCTTGTTATTAGGACTTACAAGATTCAAGGTTTTAGCATCCCCCCACACTTAAATTACACATTGTCCTGAATGCGTCCCAAAAATAAGTTTTTAGGTTGATTGAATGTGTAAAAGGTGTGAATTAAGCAAAAATTTGGGTTACTGGGCGCTGGACACGGCCCCGTGTTCAAGTGCCAGTAACAAAAATTAAACAAAAGAAACAGAAGCCTGGACACGGGGGCGTGTTGAGTGAACATGGCCCGTGTCCAGTTTACCTGAACTGGGTCATTTCTGCAGACTGTGCAACACGGGGCCGTGTTGGGCGGACACGGCCCGTGCTGAGCTTACTGTTAGTGAAGAAAATCGTTGGATGGCCCTGTTTTCCTGCATGGGGTGCTGGTTCAAGTTTTCCCTTGTATCCTTTGCCATCCCGAGTGTGTTTTATTCATTTTAACACTATCCAAACACCAAGTTAACTAAAACCATCATTCATTAAGTCATAGAGAGAATTACATAGTAGTCCTAGAAATTAAAATACTAGATAATTAGGTCAAAGAAGCACAAGAAATCTAAACCAAGAAGTTCTAGCCTACAACTTATTCTATTAGCAAAATTTCCGAAAAGGTAAATCCCTCGGTTAGATGTGGCTTGAAAAACTTCTTTCTCCGGGCATGGGTTCCTTACACGTCCGCGAGCCATTCTTCTATCTCCCTAGGGAGAAGAAAAGCGGGCTCATTGGCATTGGTTTGAGGAGGTGCAACCTCCACCAGGACTTCTTGTAGATCTTCAAGAGTAGGTTCCGCTGGAATTTCGTCCCAACCGGTATGATTGTTGATTCCAAGTGCTAGGTTCCAATCCTCTTGAGGGAGGATTGGTTCCATGGGAGGTGTCACAAGAATGTTTAACCTCTGGTGCAAGAGGTTTATTTCTTGAAAACTGTATTCCAACCCCACCGTAAGATAATTTATACGGTCTATTAGGACCTCCTCTACCGAAGTCATCTCATCAAGAGCTTCGCGTAACGCCATCACGTATCGTACGAGAGTTGCTTCAATTGATGGCCTCCTTTCCCTTCGACTGTTTCTGGAGTGCGTAGAAGAGGTTCCACTGTTTTGGCTAGACATTCTACGAAAACAACCCAGAAATAGTTCATTTTAATGAAACAGTACCACGGACACGGCCCCGTGCTCAATGAGCACGACCCCGTGTTCACCTTTCTGCAGTTTTTTAGAACAAGGAATCTTGAAGTTTCAAATTATTTTCCCAACTCATGAAGCGTTTTTGAACAGTAATAACTTAAAACAATGTTGTGTAACTTATTTTTAACAAGATTCCTTGAACAAAAAGTTAACAAACATCACAATAAAGCTTGAAATCAAGCTTCAATGGAGGTGTTGTTGCAAGAAAGATGAAGAAGAAGGTAATGGATAAAAGTGGAAGGGACAAGATGTTTGTTAGAAACTTCTTTTAGAACATACCTAGGATGGTAAGTTAGAAAATCCTTTCAAATCTCTGTCCCTGGATGGTCCAAATGTGCAGGATTCTTGGCTGTATTTATAGAAAACGACAGCATACTGGACACGGCCCCGTGTGCAGGCAAGATCCTGACACGTTTTGTCCGTATTCTGACAAAAAGTCAGAAGGGAATCTTTTGGTGGACACGGGGGCGTGTTGACCTGGGCACGGCCCCGTGTCGAAGGGCTGATTATGAAGTTTGTCTATTTTTAAGGAACTTTTCCGGATCGGGTGGTTCCTTACTGGATGGAACAACCCCAAAGTTCCTAAGATACCTTAACTGCTCTAGATTAAGACGAGAACGCAAGAGGTTGTCGGTGAGGGTGATTCCTATTTTATATGTAGGTGGACAAGTCCAACCCTTTCCCGGGCTCTCGTTAAAGAAGGTGTATGCCGAATCGCTCAGGTCTATGTATGCACCGAACGAAGTCGATGGGGGAGTCCTTCATGGCACAATCGGCACAGGGACGACTATCGCTCAAGTCCTTACTAGAGTTAGAAGTATCGTCGGGGACAACGAAGTTGTTTGAATGCGATTCCAACACTTCTTCTTGGTTATCATCTTGAGATAAATTATTGAAATCTATCCTAAGTTCTTTTAACCAATTAAGAATTAGATCTTCTAATTGAAATAATTCATCAAGAAGCATTTCTCCTAGAAAATCTGGTTGGGAGCATTCGAGGGAGAGATAGGGATTATTTTTACTTTCGCCCCTCTTAAGGATACAAGGAAACGATGGGTCTATATAGTGGGGCTTATAATTTAGAAAATAACATTCTAATTCCTTATGGGTACCACCACATAATTGACACCACGTACCATAAGAGTGCCGAAAGTAAAAAGTATCAGTATCACTCATATTTGTGTCAGAAATTACCAACCGCCGGGATCTTACGATTCTGTTTTCAGTAACTGAATCTTGGGCACGGGGCGTGTTGAGTGGGCACGGCCCCGTGTTTAGCTTACTGTCTGACTTAAAACAGGATTGCCAGTTCCAATGATTGGGCACGGGGCGTGTTCAGCAGGCACGGCCCGTGCTGAGTTCTGCAGAAGCTGAAAAACTAAGAAAAATCCTAAAAAAATAAGAAAAACGATTAGGCCGCTGATTCCTAACTTTCTTAAAATCCTTGTGTCCCCGGCAACGGCGCCAAAAACTTGATGCGTGTGAAGTGTGTATATAAGTTTAAGTATATTTTAAGCCCTTTTACACTTTCGTTAGCCAAGTTTTAAATTTATAAAACACGATATTTACTAACACTAAACACACATATGGGCAAGTGCACCCATCGTGAGCGTAGTATAGTGTTGGTAAGATACCGAGGTCGTCCAAGGACACAAGAGCTTTTAGAACCGGTTTATCCTTAACGTCTAATCAAATCAAAAGTTTAGAAAAATGTTTTAAACTAAGAAAATAAAAACTAACTAAAATGCTGAAAAATAAAAATAAAAGAAAAAAACAGATAGACAAGATGAATCACTTGGCTCCGACTCGTGTTTAGTGTAACCTTTGATTATTTCCGCACTTTTGCACTATTTAAGAGATTATCTTAGTTATTGTAGTAGGCCCCTCTTTTGGAGGTGACGTTACCCTCAACCCAGTAGTTTGAGTCAGCAAGGATACAATCCTAATGGGTCGGATTATTGAAAGATAATTAATTAAGTTATTAATGCATATTGTGGTAGGCCCCTCTTTTGAAGGCGACTTTACCCTCGGCTAAGTAGTCTGAGTCAGCAGGGATACAGTCCTAAGTAGCCGGGTTAAAATATTAATAGTAGTTTAACTTATGAGGGGGTCAAAGAGTTTGGACCCCCGCCATCCAATACCGTTAAGTATTGAAGGAGGTCCTACTAAATTTGACCCAGGTCCTTTGCAGGATCTATACACTGAACAATGGCAAGACTCTTACCAAACCGTTCCCTTAACCCCCGACCAGGTAGCCAACATACCTCCATATAGACCGTGGAGATATGAATGGTGAAAATCTTTTATTTTATATAGACAGTAAAATAATGCCAAGACACCACGGACAAACGATAAGGAAGAATCACCTTCAACATAAGAAACTAGTTATTAAAGTCATTAATACATAACCAATTAAAAAGTGCGAAAAGATTAAAAATAAAAAGTATTACACTAGACACTTTGTCTTCACCAAGTGATGTAAGAGACTTAGGCAAACATGGCCTTGATTGTCAAGAACTCTTACGATCAATCTTGGATCCCGAGACGACTCACACACTCTATGATGGACAATGGATGATGGTGGTGGATGATGGTGTTATGGTGGTGGTGGGTGGTGGGTGAAGTGTGAGAGAGGTGGTGTGCCAAGGGATGGTTTGAGCTTGAACCAAGCACTCCTATTTATAGGCTGAACAGAAGCTCGGGCACGGCCCCGTGTCCACATCCTTCTCTTTCTTCATTAATTGCTCTTTGTCTTTATTAGTTGACCACGGCCCCGTGTCCGCTGGGCACGACCCCGTGTGCAGAAGCATATCTGTACTATCAAGATTTGCCTAGATTCTGCGAATCTTATAGTTGACCACGACCCCGTGTCCGCTGAGCACGACCCCGTGGTGGGCGATGGAAGCTTCTACAACTTTGTCTTTTATGCTGACACTTGGGCACGCCCCCGTGCTCACTGAGCACGGGGCGTGTTCAGCCTTCTGCTCTCTTGTTTTGATTGGGAAGATGCTTTCAGGGAGGTCGGGCATGCCACGATTGTTCCTTTTCTTGTATTTATGTTAGATTTAGCTGCCTTTTTGCTTCTTTTGTTAATTTGAGCTCATTTAATCCTGAAAATACAAAAGGAAGACAAAAACACACTTTTTCCAACATTAGTACTCAAAAAGGGTTAGTTTTATGCCACAATTGATGTAATTTATATGTTGCATTTTGCACACATCAGCAACATATATAGCACCTATCATCACTTGTTACTTTAATCATTCTAAACGTTAAGTATCATCTAGCGATTCTTTTACATTAGCAATAGTAGACAAATCAATGTTTAATCCAATATGATCACTACGCCATAATCCTTCATTTTTACGTAAACATCGATGATATTATCAACACCGTAACAAGTCAAATACAATATCACAATACATGTGTAAGATAACTTACCTTTGCCCGTAGGATTAGCTATACTTCGAATCCCCTTTCTGACCCGTTGACTTCTTGTTAGATGCTACCGAGCATAATTCCCCTTTTCTTCAATTCCGTTACTGGAATTTCACTACGAATCAAGCCTTTCGTATAAACGGTTTCATATGAGAAAACAAACTCTTCATGTAACGTGAACCAAAACTACATTTAGAGTTGTGTTTTCATCTGGAACAATTCTTTAGCCTCGTAACATCCTTGTAAGGCTGTTTGGACAGCCATGCAACCATTCATGTTTCCTGTTTTGACCCCTGTTTTCTGTTACAGCTGATCGAAACAAAATTACATATTTCTAGACCTCAGATTAGAAATTCCTCTGGTGAGAATACTCATCTATAAGTTAGGAAACTACAGTTCAAATTTCATTACGATCTGACCGTTGGATCATCGGGAACAGCCCAATCTTTGAAACTAGGTTTTCCAAACTGGAAATACGAACTGCTGCGAAAATGGATTATAAAATCTAACATTCAGACCTCTAAAACACATTCTGACCGTTGATTATGATCACCTATTTGTGAGTATCATACTGTAAAAAATTTAAGACGATCCAACGGCTGGAACTCTTGGATCAGCCAGTTCTTTGAGGCTGTGCAGTTAAAAAAACAACCACCCAAATTCGAACAGAACCATTTCCAAAATTTTGATGGTTAAAACAGGGATCTAGATTTTATATTGAACTGAAATGGAGCTTACCATGGAGTTTGGGATGTCGAGAAATGGTTCCAGACAAAAATTAAGGGTAGCAGGACCACCATCACTCGCCACACCCGGACCACCGTCGGTCACCGACCGCCGCACCTCCCTTCTCTCTCTGGCTCCAGCCTTCTCTCTCTCTAAATCCAGAAAATAAACCCTTTTTTTGCAGCTAATGAGCCATGAATGACTTTTATACATTCAAAAATGTGTTAACTACAATACATCCCCCCTTAAGTTTGATTTGTTACAACAATGACCCCTCAAGTTTGGGTGAGTCACAAGATGATGTAACGGTATGCCGATATATATTACTCTGAACCGAACTCGTCATGTTTCCCAACATTATATTAAAAATATAATGTGCTAATTTTTTGTTTTTATTCATTAAATTCTTTACTCTTAAAATAAGTCTTTACCGATAGTAAAATATCATATTACAATTTCACCCGAGAATAGGATGTTACAGGTGACATCAAACATGTTAACCAAACTACAAACAGATTTAAAATGGGAACCCCAACGTGTATCACCGGCCCTTCTTAATGTCCCTACCTGATTTTGTCCTTTTCCCGATTTGATTTCACCCAATTCTAGTAACTTTTTAATCTCATCCGCCTTCGCCATTTGTAACTCATCATGGCGCTTACTAGAAGCACAAACCACATTAATTATAAAAACTAGGTTTGAGAAGAATTGGTGTACTGGAGTCACATCTCTTGAGACACAAACCAAGGTAAGTTGTAACCTGTGAGTAAAAAACAAAAAATGTAATAATCATAAGAGTATTGTAGTTAAACCGAATAAAGAAAGTTAAAAAAGAACAAGTATAAACCTGTGAGCAAAGCAGTGAACATAATACGCATAAGGACTATATTCCCGGACAAGTGCTTGCAATCCGTTCCATTCTCCTCTCATATTGCTAGCATCATCATAGCCTTGACCACGAATTTTACTAATATCAAAACCGTAATGCAATAGTGTATTCCACAAATTTACTTTTAAGGTCGCTGATAAAGTATCCGTAACATGAACTAAATCCAAGAACCTTTCCCGTATCACTCCTTCAGCATTAACAAATCTTAAAACTATCGCCATTTGCTCTTTTTTCGACTCATCCCGTGACTCGTCAACCATGACACAAAACCATGAATCCCCCACTTCGCTTCGTATATGCTTACGAACTTTATTAGCCATAATGGTAAGAATTTCTTGTTGAATATCAGAAGACGTATACTTGCAATTATATGGAGCATTTTGGAAAAGAACCTTTGCAACATCATCATTATAATGGGCTAAAAGTTTTAGCAATTCACGAAAGTTACCTTGATTCTTAGATGTCGAAGATTCATCATGTCCTCGTAAGGCACAAGCTTGGTAAGTCAACCAACGAACTACATCAATTGTGGTTTTTAATCTTAACCGGTTCTTCCTAATTTTCCCTTCACTTTTCCTTTCTATGAAATTGTCAAGGTGTGCTTCTTGATTCAACAAGTTCGTATACAATAGAAAAGCTTTTTTATGATTTGAAGATTGAATGTGCTTCAACAATGGGCATTTATCCCTATCATTAACCTTTTTCCAATTGTCAAAGCCTTTTCTAGTAAACACACTATGACCGTGGCTCTCATTCGGTTTATCATTACATAAATAACAAAGGAAACAATAAGCCTTGTGTTTCGTTGGAGAATACTCTAACCAATTAGGGAACATATCAAACCAAGCATATTTAAATCTACGAAGATTGTTCTTTGGACCCCTAGGCTTATACTCATCTAGCTTTATTTGATACGCTCCTAATGATATATAAGCTAGTCTTACTTGTTCCTGTATATTAACTGGATATTTCCACATTGGGAGTCGCTTAGCGGGATCTCATTCTAGACTACTAACATCCACTTCATTGATGTTAGTCGGATTTTGAGGAATGTTTTGATTCGCCTCATTATTCGCTTCATTAACAGGTGGAATGTTTTGATTCGCCTCATTATTCACTTCACTAACCGGTTCACTTGTTGAAGCTTTTTGACGTTTGTTCTCATTGTTTCCATCAACAATTCTCTCTGCTTGTTCTTCATTTTCATTCTTTCTTTTGAAAAAAGAGGTTATGCATTTATTCTTCCCCATGGCATAATCTAATAACAAATGTGAACAAATCACCCTAAGTTTCAAAAATTCTAATAGCTAGAGAAAGATTCAACAAGTTTAGGGCTAAAACTCACACCTAATTTCAACCTAATTCATATAAATTGGAGCCCTAAATCAAACCTAAACATAAAAATTAACATACCTGAGGATGATTGAACAAGTGAAATCTCGAACTTGAAGTCTCTTGAAGTCGAACAAGCAGCAGGCCAGCCAGTCGCTTTCCCCCAGCCCCCTGCGTTTTTTCTTCTGTTTCTTCTGTCTGCGCACAGTCGAACAAGCAACAAGTGAAATCCCCTACCCAGCTGATTATTGGGTTTAGTTTCATATTGGGTTTAATTTCATAAATGGGCCATGAGTTTTGATTTGGGTATTTTGGGCTTATGATAAACATACATAACACACTCTTTTATTTGGGCTAATTTAGTATTTTATTTGGGTTATATAATTTATTTTTTAGAAAACCGGAGGGGTCGAACACGTATATACATAATTTTTTTAGAAAACCGGGGGGTCTAACACGTATATACATAATTTTTTTTAAAACCAGGGGGTCTAACACGTATATCCCTAAAAATTTCTATACGAAAAACACATACGTAACACTACTAACCGAAAAGTTCGGAGGGTCGGGCGACCCCCCCCCCCGCCCCTCACATGTTGCGCCCCTGTATGTTTCGACAAATGAGTTAAACGGCATTTTGGAAAACAAAGAAACGAAAAATACGATTTTTACAAGTATTACAAAAAATATATCATTTTCGTCAAATAGAAAATATATTATTTTTGGGTGAAGAAAAATATATATTTTCTTAAACAAATTAACAATATATCATTTTGGGTTAAAATTAGAAATATAAATATTTTCTAGGTTAATCTTGAAAATATATTATTTTTTAGGTTTATATGAAAATATATTTATTTTGCCAAGTAAAGTTTATAGATAATTTTCTACAAAGGTTTTCTTAAAATACATATATTTTAAGAATATACATTTGTGATTGTTAGTTGATTTAAAAATAATATTCCGGAAAACTAAATACAAAATTAAGTATAAAATACTTAATAACTACAAGAAAATACGTACTTTCACACGTACAAATACACACCGAAATACACCACCGATACTTAGCAAAATACACAAATACACAAGCATAAGAAAACACAAGTGCAAGTATACCCATACTTGGGAAAATACACATGTGAAGAATACATAATGAACTAAGTTGAAAATATATTGTTTTAACAATATTCCAATTAATTGATGAATATAATTTAAGTTAAAATATTATTATTTTAACTAATAATTATATACCTTGGAATTATATAATAAACATCAAAGATGTAACTCAAAGTATACCAAGAACTCCGAAATAAGTCTTACTGAACAACTAAGACTAAGAGTCGTTACACGACCTGAACGTCTATTAAAACTCAGCACATGTGTAGGTTGTAGTACGGTGTAAGGATACATACTTTGGGTATACAGAAGACAAGACGCAAAACTGTGAGTTCATGTCCCCCTTTTCTTTTAACTGTTTTCGGTTTTATAACTTCGGGGGTGAAATACATGTTACAAACGTTTCAATGATTACAAATGGTATGGTTAGCTAAGAAATGAACTGTTAGATCACGTGAATGGGTAGGCATTAACTTGAGACCATTAATCCTTGAATAAGGACCGAGGGGCATGAGTGATAGATCTATTTGGGTGTTGCGAGCCCCACCCATGGGTCCGCGAGTTGGCCGCATGTGGTGACTATGTCGTTCCAGCCGGGTGGCCCGGTACGAAATACGCAAAGGGTTGAGGCTTCCTACACCGTTGCACACATATTAATGTATTAGCTACACATTAATTGATCTGTTGATAGATGCTTTCATACCGGATTACAAAGGCATACATATAAATGTTTACAAGATTATTCGAACTCATATAGAATCACATGAACTCGCTCAACTTTTGTTGATGTTTTCAAAATTACATGTATTTCAGGAAGCCAGATGGATCTAGGGCGCTGGTGTTGTTTTCAAGACGTAAATTTCAAGTTTAGATGTCATCCACTTTTGTTCTGTAACATAACTTGAGGGTTTTGGTTGAAACTTAATGGCTTGTGTTTGTAACATTTCAAACTTATGAATGGATGAACAACCTGTTTTAATCATATAGTTGTTTATTATAATTGAATGCAATGATATTGAGCAAGTCACACATCATACGCTTCCGCAAAAGTCAGGGTGTGACAGTTTGGTATCAGAGCTTCGATTGTAGTGAACTAGGATTCCTTCTCGAGTCTAGACTACAATCACTAGGATTCTCTCATAAAAAAACATTTTCACTAAATATTTTTCATTGCATTTAAAAAAAAAGCGCCAAGATCCATGAGTCGAACATTTTTCAAAGCAAAGACATTAGTAGGAAGGGAGAGAACCCCGACCTATGTGCCAAATGAGGTATAGTCAGTCCATGTGGGATAGACTTGCCAAAGACAAGATGACCCCCCCCCCCCGAAGGAACAAACGAGAGTTATATGTGACATGTTGCATTATTTGCTTGTATATATACGTATGGGACTATTATTGACATGAACGAAATACGTTCGACTTCGAATTCTATTACTATTCCTAACTCGCACAATGCGACTATCGACCTCGCTCTTATTGCGAAGCTTGTGGCTGACGTAGTTACTAAACGAGACCCTGAGCTCGTTTCCGTAGAAGATGACTATTCTTCTTTCTCGAATGCGAAGGTGCCTGACTACGGTAGCGATGGAGAGGCGGAGGAGGCAACCTTGGACAGCAACCTTATCAGTGGGACGAGATCCCTGAGGCATTTACGGAGCATGATTGATGACACTCTCTTCTAGGCAAGGAAGGTGAAGTAATCATCTTGAAGGTGCCCGTCCAACTACTATTGTTAGGAACTCTCCTTATTCCTACTCTGTCTAAGCATTATGCTATTTCGCGCATAATGACAACAGATATTAGCGCGTGGACCACCTTAATGGTCCATTCCATGTTAAAGGTATAAGGACAGTAGTGTCCCCTCTCTGGCTGATCGGCTGCTTTGAACGAGAGGAAAATTAGGGTGACCATGCAAGACAATTTATTATTACGGGGCCCACGTAATAACAACTTGTAGTGTATAGAAATCCTGATGGACTCTGCGGGTCAAGCAAATGATCACTATCCCTTTGAAATTCCTAAATTGTTCCAATCCCCACCCAGTGGAACATTAACCGAGTGGAACATTAACCGAGATGGTTGCTATAACATTCCACAAAGTAGGAAGTCTATCTTTACCTACTTTGCACCTAACAATTTTACCTGTAGTACGAATCATTTAAGACTTGGTATCTAAGCAGGAGAAGATGGCTAACGCTGGGAAAGATTTACCTCAACACTGCAAGATTCTTATGTATGAATTTGTACGGTACTTACAACGCCCCCAAACATGTCCATTGTGGATGCTATGATAAGACTACAACCTTTGACATCCGCTTTACCCCATGGTGGTAGCATGGCGCGAGCTATAGTGTAACATATTTACCGCACTCGAATCGGCAGTTAGGAAGACTAGGCCGACCATATCGGGACTCATGGAGCCCAATCCAAATCAATGTATGCGTCGCACAACCCAGTTTGGCAAAGGGGTCCTCCCTATATTGGACAATCGAGAACCCTGAAGTATAGAGCACATATTATCAGGACAAGAAGCGACCACTCGATCTTTCCCTTCTCAATGGATTCCCATTCCATTTAGTCACATGGAAGACACATGCAAGAAGATTCTTCTCGATCTTCACCCCTATCAGTACCTCTACACTCTCTATCCCTTAATGCACCCCATCGTTTGGGTAGTGCGTTTGTGCCTGGAAACCACTCCAAGATTGCTACAAGCCACCATTCGGTCTCGAGGAAGAAGTCATGTACTCTTACAACCTTACCTCTGTGTTTCCACTATCACCCCCTCTACACGTGGTAGTAATGCACAACCCCATCCCTTGGAAAGTATGCCCCTTTTTGTAAAAGTGAAGACTATGGAAGAGTCAGAAACTTGAGGAATAAACAAGGAACAAGGTGAAGGGAAGGCCTCACCGTACTTTGTATAGCACTGGGTGACTGGCACCAAGCGGAGTAAGGTAACTCCGAGGAGGTTTTCTTCACAAAGCAAGTTGTAACAAGTTGATAAGGCACATATAAACGTCGATACACCCTTAGCAAGACCTGGATGTAACACCATTTACTTCCCTACAACGACAAGATGATGGTGGGAAGATTTGCATAGGCCTTATTAGGAATTACCTTACCCTTATGCTTATAATGTACGAGGAATGAGCTTTGCTTTCACTTATCGACGACAATATTTATTCCGAAATAAATATCTAATTTCGTCGATATGTTTTATGCATGTGAAGCTCATGGAACCACAACAAAGGAACATTGGACAAGCCCAACCGGAACCTTTACCTGCAACAAGAGCTGAGCTTGAAGCTCTAGTGAACCAGCAAGTCGCTAAAGCAATCGACCAGTACGAAGCAAGCAACATTGCAAACAGCGGCGGACTAAGAAGAACCATGATGGGAATCGCTCAGGCGATAACTCTTGTTCTAGGTCCTACCGAGGGCGGAGTAACATTGGAGAAATCTAATGAAAATCCAGTGGAGAAGAAGACGCATGTTGAGTCTTCTTCGGGTGGAACTAACAGAAAGCTTTCAAGCCTGAAGAAAGGAACCGAAGCAAGTCATGACAACTCAAATGCAAACAAAAGAAGGGAAGCAAACCCGCCTCATGGCACGAAAGCTTTTGGAGCCACCAATGAGGCCAGAGGAAAGGTTTATTTGGGAAATAAGCCGAGATGTGACGAATGCAGGTTTCACCATGAAGGACGATGCCCGAAACCTAAGTGTGATAGATGTAGAAAGAAGGGACACAACAAGAATACCTATTGGGCAAGATACCCCAACCAAGGAAGAAGTGGTAACTACAACCAAGGGGATAACGACAACAACCAAGGTGGAAACGGTAATGATAGAGCTCCTGGCTGTTTCAAATGTGGTGACACGGGGCACTCTAGAAAAGATTGCCCTAAGAAGGACCAAGCACGAGGAAGAGTTTCACCAGCGGAGCTCGTAAAGCGCGCCAGGACCTGAATATTGCGACGGGTACGTTCCCTATTAACCAATACTATGCATCTATTTTAATTGATACTGGATACGACTTTAGCCTTGTATCTATGGAATTTAAGAACCTACTTGGTCTAGAAGCAAGTAAGCTAGATGCCCCTACTCAGTAAGGTTAGCTAATGGGAAATTAGTCGAAGAGGATGAAGTTATTAAGGGTCGTACACTTGAGTTTGGAGAACGGAAAATTTTCTATTGACCCGCTACCAGTTGCTTTAGGAAGTTTTGATGTTGTAGTCGGCATGGATTGGGTATCCAAGAATGGAGCTGAAGTTGTTTGTCATGAGAAAGTCATTCGCATTCCTCTTGCAAATGATGAGACACTTTTAGTACACGACCTTCATACAGTTGATGCGAGAAGGGTGGGCCTCATAAGGTGGTGGATGGTGACATCCCACATTGGTTATGAGAGCGCATAAGTGTTTCCGAAAAGGCTGCACAACCTTCCCTGCTCATATTGTTGACAAGGAGACCAAGGAGCCAAGATCAGAAGACATCCCCGTTATGAAGGAATTTCCAAAAGTCTTTCCAAAGACTTGACTGGACTACCTCGACAGCGGCAAGAGAAGTTTCGGATAGATCTGGTGCTAGGAGTGGCACCAGTGGCAAAGGCGCCTTACCGACTAACTCCGTCCGGGATGCAAGAACTTTCGACCTCAACTGCAAGAGCTGCTAGATAAGAAAACTTATCAGGCCGAGCTTCTTACCCTGGGAGCTCCAGTGTTATTAGTTAGGAAGAAAGACGACAGCTTTTGTATGTGCATAAAGCTTGACCTGAGAGGAACTCAGAAGAATTAATGAGGAAAAAGTATTACGCATAGGCTACAGGGAGTTAAACAACTAACCATCAAGAATCGGTACCCCTTACCGAGAATTGATGACTTGTTTGACCAACTACAAGGTTCCAGCTACTATTCCAAGATTGACTTAAGGACAGGATATCATTAATTGAGGACACAAGAAGAAAGTATCCCTAAAACGGCCTTTCGGACTCGCTACGGGCATTACAAGTCCCTTGACACGCTGTTTAGCTTAACGAACCCACAGTCATTATCCATGGATCTCATGAACCGAGCGTGTAAGCCGTATTTGGGTGAGTTCGTGATTATGTTTATTGACGACATTCTTAATTACCCAAAGACCAAGGAAGGTCATGAGCAACATCTGCGAGCTATCTTGGAGCTTTTAAAGAAAGAACAGATAAATGCAAAGATGCCAAAGTGCGAATTTTGGACGCGCGAGGTGCAATTCCTAGGTCGCATGGTGAAATAGGATGGAATCCATGTAGACCCTGCCAAGATAGAGGCAATCAAGAATTCGGAAGCACCAAAAACCACAACCGAGATACGACAATTTCTGGGGTTAGCAGGCTATTATAGACGATTCATAAAGGGTTTTTCCAAGTATTACTCAGCCACTAACGTCCCTAACCCAAAAGGATAAGAAGTTTGATTTGGGGAGAGAAACATGAAACAGCTTTGCAGACGTTTAAGGGTAAACTCTGCGATGCACCTATCTTATCTTACCTGACGGTACCAATGGATTTGTAGTTTACTGTGATGCTTCTCAACAAGGTCTTGGTTGTGTGTTGATGCAACAAGACAAAGTCATCGCTTACGCGTCACGTCAATTAAAGGTCCAAGAGAGGGACTACACGACGCACAACCTTGAACTAGGTGCTGTGATCTTCGCGTTGAAGATCTGGCGTCATTTCCCGTATGGCGCTCGTTGCACGATCTTTACGAGATCATAAAAGTTTGCAACACATTTTCGATCAAAAGGATTTGAATACGAGACAACGTAGATGGGTTGAGCTGTTGAATGATTATGATTGTGAGATCAAGTATGATGTCACGGCCCCAGCCCCAGTTTGACCCGGTCAGGAGCCGTGGAACAGGAACCCGTGGTATTTATTAATTGATGCGACAGCGGAAGATTTAACAGGATCTTTTAAAAACTTGAAATGCCCGATTATTTGATTTCATAATTCGGGATAAAACCCCGTAATTTACAATAGAGGAATTTCATAAGTAAATTCCCTGATTTATAAAACATGTTTATTCACTTTTAACTGAGCCACCTCTTTAAGCTGGTTAGTGCTCCGTAGCACGTTTTTCTTGATTTACAGCAGGTTACCTGAAACATGTTTTAAAATATTTTGTCAGCGGGGAAATACTGGTGAGTTATTCATATTTGATAAAACAACACATAGTTATAAATTACAGCATAAGAGCGATTACAATGGCTTTTATCTTATTTTTATCTGGCGCCGTGTCACCCGGTGACGATGGTCATACCACTATTGGGTCCTTCCCCAAGTAGTGATGATTATCACTGTTAGGATTTATTAGCCTAACTGTGAGAAATTAGTAATGTGCACAATACCCCAATTAGCCAGTGATTCAAGATAACCATGACTTAATCCCTGTAATTATAACTTTTGAAAATGATTGGAGTATTGTAAAATACTGTTGATAAAAAGAGAATGACTCACATTTCAGATTTACACGGGCAGAGTTTAGCCTACTGATTAGCCTTGTAACCTAATTTAAACAACAATGCACACGAACTAGGTCAGTAACTAATACAACATTTACGATAACTCACGAGATTAAACCCTCACGATGAATGACAAAGTGCAATACTTAAACATCCATCGTATTTACGACGAATGACAAGGTATAACCCGAGTTCGAGCAGCACTTAAACATCCATTGGATAGTTTCAATCGATCGGACATTGAATCGTATCAGCGATCGAGTTATTACCCTGTTGTCGCGGCAGAATTCGTGCTAGTGTGTGTTTTTATAGTAATCAGACGATATCTCGGAGTGTAAAGCGAATTTTAACGTCGAACCAATGCAGAAATGCAAGTGCCACAGCCTACTATTTATACTGGAAAACTGGCTCCCTCACGTGGCGCGAGGGGCCGTCGCGTGGTGCTAGGGGCACCACCCTACCATAGGGTAGCCCCGTGTCTTGGTAGCTTAGCTGAGTTGGTGGTTCGTGCAAATTCGAATTACACGTAAAACTGTCTTGATAATACCGAATAGGAAATGCCCCCCTGAGTTTTAGGGGCCCTAATCCTGATTCCGATTATTCTGAAAATTTTAGGGTTTATGCAGGATCACTTGGGGGTCTCAATTAGGGTTTCCTATTGGACAATAAATCATGAGAAATAGTAATTTTAATGAGGGTTGTTACATCCTCCCTACCTTAATAAGAATCTCGTCCTCGAGATTTACTGGAATATGTGAGGATACTTTCGCTTCATTTCTGATTCCAGCTCCCAAGTGTATTCTGGTCCTCTCTTCGAATCCCATTTGACTTTGACCAGTACGAGTCTTTTGTGTTTGAGAAATTTGACCTTTCTGTCTTCTATCTGTAGTAGCTTCTCAACAAATTTTAACTTTTCATTTACCTCTACATCTTGAAGAGGTACTACCAGAGATTCGTCAGACAAACATTTCTTGAGATTGGATACATGAAATATGTCATGTACTCCGGCTAACTCTTCTGGTAGTTGTAAGCGATAAGCAACTGGTCCTATTCGTTGGACCACTGGGAATGGTCCTACGTACCTTGGACTCAACTTTCCCTTCTTACCAAATCGTACTACTCCTTTCCAAGGAGAAACTTTTAATAGTACTCTGTCTCCCACTTGGAATTCTAACGGCTTGCGTCGATTATCGGCATAACTCTTCTGACGATCACGAGCCGTCTTCAGTCTTTCCTTGATTTGAGTGATTTTGTCGGTGGTTTCTTGCACTATTTCAGGACCTGATAATTGACTTTCTCCTATTTCTGCCCAACAAACTGGAGTTCTGCATTTTCGTCCATACAGTGCTTCGAACGGGGCAGCTTCGATGCTTGAATGATAACTATTGTTATAGGAGAATTCAATTAAAGGTAGGTGGTCATCCCAATTTCCACCAAAATCTATCACACATGCCCTAAGCATGTCCTCCAGGGTTTGGATCGTCCTTTCACTTTGTCCGTCTGTCTGAGGATGATATGCAGTACTTAGATTTAGTCGGGTTCCCATTGCTTCCTGGAAACTTGTCCAGAAGTGGGAAGTAAAACGACTATCTCTATCCGATACAATGGAGAGTGGGACTCCATGTAAGGATACTACTTCATCTACATACAACTTGGCTAACCTTTCCATGCTGAAGGTTTCCTTCATGGGTAGAAAATGAGCTGATTTGGTTAATCGATCCACAATTACCCAAATCGCGTCATTACCTTTTCTGGTTTTGGGCAACTTAGTAACAAAGTCCATGGTTATAAGTTCCCATTTCCATACCGGCATTTCTAATTGTTGTAGTAGACCTGAAGGTTTCTGGTGTTCTGCCTTAACTTGGGAACAAGTAAGACACTTAGATACATATCTAGCTATGTCCTTTTTTAATTCCTATCCACCAGAAATTATTTCTTAAATCTCGGTACATCTTATTGTTACCAGGATGCATGGTATACCTAGATTTATGGGCTTCCTCTAGAATCTCATTTCTTAATTCTCCCTGCTTAGGTACCCAAATCCTTTTCTTGTGGAATTTCCAAATTCCATCACTTCCTTGTTCTAATTCCTTTATTCTTCCTTTCATTCCTTCAACATCATCCTTGATTGCTATTTCTTGAACATTCTTCAGTTGTTCCATTAAATCTAATTGTAGATTTTATCTCAGAGCACGAACTCGTTTTTGCTTTTCATGATACTTACGACTTAAGGCATCTGCAACTACATTTGCCTTTCCTTCGTGATATTGGATATCACAGTCGTAGTCACTTAGAATCTCCATCCATCTTCTTTGCCTCATGTTTAATTCTTTTTGCCCAAATATATATCTTAAACTCTTATGATCTGTATAGACTGTAAACTTACTGCCATACAGATAATGTCTCCAAATCTTAAGGGCAAAAATTATGGCTCCTAATTCTAAGTCATGTGTCGTGTAATTTTCCTCGTGCTTTTTCAATTGTCGGGAGGCATACGCAATTACCTTCTTGCGTTGCATTAATACACATCATAATCCTAATTTAGAAGCATCACAGTAAACTTCAAAATCTTCTGTTCCTTCTGGCAAAGCTAGAATTGGGGTGTTTGTTAACCTTTGCTTTAAAATTCTAAAAGCCTCTTCTTGCTTAGGTCCCCATTCAAATTTTACTGCTTTACAGGTTAACTTAGTTAATGGCACAACTATTTTAGAAAATTCCTTAATAAAGCGCCTATAGTATCCAGCTAATCCTAGAAAGCTTCTAACTTCTGTACTGATTGCGGGATCTTCCATTTAGTGATCGCTTCTATCTTAGCAGGATCTACGTGAATACCTTCGTGATTCACCATGTGTCCTAAGAATTGGACTTCTTGTAGCCAAAATTCACACTTCGAGAATTTGGCGTAAATCTTTTCCTTTCTTAACAAAGTTAAGAGAGCATGCAGGTGCTCACAATGCTCCTCCTGGCTTTTGGAATAAATAAGTGTATCGTCAATAAAGACAATTACGAATTTATCCAAGTACGGTTTACAGATCCTATTCATCATGTCCTTAAATGCTGCTGGAGCATTTGTTAATCCAAAGGGCATGACTGTAAACTCGTAATGACCATACCTAGTTCTGAAAGCAGTTTTAGGTATGTCTTCTTCTTGTACCTTCAATTGATGATATCCAGAGCGTAAATCTATCTTAGAAAAATATCTAGCTCCTTGAAGTTGATCGAATAAATCATCAATCCTAGGTAATGGGTATCGATTCTTAATTGTAACTTTATTCAATTCCCTAAAATCGATACACATTCTCATTGACCCATCTTTCTTCTTTCACAAACAACACTGGAGCTCCCCAAGGGGATGAACTAGGTTGTATAAATCCTTTACTTAGTAATTCATCTAATTGCTTTTTCAATTCTAGCATTTCAGTGGGGGTGCTAACCGATAAGGTGCCTTGGCTATCGGTGTAATTCCAGGAATGAGATGAAATCTAAATTCGACTTCCCTATTAGGTGGTAATCCCGGTAATTCTTCCGGAAAGACATCCGGATATTCTGATACTACAGGAATTTCCTTAAGTTCCTTACTCTTGGTGCTAATGATTACCGAAATCATATATACTATTCCTTGTTTTCTTTCATAACTAGCAACTTTCATCACTGAAATGAATTTCAGTGGCTTTCGTGGCTTATCTCCTGTAATCATTATTAATTCTCCTGTGGGTGTATGAATTTCTATGGAGTTTTTGTCACATAGGATTCGAGCGTGGTTGGCTACTAGCCAATCCATTCCTAACACAACATCAAATCCGGCTAAATTCATAGGTAACAGGTTTGCAGAAAAATTATGGCCTAAGAGTTCTATCTTTCCTTCTTGCACAACCTTATTTATATTAACAGCATTCCCATCAGCCGTTTCGACTGTAAAAATCTGCCTAAGGTTGGTTAAGGGTAGGTTAAGAGCTTGGTAGAATGAAGTATTTATAAAACTTTGGTTTGCACCAGAGTCAAATAATACTTTTGCATAAACGTCGTGAACTAGGAACATACCAGCTATTACGTCAGGAATTAGTTCTGCTTCCTGAGTAGTCAACTGGAAGGCTCTTACATTCATTTTGGTAGTTCGTTCTGTAGGTTTGGCTTTGTTATCGGCTGGTTTGACCAACTTCGGGCAGTCTGGCCTAAAGTGTCCAGCTTCTCCACAGTTGTAGCAGACTGTTGCTTTCTTCTTTCTGCAGTCTTCTTCTTGGTGCCCCGGGATTTTGCAGAAATTGCAATATCCTTTGCATCTTCCAAAATGCTTCCTTTTGCATGTATTGCAAAATGGAACAGTGGAAGATTGCCCACTTCCCATTTTCTTAAAATTACTACGGTTACCCATACGGAATCCCTGGGTAATCTTTTGGGCTACTTCCTTTTTCCTGGTTTCTTCTCTTGTGCGTACCAGTCCGCCCGTTAGGGTATTAGCTAATTCCACTGCATCGTCAATAGTGCGAGGTCTCGCAGCTTTGACGATATCACGGATTTCGCCAATTAAACCCCAGATGTAACGAGAAATAAGTACCGGTTCTGGCGAAGCCAGGGTTGGTACCACTCTAGCATATTCGAAGAATGTCGAAGTATACCCTCGATAATCTACATCCACCATTCGGTGGTTAAGGAATTTATTTGCCATTTGTTCTTTCTCATATTCGGGACATAATTTTCTTTCCACTAGCTGCTTAAATTCTTCCTAACTCATGGCATAGGCCATATTTCTTCCTTTGGCTTGAAGTACCGTATTCCACCATTCTAGAGCCCCTTCTTTAAAAAGATGTGACGCATACATGACCTTGTCTTCCTCAACACATTTACTTATCATAATTACTGCTTCGGTTTTCTCCAACCAACGCAGTGCCGCAATCGCCCCTTCATTGCCTGCAAATTCAGCCGGTTTACAGGCAAGAAACTCCTTATAAGTGCAACTAGGTGTTGCAGCTTTCATTTTCTTAAGGAGTGGAGCTTGCAGTACATCATTGCTATTATTATTTTTGCCGCCTTCGTTTACACTATTACTGAAGTTATCTTCATGAGTACGTTTGCTAGGAATGAATTGTTGAGGTTCAACTGGATTCCGAGCAGCAGCAAGAATCGCTGGAATAGCATTGGCTATTCCCTGAGCAACGATATTTTCTATATCTTGCCTATTCAGAAATTGATCTTCATTGTGTTGCTCGGATTGGTTAACCTCGTTAACTTGTTCATTACCAGCGTTTACCATCTGGTAATTAATTTATATAAGTAGTTAGTATAGAATAATTAATAACCACACATAACAAAATAATTGCACATAATCATGTTAACAAGTATAGCCAAAATTGTCGATCTTTCGAATTTCGCTATTTTATATATATTAGGCATCCGTACAAACTTTTTATCTTACAAAAGTTTTATTTTTAAGTTATTTCACATACTTATATTTTTATTATTATATTATTATTTAAACATATGCTTCCACCCCCACATATTTTCTCATTAGCTGGCATCTTAGAAACGACGTTCCCTCTCGTCGTATTTCCAAGAGATCTGTTCTCCCACCTCCCGGATTCGATTCCCTGCATCCATCAGCTCCTCGCCAAAATGGCGGAGTTCAGCTAGATTCTCGTTGCTCATTGGTGGATTGGGTGCAGGTTCTGGGTCAAACTGAGGGAAAAAGGTATAAGGGTTATTGAGAAGGTTTTGAAACTGTCAGTCGTTGGTCCACCATTCATCCATTTCTCCTAAAGGTCGGGTGTTAACAAGAGGATCTGGGATGACTGGTTCCAAATTTATTGGGAGTTGGGTTTCAGAAGGATAAGTAAAAAGGTTTTCATTGACAGGCTTAATGGTATCACAGCTTGCCAATATGTAATCTAGCTCTTCCTGTAATGTCATTTCTTCAGCTTGCTTGGAGCTTTCTCCAACTTCAATTCATTTTCCTTTATCTATTGGATTTTCTATCTTGGGAACTTTCCTAGTTGCTGGTTTCCTTCTGCGCACACGCCTCCATCCCACAAATCTTCTTCTTTTCTTCGGCTTTGATTTTTCCGGAGGTGGAGCTTGAAATTCCATCGGTTCCTCAACATCGGCCCAGTAACCAGTAAAGTCTCTGGAAACTTCTATTTTCACAGGATAGAGATTGAGATTCTCAAGAGCTTCAGATAATTCATTCATGCTGTTTAGAATTTATGAGGAAACACACAAAATTTTAGGTTAAAATTTTGTAAACTAAATTTTCACAGAATCACAGAACGGAAAGCAGAAAATTTAATATTAATTATGAATATCTAATAAACTATTTTATTGAAACAAAACATTTATTTTTAGTACAACTAAAATTTAAAATATACTAGTGGTTATTTATTTAAAGTTTCTGGCTTGTAGGTAGCATAGGTGATGATATTGGTTTGGTGATTTAATCAAAAGTTAGCATTTACTGCTACAGTGACTAACATGTAGAGATCTGCCCATTTTTTCATCTAACTCATCTTCCCATGGTGGTTTAGTGTCTATTTCCTGAGTTTCCTTATTACTCATCACTCCTTTTGGTTGTGACTTCTTTATTTTCTCTTGACTTTTCCAAATAATCAAACTTCTTTTATTAGGGGAAAGTGGTTTCTCAAATTGTGCCTTAGGAACAAATATTCCCTCCTCAGTATCTGCTGAGTATCTTGAGGAATTTGATTGGGATGAAGTTCCCTTATCTTTCGGTGAACTATCTAATTTAAGATAGATATCCGATATTCTTTGCTTACCCATACTGTAACTAACAGATAGTCAGTTAAAAGCACATAATCACAAGACGATAATCAGGAAAATTAAGTATTTTAAATACTTAATAGGCTTAAATCAGTGGCTCTGATACCACCTTTTCCTGTCACGGCCCCAGCCCCGGTTTGACCCGGTCAGGAGCCGCGGAACAGGAACCCGTGGTATTTATTAATTGATGCGACAGCGGAAGATTTAACAAGATCTTTTAAAAACTTGAAATGCCCGATTATTTTATTTCATAATTCGGGATAAAACCCCATAATTTACAATAGAGGAATTTCATAAGTAAATTCCCTGATTTATAAAACATGTTTATTCACTTTTAACTGAGCCACCTCTTGTTGGTGCAGTTGTCTGTCGACTTCATCTTCGTTCGAGTCTTAGATTAGAACTGATAGATCAGGGCTTGAAGTATGAGAAATTTAGGGGTTTGAATGTTGTTTTAAGATGATTTCGCTTGAACATGTTATTTCGCTTGAAAGTGACAAACACCATTTCATGCGAAATCAACACAAGCTATTTCGCTTGAAATGGCAAGTGTTACTTTCAAGCGAAATCACAAATGTATAAATAGCCTTGAAGCGTAATCAGTGATATAGTTCTTGTTTTCCGACGCCGAGGTGCTGTCGAAGTGTCTCCAAGTCTGTAACCGTGTTTTGAGTAATACAAGAGACAGTTAATAGTGATTATAGTGTTATACAAGCTAAACAAAGACAGAATCAATGACTTCCGCCTCTGATTTTGTCTGAGCACTCTTCTGATTGACTCGTTAGGTCGTTTCACGATCCTACATGTGGTATTAGAGCTCAGGAGGAAGAGTTATTACAGTTTAGCTCGTTTTCGCTGGAAAATTCTGATTTCTACACCTTCTTCTCAAAATTAATCAAGTTTTCACGGTTAAAATGGACTGATTTTCACATATAGTGTGCGAAACATTGAATTAACAAACCCTTGAAAGAATCAGACCTAAAATCGGCCTAGTACTTGATCAATCTTGCCAAAAACAGTTCAAATTGATGATGTCAGCAATATTTCAAGCGAAATCAGCAGTTTGATTCCGCTTGAAATCGTGTTTCCGCTTGAAAAATTGTCCTTATTTCGCTTGAAAGCTCCTGATTCAGCTTCAGGGTGTTATTTCGCTTGAAACCATTCAAGCGAAATCAGGGTATTTCGTTTAAAGGTGTGATTCTGCTTGAAACACATCTGATTCCGTTTGAATACTGATTTCGCTTCAGATTGTAATTCCGCTTGAATTGGGATTTCTTTTGAAGTTGTCTAGCTGTTGATTTCGTTTGAAGGTGACTGATTGTGGATTGGTTTGAAATATGACGAAAGAGTTTGATGAGATGGAAAATCATGATTTTGAAAGATTAAATGATCGGTATCACGGGTATTTGGATGATAGTTATAGTAGTGTAGTAAAGGATGGTTGGGTGAAAAGGTTTAAATATTTTGTGTGTTTGAAAAATGAAAAATTGGATAATCTGGAAAACCGATATACAGTCTTACTTGATCATTTAAAAGCTCATGAGATATATTTGACAGATGCTGAAAAGATAGAAAAGTTTGCAGATGCATTACCTGCAGAATGGATTGAATTTTTGAAAAATTTAAAAAAAGATTCAAGGTTTTCAAAATTACATCTAAAAGGTTTCATCAGCAAACTTAAAACTCATGAGTATGAAATTTATGAGAAAAAGAAAGAGTTGATGAATAAGATAAAAGAAAATGTTGATAAAATAGATGTGGATGTAATTCTTGAAATAAAAAGAAGAGTTGATGAATGTCTTAGAGCAAAATATGTTTTTAAATACGATAACAAGAGGGGTTGTTATATTGATGAGAATGTGAATCCTCTTGATTTCGTAAAAATTTTTTGTGTTGGGAGATTCTGGACAGAGACAGAGAAAGTTTCAAAGAATGAAGAATCTGAAAAGCTTGGATCTTCAAATTCTGAATCAGTATGTTCTAAATGTGATAAATTTGAAACTGACAATGACAAACTTTTAAAGGATGTGGAAAGTTTGACATTGGAAATCAAAGATTTGAAGGAACAGGTTAAAGAAATTTCAGCTTTCAAGGATGATAAGAAAGCTGATGATAAACAGATTCTTGAACTGCAGAAAAATTTTGAGATATTGAAATCTGAAAATGTCAAACTGTTAAGTGATTTGGACAGTTTGATATTGGAAAACAAATTTTTGAAAGATAAGGAAAAAGATTTTGAAAATGAAAAATTAAAAACTGAAAAAGAATTTCAAAGTCAAATAAAGATTCTTGAAGATGGGAGATCTGTTTTTAGCAAGAATAACATTGAAAAGCAAAAAGTAATAAACTCTCATCTTCAGACGATTATTCGACTTGAAAAAGAAGCTGAAAAAGCTCGAATTAAAATCAAAGAGCTTGAAGAGAAATTGAAAGGTTTTGTGAATACTTCTTCTATTCCTTGTCCAAAACCGATCAATTCTGTTCCAATAAGTGACAATGTCACAAACTTTGACAAAGTCAAAGTTGAAGATTGTGATGAAAAAACTAATGATGAAGTTGAAAAAAGAAAAATATTTTTGAAATTAAATGAAATGTTTCAAGAAACTGTTTTACATTCTACTGAGAAAGGTGAATGCTCAACGCAAAAACCTGTAAAGAAGAATGTGGAACAAAAACAAAAAGATAAAAAGCCGAAAAATCTTCAAAAAGAAAATAAAAGCTCATCAGTTCAATCATCCAATCGTGATAAAAAATCACAAAAATTGGAAAATCAAAACTCAAAAACTGTTGGTAATAAGTGGTGCAGGTTTGACCATAGTGCTCAAAAGCCAAATCCAGAAAACAAGAGGAGCAAGGATTATCACCAAGCCAAACAGTGCTATGATCTGAATGTTTGGACTGAAGATGGTGATTGGTACGATAACAGAGTGTGTTTCAGATGCGGGTATCAAGGACACATTGCTGTTAACTGCCAGAATTGGAGTTACGAGACGAGAAGATGCTTTGAATGCAATATCAAAGGTCACATTGCCAGAGATTGCCCAATGAGATCAAATAAAAGATCGAGGGCTGATTCTCAGAAATTGGCAAAGAAACCAGTCAATGTCAAGCCCAAAGAACAGAAAGTGGAAGAAAAGAAAGTAAAGCTTTCACAAGGGCAGAAAGACAGACTGAGGAAAAAGAGGAAGAATGCAAGAGAAT
The DNA here is from genome assembly GCA_030545235.1 of Helianthus tuberosus. NCBI lineage: Eukaryota > Viridiplantae > Streptophyta > Magnoliopsida > Asterales > Asteraceae > Helianthus > Helianthus tuberosus. The sequence continues at coordinate 51,402,047 of CM060439.1, read as the reverse complement.
ATCTAGAAAGGATTTTGTCCTCGGATAAAACTGGTAAAACAGATAAAAGTTCTGATAAATCGTCTTGCTCACCAAAGAATGACAAATCAAGCAAAACGAATTCATCGGATACAAATCTGAGGACAGAGGAGAGTTTAAAGAAGGAAAAAGAGGTTAATCAAGTGATTAACAAACAAAAGAAAGTGGAACCTTCACTTTCTGGCAATGAATTTGTTTCTTCGGAAACAAAGGAGCCAGTTATTGGCGATGAATCTGACTCTTCAAAGTCAGACAAGCCACGTACAGGTGATGAATCTGGTATAGTAAAGCCAGAAGAGCCATGTGTTGAGGTAAAAGTTGAGAATTCTGGTCTAACAATGGATGATGTAAATTTTCCACCATTGTTGAACAAGAATTCAAAAACACCCAAGGACCGTCAGGCTTGGGTGAATCTTTTCAAATAGAAAAACCTGACTTGCCGGAGCTCCCAGGTTGGTAAGAGTGGAGCAGGAATCGGCATATTTCTTGAGAAATTCATGAAAGTGATTTCGTCATACATGTGGTAAATCAGGGACATTAAGTTGTACTTGATTTTCTACAAGTGATTGTGTTGAGAAAATTGGGAAATATTAAATCTTTACAAGTGGTTGAAGAAAACAAGGTGATGAAATATCCCCATGTTTGAGAAAAGACTCACAAAACTAATTTTCCGGAAAACCCATTTTGATTAAAATAAACTTAAGTGTTTTGAAATCACTATGGGAAAATGTTTTGTTGCCAGGGGGAGTTCTGATTGTTTAAGCTAAGTATTGGAGAATTGAAGTAATTCTCATCATGTTGTCATTTTACCGTGTACAGTTTGTTTTCAAATTTTCCCAGAAAATCAAAATTGAGACATATTTTGATTTTAGGGGAGTAAAATTTTTTAAAAATTAGAAAATTAGAAAATTCCAAAAACATTGAAAAATGCAAAAATGAGTTTTTGTTGTAAAAAGAGGAAATGATAGTAGATTAGTTGGACTGTCACAACATGCTAAAGAAATTGAATGATAAAATGTGATAAATGGTCTCACTAAAGATGTGACGGTAGGCTCAGCTAGACTAGTAGATTTGCGATAACGATACAAACTTAAATGAAAAGCCTAGTTCTAGTGGGAAACATGGTCAAAAACATAGTACTTAGTTTTGTCCTTCTTGATTGTGTACCTACTCAGTAATCGCTGATTGTCAAAAGACATAAAACTGGTTAAGTTTGTGAACTTTCACAACTTTGCTGAAAAGTCGCTGTGATTGTGCATTTTATTTTGCAAAGATTTAAACTTGTTTTATTTCTTTATTTTGTTTAAGCATTGGACATCCTCTGTGTATACGTGAGTATCGACCTGGATGTTATTGCCTAAACATTCTGCTTTATTTTCTTTGGTGTTTCGTTTAAGCTTTGGATCACCTCTGCGTATACGGGAGTATCGAACTGGTGGTTAAAGCCTAAACAATTTCATATTGTTTTTATTTTTTCTTATTTTGTTTAAACATTGGACTTTCTCTGCGTATCGAAAGATCGACCTGATTGTTAATGTTTAAACATTCTGTTTTGTTTTTCGCACTAATCATAGTTGATGAAAGTTTAAAGGCATTACTTGAGTCAGTGTATTGCATGATGAGGGGATATGCTGAGATCGTGGGGTCCATAAGAATTTAGTGCAAAATTAATATACCTTAACGTGTCGGTAAGCATTTCGAAAGTTTTTAGATTGAGTTTAAGTGGACAACAATATCGTTAATCTATGTGAATCGTTTAAAACTTAAAACGTTTAAAGCTTAACGGTGTTGGTGATTTGTCACAAAAACTGATATGATCCTCTTACACAAGTTCACAAAAATTATTGTCTGTAAATATTTCTTTACTGCTTTTAATTTTAGAACAAAATCCAAAAAGATTTTCGGAGTGTTTTAGCATAAAATTTTGAAAAATACAAAAAGATTTTCGACAACTGATGTTGGAGAGCTGATATTCAAAATTTCAAGTGCTGAACATGATGAACAGGGTTGGAAGTGTGTGCTTAAAATGAAGGAATTTATTCTGAGAAAGGAAGTTTGTTTAGTTAATCAGGGTCATTAATTTGAACTTGATTTAACTATTACTAGTAAGTTTTTCTTATTGATTTAAGTAAAAACTTATATTTTGTTGAGAATTATGTAGGTGATGAGCTGAACAGAACTAAAGCCAACGTTTGATCTCAAGGTGATAGCTAATTCCAGACAGCGATCCCATCATGATGAAAGGGGGAGTCTGACGAGGTTAGAGCCAAAGAGAAGATCCTGGTACATGATAAGAAAGAAAGAAGACTGATCAAGATTGAAGAGTCGTTATGATGAAGACTCTCACTGAAGATTCCGTCAACATTCAAGGGGGAGTCTGTTGGTGCAGTTGTCTGTCGACTTCATCTTCGTTCGAGTCTTAGATTAGAACTGATAGATCAGGGCTTGAAGTATGAGAAATTAGGGTTTTGAATGTTGTTTTAAGATGATTTCGCTTGAATATGTTATTTCGCTTGAAAGTGACAAACACCATTTCATGCGAAATCAACACAAGCTATTTCGCTTGAAATGGCAAGTGTTACTTTCAAGCGAAATCACAAATCTATAAATAACCTTGAAGCGTAATCAGTGATATAGTTCTTGTTTTCCGACGCCGAGGTGCTGTCGAAGTGTCTCCAAGTCTGTAACCGTGTTTTGAGCAATACAAGAGACAGTTAATAGTGATTATAGTGTTATACAAGCTAAACAAAGACAGAATCAATGAATTCCGCCTCTGATTTTGTCTGAGCACTCTTCTGATTGACTCGTTAGGTCGTTTCACGATATCCTACACCTCTTTAAGCTGGTTAGTGCTCCGTAGCACGTTTTTCTTGATTTACAGCAGGTCTCCTGAAACATGTTTTAAAATATTTTGTCAGCGGGGAAATACTGGTGAGTTATTCAAATTTGATAAAACGACACATAGTTATAAATTACAGCATAAGAGCAATTACAATGGCTTTTATCTATTTTTATCTGGCGCCGTGTCACCTGGTGACGAAGGTCATACCACTATTGGGTCCTTCCCCAAGTAGTGATGATTATCACTGTTAGGATTTATTAGCCTAACCGTGAGAAATTAGTAATGTGCACAATACCCCAATTAACCAGTGATTCAAGATAACCATGACTTAATCCCTGTAATTATAACTTTTGAAAATGATTGGAGTATTGTAAAATACTGTTGATAAAAAGAGAATGACTCACATTTCAGATTTACACGGGCAGAGTTTAGCCTACTGATTAGCCTTGTAACCTAATTTAAACAACAATGCACATGAACTAGGTCAGTAACTAATACAGCATTTACGATAACTCACGAGATTAAACCCTCACGATGAATGACAAAGTGCAATACTTAAACATCCATCGTATTTACGACGAATGACAAAGTATAACCCGAGTTTGAGCAGCACTTAAACCTCCATCGGATAGTTTCAATCGATCGGACATTGAATTGTATCAGCGATCGAGTTATTACCCTGTTGTCACGGCAGAATTCGTGCTAGTGTGTGTTTTTATAGTAATCAGACGATATCTCGGAGTGTAAAGCGAATTTTAACGTCGAACCAATGCAGAAATGCAAGTGCCACAGCCTACTATTTATACTGGAAAACCGGCTCCCTCGCGTGGCGCGAGGGGCCGTCGCGTGGTGCGAGGGGCACCACCCTACCATAGGGTAGCCCCGTGTCTTGGTAGCTTAGCTGAGTTGGTGGTTCATGCAAATTCGAATTACACGTAAAACTGTCTTGATAATACCGAATAGGAAATGCCCCCCCCCCCCCCCTGAGTTTTAGGGGCCCTGATCCTGATTCCGATTATTCTGAAAATTTTAGGGTTTATGCAGGATCACTTGGGGGTCTCAATTAGGGTTTCCTATTGGACAATAAATCATGAGAAATAGTAATTTTAATGAGGGTTGTTACATATGACCCGGGCAAGGCGAACGTTGTAGCCAACGCCTTGAGTCGTAAGGAATGCACAAAGCCTCTAAGGGTGCGAGCCTTAGAGATGACGATGCAAACTGATCTCACTACTCGGGTTTGCGAAACCCAGCAGGAAGCACCTAGACCAGAGAACCTACGAGTTGAATCACTGCGTGGTATGGAAGTGAAATTGGTTCCAAAGGAAGATGGAACAATGTATTTCATGGAACGAAACTGGGTACCACTCTTCGAGTCTTCGGCAATCTATGAGAACTTATTCTGGACGAAGCTCATAAGTTGAGGTACTCGATCCATCCTGGATCCGATAAGATGTACCGAGACTTGAAGGAATGGTGTTGGCGACCCAAGACGAAAGCCGACATCGCTATATAGTTGGGTAACTGCCTTACTTACGCCAAAGTTAAGGCAGAATACCAGAACCCTTCAGGGTTACTGCAACAACCGGAGATTCCCGTCTGGAAGTGGGGACAGATCCCCATGGACTTCATTACAAGGCTACCCAGAACACAAAGAGGACACGATATGATTTAGGTGATCATCGATCGACTCACGAAGTCTGCGCACTTTGTACCTATCAGTAAGAAAGACAGCACAAAGAAGTTAGCAGAAATATCTCTCAGAGAGATTGTGGCACGCCACGAAGTGCCTGCTTCTATCATATCCGACCGGAATGGTCGATTTGCGTCAAGAATCTGACGATCGTTTCAGCAAGCTTTTGGTTCACAGTTGAACCTTAGTACTGCAATTCACCCTTAGTCGGACGGCCAAAGTGAACGGATGATTTAGACTTGTGTGAGGGATTTTGTGGAAGTTGTGATACTCACCTGCCCTTGGTGGAGTTTTCCTACAATAATAGTTATCACACCAACATTCAGGCCGCCCCGTTTGAAGCTCCATATGAACATAGCGTCGGTCCCCATCGTGTTGGGCGGAGATCAGAGATAAACGGTTTATTAGCCCGAGATTGATTCCAAAAACTACGGATAAGATTGTACAGATACGTGGTCGTATCAAGACAGCCGTGATAGACAGAAGAGTTACACCAACAAGCGGCGGAAACCGTTGGAATTTGAGGTTGGAAATATGGTTTTATTGAAAGTTTTGCCTTGGAAAGGCGTGGTGCGATATGGTAAGCGTGGAAAGTTAAACCCACGGTACATTGGACCCTTCGAGATCCTGGAAAGGATCGAAACCGCTGCATATAAACCAAATATTTCAGAAGAGCTTAGTAGTGTTCATGACACGTTCCACGTGTCTAATCTCAAGAAGAGCCCTACACAAGAAGCAATCGTCACTTTCCGCAGACGAGATCCTCGTTAACGACAAACTCCAATTTACTAAATAACCTGCCAAGGTTATGGACTGGAAAGTCCACCAGACACGAAGAAGTCGCATTAAACTTGTCAAAGTTTGCAGGAATTCACGTCATGACCCCGAGTTTACTTGGGAGCGTAAACACCAAATCAGATCAAAATATCCGCATTTGTTTCACAACTCCCCTGCAACCGATAACACAGCTTGAATTTCGGGACGAAATTCTTTTAACGGGGGGAGAATGTGACAACTGGCACTTTTCCATATATTTCGTACAATGTTAAATAATAATTTGTGTATTAATGACTGTGTCTGATTTAATTCATGACAGGAATGATTCCCTGAATGCTATCATATACATACAAGGCATTACATGATGCAAGATTATTTATCATTATTGCATGCAACACATTATGATTCAATTAGTGTACTGAACAAAGTTAGCACAGTTGTCAAACAAATTAGAAGTGCTGACGGGAGTTCAGTACTCAGGCAGACTTGATGTTAAGACACAAAATGAGCCCGAAACCAAGAGTTGCACTAGAATAGTGTGTAGGAAAGTATGGATCACAAAACTGCCTTCCGAGTGATGATTTAAGTGTCGGAAAGTGCCCGAAATACACTAAAACTGCAAAATTCTGCAGAAAACAATAAAAATTCAGCAATTTTCAGCATTTTAACATAAAAATATAATGCAAAATTATGGCTAAATGATCCAGAGTACTTTTCTAAGTGTCGGGAATCAAAACTGTCATGAAAGACAACATAAAGCACACTAAACTGCGTTATTTAGCACCTTAACGAACCGGTAACCAACCGAACAACCGGACACTACCCGAAACACTAACTTTTTACTAGAAGCATTGTTTTAGTGTTATGAAGCTAGTTATGGTCACCGAACATCATAATTCACCTTAAAACACCGTAACACATAAAACACTAACTAAGTCCCTTAAAACCTAACTAACTTAACTAACTAACTAACCATTTCATCACAACTAGACCCCCCCCCCCATAACCGGTTATAGACAAGGGCCCTACATGAGGATTTTCTTTGAATAATTTATTAGATAATGTTGGTTAGATTTAAGCATATTATCCAATGTTTAACATATTGTTGGAAGATCTTTATTTATAACCACAAGTCCTAACACATAAGCTCCATCACCTTCAAACTTGCACACTTTTCTCTTCTTCTTCCCCTTGCTTACGGCCACCATACACCACCACAACACTTCCATTTTCATTCCATTAACAACCATTCTAAGGTGATCCTAAGGTGCTAGGAGCTAAGTTAAGAAGCTTAGAGGCATTGGAACTTGAAGGACCACTTCCTAGAGCTTTTATCCACCTTGTTCATCATCTTCTTCATCTTTGATTCTTCCCTAGCCCTTGTGCTAGTAGTAAACCTCTTGTAACTTGATTTTACTTCTCATTTTGATGGTTAAAAGATTATGTAAGTGGTTAATCATAAGAATCATGAAGATGATCTTTAACATTAAGCTTAAAAACATAAGAATCTAAGCGTTCTAGTGTATGTGTGATAGTTGATTGTTGATTTCTAGTGATTATGATGTTGATCATCATAAGAAGCTTGCTAGATTGTGATTAAACACATGATCTAGCAAGTGAGAGGACGAATCTTGTGAAAATCAAAATGATCATCCTTTATGTTCATCGTAAACTTAAAAATGAAGTTGATTTTGTGTATAATGAAGTTTGATACATGTTATAAGACTCGTAAATGGATGATTTCAAAAATAGTTTTCTCAAGAAACCAAAGTTATTTACAAGATTTACAATATCATGATTTTTAAAGAAACTAATTGTATTTTTAGTGTTAAAACAAGACTAGAAACATGTTGAGAACAAGAAGAGTACAAGAAAAATCATTTTTAGAAAATCATCTTACAAGTTGTAAAAGACTAAATTTCACAAGAAATGGATTTATAAACAAATAACCATATTTTTAAGGGTAACTAAACTTACTTAACAACATGTTAAGTTACTACAAACTTTTACAAAATTTCAAGTTCATGATGTAGTGTAAATTGCATGATTTTGGCTCATGTTAAGTTTTGAATGAATTGTTGATGGTTGATGATGATTTTAAAAGAAAATGATATGCTTTTAAAGCATGGAAACCTCCATTTTTAAGGGGAAACCATGGCAAATTTTTTTGTAGAATTTAAACACTTAGAAAAATATTTTTAAACAAGTGTTTACAAATAAAATTTGGATCATGGTTTTCATATAAAAACTTGCCATAATTTTTGTTACAAAAATTACAAGTATTGGAGGTTGATTTTTGATAAATAAAGGTGACTAAGTATATATATTTAGGAAAATATATATTTAGATGTAACAATTTGTGTGTTACTTGTATATTATGTGTATTAGTTATATTATTTTAGGACTTGAAAATAATATAACTCACCAAAATACCAAGATTATAATACAAAGTATTACCAAAATTCCAAGAAAATGAGTATATAATTTATACCCGAATATTGGACAAACCAGACAAGGACAATGAATATATATATATATATATATATATATATATATATATATATATATATATTCCGGAATTAAATTCGTATGTTTCGACAAATGAGTTAAACGGCATTTTGGAAACCAAAGAAACGGAAAATATGATTTTTACAAGTATTACCAAAAATATCATTTTCGTCAAATAGAAAATATATTATTTTTGGGTGAAGAAAAATATATATTTTCTTAAACAAATTAAGAATATATCATTTTGGGTGAAAATTAGAAATATAAATATTTTCTAGGTTAATCTTGAAAATATATTATTTTTGAGGTTTATATGAAAATATATTTATTTTGCCAAGTAAAGTTTATAGATAATTTTCTACAAAGGTTTTCTTAAAATACATATATTTTAAGAATATACATTGGTGATTGTTAGTTTATTTAAAAATAAATATTCCGGAAAACTAAATACAAAATTAAGTATAAAATATTTAATAACTACAAGAAAATACGTATTTTCACACGTACAAATACACACCGGAATACACCACCGATACTTGGCAAAATATACAAATACACAAGCATAAGAAAACACAAGTGCAAGTATACCCACACTTGGGAAAATACACATGTGAAGAATACATAATGAACTAAGTTGAAAATATATTGTTTTGGCAATATTCCAATTAATTGATGAATATAATTTAAGTTAAAATATTATTATTTTAACTAATAATTATATATCTTGGAATTATATAATGAACATCAAAGATGTAACTCAAAGTATACCAAGAACTCCGAAATAAGTCTTACTAAACAACTAAGACTAAGAGTCGTTACACGACCTGGACGTCTAATAAAACTCAGCACATGTATAGGTTGTAGTACGGCGTAAGGATACATACTTTGGGTATACAGGAGATAGGATGCAAAACTGTGAGTTCATGTCCCCCTTTTCTTTTAACTGTTTTCGGTTTTATAACTTCGGGGGTGAAATAAATGTTACAAACGTTTCAATGATTACAAATGGTATGGTTAGCTAAGGAATGAACTGTTAGATCACGTGAATGGGTAGGCGTTAACTTGAGACCATTAATCCTTGAATAAGGACCGAGGGGCATGAGTGATAGATCTATTTGGGTGTTGCAAGCCCCACCCATGGGTCCGCGAGTTGGCCGCATGTGGTGACTATGTCGTTCTAGCCGGGTGGCCCGGTACGAAATACACAAAGGGTTGAGGCTTCCTACACCGTTGCACACATATTAATGTATTAGCTACACATTAATTGATCTGTTCATAGACGCTTTCATACCGGATTACAAAGGCATACATACAAATGTTTACAAGATTATTCGAACTCATACAGAATCACATGAACTCGCTCAACTTTTGTTGATGTTTTCAAAATTACATGTATTTCAGGAAACAAGATGGATCTAGGGCGCTGGTGTTGTTTTCAAGACGTAAATTTCAAGTTTAGATGTCATCCACTTTTGTTCTGTAACATAACTTGAGGGTTTTGGTTAAAACTTAATGACTTGTGTTTGTAACATTTCAAACTTATGAATGGATGAACAACATGTTTTAATCATATAGTTGTTTATTATAATTGAATGCAATGATATTGAGAAAGTCACACATCATATGCTTCCGCAAAAGTCAGGGTGTGACAACCCATTTCTTCACATAGCTGTTTGGGTCTTATCCCATGGACAAAGTCAAAGACCCTCATCCTTTCGGTAGCTTCCCCGACGCAGAGACTTTCCTTCTTGCATTTTTCCATAAAATCTTTCAAGAGTTCATATTCTCTTTACCGAATATAGTGCATGGAGATGGGATCCTTGATGCACTTCCTTTGTTGCATGAAGTTAGTCGTAAAGCTTATGTTTATATCTTCAAAGCTATCTAAGCTTTCTTCAGAAATGTCACTGTACCATACCCGTGAGCGTTTGAACGAACATGTGGCACTAGACATGCATGGACCATTGTTCTACTTTGGTGGCTCCTCAGAAGAGCTAGAGATGGTCGTCAGGGTCTCCACTACCGCCGTACATCTTGACATTGGATGGCATCTTTGTCTTAGAAGGGAATTTAAATTCCGTAATTCTCTTGGTGAATTTTTCAGAATCCCTTGGTGTGTATGGTTTGAGCCACTCATCTAGGATTTCACCGTCTTCCGTTTGTAGAACAATCTTTTCTGCTTCTCCTAAGGGGATAGTCTTCCCTGCATTACCCAAAGGAAGAGCTGAGCCTAGAGGGAGTGTAGGACGGGTCGGAGACATGCCTATGCTTTCTCAGGGGTAGAAGGGTGAGAATGGATTGTAGAGCAAAGTTTGCACTGCTAGCCACTGACTCATAGGGAGTTGTGGTCCCATGGGAGCTGAGATTTGTTGAGCTAAGATGCTTCTTGTCGCTTCATAGGTTGGTCCTTGGGAAAGGACTCCTCCTGCAGAGGTAGACCCGGTTCCTAAGGTTTTCCCATGGTGTCCGGTCATGCTAGTGGCTGGAGTGGAGTTAGCCAGGTACTGAATTTGGTGATTTATCAAAGGATGGGTTCATTCAGGAGCATTGTTGGGCTCTTCTTCATAGGAAATCCTGAAGACTACGCCTTTCATTCTCTGTTCTTGAATGTGATCGCCCATTAGGCGTTGCAAGGTGGAGAAATGTTCCCTGACCCCTTCCGGGGTTAGTTCTATCATGTCAGACACATCTATGATCTTCTGGAGAAAGAAGAGGCCTACTCTTCTTAGGAGTTTGTTGGTTTTCACCAAACATTTTACCACTTCTGAGGCAACAAAGACAATGGGTGAAATCGAAGACGAGACACCCTTCAAGTGACTAAGTTGAAACGTGCCCCACGGTGGGCGCCACTTGTTGCTACAACGATTATGAAGTGGTAATGAAGTATATTTTATTGATATAATCCAACACTTAACCTTGGAGGGGTCAATGTTAAGTGGTATGAGTACAATGAGGAAGTATAGATTACAAGAGGATAAGTAATACATAATTACAAAGGAAAGGTAAACTAGGTTACAAAAGAGAAGTAAGATAGCGATCAAGGTACAAGTATAAGAAAGAGTCTTATATTTGTAGTGGGTTTTAATTTTTTTTAGCTTGGTATTTATAGGCAGGCAAAGGCCTTTCCTTATTCTTAGGCTGACCCGTGACTTTTCCAGGAAGGGAAGTGTGGCAGGATCCTTTCCCATTCCTTATAACTCTGTTCTTCTCTTCCATACTAATGTGGGTAATTCCTTAACCTCCTTCCTGCTGGGAGCGACTCTTCTAGAATTGTCCCCTTGTGTCGTATTAACTGCTTTGTTTTCAACCTTTTATCCTAAGCCTTTGAGTCAATGGTTTGCCTCGGTCTTTGTGCTTAGCCGATGTTGACTTGCCTAAAGGAGGGATGTATCTTCCTTATTCGCTTATGGAGAGGTTATGCCTTGTTAGCTTTATACTTATTGCCCTGCTGATAAGGAGATGTCTTATCCTTGTCTGATGTTGTGTTTAGTAATTATCTATTTCCTTCTGTTATTATGGTAGAGGGAATGGGTTTGACCTACCCCTTCGTTAGGAACCCTTCTAACATTTCGTTTATCGACTACATTTGAAGCTTGAGCTTGCGAATAGGAGGGATACCTCCATACAACCTTCAAGAACATCACATGCACGGGTAACTCCTCGTCTCACACTGTTATCAGGTTCTAACTCCATCCACAAAAGTTTTGGTAGCAACATAAATCAACCAACGTGTACATTTTATGATTTGGTCAAATGGCCATTTTGTTTTCATGGTTTTTGCCCATCTACAACTTCTAGGTTTTTGTCTCGTACACGCTGGCTATATAGATTAATAAAATATTTATATATACATGTATATCAGTATATCTATTTAAAATGTATCGATTTTATCTTTATAGCTTAATAAAAAAAACTCAACTAATGTTAAACATATTGATTATTTTATACAAAACGTAGCTACATTAGAAAAGAAGTACTACTACCTTGTGTCAATAAAACATTAAAACAAAATTACTACCACTTTATACGATAAACAAAGATGTAAAAGTACAACCACTATTGCACCACTTGACACATGTTAACCACTGATGCAAAAGCACTATCATTTATACGCAATATCTGTGTAAGCCACTTTACTATTGCTTCACTAGACACACATTAACCATTGACGTAAAAGTACTACCACTTTTACGCAATGTCGCTTTAAGCCACTTTACTATTGCACCACTTCAAACGACTTAACCATAAACGTAAAAGTACTACCACTTTTACGCAATGTCACTTTTAATGTCACGGCTCCCGACCTGGTTTTACCTGGTTCAGAAGTCGCGGGACAGAAAACCCGTGGTATTGGTATTTAATTTGGCAGCGGAAATATTAACAGGATCGTTTAGACTGAAAATGCCCTTTTATGTTATTTCAAGTTTCGGGACAAACCCCGTAATTTACAATACAGGAATTTCACTGGGGAATCCCCTGATTACAAAAACATGTTTATTTATTTACTGATCCACTTCATTCAAGCTGGAGTGCTACACGGCACTTTTCCTTTTTCACAGTAAATCACCTGAAACATGTTTAAAAAGATTTTATCAGCGGGGAAATACTGGCGAGTCATTCAATTTGCACAAAAGACACATTGTTATAATATACAGTATTAAGGGTGATTACAATGTTTCTATCAACCAATTACCCCAAATCGGTATTTGTCACTAGACCGGATCCGTGACTATGGTCATATCACCCAATGGCTACCCCGTTGTCCAATGGTGAAGATTATCAAGTAACGTACACAAAACCCCACATATCGGCAGTAATTGAAGATTACAAAGACTTAATCTCTGTAATTATAACTTTGAAAACAAATAGAGTTTTGGGAAACAAAAGAGAATGACTCACATTGCGAGTTTAGACGGGCAGAGTATGCCTACTGATTTAGCCAGGTAACCTAGTTTAAAAATAGTAATGCAAACGAAACTAGGTCAGTAACTTAATTCAACATTTACGATAATTTCACGAGATCGAAACCCTCACGACGAATGACAAAGTATAGCCCGTATTCAGGCAGCACTTAAACACCAATCGGACTGGTTTTAATCGAACGGACATTGTATCGTAGCAGTGATCGAGTTATTACCCTGTTGTCGCAGCAGAGGTTCGTGACTGTGTGTGTTTTTGAATGAAACAGCGTATAACTCAACGTACGTAACTAAATTTTTCGACGTAACAAGTTCTCCATGCAAGTGCCAAACCCCTGATATATATACTGAGTTTTGTCCTCCCCCGCGTGTCGCGCCAGGCACCCTAGCCCCTGGCGCGTGTCGCGACTGCGACCAATCCAGGCTAGGTGTGCCTGGTGTCCTGCTTTGCCTTGCTGAGTCAGTTTGACCGAATTTTTGAGGTTTATCTTCGTTTTATGAGGATAATTATTAATTAGGGGATACCCCCCCTTGAGTTTTAGGGGGCTCTGATCCTAGTTTTGGTTGTTTAAAAATTATGGGTCGTGTCATATCATTTGGGGTCTCAATTAGTGTTTCCTAATGGGCATTATTAAAATAAGAAATAATAATTTTGGCAAGAGTTGTTACATCCTCCCCACCTTGTTTAAAATCTCGTCCTCAAGATTTACTGGAACAAGTAAGGGTACTTTCGCTTCATTTCTGATTCCAGTTCCCAGGTGTACTCAGGTCCTCTCTTTGAATCCCACTTTACCTTGACTAGCACCAGTCTCTTGTGTTTGAGGAACTTGACCTTTCTGTCTTCTATTTGAAGAGGTTTCTCAACAAATTTCAACTTTTTGTTTACCTCTATATCTTGAAGAGGTACTACCAGTGATTCATCAGATAAACACTTTTTAAGATTGGATATATGAAATACATTATGTACCCCGGCTAGTTCTTCTGGTAGTTGCAGTTGATAGGAAACGGTTCCTATGCGTTGGGTAACTGTGAACGGTCCTATATACCTTGGACTTAGCTTTCCTTTCTTACCGAACCGAACTACTCCTTTCCAAGGAGAAACTTTTAATAGTACCTTGTCTCCAACTTGAAATTCTAACGGCTTGCGTCGATTGTCTGCATAACTCTTCTGGCGATCTCGAGACGTTTTCAGTCTTTCTTTTATTTGAGTTATCTTGTCGGTGGTTTCCTGTACTATCTCGGGACCTGATAATTGACTTTCTCCTATTTCTGCCCAGCATACCGGAGTTCTGCACTTTCATCCATATAGTGCTTCGAATGGGGCAACATTGATGCTTGTATGATAACTATTGTTATAGGAGAATTCTATTAACGGTAAGTGGTCATCCCAATTTCCACCGAAATCGATAACACATGCTCTGAGCATGTCTTCGAGAGTTTGGATTGTCCTTTCACTTTGTCCATCTGTTTGGGGATGGTATGCAGTACTTAAATTTAATCGTGTCCCCATTGCTTCTTGGAAACTTGTCCAGAAATGTGAAGTGAAACGACTGTCCCTATCAGACACAATGGAGAGTGGAACTCCATGTAGGGATACTACCTCGTCTACGTATAACTTAGCCAATCTTTCCATGCTAAAGGTTTCCTTCATGGGTAGGAAATGAGCTGATTTGGTTAATTGATCTACAATCACCCAGATTGCATCGTTACCTTTTCTGGTCTTGGGTAACTTAGTAACAAAGTCCATGGTTATTAGTTCCCACTTCCATACAGGCATTTCTAATTGTTGAAGTAAACCTGAAGGTTTCTGGTGTTCTGCCTTAACTTGCGAACAAGTTAGACACTTAGAAACGTATTTAGCTATGTCCTTTTTCATTCCTATCCACCAGAAGTTATTCCTTAAATCTTGATACATCTTGTTATTACCAGGATGCATCATATACCTAGATTTATAGGCTTACTCTAAAATCTTATTTCTTAAATTTCCTTGCTTAGGTACCCAAATTCTTTTCTTATGGAATCTCCAAATTCCATCAGTCCTTTGCTCTAATTCCTTAATCCTTCCTTTCATTCCTTCAGCATCATCCTTGATTGCTGTTTCCTGAACGTTCTTCAGTTGTTCCATTAAATCTAATTGGAGATTTAATCTAAGAGCACGAACTCGCCTTTGCTTTTCATGGTACTTACGACTTAGGGCATCTGCTACTACATTTGCCTTTCCTTCGTGGTATAGGATATCACAGTCGTAATCACTCAAAATTTCCATCCATCTCCTTTGCCTCATGTTCAATTCTTTTTTCCCAAATATGTATCTTAAACTCTTATGATCTGTATAGACAATAAACTTACTTCCGTACAGATAATGTCTCCAAATTTTAAGGGCAAAAATTATTGCTCCTAATTCTAAGTCATGAGTTGTGTAATTCTCTTCGTGCTTTTTCAACTGCCTTGATGCATACGCAATTACCTTTTTGCGTTGTATTAGCACACATACTAATCCTAGCTTAGAAGCATCGCAGTAAACTTCAAAATCTTCTGTTCCATCGGGTAAGGCAAGAATTGGGGCATTCGTTAACTTATGCTTTAAAGTTCTAAAGGCTTCTTCTTTCTTAGGGCCCCATTCAAACTTAACAGTTTTACAGGTTAGCTTAGTTAATGGAACAACTATCTTAGAGAAATCTCTGATGAAGCGCCTATAATATCCAGCTAATCCTATAAAACTTCTAACTTCGGTAGCTGATTGCGGGATCTTCCAATTTGTGATCGCTTCTATCTTGGAGGGGTCTACGTGAATACCTTTATGATTCACCATGTGTCCTAAAAATTGCACCTCCTGTAGCCAAAATTCACACTTCAAGAATTTGGCGTAAAGCTTTTCCTTTCTTAACAAGGTTAAGAGTGCATGCATGTGCTTACAATGCTCGTCCTGGCTTTTGGAATAAATGAGTATATCGTCGATGAAGACAATTACAAATTTATCCAAGTACGGCTTACAGATCCTATTCATCATATCCATAAATGCTGCAGGAGCATTCGTTAGTCCAAATGGCATGACTGTAAACTCGTAGTGACCATACCTAGTTCTGAAAGCAGTTTTAGGTATGTCTTCTTCCTGTACCTTCAGCTGATGGTATCTGGAGCGCAAATCTATCTTAGAGAAATATCTAGCTCCCTGAAGTTGATCGAAAAGGTCATCAATTCTAGGTAATGGGTATCAATTCTTAATGGTAACGTTATTTAATTCCCTATAATCGATACACATCCGCATCGAACCATCCTTCTTTTTCACAAACAACACAGGTGCTCCCCAAGGGGATGAACTAGGTTGTATGTATCCTTTGCTTAGTAATTCATCTAACTGCTTTTTCAGTTCTAACATTTTTGTGGGTGCTAACCGATAAGGTGCCTTAGCTATTGGTGCAGTTCCAGGAATTAGATGAATTCTAAACTCTACTTCCCTATCTGGCAGTAACCCAGGTAGTTCTTCGGGGAATACATCTGGGTATTCTGACACTACTGGGATTTCCTTAAGTTCCTTAATTTTAGTGTTAATGATTACCGAAATCATATACACTATTCCTTGTTTTCGTTCATAACTAGCAACTTTCATTACTAAAATGAACTTTCTTGGTTTACGTGGCTTATCTCCTGAAATCAAAATTACTTCTCCTGCTGGCGTACGTATTTCTATGGAATTCTTATCACAAAGGATTCGAGCATGGTTGGCTACTAACCAATCCATTCCTAATACGACATCGAATCCTGCTAAATTCATAGGTAGAAGATTTGTAGAAAAAGTATGGCCTGAAAGTTCTATTTTTCCTTCTTGGAGAACCTTATCTATATTAACAGAATTTCCATCTGCTGTTTCTACCGTACAAACTTGCCTAAGTTTGGTTAAAGGTTGCTTAAGAGCTTGGCAGAATGAAGTATTTATAAAACTTTGGTTTGCACCAGAGTCAAATAATACTTTTGCGTAAACGTCATGAATTAGGAACGTACCAGCTATCACATCAGGAATCAGATTGGCTTCCTGCGTGGTCAGTTGTAAGGCTCTTGCATTCTTTTTAATAGATCCATCAGTCGCTTTTGCCTTGTTATCAGCTGGTTTGACCAATTTAGGGCAATCTGGTCTAAAATGTCCAGCTTCGCCACAATTGTAGCAGATCCTCGTTTTCTTCCTGCATTCCTCCTCTCGATGCCCCAGTGCCTTGCAGAAATTGCAAACTTCATTACATTTTCCAAAATGTTTCCTTTTACAGTTTCTGCAAAATGGTGAGGTGGAAGTTTGCCCAGTTCCTTTTTTCTTGAAGTTACTGTTGTTATTACCCACACGGAAACCTTGGGAAATCTTCTGGGCCAATTCTTTTTTCCTGTTTTCTTCTTGAGTGCGTACCAATCCGTCAGTCAAGGTGTTGGCCAATTCGACTGCATCATCGATAGTCCTGGGTCTTGCAGCCTTGACTATATCACGGATCTCGCTAATTAGTCCCCAAATGTAGCGAGAGATAAGTACCGGTTCTGACGAAGCCAGAGTTGGTACAATTCTAGCATACTCGAAGAATTTCGAAGTATACCCTCGACATTCAACTTCCACCATCCGGTGGTTTAGGAATTTGTTTGTCATTTGTTCCTTTTCATAGTCGGGACAAAATTTTCTTTCCACCAATTCCTTAAATTCCTCCCAACTCATGGCATAAGTCACATCACTTCCTTTAGCTTGCAGCACTGTGTTCCACCATTCCAACGCCTCTTCCTTGAAAAGGTGGGATGCATACATTACCTGATCTTCTTCCGCGCACTTACTTATTTTAATCACATCTTCGGTCTTTTCCAACCAACGTAGTGCGGCAGTCACCCCTTCATTGCCTGCGAATTCGACTGGCTTACAGGCAAGAAATTCTTTGTTAGTGCAACCAGTCGTTGCCACTTTCATTTTCT
The DNA here is from genome assembly GCA_030545235.1 of Helianthus tuberosus. Lineage (NCBI taxonomy): Eukaryota > Viridiplantae > Streptophyta > Magnoliopsida > Asterales > Asteraceae > Helianthus > Helianthus tuberosus. The sequence continues at coordinate 51,384,349 of CM060439.1, read as the reverse complement.
TAAGAAATGGGGCTTGAACCACATTATTATTATTTCCGCCCCCGTTAACACTGTTACTGGAATTATTGTCGCGGGTGCGTTTGCTGTTGTTAGCTTGGGAAGGTTCAACGGGATTTCTAACAGCAGCGACAATTGCTGGGATAGCATTGGCTATTCCCTGAGCAACGATATTTTCAATATCTTGCCGATTGAGAAATTGTTCTTCATTATTTGGTTCAGATTGATTAACTTCATTGACCGGTTCATTTACTGCGTTTTCCATCTGAATAATATATACAAGTTATTGTCACAAATTGGATAATAATCAAACACACAGAGCAATCACACATAATCAAGTAAACACATATAGCCAAAATCGTCGACCTTGCGACATTCATATTTTTATATAATATTATGCATCATTACAAACCATTTATATTACAAAAGTTTTATTTTTAGTTATTATTATACAATATTTTATTATATTATATTATTATTAGATATTATTATTACTTGTTTCACATATTAATATTATACAAAAATTTTCAACCACATTTAACCGGCTTTTTCAGACACGATGCTCCCTCTCGTCGTACTTCCACGTGATTTTCTCCCCCACTTCCCGAATCCTATTTCCCGTGTCCACTAGTTCCTCGCCATAGTGGCGGAGTTCAGCTAAGTTTTCTGTGCTCATAGGTGGGTATAGTGCAGGTTCAGGATCAAACTTGGGGAAGTAAACATTGGGGTTATTCATGAAATTCTGAAATTGCCAGTCGCTCGTCCACCATTCTTCCAACTGCCCGGTAACAAGTTGTGGGTTGACAATAGGGTCTGGAATAGCAGGTTCCAAATTAATTGGAAGTTCAGATTGGGCAGGAAAACTGAAAATGGTTTCATCAGTAGGTCCGAAGAGGCCACAATTTGCCAGTTTTCTATCTAGCTCCTCCCAAGGTGGCAACTCCTGGGCTTGCCCTGAGCTCTCTCCTATTTCTTTTCCTTTTCCCTTGTCTATTGGATCCACCGTTTTCTTCACCTTTTGGGCAGCGGGCTTCTTCCTTCTTCCCTGTTTCCAGTCTAGCAGCCTTCTCCTCTTTTTGGGTTTGGGCTTCTCCTGAGCTTGGAATTCCATTGGTTCTTCAGTGTCTGCCTGATAACCGGAAGGGTTTCCGGTAACTTCCATACCAGCAGAATGGATAGTGAGGTTCTGAAGAGATTCAGACAACTCATTCATGCTGTTGGACACACATAAGGAAAACACACAATTTTCAAATTAAATTTTAATTATGGAACAATTAATTTTCACAGAAGCACATAATTGTAACAAATATTTAAGTGGCTTAAATCAGTGGCTCTGATACCACATTTTTCAGTCACGGCTCCCGGCCCGGTTTTACTTGGTTCAGAAGTCGCAGGACAGAAAACCCGTGGTATTGGTATTTAATTTGGCTGCGGAAATATTAACAGGATCATTTAGACTGAAAATGCCCTTTTATGTTATTTCAAGTTTCGGGACAAACCCCGTAATTTACAATACAGGAATTTCACTGGGGAATCCCCTGATTACAAAAACATGTTTATTTATTTACTAAGCCACTTCATTCAAGCTGGAGTGCTACACGGCACTTTTCCTTTTTCACAGTAAATCACCTGAAACATGTTTAAAAAGATTTTATCAGCGGGGAAATATTGGCGAGTCATTCAATTTGCACAAAAGACACATTGTTATAATATACAGTATTAAGGGTGATTACAATGTTTCTATCAACCAATTACCCCAAATCGGTATTTGTCACTAGACCGGATCCGTGACTATGGTCATATCACCCAATGGCTACCCCGTTGTTCAATGGTGAACATTATCAAGTAATGTATACAAAACCCCACATACCGGCAGTAATGGAAGATTACAAAGACTTCATCCCTGTAATTATAACTTTGAAAACAAATAGAGTTTTGGGAAACAATTTGATAAAAAGAGAATGACTCACATTGCGAGTTTAGACGGGCAGAGTATGCCTACTGATTTAGCCTGGTAACCTAGTTTAAAAATAATAATGCAAACGAAACTAGGTCAGTAACTTAATTCAACATTTACGATAATTTCACGAGATCGAAACCCTCACGACGAATGACAAAGTATAGCCCGTATTCAGGCAGCACTTAAACATCCATTGGACCGGTTTTAATCGATCGGACATTGTATCGTAGCAGTGATCGAGTTATTACCCTGTTGTCGCAGTAGAGGTTCGTGACTGTGTGTGTTTTTGAACGAAACAGCGTATAACTCAACGTACGTAACTAAATTTTTTGTCGTAACAAGTTCTCCATGCAAGTGCCAACCCCCTGATATATATACTGAGTTTTGTCCTCCCCCGCGTGTCGCGCCAGGCACCCTAGCCCCTGGCGCGTGTCGCGACAACGACCAATCTAGGCTAGGTGTGCCTGGTGTCCTGCTTAGCCTTGCTGAGTCAGTTTGACTGAATTTTTGAGGTTTATCTTCGTTTTATGAGGATAATTATTAATTAGGGGATACCCCCCTTGAGTTTTAGGGGGCCCTGATCCTAGTTTTGGTTGTTTAAAAATTATGGGTTGTGCCATATCATTTGGGGTCTCAATTAGGGTTTCCTAATGGACATTATTAAAATAAGAAATAATAATTTTGGCAAGAGTTGTTACATCTAACCACTTGACACGAGTTAATCATTGACCTAAAAAGTACTACCCACTTTTACACATTGTCACCTTAAGTCTTTAAGCCACTTCACTATTGCTAACACTTGACACATTACAGTTTGAAAATGTTGACACGAGTTTTTCAACACTTTGTAAGAGGAGACGGGGCGCCCCGTTATGAAGGGCTGGCCACGCGTTCTTCTCTGTGATACACCACCGCCACTGCAACTTATAACGAATTGACATGGCTACGAGTTGCCATGATCACGCGTGAAGATGTTTGTGGTGCTGCACATGTTCGATGATGGAGATGAGTGTGTGGTGAGTGATGGACATTTTCACTAAAATCCATCACTGGTGATGGAATAAAGCTCGATGACGTGACGAAACTTGATTGGAAGCTGTAAGTGATGAAACTCTATCACTAGTGGAGCGCCCCTACCCTAAATGTTGGCAGAGTATATGTGTAGCTGAATTACTGAATTGTGCTAACTACCAACAGGTGGAGTTACTATCACCATAATGAAATTTGGACGTACTCATCACCCAAATGAAATTTAATCTCTCTTTCAACCCAAAGAAGCAAACAAAAAAAAAACAGAAGCAGATATTCAAAACATTACATCACCGGAAACAATGGATAAGAAGCAAGTGGCCATCGTCGGAGCTGGAGTCAGTGGTCTCCTCGCCTGTAAATACTGTCTCTCCAAAGGTTTCAAACCCATCGTATTCGATACCGAACCCGACATTGGTGGTGTATGGACTAAAACCATCAAAACCACCAGGCTGCAGACGCCAAAAGCTTTGTACCAGTTTTCTGACTTCCCATGGCCGACGTCGGTAACCGATGACTTCCCGACCCATCAACAGATTCTGGATTACATCCGTGCCTATGCCACTCGGTTTGATCTCATTCCCCACATCCGGTTTCATTCTCGAGTTAAGGGGATCAGCTATGATGGACCGTTGTCGGAGACATGGTCGCTGTGGAATGGCACCGGTGAACCTTTTACAGAGTGCAAGTGGAATGTTACCGTTGAAAACACTCAAACTGCCACCACCCAGGTGTGTAAATTGAAGTGCTATTTCTTTTGGTTTTTCGGGTTATTTGGTTTTTTTTTTAATGATATTGTATCTGATAACCGATCCATATCACAATTTTCGGGTTATTTCTTTTGGAGTGTTCGTCGGGTTCAGGTTGTTTGGTTATCGGGTTTGTGGTGTCGGGTTTTCATAAATTTTTGTATATCATTTTTTAAAGATTTATTAACAATTTGTTTATCAGTTCTAAAATTTATGGTTTAATAGTTAGTTAGTTTGTTTGTTTGCATATATTATTATAATATTATAGTTACAAGTTACAACAGAATCTATGCAGCTGATGGGCACAATGAGAGTCCCAAAATGCTGATTATGCCTAAAAATGCCTTTCGCAACCTTAAGTTAATATAATTTAACACAGGAATATGCCCCTCATGTTCTTGTATTATGAATTTACATCGAGATAGTTGGTAAACGGGCAACAAGCTGCGCCGCTACCCCTTTTTGAATAGCAAAACTAAGCCTATGTATACTAGAAATTTTGATAACAGGCCAAAAGTTAAACCAAAGTAGTTTACGTTAATTGGGACAATCTGTTTGGGTTATTCGGGTGGGTGGGTTGATCAGGTACGGGTAATTGGGTAAATTGATGGGTTTGTGGTATCAAGATATGTAGCAAAGGTGTTCTCCCCCGAGGGTTCTATTCCCAAGTGGACACTAATGTAAATCTAATAGTAGGTTTAGTGGATGGGTGAGTTAGCCATTAGCCCATTTTAAAAAGAAAAGAAAAACAAACAAAAATAACAAAGCAGAGCCATCTATATTATTTAACGAAAATCTGTATGTTCATGTCAAATAACCAGGTTTACACTGTGGATTTTGTGATTCTATGTCTGGGAAGATTCAAAGATGTTCCAAACATACCCGAATTCCCCGCCGGAAAAGGGCCAGAAGTTTTCAAAGGGCAAGTGATACACTCTATGGAATACGCAGCAATGGATGACAATGCGGCTGCAGAATTCGTGAAAGGGAAGAAGGTAGTTGTTGTGGGCTTTGGTAAAACCGGACTCGACATTGCAAGGGAGTGTTCGTCGATCAATGGTTAGTTGCAGCCAGTCATGGTCACAGTTAATATACATTTTTTGGTGGTTTTTTAACTTTGGGATGTTAACTTTCAGGCCTGGAACAACCAACAAGTATAGTGTACAGGCGTGATCATTGGAAGCTACCGGATTGGGCTCCATGGGGAATCCCGTTGCCGCTTCTCTACCTGAATCGCTTCTCGCATCTTCTGGTTCATAAACCCAGTGAAGGTTTCCTGCTTAGTGTCCTTGCCACTGTGCTTTCACCTCTTGTAAGTCATAGTATAGCAATTGGTGACTAATAACATGATATGGTCGGGTTTGTAGTTAGTGGTTTAATAGGTTCAGGCTAGAAGCTTATTGGGTTGATATTGATGACCACATTTACCCTAACCCGAACACAGTTAAAATCATGTAACTTGAATATGACATGTGTAACTTGTTTATCTAAACGGTTAAATGGGTTGGCTCGCTATACGTATATTGTAATCAAGTTGTAAAAGGGTTATGTGGGTAAACATGGTAAAGGTTGTAAACAACTTGTAATAAAGTTGTAAAATGAGTTAAATGTGTTGATGGGTTGAATATATGAACTATATATATATTTTAAAATTTTATATTCCAAATAGAAATGGGTTGTTTAACTTTAGTATAACCCGAGCACGATGCATTTATTAAAAGGTTAGACAAGTTGACCCAAACATGACCTGTTTGTTAAACAGGACTAGATTAGACAACCCAAAACTTGATATTTTTGTCGTGTCAAGTCGTTTCGGGCATTGTCACCCCATATAAACTCCATAACTCCTCATCATTCAAAATTTTAGTTGTCTTATGTTTTTATCACCGAATGTAACAGCGTTGGGGGGTCTCAAAATTTGTTGAAAGCCACATAAAAAGGAAGGTTCCTCTCGCCAAGTTCAACATGGTGCCACAGCATAGCTTGTCAAAAGATGCTCGATCATGTATGATTTCCTACATGCCAAATCCAATTGACTTCTTCGATGAGGTTGAGAAAGGAAGCATCAACTTGAAGAAATCCCAAACATTTAGTTTTTACGACACAGGGATTCTGATGGAAGACGACAATACAACGATAGAAGCAGAAATAGTTATATTTGCCACCGGATTTAAAGGTGTTAAAAAACTTAAAGACATATTTGTATCTTCGAGATTCGGCCAATCCATTGCAAGCTCACCACGAGTCCCTCTTTACAGGTTATTCATGTGTTCATTTTTTATAAACAACGAATCAAATATAAGGAGGCCAATGAGCCAGGTATGGGATGAATATCGGTAATCTCAATCCCATACCCGAATATAAAAACGTATCTCATACCCATCAGATACATGTTATTCATTGCAATGTTTTTAATATTTTTTAAAAATCTTTTAATATATTAATATATTTGGTTTTAATACGGGTGAACGGATTTCGGTAATTGGTTTATCAACTAATACCATCGTCTTCCAAACCCGTGGATTTTTTCTAAAACTACTCTCATACCCGAATACCTGTCTCAAATGTTTTGGGTTTAAGGTTTTCCAGTCGAGTTTGGGTTTTTTTCAAATCCCTAGTCTAACATGAGTGGTTATAACTAAACTAATAAATAGTAATGTTAACAGGGAATGCATTCATCCACGGATACCGCAGCTAGCCATAATTGGATTTTCCGAGAGTTTTTCAAACCTTTACATCTCGGAAATGAGGTCAAAATGGTTGGTCGCGCTTCTTGAAGGTGCGTTCAAGCTACCGAGCATAAATGAGATGCAAAAAGATATCATGAAATGGGATGAATATATGAAGCAATCAGCTGGGGAATACCATAGCCGATCGGCTATTGGTGCTTTGGAAATATGGTACAATGATCAATTGTGCAAGGACATGGGCATGGACCCTATGAGAAAAAACGGTCTCTTGGCTAACCTTTTTGAACCTTATGGGCCCATGGACTACACCAGAAAATGAGCCCAGTAGTCATCCAAGGCCCATGCTTTATCCATTATGTAGTTGTAACTTGTATTGCACAAACTAGTATCATGTAATTGGGCTAAGACTTCACTTTTGGGCCCGACGTGTTCTCCAAAACCCAATAAACATCACTTGTAGACTTGTAGTCGTGTGTACACTTATATACATTGTCATATTTATTTATTTTTTTGAACGGCAATGAACGACGTGCCGATCACTGTGAAACTGGGCGCTGTGGCCAAGGTCGGCTACTCGACCGCCGCCAGCCCCTTGGCTCTCTCAGATGCGCGGAAACCCAACCTCCACCCGCCCGAAGGCACGACTTTGGAATAATTGGTAAAACCTCGACTCCTAACCAATACGAACCGATGTCACCCGTATTCTCTCTTCACCTGGATGCCGCAGAAAATAATGAAGAGAGTGGGAGTCAAACCTGGGTTACAAGGAACAACAAGTCTTTCCCTAACCACTACACCACTACCTCATTGGCATACATTGTCATATTTATATAATTATTTTAACACTTACTTTAAAATATACATATCACAATTTTTACCTTTTTTTAAGAAAGTATCAATGATCTAAATCCTTTATGTTAGTTCAAACATATTTATACTATTTTATTTAAATTTGCTATATTTGTTGGTTGAACATTTCTCATTAATATTGTATTTGAAGATGGTGATCTTGTAGGTTGTGGTGCATAAATCGGATTCAAACCTTATACCGGTTCGGGTACAAATTGTAGGTGTTGGGTTAATTGTATACATTGTTTTGGAAACCAAACCAAAACAAATCAACGAATCTAACTGGTCACACTGAAACCATCAATGCCGGGAGATTCCGTTATAAGTTAATAGACGAGACATAATTACACAAGCCACTTCTAAGCAAACTAGACAAAATGGTGAAACCAACCAATGTTGGTTCAGTTCTGTTTGAGCATGAGGGAAAACAATAAATCATACCTGTCACAGTAGAAAGTCCGGTGGAGAATCCAGTAATGGAGTTCGACATGCTTGTCATCGTGATCTGGTTCCTCCTTAGGGTGCTGACTGATGATGGGGCTTAGAGAACCGAAAAGGGTATCGGTTAGGAGATGGAGGACGAATTTGATGTTATGCTTATGGGGTGTGTAACTGAGTAACCCTTTAACCTCCACATAATTCTCCTTATATAAGCACCCAGGAGGAAACCTAATTAGTTATTAAGGGTAATATGGTCCATCAACAATTACCAACTAATTTAAATAATAGGTTATTATATATTTTGATCTTTATTATGTAAATGATTATAATGGCTATAGATTAAATATTGTTACATAATATATTTAATCTTACATTCTCCCACTTAGCCGAGTAATCATTTACTATGAGTATTAGATAAGCCTGATCAGGAGTTAACACTCATTTTAGCCTTAAACAAGTACTATAGCAGAGAAATACAGCCGTTGAATCATTATGCGACTCAGGACCCCCATTAATCATACTATAGCCTTAATTTAAAACCTAATCGTTATGATCAAAATACACGTAAGCCCTTTGTTTGATTTGTAACTTTATTTGTCAATATGCCATTATACCGGTTGAACATATTCTAAGAGACATACAAAATCAAACTGAGGAAATTTCATTAACATAAAACATAAGCTAGTACAATATGCTCAAATAAGGTCTTTACAAAATCCCATATTACGAACATGTTCTTCATAAACCTTAGGAGGGAGACCTTTAGTCATCGGATCCGCAAGCATATCCTTAGTACTAATATACTCGATACAAAGATTATTTTCCTCAACTCGTTCACGTACGAACATATATTTTGTATTGAGATATAAACCAGCTCCAGTCGAACTGTTACTGTTCGAGAAACTAACGGCAACTGAATTATCACAGTAAAGCTTCAATGGTCTAGAAATGGAATTAACGACTTTGAGTCCAGTGATCAGATTTCTAAGCAACATTCCATGACAGGTTGCGTTATAAACAGCAATGTACTCTGCCATCATTGTGGAAGTTGTGGTCAACTGTTGTTTATGACTCTTCCATGAGATTGGGCCACCTGCTAACATAAAGATATAGCCCGAAGTGGATTTCTTGTCATCTTTGCACTTTGCAAAGTCAGAATCAGAATAGCCCACCACTTCTAAATGATCACTTCTTCTATAAGTCAGCTTATAGTCTTTCGTCCCTTGCAGATATCGAAGTACCTTCTTAGCTGCTTTCCAGTGATCTAGGCCAGGATTAGTCTGATAACGGCCTAGCATTCCAGCAATATAAGCGATATCTGGACGAGTACAGACTTGAGCATACATCAAGCTCCCGACTACTGACGCGTAAGGTATCTGGCTCATTTGCTCCTTCTCAACCTCTGTTGTCGGACACTGGAATGAACCGAAAACATCTCCCTTAACTACTGGAGCGACGGAGGGTTTGCACTGTTGCATGTTGTAACGCGTAAGGACACGATCTATGTAGGCCCTTTGGGACAATCCTAAGATCCCTTTGTGTCTATCTCGGTGAATTTCGATGCCAATGACGTAAGAAGCCTCTCCGAGATCCTTCATGTCGAAGTTATGCGAAAGTAACCGCTTCGACTCATGCAACATATCTAAACTATTACTTGCCAATAGAATATCATCTACGTAAAGGACAAGTATAGTAAAGTTGCTCCCACTCATCTTGAGGTAGGTGCATTGATCCACTTGATTCTTCATAAAACCTTGCTTCTTCATGACTTCATCAAACTTGAGGTACCACTGACGTGATGCTTGTTTTAACCCGTAAATGGATTTCTTCAACTTACAGACTAGATGCTCCTCACCTTCAGGTTTAAAGCCTTCAGGTTGCTTCATGTAAACATCTTCGTCCAAATCTCCGTTAAGGAAAGCGGTTTTAACGTCCATCTGATGCAGCTCCAAATCAAAATGAGCTACTAGGGCCATGACGATCCTTAATGAATCTTTACGAGAGACAGGTGAAAAGGTCTCTTGATAATCAATTCCCTTTTTCTGAGTGTAGCCCTTTGCAACCAATCTCGCTTTGTAGCGTTCAACGTTACCATTCGGATCCAGTTTTGTTTTGAATACCCATTTACATCCTACGGGTTTGGCTCCGTTAGGTAATTCTACCAAATCCCAAACGTCATTTTTCTTCATGGATTCAAGCTCATCAATCATCGCTTTATTCCATTCAGAAGACTGATCACTGCTAATGGCTTCATTGTAAGAGATAGGATCATTGAGCTTTCCAGCATCCATTTTAGTCAGGTAGGTAACATAATCATCCCAATTAGTAGGCCTTCTTTGCCTAGATGACCTCCTGAGTGGATTATCGGGTTCAGCGTTGTCTTGGTTTTGAGCGTTTGATGTGCCTTCGTCATGAGGTATAATGGGTTCTGATTGTAGAGGGGAATTTGGAGTTGGTGCAGTAGCTTCAGGTACAGTAGTTGCATTGGGTACAAGAGGAGTAATCGGAGTAATGGTAAGCGACGAGTCTCTCCCCCCCCCCCCCCCGCGTCTTGTACTTCTTGCAATTCTTCGTAAGGGTTGGTACTGCTCCCACTGACCTTGAAATCCTCCAGGAACGCGGCACGCTTGGTTTCAACAATACGGGTGACATGAGAAGGACAATAGAAACGATAACCCTTAGAGTTCTCAGGATACCCGATAAAGAAACATGTAACTGTTTTAGGGTCAAGTTTCCTTAGGAAAGGATTGTAAAGTTTTGCTTCAGCAATGCAGCCCCATACTTTCATATATTTAAGACTCGGTTTCCTTCCTGTCCAAAGTTCATAAGGAGTTTTAGGGACAGACTTAGAAGGAACTCTATTGAGTATATGAACAGCTGCTTTTAACGCTTCAGTCCAGAGGAATAATGGTAAATTAGTGTTGGCTAACATACTGCGCACCATGTTCATAAGGGTACGATTTCTTCTTTCAGCTACACCGTTCTGCTGAGGTGTACCAGGCATGGTGTATTGGTTCACAATCCCCTGGCCCTTACAAAACTCATAAAATGGACCAGGAGCTTGACCCACATCAGTATGTCTTCCATAATATTCACCGCCTCTATCTGATCTCACAACTTTAATCTGACGATCTAATTGCTTTTCAACTTCAGCCTTATAATCTTTAAAAGTTGTTAGAGATTCAGATTTCTCCTTAATAAGATACAAGTACATGTAACGAGAATAATCATCAATAAAAGTGATAAATGAAGTATGTCCCGTTATGCCAGCGATTTGGTAGGGACCACTAATGTCAGTGTGAATGAGTTCTAATAAATTAGAGCTCCTAGTGGCACCTTTCTTATTCGCTAATGTCATTTTACCCTTAAGACATTTGACACATGTTCCAAAATCAGAGAAATCGAGAGGAGGTAAGACTTCATCCTTCACAAGACGATTTAATCGTTCTTTTGAAATGTGGCCTAAACGCTGATGCCACAACATGGATGAAGTTTCTAAGTCTCGTTTCTCTTCCATCTTTGTGAGTGATTCATTAATATTATATGACAACAAAGATTTGGAAAAGTTATCTTCTAGTTCTAATCTATAGAGACCACCATCCAGAATACCAGTACCATAAAGAACAGAATCATAATGGATAGAGAGTTTGCGATGACCATGGGAAACAATAAAACCGTCCATGTCTAACTTTGGTCCTGATACAAGGTTCCGAGTTACCTCAGGAACATATAAGGTATCATAAAGTTTAATACATAAACCAGTTTTCATAACTAATTGTAATGTTCCAATGGCCTTCACTTCTAATTCTCGATCATCCCCAACCTTAAGCGTTCTTTGGTTTCTTTCCAGCTTCCGGATTGAAAGGAATCCCTGAGTAGAATTGGTAACATGAACCATAGAACCAGAATCAAACCACCAAGAATTAGCAGGAACACTTAAATTATAGGACTCAAGTATCATAAAATAATCGTTACCTTTCTTAGCCAGCCACTCCTTAAAGTCAGGGCATTCCTTCTGCATGTGTCCTGTCTTCTTACAGAACTTGCAGCGGATACTGCCTAAGGAGTTCTTAGAGCTGGAAGGTGCACTTGTATTGGGATGAGGGTTAGGCCTTTGGACTTTTGAAGCATCCTTCCTCTGATGATTGTTCTTCCTCTTCTTAGAGTTGGAGGTAGTGAAGTTGGCAACATCAGTATGGCGATCCATTCTCATACGCTCTTCCTCCTGTACGCACATAGCGACCAGCTCACTCATCGTCCATTTGTCCTTCTGAGTGTTGTAATTCATCTTGAATGCTTCAAAGGACGAAGGAAGCGAAGTAATGATGAAATGAACAAGGAAACCATCACTGATTTCCATTTCCAGCCCCTTCAGCTTATTGGCCATGTCGTTCATCATCATGATATGCTCGCGAATGCCACTCCTCCCATCATACTTAGTTGTCACCAGCTTGAGAATAAGAGTACTAGCGTGTGCTTTAGACGTCCCCTTGAACTGAGCCTCCACAGAAGCCAAGTAGGTTTTAGCATCGTCAGAATCAGGAATAGCTCCTCTGATAGAGTGATTAATGGACTGCTTCATGAACATGAGAGACATGCGGTTACTTCTAGTCCACTTATCATGAAGTAACTGCTGAGGAGCAGTACTCTGTGGAGTAAGGTCCGCTGGCTTATCCTCTCTTAGAGCATAATCAAAGTCCAGCACTCCAAGTGTAAGCATGAGGGCATCCTTCCATGCAGCAAAGTTTTCACCAGTTAAAGGTGGAATTCCGCAATTTGGTGCTGATAGTGGAAATAAGATGAGCAAGTTATGATACAAATGAAGAAGTCCTAATGTGATCTAAGGGCACGTTAAACTAAGGCAGGCATAAATAATGACCATTTTACATTATGAAGCTGTGATATTGTCTATTACTAACATCAAAATAATAGACTTGGCTAAAAAATTCTACTTAAACGAAGACAAAACAGCTTTGGCCAGAAGTGTAATCATTTAAGCATATGTGCAAAGTGGGTGTAACAAATCAGCTTTGGCCAGAAATTGAAACAATCACTTTAATTATGCACTTGTTGAGTATGCCATCTATGAATGAATTAAATCAGCTTTGGCCAGAAATTAAGACATTCATGCTTATGATGCACACACAACATAGCTTTTGTAATACTTGAACGATAAGTAGATGTATCAAGTCAGCTTTGGCCAGAAATGATATATCAAAAGCTCATTCAAGTTAAGCTATTCTGGTTTTGCAAAACATTATCTGATTCTGATTAAATTAACTAAGTAAATTACAAAACCATTTATTTAATAGCAAACCACCCGTTAGCGCGGATCGAACTTGTGCGATCCATTATGCCCAAGACTTGTGCGATCCATAAGGCCCAAGTGAACTTGTGCGATCCATAAGGCACAAGTGAACTTGTGCGATCCATTATGCCCAAGTGAACTTGTGCGATCCATTATGCCCAAGTGAACTTGTGCGATCCATTATGCCCAAGTGAACTTGTGCGATCCATAAGGCCCAAGTGAACTTGTGCGATCCATTATGCCCAAGTGAACTTGTGCGATCCATTATGCCCAAGTGAACTTGTGCGATCCATAAGGCCCAAGGCTTGTGCGATCCATAAGGCCCAAAGTAAACTTGTGCGATCCATTAAGGCCCAAGTGAACTTGTACGATCCATTATGGCCTTGTGCGATCCGTTATGCCTTGTGCGATCATCTTATGCGATCAGATCATCTTATCATGTGATCTGATTTGTGCGATTCAGTTGTTATAACAACTTAAAATTCGAAATTTATGAATTGTGATATACTTTCCTATTATAATGTTGATCTAATTTTATCATAAAATTTCGAAATCATGATATGTTTATCCCTTTAACATATTTCGAAAAATCCTTATTAGAAAAATAGATCAAAATAAGGAAAAACACATAACAATTCAAATCATACTCCAAAACTTATAGGATATTTCGAATTTTATCTAAGAACGTGATGAACCCTAAATAAAAAAAAAAAACTCAAACATTCATCCGAAATCTGGAATTTTATTACACATTTAATCATATTTCTGAAACTTCAGATTTCGGAACAGTAATCACGAATGAAAATAAGATCCGAGATGTATATCAGATGACAGAAATCGAACTGTAATGATTTCTGATGATGAAAAACGAATTTTAATTATCGTTTTAAAACATGTTTTCCAACTTTAGTCCAGATTTACGGATACAAACAGAACCGACTAATCAACATATGCTCTGATACCACATGTTGGTTCAGTTCTGTTTGAGCATGAGGGAAAACAATAAATCATACCTGTCACAGTAGAAAGTCCGGTGGAGAATCCAGTAATGGAGTTCGACATGCTTGTCATCGTGATCTGGTTCCTCCTTAGGGTGCTGACTGATGATGGGGCTTAGAGAACCGAAAAGGGTATCGGTTAGGAGATGGAGGACGAATTTGATGTTATGCTTATGGGGTGTGTAACTGAGTAACCCTTTAACCTCCACATAATTCTCCTTATATAAGCACCCAGGAGGAAACCTAATTAGTTATTAAGGGTAATATGGTCCATCAACAATTACCAACTAATTTAAATAATAGGTTATTATATATTTTGATCTTTATTATGTAAATGATTATAATGGCTATAGATTAAATATTGTTACATAATATATTTAATCTTACAATAGCTTCCTCCTCTCGTTAGTTGGTTAGTTTTTAAGATCGCTCGAGCCGGTGAATCACCAAATTAAGCTACTAGTTTGACTACCTGTCTAGTTTTTAAAACATTTATTATTTCTTTAGTTATTAAAAGTTGTAACTATGTATGAAGGCCGACATGTTACTGTCATATGTTTGAAGTGGTGTTTGGTAATTTTTCTGTTTTTGTGCGGAAGTTGTGTCCAATACGGAGACTAGTAGTACTAATCCCGTGAAGAGTCTTGAAAAGGTAAATTGTAAAAATATAAAAATAAAGTCCAAAGGAATCTGTAACGTCTACTTTTCTTGCTTTTGGTGCCAAAAGTTGTATTTATCACAAGTTTGGTGCGCCAAACCACAACAAAAACTTCAAATGCGTTTTCGATTAGACTTCTCCTCTTGGCCCCATATAGAAAGTTTTCTTCTTTTTTGATTTTGCCAAAATAATCATTTAAATAACCCATAATTGAATAGGGTGTTTGTGCGTCTTAAAATCGATCAAATCATAGGAATATGTATTATGATTTTAGTTCAAAAAAAAAAAAAAGATTACTAGTAATAATAATAACAATAACAACTCGTTAAACCGGACCGCTTTGACTAGTTCGGCTGACCTAACCTAGTATGTTTAGTTTGTAGCTGTCTACAACCATAGTTAGCGGTTCGCCTCAAGACAGATCTCATCTTTACTTTGAGGGGGTGGGGCCTGTATATCTAGCCCAATACAATAAGAATTTGAAGCAAAAGACATTAGGCTTCTAAATCTTGAACAGTCCTACTCCATCCAAAATTATTTTCGTTCATGCTTTAAGAGAAAACCATAATCTAACTTCTCAGCATCAACTCTTTAAAGGTATCAACGTGTTGAAAAGGTGGCCCCTCATCGAACGTGGTGAGGGTTCAAGTCGAGGACCGGCTCTTAGGGGTGGACGGGCCGGGCAACCGCCCGAGACCCAAATCTATTTTCGACATGACCCATTTTCATTCCTCATAATAAAAAATTTCAGGGTTTATCGGCTCAATTTTTTTTGTCAAATTGATAGAACCGGACCTTGAACACCGTCTAGTTGCACTTGAGAATGAAACTCGTGTCTTAAATTATTGTTAAACCCTAAGACCACAGAAAGGATTATTAATCTCTTATTATATAAGCAAGGGCGTGATAATGGACCCCTACCAACTTATATAATCCTACTAGAAGAGGGTTGGCTCTAAGGCTATAGGGAGCGGTTGGGGCTCCAAAATGCAACGAATCACCTGTCATCATGAGATATTCAGGGTACCATTAAGAACAGGTACTATTTATTACTTTGTGGTACGTTTAGAGGTCTGTCGGAAACTGTACATGTAATGAATGTCTATGCACCACAATCGACATCCGCAAAAAGAATTCTTTGGGAGCAAATCAAGGAACAGAAAATAACACGTGGAGGAATTTGGATTATATTGGGGGATTTTAACCAAGTTAGATCCGCAGACGAGAAAAGAAATTGTAATTACGACCCAGTTTCTGCGGCCGATTTTAACAATTTTATCTATGAAGCAAACCTTGCAGAATATCAAATGAATGGGTCAAAATTTACGAGGTGGATAGACGGGGGAAACAAAATGAGCAAACTTGATCGTATGCTTGTGTGTGACAAATTTTGGGGTCTTTGGCCGATGGCATCATTACGGACGCTTCCGAGGAATCTCTCGGATCATTGTCCGATAATCCTTATCACCACATCAAATGACTTTGGTCATATACCCTTTAAATTCTTTAACACATGGTTATCAAAACCGGGTTTCGACACAACGGTTCGATCTTCCGTTGCCTCGTTCTTTTTCTCCGGGCCACCAGACGTCTCTCTTGCTGAAAAACTAAGGCGTATCAAATCAGCAATTAAAGAGTGGTGTAAAAAAAACAGGAAAGAAGAAACCGAGAGTCTCAATACCTCGGTGGGAGCTCTTAAGAAACTAGACCAGTTATGTGAAAACCGGGACCTGACAGAAGTTGAAAAAGAAGAATATGCAGAACACAAAAACAATATAAACGCAATAAACGATACCCGTATCAAAGAGCTACATCAAAAATCAAGAGTCAAATGGGCAGTAGAAGGCGACGAGAACTCTGCCTTCTTTCATGGATTCATTAACAGCAGAATATCAAGGTGTAGAATGAACGGGCTACTTATCAATGGCGAATGGTGCACCGACCCACCAAGAATCAAAGATGAGGTTCGTGGTTTTTTCCAAAACAAATTTGTTGAACCAAATCTCACCAGGCCAAACTTCACGTGTCACAACATCAAAAAACTCACAACCGAGCAAGGTACAATTCTCATCTCTCCATTTTCTCTAAATGAAGTCAAAAACGCTGTTTGGGATTGTGGTGGGGATAAAGCCCCTGGGCCGGACGGGTTCAACTTCACGTTCATAAAGCATTATTGGGATCTACTTGGAGATGATTTCCACAGGATTCTAGTAAAATTTCATGATACGGGTAAAATATCAAAAGGTTGCAGTTCCTCCTTTATCACTCTCATCCCAAAATTAAAAGATCCAGAAAGTTTAAATGACTATAGGCCGATAAATCTAATCGGGTGCATTAGCAAGGTCATCTCGAAAGTGCTAGCAAACCGACTCAAAATGGTCATCGGGTCTGTGATATCAGAAGAACAATCAGCCTATTTGTCAGACAGGAACATCTTGGACGGACCCCTCATTACTAATGAAGTAATATCATGGGTCAAGCGAATAAAAGCCAAAGCTTTTCTTTTCAAAATAGATTTTGAGAAGGCTTTCGATACGATTTCTTGGAACTTTATACTATCGGTTTTTGAGCAAATGAATTTTCCCTCTAAATGGGTCCATTGGATTCATGGCATTTTTGTGTCCTCCAGATCCTCAGTTCTTGTCAACGGATCCCCAACTGAGGAATTCCAATGCTTTAGGGGGGTTAGACAAGGCGATCCTCTCTCGCCCTTCATCTTTATTCTTGCAATGGAAGCCCTCTCCAGTTTCCTTGTCAGTGCATCATCGGCGGGTATTATTAAGGGATTATCTATGCCAAACAATGGTCCCAATATTTCTCATCTCATTTTTGCGGATGACGTTATGCTCTTGGGGGCATGGGAGGCAGAAAACATAACCAACATTAGAAGACTTATGAGGTGTTTCTTCGTGATTTCGGGTCTCAAAATAAACCTTCATAAGTCTTGTCTTTACGGGGTAGGCACCAATGTAAACGAATATGAAGATATGGCAAATCGGCTCGGTTGCAATTCGGGATCTTTACCGTTTATGTATCTTGGTCCCAGGTTGGAGGGAATATGAATAGGTATTCCAATTGGGCTCCCGTTATCGACACCTTTGAAGCTCGTCTTTCAAAGTGGAAGGCCAACACTTTATCAATGGGAGGAAGAACTACTCTCATTAAATCTGTCCTGGATTCGCTACCCTTGTATTATTTTTCACTTTATCAAGCTCCCGGCAATGTGTTAAATAAACTAGAAAAGCTAAGAAGGGATTTCCTATGGGGCGACTCGGACACAAGAAGAAGAATGCACTGGGTTCGCTGGGATCATGTAACAAAACCGATTAAAAGTGGCGGGTTGGGTCTGGACTCGCTTCACAACATGAATATCAGCCTCTTGTCGAAGTGGGCTTGGAGATACAAGACTGAACCAAATCGGCTGTGGAGACTGACCATAAATAGCATCCATTTTAATAAAAAACATGGCAATTTTTTACCATCAAAAAATGGACTAACGAGTGTCTGGAACAATATCATAAAAAAGGAAGCATCCCTTCGGGAAAAAGACGTCTGCCTTAACAACCTCTTTAAATGCAAAGTTGGGCTTGGTATGGAGGTCCAATTTTGGACCGACTGCTGGGCTTCGGACTCACCACTCAAGACGCGTTTCCCAGCCTTGTATGCTCTTGAGAAATTCAAAGCATGCAGCGTCCGGGATAGGATTCAACATACGGCTGAAAATTCTGTAAACAACATGAGTTGGTGCTGGCTTCGGGCACCTGAATCGGCAGCGGAATGTGCAGAATTTGGCAACCTTGTCAATATTGTCTCCTGCATTCCTCTTACGCAATCTAAAGATATATGGTGGTGGGCTCCTGATCCCTCAGGTTCGTTTTCCGTTAAATCAATCAAAAAACTCATGTCTCGTGACTTGAATCCGACTGAAGATAACTGTTTTGCTTGGAATAACTGGGTTCCTCGGAAAGTAAACATTTTTAGTTGGCGGTTGGGTTTGGATCGTCTACCCACGAGGACTGCATTAGCCAGACGTAATATAAGTATTGCGACCACATGTTGCCCTCTTTGCGGTGAAAATGAGGAATCAACCTCTCACCTCTTTACGGAATGTCTCGTGAGCTCCATAGTTTGGCAAATGTTATCGAGTTGGATGAAGATCCCGCCAATTTATGCTTTCACCATCGGGGACCTCCTTCAGATACACAAGAATATTAACGCATCGGAGATTATGAGAAAGCTTGTTCATGCTATTGTCCTCATCTCTTGTTGGAGCATATGGAAACTTCGCAATGATTTCATCTTCTCCGGCATTCGAGTGGACATCACAGGACTCTTGGCAGGAATCAAATCTACTAGCTTTCTTTGGGTTAAACATAGAGCTAAAATGCATATGTTAGATTGGTCGGATTGGTATAGCTTCAATTTTTTGTAATCTTCTTTCTTTTGGTCTAGCTTCTTGCTAGCTCCTTTTTTAATAAAATCAGCCGTTCAAAAAAAAAAAAAAAGTCCACCTAGGATCCACCTCACCTATGAAGCCCCCTTTTAATTTACATGGTGTGGATGGAGCCCCTATTAAACAAAATAAAAAAAAACATTTGATTCGTTTAAAACTAGTGGGCCCCACCTGAATTCTTCAACTTTGGCGTTACCACAGGTTACCACCATGGAGCCCAAGCCATGGCGCCCCCCTCTTCACTTGGAGGGTGTGGTGATGGAGCCCATATGGGCGCTATACATGGTGAGATGGCGGTGATGGAGCCCCACACCCTCCAGCCTAAACTCTAATAAGAGTGAGCTCTTTGTTAATTGGAGAAAGAGACTTTTAATAAAATGTTTCAATCACTAGTTTTGACCTTTTCTTCGGTGGGTAGCTAAATCAGTTATTTTAACAGTTTATGGTTTAGCTGGTTGATTGATCCGTCAATGTAGTTTGAACGTCGTCTACCATAAATTAGTATTATAACTTCATTTCATTTAAAATTTCTTATTGAACGGATAGTTATATTATTATTAATATTAACTACTTTTGATACAAAGATTCAATAAAAAAAATTCAATTTCAAGTAAAGAAATATGAAATTTTATAAATATATTGTTTTAAACTTGATACGCATGACAAACTTTTACCCGTCTCTTCTCTCACCATATATGATTATCTTCTATATTATACGATTCTCTATCAAAATCGGTTGTTTGCGTAGTAGTTAGTATTACCTGAAAACAAATTTGTGAATATTTTCTAACCTTGTAGATCTTTTTTCACATTTTACATGCATTACACGGTATTAAAAATAATAAGTAAATGTATCCAATATAATCTTACTCATAGCAGAGTTATTGGTAGGGTTTTAAGAGAGCATGATTGGGGCAAACCATATCATACCTATATCACTGGACACTGGGAATAAAGAGGCTGCTCCTGCTCGGATCCCCCAACTTAAAAAATAAACTTTTTTTCATGTGTACAATAAGTATAATAGTATAGTAAAAACATTAAATATAGCTAAAAGAAATATGTGAAACAACTAATAATGAATGTTGTAAACTACTGCTAATATACCTTGATGAATAAACTATAGTACCTCCGTATAAAAGAGGCAATAGATAGGAAATATAAGCCTTAACCCATATGCATGTACCTATTAGGGTTGTTCACATAACTTGAAGCTCATTGGAAACTGGTTTGATTGTAAACTAGCCAAGTAAAGCTCGAGCTAGCTCTCGCTCTCGCTTAGCTCGTTATCCTGCTCATTTGGCTCATATTATTTTATTTTTAATATATTGTATATATAGCTTTTTTTTAAGTTAACTCTAATCTGTTAGGATCTGAGTTTGAATTGTTTGTGAATGTTTAAGATGAATGATCTAAGAAGATAACAAAATATTGCAGCGGAATGAAATAAATTTTAAATCACAAACAATGAGAGATTTGCTTTCATCATGAATACTTTTAAGTTTTAACTGAATGATTACAATTACAATGATTCACGTATGCATGAATTACAAACTCCCCCTCAACGTAAGATCACTCTGATTTGCTTGTACAAAATGTCAATGTGAAGTGATGAATAGAACAATACATGCACTGTTCTATTTATAGTACAATGCAAACCTCTGAGGAATCTAAGCTGACGTCACCTAGACAATGACATCTAACAACTTCTAACAACCTCTAACATCTGCTAATACTAAATCACTATTACATTGAAAACTCTGTTATACAGTATCTGTTGATTCAACATCTGATTCAACATCTGATGAGCCTTATTGTAAAAATAACACCATTCAGCACAAAAATAACACCATTCAGCAGTAAATAAAAAAAATACCATTCAGTACAAAAATAACACCATTCAGCACAAAAATAACACAATTCAGCGCAAAAATAACACCATTCAGCAGTAGATAAAAAAAACCATTCAGTACAAAAATAACACCATTCAGCACAAAAATAACACCATTCAGCAGTAAATAAAAAAAACACCATTCAGTACAAAAATAACACCATTCAGTACAAAAATAATACCATTCAGTACAAGATATAACACCATTCAGTGAAGAAAAAAATAACACCTCTGTATCATCTTCTCCACTTCCGGCACCACCACTGGCACTTCCGGCACCACCACTGCTGCACCACCGCTGCCGATCCGCACAACCACTGTCGCTGCCCGCTCGCCGTCGCCGCTGCCGCTCGCCGTCGCCGCTCGTCGCTCGCCGTCGCCGCTGCCGCTCGTCGTCACCGCTGTTCGATCGATTATAGAGATAGACGAACCCTGAATCAAGTTTGGAAACCAAGATCACGAACCCTGGTTCGTTTGGTTGAGATGCTTTAATCTGAGATCAAAACGAAATGGGAACCGAACATCTCTTAGGCTAGTTGGAAATCATGAAGCAACAAAGAATCATGTGCGTGATTGATCGGGGCACAAGAAGTCGAGATATGGAGGTTTAGCGGCATTAGGGTTTTGAAATTGTAGAGAGAGAGAGAAACTGTACGATCAATTGGAGAGAGAGATCGGAATTATAGGAATTTTGATTTACAGTTTCCTATTTTGAATGGATATAAAGACTTTATTACCCCTATAATTTTCAATTCAGTCCAAATTAAGAAAAATATTTTACATTTTGGTCCCTATTGATCTCAACCATTAGATCAAAAGATCTAATGGTTGAGATTTTTTCTTACCTTTCTCACACTTTGGGCCTTTTTTACAGGATCCTAACTCTCTCTCTCTCTCTCTCTCTCTATATATATATATATATATATACTAGTCTAAGTACCCGTGTGTTACACGGGTGGCTAATAAGAAAAATAACTACTTTAACATTGTTGACATAAATATTTTAATATATATACGTTGAAATATTAACAGAAATGATAGAGAGTACACCAAATAATTGAAATACATTAATACAAACAAATTAAATGTTAATATCATAAACATATTAATATTGAATTCATATGGATTTGTTGATGCATCGTTTAACACCTAGCATTACAAAAGGAAAAATGGAAACACGCAAGAACACTGAATTCAATGACCATAGAAACTTCATCACATCAACCTACCTTTGACTCTTTGACTACTACATACCCGACTACACACTGAATTCAATGACCATAGAAACAACACCCTTGTATTTCAATAACCTTAAAAAGGTAAGAATTTAAAAGCACAACCACAAAGACACCATTATCATAATTGCAACCCTAAACCAATATTATAGTTGCTGCAAGTTTCCAATAAAAGAAAGTCGAAGTACACTAAAAGGAAGTAAAACCTTAAGATGTACAAACAGAAATACAACAAAAGCTTTTCTTGCTACTTTCGTTGATTGTGGTGGTAGAAGAGCTTATCTAGGGCCAATATCCTTAAGAGCACAAAACTACTCCTCCCCCATTGATGTCATCATACTCACCACCAGGTCCTTACCCTCTGCAAATCAATCCTTGGTCTACAAAAATAGCCATACAAACTCAGTTTCCAGTAAATAAAATACAAATCCAATCTAAAAAACATGTTGACAACCCTTTGAATGAGGTGAATCATGTGGGTCGTAAACATTGATCCTTTAACCTGTTTAGTGACATATGCTGGCTGCACATCTGGAAGCTCCTTATGCACATCTTGCACAACTCGTATGCCTATGGGTTCTTTTTCAAGAGATTTTTTTTCCATTTTTATGTTTCCCGGTAGAGTTATTTTATACAGGAACGACCCTAAGGTCCCTCAGTTATGAGTTTTTAACTTCTCGCTATGCAAATATACAAATTACACATGAACTAAATGCAAAGTTAGTTATTACCACTAATAATGTTATTTTTATGATTATACTTGCAGCATCAAATATTTATAATTTTAAAAAAAAGAAAGGACAACAAGTTTATGCTGGTCATCTTGGCTTGGCCTGTTTCAACCCTACTGAAAATCCAAGGTTCGATCCAAAATGATTTTGAGCCATGACATGATATGGTTAAAAATGAGTAAAATGGAAAAAAATGAACCTTGGAAAGTTGATGTTGTCATCAAACGGTATAAAATAAGACAAATTGGTGGACATCATCCACCCTATAGTGTTCCTCCATACTGGCAATGATATGATGGCCATCTTGAGTTAGAGAATTTCAGTAGCACTCTTTAGTGGTAAGAGAACAATGCGTCTAACTTCAAATGCAACTCTCTGTTTGTATTGAAAGTATTTTTAAAGGAACAAACCAATCATAAACAAAATCCATAAGCTAATTATTCGTAGTCTTTTCCAGTTTCCTTGTATATAATAAATTTTTATATTTCATCGAGTAAAGAAATATTTGAGACCATTTTTAATCCAGAAAGATCATGACTTACTTTCTTAACGGGGGATTTTGTAAGAACAATATCTTTGCAAAAACTTCTTCCAAAGCTGTTAGATGATGGTTGGCTTCTTCCAACTATAAAGATAATGAATCAAACGATATGATTGTACTTAATATTACTCAAGCGTAGCCGGTAAATTTCTAAATTATAGCCACCAACATTTGTTTTCCCCTTGAGCAGAATATTCAAAAAGATATGATGATTGAGCATAATTAAGCCTAAAAGATATGATGCTGCAAAATCTAATATTTGTTTAAATGAATGGTGAACGAAGCATTAGAGATCAGATCATACCTCCGTGATTGAATACTAATGCACTATGCAGATAAAGAAAAAGAATTTGGAAAGTGTCTGGCTGAGCTTCTAAAATTTGGAGCATCATATCTTTTTGGCTTAATTCGCCATGAAAGAGGACATATCATACAGTAGTTTGCAAAACCTATTTAAAATATGCAAATATTACCCGCAAAAATGTGTTCATTAGGCCAAGCTATACTTTAGAGTTGGTATCATAGTCACATATATGAAAGTGAAAAGGCCAAATTAGTTTAAATTCTTGAAAAATGCAACAGTAGACTTTCAAGTACACAACATAATGAAAACAAATAACATTGGGTTATTAAGAAATGTTAAAGAGTTTGTGGTGGGTGTGTGAGTTTGATGTTTAAAAAATTTAACCTATTCATAAATCATCTTTGCCAAATCATATATATGCCTTCCATTAATAGTCAAAATAGCAAGAGCAACAATATGCAAATCAAAATAATCCGAAACCCGTATGATGACCAAAATTATCTACATAAAAAATTACAAAAAAAAACATTATTATTTTTATATATTAGAGAATTAAACTCAATTAAAAATTACAAAATTAACGAATTGATCATACCTTGTCTTTCCTAATGAGCTTGCATCCTTCAAGAGCACCAGTGTTGAAATATTTGTAAAAGTAGGGGTTTAGTTACCACCCACCTGAGGGCTGTTTCTGGTACAGGACAGAAGTAGCCTAAGTGATTTCTAGCAAGCATAGAGAAATATACCTTTGAAAGAAACATCAAATTTATTGCAAAAGTTCAGATTTTAAAATTATACAAAACATACAAAACACCAAAGTCCAAATATTTAAACTAAAATGGGTTAAAAGATCACAACAAAACTAACATGGCAAAGCCATCTTGTCCAGACGTGCAGACCATCAAGAACTTTTCATGGGATGGTTGTGGTGGCTAGTTCAATAATTACACGTGTTTAAATTTCGTGCGTCTTCCCACGAATGACACTTCACCATAGTATTCCATAACTGTCTAGGCCAGTTCAATTTTCCTCACATCAATTTCTAAAAAGAGCTTTCTAAATACCATAATTGAAAAGAAAAATTTTAAATAACTTAATCTGTAAATCAAATTTACGCGCTAAGGAGTAAAGGATAATTAACACTTTATTTATATATAAGTATTTATAAAGAAAAGATAAAAAGCATTTGTGGGTCAACCTAACCCGGTACTAAAAATGAATCTTCTTAACCTAACTCGATTTGACAGACGACCCATTAACCAACCCACCCAACCATGGGTAAATAAGCAATTTTGACCGGTTTTTAAAGATCCAAATGTACATGTAACATTAAAATTAACTCAAAACTCTTGTATAAGCACAAACAAAAAGAAACAAATGATAAGAAGTAGCACATATTTTATTAGAATTAACCAGTTTTAAATGGTGATTAAGAAAGACATTGGAGGTAGTAATTTTGACCCATTACGTATGAATGGTGGATTTGGGTTGTTTTTTATCCGAAGCAGGTCAAATAAAAAAGATAAAACTTAAAAGTTCATTTAGCAAGCATCGCCAACATCAGGAGTCTACAATGCTATAATCCATAGCTAAATATAACTTTATTGGTAAATATGTGAAGTATTTAGTGTCAAACTGACCCATAGCTAAATATAAACAAAAAAAAATCTAAGCAACCCATCCATTTTACCATGTGTCGAGATATAAAATCTAAGCAATCCATTAAATGTATTATTATTATTATTATTATTATTATTATTATTATTATTATTTCAACAAAGTATAAAATATCGGGCCTGAATGTGGTTTAGGTCCGCTCAACTATGTTTCTACCTAAGAATATTTTTATTTACATGAACCTTTAGCACCTAAAACCACAAGTGGAGCCTATCATTGAGCGTTGGCTTGGAGTGGTTATTTAAAAAGTAGATGCTTGAGAATTATGTAAGTTGACGCTCATCACTACATGGTGTCATGTAAACAACATATAAATCAAATTAGTTATAAAAAGATGATCAGTTTGATAATGTTGAGCTAGTTGTAGATGATATGGATATGAGTATAAAAACCTTTAGGTTAATTAAAGTAAGATTAAAAAAACAATGCATAAAAACCATATATTATCAACACTGAAAATCATAACTTACCATCACCAATGGTGCATGTTAGACCTGAGTTTCCATGACAACACTACCATGTTTCATATCCGCAATTTTTCGATGACATGGAAAGTTCACAACTTTCACTTGTACCTCCTTTGTTATAGCAAACCCCTGCATACAAATTTAAAAAATTAGCATAGTTATAGTTGCATTAAATCCATGGTTTCCACTTGACTATCACTATCTAACTGTATACAAATTTTAAAAATTAACATCTAGTTCCTTTTGTTCAAGTAAGTGTCTAATTGAACCACTCAATTCTGCATCAATAAGTAGAACAATCCACACAATTATTAAAGTAAATAAAAAAAAGCATCATTTTCTTCCAGAGAAGTATGAAATTTTGGAATTCAATCTTCATGTAAACTTGATATTACTAACTTATCTCTAAATCCCTTTTATTTAATAAGTTAACTTTCATGTAATCATGTAATTGTCCAAATAACTACTTTTAAAGGCCACAACCTAACCCTAGTCTCTGTCACCAGATTTAACCTAAGATGTCGAAACCTTGCTGGAAAAGCTAGAATGACAGAAAAACACAACATAGATCGCGTGTACACGCGGCTTAACAAATAAAAATCCCCTAAAGCTTCAAATTATAATTGATTGAAATAAAATTTTACCATAAAGTGGCACAACCCGTTTTCAAGTCATTCTAACACGAATCATCTCTAATATTTGGCAGCTTTCACCTATCACATTAACACATTTATGAAGGAAAAACATATTAGAATGTCGTTAACTAAGTTGCAGAAGCTATTTGTAACTGATATGCCAACAAATGAAGAATCCATTATCTTTTGACAGAGAGAACGATTAGCACAAGTACATATGTTCAGATTTTAAACAAAAAAGCTGAAGATATACAGGAATATGACTGACCTCTGCTAGATCCTGAGCAAGGTTGTGAAGTTGGTCGGTGAGAGAAGTTACCTGCCTTTGTAGATTAAGGATGATTTGTTTGGCCTGTTTTATGCTACTTGAGAATCAACCTCCCACTTCGCTCGGATCATAACATCTAGGAACATAATTGCATTCTTTAACGCCTTTATCTCTTCCCGTTGTTTAAAAAATAAATCCTTCAGCTTATCAACCTGCAGATAATGTAATTTAAATACTATTTTAGCTTTATCATTAACATACCACTTTATAGCACTGTTGTTCTGTTATTCAAATCTATACAGGTTCAACCAAAACATCCCATCAAGTATTAGTTGCAAAAGGCCTATTATAGCCGATCTCAAGGTATAATAAAAAGAAGCATACCTTAAGGCCATTTAAGTAATAACAGATCTTTTATACAAACAAATGGGTCTTGGTATCTGGTAAGGATTAAAACGAATGATTTATTTGGTAAACCAAATATTGTTATACAAAACGGCGGTATTAATAACGTACATTGCAATACAAAGCATAAGAAAATCATATCTGCATTTGTATATGTGGATGCTGCAGGGAAAAATTTAAAGCTAAAATTATTAATTAATTTTTATTTTGAACAATGACTTTGAAATACAAAACTTTGGACCACCTTGCATTTTTTCCATGGTAATTTGACTAACAACAAATACTGGTTTGAAAGAAAGGTCATTTACCTGGGGTATACATACGTAAGAAAAACGGTTCGTAAGATGTAATAACAAATGTTACCTGGGGCTGGGTTGATTGAAAGAAGTGGTGCAGATGTGTAGTCCTGCTTCTTTAATTGTTTTAAGAGAGCCGCTACGGGTTGGATTTAATCGTTCTTTACACAGCTTCAACAAATTATAGAAATACCATCAAAAGAGTAGACTTAAAGCTGAACTAAAGAAAGCTCTTTACATGTGCTATACAACCTAAATGGATTGGTACCAGTCACCCAAAAATTGTTAAAAGAGTACTCCATTCGGATAAAAAATTAAGAGGCCAGGTGAGAACTATTAGCCATGAATACAACTGTTTTTGCCACTGTACACCAGCATCGTCATGGTTAACTGTTGGTCCAGAATGTTCATTGCAAGATAAAAAGATTAAAATTTTAAACCAAACAGTATATTAATCACCAAGGGTGATAATTGAAAGATTAAAATCAAAGTAAGTTATTAAAACCATATAATGTTTTGTAGCAGGGTATCATTGCCTTTATTTATAATTTTATGATTAAAAAAAAGATGTAGTCCACAACTAATTGTAGAAATGATATCATTAATAAAAAAAATATGCAACCCAATAAAAAGCCATAAATATTCCACAATTAAGCACTTAAAGCAATCATAAGGTCTCGATTATTTACACATTGGTTGTCTAAATAAGTTTGTTAGTGTGTGGATTGATGTTCGCATGTATCACCATACAAAATGATTTAAAAGGTTATATTAATGCAATTATCAAGACTCGGTATCTTTTGACAGAGAGAACGATAAGCACAAGTACATGTGTTCAGATTTTAAACAAAAAAGCTGAAGATATACAGGAATATGACTGACCTCTGCTAGATCCTGAGCAAGGTTGTGAAGTTGGTCGGTGAGAGGCCAGGTGAGAACTATTAGCCATGAATACAACTGTTTTTGCCACTGTACACCAGCATCGTCATGGTTAACTGTTGGTCCAGAATGTTCATTGCAAGATAAAAAGATTAAAATTTTAAACCAAACGGTATATTAATCACCAAGGGTGATAATTGAAAGATTAAAATCAAAGTAAGATATTAAAACCATATAATGTTTTGTAGCAGGGTATCATTGCCTTTATTTATAATTTTCAAGATGCTATTTGCACATCAGACATATGAAAAAAGCATTCAGCATATCAAGCATTCAGCATATCAAGATACAATTGGAGATATAAACATGTGCAAGGCAACCTCCCAAACCTGAACTGTGCAAGGAAAGCTCCCACATTCACTGTTTACACATTCACTGTAAAATTTGTGTTGAAATAGGGCAAGAAGATGAGATGAAATACCATCGATTGTGTTAGGGTGATTAGCGATTGAATATCCCAATCAGACCTCAATCCAAACGCAATAACCCAAACCCCCAAATCTCAAATGAAATTACCTAAGCACAACTTGATACTTACAGATGTGCAAGATTGCTGGACAACTCAGAGCAGAAGGAAAGGTGGATAAATTGAAGCCAGAGAGATGCAAGGTATACCTTCATAAAATAAGGCTATGGAAGAAGCCGTGGCTAGAACATACTGATGGCCCTAAACATGGCTAAAACGCTGAGAACTCTAGCACCATCCTAATAAAACACGGCCACCATAAACATAAAATTAGTGTGTCTGATGAACAATTTTACATCAGAAACCCTAAAATTAGTGTGTCTGATAAACATACCTGTTGAAATCAACTCTAAACGGCACGATCAAAGAGTTTGAAACACCGATTGAAAGAAACGGCCTGCGATTGTAAGTCTGAAACACCGATTGAAAGAAACCATGACTCAAATCTATAGAATGAAGAAAAGGAAGCGTCAATGAATTGGCGTTTGAATGGTATTCATAATTTTGGAGAAGAATTTCAACTGATTGAGAATTAATTAGGTTTCCATATTGAACAATAGGCGGTTTCATAAATGGTGAAGGAATGAGAAAAAGGATTTGCCGCTCAATTCATAATTATCTGGCCAAAGAGCATTGCCACATCAAAGTCAAAAAGTCAACATTATTTTGCTTTAGTATAAGAGATAGATATACACACACACTTCTACACATGTTAAAAAGAGTTAAATGCTTGGTTGGTCCCTGTGGTTTTCAAAAATTGCAGACTTGGTCCTAGTGGTTTACTAATTACACGTTTGGTCCCAAAAGTTGTCAAAAATGCACTCGGTTGGTCCCCAGCCCTAACATCAGTTAAATATCTCAGTTAACTATATGTGAAATGACTATATTACCATTGAACAATTAAAAGAAATAAAAAACCATTAAAAAGGACTCATCTTCTTCAAATTATTGGATTGAAGGAATAAAAAAACCAGGCCACCATCAGATCTTGTGATCTTTTAAATTAAAAGAAATAGCCACCATCTCCACCTCCACCTCCACCGTCACCTTCAACCTAGCCCCACCACCTACCTTCACCACCTCCAATTACCTCATCGGAGAACACAAATCGACGGCCAGGACCACTGATAACCACCGTTGATCTCCCTCATACTCACCTTCTTTACCTCCGATTCACTAGTCTCACCGTCACCCACTGCCGACCACCGTTCATCTCCGACTAACCATTAATCGATCTCCGAATA
This sequence comes from Helianthus tuberosus, assembly GCA_030545235.1. NCBI lineage: Eukaryota > Viridiplantae > Streptophyta > Magnoliopsida > Asterales > Asteraceae > Helianthus > Helianthus tuberosus. The sequence continues at coordinate 51,354,118 of CM060439.1, read as the reverse complement.
CCCTTGTCGACCGCCACCGTCGATTTCTGATTAACACCAAATGTTCATAGTTTATCTTAAATTTCAGTCAGCTCGTGAAATCCAGGTATGAAAAATCATTAATTTTTTTATATAATTATGCAGAATAGTCGTGATGTGTTCTTGAGATTTTTAAAATTGTTATGTGGGTTTAAGTTTAACTCGAATATAGCTGTAGAAAAGATTGATTTTGGGGTTGGGAGATATGTAAAAACTTTGATTTGGGTTGATTATAAACTGTAGAGTGATAAAGAGAGGTGATATGTATGTGTTTTGAGCAGGTCAATATGGTAAAATCTCTTGTTTAGGCTGAGGTAGATTCGAATTGTAAGGAAGTTATGGGGTTGATGCGATTTTGTGAAAAGGGGTAGTTGAATGTAATTGTGAGAGAGTTTGATGTTGAGCTGAGAGTTGTTTAAAAAAACAGGAATTTGAGATGATAGAACAGGGGATGAGGTTGAAGAAGATAGTCCTTTTTATTGGTTTTTTATTTCTTTTAATTGTTCAAGGGTAATATAGTCATTTCACATATAGTTAACTGAGATATTTAACTGATGTTAGGGTTGGGGACCAACCGAGTGCATTTTTGACAACTTTTGGGACCAAGCGTGTAATTAGTAAACCATTAGGACCAAGTCTACAATTTTTGAAAACCACAGGGACCAACCAAGCATTTAACTCTCTTAAAAATATGAAATCTATACTACTAAGGTTGATGATTGGAAATGATGTTTACCAATATATAACCTTAAATATTGCATATTTGTATGTTAATAATTTTTAGAGAGATAACATGTTTTTGTTGGTTCAGTTCTGTTTGAGCATGAGGGAAAACAGTAAATCATACCTGTCACAGTAGAAAGTCCAGTGGAGAATCCAGTAATGGAGTTCGACATGCTTGTCATCGTGATCTGGTTCCTCCTTAGGGTGCTGACTGATGATGGGGCTTAGAGAACCGAAAAGGGATATCGGCTAGGAGAGGAGGACGAATTTGATGTTATGCTTATGGGGTGTGAAACTGAGTAACCCTTTAACCTCCACTTAATTCTCCTTATATAAGCACCCAGGAGGAAACCTAATTAGTTACTAAGGGTAATATGGTCCATCAACAATTACCAACTAATTTAAATAATAGGTTATTATATATTTTGATCTTTATTATGTAAATGATTATAATGGCTATAGATTAAATATTGTTACATAATATATTTAATCTTACATTCTCCCACTTAGCCGAGTAATCATTTACTATGAGTATTAGATAAGCCTGATCAGGAGTTAACACTCATTTTAGCCTTAAACAAGTACTATAGCAGAGAAATACAGCCGTTGAATCATTATGCGACTCAGGACCCCCATTAATCATACTATAGCCTTAATTTAAAACCTAATCGTTATGATCAAAATACGCATAAGCCCTTTGTTTGATTTGTAACTTTATTTGTCAATATGCCATTATACCGGTTGAACATATTCTAAGAGACATGCAAAATCAAACTGAGGAAATTTCATTAACATAAAACATAAGCTAGTACAATATGCTCAAATAAGGTCTTTACAAAATCCCATATTACGAACATGTTCTTCATAAACCTTAGGAGGGAGACCTTTAGTCATCGGATCCGCAAGCATATCCTTAGTACTAATATACTCGATACAAAGATTATTTTCCTCAACTCGTTCACGTACGAACAGATATTTTGTATCGAGATATAAACCAGCTCCAGTCGAACTGTTACTGTTCGAGAAACTAACGGCAGCTGAATTATCACAGTAAAGCTTCAATGGTCTAGAAATGGAATTAACGATTTTGAGTCCAGTGATCAGATTTCTAAGCAACATTCCATGACAGGTTGCGTTATAAACAGCAATGTACTCTGCCATCATTGTGGAAGTTGTGGTCAACTGTTGTTTATGACTCTTCCATGAGATAGGGCCGCCTGCTAACATAAAGATATAGCCCGAAGTGGATTTCTTGTCATCTTTGCATTTGGCAAAGTCAGAATCAGAATAGCCCACCACTTCTAAATGATCACTTCTTCTATAAGTCAGTTTATAGTCTTTCGTCCCTTGCAGATATCGAAGTACCTTCTTAGCTGCTTTCCAGTGATCTAGGCCAGGATTGGTCTGATAACGGCCTAACATTCCAGCAATATAAGCAATATCTGGGCGAGTACAGACTTGAGCATACATCAAGCTCCCGACTACTGACGCGTAAGGTATCTGGCTCATTTGCTCCTTCTCAACCTCTGTTGTCGGACACTGGAATGAACCGAAAACATCTCCCTTAACTACTGGAGCGACGGAGGGTTTGCACTGTTGCATGTTGTAACGCGTAAGGACACGATCTATGTAGGCCCTCTGGGACAATCCTAAGATCCCTTTGTGTCCATCTCGGTGAATTTCGATGCCAATGACGTAAGAAGCCTCTCCGAGATCCTTCATGTCGAAGTTATGCGAAAGTAACCGCTTCGACTCATGAAACATGTCTAAACTATTACTTGCCAATAGAATATCATCTACGTAAAGGACAAGTATAGTAAAGTTGCTCCCACTCATCTTGAGGTAGGTGCATTGATCCACTTGATTCTTCATAAAACCTTGCTTCTTCATGACTTCATCAAACTTGAGGTACCATTGACGTGATGCTTGTTTTAACCCGTAAATGGATTTCTTCAGCTTACAGACTAGATGCTCCTCACCTTCAGGTTTAAAGCCTTCAGGTTGTTTCATGTAAACATCTTCGTCCAAATCTCCGTTAAGGAAAGCGGTTTTAACGTCCATCTGATGCAGCTCTAAATCGAAATGAGCTACTAGGGCCATGACGATCCTTAATGAATCTTTACGAGAGACAGGTGAAAACGTCTCTTGATAATCAATTCCCTCTTTCTGAGTGTAGCCCTTTGCAACCAATCTCGCTTTGTAGCGTTCAACGTTCCCATTCAGATCCAGTTTTGTTTTGAATACCCATTTACATCCTACGGGTTTGGCTCCGTTGGGTAATTCTACCAAATCCCAAACGTCATTTTTCTTCATGGATTCAAGCTCATCAATCATTGCTTTATTCCATTCAGAAGACTGATCACTGCTAATGACTTCATTGTAAGAGATAGGATCATTGAGCTTTCCAGCATCCATTTCAGTCAGGTAGGTAACATAATCATCCCAATTAGTAGGCCTTCTTTGCCTAGATGACCTCCTGAGTGGATTATCGGGTTCAGCGTTGTCTTGGTGTTGAGCGTTTGATGTGCCTTCGTCATGAGGTATAATGGGTTCTGATTGTAGAGGTGAATTTTGAGTTGGTGCAGTAGCTTCAGGTACAGTAGTTGCATTGGGTACAAGAGGAGTAATCGGAGTAATGGTAAGCGACGAGTCTCTCCCCCCCGCGTCTTGTACTTCTTGCAATTCTTCATAAGGGTTGGTACTACTCCCACTGACCTTGAAATCCTCCAGGAACGCGGCACGCTTGGTTTCAACAATACGGGTGACATGGGAAGGACAATAGAAACGATAACCCTTAGAGTTCTCAGGATACCCGATAAAGAAACAGGTAACAGTTTTAGGGTCAAGTTTCCTTAAGAAAGGATTGTAAAGTTTTGCTTCAGCAATGCAGCCCCATACTTTCATATATTTAAGACTCGGTTTCCTTCCTGTCCAAAGTTCATAAGGAGTTTTAGGGACAGACTTAGAAGGAACTCTATTGAGTATATGAACAGCTGCTTTTAACGCTTCAGTCCAGAGGAATAATGGTAAATTAGTGTTGGCTAACATACTGCGCACCATGTTCATAAGGGTACGGTTTCTTCTTTCAGCGACACCATTCTGCGGAGGTGTACCAGGCATGGTGTATTGGTTCACAATCCCCTGGCCCTTACAAAACTCATAAAATGGACCAGGAGCTTGACCCACATCAGTATGTCTTCCATAATATTCACCGCCTCTATCTGATCTCACAACTTTAATCTGACGATCTAATTGCTTTTCAACTTCAGCCTTATAATCTTTAAAAGTTGTTAGAGATTCAGATTTCTCCTTAATAAGATACAAGTACATGTAACGAGAATAATCATCAATAAAAGTGATAAATGAAGTATGTCCTGTTATGCCAGGGATTTGGTAGGGACCACTAATGTCAGTATGAATGAGTTCTAATAAATTAGAGCTCCTAGTGGCACCTTTCTTATTCGCTAATGTCATTTTACCCTTAAGACATTTGACACATGTTCCAAAATCAGAGAAATCGAGAGGAGGTAAGACTTCATCCTTCACAAGACGATTTAATCGTTCTTTTGAAATGTGGCCTAAACGCTGATGCCACAACATGGATGAAGTTTCTAAGTCTCGTTTCTCTTCCATCTTTGTGAGTGATTCATTAATATTATATGACAACAAAGATTTGGAAAAGTTATCTTCTAGTTCTAATCTATAGAGACCACCATCCAGAATACCAGTACCATAAAGAACAGAATCATAATGGATAGAGAGTTTGCGATGACCATGGGAAACAATAAAACCGTCCATGTCTAACTTTGGTCCTGATACAAGGTTCCGAGTTACCTCAGGAACATATAAGGTATCATAAAGTTTAATACATAAACCAGTTTTCATAACTAATTGTAATGTTCCAATGGCCTTCACTTCTAATTCTCGATCATCCCCAACCTTAAGCGTTCTTTGGTTTCTTTCCAGCTTCCGGATTGAAAGGAATCCCTGAGTAGAATTGGTAACATGAACCATAGAACCAGAATCAAACCACCAAGAATTAGCAGGAACACTTAAATTATAGGACTCAAGTATCATAAAATAATCGTTACCTTTCTTAGCCAGCCACTCCTTAAAATCAGGGCACTCCTTCTGCATGTGTCCTGTCTTTTTACAGAACTTGCAGCGGATACTGCCTAAGGAGTTCTTAGAGCTGGAGGGTGCACTTGTATTAGGATGAGGGTTAGGCCTTTGGAGTTTAGAAGCATCCTTCCTCTGATAATTGTTCTTCCTCTTCTTAGAGTTGGAGGTAGTGAAGTTTGCAACATCAGTATGGCGATCCATCCTCATACGCTCTTCCTCCTGTACGCACATGGCGACCAGCTCACTCATCGTCCATTTGTCCTTCTGAGTGTTGTAATTGATCTTGAATGCTTCAAAGGACGAAGGAAGCGAAGTAATGATGAAATGAACAAGGAAACCATCACTGATTTCCATTTCCAGCCCCTTCAGCTTATTGGCCATGTCATTCATCATCATGATGTGCTCGCGAATGCCGCTTCTCCCATCATACTTAGTTGTCACCAGCTTGAGAATAAGAGTACTAGCGTGTGCTTTAGACGTCCCCTTGAACTGAGCCTCCACAGAAGCCAAGTAGGTTTTAGCATCGTCAGAATCAGGAATAGCTCCTCTGATAGAGTGACTAATGGACTGCTTCATGAACATGAGAGACATGCGGTTACTTCTAGTCCACTTATCATGAAGTAACTGCTGAGGAGCAGTACTCTGTGGAGTAAGGTCCGTTGGCTTATCCTCTCTTAGAGCATAATCAAAGTCCAGCACTCCAAGTGTAAGCATGAGGGCATCCTTCCATGCAGCAAAGTTATCACCAGTTAAAGGTGGAATCCCGCAATTTGGTGCTGATAGTGGAAATAAGATGAGCAAGTTATGATACAAATGAAGAAGTCCTAATGTGATCTAAGGGCACGTTAAACTAAGGCAGGCATAAATAATGACCATTTTACATTATGAAGTTGTGATATTGTCTATTACTAACATCAAAATAATAGACTTAGCTAAAAAATTCTACTTAAACGAAAACAAAACAGCTTTGGCCAGAAGTGTAATCATTTAAGCATATGTGCAAAGTGGTTGTAACAAATCAGCTTTGGCCAGAAATTGAAACAATCACTTTAGTTATGCACTTGTTGAGTATGCCATCTATGAATGAATTAAATCAGCTTTGGCCAGAAATTAAGACATTCATGCTTATGATGCACACACAACATAGCTTTCGTAATACTTGAACGATAAGTAGATGTATCAAGTCAGCTTTGGCCAGAAATGATATATCAAAAGCTCATTCAAGTTAAGCTATTCTGGTTTTGCAAAACATTATCTGATTCTGATTAAATTAACTAAGTAAATTACAAAACCATTTATTTAATAGCAAACCACCCGTTAGCGCGGATCGAACTTGTGCGATCCATTATGCCCAAGACTTGTGCGATCCATAAGGCCCAAGTGAACTTGTGCGATCCATAAGGCCCAAGTGAACTTGTGCGATCCATTATGCCCAAGTGAACTTGTGCGATCCATTATGCCCAAGTGAACTTGTGCGATCCATAAGGCCCAAGTGAACTTGTGCGATCCATTATGCCCAAGTGAACTTGTGCGATCCATTATGCCCAAGTGAACTTGTGCGATCCATAAGGCCCAAGGCTTGTGCGATCCATAAGGCCCAAAGTAAACTTGTGCGATCCATTAAGGCCCAAGTGAACTTATACGATCCATTATGGCCTTGTACGATCCCTTATGGCGGGAGCCCCGAAAATTTTTTTTAGACTTGTGCGATCCATTATGCCCAAAACTTGTGCGATCCATAAGGCCCAAGTGAACTTGTGCGATCCATTATGCCCAAAACTTGTGCGATCCATTAAGGCCCAAGTGAACTTGTGCGATCCATTATGCCCAAGTGAACTTGTGCGATCCATAAGGCCCAAGGCTTGTGCGATCCATAAGGCCCAAGGCTTGTGCGATCCATAAGGCCCAAGGTAAACTTGTGCGATCCATTAAGCCTTGTGCGATCCGTTAGTTTTGTGCGATCCGTTAGTTTTGTGCGATCCGTTAGTTTTGTGCGATCCATTTATGCGATCAGATCATCTTATCATGTGATCTGATTTGTGCGATTCAGTTGTTTATGGTTATAACAACTGACAATTCGAAATTTATGAATTGTGATATACTTTCCCATTATAACTTGATCTAATTCTATCATAAAAAATTCGAAAATCATAATTGTTTATCTTATTAACATATTTCGAAAATCCTTATTAGGAAAATTAGATCAAAATCAGGAAAAACATACAACAATTCAAATCATTCTCCAAAACATAAAGGATATTTCGAATTTTAACTAAGAACGTGATGAACCCTAAAAAAATTAAAACATGAATTCTGGAACCCGAAACCTGAATTTTAAGGCTTTTCTAAACAGATTTCGGTCATAAAAACATAACTCTTTAGATTTCGAGTAAACATATGATTAATATATTCCGAAAACAGGGATTTCAAACATATATACCTACTCGAATACGGCTGTTGATTCATAAGATTTCAAAAATTTTCGTTTTCCAAGTTTCAATCCCAGAATTATGGATACGAAAACAGAACTGACTAATCAACATATGCTCTGATACCACATGTTGGTTCAGTTCTGTTTGAGCATGAGGGAAAACAGTAAATCATACCTGTCACAGTAGAAAGTCCAGTGGAGAATCCAGTAATAGAGTTCGACATGCTTGTCATCGTGATCTGGTTCCTCCTTAGGGTGCTGACTGATGATGGGGCTTAGAGAACCGAAAAGGGATATCGGCTAGGAGAGGAGGACGAATTTGATGTTATGCTTATGGGGTGTGAAACAGAGTAACCCTTTAACCTCCACTTAATTCTCCTTATATAAGCACCCAGGAGGAAACCTAATTAGTTACTAAGGGTAATATGGTCCATCAACAATTACCAACTAATTTAAATAATAGGTTATTATATATTTTGATCTTTATTATGTAAATGATTATAATGGCTATAGATTAAATATTGTTACATAATATATTTAATCTTACAGTTTTGACCACGGCTCTCGACATGATTAATCATGCCCTTGGAGAAATAAAGTTTGTTTTGTCTTTAATATCGTTTGGTATGATTTGGGGTTATAAAAGCATGTATATCGTTTGGTATGATTTGACTTTATGTGAAGGACCATTTGCTCATTACATTATAGCGGCATCTTTGGGTTATGCTAAAGTACCATTAGGTTTTGGGTTCGATTTCTACAATAGGAGGTTTTTCCTAGATTTATTAGGTTTTCTCTTGAATTCTCAGATATATTAGGTTTCATCCTGAATTAGTGTATAGGCATTATTGCCTAGTGGAGATGAATTTATTAGGTTTCCTCCTGAATCTCGGATTTATTAGGTTTCCTCTTGAATTAGTTTATAGGCATTATTGCCTAGTTGAGATGGATATGATTAGATGGTTTCGTTTATAACACGATGATACTCTAATGGTCCGTCAGTGATTGCTATTAAAAAAAGTGAAGGACCATTTAGAGAACAATCACAAGGATAACATTTAGCCCCAATATAAACAAACTGGCCGAACTGAAAAATGACAAACAAAAAAAGGATAACAGAAGCTCAATTTCAATGAAAAAAAAAGAAAAAGAAAACAAGAACAACCACTGAATACCATCTATCATCTGATTCTTAGGGTTCGTTGAAATATATAAAGATTCAAAATAAGATATCCACGCCTTAATTTGAAGAAAACAAAGTACAAAACAAGAAGTTTCAAACTTTGAAGCACACCCACATGGATTAAAGCAGCAAGAAACCCAACAAACCTAAAAACAACTAAAAATTCACAACATTATGCTCATTATCAAAACCAAATATCCAAAATAAGATATCCACGCCTTAATTTCAGAAACAATCTGAGAAATATAACATTTTATCCTGAAGTGAGTAATCACATCTTAACATATACTCAACAAAGAAATATAATCACTAAAACTTTGCCTCCCATTTTATACTAAAACAATCATAGAAATATAACATTTTATACTTTTTTTTGAACGGCAAGGAAGGATGTGCCAACCATCGTGATACCGGGCGCCGTGGCCAAGGTCGACTACTCGACCGTAGCCAACCCCTTGGCTCTCCCCAGATGCGCGGAAACCCAACCTCCACCCGCTCGAAGGCACAACAGTGGAATAATCGGTAAACCTCGCCTCTCATCCAAGTCGAACCGGCGCCACCCGTATTCGCCCTTCACCTGGATGTCACAGAAAATAATGAGGAGAATGAAAATCGAACCCGAGTCACAAGTAACACTAATTCTTTCCCCAACCACTTCACCACTACCTCATTAACTATAACATTTTATACTAAACTGACAAATTTGTCACGACCCAATCACTGTCAGGTGATATAGAGCCGGTCATGAAAATTCAAGTGTCCTCTACTAACTAAAAAAGACCCTTAGGAGTGAGGCCCTAACGAATTAAATTATATGAATTATTTTTTTTTATAGAAATGTTGTTATTATTTATTAGGTTAATGAATCAATACTGAATATTTCACATTTAGACTAGACTTTATAGATCAATCTTGTCGATAAGTTTTTAGATATTAGACAAAAATTATATTAATAAAAACAATAAATGAGAAGATAAGAAAAAAGTTACAACCATGTGCCCTATTCATCCAATACCATTGTTATTAAATTAATAAAAAAATAACAATAAATGAGGAGAACCGGAATCGAGCATAAAATCAAGCCAAAGTTACTTGTGCCCATCATCCAATACCCTTGTTACTCGTGCCTAGCAAAAGTGAACAAATTAAAGAAAACAAAAAATCAAACAGAACTACAAAAGAACTTCAAAAATGCAACAAGGAGAACAGGAATCGAACACAGTCCTAATTCATAAGAAAGCAACGCAATTACCATCACGCCAAAGTTTATTTTTACTTAAATTCTAGTTCACAATTTTTATATATAAAATATATAATTTTACTTAATTTTGTTCCCCTAAGAAAAACAGCCCGCCCACCCCTAGCACCGGCCCTGAGGTGATGGTAGTTGCTTTACGCACCACTTCGGGTTCAAAACCCTCAATCCCTGTCAAGTGATGGTCGTTGTTCTGAACTCAAAACCCCCAACGACCCTAGGGTTTTGAGCACCACATCTGGTGAAGAAAGAACAAATCTGGCGGTGGCTTTTTGGTGGTTGGTGCTAGTGGCAGGAGATGCTGGTGTGGGTCAGTGGTGATGGCTGGTGGGTGGGTCGGTGGTGGTGAGAGAGAGAGATGGGGTGATGAAGAAAGAGAGTGATATTGAGTATTAAAATTTTAGAGCTAGTTTTCATTTCGTCTGTGTGGTTTGTCCAATTATGTCAATCCAGACCAAATTTCAAACTTGTGCTAGTTTCGTCTACGTGGTTTATCCAATTATGCCAGCAGGTTTTGACAGACATTAGTTGTTTGGATAGAACCGACATGTTTCAAGAATGTTAGGGACGGAAATAGCACAAATGTTAAATTTGATCTAAACTGACATAATTAGACAAACAACAAGGGTGAAAATGACAGTTAACTGTAAATTTTAGTTCTTGTTTATTTCTTGAAATATTTTAAATAAATTGATAAAAAGACCAAATTTCCCTTAGGTGATCAAAGTTAACTAAAAAAACTTTAGCTAATGGGTTAGTGTCAAAAAAACAGACGGTGCAATGGTTTTAAAATATAAAGGATGACCCTTGTAATTTTGAAAGGTAAAGGACATCCATTGCAATTTGGTATAATAATAAAAGACGAAAAATGAAATTTACCCTAACTTATGAATCTTAAATATTCTAATGATGAAATCGTCATAATATAAATGTATAACTAGGTTTTTCCTTCTGAACTACGTGGCGAGAGTTTAGTTGTTTTTACCTTGTGCTAAGCGGCGTCACTTTGGTTGTTATCGGCTCAACTAATCGAAAACATGAAAGCGAATATTGATACCCTTTCCAATAACATCAATAGCCTAAACCCTAAAACGTAAAGCCTAATAAAAAAACCCAAACTCATTTAACTTTTGTGATAAAGTTATAAAAAAACCGAAGTTTTGTTGCAAAAATAAAAGAAAATCTAAAGTTGTTACGCCTTAAAGAAAAAACAAATTTGATTGGTCGTAATTCATAAGAAAGCAGAGCAATTACCATAAAGCCAAAGTTTAATTTTGGTTTAATTCTAGTTCACAATTTTTATATATAAAATATATAATTTTATTTAATTTTGTGCCCCTAAGAAAAACAGGCCTCGGTCGGAAGTACGGCTCGCCCACCCCTAGCGCCGGCCCTGAGGTGATGGTGGTTTCTTTACGCACCACTTCGGGTTCAAAACCCTCAATTGCTGTCAAGTGATGGTCGTCGTTCTGAACTCAAAACCCCCAACGACCCTAGGGTTTTGAGCACCACATCTGGTGAACAAAGAACAAATCTGGCGGAGGCTTTGTGGTGGTGGGTGCTAGTGGCAGGTGATGGTGGTGTGGGTCAGTGGTGATGGCTGGTGGGTGGGTAAGTGGTAGTGGGAGAAAGAGAGAGAGAGAGATGAGGTGAGATGAAGAAAGAGAGTGATATTGATTATTAAAATTTTAGAGCCAAATTTCAATCCGGGCCAAATTTCAATTATGTCCGTGTGGTTTGTCAATTATGTCAATCCGGGCCAAATTTCAATCCGGGCTATTTGTCCGTGTGGTTTGTCCAATTATGTCAATCCGGGCCAAATTTCAAACTTGTGCTAGTTTCGTCTATGTGGTTTATCCAATTATGCCAGCAGGTTTTGACAGACATTAGTTGTTTGGACGGAACCGGCATGTTTCAAGAATGTTAGGGACGAAAATATCACAAATTTAAAATTTGATGTAAACTAACATAATTAGACAAACAACATGGACGAAAATGACAGTTAATTGTAAATTTCATTTCTTGTTTATTTATTGAAATATTTTAAATAAACTGATGAAAAGACCAAATTACCCTTAGGTGATCAAAGTTAACTAAAAAACTTTAATGGGTGAGTGTCAAAGATCAGATGGTGCATTGGTTTTAAAATATAAAGGTTGACCCTTGTAATTTTTAAAAGGTAAAGGGCATCCACTGCAATTTGGTATAAAAATAAAGGACGAAAAATGAAATTCACCCTAACTTATGAATCTTAAATATTAATGATGAAATCGTCATAATATAAATGTATAACTAGGTTTTTTCTTCCGCACTACGCGGGCAGAGTTCAGTTGTTTTTACCTTGTGCTAAGCGGCGTCACTTTGGTTGTTATCGGCTCAACTAATCGAAAACCTGAAAGCGAATATTGATACCTTTTCCAATAACATCAATACCCTAAACCCTAAAACGTAAAGCCTAATATAAAAACACAAACTCATTTAACTTTTGTGATAAATTTATTAAAAACAAACAAACTTTTATTGCAAAAATAAAAGAAAATCTAAAGTTGTCATGCTTTAAAGAAAAAAAAAACATATAAGTGTCACTATTCACAATTGTGTTTTAAATATATAGTAAAATAAAATAAAATTGTATGAAAAAAGCTTAGTCAATAATCTGTATTTATTCAACTTAAAAAAACATTATATGTGTATAGAACCTTTTGTAAAGACTTATTCCCAATAGTTTTAGTCGTTAGTTCAGGACTTAGTATTAATTTAAGAAGCTTTCTGTTCTTTATTCTCTCTATACATGTGTAGGCTTAATTAACTTAAACATGTCAATAAAATATATAGCGACGAAAAGACATCCAAAGCTTGTACACATTTAATAAGAGTTTACAATATAAGGAAACTTTAGTAAATTATTAGAAGGTCTTGTTGAAATTCATATTTTATTATTCCTTAATAGGACACCCACGTGACTCCAAATGTCGAATGTGACCTTCATTCGTATATTTTCTTTTTTAAATATGATTCAATGTTTAAATTGTAGTGCTAGAAACTCACAATAGTTGGTGGAGGGTGGACCGGAGGGGCATAAAATAAACCACCCTCAAATGCTTGACATCGAAGCCATTTAATTATTGGTTTGGATTGTACGAATTTTGAACTCCATGCACCCATCGTACCCATGTTACAATATATGCGATTGTATAACTATTTAATTTATGATACTTGTTATATACAAATAATAAAAAGTTTAATAATAAAAGACATGTTACCTTAAATAACTATTTTATGTATGATAATCAAGGGTGGAGTTTTAGAATGAACACTAGTGTATTTATAAACCAAGTGAACAAAAATTCTGGCCATTGATTTACATCATCAAATTATAAAATACACTAATGCATTTTCATCATCAAATTCTGGCCATTGATTTACACTTGTGTATTGATAATCAAAGAGTAAGATTAGTTCACTGGCATTCACTATTAAGAGGGTTGTTCATAAACAAACCTAACCCTGATAATCAAAGTGTTATATACACTTGTAAATAGTTTAATAGTAAAAGACATGTTACCTTAAATAAGAGACGTCTAAAAGTTTATTAAAACCGTTTATTCTGTTTATAACAAATTTGTTTTGATAAACAATTTCAACATGCTCATTTAAAACTAGTGATTTCACCTGCATAAATAAATAATACTAAACACTTAAAGAAATATTTTTTTGGATTAAAATTAGTATACAAATAAACAAGTTCAACATACAATCTAAAATGTCTTTAAAGAGGTGAGTTTAAATTATTGCTTTTATGCTCTAGTGATATGGTGATTTACCTTTCATAAAAATGGTTTGTTCAAATTATTTTATGTGCAAGTTGATATGTTGTTTAGGTGTATAAAAGAAAAGTTGTTAAAAATACATAAATATCCTTAAAACTCATGGTACACTTCAAATATTGGTTTACAAACTTCCGTGCTAAAATTACAAACTAGGCAAAGTTAATTATGTTAATTACCAATACTCATAGAATTGTGAGATTATAACAAGTTGGTTTTTTCAAAGAACCTGTTAGTTAGGCCCTACAGACACATCAATGTGATACCATGCATGTTCTCTTCATATTCTTCATCAAACTTTAAGTGTTTAATCCGTACTTTGTATTTTATCTTTAAATATATGTTGTTGGATATGTTTTGAACTAGTGGAATTCCCGCGCTTCGCTGTGGGTTTTCAGTCCGTATCGGTTTGGTCCGTTACCATACAAGTACCGGTAACAATGTTGTTTGGCACATTAAGAAAATCATTAAAAATGACATGGTACTGGTACCAATGTTATTTGGTTGGTATTGGTTTTGTTTTTAAGGAAAGAACAAAAAATAACTATATTTGATACGTTCAAATACTTTTATCTTATCGTGGATAAAAATAAGTACGCCGTAACAAATATTCGAAATTTATAAAACATTATATTATTTTGCTTAAATAACAAAGAAGGTAAATTCGTCACTTTAAAAAACTAAATCACAACATAACGTTCATGACATGTACGCATGTGTTTTGAGCACTTGTAAATTATTATTTACAACTCGGTTTTAAGTATATCATAATGATATATTTAGAATTTTATAAAACATTGTATCTTAATAGGTATAAGCAAAAAAATATAATATGTTTAAAGTAATTTTAGTATAAAAAATTTATATATAAAAGATTTATTTTAAAATAGTAATATAAAAACCATAATAAACATTTTTCTTTGAAATAGTAAAATAAAAACCACAATAAACATTTTTCTTTGAAATAGTAAAATAAAAGCCATAATAAAAAGACATTTTTAAAACCTTTTCTTTTTACACTTCTAAGTAATATATTTCACAGCATTTGCGAAGCATAGTGGGGGCGGGATTTCGCTCAGTACTGCAGAGTATGTAGTTTACGTATATAAATTTTTGGGTATATACGTTTTCGACCCCCCGTTTTATAGAAATTTTTTGGTATATACGTTTTCGATCCCCCGGTCAAAAATCTCAAGCTTCGTCATTGTTCCACAGTGTACCTTATGTTTAATTAATTGTAATTTACTATACATGTCCTTTGCATTTGTTAGGATATATAATGTTCGGTAATTTTTGAAGACAAACCCTTGCCATTATCTTTCACCGACCAAATTTGGTCTTTCGCTTGAATTCAAACATATACATAAACAATCAAACACATAACTACAAATTCAAGCTAGGGATGAGCAAATTCCGATCCTATTCCGATACCGTCCCGATTCCGAAAATCCCGATCCCGAATTTCGCCAAAAATTGGGTACCGATACCGATACCGAAATATGTCGGTACGGTACGGTATCGGTATGGTATCGGTACTGTAGCGGTATTTGAAGGTAAAATTCGGTATTTTACCAGTACCGTACCGAACCGGTACCGATCCCGAAAATAACGATACCGAAAATGCCAAAAATGGATACCGTTTCCGGTACCGAAAAAATACGGTACGATATTTTCAGGATCAATATCAGGACGGGTTTGGTATTTGATACCAAATGCTCATCCCTAATTCAAACGCAAACAAAACCTCTAATAAATAATCATACAATAATTTAAATCAAATACAAATTTACACTGCTTCTATTGAAACGCAAATATTCACAATATGATCTTATTTTCTAAATAACAAATTATACAACTTTTTAGTGTTCTCATTAAAGAAATTGAGCCTCGTTTTAAAAAGATTATATAACTCAATAGCGCTTGGTTCAAAGTATGAAATTCATTCTCTGTCGATAAATATAACTTTTTTCCTAACAGCAGGATAAGTTATATACAAGGCTAGCCAAAAGCTAGTCCCGAAAAAAAAACGAGTTACATAAAATGGAGCAAATTTTAAATCCAACTGGTTTAAGAAATGCTTGTGACGCTACGCTTTCTCATAACTTTCCTTAATTAGAAAGTTGTCTTGTAATTCTATTTTTGGAAACTTGTATTCCTTGTAATCGTATTTCGTTTTGAAACCCTATAATCCGAGACACTGATCATAATGAAAGTTATATTTATATCAATTATGTTCCATTTATACTTTTTATGTTCAATTTATACTTGTAATCGCATGCAACGAACCCTAATTCGGAAACTATGTGACGATACGTGCAAATAACCGACTTTCAACGCGTTTACGTGCAATACTTGTGATTAACCAACAATTAATGATTCTAATACTTATTATACATCATATTATACTTGTAACCACCTTCGACATATTAATTATACTTGCAATTATGTGTTATAGATCGTAAATCGCCTATACTTGCATTTTGTGCGATAACCGACAACTATGTGTTACAACCGGCATTGCCGATACTTTTTTTTTTACATAATTTCACATACATGGAGATACTAATTGCACGCTTGAAACTACGCGAAACTATGTGTTACAACCACCTTCGACATAGTAAGTTTACGATACTTGTATGCTTGTTACACGCTTGAAACTACGCGAAAGCACTCGAAAACACCCTAAAACCTAACTTTGGGGCCCTAATTGCATACTTATCAAACTTGAGGGACCATTTGTGACAAAAAGCCAAACCCCTCCTAAAACCCACGTTTTGAATCTGAATTTTTGGCTGCAACCTCCACCCTAAAATATAAATTTTGAATATTGTATTTATGGCTCCAACCTCCACCTCCATTCTCTACCAATGAGCTTCTAAACCTCATTAAACACTCACCTAACCTCACCCACCATAAATACAAGACTCCTAACCCTCATTTCTCCTTTTCAAACTCACTCTAAACACTCCAAATCAGTAGTTAAATCTTAGTTTAAGATCAAATTCAAGGCGGGAACTTTCAAGTGCAAAAGTGAGTCAAAACTCACATTTCTTTCATCTTTTTTCACTTCTTCTTCCTCTACAAAGTGTGGAACACCTCTAAGATTGTTCTCACAAGGTTTCCATGGAAATCCAAGGTGAAACATCCCATTTTTGAGGTCCAACTTTCCGTTTTGAAAGAAAACTTTGTTAAACATTCTTTAATCTTATGTTTTACTTATACATTCCTATGTTCTTATGCCACTAATCAAGACTATGATTATGTGTGCTTAAAAACAAGGTTGTAACATACAAATTCAGAGGTTTTAATCCTTTAAACTTTCTGTTTTTAAAAGGGTTTTAACCCACAAGTGATGAACAAGTCTTGAACTTGAATATGTGTGATTATTTGGATAGCTTGGGTTATCCTACTTACAAATCCACATATCACTTGATGTTTTCT
The DNA here is from genome assembly GCA_030545235.1 of Helianthus tuberosus. Taxonomy (NCBI): domain Eukaryota; kingdom Viridiplantae; phylum Streptophyta; class Magnoliopsida; order Asterales; family Asteraceae; genus Helianthus; species Helianthus tuberosus. Next base: position 51,337,118 of record CM060439.1, on the reverse strand, counting down.
TCTTAGTTAGTTAGTTAGTTTATTTCAATTCCTTAATGTATATTCTTGACCCTCCTTGTTGTCTATGACAACATGTGTAGTGGTGAATACAAAAGAGGTACCTAAATGGAAGATTCATCTTCCTACCTCATGCATGACTTATATGAATACCAAAGAGGTTCCTAAATGGAAGATTTATCTTCCTACCTCATGCTTGACTTATATGACATTCTTGTTATAATGTTGGAATAATAACTTATAATATAAACTATACAAGATATATACTACCTATAATAACCAAACTTTTGATGATAACCTAATGGTTATTTGTCAAAATAGTAGGTTACACCACCTAAGAACATAATATTCGTCACGATTCTAATGGGCATTTTAACCCATGAAAACATATAAACTCTTTTGAGTTTCATATTGTCAAGAATTAGTATTATGAGCTAGATAGTAATTTTCTCATATAATTACTTTCCATGTACTTTTAAATTCCGAATTCCGACCTTAAGCATACCTTGAACTCCAATCCATATACATTCAATCTCCTAATCCCATTACTCGTCAACACTTGGATAATCGGAAAGCATATGCAATTTTGTGAGTATACTCAAACCCATTTTTACTTTTAAACACTTTTGGGTGCAACATGTATTCTATATAAACACACGAAACACTTGAAACTATTTGAATCACTCTCTATCCATATTTGAACATGAAACTATATGATGCTTGTTAATCTCGTATGTTATGTAAACTTTTTGTGTCTATATGCTCATTAACTTCGTACAAGCCTACCTTAACAATTATAGCGCTATAGGAGTAATGTGCCGCCCACTAGCCTCGGAGTATTGTTAAGTTAAACATGTTACCTCCCGTTATTCTTTGGGATAGGCTATTTTAACGCATTGGATTCTTGGGTTTGAACATATACTTGACACCGTTTCAACATACTAGTAACTTGCATATTGTGATTCATGTTGGATATGAGTCGTTAGACTATTTTAAACTATTTTATGCTACGTATCAAACTTGTATACTCGCCAACTTTTTGTTGATCATATTTTAATACATGTTGCAGGTTTTAATAGACAAGATGATGCTAAGCGAAGAAACAAGATTTAGGTGGACTTGGAAACACATTTAATTTAATCTATTTTGTCGATGTATGTTTAAAGCAATGTTGTCATTTATTTGGAATCTGTGTATGACATTTTAGTCTTGAAATGAAATTTGAATTTAATTTATATTGTCACATAGTGTTATGAAGTCTTTTGCAATCTATTTCGTCTCATCCCGATGTTTTCGCCATCAGTTGGGGTGTGACAATGCTAACCTTTCTACTTCTATTCGACACCCACAAAAAAAATAACAATTCTATCGAATATAACTTTACCTTCAAAACTCAACACGTTTCGAATCCTCCAAATAAACTACCAACTCGTGAAAACGATACCAAAGACCAATTTCTTTTTTAGTTCTCGAAGACCACTCTTGTCCATCCACTTGAAGATCACTTACGGAGTAAAAAATAATAGGAGGCTCTGTTTGAATCCAGTTGAAAATCAAATTCCACACACTAGAAGTTTTGTGATAGAACCCTAGAAGATGATCTACCGTCTCCTCTGCCAACCCAAGTATGGACACAACACGTTAGGGACGTTAACCCCCTTTTCCACTAAATATGATCTTCTAGGTATTCGGTTTATTAACACTCTCCACCCTAAAATGATTTACTTTAATTAGGACCCACTGACTTGATGTGGTGTGTATATGAAAAAGATGGTTAATTTTAAGTGTTTTATACACTAGTTCAAGTTTTAATATTAAAAAAAAGGCATGATGAAATACTATCACACTATAACCCACGTTGGGCAAGTGCACCCATCGTTGGCGTAATATAGTGATGGTAAGATACCGAGGTCGTCCAAGGATCAGGAGTTCTAGTACTGGGTCTTTGTGAACGTCTAGTCAAACCCATAAGTAAATTTTTTTAAAAAGGCTCAAAAAATGAAGAGGAAAATAAAAAGGTAGTAATCAATGATAGAAAAGGGGAGGTTTAGGATCAACATACCCCTTGATGCTTTGTTAACTAGCTGTTCCCATGGGGTAACAAGGTCTCGACTATCAGACGAGGAACTATGTATGTGTGTTAATGCGCAATGTTGTGCAGTACCCAGGCCAAGATCTTAACACACTCGAACCAATCGCTTTGAATCACCAAAGGAACGCCACTCGAGGTCGGAATCAAACCATAATGGTACCGCCCAACCGGAAAGGAAATTATCTAACACTATGATTTAGTATTAATTAGTTAGATTGTTTAAGAGGTTTAATCTACTTGTTACTATTACTCTGTCGGTGAGTCGTCAATTTCCCTAAAGTAGTTACTTTTATAAAAAACAAGTCTTTTACACTTTGGTACTAACTTCGAGTAAAGGCAAGTACTTACCCAACCTGAAGTCCCTTCCAAAACCTTTAACCTCAGGTCAGAGCATTAACATGCTTTTACTCTACATAAACATAGAAACTATGAACGACCCAAATCAATGGCGCCGCAAGATTATTTGTATATTTTAAGGGCTAAGCTTAAACACTAATGATCCAAGTCAATGGCGATGTTAATATTTGACTCACTTTTATTAAACTACTAATTAATTCAAGTCATTAACACACACCCACACTCCTTGTTCACCCATGATCTTCCTTTGTTAACTTGACATCAAGGGGGTAAGTTTCCCCAAACACCCTCAATAATCTAGCCAAGAATGGCCATGGAACTAGTTTTTACCAAACTTGAAAAGATTATATTACTCATAAAAATCTTGATTACACTAATAACTCTTGAGTTTTTCCTAATGATTACAATGATTAGAGATAGTTTGGTAGAAGAGAAATGTGTAGTGGAGAAAAAGGGAGAAGATGAGTCGGTGTAAATGGTGAAATGGGCCTTTATTTATAGGCTGCCTAGGCGCCAGGCACGCCTCGTGCCTGAATAGCGAGGGCCATGCCTGGCTAGATGACTTGCTATTCCCGGTTCTCGAGGCACGTGGCATGTCTACTAGGCACGAGTCATAGTCAACTTCGTGGGTCCCCTAGAATCTTCCAAATATCCCAGAAGGCACGCTTGTCTTGTAATGCCAAGTGATGTGCGTGAATTAAATATATTTTTTATTGAGTTTTTCTTCACACAAATTTAGTTTTAAAAATGGTTTTTCACCTAGGAACTAACTAAACACACAAAGGGCAAGTGTACCCGTCGGGTGGTAATATAGCTAATCGGTAAGAACCGGATATCAATCCGTGGATGCGGTGTCTCGATACTAAACTTTTGCTACTTTAAAGCATTTTCAAATGGTTGGGTTGATTTTTCTAACTTAGCATGCAAATAAACAAACTTCTAAAAATTCTAACAAAGAACAATATCTAAGAAAGGGTTGCCTAAACTAAGTCTCCACTAACAAACATATGACAACAAGGTGGAAGGAATTGTGATGATGCAAGCTCTGAATTTAACTAAGTCCCCAATCAAGGTTTCCTAGTCTATAATTCTTAGGAAAACTAAAGATGAATTAACATTCTAATCACCTAAAAATTATTCTTTTAAGCTCACTTGCTAAGTTGATGTTAATCTTTAATCATGAGTTATTTGTTTGTCAAAACTCCTAACTCTACAAATTAGGGAAAACTAATATGAACAACACACTAATCACCCTAACTTGGTTTCAAGTAGTTGGCACTATCATCATGTTCTTGATATGAACCACAAGCATGGTCATGCTAGCTAACAATTTTGGCCTAAATCATCAAACTAACAAGAACACAAACTATAGAATCCATATAAACATACTTATGATCTTTCCAAATCTAGATGCAAGAATCCATACATATGCTCAAATCATCATTCAATCACATTAGCAATCACCATTCCTAGTTTCATGCTATGAATCATACTAACAAGTTAACAAGATTCAATAATCATAATCTTTACATGGGCTTTCCAACACAACATGTAAATACTTATGAGCAAACATTCAAGAACAAGAACTTTAAGCATACACATGAACTCCAAGAACAAGATTAAATACCAACATGAAGATTAACAAGAACAATCATCACATCTACTTCCATGTTATCACATATTCATTAGCTTCAACTAAGTTTAGACAACTCAAATGTTTAGCCTATAAGGCTCATGGCTACCAAATCAAGTGCAAAGAAACATAAATTGTTCATAATGTAATAAGCTAACCAAGTTAAAGACAAGATTAAAATGACGTTTGAGTAGATCTTCAAGTGATTAAGTCCTCTTCAAGGCTCCCTCGTGGCTCCAACAAGCTTCCAAGACCAGATTCTTGAGAGAAAAAGTCACCAAAATGCTCCAACTCCCTTCCAAATGAGCTAGAAACTCGTATTTAAGTTGCTGGGAGAATGGCACGACCATGCCAGTGCTTGGCAAGTGTCAGAACTACTTTCTTGGTTGTTGACCATGTTTGACTCCATTTTGGGAAAATCCGCGCTCAAAAGTTCCCGAGGTGGCACGACCGTGCTCGGTCATGGTCTGGTCGTGCGAGCCGATAGTGCTCGGCAATGATTGAATCGATCTCGGAAACACTCTGATCTGGGGCTCAAATTGACCTGGCACGGTCGTGCCAGTGGTTGGCACGGTCGTGCCGTTTCTGGATTTTGATGGTGCTGGTGCCGGATGCTAGTGCTGGCTGAGAGTGCCGGTGTCGAAAGGCCTGGCACGGTCGTGCGCATGGTTGGCACGGTCGTGCCGTATCTGGCAGTTTGCTGGAATGTTCCGTTTTTGCTCCATTTTTCTCCAAAAGCCTTCGTTTCATCACCGGGCCGAAGCCCGGACCTGTATTTTCACAAACAACTCAAATGAGTACCAAAATCAATGAAAATACAAAGAGTTTTCGCATAAACGGGGTGTATTTGACGTTTAAAAGATGTATAAATTCTTATACATCAAACATCCCCACACTTGAACTTTGCTTGTCCTCAAGCAAACCAAAATCAACGAAACTCTCTAAATGGCAATCATCTCAACTAGCATTTCATAAGCACAAACAAATAACTCGGGTCAAAACAATTAAGGAGTGCTCAATATAAAGAAAGAACCGAAAAGAAATAAGTAAAATATGCTTATGAGCAATGGTCCATCTTGGAAATCCCTACAAGTTCACCAAGCATCCTCACAATGTTCACACACACTCGGCTAAATATAGGTGTACATACAATTCGTGGAGTATGTTTAGAACACTCGATGCCAAGACGATAACTATGCGATATCATAAGCTTGTGGAAGGATCAAATCTAATCACTCGGAAAAAATATAGCATAAATCATGAGGTCTTGTTTGGGTTGTAACTTGGCTTGGGTTAAGGGTGTGGAAGTGGATTTTTAAAAGTGGCTAAAACGGTTGTAACCCGACGGCTCGACTAACTTGAAACATAAGAAAATAGAACTATACAACTAAGTGATAACTAACCGAGAGCTAACCAACAAGTATTTCTTTTCGCTCCCAAAATCGCTCTAACAAAGCCATTTGATAAGGCTTTTTCAACTATATTTCTTTGTTTTTTTTTAAGAATAACCCATGCTTTGGAGAGAACTAAGTACGTCTACTTAGCTAAAAACTCTTGATCCTGAGGGACATAACAACTAAGAGGAAGCTATACAAAAGCTACAAGTTAATCATTAACCGAACCAGGCTTCCAACCAAAAATGGGTTAAAAATATAAAAGGCTAATTTGGCTAAGTGGCTAATATTTTGTGGTTTACAAGAAACGAAAAGGAAAGGCTCAAATTGGTTTAACTAGGGGAATGATTTGGGTAGGGAGGTGAATGAAAAATGGCTAAAATGAAAAGGTTTCCTTATGCCTCAATCATTTCTATGCTTGTATTTTCGCTTTGTGGCCTCGAAATGCATACCTAACACAAGGTCTAAATCGCAAAAGTTATCCGGCACACTCAATCTTTGCCCGTAAAAACATGAGCAAAAATAATCCTAAAGCTATAAGGCTCAAAAATAACTCACGGAAACGGGCGTATTGGGAAAATATGCAAGGCAAACAAGTAGGTCAATCGCTTAATTTCTCATGCTCAAATTTATACAAAAAAAAATATTACTTGACGGTTTTCCTTACACGAGCAAGCCCCCCTTTTTGCGTTTACCCTTATTTATTTATCAAAAATTTTGGTGCTTATTTCGATACTTATGTTCATTTGATTAATATGCCACAAAAATTATTAAAAGAGAGCTTTGCATTATTATTATTATTATTATTATTATTATTTTATTATTTTTTTTAATTTTTTTTATTTTGACAACAAAGCTCAAGCTATAGACCACCTCCCCACACTTGAATTGTACATCGCCCTCGATGTACAACAAAAAATTGAATAAGCAAAGGAATTGCGAATTCAATACAAATAAAGGAAGGCGGGAACACGAAAACTCCCCTGAAACATAAGGCTAGAAGCGGAACTAGATGAAGCAAAAAGGAGCATCCACAACGAACTACCAAGCCATCCCTCAAACCAACATCTCATCGAGCCAACACTGCACACTTAGCAAACATGATCAAACTCAAAAGAATTTACCCAACCCAGTTTACCCTTGCCTTTTTTTTCATTTATATAGCCCACTAAACTAACAATTAAAACTAAATATATATTCTTCCGACGGAGGGGTGTACGGGCGGTGCAAAATGGCACACCCCTCAAACACAAAAAACTAAAAGATACAAGATGGACAGCGGGACTAAAACCTGTCACCGGATCCGGATGGACCGGCGTCGTCCAACATCCCTCGCGACCAGAACGAACCACAACCTGAAAAAGAAATAACAACCACAAAAATAGTAATATAAATACAAACATGCTAAGTTTATTTACGAGTCTTCAGCTAGACTCACCACCCCGAATTCATTTGTTCTTGGGGTGGATGGTAACAACCTCCTCACTTGGCTCAACGGGCCCTCCAACATAAGCCTTTAACCTATGCCCGTTGACTTTAAACAACCGGCCATCCTCATGGCCTATCTCCACGGTCCCGTAAGGAAACACTGACCATACAGTGTAGGGACCCGACCACCGAGATTTAAGCTTGTCAGGAAACAACTTGAGACGTGAGTTGTACAACAACACACGATCACCCACCCGGAATTCTTTCTTGTCCTTCAAGCGAGCATCATGAAGCGTCTTAGTGCGTTCCTTGTACAGCTTGGAGCTTTCATACGCATCGTGCCTAAGCTCCTTAACCTCGTGAATCTGCACAAACCTGTTCTCACCCGCAACAGCCATATCAAGATTAACCGTCTTCAAAGCCCAGTATGCTTTGTGCTCGAGTTCAACAGGTAAATGACAAGACTTCCCATAGACTAATTTAAACGGTGTGGTGCCTATAGGAGTCTTGTAGGTTGTCCGAAAAGCCCACAGTGCATCATCCAATTTCTCGGACCAATCCTTACGACTAGAATTAACCGTTTTCTCCAAAATCCGCTTGATACCCCGATTAGTAACCTCGACATGTCCGCTCGTCTGCGGATGATATGGTGTAGAGAATCGATGTTGCACACCATATCGGGACAATGCTTTCTCAAGCTGAGCATTACAGAAATGCGTCCCACGTTCGCTAATCAATGCCTTCGGAGCACCAAAGCGAGCAAACAACTTTTTTTAAAAACCTCACCACTACCCTAGCATCATTAGTGGGCAAAGCCTATGCTTCAGCCCACTTTGAAACGTAATCAACAGCGACTAGGATGTAGCGGTTCCCAAAAGAGGTCGGAAAAGGGCCCATGAAGTCTAGCCCCATACGTCAAAAACCTCACAAACTTGGATGCCGTTTTGTGGCATCTCATGGCGTGCAGAAATGTTGCTCGCCCACTGGCAAGCATCACAGGACCTCACCCACTTGTGAGCATCACGGAAAATAGTCGGCCAAAAGAATCCGGCATCAAACACTTTCCTTGCCGTGTTGTTCGCTCCGTGATGGCCTCCCGTGGGTCCTTCGTGACAGTGGCGTAAAATATCCCTCGCCTCGTCACCACGCATCGCCGGATCATCCGATCCGCTCCTACCCTAAACAAATAAGGGTCATCCCAAAAGTAGTGCTTGACATCCGCAAAGAACTTTCGCTTCTGCTGATGGGTCATCCCCTTGATCAGGATGCCACTAGCTAGGTAGTTTGCAATGTCAGCAAACCATTGGGAATCATCACTAGTCTCGATCCTCATGAGGAACTCGTGGGGGAAATTGTCATTGATGTTAGGCCCACGAGATTCCTTTTCCTCGGAATGCTCAAGTCGAGATAGATGATCGGCTGCCAAATTCTCAGCCCCTTTTTTTTATCACGGATTTCAATATCAAACTCTTGCAGCAACAAAATCCAACGTATCAATCTCGGTTTAGCATCCTGCTTGCTGAAAAGATACCGAAGGGCTGCATGATCCGTGTACACAATGGTCTTGGAAAGGACAAGATATGACCGGAACTTATCGAAGGCAAAGACCACAGCTAGGAGCTCTCTCTCTGTCGTGGTGTAGTGCTCCTGAGCGTCATTCAAGGTCCTGCTCCTATAGTAAATTGGGTGAAAGTGTTTATCTTTCCTTTGACCCAAGACGGCCCCGACTGCGAAGTCACTCGCATCACACATCAACTCAAATGGCAGCTCCCAGTCGGGAGCAACCATAATCGGGGCATTCACCAACTTCTCCTTCAACAACTCGAATGCCCGAAGGCATTCATCGGAGAAAACAAACTGGGCATCCTTCTAGAGGAGATGAGTCATGGGACGGGCGATTTTGGAAAAGTCCTTTATGAATCGCCGGTAAAAACCTGCATGACCTAGGAAACTCCTAATAGATTTCACTGATGTGGGAGGCGGGAGCTTTGAAATAGTCTCGACTTTGGCTCGGTCAACCTCGAGGCCCGCCTGTGAAATCTTGTGCCCAAGAACAAGGCCCTCCTTCACCATGAAGTGGCATTTCTCCCAATTCAACACAAGGTTGGCTTCTTCACATCTAGCCAACATCTTTTTCAGATTCCCGAGACACTGATCAAAAGAACTCCCAAACACAGAAAAATCATCCATGAACACCTCCATGGAGTCCTCGATCATGTCGTGAAAAATGGCCACCATACACCTCTAAAATGTGGCCGGGGCATTGCACAGTCCAAAGGGCATCCGCCGGTAGGCGAATGTGCCATAGGGACATGTGAATGTCGTCTTCTCCTGATCCTCAGGAGAGATGGGAATCTGAAAATAACCCGAAAAACCATCAAGGAAGCAGTAGTACATCCTGCCCGACAACCTCTCCAACATCTGATCAATGAAAGGAAGTGGGAAATGATCCTTCCTCGTGGCATCATTGAGTTTGCGGTAGTCAATGCAAACTCTCCATCCGGTGACAGTACGAGTAGGAATCAACTCGTTTTTCTCATTGGTCACCACTGTCATGCCTCCTTTCTTCGGGACTACCTGTACAGGGCTAACCCATGGTGAATCAGAGATCGGATATATCAAACCTGCATCAAGTAGTTTGATGACCTCTTTCTTCACAACCTCCTGCATGTTGGGGTTCAAACGCCTCTGATGTTGTACTACAGGTTTAAAGTCCTCCTCCATCAAAATCTTATGGGTACAAAAGGATGGATTGATCCCTTTTATATCCATAATCTTCCAGGCAATCGCCTTCTTGTGCTGCTTCAGGACTTCAAGCAATCGATCCTTCTCTTCCTTCGACAATTCAGCAGAAATGATAACGGGCAAATGAGTCTCACCCTCCAAGAAAGCATACTCCAAATGATCTGGAAGTTCCTTAAGCTCAACCGAAGGTGGATCCTCAATAGAAGGACGTGCTTTAGGCTCAGCAACGCGATCCACAACCTCAAAAACCTCAGGACACGGGGGAGACGCGTGACCTATCAGACAGGTCACCTCCTCGACTAATCGGTCCACCCTAGGTGAACTAAAATCCTCCCCTCCTATCAGCTGTGTGTCCACAACATCCTCCTCGAATGCATCACGAAGATGATCACTCACATATGTGTCGATAGCCTCAATGAAGTAGAGTGTATCATCCTGACTTTGCGAGTGTTGCATGGATTTCCCAATGTCAAAGGTAACCTCCTCATCATCAACCCTAAGAGTAAGTCTACCGGTGCAGACATCAATCAAGGCTCTCGCAGTGGCTAGGAATGGGCGACCTAAGATAAGTGGAACGTTTTGTCCTCATCCATGTCTAGAATCACGAAATCGACAGGAAAGACAACTTGTCGATTTTCACCAGCATATTCTCAACTATGCCTCGAGGATACTTCACTGAACGGTCGGCTAGCTGAATGCTCATACGAGTCGGCTTGGGCTCTCCCAAGTCTAGCTTAGCAAAAACCGCATATGGCATGAGGTTTATGCTAGCTCCAAGATCAGCTAATGCATTGCTGACCGACAAACTACCAATCAAACACGGGATAGTGAAACTCCTAGGATCATTCATCTTCTTAGGTAGTTTGTTCTGAAGAACTGCTGAACACTCCTCATTCAAGGTCACCTGCGAAAGCTCCTCAAGTTTCTTTTTGTTGGATAGGATATCCTTCAGAAACTTGGCATACTAAGGCATTTGAGCAAGTGCCTCGACAAATGGTAAATTTATATGAAGTTGCTTAAAAAGCTAGAGGAATTTACCATAGTGTTCTTCCATTTTCTGCTTCTTCAACCTCCCCGGATATGGAATGGGAGGGACATACTCTCTCACTGGCTCCTTGGGTCATGCGGTACTTGCTGGGGTTCGCCTCTGTTGCACCTCACCCGGAGACTCACACTCAATCTCCTCATCAACCTCATCATCATCAACCGGCTTTGCTTGAACAGCCGGAGGGATGGGCTGAGCGGTCTTGCCGCTTCTCAACGTGATGGCCTTTTGCAGTAGCATTAGGATTAGTCTCTGTGTTGCTCGGAAGGCCCCCCTGTTGTCTCTCAGACAACATCTTGGCAATCTGGCCAACTTGGTTCTCAATGGTCTGCATGGAAGCCTTTTGGCTTCTCAACTCATTCTCGTGCCTCGTGAAACGACCGTCATACTCCTTAAAACGCTTCTCATTCTCGGACTTTTGAGTGTTTTGACCAGCTAAGATTTGACTAAGCATATCATGCACACTAGGCTCGCTAGATGAAGGCACCTACTGAGGTCGAGGTGGACCATATGCTCCATGAGCTGGAGCTGGGGGACGTGGAGCAAATCCGAGTAGATGCAGATTAGAAGCATCGGGCCTCCAACTGAAATTTGGGTGATTCTTCCACCCCGGATTATAAGTATTGCTGTAGGGATTAATCTGAGGACGGTATTGGTTTCCCATAAAATCAACATGCTCGTGTGACATCTCTCCCGTCTGAAAATCGCCTACCTGATATGCTCCCCCACTCGAAGAACCTCTCGAGTGCATTTCCATCACTCGATCAAATTTCGAAGATAAGGCATCCATACGTGCTGTCATGGCCGTGTAGTCGTCCACATGATGAACTCCCTGCCGAGAACTCTTACCTCTTGGTGGCTGTTGCGTCCGGTTTTTCGCGGCACATTTCTCTAGAATCTTAAATGCCTCGGTGGCATTTTTCGTGCCGATATCCCCACCCGAGTATGTATCAACCATCATCTGTCCCTGACTGTCCAAACCATGGTAGAAGATCTGACATTGTTGCCACTTGGGCAACCCGTGATGTGGGACCTTTCTCATAAGCTCTTTGAAACGCTCCCATGCCTCGTAAAGGGACTCGTCCTCGTCCTGAAGAAAGTTCAGAATCTTGGTTCTCAACCGAACAGTTTTCTCTGGAGGGAAATATTTCTGAAGGAACTTCTCAGCTAATTGATTCCATGTAGTGATCGATCCAGCTGGAAGTGAAAGAAGCCACTCCTTGGCTCCATCCCGTAAAGAAAACGGAAAGAGCCGAAGGCGGATAGCATCCGGTGATGCATCACGAATCCTAAATGTGGCACAAACCTCTAGAAACCCCGCGATGTGAACACTAGGATCCTCGTGATCCTTGCCATAAAACTGCACCGCATTCTGCAACATCGATATGGTGCCATCCTTGATCTCGAAATTATTATTGTCGATTGTCGGTGCATTGATGCTCGCAGGTAAACCATCAAGTGACGGTTTTCCTATTTCGTTCAAGATCCTATTCTCTTCTGCGTCCGCCATGTCTACTCGAACCTCGTAGAAGGTGTCGTCGTCTGCCGCGTCTGTCTCAATCGTCTCGGCTACCACGCGAAACCGCTCTCGCAGCCTCCGGTGAAGATCACGCTCCGGCTCCGCTGAAGGCTCAACGATATCAGCAGCGGGGGTTGAGGACATGCACGACCTGTAGGGAATAAGGAGGAGCACAATGCACAAAATATATACAAAAACAAAAACAACTAGCAAATAATCATTTTTTTTCAATTAATCAAGCAAAGGCAAATAAAACAAGTAGACAAAAAACTTTATACACTTTTCACAATGGCTAAATAAGTAACTCGAATCGTTTTCAAGAAGACCGCATCCCCGGCAACGCCCAAAAACTTGATGTGCGTGAATTAAATATATTTTTTATTGAGTTTTTCTTCACACAAATTTAGTTTTAAAAATGGTTTTTCACCTAGGAACTAACTAAACACACAAAGGGCAAGTGTACCCGTCGGGTGGTAATATAGCTAATCGGTAAGAACCGGATATCAATCCGTGGATGCGGTGTCTCCATACTAAACTTTTGCTACTTTAAAGCCTTTTCAAATGGTTGGGTTGATTTTTCTAACTTAGCATGCAAATAAACAAACTTCTAAAAATTCTAACAAAGAACAATATCTAAGAAAGGGTTGCCTAAACTAAGTCTCCACTAACAAACATATGACAACAAGGTGGAAGGAATTGTGATGATGCAAGCTCTAAATTTAACTAAGTCCCCAATCAAGGTTTCCTAGTCTATAATTCTTAGGAAAACTAAAGATGAATTAACATTCTAATCACCTAAAAATTATTCTTTTAAGCTCACTTGCTAAGTTGATGTTAATCTTTAATCATGAGTTATTTGTTTGTCAAAGCTCCTAACTCTACAAATTAGGGAAAACTAATATGAACAACACACTAATCACCCTAACTTGGTTTCAAGTAGTTGGCACTATCATCATGTTCTTGATATGAACCACAAGCATGGTCATGCTAGCTAACAATTTTGGCCTAAATCATCAAACTAACAAGAACACAAACTATAGAATCCATATAAACATACTTATGATCTTTCCAAATCTAGATGCAAGAATTCATACATATGCTCAAATCATCATTCAATCACATTAGCAATCACCATTCCTAGTTTCATGCTATGAATCATACTAACAAGTTAACAAGATTCAATAATCATAATCTTTACATGGGCTTTCCAACACAACATGTAAATACTTATGAGCAAACATTCAAGAACAAGAACTTTAAGCATACACATGAACTCCAAGAACAAGATTAAATACCAACATGAAGATTAACAAGAACAATCATCACATCTACTTCCATGTTATCACATATTCATTAGCTTCAACTAAGTTTAGACAACTCAAATGTTTAGCCCATAAGGCTCATGGCTACCAAATCAAGTGCAAAGAAACATAAATTGTTCATAATGTAATAAGCTAACCAAGTTAAAGACAAGATTAAAATGATGTTTGAGTAGATCTTCAAGTGATTAAGTCCTCTTCAAGGCTCCCTCGTGGCTCCAACAAGCTTCCAAGACCAGATTCTTGAGAGAAAAAGTCACCAAAATGCTCCAACTCCCTTCCAAATGAGCTAGAAACTCGTATTTAAGCTGCTGGGAGAATGGCACGACCATGCCAGTGCTTGGAAAGTGTCAGAACTACTTTCTTGGTTGTTGACCATGTTTGATTCCATTTTGGGAAAATTCGCGCTCAAAAGTTCCCGAGGTGGCACGACCGTGCTCGGTCATGGTCTGGTCGTGCGAGCCGATAGTGCTCGGCAATGATTGAATCGATCTCGAAAACACTCTGATCTGGGGCTCAAATTGACCTGGCACGGTCGTGCCAGTGGTTGGCACGGTCGTGCCGTTTCTGGATTTTGATGGTGCCGGATGCTAGTGCTGGCTGAGAGTGCCGGTGTCGAAAGGCCTGGCACGGTCGTGCGCATGGTTGGCACGGACGTTCCGTATCTGGCAGTTTGCTGGAATGTTCCGTTTTTGCTCCATTTTTCTCCAAAAGCCTTCGTTTCATCACCGGGCCGAAGCCCGGACCTGTATTTTCACAAACAACTCAAATGAGTACCAAAATCAATGAAAATACAAAGGGTTGTCGCATAAATGGGGCGTATTTGACGTTTAAAAGATGTATAAATTCCTATACATCACCAAGGTACAGGTTATGCCTAGGCTTTTATTTACTAGGCTTCATGATGTGGTCTTCTAGAGGTGTCTGACAGTTTCTGGATCTGAGGCATGGGAGTGTTTGGCGAGGCATGGGGCATGTCTAGACATTTTCTCTAGTTTTCTTCAGTTTTTTCGCCCGATGTTGCTTCCTTTGTTCATCTTTGGTTAGTTTTTGTCTAGAAGTCAAATATAAACCAAAATAAACCTATTTTGAATATTTGGTTAACAAAATATAATAAAAAGTAGGTCTAAATTGATATAAAAAGATGTGCACTTTTGCTTATATCAAATATCCTCACACTTGAATTTTTGTTTGTCCTCATGCAAAACTTAATAAAATTTTGTTGTACTGTACACACAGATTTTTCGTTTTGATCCGAGGGCGAAAAACCGAGCATATCCACGCCTTTATCTTGTTTCAACCTTTTTATTTTTGTTTTTAGTTAATATATTTAAAAAGAAATATGAAAATATAACAAGCTTGCGAAAAATTTTCTTTTATACTAAATCACACACCTCATAATGTTTGCTCAAAACTCAACCGATATTTTATGTTGGGGGTGAACACTGGAGTCGGAACGAACCAAGAAAATATAATAGTCTTGACAAGTGATCGAATCCTCAATCGTTTAACCGAAATGACTAAGCCTCAAGAGGTCTTTTATTAGGTTGTAATGTAGGCTTTGGGTAAGGTGTGGATTATTTTGGGTAACGTGGCTAAAGGTGTAGCAAAAATTGTATGGTTTTCTAAATGAAAGATTCGTGGGAACCTATCCTCGAGCTAACCACACACACCAGATGGTTTTCTAAATGAAGATTCGTTGGAACCTATTACATAAAGGAACATTATACAACCATGTATCTAACAAAAAACGAGTGTATTCCCAAGTACCCACTTTCTACTTAATAGTAGACCAAGGAACCAACACTTTCTCATTCAAACCCCTACTAGTTTGCATAATTCTACTCCATACTCCATTATTGGGAGGACCATCCTCTTTAGAAAAAAAATTCGGACTTCTCCCCATGATTCAATGTTATTGATAAATGACCCTGTTTTTCAAATCATCTTCTTTGTAACCTTTTTAGTACTTGCAATTATCTTATTTTTTGTTATGTGCCAAATAGGAAAATTGAAACTTTTAAAAGGGTCAAACGAAGCTTAATCAATGTGAGGTATGAAATCCTTTATTGTTAGCTATTATAATCTAACACACATGAATATAAGTTGTGTTATACATTTGCAAGTTAACGATGACCAACTAATCATATTGACGTTTACAACTTCTTGTGGTTGATAAACTATAATGTATTAACACAAAGGCATATAACGGTGCGTCTAATTCATTACATCGGTACATCGAATACATTGTAACAATGCATTTACCGTGTGATGTTTGATTCATTGTTGCAATAAGTTTTCACGCACATGTATATAAGAATGTTTCTACTTCATTATAATGGTGTATCTAACTTCTTAGGTTTGATTCATTATTGCAATAAGTTTTGACACACACACGCACATGATTAATTACAACAATGTGCCTTGCCCATTGCAACAAGGCATCTACTTTTTATGTTTGATACAATAATCAAATTAGTTTTGATGCACATGATATAACGGTCCATCTAATCCATTAGAACGACGAGCCTAACTTAATAGGTTGAGGCACATATCAAAGTCAATTTATCAATACTTATTGTTTAATTTATAGCTTTCGCGCTTGGGTTAAAAAATGAGATTTACATACTACGACATGAACAAACAACTATCAAACGATACCAATTTTGTTATTTTACAAAGATAAAAGCACAAACACCTTCTATGCAAAACATTAATAATATATCAATTCAAGTAAAATTTAATCGATAATGGTAGAGAAACATCTTGAAGAGACAATACTTACAACCCGTAAACTTTGTAAGTTATAGACCTAGAAAAACAAACCAACCCAAAAGCAGTGCTATTGACAATACATGAGTCATTAGCGTCACCCTTAGTGATAATACAGTGTCATCATCGTCAAATAAAGTCTTCCGGAGACCTTAAAATAGTGGTGCACATCGAGATAGACAAAGGGACAGGAAGAATAAAAAGGAGAAAAAATATAAGGTTAGTTGTTGTTTTTTTTAACAACCAATGGAGTATAAAACATAAAGAAGGGCAATGGGAAGCTAGGTGAACAAGATACAAAACAAAACAAACAAAACTAAAACACAAGAGAAAATCACACACACACTACAACCATACCAAAGACGACCCAACCTACAAACACAACATGAATTTTAGAGACAAACAACTAGGTTGGCACACCACTTTGTCTAGTCCCAAATCGCCAATTTAGTTTTGCATTTAACCCAGCATAATAAATTAGTTATTATCTCATTTGACAATCTTTGATGGAGAGAACTTAACATGATTAAACACCTTCATGCTCTTAGTCTTTCAAACAAACCAGAAGACCGTGTATACAATGGATAGAAAGAGCCGCTTCTCTCGATTAACTAGATTAGCCCCACGAAGAAATGCAAAGAGAGATATCAGCTGCAAAAGTACAATGCTTGAAGACGTGGTTAGAAGATTCTACCCTTGAATAACACAATTAGCGAACCATGGAATGAAGGTTGTTAATCTAATCTATAGATTTTCGATCACTGAATTCCTAATTTGGAGAAGTCGTCAAACGAAGCATCCTACTATGTTATACTGCCTAATTTTTGTACAAAAATACAAAACGGCACGTGTTTAGCTATAACCACTCATATCTACACAACAGAGTCTAATTTTGTCGGTGTCGACAGGGGCCCCTGGCTGGGCTCCCTGTCTTGGCTTATCATGTTGGGCTCCTTTAGCAGGCCCAGTTATTGTTCCTAATAAACTGCACATGAGAAAAGGCGGGAAAGAAAAAAAAGGCCTCTCATATCGTCTTCTCTGCAGTATCATTAATGACCAGAAAAGAGAGAAATTAACGGCCTGAAAAGTACGAGGTACGAACTAGTCTTATTAATGGTGTCACACCCCAACCGATGGCGGAAACATCGGGGTGTGGCACTGAGCAAAACAGATTGTCCAGAAGTTTCCATAACAACTATATTTACCAAATATTTAAAGCAACACATCCCATACCATGTCATAAATGATAATACAATTATTACAGAAAGATCTAGTCAAATTGTTCTTTTCCGACAACTCAGATTTTTATTACAGACAATTATTTATTGTTGACCTAGGTCTTTCCTAGCCTCGATTTCACAGCAAAGAATGCAAATACGCATCCTAAGCACCTGTCACATACATTAAAGTAAAAGTCAATACACATAGTGTAAAGGTAAGCATACAAGTTTGATAATAGCATATAGAGTTCGAAAGCGTTACGCATAACCAGCACGTACACAGAGTGAAATGAGGCATGTTAGTTATCGACATGAACCTATCGATACCAATGACTGCGGGTTGACTGCCCAAGGCAGTTCGCGATCCATACTCACCACTGTGAGCCATGTAGGTAATTATCCTTAACAACCCCCGAGTGAACGGGTGCTGAGTCCAAACTAATAGTACTATCGTTGCTAAGGCAGGTAGACAACATTCCATGTGTAAACATAACAAACAAGCCTTCATTAAGTCACGTATACATGCGATAATGGTTAGCGTTTAAAGTATTGCGTAGTGTGTTCGATGTGATTTTGTATAAGTAACATATGTAACACCCAAAAGTGCGTTAAGCAAAAAGGGATCGAGTATACTCACAGCGGTTGATGGATTGAAGGGAGCGCTAGAGAGTAGGGTTAGCCTGAACAGATTGATAGCATAACGATAAGCGGCGCGTAAAATGGAACAAGTGAAGGTTGGGTCGATCAGCAGTTCGATCGGATGGTAGTCCAATCAGACAGCCGGTCGTGCGAGTGGTAGTCCGTTCAGACGGTCGTCCGGTCGGATGACCGTTCGAGTGGATTGTTTCTTCCTTTGAGAAGGATGTGTTTGTGTATGATGGCTTGACTTTTGAAGTTTTCGTTGTAGCATTTTGAAAACATAGAAGTATCTCTACCTTTCAGGTCGATCGATCGAACGACCGTTCGATCGGGCGACAATCCGATAGGTTGGGCACTTCAGCGAGAACAAGTTCACAGCAGGTTGTCACTCGATCGGATGATTGTTCGATCGGGTGGCATCCTTTGTGCATTGAACATGTTGAAAATTGTTTAAGTGTGGAAGTTTAAATGTCTCATGATTCGAATGGCAATTCGATCGAATGGTAGTCCGATCGGACAACAATTCATTCAACATTAAGACTTCAAATGTTGGCAAAAATGGTTAAGTGTGGGACCCAAGGTGCAAGTCGATCGGTTGACAACCCGTTCGGTCGACAGTCCGTTCGGACGATGGTCCGATCGGACAGCCTTCCGTCCTGGTCGTTCCGTTCGTCTTACACTTGGCTGTTTTGATCGTTTGTCGTTTTATCGAGACGTTTTGATAACATGTTAAGCAACAGAAACCTTGTCAATACTTGGTAACCTGATCGGACAGGAATCACCCAAATCCGACTGGTTAACTGTTCGAGACGGTGTTCCATGTTTAACCCGAAATCGGTAATCTCATGGATAGAATCCAGATCTTGGACCACACAACCACAAGAATGAGTAGGAAGTCGGTGCAAGCTCCGATTCTATCGGTTTTGAGTGTATTGAGTGTAAAAGAGTTGGAAGAAAGTTGGAAAACCATCTTTCAATCCTTTTCATTGTGAATATGTCTAGATCTATGAAAGATCTTGGTTTGTTTATGTGGAAATCGGTTAGATTTAAGTTGTTCTTGGTGGATTGAGGCCAAAACATGAAGTTCTTCAAGAACACATGATGACGTCATCCTAGAATACCTTGAATCTTGATGATTTCATGGTTAAACGTTAAGATTCAAAAGATAGAAAGGTGTAGGAGTGCGTGTAGAATAACGAAGTACAAGATTTAGGATGAGATCTTACCGGAATCACGAGAAATCGGAGAAAAAGCAAGGTTAGAGCGCTGGTCGGACGTCAGTTGCCAAAAGTGGAAACTGTAACAACCCGCACGTTCGTGCGTTGTTACTACTCGTTATACTCGTTACGCCTAGCACCAGAGATTCGGATCATAATGTAGATATATCGCATACATCGCTATTTCGCAAATATTTTCGCATATTACGCATACTTTATCGCTATCACATCACATTGCACTTGCTGACCACCACGAAGATATCAAAGGAGGACCAATTCTATCCTCCTTGATAGCCGTGATGTGTCGCAGTGCAACTCATTACTCAAAATGCACATCACATCACACATATTAACGTTCACGATGGCGTTGAGTGAGGACCTATTCTAACCTCCTCGATGACCGTGAAGCGTCGCAAAGCAACGCATATTCGAAACGAAACCCGGT
Organism: Helianthus tuberosus; assembly: GCA_030545235.1. NCBI lineage: Eukaryota > Viridiplantae > Streptophyta > Magnoliopsida > Asterales > Asteraceae > Helianthus > Helianthus tuberosus. The sequence goes on along the minus strand of CM060439.1, from coordinate 51,317,296 downwards.
TATTGTATCGCAACTTTGAAATATGGATATGTATATACGACCCAACGTAGCTAATTATAATAAATATATGGAAATGTGGATGAGAATGTGTAACCAAACTATCGCAACGCTTAGCAATCGAAACGGAACGCCAAAACTCAGCTCGTCGGGGGCGTTTGATCGAATGGCCATCCGATCGGACAGCCATCCGATCGGACAGCCATCCGATCCGAGGCACTGCACCGCCTTTCTCCTCCTTTGCCTATAAATACCCCACTTGTCACATCAACAACAGTTGATGTGACTGCTCTCTCTCGACCAGACGCCTTCTCGCCTTTTTCTCTTGATTTCTCGCAATCCTTGTAAGTTTCTACCTCAAATCTTATACTTCCTTAATCTACACGCACTCCTACACCTTTCTATCTTTTAAATCTTAACTTTTAACCGTGAAATCGTCGAGATTTAAGGTGTTCTAGGATGACATCATCATGTGTTCTTGAAGAACTTCATGTTTTGGCCTCAATCCACCAAGAACAACTTAGATCTAACCGATTTCCACATAAACTAACAAAGATCTTCCATAGATCTAAACATATTCACAATGAAAAGAAGTGAAAGATGGTTTTGCAACTTTCTTTCAACTCTTTTACACTCAATGCACTCAAAACCGATAGAATCGGAACTTGTGCCGGCTTACTACTCATTATTGTGGTTGTGTTGGTTCAAGATCCGTATCCTATCCACGAGATTATCGATTCCGGGTTAACCAAGAACAATCGTCCTGAACCGGTGGACTGACCGAACTTGGGTGGTTCCTGTTCGATTGGGTCACTAGAGCTTAGGATGGAGTTCTGTTGGTTAGCACGATATCAACACATCTCGATAAAATGACAAACTGTCAAAACAACCAAGTGTAAGACGAACAGGTTAACCAGGACGGAGTGCCGTTCGAACGGACTGCTGTCCGAACGGACAGCCAAACCGCACGACTGGCCACCCGTACGACTTGCACCTTGGACCCACACTTAACCATTTTTGCCAACATTTGAAGTCTGAATGTTGAACGACTTGCTGTCCGATCGGACTACCATCCGATCGACCTGCCAATCTAATCATGAGACGTTTAAACTTCAACACTTAAACAATTTTCAACATGTTCAATGCACAAAGGATGACACCCGATCGAACAACCGTCCGATCGAGTGACACCCTGCTATGAACTTGTTCTCACTGAAGTGCCCAACTGAACGGGTTGTCGTCCGATCGACCGACCTGAAAGGTAGAGGTACTTCAATGTTTTCAAAATACTACAACGAAAACTTCAAAAGTCAAGCCATCATACACAAACACATCCTTCCCAAAGGAAGAAACAATCCACTCGAACAGTCATCCGACCGGACGACCGTCCGAACAGACAACCACTCGCACGACTGGCTGTCCGATCGAACTACAATCCGAACGGACTGCTGTCCGAACCACTTGTACTTTGCACCGCTTTACGCGTCACTTATCAATATGCTATCAATCAATTCAGGCTAACCCTACTCTCTAGCGCTCCCTTCAATCCATCAACCGCTGTGAGTATACTTGAACCCTTTTTGCTTTTGCACTTTTGGGTGTAACATATGTTGCTATCAAATCAAATCACATCAAATGCTTAAACTATTTATCACTTGCGAATGACCAATGTGCATAGTTATACGTGATGCTAGTTACATATGTGCTAGGACTTATACTCGCGACGTCCCACCATGACTAGTATAGTACTATTGCGCCCGACGGGGTCTAGTTTAGCAATCGCGATCGAAGCTCGAGGACTTAGCTGGTAGTATCATTTTTGTGAGTATATATGTTGAAATGTTATTGTGTAAACAAATGTAATGTAGAGTGAATAAAAAGCCTTTATTGATTAAAAGCATTTACTCAACCCTATAAGAAACAAATGTACAAAACAATGCAATTGATAAGTTATAATCAAAATTTATGTTTTGTAAAATAATGCATGCTTTACTAATACAAACATCTATGTGGTGTAGTGAAAATGCATACATTCAAGCCTTGAGACTGTGGCGATAAACCCTTAAATGAATTAAAGGTTTATCTGAGTTATGTGTATCGAATTCGGTCATTCCTTTCATCCAAACATACCTAGGATGTCAGGAATGGGAGTTGTCAATTCCTATGGTACCACTACCTACTAACGAACGGCGTAGCTAATGTTAGTGAATGTATTTTTGAGCCATTTAAACAAACCAAATGCCATACCAAAATGTAAGCATGTTTTATGAAAATAATGTACTAAGTATGCAACAAATGGACATACATAGCATGAAATGAAATGTAAAATAATGTACTAAGTATGCACTAAATGGACATACATAGCATAAAATGAAATGTAAAACAATGTACTAAGTATGCACTAAATGGACATACATAGCATAAAACGTAATGTAAAACGATGTACTAAGTATGCACTAAATGGATATACATAGCAAAAACATAATGAAATCATGTACTACTAGTGTACTAATGAACATAGCAAGTATATGATATGAAAAACATGGAAAGCATGAAAGTAACAAGTAGGCACATGTGTTTCACCCCAAAACGTTTGAAAAACAGTAAAAGAGGGGTCTATGTACTCACTTGAGGGTGCTTAGATGTCTTGAACAACAACCAAGCAAAGCTAGAGGAATCACGGAATCAAACGGCACCTAATATAGGTAACTATGTAAATAAACGGACCTAAATCGGAAGATCGGATAAAATGAGGTTTCGTAAACCAAATGAGTATAGGAAATCATGTAATATGGTTTAACAAAGCCTACATTCTAAATCGAAACCTAACCTAAGTGCTTACGACCCATTACGACTCGTTAAGGCAGCTTACGCCACTTTAACGCGTCCTTCGCGTAAAACGCGTTCGGAACGCCTAACTAGTCCTATGACAAGTATTATATGCCTTAATATGTCTAATATTATTGTCTAATCAGTTTAGATATAAAAAAATTATGTTACATATGCTTAAAATAAATTTATGCGCAAAAAGGGCATTTTGGTCATTTACCTAAGGCATATAAACTACCTATCATACAACTACTTAAACGAAGTGCCCATAAGGTATAACCTCAGAAGGTTATTCCCTATGCAACTATGGTCACCTAATGTGTTTGGTCGGATCCTAATGATCAACCAAACTGGTCGGGTTCGAAAGTATAAGCGATTGTTTAGATCGCTTACCTTACGACCCTATACAAGCACTATACTAAAAGTGACGAGCTAAACATGTTAAAACATGTTTAGTTAAGTTAGAAAATAGGTTTTGATATCAAAACAAAGGGTTTTGATACCTAAGAGTAGTTTGGTTACAAAATACGCATGAATACGCATTTTGGTTGAAACTACGACTCATCACTACGCCTAATCAACGTGGTAATCAGAAGGTTTAGTCACACGGGACTAAAACCATCATGATTACGCTCACGTTGCGAAGTTCAACGAACTTCGTGTTGACCAACTCGTGGTCAAAGCAGAAAGTCTAACACTGTTTGACTTTCGTGCTAAAAACGCATAAAAAGCACGAAAGAGACTTACAAATGGTCCAAGCTAGGAAGTTTTGATTCAAACAACTCAGGTATGAAGTAATAACTTCAACTTAGAGCTGATTGAACCAAAGTGTGAGTTGAAATGAAGTGAAGGCATGGGTTTATATAGGATTCGGTAAACCGTTAGGATCGTTCCTCGCATTTCGTGCTTTGATCTTGGCCCTCCACTTGGGCTCATAGTTTTCAAAACCATGGGAATGTTTAAAACCAACAAATTTGAGCCCATAGCATCCAAAACCAGCCATTAAAACCATCAACACTTCAAAATTGGACTAGGTTCATTGAATCTGGTCAGAAATTTCAAAAATGGTCCCTGCACTTGTAAAACTTGATTTTTGGCACTTTTAAGCCCCGTTAACCCCATTTCAAAGCTCTAAAATGATGTTAAAGTATAGGGAATTTAAAATATGCTCAAAAACATCTCGGATGTCGGTTCGTTTGGTCGTACGGTTGCGTTGTTCGGTTAATTACGACAGAAGTCGTATCGAACGCAAAAACGATCCAAATTAAGCGACGAATGGATTTTTCTCATGCCAATCACAAAAATAAAACATTTTAATGATTACTTAAATTTTTGGATGTCCGGATGTATTCAGAACGTAAGATATGCGCGAAAATGCAAACTTATGCACTTTTTTACGCTTTTAGTCCCTGAATGAGCATAAAGTTTATTTTAGCACACCGAACCCCTCAATGCCTATTTCTAAGCTATGTGAAGGATATTTAGGGTATGTTTAACTTATGATGAAGTTCCAGAATGTCCGTTACAGTACGAATCGGCATACTTTCGTAGTTTGTCGAAATTAGTCCCTGTAAGCGAATAAACATGATTTCGGCACACCAAACCTTCCAAAACTTATTTCTAAGTTATGTATAGTTTATTTAAGGTATTTTAAGCCTATGTCACTGTTCCGGAGTGTTTGTTTCATTAAACTGGTTATATTTACGCATCAGTGCGCGTATAACCTTCCAGAAAGCGATTTAGAGCCCGAAATTGAACATGAATTGATATGTGCAAAAGATACACATATTTATACAAATCACAATTACAATATTTCATTGGTTTGGTATTTGTTTGATGGCCGAGGAGGCACATGTGTCACATTTTTCATGCCCGGCCACCAGTACTTGTAGCGAAGATCCTGGTACATTTTATCGGCACCGGGATGAATAGAATACCGGGATTTGTGGGCTTCGTCCATCAATATATGTCGTAAATTGGTCCGTTTATGTAACACCTCAAAAATTCACGTCCTATAAAGTGTTGACACGTGTCATATGTTTGAACATGTGAAAGAATGATATAAAAGGGTTGAAGTTGACAAACAATGAAACTATGTAAATATAAGGGTTCAAAGTGTCAACAATGAATAAATATACTTTACAATAACCCTACAAGATGTTTATAACCTTAAACGAATAAATCATGGATCATACGTAGCTAATTGTGAAAGAAAGTGAGAAATTACAAACTACAGGGGTTAAATGTGTCAACATGTTTAAGATATACCTCTGAGTGACCTTTTAGCAAACCCGAAGCTTTTTAACGATTAATTATGCTCATGAGAATATGTGATAGAAATTTCACAAAGTTTCGTTAACGTATGAGAAAGTTATGATAAAATTCGTGTGTGAGGGTTAGAATCGTCAACATTGAAATTTAGGGCTTTTCGGGTGATCACAAAGTTACCCAAGGACTTGACAAAGATGGTATAAGTCTTGAAGCCCTTAGAATTTATTTTAGAAGGCTCATTGTGTAAAACAAGAGGTGAAAGCGACGTTTAGAAGGACCAAAGGACCAAACAACAAATAATAAAAATTGTTTGCAAGTCAGACGGGGCTAGGCGGCCCGCGTAAGGCCCTACGCGGCCCGCGAGACCTGCCCAGCGACAGAAAGAAACAGGCAGCTGCCTGTTGATGTTTTAACCGACTCCAAATGCCATTTTCGAATACCATGGGCAGCCTAAGATGGTTTTTAGCCCTTAGGACGCTTGTTGGTGATATGGGAACCTTGCTAGACTTGCATGGCAACAATCTAAGGTGATTGCAATCACTATATAAGGTTCATAAGTTTGCAAACATTCTTGCATTCACTTCTGAGCATTTGAGGAGCACAAGAGCAGAACCAAGACCTTCCTAATCATCCATTAGACACTTGTAAGTATGCCTAACCTTCTCTATTTCAGTTTTGCTTTGTATTTAGCTTAAAAGTCAAACCGTCGTAATTAACGGTTGACTTCAAGATTAGTTATAAATGGCTCAGTCAAATCTCGAATTAAAAGTACCTTTAAGTAGGTAATTATATGGGTAATAAACCCCTAAGAGGGCACTCACTGATTCCCATCCTAACTAGGTCGTTTGTCAAGTCAAAGATGGCTAGAAAAAGTCAACAGAAATGTAATCTTTCGTTTAACGCATGATTAACAATGTAAAAGGCGTGTAACCTATTTTATCATTCATATAACTTGATAATAAGCATAAGAACTTGTCTAAGCTTGTTTGATTCGACAACTTTCTGTTTTGAACCGATTCGGAACCGAAAGACGCAAAAGTTTGACTTTTGCTTTGACCTCAGTTCTGACCCGGTCTTGATAGGTTTAGACATGCCTTAAAGTTCCATTAGGACCTAGTTACATGTTGATATAACCCTCTGCGTTTATACCACTTGAACCCTCGATTGTCCGACGTTTCCATTGAATGCTTAAATATTGACCATAATGCCCTTATGTCCATAAAACGAGAATTTTGGAAATATGAAAGTACAATCATCTTAGTTACTGATTATTAAACATGGCTGTAAATTTTTACATCAGTTAGACATATAGATTAGGAGTTATGCTCAATGACGTATTTAGAACGCTTCTTAGTGATTAAACGGCGTCATTAGCATAAAGCCTATCTAAACCCAATCTTTGACACCAAAACTTTTACCCACTGATGTAATATAATATTTTGGGATTTTTGAAGATTTTTAATTATTTTTAAACTGATCATAAGCTAGGATTAGTGCCTTGATTCGGTAAATACCGAATATGCCCTTTTCGGCCATAAAATGAGTTTTACAAGTCCTTTTGCTACCAATCCAATTGCTACTGATTTTAAATAATAAATGAAGTGTTTTGAACCTTATGAACTGACCTGGAAACTCAAAATACTATTTTAAACCGTAAATCGCTTAAAACGCCGTTATACGCGTATTAAGCGCAAAGTAAGGGTTTAAAACCATTTTGCCACATAAGACTTAACACCAACTGATATACCAAGTTAAAATAAAATATTTTACTAATTTATTCAGACCCGGATCACAGAAGCTTAATTGATCCCTTTTATAATCTTTAAAATGACCAAAATACCCCTACGGGGCTTATTTTGAGATTAAACTCGTTTTGGGCATAATGGAAGGTATCCTACTGATATCACAACATATTTAAGGCATGTTAACTTAGGAAACCTGTTTAGGACTCTTATGCTTACCCGTTACGCTTCGTGCGCGTTCGGTTCGGTTTATGTAACTAGTTTACATAAATTAGCCGAAACGGGTCAAACCTTATCGGTTTTATCTCAAAATCCAGAATGTGTATAATATACCCATATCAAGCAAGTATTCAAACTTGTCGGATCTAAATCACATTCTATCCGGTCTTCGCTTAATCGTGCGTACGAACCGTATCTTTAAAACTAGCCGGTCTAAGCTTAAGCTTAATTAAAGACCCGTTAGGATTCTAATAGGTTGTTATAAACCTTCGTTCCAGAATAGGAGACCTGGTAAAAGATACTTGCACTCGCTGATTTTGATTTATACTTGCTCAGGTAAATACTTTTAACTTATTTTCCCTATACGGGCTTGGGGTACGGTATATAAAATACCGCTTGGTCGGGCATTGAATCTTTAATTATATGATGGTTAAAGTATTGAGATGTCTCGTTTAATTTGTCTTGTTTGCTTAAAGCCTTTGGGGGGTTAATGACCGTGTCCCGGATATCCCTGGCATCATTTTACGAAATGGCCACAACCTAAGCACGGGGCGTAGGCGTACGCCCGTCGGTGTCTCATATACATAATGTGGTGTGTCTATTGATCTTTAACCCGGATCGACCCGGGCTCCTGAACGCATAAGGAACATGTAAATCCTTTACAAGCATTATATTCAAATAATTATCCCAAGTTATAAAATATTATTTGTGCCTTGTGCCTTAAATGCATTTTCTTAAACTCTTTTCAAAATGAGTCGGTTGATTGTATTTACCAGTGTAAACTGACGTATTTTCTCAAAAAGGTTAAGTGCAGGTACTACGCGTAATAGGCTGGCTTTTCTTCTAGCATCCACAATAAGTCTCGCAAGCTTGGATGTCATAGACTGTTGAACACTGTTTCCTGTTATTCTGATCTACCTGTGGATTTATATTCAACTATTTGTGATACTTAATATTACAATATTGTTTGGTTGAAATGAATCTATACTTTGCTTCCGCTGTGCATTTAAATATTGTGTTGTTTGACTAATATGTTGCCAACCACGTCACGATACTCCCCCACCGGGCCCACCGGTGACATGTGGAAATCGGGTTGTGACAGGTTGGTATCAGAGCCAACACTGAGTGAATTAAACATTAGCCTTCTGTGTTTAATCTCAGTTACACAATTGCACATTCCTAAATCTTCGAGTCTAGACAAAGAACTTAGGAATAATCCAAAATGTTTTTATTTTAATTTAAATTTTGTCCTTTATTTTTCCTTGTTATTACCTTGTTTATATTAACAGGTTTATCAATGCCGCCAAGATTCAGGCGAGGAGAACGAGGAAAAGGGCCAATCGGCGCCCCTAACGACCACGAGGCCGGACCTTCGCACCGGCGAACTCCTTCTTCTACAAGGAGTGCAGATCCGCAAGAACCTTGGAGGATTTATGAGGAGCCTTCCAGACGATCTACGTCATATAGCTCAACACCTCCATATCATCACTCCTATGGGCCTCAGTCCGAGAATGAGCCCAACAACCCTCAACCTTCATACATACCCCTACAGCGATCCTTATCGCACCGTTCCTTCGACGACCCTACTCCTGTCTTTCGGGGCCAGTTTAACCCGGCGGACTACCTACCAGAACAAGGGGGCTTTAACCCACTAGGACCGGAGGATCATTTTTCAGGTGATCAAGCGATGGACATGGACGAGGACACAGATCCCGTCGAGCCTGCAACCGGAACCCCGAACCATCCTGTTGAGATCTCTGATGGTTCGTCTTTTCACAGAACACCATACCAAGGTCCGGATAGTCGTCAGGCACGGTTCGACCGGTGTGAGTGGTACTTTACACCATCTTACCATTCATCGCCTCACCAGTAGCAGCAAGATCCCTCTGGGGATCCACGTTTCGTGGCAGTCACGCCACCGCCTCCACCGCCGCCAGTTCATCTAGCACCTCCAGATCCACCATAACGTAGGAGGACTGGCGCACGGATGTCAGCACGAGGAGGGGATTTTCATTTTAGAACCCCTCAACACTCTAGTGGCAGCCACTATATGAAGACCCACAGATGGGTGAACCTTCAGTTCCAGTATCAGAGGTGAATTCGACACCTGTTGCACCGCCACCATCGGGTTTTGGCAACCCTATCCCTGCTTATACTGCTCCAGCAGCATACAATCCATACGGATCGCCATCATACACTAACTATAACTATACCGAGGCCGATCCATACCAAGTGGCAGCAGACTACAATGCCTTTCACCCGGAAGGACCTTATGGAACACCTTGGGGAATAGCGCCCAGCTCGAGGGTATCAAGTACCTGTTCAGCCACCACTACAACACCAGCCACCACGGTTTTCCCCACTGGAGCAGGAGGATCTCCGTCAAAGACTGGAAAGAGTTGAGCGAGACTTCCAGAGAGAACGTAGGGAGAATCAGGGATTCATGAGTGGCTTAGCAAGTTTGCTGAAAGGAAAGAAGAAAAGGGATCGTTAAATCCCAATATGTATTATTGTATTTCCTTGTTTAAATTAAGTCCCTCCGTGGACATTTACTTATTTATGTGTGTATGTAGTCCCTGCGTGGACATCTATCTTTGTACTTAGTCCCTACGTGGACTTGTCTCTTTTAATCCCTGCGTGGACATTTACTTTTGTAAACAGTCCCTGCGAGGACTTGTATTACCAGTATAGCTCCTGCGAGGGCAAGTGTTTTTGTGAAAAGTCCCGTTTAGGGCAAAGTGTACTACTTTTAGGTTTTATTGGAATGTAAGTTTTTAAATTTCATCTTTGCTATGTTATGCATAATTAAATTATATATGAAATAAATAAATTGGAATCATTCCTTTTAAAAATCTATCTGCCTATTTTAATTATTAATTAAGGATCTTAAAGGTATAACCTAGCCTGCATGTCATTTTAAGACCTGGCCAAGATGGTAAAACCCGTTAAAAAGATTCAAATCCCTATTAACATCTGAAAACATGTTAACACTCCTGGCAGACATGATTCGTTAAAATCACACGTGTTATTATTATATAAGGATCTTTTCAAAGATTCCTAACCCAACTAAATGATCTCTGAATCATGGGTTAAATCACCAATAAATATGATCAGTTCTTTTTACCATCCATTGGTAATATAATGCCTACTGGCCCTTCTCATTTTCATATGAGACAAAAGACAGTAATAGTCTGTGACCCTGTCTGATAAAGGTAATGAACTATGTTCAAACCTTCATGCCTTGATTCTCTGAAATCATGGCTTATAATTTAAAAATTTTCCCTGTGACTAGGCCTTATGTGCTAATAAAACTGTTATTGTTTTATAATTAGGATAAATTATAATAGAAATCCTAAATAAATGTGAGTAATAAATTAACCATATATGGTCTATGATTACCACGGTTAATAAAATTGCCATAAAAGACAATTCTATAATAAACTCACCAATAAATTATTGTCAATATGTAACAGTTCAAGCTACATGGCCGACTCAAACGAGATCAATAGTCACCCAGGGAGAGAGCATGATAATGCCCGAGTAAATGTAGCGGGTGCAGAATTACAGGCAATGATAGATAATGCCGTTAATCGAGCTATGGATAGACAGCTCCATGAATCCAGTGGTACCCATACAAGGACCCAATCTGCACCACACTCTAGAACACCCTCCAGGACCCACACTGCCCACAACAGTAATTCTCACCACTCATCAAACCAGAGGAGTGCTCCATCCCAAAGAGTCGTACAGAATCAAGAACCCCGTAATAAGGGTTGCTCCTATAAGTACTTCGTTTCGTGCAAACCCAGGGATTTCACTAGGGAAAAAGGAGCAGTAGATTGCATGACTTGGTTGGACGAGATGGATACGGTTGTGGATATCAGTGGTTGCAATAATAGGGATATTGTGAAATTCGTGTCACAGTCTTTTAAGGGAGAAGCATTAGCTTGGTGGAGATCTTTGATCCAAGCTACGGGGAAAATCCCGTTGTACAATATGACCTGGGAACAGTTCATGTCGCTGATCAAGGAAAACTACTGCCCTCAGCATGAGGTTGAGAAAATTGAAGCTGACTTCTTGTCACTGGTCATGAGAAACCTAGACTGTCAGGCCTACCTTACCAGTTTCAACACCTTGTCAAGGTTGGTTCCATATTTGGTAACTCCGGAACCCAAACGTATAGCCCGTTTCATTGGAGGTTTGGCCCCGGAGATCAAGGCAAGTGTGAAGGCCTCCAGACCAGCTACTTTTCGGTCTGCAGCGGACATATCATTGTCTCTTACCTTGGATGCGGTCAGGCATAAATTGCAGAGGAACACCGATACCGAAAAGAGGAAGCGTGAGGATGACAACTCACGACGTTCAGACAAGAAGCATAAGGGAAACAATGACCACAAGAAGGGGTCAGGATTTAGGAAGGATGGTCAGCAGACGGGTGAAAAACCCAGATGTAAAATCTGCAAGAGACAGCACTTTGGGAAGTGCAGGTATGAATCGAATTCGAATTCACAATCGAAAACTTTTGCATGTGGGTTGTGCAAGTCCAAGGAACACAAGACCTTGGATTGCAAAAAGATGAAGGATGCGACCTGCTACGGTTGCAATGAAAAGGGGCACATCAAGACCAATTGCCCAAAATACGCCAAGAAGCCTGAAGAGGCTAAGAAGACCAATGCTAGGGTCTTCATGATGAATGCTAAGGAAGCCATCAAGGACGACAATGTGATAACAGGTACCTTTCTCGTAAATGATGTTTATGCGAGAGTGTTATTTGATTCAGGCGCTGATAAGTCGTTCGTAGATAATAAGTTTTGTGAATTGTTGAAATTACCTGTTAAGACCTTAGGTGTGAAGTATGAGGTGGAACTAGCAGATGGCACCTTAGAAACCGCCTCAACCTTATTAGATGGATGTTTCATATCCATTAAGAACCACTCTTTTCCTTTGTCCCTACTTCCTTTGAAACTAGCCGGTTTCGACATAGTTTTGGGTATGGACTGGTTATCTCATAATCAGGCCCAGATTATTTGCAATAAAAAGCAAGTGGTGATCATGACTCCGTCTGGTGAATCACTTACTATCCAAGGAGATACCCAGTATGGGCTGCCTGAGAAAATGTCTATGCTCAAGGACTCTAAGTGTTTAAAGAAGGGTTGTGTCATCTATATGGCACAAGTGATTATTGATGAGCCAAAGCCCAAGATTGGGGATATCCCCGTCATTTCTGAATACCCTGAAGTTTTTCCTGAAGAACTACCTGGCTTGCCACCAGATAGGCAAGCAGAATTCAGAATTGACATTATTCCTGGATCAGCACCAGTAGCAAGGGCGCCTTATAGGTTGGCACCAACAGAGATGAAGGAATTGAGAACGCAGTTAGATGATTTAATAGCCAAAGGTTTCATCAAACCTAGTTCGTCTCCTTGGGGAGCACCAGTTTTATTTGTCAAGAAGAAGGATGGATCGATGCGTTTGTGCATCGACTACCGTGAGCTTAATAAGGTCACTATCAAGAATAAGTATCCTTTGCCCAGAATCGACGATCTGTTCGATCAACTTCAAGGGGCAAGTTTCTTCTCGAAGATTGACTTGAGGTCAGGCTACCATCAATTGAAGGTTAGAGATGAAGACGTGCACAAGACTGCATTTAGGACTCGTTATGGTCATTACGAGTTCCTAGTGATGCCTTTTGGGCTCACTAATGCACCTGCCGCGTTCATGGATCTCATGAATCGCGTTTGCAAGCCATACTTAGATAAATTCGTCATCGTTTTCATCGACGACATTCTCATCTACTCGAAGAACCAAGCTGACCATGAGAAGCATCTTCACTGCATTCTGGAACTACTTCATAAAGAAAAGCTCTATGCCAAGTTTTCGAAGTGCGAATTCTGGCTTCGAGAAGTCCAATTTCTTGGACATGTTGTTAGTGAGCGTGGTATCCAAGTAGATCCCGCTAAAGTCGAAGCTGTCATGAATTGGCATGAGCCAAAGACGCCTACAGAAATTCATAGCTTCCTAGGTTTGGCAGGTTACTATAGGCGATTCATTGAAAACTTCTCAAGGATTGCTGCACCCCTGACTTCGCTGACGCGTAAGAAGATTAAGTTTGACTGGGGTCCTAAGCAGCAGGAATCCTTTGAGATTCTGAAACAAAAGTTGAGCAATGCTCCAGTACTGATATTGCCTGATGGAATGGAGGAGTTTGTAGTTTACTGTGATGCATCACACACCGGGATGGGATGTGTGCTTATGCAGAAAGGCAAAGTCATTGCCTATGCTTCACGCCAGTTAAAGGTGCATGAAAAGAATTACACCACCCATGACTTGGAGTTGGGTGTCGTTGTATTCGCACTAAAACTTTGGAGGCACTACTTATATGGAATCAAATATGTGATCTATTCTGATCACAAGAGCCTCCAGCACCTGTTTAATCAGAAGGATTTAAACATGAGGCAGCGCCATTGGATGGAGACTTTAAATGATTATGATTGTGAAATCAGGTATCATCCCGGCAAGGCGAATGTAGTCGCTGATGCCTTGAGTCGAAAGTAAAGGGTGAAACCCATCCGAATCAATGCCAAGCGCATGGAGATAAAGAACAGTTTGACTCAAAGGTTGTTAGCTACACAGAAGGAAGCTGTGTTGGAAGCTAACTATCCTAATGAAAAGCTAGGAGTAACTGAGGAGCAGTTATCTCTTGGCAAAGACGAAATTCTTAGATTGAATGGACGAATATGGGTTCCAATCTATGGAGGACTTCGAGATGTTATCCTCCAGGAAGCCCATAGTTCCAAATATTCCGTTCATCCTGGAGCTGATAAGATGTACCAGGATCTAAGGGCAAATTATTGGTGGATAGGCTTGAAAAAGTCTGTAGCCACCTATGTAGCTAAATGCTTGACATGTGCGCAAGTCAAAGCCGAGAATCAAAAGCCGTCAGGCTTGCTACAACAGCCTGAACTTCCTACGTGAAAGTGGGAAATGGTAACTATGGATTTTATCACCAAGTTACCTAAGACAAGGAAAGGAAATGATACAATATGGGTGATAGTTGATAGACTGACTAAGTCAGCACATTTCTTACCCATCAAGGAGACTTATAGCTCCGACATGTTAGCCCAGTTGTACGTTGATAAGATTGTAGCCTTACATGGCATACCTGTGTCTATTATCTCTGACCGAGATACTAGATACACGTCACATTTTTGGAAGAGCTTCCAACAATCTTTGGGCACGCGTTTGAATTTCAGTACGGCTTACCATCCTCAGACAGACGGCCAGAGTGAGCGTACTATTCAAACGTTGGAAGACATGCTACGTGCATGTGTGATTGATTTAGGTAGTAGTTGGGATAACCACCTACCACTAATTGAGTTCTCCTACAACAATAGCTACCACACCAGCATTAAGGCTGCGCCTTTCGAGGCCTTATACGGTAGAAAGTGTAGAACGCCCGTTTGTTGGGCGGAAGTTGGAGATGTCCAGTTATCAGGACCGGAGATAGTTTTTGAAACGAAGGACAAGATTGTCCAGATTCGTGACCGTCTCAAAGCTGCCCGAGATAGGCAAAAGAGCTACGCTGATCCCAAGCGTAAATCTTTTCACTTTGAAGTAGGTGATAAAGTCTTACTTAAAGTATCACCCTGGAAGGGAGTGATGCGGTTTGGTAAGAAAGGCAAGCTAAGCCCGAGATACATAGGACCTTTCGAGATTATCGAACGTATCGGGTCAGTTGCCTATAAGTTAAACTTACCTGAAGAGCTCAGTAGTATACACAATGTGTTCCACATCTGCAATCTGAAGAAGTGTTTCGCTGACGAATCACTGGTCATACCACATACAGATGTGCATATAGATGAGAGCTTGAAATTTGTGGAAAAACCATTGTCGATCGAGGATCGACAGGTTAAGAAGCTTCGAAAGAAGCATGTACCGATTGTAAAGGTCAAATGGGATGCCCTTAGAGGTCCCGAATACACGTGGGAGGTAGAGTCCACCATGAAAGAGAAATACCCTCATTTGTTTCAGTAAATCTCGAGGTCGAGATTTCTTTTAAGGGGGTGAGGATGTAACACCTCGAAAATTCACGTCCTATAAAGTGTTGACACGTGTCATATGTTTGAACGTGTGAAAGAATGATATAAAAGGGTTGAAGTTGACAAACAATGAAACTATGTAAATATAAGGGTTCAAAGTGTCAACAATGAATAAATATACTTTACAATAACTGTTGGTGCAGTTGTCTGTCGACTACATCTTCCATCGAGTCTATTGTTGTATAGGTTAGATATGGCACGAAATCCAAGAAACATGTATTAGAAGTGATTTCACTTATGTGTCATAGTGATGATTTCGCTTTTGTGTCAATCAGGTGATTCCACTTATGTGTCATGTACGAAAGAGTGGAATCTGATTCCGCTTATGTGTAATGTACATAAGAGTGGAATCATGTCATCTATAAATAGGTCATTAGAGCGAAATCATAAAGTAGTTAGGTTGAGGTCTTGTATGTTACGGCGAAACCATGCCAAATCGTCTCCAGAGTTTGTAAACTGTTAGAAGATCAATAAACTGAGACAAATTAGTGAAATCAAGCTAAACAAAGACTGAATCAATGAATTCCGCCTCTGATTCAGTCTGAGCACTCTTCTGATCGACTCGTCAGGTCGTATAACGTTCCTACAAGTGGTATCAGAGCTCAGGAGGAAGAGTTCTTACAGTTTAGCTCGTTTTCGCTCAAAAATTCTGATTTCTACTCCTTCTTTTCTCGATTCAGAAAGATTTCACGGTCAGAATCGGTTCAAAATTTCACAGATTATAGATAATTGAACATTAACAAACCCTGGAAAGTTTCGGATCTAAATACGGACTAAAAATGGACCAAATTAGCTTCCGAGTTGATTCCGCTTATTTAGACATTCTCTGATTTCGCTCATATGACCATCTAATTTCGCTTTTGTGGACATCAGAGACTCCTGATTTCGCTTATTGTGACATCAAGTGATTCTGCTTATTCGAACATCAAGGTTCCGCTTATACGAACATCAGATTTCGCTTATTTGTACACTCTGATTTTGCTCCAGTAAACAAGTTCTTTGTGATTTCGCTTTTGTGACCACCAAGAACTCTGATTCCGCTCTTGTGAACAAGTTCTGATTCCGCTCTTGTGAACAAGTTCTGATTCCGCTCTTGTGTCACACATAACTTGGGATTTCACTTTTGTGACATTTGTGCATCTAATTTCGCTCAAAGGGACAATAGTTGAGTTTTAAGAGAAAACGGATCGGGATTATTTGAAATATGGCAAAAATGTTTGATGAAAAGGAGAATTAGTTTATTGAAAGGTTAAATAGATATGGTTGGTATCTGACGGGTGGTCCACGGGACAACCCTTAAGTGTGTTAAAAGATAAGTTAATCCCCCATTTGATCATGTAATTGTCTTGAATTAGATGACTACGTTTGCTTGTGTTTCAGGTACATTTGGGGCTTAAAAGTGTGGAAATTAAGCTTCGAATAGGCACGACTTAATTAGAGGATTGAACACGGAGAATAAATGAAAAAAATAAAATTTTGGAATTGAAGAATTAAGAAGATAACATGATAGAGGATGAAATTACGAGAACGTAGGCGAAAACGGTGAAGAAAACGGAGTTGAAACGAGAAAGTTATGAAGAAAACAAAAATTGATTGCTGAAGCCTACCGTAACTTACGGTGGTACCGTAATTTACGGTAGACTCTGACAAAAATTGATGCCGTAACTCAGTTTAACTCCACCGTAAACCATTTTAAGCCACCGTAACTTACGGTGGTACCGTAATTTACGGTGGAGGCCAGCGTGAAACTTGTAACTCCCTCATTTAAGGTTGTTTATGGTGCCTTTTCATGATCTAATCATTCCCATTCGTTTTGTAACTCCTAAGGGGCGAATTTGGGGTGTTCTAAGGTGTTCTTGAGTGATCTAAACATGAAGACTTTGTTTTTGATTCCAATGGACAAAGGTTCGATTGTGATGATGGTTCATAACACTATGAGCGGCTAGGTTTGCTTGGTGATCGTCTCGGATGTAAGGTTTTATTTGTGACAATTATGCTTGTTCTTTAATTTCTGGAATATTAGACTGTGCATGTGTTGTTAGTTTATTATGGTGTTTGATTGGTTGTTTGTAAATTGTTGATGTATGTTTGATCATAGTTCTAAATCATACGTTCTTGGTGCCGTTGGCAATCGAGATATCATGGGAGGGATTAGGGTTGGATATGTGTTGATTGGTCATCGGGTAACAACCTCGCGTTCTAGGAATCCGAGTACTTAGTTCCCTTTCATCACAAACAATTGATCTTACATGAGCCATGTCTATGTGGTTCTTTCCAGTTGAACATGAACGTTAGTTGTCACTTAAAACCTGAAACTCGGGATGATCACTATCCTCTTATCTTGTTACAAAACTTAACCTTGATTTATAATCTAATTTAGTTTAATTCTAGATAATTAAAACCAATCAACCCAAACATTGAAATTTACATTTCTTGCAATTTAGATTAATCTAGTTAGTTAGACATACATTGAGATAACACATATTCCACAAACTCCCTGTGTTCGATACCCACTTACCGCTAGCTAATTAGTTGTAACTGGATTAAATTTGATTGTGACCACGACATCACGTCAAATTTTGGCGCCGTTGCCGGGGAGTAGTGCGCAACGTGTGTTATCTTGTGTATTAGTTTAAAAAAAATTAAAAGAAAAAAAAAATAAAAAATAAAAAAAAACCAAAAAGATTTCTTTTATGTTCATGATTTACACTTGGTAGTTGAGTTGTGTTGTGCAGGATGACAGGGCATTACACAAATTTCAGCTTATCTACGTGTAGATTGTGCGGGGGTCCACGACATCCATGTATTGGTTGCCACGAGGCTCACTACAGGAGGGCACATGGAAAACCGGTGTCTTATGTTTCACAGCTTCCACCTCCATCATACGTTGACGATTATGAATCAGAAATGGAGGATGACTATTATTCATATGGATACGATCGGGACGAGGAAGTTTATTATGAGGCAAGGATGGATAGTTTATGTTTTTGTTGCGGTCGCGATCACACTTATGATTATGATGTGTGCCCGGTGTATTCGGAAAACCCGAAATATTGGAATAAAAAGATGATGGAAGCGCGCATCTATAGATCGTATCAGGGATATCGACAATATCATCCCGAAGAATATTCTGAGCCCGAGGGTGTTTATGTTTATGAGACCGAGGAGGAAAAAGAGCTTGCTGTATTGGAAGTAACTTTGTCCAAACTCGAGCAATATTTAGCAACACCCAACTTGTCCAATGAAGACCGAATCAGCTGCTTAGTCTCTAAGTGTCATACTTTAAAATTGAAGATAGAGATAGAAGAACGCCTCTCACCATTACCTGACGATATTAGAGATTATTCTCACATGAAGGAGGAGGTTGTGGAGGATAATACCACACCAATGAGTCCTTTATCTGATGAAGAGTCACTTGTAGATCAGATGATGTGTGCAAATTATGAGGTAGAGCAGGCTGATGGGATGGATATGTGTACCGAACCTGTTCCCATATCAATGATTCAAATTAACAAGTGTGGGGAAGAGGGTTCGAGAAACAAGATGAGAAGGGTGAAACTACCAGACATTAAGGTATATGTCATGAAGTGGACTAGCAAAGCCCGCAGGAGCAGCTTTAACATGCCAAATAGACTGACAAATCTATGGAGATGGCATGTAAATTTCCGGGCATTTGTTGGAAATGCTGCGGGTAAGTGTGCATTAATACCACCATAACGCATATCAGGTATGGTCTGGCTGAAGACCTTTAAACTTAGCGCTCTCGGGAGGCAGCCCGAGGATGTAGAGTATTGTATTTGTGTTTTGTTTTGTTTTGTTTTGCTTTGTTTGGTTTTGTTTTGGTGTTGTGTTTGTGTTTTGGCAGGTTATTACGTTTCAACCCTCGCGGATGCAATGATTCAAGTGTGGGGATGTTTGGCAACATCCCTGTTGAGATATCGGCGAATCCAAGAGATGTTTATGAACCGGTCTGATTACCGCAGCTGCATCACTACCAACACTGCTGATTTACTAACCAGGTTGTGTCTTGTTCTCATTTTGTGCACCTTTGTATGTATTCATGTTTAAGTTTACGGTTGGGCGGTTGGGTGGTGTTTTGATGTGTTTGATGTGTTTATGGGTTGTGAAAGTTGGTGGTGTTTTTAGTTATATATATAAAAAACCAAAAAAAAAATTGTGGTTTGAGTTGAAGAGCTTTTGGGTGATGTTAAAGAGTTAAGCGATCAAATCTTCCCAAAACCGTACATTGGGGTCAATGTATCCCAAGTGTGGGGATGGGGAGAAATTTTGAGGTTTTTGAAAATTTTTAAATCAAGCTAAACAATGTGAGAATTTGAACACCGTGGATTAACCCCAAATGATGCACCGGCAACCCTTAATACCCTTTGTTCTTGGTGAGAGTTGAAGCCACACATGTAAATAAATAATACTTGTCTTGATGAGAGTGGCAACGGGTGGGGGTGCATTAGAACTTGTGCCTTAATACGGTTTGAGTCCTTAGTTGAATGTGAATGTAAAAAGGATAAGGGCAATTAGGTAGCCTCGTCTTGGTGAGTGCGAGTGTGGGATTTGGGGGGTTGGACCTCATAAGATATATATATGAGCATGGTTACGAGAGGGGTGGGGGTTTGGACATTTAGTTGCCCATTTTGTGCTTAAAGCCGATCATTTGTTACCCCTTACCTAGTTCCTCAAAAATTTACCCGACTTGACCCGGTCTTATAGTGTTAGTAGTTGTTATAGTGGTGTTTAGATTTGTTATGTTGAATGTTTCGTTGTTGCTATGTTATGTTTGCTATGTTGTTAAAAAAATATAAAAAAAAGAAAAGAAAAGAAAAGAAAAAGAAAAAAAAAACAATGAAAAAAAAATGAAAAAGAAGGATGTGTGAGTTATCTTGTATATAGTAGTTCTGTGTTATTTATTTCATTGTGTAATAAAAAGACCGGGTAAAGTCCTTCGTTACTACATATATATTCCATTTCCTACCCGTACACCTAGCCACGTTACAACCTTAAAGCCCCTTTGATTTGCATTCATGTTTGGCGCTTGTTAGGAGGAGGACCGATTTAGGTATAAGCATATAGTTGTGCAATCACCCATTTGCCTTTTGTGTGTCTAGCTCACAATTGCTAGTGCTTACTTGTTGCCGAGAGGAGAGATATAGAGAGGGGTGTGTTATTTTGGGTGTTAAGAAAGGGTTAGTAAAAGGACTACATGTTTATGCTTGGTTTACGTTGATCACTTGTGAACTTGGAAATGGTTTTTGATGGGTTGCTTGGGGGCAAGCAACGGTTAAGTGTGGGGATGTGACGGGTGGTCCACGGGACAACCCTTAAGTGTGTTAAAAGATAAGTTAATCCCCCATTTGATCATGTAATTGTCTTGAATTAGATGACTACGTTTGCTTGTGTTTCAGGTACATTTGGGGCTTAAAAGTGTGGAAATTAAGCTTCGAATAGGCACGACTTAATTAGAGGATTGAACACGGAGAATAAATGAAAAAAATAAAATTTTGGAATTGAAGAATTAAGAAGATAACATGATAGAGGATGAAATTACGAGAACGTAGGCGAAAACGGTGAAGAAAACGGAGTTGAAACGAGAAAGTTATGAAGAAAACAAAAATTGATTGCTGAAGCCTACCGTAACTTACGGTGGTACCGTAATTTACGGTAGACTCTGACAAAAATTGATGCCGTAACTCAGTTTAACTCCACCGTAAACCATTTTAAGCCACCGTAACTTACGGTGGTACCGTAATTTACGGTGGAGGCCAGCGTGAAACTTGTAACTCCCTCATTTAAGGTTGTTTATGGTGCCTTTTCATGATCTAATCATTCCCATTCGTTTTGTAACTCCTAAGGGGCGAATTTGGGGTGTTCTAAGGTGTTCTTGAGTGATCTAAACATGAAGACTTTGTTTTTGATTCCAATGGACAAAGGTTCGATTGTGATGATGGTTCATAACACTATGAGCGGCTAGGTTTGCTTGGTGATCGTCTCGGATGTAAGGTTTTATTTGTGACAATTATGCTTGTTCTTTAATTTCTGGAATATTAGACTGTGCATGTGTTGTTAGTTTATTATGGTGTTTGATTGGTTGTTTGTAAATTGTTGATGTATGTTTGATCATAGTTCTAAATCATACGTTCTTGGTGCCGTTGGCAATCGAGATATCATGGGAGGGATTAGGGTTGGATATGTGTTGATTGGTCATCGGGTAACAACCTCGCGTTCTAGGAATCCGAGTACTTAGTTCCCTTTCATCACAAACAATTGATCTTACATGAGCCATGTCTATGTGGTTCTTTCCAGTTGAACATGAACGTTAGTTGTCACTTAAAACCTGAAACTCGGGATGATCACTATCCTCTTATCTTGTTACAAAACTTAACCTTGATTTATAATCTAATTTAGTTTAATTCTAGATAATTAAAACCAATCAACCCAAACATTAAAATTTACATTTCTTGTAATTTAGATTAATCTAGTTAGTTAGACATACATTGAGATAACACATATTCCACAAACTCCCTGTGTTCGATACCCACTTACCGCTAGCTAATTAGTTGTAACTGGATTAAATTTGATTGTGACCACGACATCACGTCAGTATCAAATGAGCGGATATGAACAAGATGATAAGAAGATTTGGATTCTTAGACTTGAAAGATTTGTATGTCAAAAGGATGAGACCGTGAAAGAGATGGAAAGGAGATTTGATTACTTGATGGACAAGTTAAAATTGTTTGGAATAAAATTGACAGATACTGAAAAGATATCAAAGTTTGCAGATGCTTTACCTGCTGAATGGGATGATGTTTTAAAGAAATTAAAACAAGAGCCTAAATTTTCAAAATTACATCTATCTGATTTCATCAATAAACTTCAAAAGCATAGTTATGAAAATTCTGATAAGAAGAAAATATTGATGAATAAAATCAAAGGGAATCTAGATGAATTGAATTTGGGAAATCTTGATAAAATCAATTTGGATGTAATTACTGAAATTGATAGGAGAATATGTATGTGTTTCGCTGCAAAACATAACATGAAATATGACTTTAAAAGGGGATGTTATATTGATGCAAATTTAAATCCTCTTGATTTTGTTAAAATTGTTTGTGCAGGAACATATAAAACAGAGACAATGGAAATACCAAAGAATGTAGAATCTATGAAGAATGAATTTTCAAATTCTAAATTAGTGTGCTCCAAATGTGACAACTTTAAGACTGACAATGACAAACTATTGAAGGATGCGGAAAGTTTGACATTGGAAATCAAGAAGTTGAAAGATGAGAAGCAATTTGATATTAAACAGATTCTGGATTTACAGGGAAATTGTGAAAAGATGAAAGCTGAAAATGACAAACTGTTAAGTAATTTGAACAGTTTGACATCTGAAAACAAGGTTTTGAGAGAGAAAGAAAAAGACTTTGAAAGCAAAAAGAAATCTTCAGAAGATGAGGATTTCTGGGTAAAACTGGAAAACAAGAATTTGAAAGCAAATGAAACAAAATTTCAAGAACAGCTAAAAGTTTTGGAAAATGAAAAATCTGTTCTTGAAAACATGAAGAATGAAAATGAAAAATCAATCAAGTTTCATCTTGAAAGAGTATCTCAGCTTGAAAATGAAGCTGAGAATTCAAGAAACAAGATTGATGAGCTTGAAAAGAAATTGAAAGGTTTTGTGACTTTATCTGAGTTCCCCTGTCCAAAACCGATCAATTCTGTTCCAATAAGTGACAATGTCACAAACTTTGACAATGTCAAAGTTGAAGATTGTGATGAGAAATCTGATGATGAAAATGAAAATATTGAAAAAAAAAATTGTTTTTGAAATTAAAAGAAAAATTTCAGAAAACTGTTCTACGATCGACTGAAAAGGGAGAATGCTCTAAGCAAAAACCTTTGAAGAAGAAAGTGGAACAGAAACAAAAAATTAAAAATGAGAAAAATGTTCAAAAAGATAATAAAAGTTCATCAGATCGATCATCCAATCAAAATCAAAAATTACAAAAAGTAAAAAATGATAATTCAAAAATTGTTGGTAATAAGTGGTGCAGGTTTGACCACAATGCTCAAAAGCCAAATCCAGCAAACATGAGGAAGGAATATCACCAAGCCAAACAATGCTATGATTTGAGCATTTGGGCTGAAAATGGTGATTGGTACGATAACAGAGTGTGTTACCGATGTGGTTATCAAGGACACATTGCTGTTAACTGCCAAGGTTGGAGTTATGAGACGAGGAGATGCTTTAACTGTCAAATTAGAGGTCACATTGCCAGAGATTGCCCAAGGAGATCGAATGACAGATTGAGGGCTAATTCTCAAAAATTGGCAAAGATTCCAGTCAATGTCAAGCCCCATGAACAGAAGGTTCTAAAACCTAAAGTTCAAGAACAGACAATTCAAGAAACGAAAGTGAAACTTTCTCAGGGGCAGAAAGACAGACTGAGGAAGAAGAGAAAGAAGGCTAGAGAGTATCTAGAGAAAATCTTGTTCTCGGGTTCACCGGATAGATCGAATAAGAGTTCTGATGAATCAACTCCTTCAACTGCAAAGTCAAGCAAGACAAATTCATCAGATACAAATCTGAGGACGAAAAAGGAAAAGAAGAAGGTGAAAATTGGTGGCAATGAATTTGTTTCTTCGGAAACAAAGGAGCCACATGTAGGCGATGAATCTGGCTCATCAAAGTTAGACAAGCCACATTCAGGCAATGAATCTGGTGTGGTAAAGCTAGAGGAGCCATGTGTTGAGGTAAAAGTTGAGAATTCTGGTCTAACAATGGATGATGAAAATTTTCCACCATTGTTGAACAAGAATTCAAAATCACCCAAGGACAGTCAGGGTTGGGTGAATCTGTTTAAATGAAAAACCTGACTTGTCGGAGTTCCCAGGTTGGTAAGCGTGGAACATGAATCGGCACATTTCTTGAGAAATTTCACTCTGGTGATTTTTCGTCTTACTTGTGGTAAATCAGGGACATTAAGTTGTACTTGATTTTCTACAAGTGATGTTTGAGATTTAAAACTGAAATTGTAAAATCTGTCATGTGTTTGAAGAAAACAATGTGAAGAAGTGACCCCGAACCTACAAATGGTTGGTAAACAAACTAATTTTTCAGGAAAAACCATTTTGATTAAAACAAACTTAAGTGTTTTGAGATCATAATGGGAAAAATAGTTTGTTGTGAGGGGGAGTTCTAATTGTTTATGCCAGGTGGATGGAGAATTGAAGTAATTCTCATCATGTTGTCACATTTCTTGTACAGTTGGTTTTCAAATTTTCCTAGAAAATCAAAATTGAGACATATTTTGATTTTAGGGGGAGTAAAAATTTTAAAAAATTAGAAAATTTGAAAATGTCAAAAACATTGAAAAAATGAAAAAATGAGTTTTGTTGTCAAAAAGAGGAAATGATAGTAGATCAGTTGGACTGTCACATCATGCTAAAGAAATGGAGAGATAAAATGTGATAAACGGTCTCACTAACGATGTGACAATAGGCTCAGCTAGACTAGTAGATTTGCGATAACGATACAAACCTAAATGAAAAAGCCTAGTTCTAGTGGGAAACATGATCAAAAGCATAGTACTTAGTTTTGTCCTTCTTGATTGTGTGCCTACTCAGTAATCGCTGATTGTCGAAAGACATAAAACTGGTTAAGTTTGTGAACTTTCACAACTTTGCTAAAAAGTCGCTGTGATTGTGCATTTCATTTTGCAAAGATTTAAACTTGTTTTATTTCTTTATTTTGTTTAAGCATCGGACATCCTCTGCGTATACGTAAGTATCGACCTGGATGTTGTTGCCTAAACGTTCTGCTTTATTTTCTTTGGTGTTTCGTTTAAGCTTTGGACCTCCTCTGCGTATACGGAAGTATCGACCTGGTGGTTAAAGCCTAAACAACTTCAACTTATTTTTATTTTCTTATTTTGTTTAAACATTGGACTTTCTCTGCGTATACGGAAGTATCGACCTGATTGTTAATGTTTAAACATTCTGCTTTGTTTTCGCACAAATCACAGTTGATAAAAGTTTAAAGGCATTAGTTGAGTCAGTGTATTGCATGATGAGGGGATATGCTGAGATCGTGGGGTCCATTAGAATTGTGTGCAAAATTAATATACTTAAACGTATCGGTAAGCATGTCGAAAGTTTTTAGTTTGAGTTTAAGTGGATAACAATATCGTCAATCAACGTGAATCGTTTAGAGCTTAAAATGTTTAAAGCTTAACGGTGCTTTTGATTTGTCTAAAAACTGATCTGATCTTCTTTCACAAACTCACAAAAATATGTTTTGTATATATTTCACTAGGTTATAACCCGGGAATACTCCCGGGTTGTTAATCTATCTTTCTAAACAAATAAATATATACATATATATTAATAAACGATAAATTGTATGATGAATAGGGTGTATGAATAAATGATAAAACGGTCTGTGGCTGATTATATGAATGTATATCATAACAAAAACTGCATTGTAAGTCGAAACAATTATCGATAAAGTTTGAACAGTTAATAATGTGAAAATTGTGTTATCCATTAAAAGAAACACTAATAGTAAACTAACATATGATAAGATGTAATAACTTTAAATCCAAATATGTATTGATAGAAATCAATTTTAATTGTTTCCTTATAATTTGTTACAATTATGTGGAACATTCCAAAAATATCATATCAATACGAAAATAAAACCATTCTTGAAGAATGATAATAAAAGTCAAATGTTAATTAATTTTAAAAATTAGAGAAAACTTTCAAAATCGACAATATATTTACTTTTTATTTATTAATTTATTTATTATTTAGGTTATATGGTAACAAAAACTGCATTTCACACTAACCACATCATAAGCATATCAACAACATATACATATTAGAAAAATACTTGTCTAACAAACCATCAGTACTATCCCAAAGTTTCAAAACAAACCAACCATAAAACCACATTTAATATTCATGCTTAACCATCTAAAATAAACATAATAACCAACATTCACGAACCGCCTCTTTTCTTTGTGATCTTGGGTACGACTTTGGTCAACATCAAACGCTGAGAAGACTTGACGTATGTAAAGAAAAGGGTGGAGCCGATCTCAATAAGCCATTTACCAAAAACTGCGTGTATGGCTAATGAGATAAATCTATATGATAACAAAAACTGCATTTGACGTCGAAACAATTAACAACCAAGTTTTGACAGTAAATAATGTCAAAGTTGTGTTATCCATTAACATGAACACTAAGACTAAAGTATCAACTTTCATACAATAGAGTGTTATTTACTTACTATTTGTTCAAAAGGTAAACGAAACACACTAACCACATCATCAGCATATAACCAACATATACATACTACCAAAAGAGTTTACTAACCAACCATCCGTACTATCCCTAAGTAACAAAACAAACCAACCAAAAACCATATTTAATATTAATGCTTAACCATCTAACATAAACATAATAACCAACATTAAGGCACGGCGTCTTTTCTTTGTGATCTTGTGTACGACTTTCGTCAACATCAAACACTGAGAAGATTTGACGTACGAAAAGAAAAGAGTGGCGTCGAACTTGATGTGATTCAATTTCAAGAAAGCTGGCCACTTTTTAAAACCATACCTGAACCCCTTCCCAGACTTCTCGGCTCTAGTGCACAACTTAGTGAGTTCAAATTTTTCGTTCTGAACTGTAACATGGTGCAAGTTGTCAATAGAAAGACACAAATGGATTGAAACATCAGTCGGGAAACGCTGAGAAAAAAAAACAAAAGGATTAATTATCTGATTCATTAATAAGTTATGTATCTTGTATTATAAAATTTTAAGGAAAAAAATCATATTATAAAGTTTACCAGTCTGCTTCCTGCTTTCTTTGTAAACTCAATTACATCAGTTTTCTTGAACTTTTTCGATGTAGAGCATTTACGGTCAACATCATGAGCTTTGGAAGTCAAGGAACTGAATGCCTTACGCTTTGGTTTAGCCTAAAGAATTTCATAGAAAACAATAAGTGTAAAAATTATATAGATATGTAAACTTTTGTTATATAAAATATATTAATAAGAAAAAAGTGTACAACAATACGATACATGCTTGTTTAAATAATCAGAGATACTTTAATGGTAGAATACTTACATGTTTGTTTTCAGCAAAACTGATTTCTTGAAGGACCATACAATCATCAACTTTCAGAAACTTAGAACGTGTACCATAAGGCATATGAGACGTGGATGTCAAGGATCTGGATACCTTATCCTTTGGTTTAGCCTAAATAATTGAAAACAAACAATAAGTGTAAAAATTTTACAGAAATGTAAAGTCTTGATATATAAAGTTTAAGTCAACATTATATGTAATCGTATAAATGACACGATAAAGTTTTATAAAAAAATGAATATTGAAAACAAACATTAAATAAGTATTAAATTAACATATTAAAATGAAAAATATATTTATTCATTAAAAGGATTATATATTTGTAAAGTCAGTTAGTATGGAGGAAATAAATTTGTTTATATAAAAAAATATGGAAAACAAAGACACCTAATAGAATAAAAAGTATATTATATGTATTGAAAATAAGTATTAAATTAAGTTAGTATATAACAAACCACCATTGGAGATACAGTCTCGTGACCAAATACAATCTTTGCCTTCCTCATCTATCAGACTCAGATTGCCATTACTTCAAAATTTAAATTTAAAATAATGATTGACTTCAAAATTTAAAATTTAAAATCTGAAAATCAAATCACTAATATCCAATCCCGTAAATCAAGCAAACTTATTAGAAAAGTCTAACCTTTCAAATTTAAATTCAATTTACAGATTCAAAATTTAAAATCAAACACATTAATGGCAAACTTTCAAATCTAATAAGTTCTGTTCAAACTTATTTGTCTACAATCAACAAAATCTCATATAACCAGCAATTTCATGCACAATCAAAGGTGTCACAATCAAACACAGACATAATTCAATCTACACATCTCTCATAACACAATCTCTAACATCACTAACCTGTAGCAATAATTCAAAACCCTAACTAATGTGTTGTGCACTCACTAATATCTGCTACACATGTCTCACTTATTCATCTTCACAACTTCAAACACATCTTATCTAATACCTTATGCCAATCAACAAAATCTCATACATCAATCAACAATACAATGCACAATCAAAGACCTCACAATCAATTTCAAACATCAATCAATATACAAAATTTCTCAAGGCACAAATTTTAATATCACTAACCTAATGCGCTACTACTCAATAATGTGTCGGTGCCATGAAAAAACATCATAACCTTAACTAATGTGTTAACTTACCAAGGCTCAAGGCTGTATATTTTCCCAATGTTGTTTGTCCGACGCATCGTCACAAATCTAACAACCGAGTCAATCAAATTATTAGTTAAAACCCAATAAACAAAGTATACTAATATCCAATCCGTAAATCAAGCAAACTTATTAGGAAAGACTAACTTTTCAAATATAAATTCAATTTACAGATTCGAAATTTAAAATCAAACACATTAATGGCAAACTTTCAAATTTAAATTTAACATAATAATTGACTTCGAAATTGAAAATTTAAAATCAAACACAATAATGGTTTATTTCAAAATTTAAATTTAGAATAATGATTAACTTCAAAATTTAAAATTTAAAATTTAAAATCTGAAAATCAAATCACTAATATCTAATCCCGTAAATCAAGCAAACTTATTAGGAAAGTCTAACCTTACCAAGCAAAACCAACCGACATTGTACCAATTTACAGCAATAGGAAGCATATCTCTGTCCAACATAGTTGCAGCCAAAAAACTCCGGACCATCCAAAATAAACTCCTAATGAATCAAAGTAACCATTGTTTAAAAAAAATATAACTGTAATCTATTTATAGAAACAAAGTCTATTTACAGAAACCGAATCATAATTTCGAATACAAAAATCATCTTTAACAACACTAATCTATTTATAGAAACAAAAACAGATTTAAAAAGAAATTAAAGATATCTTTAAATAATTAAAAACTAATTAAATACAAAAATTATAACTAAAATACAAAAAATTATAACTCACAAAACAGTGCAAGATATACCTTTTCTTCAACTTCTCATAGGAACCCATTCAATAGTTCCTTGTAGGGGAAGGAGTCTGAAAGAAGCTCTTCACCTAAAATTACAAAACACAAAAAGTTTGTGAGATATGCAACTCGAGTACAAAAACAATAGTCAAAGACTCGAAGCATCCCTAAAATTACAAATAATATAGTCAAAGCATCTCATAAAAAAACATCAAGATTTCAAAGCATACAAAATTTAAAATCAAACACAATAATGGTTTACTTCAAAATTTAAATTTAAAATAATGATTGACTTCAAAATTTAAAATTTAAAATCTGAAAATCAAATCACTAATATCCAATCCCGTAAATCAAGAAAACTTATTAGGAAAGTCTAACCTTTCAATTTAAATTCAATTTACAGATTCGAAATTTAAAATGAAACACATTAATGGAAAACTTTTAAATTTAAAATTTAAATAGAAACCTTAATTCCGGAAAAATTATCATACTAAAAATAAATCACTAAAATTTAAATTTGAGGTTTCAAAAAAAAAAAAAAATCATTAACGAAATTTAAAATTGCTCAAAATTTAAAATTTGAATTCCGGAAATAGAAATAGAAACCCTAATTCCAGAAAATTATATCACTAACATCCAATGCCATAAATTTAAAATTTAAAATAGAAACCTTAAAATTTAAAATTTAAAATTTGAATTCTGAAAATTATATCACTAACATCCAATGCCATAAATTATCATACTAAATATAAATCACCATTTATTTGCTATAAGTTTAAAACAAAATAAAAAAAAGATAAATATCAGTTTACTTAAAATATGATTAGTAATTAGAATACACATAAACGTACCAAAAATATCGGGTCATCTTCATCAATAAGTTTTAAAAATGAAGGACTGTTGTGCAAGGGATGCATATCTGAAAAATATATATGAAGGTTTTTAAAAAAATAAAACGGTAAAGTATTTATAGAAAAACAATCAATATTCCTAAATCAACAATCAATAAGCTTTAAAAGATAATTTAATCAATTGAGAAACTTCCAAATCCAAAAATAAAAAGTAACGGTTTAAAAAAAATAAAAAATATTTATTTTTTAGAAACAAAATCAATATTCCGAAGACAAAAACATTATACCGGATGAAAAAATATCAGACCACTGTAAATCTTCATCAACACAATCAAAAAACATCGGACACAATCAAAACATATCATCATCAACAACAAACTAAAAGACTGTAAATAACAATATGAGTAACAGGAGAACAAAATCAAAACATCAACAAAATATCATTTCATATGATTGGAATCGGATAATGCAAAATCATCATCAACAAACAACGAAAAAAAAAAGAAAATTAAACAATAAGCATCTGCGGAGAAGGAGATGAAGAACAAATTTTTTATAGATTGTTGATTAAACTTACATATAACAGGTTCGATCAACAAAAAAAAAAACATAAAAATCATCAAAAATTCACATTAAACATTTACAATAAATAACAATCTAATATAAATTACATACCTGCAAAGTATGTGGAACGATCTACAAACAAATAACAACGAAAATGATTAAGATCTGTCGAATGGGTTTTGAACAAAAAAAAGTTCCTATAAGATCTAATAACATAAATAAACAGTATAAGATCTAATTACAGATGAAACCGTAGATGAGCTTTAGGGTTTGTAAAATTGAATGTGGATGAAAGATGATTGAATAACAAAATTGAGAGAAGAAACTAACCATATTGTGAAGAACTTTTGACGATTTCTCCGGTCGATTAGGGTTTTGACGGATACGAAAGGCCACAAGCAAACCCTAGATATGACAAAACACATCGTAAATCATTATTAAACAGCAAACAAATCAATCTCTTCAAATCTGGAAACATGAAACAAATAGCATTTACATGAAGATGAAGAAAGCATCAAAACATTGTCGTCCTTATGAATCTCATCTGAATATGTAAGATAGTTGATGAAATCGAAAAAAATCAAAGATGTATTAGATTAACAATACGAAAACAAAGAAGGAATGGCATAATAACATACCTAAGGACGATGAATCTCTGAAAAACGAAGAAGCAGATTTAGGAAATGGTATGTAGGGTTTGTGAAAAGTGAGGTTATGAGATATGGTGGTCTGGTAAAGATGATATATAGGATCCGTTTTTTAATATTGGGTGACCCGAATCATAGCCGGATCACGCCACTTTTTTGTTAAAATCGTGAATGATGAAGGCATTTGAGAATTCCCTCCTAAACTCAAAAATATAAGTTGCCACATCAGCAAAAATGTCCCAAATCCCATGCCACCTAGCCCAAATCACATCTCATTTATATATATATATAGATTTCTACATTTAATTTCTGTTATTGCATTTATGTTTCATTTTTTTTTGAAAAATCCAAAAAGATTTTCGACAACTGATGTTGAAAAGATGATATTCAAAATCTCAAAGGCTAAACAAGATGAACAATTGGGTTGGATAATTGGTTTGAAAAGTTGAATCTAAATTTGGAATGTTTCAAATTTTTTTAAATCAATTTTAAATGAAAATGATTCTCAAAGGTTAGTTGATTCATTAAATTGAATCACAATATTGTTTGTTATAATTGTGTGTTTGAGTTGTGTAGGTTTCTGATCCTGTTGCTACAAAAGCCAGGAGATGCATCAGAATCTAAGGAGAGCTTAAACTGAAAAAGCCAGGATTTGATTTCAATGGTAATAACAAATTCCAGACAGCGATCCCAGCTTGATGATAGGGGGAGTCTGATGAGAGTTAGAGCCAGAGAAAGATCCGGGTACATGATTCCAGGAAAAGTTCCTGAAGAAGACCGATCAAAATTGAAGAATTGTCATGTTGAAGACTCTCACTGAAGATTCCGTCAACATTCAAGGGGGAGTCTGTTGGTGCAGTTGTCTGTCGACTACATCTTCCATCGAGTCTAGTGTTGTATAGGTTAGATATGGCACGAAATCCAAGAAACATGTATTAGAAGTGATTTCACTTATGTGTCATAGTGATGATTTCTCTTTTGTGTCAATCAGGTGATTCCACTTATGTGTCATGTACGAAAGAGTGGAATCTGATTCAGCTTATGTGTCATGTACATAAGAGTGGAATCATGTCATCTATAAATAGGTCATTAGAGCGAAATCATAAAGTAGTTAGGTTGAGGTCTTGTATGTTACGACGAAACCATGCCAAATCGTCTCCAGAGCTTGTAAACTGTTAGAAGATCAATAAACTGAGACAAATTAGTGAAATCAAGCTAAACAAAGACTGAATCAATGAATTCCGCCTCTGATTCAGTCTGAGCACTCTTCTGATCGACTCGTCAGGTCGTATAACGTTCCTACAATAACCCTACAAGATGTTTATAACCTTAAACGAATAAATCATGGATCATACGTAGCTAATTGTGAAAGAAAGTGAGAAATTACAAACTACAGGGGTTAAATGTGTCAACATGTTTAAGATATACCTCTGAGTGACCTGTTAGCAAACCCGAAGCTTTGTAACGATTAATTATGCTCATGAGAATATGTGATAGAAATTTCACAAAGTTTCGTTAACGTATGAGAAAGTTATGATAAAATTCGTGTGTGAGGGTTAGAATCGTCAACATTGAAATTTAGGGCTTTTCGGGTGATCACAAAGTTACCCAAGGACTTGACAAAGATGGTATAAGTCTTGAAGCCCTTAGAATTTATTTTAGAAGGCTCAATGTGCAAAACAAGAGGTGAAAGCGACGTTTAGAAGGACCAAAGGACCAAACAACAAATAATAAAAATTGTTTGCAAGTCAGACGGGGCTAGGCGGCCCGCGTAAGGCCCTACGCGGCCCGCGAGACCTGCCCAGCGACAGAAAGAAACAGGCAGCTGCCTGTTGATGTTTTAACCGACTCCAAATGCCATTTTCGAATACCATGGGCAGCCTAAGATGGTTTTTAGCCCTTAGGACACTTGTTGGTGATATGGGAACCTTGCTAGACTTGCATGGCAACAATCTAAGGTGATTGCAATCACTATATAAGGTTCATAAGTTTGCAAACATTCTTGCATTCACTTCTGAGCATTTGAGGAGCACAAGAGCAGAACCAAGACCTTTCTAATCATCCATTAGACACTTGTAAGTATGCCTAACCTTCTCTATTTCAGTTTTGCTTTGTATTTAGCTTAAAAGTCAAACCGTCGTAATTAATGGTTGACTTCGAGATTAGTTATAAATGGCTCAGTCAAATCTCGAATTAAAAGTACCTTTAAGTAGGTAATTATATGGGTAATAAACCCCTAAGAGGGCACTCACTGATTCCCATCCTAACTAGGTCGTTTGTCGAGTCAAAGATGGCTAGAAAAAGTCAACAGAAATGTAATCTTTCGTTTAACGCATGATTAACAATGTAAAAGGCGTGTAACCTATTTTATCATTCATATAACTTGATAATAAGCATAAGAACTTGTCTAAGCTTGTTTGATTCGACAACTTTCTGTTTTGAACCGATTCGGAACCGAAAGACGCAAAAGTTTGACTTTTGCTTTGACCTCAGTTCTGACCCGGTCTTGATAGGTTTAGACATGCCTTAAAGTTCCATTAGGACCTAGTTACATGTTGATATAACCCTCTGCGTTTATACCACTTGAACCCTCGATTGTCTGACGTTTCCGTTGAATGCTTAAATATTGACCATAATGCCCTTATGTCCATAAAACGAGAATTTTGGAAATATGAAAGTACAATCATCTTAGTTACTGATTATTAAACATGGCTGTAAATTTTTACATCAGTTAGACATATAGATTAGGAGTTATGCTCAATGACGTATTTAGAACGCTTCTTAGTGATTAAAAGGCGTCATTAGCATAAAGCCTATCTAAACCCAAGTTAAATAAAAATGTTTATGCCACGTGCATCCAAATCAATTTTCAATCATTTTCCAAAATGAGTCAGTTGATTGTATTTACCAGTGTAAACTGACGTATTTTCCCAAAAAGATTAAATGCAGGTACTATGCGTAATTGGCTGGGATTTCTCCTTGGCATCATTAGAAGTCTCGCAAGCTTAAGATGCCTGAAGTCTGTTGAACTATTGTTTCATTTTGTTT
This sequence comes from Helianthus tuberosus, assembly GCA_030545235.1. Classification (NCBI taxonomy): domain Eukaryota; kingdom Viridiplantae; phylum Streptophyta; class Magnoliopsida; order Asterales; family Asteraceae; genus Helianthus; species Helianthus tuberosus. The sequence goes on along the minus strand of CM060439.1, from coordinate 51,282,914 downwards.
CCGATCCATCTGTGGATAAACTTCCGAATATTGTGACATTGATATTACAATATTAAATTAGGTTGTAATATATCTTTAAATTTGCTTCCGCTGTGCATATTAATATTGTGTTGTTTGACTAATACGTTGCCAACCATGACGTCACGATACTCCCCACCGGGCCCACCGGTGACACGTGGAAATCGGGGTGTGACAATGACCGTGTCCCGGATATCCCTGGCATCATTTTACGAAATGGCCACGACCTAAGCACGGGGCGTAGGCGTACGCCCATCGGTGTCTCATATACATAATGTGGTGTGTCTATTGATCTTTAACCCGGCTCGACCCGGGCTACTGAACGCATAAGGAACATGTAAATCCTTTACAAGCATTATATTCAAATAATTATCCCAAGTTATAAAATATTATTTGTGCCTTGTGCCTTAAATGCATTTTCTTAAACTCTTTTCAAAATGAGTCGGTTGATTGTATTTACCAGTGTAAACTGACGTATTTTCTCAAAAAGGTTAAGTGCAGGTACTACGCGTAATAGGCTGGCTTTTCTTCTAGCATCCACAATAAGTCTCGCAAGCTTGGATGTCATAGACTGTTGAACACTGTTTCCTGTTATTCTGATCTACCTGTGGATTTATATTCAACTATTTGTGATACTTAATATTACAATATTGTTTGGTTGAAATGAATCTATACTTTGCTTCCGCTGTGCATTTAAATATTGTGTTGTTTGACTAATATGTTGCCAACCACGTCACGATACTCCCCCACCGGGCCCACCGGTGACATGTGGAAATCGGGTTGTGACAGTTTAGGGATCCAAATTCGATCCAGAAAGTGGAATATCCCATTTGACTTATTCACAAGCTGGGCTCCATCGTGGTAGATTCTTTCCTTCTTCAAGGTGCGCTCTTTAAAACAGGCATGCTGGGCTTCGCGGATGAGGGTTTCGAGATCGTATTGGGCTTGGACGTTACGAATGCTGAGCAAATAACTCCGTCTGCTGAGAGCGTCGGCAATGACATTTGCTTTTCCTGGGTGATAACGAATCTCACAGTCGTAATCGTTGAGAAGTTCTACCCATCGGCGTTGACGCATATTAAGTTCCTTCTGGTCAAAGATGTGTTGTAGGCTCCTATGATCGGTGAAGATCGTACACTTTGTACCATATAGGTAGTGTCTCCAAATCTTTAACGCAAAAACAACTGCGCCTAGCTCGAGATCATGGTTTGTATAGTTCTTTTCGTGGACTTTGAGCTGACGAGATGCGTTAGCTATAACCTTATCCCATTGCATGAGAACACAACTAAGACCAAGGTTGGAAGCATCACAATAGACAATGAAGTCGTCGTTTCCGTCGCGCAATGAGAGGACAGGAGCATTGCAAAGCATGTGCTTGAGGGTTTGGAAGGCAGACTCTTGTTCGGTTCCCCAAACAAAAGGCTTGTCTTTAGGCTTAAGAGCGGTAAGCGGCACAGCGATCTTTGAGAATCCTTCGATAAAACGTCGATATAAAACGCCGATAATAGCCCGCCAATCCGAGGAAAGAACGGACTTCAGAAGGGTTCTTGGGTGTAATCCAACTCTTGACTGCTTCAATTTTCGCGGGATCGACGTGAATACCTTGACTATTGACAATGTGACCAAGAAACTGAACCTCCTCCAGCCAAAATTCACACTTGGAGAACTTGGCATAGAGTCGATTCCCCTGGAGTAGCTCGAGAACCAAACGTAGATGTTGCGCGTGTTCGGCCTTCGACTTGGAATAGATCAAGACATCGTCGATGAACACGATGATGAAACGGTGGAGATATGGTTTACACACGCGATTCATCAGATCCATGAAAACCGCGGGTGCGTTGGTTAAACCGAAAGGCATAACAACGAATTTATAATGGCCATAACGGGTGCGAAACGCGGTTTTGGGTATATCCTCCTCTTGAATGCGTAACTGGTGATAGCCTAAGCGTAGATCGATCTTCGAGAAGCATGTTGCACCTTGTAGCTGATCAAACAAATCAACAATGCGAGGCAGGGGATAGCAGTTCTTGATAGTTAGCTTATTCAATTCCCGGTAGTCGATGCACATCCTGAAAGACCCATCCTTCTTTTTGACGAAAAGGACTGGCGTGCCCCAAGGAGAGGTGCTCGGGCTAATAAAGCCTTTCTCAAGTAATTCCTGAAGCTGACTCGAGAGTTCACGCATTTCGGATGGTGCGAGTCGGTAAGGAGCTTTGGCAACAGGGTTGGCTCCAGGAATGAGGTCGATACGGAAGTCGATATCACGACTTGGCGGAAGACCGGGAAGATCTTCAGGGAACACATTAGGAAATTCATGAACCACAGGAACGTCTTTCACTTTTGTCTGTCTTTCCTTTCTTTTCCTTCTCCGCTACTACAATGTTAGCCAAGAAAGCTCTGTATTCCTTGCGGAGATACTTGCTAGCTTGGACACATGACATGAGTTTGAGACCTTTCGAAGCAGTTTCACCATAGACACACAATAAATCACCATTCGCGAGCGAGAATCGAATCATCTTATCGAAGCACACAACTTCAGCATGGTTTTCTCGAAGAAAGTCCATGCCTACTATGATGTCAAAACTTCCGAGTTGCATCGGAATGAGGTCGATTGGGAAGATGTGATTGTTGAGCTCAAGAGTACAATCACGGAGAACAGAATTAACGGCGACAGTTCTTCCGGTGGCGACTTCAACATCGAACGTCGAGGGGAGATGGGAGCGCTTACGACTAAGAAGCTTCTCGAATTCAAACGACACAAAGCAGTTATTGGCTCCAGTATCAAACAAACATGAAGCATAAATACCATTCACAAGGAACGTACCATTGACCACGTTGTTGTCAGCCTGGGCTTGGCGCACATTGATGTTGAAAGTTTTGGCGCATGCGGCTTGCTGTTGTTGTTGAGGCTGTTGCTGCTGGTGAGGCTGCTACTGCTGGGGCTCTTGTTTCGCAACCCTGTTTGGGCACATGTTCGCAAAGTGGTTTGGATCACCACATGCGAAGCAGACTCGGGCGTTGACCGCGGGTGCCTGAGCCGCTTGTTGGCCTTGTGGGGCTGGGAGCAGAGCTTGATGAGCAGTGGCTTGAGCTAGTGCTTGACGAGGACCAGTACGGCAGTTAGCAGTGAAGTGGCCGTACATATTGCAGTGAGCGCAGAAACGGCAGGCGAGACCCACCGGGTGATGATAGGTGCATGTTGGGCAGGCAGGGTGAGGGCTTGTGTATGCACGCTTTGCAGTTCATAGGTAACTGGTGCTGGGCGGTGCTGAGACTATGGCTGAGCTGGTACGGCTTGAAGTGTAGCAGCATTGGTAGTGGCAGCACAGTTCTTGTTGCTGGAGCTGCTGTTGCTGTTCTTCTTCTTGCGGCGTGAGGACTTTGACGATTGAGCGGCGGCGATTTCAGCGGTTGGTGCGGTGGTGACTTGGTGCATGTTCTTTGGTGTTTTATCCCAAAAACCAGCTTTTACCCGCTTGTCGTTGATTTCGGCGGCAAGCAAGTAAGTTTCTTCGATCGTTGCTGTCTTTGCGGCATGCACAAAATCCGCAACACAGTCGGGTAAAGCTCGGATGTACTTCTTGATTGCCATGTCGGGAGTCTTCACTTGATCGGGACAGATGATGCTGAGCTGCTTAAAGCGAGCAGTCGGGGCAGCGTTGTCACCTTCCTTCTGCTTAATGTGCCAGAACTCGTCTTCCAGCTTCTGGCGCTCATGGGGAGGGCAGAACTCTTCGAGCATAACGTTCTTCAACTCGTCCCATGACAGACCGTAAGCTGCATCATTTCCGCGCTTGTTCCTTTCAGCTGTCCACCAGTCTAGAGCGCGGGACTGGAAGACGCCGGTCGCGTTCAGTGTGCGGAGATTATCAGGACATCCGCTCTGTCGCAGAGTGACTTCGATCGAGTCAAACCATTGAAACAAAGCCGTAGGGCCTTCTTCTCTGGTGAACTCTTTCGGTCCGCATGCCTTGAACTGTTTGAAGCTGAAAGCAGCTTTGGGAGTCTCAGTTCTGGATTCCTCAGACGATTTGCTCATGTTCTCGTACAGTTCACTGACAACTTGGGGTACAACTTTTTCCATTTGCTTAGTAATCATGGCAGTGAGGCGTTTGTCTGCTTGCTTTCGGCGGGAGTCTCGGGTAGCGCGAGATCCAGATGACGACATTGTCTGCAACAGACATCGTCACAGGACTCAACACAGTATAATCGAATCTCACCTCACAATCCTAATACTACTAAAGCTCACGAACACGTATAATCACGTAAACACATAGGCACATAATCACAGATTCACATAAGCAGAGAGACATATAAGCACAGAGACACATAAGCACATAGGCACATAGGGCACAGAAGCACAGAAGCACCTACGCATGTAACCACAAGATGTAGTCAGAATATAGAAACCTATCATTCAAAGTTCGCGAGTGTTCGAATATAGCGGTCACGAATAACTTATCGAGTAGTATAGTATAAGCGAATAATATAGCGGGTAGTACAGCATAAGTGTATCATAGGGTCGTCCACAATTTAGCGATTTGTCAGCGCTTTGAGATAGATATGCAATGCGGGTCGTGCGTGTCGATCGAAGTGAAAGCAAAAATCGAATAATTCTCCAAAATTAAACACATAACAGGTAAACACATAAAATCGACGAATCATCAGAGTCAGCAGTTGCGGGCTTAGAATCGAAACACATAAAAATCGAGAAATAGATCGTCTGCGGCTATTAGACATTGACTAACCAAAGTGGTTCGACTATTCTCAAGGACTTGTTGCACGCATTTGACCTTCAGGACCATGCTTCTGCCTCGATTCTTGGGTGTTCGGCATGCATCCCTTTAGTCATATCGTGACTTCAAGTCGTTGGAGTCCGTCGAGACTTTGGTGAGAGTTTTGTAAACCAAGTAAAGGTCGGAACAAGTCGTCAAGGTTAGGGTTTCACCCCTGGCTTAACAACTTCGTTCCTGTTTTAATAAAATAAAATAGAATTATGCGTCAAAGTATGAATTTCACTCCTATTTCAACGCAATTTCTCGTGTTTATAGATAAAAATATGGGTTGATCAAGCAATTCAGTCGAGAGTTTGCGGTTTTCACACCTAATCTCGACTTAATCACTCATTCATAATTTGAAAATTCGAGTGCAGTGATAGTGCAGCATAGGCGAGAATAGCGAGAAATAGCAGTATGCTCACACATAATCCCTACTGGACATGCACGAGTCGGTCTGTTGGTTCCTAACTATAGACTAGGTCTCTAAGACATCGACCCAAACTAGGTCGAGTCTTTCCTAATTCCCTATAGTTATGGCTCTGATACCAATCTGTCACACCCCAACCGATGGCGGAAACATCGGGGCGTGGCACTGAGCGAAACAGATTGTCCAGAAGTTTCCATAACAACTATATTTACCAAATATTTAAAGCAACACATCCCATACCATGTCATAAATGATAATAAAATTATTACAGAAAGATCTAGTCAAATTGTTCTGTTCCGACAACTCAGATTTTTATTACAGACAATTGTTTATTGTTGACCTTGGTCTTTCCTAGCCTCGATTTCACAGCAAAGAAAGCAAATAAGCATCCTAAGCACCTGTCACATACGTTAAAGTAAAAGTCAATACACATAGTGTAAAGGTGAGCATACAAGTTTGATAATAGCATATAGAGTTCGAAAGCGTTACGCATAACTAGCACGTACACAGAGTGAAATGAGGCATGTTAGTTATCGACATGAACCTATCGATACCAATGACTGCGGGTTGACTGCCCAAGGCAGTTCGCGATATATACTCACCACTGTGAGCCATGTAGGTAATTGTCCTTAACAACCCCCGAGTGAACGGGTGCTGAGTCCAAACTAATAGTACTATCATTGCTAAGGCAGGTAGAGAGCATTCCATGTGTAAACATAACAAACAAGCATTCATTAAGTCACGTATACATGCGATAACTGTATCACCCCGTGTTTTCATAAGTCAAAGTCAAAGTCAAGGTCAAAGTCAACGACCGTTTTCGCGCAACTTGACTTACAGGAATTTCTTTATTTTATTTGTATTATGTGGAGTAAGTGTTGTTAAATGCAATAATCAACGTATGTTAATCGCTATTTAATCAATCTACGACCGTGAATTATAGGAAGTAACAATGCGATAAAGTTAACTAATCAATAATCAAGCTATGCTAATCGAACCGACATCAAATTTCAACTCAAGCTACGTATTTTTACTTGTTATTATAAGTGTGTGTGTGCCTTACGTGTTACCTGTGCATGTTTATTTATGTTGTGTTGTGATAATCAAGCGAGCTCAATCGAAACTCGAAATCTAACTCGAATTACAATCGAACTCGAATCGTGAACGAACTATGATAATTGGTGGAAAATAGATTATGCGTATGAGTGTTTGGGACTAAAAGTAATTTGACTAGGAAACCCTATCGTATCGTACCGCTCGCAATCGAAATCGAAATATCAAAAATCGGCGCGCAAAACACTCGAAAAGTGCGACTGATCGATCAGGCTCCCAGCCGATCGAACAGCCAGCCGAACGGACTGCTGTCCGATCGGACAGGCTGTCCGATCGAGCTGCCTGGCCGATCGGCCAGCACTTACCCCTTTTGGCATTCTATAAATACCCCTGTCATTGTCATTCTTTCCAATTTTGGAAACCTCTGACCGACCAGCACGCTCAGCTCATCTTTTCGAAGATTCCTTTCGATTCCGGTAAGAATTCATCCTAAATCTTGTACTTTCTTGATCTATACACCCTCCTACACCTTTCTATCTTTCAAATCTTAACTTTTAACCGTGAAATCATCAAGATTCAAGTGTTCTAAGATGATGTCATCATGGGTTCTTGAAGAACTTCATGATTTGGCCTCGATCCACCAAGAATAGCTTGGATCTAGCCGATTTCCACATAAACAAACAAGGATCTTTCATAGATCTAAACATATACACGGTGAAAAGGATTGAAAGATGGATTTTCCAACTTTCTTTCAACCCTTTTTCACTCAATAACTTCAAAAGCCGTAGAAACAGACACTGAGCCGGCTTACAAATCACTCCGGTGGTTAGATGGCTCAAGATCCGGATTCTATCCACGAGGTTAACCGATTTCGGGTTGAACGTTAAACTCCGTTCCAAACAGTCCACCGACCGGATTTGGGTGATTCCTGTCCGACCAGGGGAACCAAGTAAGGAAGAGGGATCTATGGTTCTACTTGTTGTCAAAATACCTCAATAAAACGATAAACGACAAATGAACAGAACAACCAAGTGTTAGACGGAGGGGCTGATCTGGCCAGGAAGCTGACCGATCGGACTGCTGTCTGAACGGACAGCCAGCCGATCGGATAGTCAGCCGATCGACCGGCCAGCCGATCGGTTAACACATGTTCCCACACAATCAATTAACCTATTTTGAAGACTAGTATTGAACGAACTGTTGTTCGACCGAACTACTGTCCGATCGGACTACTCTTCGGATCATGAGATACTATGCTTCAATACTTAACCGATTTTTCAACGTGTTTAATGTACTAGAAGTGCCACCCGATCGAACAGCCGTCCGATCAGGTGACACCCTGTTGTCCGATCGAATAGCAGTTGTGTTATTCGATCGATCAACTATCCGATCCACTGCACCATACTTTACATTTCATTTAAGGTCTTTGACTAGTTGACCAGTCCGATCGAACACCTGTCCGATCGAACACCTGTCCGATCCAAAAACGAAACATTGCAATTCATTTGAATGCCTAACCGATCGGGTTGCCGGCCGATCGAACAGCCGTCCGATCGACCGACCTGAAAGGTAAAGGTACTTCAATATTTTCAAATGCTACAACGAAAACTTCAAAAGTCAAACCATCATACACAAACACATTCATCTCATAGGAAGAAACAATCCACTCGAATCGTCATCCGACCGGGTCACTGTCCGAACGGATGACCACCCGAACGGATTGCTGTCCGATCGGATTACCATCCGATCGAACCCCTATCCGACCCTTTCATACTTTGTAATGTTTTACATTTCACTTATCGTTATGCTACCGAATCTATTCAGGCTAACCGTACTCGCTAAGCGCTCCCTTCAATCCATTAATCGCTGTGAGTATACTCGATCCCTTTTTGCTTTAAGCACTTTTGGGTGTTACATACGTTACAACTATTCAAATCACATCAACACACTACTCAATACTACTTGAACGCTAATCGTTAATGCATGTTATACGTGGCTTATGAATGCTTGCTTGTTTGTTATGTTTACACATGGAATGCTGTCTACCTGCCTTAGCAACAATAGTACTATAGTTTGGACTCAGCACCCGTTCACACGGGGGTTGTTAAGGATCATTTACTTGCATGGATTACGGTGGTAATCATGTATTGCGAACTGCCTCGGGCAGTCAACCCACAGTCATTGGTATCGATGGATCTGTGTCGATAACTAACGTGCTTCATTTCACTATGTGTACGTGCTGGTTATGCGTAAACGAATTCGAACTCTATATGCTACTATCAAACTTGTATGCTCACCTTTACATTATATGTATTGACTTTTATTTTAACGTATGCGACAGGTGCTTAGGACGCACACTTGGTAGGAATTTGAAGCTAGAATAAAGCTTTAGAGCCCAACAAATAGTTGTCTATAGTGGTCAAACTAAGGGTCTCTAGAAGCATATAAACAATTGGTCTATTTTGAAATCTGAGTTGTCGGAACAGAATATTTGCCTAGATTTTTGTCTGTAATAATTATTTTGCTGTTTGAGATACGGTATGGGACGTATTATTTAAATTAAATAGTATTGATAATTGTTATGGAAACTTCTGGACAGTCTGTTTCGCTCAGTGCCATGCCCCGATGATTCCGCCATCGGTTGGGGTGTGACAATAACGGTTAGCGTTTAAAGTATTGCGTAGTGTGTTCGATGTGATTTTGTATAAGTAACGTATGTAACACCCAAAAGTGCGTTAAGCAAAAAGGGATCGAGTATACTCACAGTGGTTGATGGATTGAAGGGAGCGCTAGAGAGTAGGGTTAGCCTGAACAGATTGATAGCATAACGTTAAGCAAAAAGGGATCGAAATTTTATGTGTTTTTTTAGTTCTGAGCCGCAACTGCTGACTCTGATAATTCGTCAATTTTATAAGTTTATATGTGTGTAAAAAAAATTTGGGTGTTTGTTCAAATTCGCTTTCACTAGATCGACACGCACGATTCGCACTGCCTTTCTATCTCAAATCGTTAACAAATCGCGAAATTTTGGACAACCTTATGCTACGATATACACTTATACTACGCTATTCTCGAATGATCGCAAGCTTTGAATAATAGGTTTCTGTTTTCTGACTAGCTCTAGTGATTAAATGCGTGTGTGTTTCCCTGCTTCTTTGCTCTACGTGCTTAGGTATTATGTGATTACGTGCTCTACGTGCTTATGTGATTTGTGCTCTATGTGCTATGTGTGTACGTAAATGTACGTGTTACCGAGCTTTAGTAAGTAGTAAACGTGTGAGGTGAGATTCTAATACAATGTGTTGAGTTCCGTGGCGATGTCTATTGCAGACAATGTCGTCTGGATCCCGTCACGCACTTTCTCGTCAAGAAAAGAGAGACAAACGCCTTGCTTCCATTATCGCTAAAAGTGTGGCAAAGGCCGTGAGTGATGTTTACAAGAATGTCAGCAAATCATCTGAAGAATCAAGAACCGACGCTCCCAAAGCTGCCGCAAGGCCTTTCAGCTTCAAGCAATTCAAGTCTTGTGGGCCAAAAGAATTCACTGGCGAAGGAGGTCCTACTGCATTATTTCACTGGTTTGATTCCATTGAGGTTACTCTGCGACAGAGTGGTTGCCCTGATGACCTTCGAACTCTAAATGCTACCGGCGTTTTCCAGTCCCGTGCACTAGACTGGTGGACGGCCGAGAGGAACAAGCGAGGGAACAATGCAGCCTACGGTCTGTCGTGGGACGAGCTCAAGGAAGTTATGCTAGAGGAATTCTGCCCTCCTCACGAACGTCAAAAGCTAGAAGATGAATTTTGGCACATACAGAAAAAGACGGTGACAATGCTGGTCTCACTGCTCGCTTCAAACAGCTCAGCATTATCTGTCCCGACCAAGTCAAGACTCCGGACATGGCAATCAAGAAGTACATCCGGGCCCTGCCCGACTGCGTTGCTGATTTCGTGCAAGCGGCTAAGACTGCGACGATCGAGGAAACTTATCTACTGGCCGCTGAAATCAACGACAAGCGGGTTAAGGCTGGGGTCTGGGATAAGACTTCGAAGCATCTGCATCAAGCTACCACTACCGCACCAACTGCTGAACCCACCTCATCAAGCAACAAGAGAAAGAACAAGAGAAAGAACAGATCCAGCAACAAGATCTGTGCGATCACTGCTGCACCAGTTCAATCCGTACCAGCCCAACAGCGCCAAGTGGCAGCGCCTGTGGCCAATGCACCTCTTGCTAAGCGTGCCTACACTGGGCTACATCCGCTCTGTCCTACTTGCACCTACCACCACCCGACTGCAATTCCTTGCCGTTTTTGTGCTCATTGCAACGTATACGGCCATTTTACTGCCAACTGCCGTATTCGTCAAGCTCCTGCCAATCAAGCTCTACTCACTGCCCCACAGGGTCAACAAGCTCCTCCGGCACCCGCGGTCAAAGCCAGAGCCTGCTTCGCATGTGGCGACCGTACCACTTCGCCAACATGTGCCCAAACAGGGTCGTGAAACAAGAGCCTCAACAACAGCAGCCTCAGCAGCAACAACAACAACAATAACAACAGGCCGCACGCGCCAGAACTTTCAACCTCAACGTGCGTCAAGCCCAGGCCGACAACAACGTGGTCAATGGTACGTTTCTTGTGAATGGTATTTTTGCTTCCTGTTTGTTTGATACTGGAGCGGAAAATTGCTTTGTGGCGTTCGAATTCGAGAAACTCCTCAGTCGTAAACGCACCAAACTCTCCTCGATGTTCGATGTTGAAGTCGCTACCGGAAAAACCATCGCCGTTAATTCTGTCCTTCGTGATTGTACTCTTGAACTCAACAATCACATCTTCCCAATTGACCTTATTCCGATGCAACTCGGAAGTTTTGACGTCATAGTAGGCATGGACTTTCTTCGAGAAAACCATGCTGAAGTTGTATGCTTCGACAAGATGATTCGATTCTCGCTCGCGAATGGTGACTTATTGTGTGTATATGGTGATACTACTTCAAAGGGTCTCAAGCTTATGTCATGTGTCCAAGCTAGCAAGTATCTCCGTAAGGAATACAGGGCTTTCTTGGCTAACATTGTAGTAGCGGAGAAGGAAAAGAAAGAGAAGAAGGAAGTGAGAGACATTCCTGTGGTTCGAGAATTTCCTAATGTTTTTCCAGAGGATCTTCCCGGACTACCTCCAAGTCGTGATATCGACTTTCGTATCGACCTCATTCCTGGAGCCAATCCTATTGCCAAAGCTCCTTACCGACTCGCGCCGTCTGAAATGCGCGAACTCTCAACCCAACTCCAGGAATTACTTGAGAAAGGCTTCATTCGCCCGAGCACCTCTCCTTGGGGCGCGCCGGTCCTCTTCGTCAAAAAGAAGGACGGGTCGTTTCGGATGTGCATCGACTATCGGGAATTGAATAAGTTGACTATCAAGAACCGCTATCCCCTACCTCGCATCGACGATTTGTTTGATCAACTACAAGGCGCTACGTGTTTCTCCAAGATCGACCTACGTTCAGGATATCACCAGCTACGTATTCAAGAAGAGGATATACCCAAAACTGCATTTCGCACTCGATACGGTCACTACGAATTCGTTGTCATGCCTTTTGGTTAAACCAACGCACCAGTGGTTTTCATGGATCTGATGAATCGCGTGTGTAAACCATATCTCGACCGTTTCGTCATCGTATTCATCGACGATGTCTTGATCAATTCCAAATCGAAGGCCGAACACGCGCAACATCTACGTTTGGTTCTTGAGTTACTCCAGGGGAACCGACTCTATGCCAAGTTCTCCAAGTGCGAATTCTGGTTGGAGGAAGTTCAGTTTCTGGGTCACATTGTTAATAGTCAAGGCATTCACGTCGACCCTGCGAAGATTGAGGCTGTCAAGAGTTGGGTTACACCTAAGAATCCGTCTGAAGTCTGCTCTTTTCTCGGACTAGCGGGCTATTATCGACGATTTATCGAAGGATTCTCAAAGATCGCTGTACCGCTTACCTCTCTTACGCATAAGGATCAGCCTTTCGTTTGGGGAGCTAAACAAGAGACTGCTTTTCAAACCCTCAAGCACATGCTTTGCAACGCTCCTGTCCTCACGTTGCCCGACGGAAACAATAATTTCATTGTCTACTGTGATGCTTCCAACCTTGGTCTTGGTTGTGTTCTCATGCAACGGGACAAGGTCATAGCTTACGCATCTCGTCAGCTCAAAATCCACGAGAAGAACTATACAACCCATGATCTCGAGCTAGGCGCAGTTGTTTTTGCGTTAAAGATTTGGTGACACTACCTGTATAGTACCAAGTGTATGATCTTCACCGATCATAGGAGCCTACAACACATCTTTAATCAGAAGGAACTTAATATGCGCCAACGCCGATGGGTAGAACTTCTCAACGAATACGACTGTGAGATCCGTTATCACCCAGGCAAGGCGAATGTTGTTGCTGACGCACTTAGCAGACGGAGCTACCTGCTTAGCACCCGTAATGTCCAAGCCCAACACGATCTCGAAACCCTCATCCGCGACGCTCAACATGCATGTTTTAATGAACGCACTTTGAAGAAAGAAAGAATCTACCACGATGGAGCCCAGCTTGTGAGCAAATCGAACGGGATATTCCACTTTCTGGACTGAATTTGGATTCCCAAACGAACTGAATTGCGACAGATTTTAATGGATGAAGCCCATAAATCCCGGTATTCTGTTAATCCCGGAGCTGATAAAATGTACCAGGACCTTCGTTATAAGTACTGGTGGCCGGGTATGAAAAGAGATATCGCTCTCTACATCGGAAAATGCCTAACTTGTGCTAGAGTCAAGGCTGAACATCAAAGATCCTCTGGCTTACTCGAACAACCACCAATTCCCATGTGGAAGTGGGAGAGCATAGCCATGGACTTTATAACCAAGCTGCCGCACACGTCATCAGGTCACGACAGCATTTGGGTTGTGGTCGACCGTTTAACTAAATCAGCTCACTTTTTGCCGATACGAGAAGACTACAAGGTAGAACGATTAGCCCGAATCTACACTGACGAGATCATTTGTAATCATGGAACGCCTCGTGACATCATCTCTGATCGTGATTCTCAGTTTACCTCGCGACTGTGGGAAACGTTTCAAATGGCACTCGGTACATCGCTTAATCTAAGTACCGCTTTCCACCCTCAAACCGACGGTCAGACTGAAAGAACGATTCGTACTCTTGAAGACATGCTCCGTTCGTGTGTCTTAGACTTCGGTGGTAATTGGGATAAATACCTACCATTAGTCGAATTCTCGTATAACAACAGCTATCATTCTAGTATCCAAATGGCACCATTCGAGGCATTATACGGAAGAAGATGTCGATCGCCTATTGTGTGGCACGAGATCGGTCACTCGCAACTAACCGGTCCTGAGCTATTACAAGAAACGACAGACAAAATTTTCCAAATTCGGGACAACCTAGTGAAAGCTCGGGATCGACAGAAAAGTTACGCCGATAAGAAACGCAAGCCCCGGGAATTTGACGTTGGTGACCACGTACTCCTAAAGGTATCACCTTGGAAGGGTGTGGTCCGATTCGGCAAGAAAGGGAAACTCGCGCCTCGATATGTTGGACCTTTTAAGATTCTGGAAAGAATCGGGAAAGTCGCCTACAGACTCGAACTATCGGAGGAACATAGTAATGTCCACCCGACTTTTCACGTGTCAAACCTCCGAAAGTGCCTCGCCAACCACGATTTACATGTTTCTCTAGACGATCTACAAGTGAACGAAACATTACACTTCATGGAAAAGCCTGTCGAAATCATGGATCGTCAAACCAAGCAACTCAGATGCTCACGCATTCCTATTGTGAAAGTCCGATGGGAAGGAAAACGAGGCGCAGAGTTCACTTGGGAACTCGAAAGCGACATGAAGGCTAAGTACCCGCAGCTGTTTAAAGAGAAAGTCTAGAAAGAGAAAGTTCTCAAACGTGATTCACGGTGATGTACAACTTCCAGCTTAATTTCGGGACGAAATTCCCTAAACAAGGGGAGGCTGTAACACCCCGTGTTTTCATAAGTCAAAGTCAAAGTCAAGGTCAAAGTCAACGACTGTTTTCGCGCAACTTGACTTACAGGAATTTCTTTATTTTATTTGTATTATGTGGAGTAAGTGTTGTTAAATGCAATAATCGACGTATGTTAATCGCTATTCAATCGATCTATGACCGTGAATTATAGGAAGTAACAATGCGATAAAGTTAACTAATCAATAAAAAAAGCTATGCTAATCGAACCGACATCAAATTTCAACTCGAACTATGTATTTTTACTTGTTATTATAAGTGTGTGTGTGCCTTACGTGTTACCTGTGCATGTTTATTTATGTTGTGTTGTGATAATCAAGCGAGCTCAATCGAAACTCGAAATCTAACTCGAATTACAATCGAACTCGAATCGTGAACGAACTATGATAATTGGTGGAAAATAGATTATGCGAGATATGAGTGTTTGGGACTGAAAGTAATTTGACTAGGAAACCCTTTCGTATCGTACCGCTCGCAATCGAAATCGAAATATCAAAAATCGGCGCGCAAAACACTCGAAAAGTGCGACTGATCGATCAGGCTCCCAGCCGATCGAACAGCCAGCCGAACGGACTGTTGTCCGATCGGACAGGCTGTCTGATCGAGCTGCCTGGCCGATCGGCCAGCACTTACCTCTTTTGGCATTCTATAAATACCCCTGTCATTATCATTCTTTCCACTTTTGGAAACCTCTGACCGACCAGCACGCTTAGCTCATCTTTTCGCAGATTCCTTTCGATTCCGGTAAGATTTCATCCTAAATCTTGTACTTTCTTGATCTATACACCCTCCTACACCTTTCTATCTTTCAAATCTTAACTTTTAACCGTGAAATCATCAAGATTCAAGTGTTCTAAGATGATGTCATCATGGGTTCTTGAAGAACTTCATGATTTGGCCTCGATCCACCAAGAATAGCTTGGATCTAGCCGATTTCCACATAAACAAACAAGGATCTTTCATAGATCTAAACATATACACGGTGAAAAGGATTGAAAGATGGATTTTCCAACTTTCTTTCAACCCTTTTTCACTCAATAACTTCAAAACCCGTAGAAACAGACACTGAGCCGGCTTACAAATCACTCCGGTGGTTAGATGGCTCAAGATCCAGATTCTATCCACGAGGTTAACCGATTTCGGGTTGAACGTTAAACTCCGTTCCGAACAGTCCACCGACCGGATTTGGGTGATTCCTGTCCGACCAGGGGAACCAAGTAAGGACGAGGGATCTGTGGTTCTACTCGTTGTCAAAATACCTCAATAAAACGACAAACGAACAGAACAACCAAGTGTTAGACGAAGGGGCTGATCAGGTCAGGAAGCTGACCGATCGGACTGCTGTCCGAACGGACAGCCAGCCGATCGGATAGTCAGCCGATCGACCGGCCAGCCGATCGGTTAACACATGGTCCCACACAATCAATTAACCTATTTTGAAGACTAGTATTGAACGAACTGTTGTTCGACCGAACTACTGTCCGATCGGACTACTCTTCGGATCATGAGATACTATGCTTCAATACTTAACCGATTTTTCAACGTGTTTAATGCACTAGAAGTGCCACCCGATCGAACAGCCGTCCGATCAGGTGACACCCTGTTGTCCGATCGAACAGCAGTTGTGTTATTCGATTGATCAACTATCCGATCCACTGCACCATACTTTACATTTCATTTAAGGTCTTTGACTAGTTGACCAGTCCGATCGAACACTTGTCCGATCCAAAGACTAAACATTGCAATTCATTTGAACGCCTAACCGATCGGGTTGCCGGCCGATCGAACAGCCGTCCGATCGACCGACCTGAAAGGTAAAGGTACTTCAATATTTTCAAATGCTACAACGAAAACTTCAAAAGTCAAACCATCATACACAAACACATTCATCTCATAGGAAGAAACAATCCACTCGAATCGTCATCCGACCGGGTCACTGTCCGAACGGATGACCACCCGAACGGATTGCTGTCCGATCGGATTACCATCCGATCGAACCCCTATCCGACCCTTTCATACTTTGTAACGTTTTACATTTCATTTATCGTTATGCTACCGAATCTATTCAGGCCAACCGTACTCGCTAAGCGCTCCCTTCAATCCATTAATCGCTGTGAGTATACTCGATCCCTTTTTGCTTTAAGCACTTTTGGGTGTTACATACGTTACAACTATTCAAATCACATCAACACACTACTCAATACTACTTGAACGCTAACCGTTAATGCATGTTATACGTGGCTTATGAATGGTTGTTTGTTATGTTTACACATGGAATGCTGTCTACCTGCCTTAGCAACGATAGTACTATAGTTTGGACTCAGCACCCGTTCACACGGGGGTTGTTAAGGATCATTTACTTGCATGGATTACGGTGGTAATCATGTATTGCGAACTGCCTCGGGCAGTCAACCCGCAGTCATTGGTATCGATGGATCTGTGTCGATAACTAACGTGCTTCATTTCACTATGTGTACGTGCTGGTTATGCGTAAACGAATTCGAACTCTATATGCTACTATCAAACTTGTATGCTCACCTTTACATTATATGTATTGACTTTTATTTTAACGTATGTGACAGGTGCTTAGGACACACACTTGGTAGGAATTTGAAGCTAGAATAAAGCTTTAGAGCCCAACAAATAGTTGTCTGTAGTGGTCAAACTAAGGGTCTCTAGAAGCAGATAAACAATTGCTCTATTTTGAAATCTGAGTTGTCGGAACAGAATATTTGCCTAGATTTTTGTCTGTAATAATTATTTTGCTGTTTGAGATACGGTATGGGACGTATTATTTAAATTAAATAGTATTGATAATTGTTATGGAAACTTCTGGACAATCTGTTTCGCTCAGTGCCATGCCCCGATGATTCCGCCATCGGTTGGGGTGTGACAATAACGGTTAGCGTTTAAAGTATTGCGTAGTGTGTTCGATGTGATTTTGTATAAGTAACGTATGTAACACCCAAAAGTGCGTTAAGCAAAAAGGGATCGAGTATACTCACAGCGGTTGATGGATTGAAGGGAGCGCTAGAGAGTAGGGTTAGCCTGAACAGATTGATAGCATAACGATAAGCGGCGCGTAAAATGGAACAAGTGAAGGTTGGGTCGATCAGCAGTTCGATCGGATGGTAGTCCGATCGGACAGCCGGTCGTGCGAGTGGTAGTCCGTTCGGACGGTCGTCCGGTCGGATGACCGTTCGAGTGGAATGTTTCTTCCTTTGAGTAGGATGTGTTTGTGTATGATGGCTTGACTTTTGAAGTTTTCGTTGTAGCATTTTGAAAACATAGAAGTATCTCTACCTTTCAGGTCGATCGATCGAACGACCGTTCGATCGGGCGATAATCCGATAGGTTGGGCACTTCTGCGAGAACAAGTTCACAGCAGGTTGTCACTCGATCGGACGGTTGTTCGATCGGGTGGTATCCTTTGTGCATTGAACATGTTGAAAATTGTTTAAGTGTGGAAGTTTAAATGTCTCATGATTCGAATTGTGACAACTCGAGTTTCCGACTTTCACTTTCGTATTTATTGCACGTTGACTTTGACTGTTCGGTTGTTTGACTTGTTTGACTTGTAACTGTACACGTTGTGTTATAATGAAACGTATTGTGATCGTTGCATGTAATGTGATTAAGGTGTTTATCATTATTCTATTTACTTAAACCATGAACATGTTCGACGAAACACAAGCGTCCCGCCATAACTTCCATCGACGAAACTGGAGTTGTTTCGTCACAGGCATCCTGACGAAACAGAAGTGTTTCGCCGGCCCAGTTCACCGCAAAGCCCAGTATAGGCCCAAACCCTTATGCGTAATTATATATTAGTTTAGGTTATGTACATTGGGACGGTTATCAAATTCTCAAACCCTAGAGCCCCTCCCCTACCGAAGGCAATCTTGTGACTGCGAGACCCTCAAAGAACCATCGTGGTTAGTGCTAATCAATATCCGATTATATGTTTTAAAACATTTATTGGAATATTATTCGTGCATATCGACTGTGATGATTATTGATTATTGATGATTATCGACGGCAATCATTACTGATATTACTTCCTTGATATTATTCTTGCATAGTTTAATGAATTGAAATTGAAGTGTTGTATAGTTGTCAAACCCACCAAACTATTTGGTCCAATAACATTTTGAGGTGGTTAACAATGTATCGACCACTGTGCTTTAAATTTGCATACATGTAAATGGGCGGCTATTATTATCTTTAGTGTATGTGTATTGTCAGGAAATCTATGATTTAATATATGTGAGCATGTAATTCAGATCATGGTCCAATGAGGTTTTAACCTTTATAAGTACCACATGCTATTAATTGTTGAAATGAAAACTGAATTTATGACTTGAGGTGACATGGGAGTTTGATGTATGCATTGTGTCATTTGTTTTGTATGATAAAAGAATAAATCATGAACTTATTTCGATTGGTGGGGTTTGGCGGTCCGATGAAGACCATTGGCTGATTGTATCGGCTCAATGGTACTCAAATGTCAACTGATAATTTTATTAAGAATCTGTATTATTGTTTTGTGTTGGGTCGTAACAAATGTATTGGCAAAACACTTTTGACGGTGAAACCAACATGGCGAAACACATTGTGTTTCGCCGAGGCTAATCATGACGAAACAAACTTGACGAATCAAGAGCGTTTCGTCGAAAGGGATTCACGGCGAAACAGGGGTGTTCCGCCGATTGGGTATTCTACGCAGTAACCTGGTTTAATTCTGTTAAAGTTAACTGGATTTATTAACTGCTGTTAGATGCTACGCATGACTTGTATGATCATGAATACGTGCAATGTGCTACTTGGTGATTATTGATGTGTTGTCCACTATGATTATACTTACGTGCCAACTTCATGAATACAAACTGATTATGTATACGTGCGTACTTTAGGACGTGATTGAGTAACTGTGAGCATTAGCATACCGAGCAAACCAAGGTGAGTTCACACAGCCAAGGCATGGGGTTCCCAGGGTGGGAATGGGTTTGGATTATTTACTTGTACTTACTTAGCTTATGAAACTTAGTTATATGGTCCTCGGGTGAGGAAGGGTTATTGATAAGATACGACTAGACTAGTGATACTAATAGAACTGATCTTCGCACACACGCCGGGGTTGGCTGCGATAATATGACTGATCTTCGCACACACGCCGGGGTTGGCTGCGATAATATGACTGATCTTCGCACACATGCCTAGGAAGGCTGCGAACTATACACTAAACTTCACACACATGCCGGGTGGCCGCGATACAAATATACCTAGTCTAGAATACTCAGGAAACTTTTCCTAATCTTCGCATACATGCCTAGAGGGCCGCGATACGAACTAATACGATACATGACTTAATGAACGAACACAAGGCTTACTATACTATTACAATTACTGAACTATTAACTGTGAACTCGCTCAACTAGTTGTTGACTCTCTGCTGCATGCCTTGCAGGACCTTCGGTACATATGGAGCTTGCACAGGGAGGAGCTGGTCGTTGTGAAACATGGATCGAGGATGCCATGTTAAATATTTAAACATTTGAACTTATGATTTACACTGGGTTTACATACTTATGCTTCCGCTAAACATTGATTCTATACTTTGGTTTTTGGAACACCTTTCATATTGTTTGGTTGAATTACACTTACTATTTACGTTGTTCAATATGATTGGTGGCTTGATCCTGGTCAGTCACGCCTCCAAGCGGTGATACTCCGCGTGTGGATTTTGGGGGTGTGACACGAATGGTAATTCGATCGGATGGTAGTCCGATCGGACAACAATTCGTTCAACATTCAGACTTCAAATGTTGGCAAAAATGGTTAAGTGTGGGACCCAAGGTGCAAGTCGATCGGTTGACAACCCGTTCGGTCGACAGTTCGTTCGGACGGTGGTCCGATCGGACAGCCTTCCGTCCTGGTCGTTCCGTTCGTCTTACACTTGGCTGTTTTGATCGTTTGTCGTTTTATTGAGACGTTTTGATAACATGTTAAGCAACAGAAACCTTGTCAATACTTGGTAACCTGATCGGACAGGAATCACCCAAATCTGGCTGGTTAACTGTTCGAGACGGTGTTCCATGTTTAACCCGAAATCGGTAATCTCGTGGATAGAATCCAGATCTTGGATCACACAACCACAAGAATGAGTAGGAAGTCGGTGCAAGCTCCGATTCTATCGGTTTTGAGTGTATTGAGTGTAAAAGAGTTGGAAGAAAGTTGGAAAACCATCTTTCAATCCTTTTCATTGTGAATATGTCTAGATCTATGAAAGATCTTGGTTTGTTTATGTGGAAATCGGTTAGATTTAAGTTGTTCTTGGTGGATTGAGGCCAAAACATGAAGTTCTTCAAGAACACATGATGACGTCATCCTAGAATACCTTGAATCTTGATGATTTCACGGTTAAAAGTTAAGATTCAAAAGATAGAAAGGTGTAGGAGTGTGTGTAGATTAAGGAAGTACAAGATTTAGGACGAGATCTTACCGGAATCGCGAGAAATCAGAGAAAAAGCAAGGTTAGAGCGCTGGTCGGACATCAGTTGCCAAAAGTGGAAAGTATGATGGTGACAAGGGGTATTTATAGGGTTACCCAAAGTGGAAAGGAATGGAGAGGGGCTGGTCGATCCGTTAGGCAGTCCGATCGAACAGCTGTCCGATCGATCGCCTGGTCGATCGACTGGTCGCCTGGTCGATCAGTCACCTTGTTTAAGTGTTCGGTGCGACAAGTTTTGTTATTTCGATTGCGATTGCGAACGTTGCGATGTAATAAAGTTTCCTAGTCAAATTACTTTTAATCCCAACTACTATATCAACATACAAGCATCCTTATTTCGTATTCGTTTGGCGTTTGCGATTCGATTGCGTTTCGATTAATCACCACAACATAACACAAATAAACATGCACAAGTAACACATAATGGCACACACACACGTATAACAATAACCAAAATGCGTATTTCGAGTTGCGAGTGTGATTGCGATAGCGACAAAGCGATTAATCAAGCGATAAATAGCGATTACTATGCGATTATTAATAGATACTCCACATAATACAACTAAAACGATAATAAAATAGACTAATTACAAGTCAAAGAAGTCAAAACAGGAATTGAGCAAGGAGAGACAGATCGCAATTAGCAATCTTTTCTTCCTTTGACTTCAATCTTGACTTTGACTTTGACTTCCGAAACACGGGGTGTTACAAAAGGCGAGAGTCATCTTTCCGGCCGGGAAGGGACACGTGTGTTCCGATTGTCGAGAACATCAGCTGGCACTTGGGATACCATTGGACTATCTAGAAGGTCCTAGCTGTTTGATACGCTGATATTTGTATACAAGTCATCCTCATGATCATCTAATGTATGCATTCAATACCCTAAGCATTTCCTCACACAAGAACCATAACTTCAGACATTCTCCGAATAACATTAAATACGCTGAATCGAGAATTCACACCAAGATATTCCGGCAACTCTAGCTCGTCGGAATAACCCCATATTTCCGGCAAGTTTTCTTATTCTCACGCCGGAGCTTGGTCACGGATCCCCCCTTCGGGACCTTCCGTGACGAGGCTAACGGTGTTCTGTTTTGTAGGCTAAAAGGAAGGCCCATCGGAGCGTTGACGAGTCTCATTGACCTCCAACCGGAGTTAGGAGATTCGACAGTCGGATATTTATAGATGTTCATGCTAGCCTATTTTATAACGACTTCGATTCTTCCATAATAAAAACAATGCTTTCTTGTAGAAATTTCTGATAAAAAAATTGAAAGGTATTGCTATGGTTTGTAAAACTCATATTATAGCACTAAACACTCACTCTTGATGTTGATTTGGATCACTTCGAGAACACTTGATGTAACTCATGCACGTTCTTTCATTTTGTAAAAATCATGTTAGGCTAATGTCAACTCGAGTGATATCAAGGGGTCTCTATCGTTAAAGAACTTATGCTTAGCTAGTTAAATAATTGGATGAACCACGGTGTCATTTATAGACCCTAAAATTCTTAAAAAAAATTGTAGCATATGACTCATTGAGTTTTTTTTTCCAAACTAGTGTTGATGGAAAAAAATATTTACTATTTTGATGTTCTCTTAAAAATATTTACCAAACTAGTGTTTTTTTATTTATTTTGTACTTACCTTTTCTTTTAATTAACATATTTATTCAATCAATCTATTTTCTACTTTTTGTATTCATTCAATCCTTTTTTTTAATCAATCAACCCATTATGGTGTTTTTTTATAGTGTTTTTTACCAACTGATTCTTTTTTTCAATCAACTCACGTCACATATTAACTACAATAATCATCCTGAATAAATATAAACAATGAAATAAGAAACATAAAATAACTAATCAAGTATTAAAACTTGATTTGATATTGGTCTTAATATCACATAAAGACGAAAAAATATCAAATAAAGTCGGTCGCTACCAATCTCAATATAGTATACAATTAAAAATGTGAAATAAAAGTGAGTCGAGTACGGTCTCAATATCTAGCAAAATAAAAGTTTTAATCCCGTTCATATTAAAAAACACGTTTGTTCAGTGGGGACAACCCTTTTTATCTCGTTTTGAATATAATGTAATACTATATACTAGATATATTAAGCTGACTTCATTATGTAAAACAAACCCACTTATAAACGTTTTTTTTTAATTTATTCTACAAAAGACTATGAAATCCCATCATATAATCTTTTTGCTCGACTTGTTTTTCCATCACTAAACTATGAAATCGCATACAAAGTGACAAAAGTCAACACTAAAACTACGTAATATTACTTATGCTTATTATATTACAACTTAATTTAAGATTTCAATCTTTATATTTTACATAAGAATGATGAAATCCATAATTGGTTTGTATTTTATACAAGAAGAATATGAACCTGATTCAATATTCAACTAAAATGTAAGTTTATTAGATGTTCGTTCTATTTATATATTATTTAATAAATAAAATGTAACTTCAATAACAAAATAAATGAATAAATAAAGTTTAATATGTTAATTAAAAGAAAAGGTAAGTACAAAATAAATGAAAAACGCTAGTTTGGTAAATATTTTTAAGAGAATAGTAAAATGGTAAATATTTTTTCCACCAACAATGGTTTGGGAAAAAAAACTCGCTAAATTTTTAATAAATATTGAATAATCCACCTCTAAAATTCTTGAAATGTAATGGCGTCTACCAAAGAAGACAGTTTTGGACCAAAACATTGTTGGTCAAAATAAAGACAATTTCAAGGACACAAACATGGATTCTTTGGTCATTTAAGTATTTTTACGTTTAATATATACTCCATAAATATGGGTTAAATTATTCTACAAAGACTCCTAATTGTAAGAAGTGTACGAATGATTTATAGAGTGACAAATGTCCAATAACCTAAAACCTAAACCACTACATCACCACCCAAAACCTAAACACCCACCTCCACCCAAAAACCTAACCCCCCCCCCCCCCCGGCAAAACAATTTTTTTTTTGGTGGGTGATGGTGTGAGGGTTTAGGTTTAGGTTTTTGGGTGGTGATGGGTGTTTAGGTTTTTTTTTTTGTTTTTTTGTAATGTGTTTTTTTATGAGTCTTTGTACTCTTCTTACAATTAGGAGCATTTGTATTTGATCCTAATCCCCATAAATATTATAACAATAACAAAACGTTATGTTATGTATAGTTTCAGCTTTTTATTTTTATTATTATTATTACTAGTTGATTTTTCGCCCGCGCGTTGCGGCGGGGACCCAATGACTGCAAAACGCGTGTCAGTAACGGCAAGAAGATACCGAATATCAAAACATAAATAAAAATGTCGTGAAAAGGATAGTTACCTCGTCCTAAAAAAGCGATTTTAAATAACCTAATATATAATAATAAGACCCACACGTCCTACACGTTGGAAATTCGGTTGTTTTTAGTTCAGTTATTACGGTGCTAACACGTTAAAATATGGATGAGCTCGGTACCGATAACGGCAACGAAAGTACCGATCCAGAAAATCATCGAAATTTGGTACCGGCACCGAAAATGCTCGGTACAATACGGTATGGTATTTGAATGTAAAAATCAATAAATACAGGTATGGTGCTAGACCAGTGTCGAACCGAAAGTAACGATTCTGAAAACGCCAAAAGGTGGGTACCAAATTGGTACCGAAAATGATTTGGTATAGTAAATTTGGTACTGATACGATACCGGTTTGATTACAGGATTTGATACGATTTGCTCATCAATAATCTAAATATTCAAGTTAATTTTATACGCTACAATTCATTCATTACAGAAAAAGACAAAAAATAAAGCAAAATAAATTGTTGTGTATATAAAACCTCATTCAAACGAAATACAGTTTACTTACTGTGTGTATGAAAAGTAATCTAAGCGGTGCAATTACTTGCATTGCTACAGGATTTGATGAGCTCGGTACCAACCGGTACCGAAAATACCGTTACCGAAATCCCCAAAAGTGGGTACCGGTACCGAATATACCTGGTACGGTACCTGTCGGTACTGGTACGGCACCGGTATTTGAGGGTAAAAACCGATGAATACCGGTGCCGAACCAATACCGAAAATACACCCGGTTTAGTAAATTTAATACCGATACCCGATACCATTCATTTAATTCTATGTATTAGTGTTCATTCCTTTCTGTTTTTAATATATAGGTGAATTATTATTATTATTATTATTATTATTATTATTATTATTATTATTGAATGGCAAATTTGGATCACTGACGGCCCACTCGAGTATCATCGTACCACCACCCGATCATATCCACATCCACGATCATATCGGCATAATGCCTATACACAAATTCAGGAGGAAACCCAATAAATTTGGAAAAACCCTTTGTAGGAATCGAACCCAAGACATATTGGTCTCAAAACTTTATCCCACCCCTAAAATGCCACTAGGCTATAAAGCCATGGGCTTTCAGCTTTTTATTTAATTTTATATTTTAGTCTCATATGCTGTTAAATAAGTTTATTTTTTTAATCGTCCTCAAAGGGTTTAATCATTCGAACCTAATTCGAAGTTAAAAATGTTACAAAATTAATCATAACGGGTTATGATCTAATTAGTCAAAATAAAGAAAACTGCGTTTTTAGTTAATTCATTAAATATGATATAATAGACAAATTAAATTATGAATGGTTACATGTTTAGCAAACGGGTTTAATTAAAGTAAATATGACATAATTTTTTTTCTTTGGTTACTTCAAATCATTGAATTATTATTTATTTGCAATGATTTGTACTACATGCAATTTTGTTTACTTTTGTTATATTATTTGATCTTTTCATATATTATACTTGATTTTTCATATGCAACGATTCTCAGATAATTTCATTTGTTCAAGTATTTTAAATCAATGTCACTTGTATTTTAATTTTTGCTGTATAATTACCTTGGACATAAACAAAATATGAAATGTTCACATAAATCCATTTATCATGAGAAAAATCATTAATAGTTACAAAGAATGACATAATAAAACATTATGAATAGGTGTATTGGAAAAACTATTAACGCAAACTTTTTTAACTAGGCAAGAATAAGTTTTTGTAAATTAAACGAGTCGAGTTTGAGCTTAATCTAGTTCGACTCGTTTACATCCTTAATTGTGTATGAGAAACTATATTTGAGCATCAAATTGAAAAATGGCTAACTTGCCTAATCCATATGAACAATATAAGATTTAAAACAAATAAATTGTTTCCTAATTTTATAGGCACTATTTGACGGAATTTAGTATGACAATATCTACTATTTAGCTTGTATTCTTTGGCGTGGGCCATGAAAAAGTGAATTAAAAGCTTCAATTAACAAGGTCAACAAATACTTTTAGTCAAAGTTGAACGCATTTCAAATCAAGTAATCATAAATTTATTTAAAAAACTTATTATGATCATAATGTTTTCTGCTTTGTACTGTGTATACTATTTTTAAAAATATTTCCAGTTTCAATACTAGTTATCTTAAAACATAGTATCACTTATGTTCACGGTTAATAAAACTTAAGATAGTGTTATATTTTGTTTTCAAAACACTTCTTAAAAGTTATTATAACCAATATTAACTACTTGTTGCTTAACTAATTGGTCTTTACTCCATTTTAAATTCCATTAAAACAATGTTTTTATATCAATTTAGACTACTGTGAATACTTTAAATAAGTATGAATACATCTTTTTTTGGAACGACGACTTTCTTGTATTAGGCTACCGCACATCCCAAGTTGGAGAGCTCCGTTGCCCTATTCAAGGCAGATTATGTTGTCTTAACCGGGTCCACGCTGACTTTAGAGTTTGATTTGGGCGTTCCCCCAAGAAACCATACAATCAACTGCCACTTGACAATCGTTATGTCACCACAAGAGCAGAACTCTCTAGCAATTTAAATAATTTTCAACCACTATTTTGCTATTTGCTTATCAAGCATCAATTTGTTTACACGATCCTTTCTAGGCTATATGTCAATTTTATGAAGATTTCCTCTCACGTTCAAGTTAATTGACATATAATTTTTAATTTTCACAAAAAACTATAATATCACCATCCTGTAATATTACATAAAAGGATAAAAATCAAAGATAAAAGTCAAATGACTAAAACAAAAAAAGAAAATATTCAATTCTCCACACCAAATTTATCAATGTGAATATTGTGTATATTTGAATATTTAGATTCTTTGTTGACCTATGAGCTTTCTTTAATATTTCATTTTGTGTCTATAAGGGTTCTAACATATCTTAGGCCATGGGGTATGGGGCGGGAGTTTGGGCGTGGGTTGGGGGAAAACGCCCAAGCCACCATCCCGGGGGCTTGGGTTTGGGCGTGGCCCCTTTGGCGTGGGTTTGAAGCCGGGCATAGGGCGGGCTAGCAAAGTGACATGGCAGGCTCTCAATGGTCATGTGTCAACCCAAGCCCCCAACCCAAGCCTCCAACCCAAGCCCCACCATACCCCATGGGCGTGGGTTTTTTTTTTCCCATTCCACGTGTCAACAAATGCCCCAACCCAAGCCCACCATACCTAGAGGTGTACAAACCGGTTTTTTTCAATAACCGAAACCGGTTATTAACCGGTCCGGTTTTTTTGGCCCAAAAAAAAAACCGGTTTTTCAATAACCGGTTACGGTTATTAACCGGTTTTAAGAGTGAAAATGTGTAACCGGTCCTAACCGGTTATAACCGGTTGTTTAAAAAACCGGTTTTTAATAAAAAAATAACCGGTTAAAAAAACCGATTAATATAAACCGAAAACAAACCGGTAAAATAACCGGTCTGCAGAAATGTTCACAGAATGCAAGTTTGCTGTTTTTCTTTCTGTTTTTTTGCTGTTTTTCTGTTTTAAGCATGTTTTGATCTTTTTTTTTAACTATAAATGCAGTTTTTTTATATAAAAACTTCACAATAATATATAAAAAGTTAAACATAATAAATATCAAGTCTTGGAACGAACGGTTTTACATAACAATGAAAATACGAACGATACAAGTAACAAACGAAATACATAAACTTAAAATATTAATCCGCAAGAAGGTCCACTAATATATATATATATTTTTTTAGTGGAACTACAATATTGAGAAGCCTCGTTTAATCTTCTTCGGCCGAACCCGAACCCGAACTATTGCGTAGGAATTCATCTAATTCGGCTTCTTCGTCGGTCATTGGGGTTGTCAATTCGGCTTCGACCTCGACCTCGTCCTCGTAAACTTCTTCTTCGTAATCTAATTCTTCCTCGAGTGAACGTTTGTCTTGAACTCTCTCCGCCGCATCCAAGTAATCTTTTAAGCAAATCGACATCTCAACCGCCTTAGGTGTTAGTCGAGTCCTCCTTATCGAAATCACCCTACCACTAATAGAAAAAACACTTTCCGAAGCTACCGTGGAAGCTTGGACCGTTAGTAATCGATTATTTAACCGGTTTTTAACCGGTTTTTTATAGTAATCGATTATTTAACCGGTTTTTTAAAAAACCGGTTTTAAACCCGAACCGGCCAAGAAAATGTACAACCGATTTATAACCGGTCAAACCGGTTGTAACCGAACCGGTTACAAAAAAAAACCGGTTTTAAAAAAAACCGATTCCGGTTTTTTTACCGGTTTCGATTGCGTAATCAGTTTTTTTGTACACCTCTAACCATACCCCACGGTCTTAATCAACGATACCAACTTTGTCCAATTGTCCTCTATGCTGATTTTAATTGTTTGCCAACGCTTACAACATTGCTTAATAAACTCAGTTTTTAATCTTACCAAACCATCGTTTTCATGGTGGTTTTTTGTCTTGTGCTCAAGAAACACCCACACATGAAATTGCACATGTTTTATATTTGTTTTTACTTTTTGCCACACTTTGATTCTACCATACCAAATATCACATACAAATCATAGCGGTATTGTTCGATAACTTTAATGTGGTTGCTTCAGCATGTAACCCTATACTATCTAAAATACTTATCTAACATAATATTACTCATATTTATAAGCTTAAACGGGTTACATTTTGGGTACATATAAAACGAGTTGTTAGTGATTTATTTGTTAAAAACTCTAATTGAGCCAATACTAAACAAGTTCAAGCTTGAGCCTTTATACATGGAGCTTGATTAGGCCACAAGTCTAAAGGAGAATATTATGTATATGATTACACGTACTATTATATAATTTAATGATATTAATTACCATACATGCGATTATGATTGAAACAATAAATAATATATATTATGTTATTTATGATTATAATTATAAACTTCTATATGAAATAACTTTATACAAATCTATACTATATAATAAAAGAAACCTGTTTTGGGACACTTGTCATTCTCTCATTTAATTGATTAAAATTATTAATAATACTAATAATAATAATAATAACATTTAATCTAAATTAATACAAATTCTTATTATTAATAATATTTAATCAAATCTAAAATCTAATCTAATACAAATTTTTATTATCAATAATATTTAATCAAATCTAGAAAAAAATGGTTAAATTTTCACACTTATATTTAGATAAACAAATAGGTTTTTGTTATACGTAACACTTTTTTACAATTACAAGTATAAACTTTGTAAGTGTGTCGAATATTATTATATATGTATACTTATAAAGATAGAATTTGTATTAGATTAGATTTTAGATTTGATTAAATATTATTAATAATAAGAATTTGTATTAATTTAGATTAAATGTTATTATTATTATTATTATTATTATTAATAATTTTAATCAATTAAATGAGAGAATGACAAGTGTCCCAAAACAGCTTTCTTTTATTATATAGTATAGATTAGAACACCGTGTATTACACGGGTTGAATAAATGTAATTTTATATATTAAATAATAAAAAGTTATATTTTTATGAACCTCGTATATTGTACGGGTTAAATAAATATAATTTTATATATCAAATAATAAAAAAAAGTTATATCTTTAAAAACCATATGTATTACACAGATTAAATAAATGTAATTTTGTATACTAAATACTAAAAACGTCGTATCTTTAAAAAAAACACGTGTATAATCGGATTGAATAAATCTACCAAATAATAAAAAAATTAAATCCTTAAAAACCCCGTATGTTACACGTGTTGAATAGATCTAAAAAAGAGTTATATTTTTAAAAACCATGTGTATTACACATATTAAATAAATGTAATTTTGTATATTAAATACTAAAAACGTCATATCTTTAAAAACCCGTGTATAGTCGGGTTGAAAAATCTACCAAATAATAAAAATTTTATATCCTAAATAAATGTAATTTTGTATATTAAATACTAAAAACGTCGTATCTTTAAAAAAAACCCGTGTATAGCCGGGTTGAAAAATATACTAAATAATAAAAAAAAATTTATATCATTAAAAACCCCGCGTTTTACACGAGTAGAATAAATATAATTTTGTATACCAAATAATAAAAAAGTTATGTTTTAAAATAATTAGGATAACATTTAATATTAATTTATTGTTTATATATTTAATATAAGATAAGTAGATAAGAGAGGTATTTGTTTTAAAAATATATTAAATTAACAATTTATATTTGAGGATAATATTTTATTAAAGTATGATAAGATTTAATATTAAAGATCATTTACTAACTTTTTTATTATTTGGTATATAAAATTACATTTATTTAACTCGTGTAATAAATGAAGTTTTTTAAAGATGTATTATTTTATTATTTGGTAAACAATATCATTTATTCAACTCGTGTAATACATGTGGTTTTAAAGATATAAATTTTTTATTTGGTATATAAAGTTACATTAATTCAATCCGTACAATATGGTTCTTATATATATAACTTTGTATTATTTAATATATAAAATTATATTTATTCAACCCATGCAATAAAGGAAGTTTTTAAAGATATAATGTTTTATTATTTAGTATATAAATTTATTTACTTAACCCGTGTAATACACGGGGTTATAACCTAGTATATAATATGGGAAAAGATCTCATACAAATAGTATTATCGTACAAAACGTACGAAAGACATGAAAAAGTAAAAAAAAAAAAAAACACCGTGACATTTTTGTAATTATTTACTCGTAAAGTGATTATCAAAATTACCCTACAAATAATTTTGTCGGGTAATTTTGATCTTGTAGGGTAGTTTTGTAAAATTATATTGTAGGGTAATGATAAAAATTACTCTATACGTGTATCAAAATTAATTTACAAGTTTATCAAACAACATACAATTCAAAATTACCCTACAAGATCAAAATTACCTTACAAGATCAAAATAACCCTACAAGATCATTTGTATGGTAATTTTGATAATTAGACTACGAGTAAATAATTACGAAAATGTTACTGCATTTTTTCAGGAAAACCTTCAGTTTGTACATTAAAAGTATTTGTACTTGACCTTTTGTCTATATAGTATTTAAACATGATGAGTCCAAGCAGTAATCAACTGAACTTTAAACATATAATTTAAAATGAGTCGACCTTGAGCTCTTTAAACTAAACAATATAATCTTGCACTCTTTGAAATTAAATGAGTTGAACTTAGGCTTAAAGGATCAAACTCGATCTTAATCAGACTTGAAATTGACCTAAATTGTATACACCCCTAATTACATTACTTCGCTTTTATAGTTATTATGTTTTTTTATCATACACAACTAAAAGAAAAAATTTAGATCGTTGGTCCTTATGGTTTCTGCCAAATTTCAATGTCGGGTATTAATAGTTTTTTGTTGCAAAATCAGGTATTAATGTTCTAATTTGTTACAATGTTGAGTACTAAGACCAAATGTTGTTACAATGTTGAGTACTAAGGCCAAATTTTGTTAACTTTTTTTGTTAAGTCTTACTAAAATGACTAAAATGCCCTTTAATATCTAGAAAGTCTATTTTTTATTAATTATATTTGACTAAAATAATGTAAAGTTTTATTTATATTTATATTTTTCTGTTTTATTTATATTTTTTATAAAAATAAATGGATTTGAAGTTTATTATTTATAAACTTTGAGTTTATATATTATAATATGTAAGTAAAATAAACTTTTTTTAACTTAGTCTAAATAATATGCTAGTAAAATAATTGCCCTGCTTGCAGTGTGTGTATATATATGTGGGCGTTCGAGGGGCAAAAGTGAAATGGTACAAACTTTAACGTTATTTTACTAATTTCGTGAGAATAACATTAAAAGCGGCGTCTGGTTAATCATGGATCATGTGGTGGCGTTGATAGCTGAAAGACACGAGGGTACATGCACTAATCGGTCTCTGTCCTAATGATTTGAGTGTTATGTGCCTTAGGTCCCAGACTTGGTACAAAACTACAATCGAGCTGGGGGTCTCACTAGAAGTAGCATCTCTATTCCTATGGGGTAGAGATAAGGCTGTCTACATCTACCCTCCTCAGACCCTGTCTTAGCTTTGCTATTTATGTGATTAACTGAGTATGATGATGATGATATAAACTCAAAGGTTTATAAATAATAAACTTCAAATCCATATAATTTTATAAAAATATAAATAAAACAAAAAAATATAAATATAAATATAAATATAAATTATTTTAGTCAAATATCACTAATTAAAAATATACTCTCTATTTATTAAATGGCATTTTAGTCATTTTATTAAGACTTAACAAAAAAAGTTAACAATGTTTGGCCATAGTACTAAACATTGTGACAAATTAGAAAGTTAATACCTGGAATTGCAACAAAAAACTATTTGTACCATACATTGAAATTTGGCAGAAACCACAATAATCAACGGTGTAATTTTTTCAAACTAAAACAATTAATTTTCAGAAAAAAAAAGAGATTAAGAGTTGTAATGATAAAATTAAATTTTGAAAGATAAATGACTTTGATAAAACAACTTAACTTTTCATAATTAAACGTAGAGTATAATTTTTTAATGTCAAAATCACCACTTTAAAAACTTCAATGCATCAATGAGAGACACATTGATTAATAGTTATCATGATAAAATTTTCACCTATCGAAACATGATATTTCTGTCATATAAAAAGGACAGCAATTGTTATCACTCATTCGCCCGATGAATAAGTTATACAATTATTTACAAAATGATTTTAAGCGACAAATTATTATTATGAATAAATAAATAGTTGTTTCTTACAAAGAAAACAATATATAACACTTTATAGTTTATACATTACAACAGTCAAATTTATTTATTTTTTAAAAAGATATAACAGTTAATTTTTTTTATGAATATAAGAAAATATGCAATAATAATTATTGGAATATCTAATTAACCAAATGAACAGAAACTTAAATACGTATATGTAAACCAAAATATTTATATTCATTTTTTATAAATTTTAAAACTTTTAACTTGATGTTTGGTACCATAACCACCAAACCACAGGTATTTTTTTAAAGACTATCTTTTCCACTATATATTTATTTTATAATAATATATAATTTATATAACAACAATTTATTTAGAATAAAAACAGGTTCTGACTAAACTTACCATCCCACTAAACGTATGAGAAATTATTTTTTTAATAAAGATCTTCTCCTATATTTTGTGAGAGGATCGTATCTAGGGGTGCAAACGAGTCGAACCGAGCCCGAGCCCGAGCTCGACCAGGCTCGAGATCGAGCTCGATTAACTAATGATAGCTCAGGCTCGAGCTCGGCTCGATTCGGCCCGTTTATTATCTATTAACTAATATATTAAATAAAAATAATATAAATAATAGACATTTTAGGCTCGCGAGCTCGATAAGTGAAGCTCGGGCCCGAACTCGTTTACTAAATAAGCTTATTTTTAGGTTCGAGGTCGGCTTGTAAACAAGTTTAAATAAGCTCGGGTCGACTCGGCTTGTTGACACTAAAGCTCGATAAGGCTCGACGAGCCTAACGAGCTTCACATGTGAGGCTCGAGCTTGGACTCTATAAACAAACGAGCTTTATTTTAGGCTTAAGCTCGGCTCGGGCTCGGGCTCGATAAGGCTCGGCTCGTTTCGAGCTTTTTCTCGAGCCAATCTCGAGTAGCTCGCGAGCCGCTCGGCTCATTTGTACCCCTAATCGTATCTTAAAGCAACACCTAAATACAAATAGAAGTCCACAAATTCAACTACTTGTAGAAAGTTATTTTTTTAACAACTTTGGTCACCGATGGACTACTACATTATCATCGTGTCACCAGCGTAATCACTATCTGATTGTATATTTTCTCTACTAGAGTATAATGTGTATACAACAATTCAGATTGATTATATATTTTATCACTAAACTATAATGTATATATAACAATTCAGAAGGAAATCCAAAAAATGTGAGAAAAAAATATTTTTTTTAAATCAAACCTACCAAACAGCCCCTTAATAGTTTAGATTCTGAAATTACAGTCTAATAACAGAACTATTAGCATATTTTGTAAGAGTGTGGTACGTTTTATAAAAATTGATACAGAAGTCCACAAACTTAACTATTTATAGAAAATAAAAATTGATACAGAAGTCCACAAACTCAACTATTTATAGAAAATTATTCTGAAAATACAGTCAAACATAGAGAAAATCATTCTGAAAATACAGTCAAACATGAGAATAATTAGATTATATTCTCAGGGACCAAAAAGAAAACATAGCAAAAATACAAGGGGCAAGGAGCACATGTACTTGTACTACCAGCATCGACATACACACGCACTTTCAGTCTCTAAAAGTACGCTCCTTTCTCTCTCTATCTCTCTCTCTCACACACACCGACGATGCATTCTTTCTCTCTCTACCTCTGTCCGCTACTTCTACAAACCGACGAGATATTCCCCGCTGTCAAAGATTCCCCCACCGGCCCCCCTTTCCCTTCGAATCCCTAAAATCTCTTCATTCCAATCTCCCTCACCCTAATTTGCTGATTCTTTCGGGTTGTTGCTACCAACAATATTCTGCTTGTTTGTGGTTGTTACCAACAACAAGTTTGGGGTGGATTGTATCGAGTTGGTTTTTTTTTGGTAGTTTGGGTTATTACCAACAAGAACAAGTTTTTTGGTGATTGTTTTGGTGATCACAAGAAGAAGTTAGTTTTCTATATAAAGTTTTTGTGTATGGGCTGTGTGGGATCGAAGCCGGAGGAGTCACCGGCGGTGGCGTTATGCCGGCAACGGTGCACGTTTCTCGATACAGCGATCCACCAGCGTTACGCTCTCGCCGAGGCTCATTTAGCCTACTGTCACTCCCTCAAAAACGTCGGCGTTTCGCTACATCGTTTTTTTGACATCCACTCCGCCGCCGCCGTGCACGGCGGCGACAGCCCTCCGTCGCCTGTGCTCAACCTTCCGCCACAAAGAAAAGGAAAAGGAGAACCGTCCAAGCCGCCGGTAGTTCCACCCGCCGTTCATCACCACTCGCATTCGAATTCCGGCTCTCACCTTCACTTTCACTCCGATGAAGATTCCGATGACGACGATGATGATGACGGTCCTCTTCATTTACACTCCGTTGATGGAGACTCACCACCTCTGCATCAACACGAACGGTACAATAATCTGCCGTATAATAATACTTCACATGAAAATTTCACAACTCCTTCTTATCCACCGGTAAATTACCCTCCTTCGGGTTATCGACCGGTAAATTATCCACCTTCAGGTTATAATTACCCGCCGCCTGCGGGTTATCCTCAACAGGATTACCCGCCGCCTGCGGGTTATCCTCAACAGGATTACCCGCAGGCGAGTTATCTCCCATCAAGTTACCCACCAGCAGGTTATCCTCCAGCGGGTTATCCGCCTGCAGGATATTCTCAGGCAGATTACCCGCAGGGTCGGTACACGATGAATTTTATGAGGAAGCAACCCACACAGTCTGTTGTGTACCAGCAACGGCCAATGAGTCCGGAAACTATACGTTATGGTGAAGCATCTTCATCGTCTTCGTATTATAACAACGGTTATAATTATCAGAACCTTAATTCTTACTCGAATAATAATAACAACAATTACCCTAGTTATGGTGAGTATTTCGGGTCGTCTTCTCAACAACCGCAGTATATACAGTCGGAAGCATCGACTTCGAAACAGCCTCCTCCGCCTCCACCGCCCCCGCCTGCTAGCTCTACTTGGGATTTTTTGAACCCGTTTGAATCATATGAAAGTTATTATCCTCCGTATACACCAAGTCGGGATTCGAGAGAAGTTAGGGAGGAGGAGGGTATTCCCGATTTGGAAGATGAAGATTATTACCAACAAGAAGTTGTGAAGGAAATACATTCTTCGCATCCGAAGTTCGTAGATGTTGCCAGTGGTAGTGGTGGTGGTGGTAGCGGTGGTGGTGGTGGTAATGTGGATTCGAAGAAAGCGGTGGTTGATGATGAGAGTGAGAAAAGTTCTGTGGTTGATTTGCATTACAGAAGTGGACCGGGTGTACCCGAAGAAGAAGAGCCTGTTGAGTTTGAAGTTCATGTGGTTGATAAAGGAGAAACATCTAGAGGTGAAAAACCGCTTCACGAGTTTCATAGCGATTCTGAAGTTGTAAAAGAAATTCAAATCCAATTTGATCGCGCTTCAGAATCCGGGAATGAACTAGCAAAGATTCTTGAAGTTGGAAAGGTTCCACACAACCGAAAACACGCAGCCTATCAAGGTCCAATTTTTATTGTAAATTCTATTACTTGCATACAGATTCTACTTAGAATCATCAAAAGTGCTGACTTTTATCATGATATGTATCTATGAAACAGTTTCTTCGAAAATGTTGAACAAATTTTCACCGTCACTAGCGGCAGCAGCTTCTAAAATCTCCGATCCTGCTGATGTCGATGTAGAGTTAAGAATGAGGTCTAAAAATCTTTCATCTACTTTGCATAAGCTCTATATATGGGAGAAGAAATTGTTTGAGGAAGTTAAGGTATGTTAAGGTTGTTTTGTTTTGTTTTCATCAATGGATATATTTATCATGTTTTAAAGGTACATTGTCTTATAAGTAACTAGCAAACGGTTGGTTATATATGACATAGGTTGAGGAGAAAATGAGGTTACTTCATGACGAAAAGGACATGAAACTAAAACGTTTAGATGAAAAGGGTGCTGAACAGCACAAAGTTGATGCAACAAGAACTTTAGTTAGAAGTCTTTCAACCAAGATTAGAATCGCGATTCAAGTTGTCGATAAGATCTCTGAGCAGATAAATAAATTGAGAGACGAAGAGTTGTGGCCACAATTAAATGAATTCATTCAAGGGTAATGTTAACTTTTTATTTATTGATAAATATATATGTTTTTAATGGGTTTAAATCTTGGTTTAAAATGGCTTTTTGAATAATTGTGGTCTACAGGTTAACGAGGATGTGGAGGTCAATGCTCGAGTGCCATCGTAGTCAATGTCGAGCCATTGGAGCTGCTAAACGGTTAGACGCGATTGCTTCCAGCAAACACTTTTCTGATGATAGTCTTGAAGCCACATTACAATTAGAACATGAACTTCTAAACTGGACTCTTCGGTTCTCATGTTGGTTTGGAGCACAAAAGGGGTTCGTGACATCCTTAAACAACTGGCTTCTAAAATGTCTTTTGTACGTACCTGAAGAAACCGCCGATGGACCGGTTCCCTTTTCTCCTAGCCGAATAGGTGCACCAACCGTGTTCATAATTTGTAACCAATGGGCTCAAGCCATAGACCGGATATCCGATAAGGAAGTAGTGGAGTCGATGCGGGATTTTGTGAAAGTTGTTCTTATGTTGTGGGACCGTGATAAACAAGAAATGAGACGGAGGTTAGCATTGCATAAAAACATGGAGCGAAAAGTTAAGGATTTGGAGAGAGAAGATCAAAAGATTCATAAAGAATTGCAAGTGCTCGATAAACAAATCGTTCTTTCTTCTGAAAAAGATAACGGGCTTTCGGCAGTGTATCAAAGTGAGACCAGTAAAAGCGTTAGCGCACAAACGAATCTACGGCTTGTTTTTGAGGCCATGGAAAGATTTACAGCTGCATCTTTGAAAGCCTGTGAAGAACTATTGCAACGTATAGAAGAAGACAAAGTTTCACGAGAGAGAGAGCGTGTTTCATAAAGAACCATCAAAAGAAACGTGTAACGAAGTATGGAACCTAAAGGGTCGAGTCATGGCTCGGTGAGTGTCAACTAGACCATGTCTCGGTCAATGAGCTCGAGCCCATCTGGTTAATCAAGTGCTCTGGGTGTGGGATTGAGCGATTATCCAATGGCCTTTAAAAGGCCACACTTTTGTAAGTGGATGTAGTTTTGTTTTTCTTTCTGGTTTAGCATAGATATAGTAGATGGTAGGATAGAGTATCTCCAATTTTTGGGTTCGTTGAGCTTGTTTAGCATCCCGTTTTCATTTTGTGGGTCTGTTTTATAGGACCTGCAAAATGGAAACGCGATTTGGCTTAAACGGAATTCATCTTATAAGATGTAAATAGCCGTTTTGTTTCTTGTCTATTCTTTGAGCGGCTTGCTAACAATTTTAATGTG
The DNA here is from genome assembly GCA_030545235.1 of Helianthus tuberosus. Lineage (NCBI taxonomy): Eukaryota > Viridiplantae > Streptophyta > Magnoliopsida > Asterales > Asteraceae > Helianthus > Helianthus tuberosus. The sequence continues at coordinate 51,244,587 of CM060439.1, read as the reverse complement.
ATTCGACATAAGTTAATAAATATCATTCAGTTTACATTAACAATAATTATCGTTCGCTTTATTCGATTAATCGAGGAAATTGAGTACATTGGCACAGGGGGAAGGGGTGAAAAGGAGATCTTGAAGCCATGGACTACGCGACTGCGAATCTTGACACCAACCCATGTCAGTTTTTGGTAGCCGGAGCTCCGATAACTCTTTCGATCCCGTCGGTAGTTTCAGGGTTGGTTCCTTGCTGGCTTGGTTATCTTTAGTGCAGGATGCCACATGGCCTAATCTCATTGGTGATAGTGCTAAGAAGTCAAGATGTTGACTCTGGGTAGAGCTTGGAGGTGATGGAGGCTGTGCTTCTTCCATGGCTGCCCTTTGCTCCAACACCTTTATGGAAGTTGCCTTTCTGTATATTTTACACAGCACTATGTCCTGCCAATTGATTAATGATTAATGTTTTATAATATGTCCAATAAGCTGATGATAAGACGATAATGTTCAATCAAGTTGATTATTAATATTTATAATATATCCAATAGGCTTATAATAAGATGATTAACATGGACGGCTCAAAGGGAGTGAAATAAAACAAGCGCTTCCCCCCCCCCCCCCCCCCCACACACACACACACACACACTTTACTAAGGCTTCAAATTCTAACAAAACATGTTATATACACATGGATGATATATGAATCATAGGGTCTAAAGCATATGTTTTCTTTTTCTTTATTTACGGGAAGGGCCCTAATTTTGTTAGTTGCTTTAGAACTAAAATATTTTGAGCCGGCCCTATCGATTAAAGATGTTCACGGCCTAGTTCAGCTGGTTTTGATGAAAATTTCAGGCGGAATCGCTGGCTAAGGTTTCAAGAAATGGTAAACAAATCTGGCTTGGTTGCGTGGGTCAGCTGAACCGGCCGGTTTTTTTACTGGTTTACTGGTTTAACGGTCTAGTTTTTTTTTTTTTTTTTTCTTTTTCAAAATCATTAGTTCATTATAAATTTTAACATAATTCGGTTGGTTTATCATAGGGGTGAGCATGGTGCGGTTCGGTTCGGTTATTACCTATAACCGAAACCATAACCGCACACTGCGGTTATCAAAAAATCATAACCGTTCGGTTTCGATTAATGCGGTTTCGGTTAATCGGTTATTGCGGTTAATGCGGTTTCGGTTATAGGTCGGTTATTATTAGTGTAAACTATAATGGGCCAATAAGGTTGGGTCATGGTTAGTATAAAATGTAATGGGCCAATAAGGTTGTGTCATGGTTAAAAGTTAAAACATTCAAATACTTCACCAAAGAAACATATAGATTAGGCCATGGTTAAGCATTTAAATACAAACTTAAAGACTTATGGTGCTACGGATTTGGCTATGTTTAAAATATTCGGTTCGGTTCGGTTATTTGCGGTTATGAAAATAAGAATAACCATAACCGAACCGCAAAAATCGGTTATTAAAAATATAAATAACTAACCCTTCGGTTATTTCGGTTATCGGTTATTTCGGTTCGGTTTTTCCGGTTATTTCGGTTACGATTCGGTTAATTCGGTTTATATGCTCACCCCTAGTTTATCATTAGTATGCATTTATATAACTGCATAATCTAAATAAAAAAATGAAGTTGTAAAAATAATAAAAGTTAAAACGACTCAGAATTTAAAAAAAAAAAAAAAAAACGAAGTTATAAAAATAGTAAAAGTTAAAACGGCATAAGCTTCAGTCTGGACCGGACAGCTAAACTTCCAAACCACAAACCAAACTTTTAAGATTTCAAAGTAACCGGCTTATTTGCTTTGACTTGAACGGTTTTCGAACACTCAGTACATCTCATTTCTTATATACACAATTGTACAAATGGAGTTATATTTTCTAAATTTACTCGTAAACTTAAGAAAAATAGTTGCTAAAAGGTTATGAACATTTACGTTACTACCTTAGATAGCGGACAAGAATCGGGCAGTCGGTATTCGCTCATGACCCAATCGGTTTTCTGGCCTCCTGGTGCCCTGCCTTGGTAGAACACTAAAGTCTTCTTCAACCCAAGGTGCTTGTTTGTGTCGGATAAAGAGAATATTTTACGATCTGACCCAGTTGCCTTCCAAAACCCGTTTTTGGTGGTTCGGTTTGGTCTCCCACCATTACCAAGCTTTTTATTCCTCGGAACAAAAAAGTACCACTCTCTCTCCCCAATCTTCGACATTTCTACAATTACAACAATAAAAAAGCTTAACTTTGTTCTAAGGCTCATGATTACATGATGACATATGTCTGGATTGGGCTCAACATTAGAGCTAAGCCCGGATGAGATCCGATTCATTAGGCCTAATCTACCCATTTACGCTTGAAATGAAATCCATATCGACTTAAGCAAAATGAACAGAAGCTCGGTTTCCATTCGAGTAAGGAAAAGTTACCTGGTAGAATCCAAGGATCGTAGAGGTATATGTTCAAGAAGCCGATGACTTCGAAACACGTATACTTCCCTAAAACCATCTTTTTGAGGTAGAATTCAAGCAACTCTTCCTCGGTCGGGTGAAACCGAAAGCCGGGTAATTCGAGCTCCAACGGATTCATTTCCATGTAGAAGTTTTTTGAACAACTATAAATATATTCATCAATCTTGTTATATAGATAGGGATTTTAATCATATTATAGAGCAAAAATGGGTAGAGGATTGACTTCAAGTCTTCGTGGAATTTACATGTGATATTGGAGTGGGCTATTTGGTGGAAGTTTCTCTGCATGGGCCCATGTATTAAAGAAAATATTCCGTGAATTTATTATTATTTTTTTTTAATGGCTAACATTACTCTCCCAAACTCATATATTAATAAATAACTCACCCATGCTTGGGATTGAACCCAAGACCTCCCACTAAGAGGCAAGTGCCTCTACCAAGTGAGCTAGCCCCACTTGGCTAATTAATAGTTATTTATTAATTAATAGTTGTAATTTGAGATTTCATGTCATTCCTTAACACACTAGTGGTATATCCATTATTTTTACTTTTGGCAATATTTTCTTTATTTAAATCCATAAACTATCCAACATGTAGGGCAGTATAGGAGTAAGATAGCGATATTATGAGGTGAGTGTTTCATGAACGAGATAAAATCTTGAATTGTGTCAAGCTTAAACTCTAATCTAAATTAAAACTCGTTTAATAAACGAACTAGTGTTTCATATGCCGAACTTTTTTTTAAACGTAAACTTCAATAGACCACCAAACCCACAAAACGGGGCGGGCACACAATACATGCTACATAAAAACAAAATTACATCAATTGGTCCACGCAACTGACCGATTTTTAGTTCTACTATTCAACCATAAAAAGCCTAACGATTTGATTTCGCTGACGATATCTTCCACCTTTGCTTGTTTATTAGAGAACTTGACACCATTCCGCGAACACCATATAGCCCAACACCCAATCAGAACAATACCATAGAACGCTTCCTTGGCCTGCCCGATCAACCTCACAGTGTTGTACAGCTCTAAAACCTCTTTAACAGAGCTAACTGTTATCGATAGAATATTGCACCAAACCGAAACATGCTGCCAAACCGAACTAGCAACCGAGCAGGAGGACAAAATGTGATTTGCAGTTTCATCACTCGAACCGCATAAACAGCAAGAAACATCACTGATGCCCACGTTTCTGTCTATAAGCGCCTTCGTCGTCGGGATCTTCCCCCATTTCAGCTCGCCGGGCAAACACATTACATTTTATCAGAATCCATTTCAGCTCCCAATTTCATATGCCGAACTTGGTTAGAGCCATGAGCCTCAACGGTTTTTTTATTTATATAAATATAATAATATATACTTAAGATAATAATACATATTAAGGTGAATGTTCAAATGAAAACTCCTTTTATCACGAGAACTCGAGAACTAACTAAAAAAACCTAAAAAACATACCATTTTTTAATTAAAAATCCCTATTTATTATATATAAAAAAACTTTTTTTCAAAAAAGAAAATTGTAATGCACATGTGTAGTACACATACACATGTGCACTACATTTTTTTTTTTTTTGAAAAAAAGTTTTTTTTTATACACAAAAACTAGTGAAAATTGGTAAAAATAAAAATCAAAAAATAATTTGGTATGTTTTTAGGCTTTTTTTAGTTAGTTATCGAGTTCTCGCGTTAACTAGTGGTTTTCATTTGAACCTTCCCCTACATATTAAATATTGTTATTATGTATAAATATGATAAAAACCTTGTTATATTTATAAAACTGTAATTATAAATCTACAAAAAGTAATTATTATATATGTATATAAACCAAATACATATACAAAAGAAAAACACTTGCATTTGCTTGAAAGTTGAACAATTCGTTTGTGGACCTAATAATTATGCTATAGCTTTATGGTCTTGTCTCATCTACACCACACAAATACACAATTGACTCAATCTTGATCTAGAGTGTAGAGTTTCTTCGTTAATACGGTGTGGAGGGACTTGATAACGGCGTGTTATGCGACATATGAACGCCATATCAGTACACGTCAGAAAAGTAGCGTGGTGCAAAAAAGGGAGGAGTGAGATGAGGCGTGGAAAGTGGCGTTTTTATATAAAAAAAAAATTAACCAATCAAAACCAACTCAAAATCCACCCACCAATGGCACGCCGCCACCTAGAGGTGTACAAATAGGTTTTTTTCAAAAACCGGTTTCGGTTATTAACCGAACCGGTTTTTTTCATCCAAAATGAAAACCGGTTTTTTTAATAACCGGTTTCGGTTACTAACCGGTTTTTCAAGTCCAAAACAATAACCGGTGTAACCGGTTGGGATCAGTTTTTAACCGGTTTTTGCAAAAAAAAAAAAACCAGTTTTTAGCCGGCTTAACCGGTTTTTTTAAAACCGATTTCGGTTATTAACCGGTTTTTCCTACCAAGAATCCTAACCGGTCTATAACCGGCGCTTCGGTTATAAAACCGGTTCGGTTATAAAAAACCGGTTTCGGTTTTTTCCCGATTTCGGTTCTAAAACCGGTTTTTTTGTACACCTCTATCGCCACCTCACCCACACATTTGCCCCCACGCCGGTGGAGATCCTCAAGCCCCAACCACAACACCGTGCTCCACGCCAGACATGATGGAAGCTTTTAAGGGGCGGGAGGGGGCGGCCGACCCCCCGAACTTTTCGCTCATTAGTGGAAAGTATGTAGTTTTCGTATAGAAATTTTTGGGTATATACGTTTTCGACCCCCCGGTTTTATAGAAATTTTTAGGTCTGGTGACTTCCGCTTCTCGCAGTGGCGGAACTAGAACATTAACTAAGGGGTATCTCAATTTTTTTTACCGTGTAATAATACAATATTACCAACATTCGGACTTGCATCAACGTCCTCATTTGCTTGGATATCATCATTATCAACATTCGGAGGAGTTGCTTCATTCGGAATTGTGTCATCATCACCAACCCAATTTTCATTAATTTCTTCGTATTTCCTTTTGAAAAAAGTTTCCAATTAAAGATTGTTTTTTAGATTGGGGTTTCATTATCACTTCAAAGCATTCAAGATTGAACCACAATCCCTACAAACAATACAAAATACATTCAATCAACAAGTTTGAAAACATAAATACTTCTAAGTTCTAAAAGACACTAACTTAGGCCGTGGGGTATGGTGGGGCTTGGGTTGGGACATCGGTTTACACGTGTAATTTCATAACTCAAGTCTAAAACCCACTTTGAAGGGGGTATGGTGGGCGTGGCTTGGCTGGCGTGGCCAAGCCACATCAGCTTTTTTTTTTTAATATATATATATATATTTATAACCAAAAACTACATAAACATACAAAATAATTATTAAAATAAACATACAAAATAATTATCAAAATAAAAAACTACCATTCTTCGTCGTCTTCGTCGGTTTCGAACCCAGGAATCGTTGAAACATGTTCCACCAAATCAGATCGAAGGTTGTGATGTATATCCCTTGACTTTATCATAAATTCATTTGCCGCTTTATCTTCGTCTGTTACGTTACCTGGTTGGGGGTCATCGTCATCATAGTAGGTAACGACTGCTGTACCTTCATCCTCCAAAATCATGTTGTGAAGAATGATACATGTGTACATCACGTTTCCAATCTGATCCTTGTCCCATAGTCGACAAGGCATTGACAATATTCGCTACCTTTTCTTCAAAACACCGAATGCTCGCTCGACGTCTTTACGTGCAGCCATCTGGACCCTGTTAAACTTTAATCTTTTTGGATCTGTGGTACCGTGTCTTGTGAACGATTTTACGAAAACCCGGGTAAATCCCATCAACTAGGTAGTACCCGTACACGTACTCAACCCCGTTTACAAAGAAAGTTCCTTTGGGTCCTTTACCATTTACCCGATCATTGAAAAGGGGTGAGTGGTTTATGATGGTAATATCATTATGTGAACCTGGCATACCGAAGAACGCATGCCATATCCAAAGATCTTGGGACGCAACCGCTTCAAGCATGATGGTTGGCATCCCGTGAAATCCACTAGTGTGAGCGCCTTGCCATTCGGTAGGACAAAGTTCCCAAGGCCATTTCATACAATCTAAACTACCTAGCATCCCGGGTAGCCCATGATAATCTGCGTGATGTTCCAATATTTGTTGCATGTCACTGAAGGAGGGCTTTCTCAAATATCTTTTCCTATAAAGTTCTAGAATACACGAACAAAAGTTGTGAAGAGTTTCTCTAGCTACACGTGCAGACATTTTTAAATAGTCATCCATAATGTCCGAACTATTGCAGTACGCTAACTGCCTAAGTGCGGCCGTGACCTTTTGCCACGTACTAAATCCTAATTGCCCGGTTACATCGGGTTTTTGTTGGAAATAAACATACTTCTCCTCAAGATCTCTGGATATCCTTAAAAATAAGTTTCTACTCATACGAAAACGACGCCTAAACATTTTTTCATCATACTTAGGTTCCGCTGAGAAGTAATCGCTTACCAACAAATCGTTAGCGGTGTGCCGTTCACGAGCGATGTACCTTCTCCTCCGTTTAGGTTGTTGAGTCTCTTCCTCATCGTCTTCGTCTTCCACGATAGCTTTCACCACCGCCGCGATCGTTTGTAGAAATATTTCCGCACCATCGTCAGATGATGATGACGATTCACTATAACTTGAAGAACTCATGGCAAGATTGTGTTTTATGTGTTTGATATTGTGTGAGAAAAATGTTAAATATGGTAAGGTATTTATAAAGGAATTTTTTTTAAAGTAGCACCCAACGGCTAATTTGAATGGGCCATTCACAGCCCGCCATTTCAGCTTGCTCCCCCACCCCACGCCCGGCTTGAAACCCAAGCCCCAAGGGCCACGCCCCAACCCAAGCCCACCCGGGGTAGTGGCTTAGGCGTTTTCCCCAACCCACGCCCCAACCCAAACCCCATACCCCATAGCCTTAACACCAAAAGATCAAACAAATTAATTAAAAAGCCTAGCCGATGAAGTCAGACTATATAGTCCCACGAATTTAGTCAAACTAGTTATTTTCCGCCCGCGCGTTGTGGCGGGACCCAATGACGACAAAAGGCGTGTCAGCAACGGCAAACAGATACCGAATATCAAAACATAAATAAAATGATGTGGTAAGGATAGTCACTCCGTCATAAAAAAAACGATTTTAAATAACCTAATATATAATAATAGGACCCACACGTCCTACACGTTGGAAATTCGGTTGTTTTCAGTTCAGTTATTACGGTGCTAACACGTTAAAATATGGATGAGCTCGGTACCGGTTGTCACACCCCTTTCTACGGCGGAAGCACGAGGTGTGATCATGAAAGGTTCTCATTGCATACGAAGAGTAAACATACTACATGCTCAAGAAAATAACTTCAAATACCATAATTTGAAAACATACGTTAGCGTTTACATCGCTAAGTCGCATAAAGCATTGTCTTAAAAGTTTACAACTTTATTTATAGATAAACATAAGCGACATCCACGAGCATGGGTAAGACCGCGCGCACATCCACTTCTAATTACCTGAAATACATGTGAGTTTTGGAAAATCGTCAACATAAAGTTGGTGTGAATTCATGCAGTTTTAGTTTTTCACGTTTGTATACTTTGTATGAAAACATAGTTTACGTCATGTAAAAATCAAGTTTTCATATATAAATCCAGTTTCATGTGTATACCACGTACACATGTATAATTCAATTTCTTCTTGAGTACCTCACGTACTCAAGTATAATTCTCTTTTTCTTGAGTACCCCACGTACTTCAAGTATAATTCAATCTTTTCTTGAGTACCCCACGTACTCAAGTATTCATCAATTTTTAGTATGGTATGAATTTCATGTAATTAAAATATTCCTGTAAATATCAGGATTGTTAATGGTTTGCAAGGCCATTAACATGTGGCACGACATAGGAAGTCACCAAACCTAAGGCATTTAATTGGTATATTCTGAGACACAAAAGCACTCCTCGGTTCTCGCCCCGACCGGGAGTGTGGCTGCCAGGCACCCGTTAGATCTAAGCTTTTGTTCTGCGGTCTAAGTATGTACACGATTAATGGTGCTTCTGTACCCTATGCGTGACACTATTTCTCATAACGCATTCTACTTGGTTCTCGTTCTCACCAAGCGCGTTTCTTGTTATCATTTCTCATAGCGCCTCATACTTGGTCCTCGTTCTCACCAAGTGCGCTTTTCATATTCTTATATTTCATCACACTTGGTTCTCGTTCTCACCAAGTATACTTCTTGTATTCTTATATTTCGTCACACTTGGTTCTCGTTCTCACCAAGTGTACTTCTTGTATTTATATCATACCAATTATAAATTTTGTACATTTGTACATGTATTTCACCCCCGAAGTTATAAAAACTGAAAATAGTTAAAGAGAAAAGGGGGAGCATGAACTCACAACTTTGCGTTCCTAGCGTCGTAAACTCCACCGGATTTGCTTAATTAACGTCGTAACCTATACGCGTTTCCTTAACGTTAGTCACTAGACTTGCGTCGCACAAGTACAGTCACTCTCTTTTGTATATATTCTTGTGTTAAAAATATTCTATATTTTTAACTACGTATCTTACTTATATTATTTTCTCCAAAAATAAATATAAGTCTTTTGTGTTTTGCACTTTGCACCCGAATTATGTATCTTGTATGTTGTATGTGTATTTTTATATTTCTACTCCTCATGAGTATTTAGTGTATTTTTAAGTCTTAATACACTAGCACGTATAACACATACTATATACACTTAGCACAAAAGTTGGTGATAAAATAATATATATTTTTCTCTCAAAAATATATATATACATAATATCCATTTTATTTTTGAAGAAATCACCATTTCTTGTCACCAAAAATTAGGGAAACCTTGGTAATACCCTTAAATACATTTTTAAGGAATAAGTTTCTCAAAAACTTATATTTTTCTAAGTGTCAAAATTTTTATCATGTTTTCAAAACATGTGTTTATTTTCTTTTGAATTGTCAACAATCATCAACAACAATTATCAACAATAATCATCAATAATAACCAGTAATTTCTCTATTTCATGAACTTGAATATTTACAAAAATGGGTAGTAACTTACTAGCATATTTAGTAAGTTTTGTTATCCTTAAAAATAAGTTTAGTTTCTTAAAAACTTTATTTTTAAAGAATATGAAATTTCACAACTTCTAGTCGGTTTTTACGAAAATTATTTCTTTGTTAAAACTTTTGTTACACAAGTGTCCACACACTTGTTTGTTCACAAAAACACCTATAGTTCATGAAAGATCCGGTTTTAAAACATGGTTTCATCATACACTTGGTTATTCAAAAATACCACTTGTAGATCCGTAGATCTACTAATTTTGAACAATATTTCATAAGAAAAATCGTTTTTACACAAGTTCATGATTAGTGTGTGGTAGGGTTTCATCATTTAACCCTTTTTACACTTGAACATACTCTATGTCATGTTTCATGAACATGACCACTCCGGGTTAAATGATGATCCGAGCTACCATAACATAGATCGGGTCCAAATAGTCACACAAATCAAATACTACATGATTTACACAACATATGAGCTTTTAACCATCACTTTTAGTGTTTTTAGTAGACTTTTAAGATTCAACTTGTATGTTCATGAGTTTTAATCCGTCATATCTTATTTTAACCACTTTAAAATAGATCGAGAAGGTGTTTTAGAGCACTTACTACTAGCTCAAGGCTAGGGAAGTTCAAGAGTGCAAATGAGGTGGATAAAAGCAAATGGTGAAGGTCCTTCGAGTTCCGTTGCTTGCAACCTTCCTAAATAGGCTCGAGACACCTTAGAATCACCTTGGAATGGATGGATGTAGATCGAAAATGAAAGTGAGTGTGTGTGTTGATGAGGCCGTAGCCAAGGAAGAAGGAAAGGAGGAGAAATGGTGTTGAAGGTAATGAACTCATGTGCTTGTGGTTATTCTTATAATCCATCCTTCCATGTTATCCTTTGGGTATTATGCTTAATAAAGAGAAGACAAGATCCCATTTTTTATTCAAAGAAATCAAAGGGGGTGTACCCTTTGTCTAGGGCCGGTTATGGGGGGGGGGGGGGTATATTGGTTGGATTCTAAATGTATAGTTAAGTATCTAGTTACATGTTAAGCACTAGATGTAGGTGTTTAAGTGTGTTAAGTAATATGTAGTGTGTTAGGGTGTTCGGGGACCCTAACTAGCTTAGAAAAAATAAAAACAATGCTTCTAGCATTATTTTGGTGTTCCGGGTAATATCCGGTTGTTCGGTTAGACACTGGTTCGTTAAAGTGCTAAATTACACTTTTTAGTGTCGTTTAAGTACCTTCCTTGTACTCTTTCAATTCCCAACACTTAGGGAAATATTCTGGATAACAAAACGACATTTCTGCATAATATTTATATGTCTAAATGCTGATTTATTGCTGAATTATATAATTTCTGCACTTAAAGTGCGTTTCGGGTGCTTTTTAGTGCTTATTTTTGCTTTCGTATTGCATAAATATTAACCCTTGTATGTACTCTTGGGTTTTAATGCATTCTTGTTGTCGGACCTACACCTAGGCTCCAATTTTATTGTCTGACTGCTTTCTGCAGTTCAGTCGACACAGTGTGTCTTACCGGTGAGTTTACTATTATTCTGACGCAACGCTCTCGTTTATGCATAAAGCAATATTTTGTAGTATACAACGTGCATGAATTCACTTGTTTAATCATGTGTTCAGACATTGCTGACAATTAAACTCATAATTGCAGTCATTAAGCAATAAGTAATGTGTACGGAAGTTACCGGTTTGGGCCAGTTGTCACACCGGTAACGGCAGCGAAAGTACCGATCCGGAAAATCATCGAAATTAGGTACCGGCACCGAAAATGCTTGGTACAATACGGTATGGTATTTGAAGGTAAAAATCAATAAATATAGGTATGGTGCTAGACCGGCGTCGAACCGAAAGTAACGATTCTGAAAACGCCAAAAGGTGGGTACCAAATTGGTACCGAAAATGATTTGGTATAGTAAATTTGGTAACGATACGATACTGGTTCGTTTACAGAATTTGATACGATTTGCTCATCAATATTCTAAATATCCAAGTTAATTTTACATGTTACAATTCATTCATCACATAAAAAGACAAAAAAGAAAGCAAAATAAGTTGTTGTGTATATAAAACTTCATTCAAACGAAATACAGTTTACTTACTGTGTGTATGAAAAGTAATCTAAACGGTGCAATTACTTGCATTGCTGCGTTGCTAGAGGATTTGATGAGCTTGGTACCAACCGGTACCAAAAACACCGTTAGCGAAATCCCCAAAAGTGGGTACCGGTACCGAATATACTTAGTATGGTACGGTTCGGTACCGGTCGGTACTGGTATGACACCGGTATTTGAGGGTAAAAACCGGTGAATACCTGTGCAGAACCGGTACCGAAAATACACCGGTTTGGTAAAATTGAGACCGGTACCTATACCCGATACCATTTGCTCATCTCTTAATGATGTTACTATTCATTCCATTCTAATTCTAATTCTAATAATTCTAATTCTAATTCTAATTCTAATTTTAATTTTAATTTAATAATAAATCACTGTTCATTAAGTTTGCTTTTTATCATATATAGATTTGAACACAATTTACCTTGACTTTAATAAACATATTTATTGAACACAATTTACGAAAGATAAACAGATTTATCTTGTTTATTTAGACTGAACTCACTCTCGCTGGAGTCTTCTTGAATAGGTGGGGATACTTTTTCTTGAACTGGTCTTCACGTTCCCATGTGTACTCGGGTCCGTGCTTAGAGCTCCAACGTACTTTGACAAGCTTCACACTGCTCCTCCTGGTCTTGTTGACTTTCCAGTCAGTAACCTCAACGGGTTGCTCTGTAAATCGGAGGGCTTCATCAATATGTATTTCATCCATCGGGATGATCACGTTTTCTTGCGTCGGACTCTTCTTCAGGTTGGATACATGAAACGTATCATGTACTCCGTTAAGTTCTTCCGGTAACTCCAACTTGTATGCCACGGTACCAATTCTCTTCAGTATTCTGAATGGTCCGATATATCGTGGATTCAGCTTTCCACGCTTTCCAAATCTGACTACGCCCTTCCATGGTGAGACTTTTAACAACACTTTGTCTCCCACCTTGAAATCTACCGATTTTCTATTCGGATCAGCGTAGCTATTTTGTCGCTCTCGAGCCGCCTTAATGCGCTCTCGGATCTGCGCAATCTTGTCGGTTGTCTCTTGTACAAGTTCAGGACCAACCATACGTTTATCTCCGGCATCTGCCCAACATAAGGGCGATCGGCATTTGCGGCCATACAGAGCTTCGAACGGCGCGGCTTTTATGCTCGTATGATAGCTGTTATTGTAGGAAAACTCAACTAGAGGTAGATGAGTATCCCAGCTGCCGCCTAGGTCCATGACACATGCGCGAAGCATATCTTCTAACGTTTGTATAGTCCGTTCGCTCTGGCCGTCTGTTTGCGGATGGAATGCCGTGCTCAGATCTAACTGGGATCCAAAGGCTTCCTGAAATGATTGCCAGATTCTTGAGACAAAGCGTCCATCTCTGTCTGAAATGATTGAGATTGGCACTCCATGACGTGCCACAATTTCTCTTAAGTATATCTCTGCCAGCTTTCCAGTGCTATCCTTCTCTCGGATTGGTAGGAAATGCGCAGACTTCGTCAATCGATCAACTATTACCCATATCATATCGTGCCCTCTCGGGGTCCTGGGTAATTTCGTTATGAAGTCCATCGAGATTTGTTCCCATTTCCACACGGGAATCTCTGGTTGTTGTAGTAGGCCGGACGGTTTCTGATATTCTGCCTTAACCTTGGCACAGGTTAGGCATTTTCCAACATAGACATCAACGTCGCTTTTGAGTCTCGGCCACCAATAATATTCCTTCAAGTCTTGATACATTTTGTCCGATCCTGGATGGATCGAATATCTCGATTTGTGGGCTTCATTAAGGATGACTTCTCGTATGCCACCATAGAGTGGAACCCAAATACGCTTTTTGAAGTATAAGGCTCCCTCTTCGTTTGGCACCATGTATTTCAGCATACCCCGTAGGTATTCAGCTTTACGATTCTCTTCTTTAAGAGCTTCTTGTTGTGCATCTCGAATGCGTGCAGTGAGGTTCGTTCGAATCGTCATTTCCAATGCTCGAACCCTTAGGGTCTTGACCCTTTCTTTTCGGCTCAACGCGTCCGCTACAACGTTCGCCTTTCCAGGATGGTACTTAATCTCACAGTCATAATCATTCAGCAGCTCGACCCAACGTCGCTGGCGCATATTCAATTCCTTCTGATCAAATATGTGTTGTAAGCTTTTGTGATCTGTGAAGATTGTACATCGAGTACCATATAAATAATGTCGCCAAATCTTCAAGGCGAATACCACTGCACCCAGTTCCAGGTCGTGAGTGGTATAATTTCTCTCGTGAACCTTCAATTGTCTTGAAGCATAAGCGATGACTTTTTGGCGTTGCATGAGCACGCAACCCAAGCCTTGTCGTGAGGCGTCGCAGTATACCACGAAGTCTTCAGTGCCTTCGGGTAATGATAGTATCGGTGCATCGCATAGCTTGCTCTTAAGTAGCTGAAAGGCGTCTTCCTGTTTGTGACCCCAGTCGTATTTCTTGTCTTTCTGTGTGAGGGTCGTTAGCGGTTGAGCTATCTTTGAGAAATTCTCAATAAACCGTCGATAATAGCCCGCTAAGCCCAAAAATTGTCGAACTTCAGTTGGGGTCTTGGGAGCTTCCCAATTCTTTATTGCTTCAATCTTGGACGGGTCTACATGAATGCCCTTCTCATTCACCACGTGACCAAGAAATTGTACTTCGCGAATCCAGAATTCGCATTTCGAGAACTTTGCATAAAGTTTCTCTTTCTTCAGTAGCTCCAAGATGGTTCTGAGATGTTGCTCATGTTCTTCTTTCGTTCGCGAGTAAATTAGGATATCATCGATAAATACAATCACGAATTTATCGAGATATGGTTTGCATACGCGGTTCATTAGATCCATAAAGACCGCTGGTGCATTTGTCAACCCAAATGGCATCACAAGAAATTCGTAGTGCCCATATCGCGTTCTGAATGCAGTCTTTGGCACGCTCTCTTCTTGGATTCTCAGCTGATGGTATCCAGATCGAAGGTCGATCTTGGAATAGTAGCTTGATCCTTGCAGTTGATCAAATAAGTCATCAATCCTCGGTAGTGGATACCGATTCTTGATAGTGAGCTTGTTCAGTTCCCTGTAATCGATACACATCCGCAGTGTTCCATCCTTTTTCTTCACGAACAATACTGGAGCTCCCCAGGGTGAGAAGCTTGGCCTTATGAATCCTTTATCCAACAACTCCTGAAGCTGTGTAGATAATTCTTGCATCTCGGATGGCGCAAGTCGATAGGGTGCCTTGGCTACAGGAGCAGCTCCTGGAACCAAATCTATACGGAATTCGACTTGTCGTTGCGGAGGTAGTCCTGGCAGATCTTCAGGGAACACATCAGGAAATTCCTTCACCACAGGAATGTCTTCGAGTTTTGGCTCCACAGCCTTCTTGTCTATAACGTGTGCTAGGAAAGCGACACATCCTTTCCTCCAGCACTTCTGTGCCTTCATACAACTGATGATTCGAAGAGGCGCGTCTCGTTTTTCTCCATGCACGATGAGAGTTTCACCATTCGCTAAAGGGATGCGAATGATCTTCTCATGACAAATAACTTCAGCTTTGTTCTTGGACAACCAGTCCATTCCGACTACTACATCGAAGCTACCCAATTGAATAGGTAAGAGGTCGATGCTAAAATTTCGTTCGCCAAGTTCTAGTGTGCAGCCTCTGACAACTTCGCCCGATTCAACAAGTTTACCATTGGCTAGTTCTATGGAATAAGGAGTTTCTAATCTACTAGATTCTATTCCGAGTATGCGTTTAAATTCCACAGACATGAAGCTATAATCGGCGCCAGTGTCGAATAATATGGATGCAAAGTGATTGTTAATGAGAAACGTACCGGTGACCACGTTAGGGTCCTCGCGTGCGTCTCTTGCTCCAATCACAAATGCTCGAGCCGGAGCGTTGTTTCTCTCTGGGTAGTTCTTCATAAAATGATCATTGTTTCCACACTTGAAGCATCCTTGCCCTTTCTCGTTACCATTCTTGTTACCAGCACCGTTCCCATTTCGGTTCTTTCCTTTTCCCCAACAGTCTTCTGTTTGATGACCCAATTTATCACATTTGTCGCACTTTGGCATGCGACAAGCTCCATCATGATGATACTTACATTTTTGGCATCTAGGCATGGAGCCTTGGTATGCTTTGGTTGCATGGGTTTTCGTCTCCTGAGGCGGATTAGTGTCGCGCTTCTTGTTGAAACCCTTGTTGTTGCGAGTAGCTTGGTTCAAACTTGTATGCTTTCTCTTTTTGTCACCGGACGACTCAGCATGTGTCTCGGTCTTTTCTGTTGGGTTTAGTGATAACTTCTTCATACGAACACAATCTTCAGTCAGGCTGACAGCCAGAGTTACAGCCTCGGTGATTGTTTGTGGTTTGGTCGACGTCACCATGCCACGAAACTCTGAGGCCAGTCCCCAAATGTAGCGTTCAACACGCTTGAATTCGGGAGTCACCATGTAGGGGAGTACTCTGGACAGATCGTGGAACCTTCGAGTATAACCATTGATGTCAGCACCCTCCATGGTCAAGTGCTAGAACTCCGTCTCCAGCCTTTGGAGTTCAGCACGAGAGCAGTACTTCTCTCTCATTCTTTCCTTCAGTTCCTCCCAAGTTAAGCCATAAGCGGCATCATCGCCCAAGGTTTGGACTTGCAGGTTCCACCAAGTCAGAGCTTCATCGACAAACAACCCAGTAGCAAAGGTGACTTGTTGATCCACGGTACACTTGCTCATGCGGATAGTAGCTTCAGTCTTCTCCGTCCAGCGCACAAATGCTACTGCACCTCCTGTGCCGTCATAGTTCATCGGCTTGCAGTCGAGAAACTGCTTGAAAGTGCAGCCTGGAATTGATTCAACCAATTCACATGTGAGCAATCGAAGAATTAATGAAACAAGGACCGTTCATAAATTTCTTCATGCTTAGCAAAACGTCTGAGGTTACCTAGAGCTGCATTGCCTCCAGATGAGTCTCCGTCCCCATTACGCCTAGCGTTGCTTGGTCCACCACTGTCTTGAGTTCGGTTCGCCTCGTACTGGGCGATAGCAGCGGAGATCCTTTCCTCCAGTAGAGCGTTCAGCTCTTTAGCAGTTCTCGGCAGTGGGGGAGGAGGAGGTTGATCATCATTGCGAGCATTCACAGCTTTCCTGGGTGCCATGTTCTGACAGAACATAACACAGCAGGGTTAGGCATTTGTTTGATATCGTCACACTAGACAGTAGTATCATATATATTCACAGGTATATATACCACACAAGTGACATCAAACAATTATTACTCTTAGCAGAGTACTTAGTAGGCTTGCACTGAGGGGATCTATACGTGACAAGACTTGCTGTGATTTTTGTGCACTGAATTCCATAATTATGTATGCATCCATAATTACGTAACTCCTTGCACAGTCCGCACAGTTCGTTTCATCCTCGTATTTCTTCCTTCAGATGGGCCATCGCTTTCAGATAAAGTCACATATACTTGTGACATTCTACTTCTAGCTCATGCTAATTATCACACATAATTGCAAGTAATTTCTAGTCAATGACAAGTGCTACTCAAGTGCACTCTAAGTCTCGTAGTGTCTTTTCTAGACTCATGTAGACAGTCTCAGGTAGTGGATGTCGCGGGACGTTTTATGCAATGAAAACTCTTTGAAAATTGTTTTCGTGAAAGGATCCTAGTGATTGTAGACTAGACTCGAGAAGGAATCCTGGTTCACTACAATCGCTGCTCTGATACCAATCTGTCACACCCCTTTCTACGGCGGAAGCACGAGGTGTGATCATGAAAGGTTCTCATTGCATACGAAGAGTAAACATACTACATGCTCAAGAAAATAACTTCAAATACCATAATTTGAAAACATACGTTAGCGTTTACATCGCTAAGTCGCATAAAGCATTGTCTTAAAAGTTTACAACTTTATTTATAGATAAACATAAGCGACATCCACGAGCATGGGTAAGACCGCGCGCACATCCACTTCTAATTACCTAAAATACATGTGAGTTTTGGAAAATCGTCAACATAAAGTTGGTGTGAATTCATGCAGTTTTAGTTTTTCACGTTTGTATACTTTGTATGAAAACATAGTTTACGGCATGTAAAAATCAAGTTTTCATATATAAATCCAGTTTCATGTGTATACCACGTACACATGTATAATTCAATTTCTTCTTGAGTACCCCACGTACTCAAGTATAATTCTCTTTTTCTTGAGTACCCCACGTACTTCAAGTATAATTCAATCTTTTCTTGAGTACCCCACGTACTCAAGTATTCATCAATTTTTAGTATGGTATGAATTTCATGTAATTAAAATATTCCTGTAAATATCAGGATTGTTAATGGTTTGCAAGGCCATTAACATGTGGCACGACATAGGAAGTCACCAAACCTAAGGCATTTAATTGGTATATTCTGAGACACAAAAGCACTCCTCGGTTCTCGCCCCGACCGGGAGTGTGGCTGCCAGGCATCCGTTAGATCTAACCTTTTGTTCTGCGGTCTAAGTGTGTACACGATTAATGGTGCTTCTGTACCCTATTCGTGACACTATTTCTCATAACGCATCCTACTTGGTTCTCGTTCTCACCAAGCGCGTTTCTTGTTATCATTTCTCATAGCGCCTCATACTTGGTCCTCGTTCTCACCAAGTGCGCTTTTCATATTCTTATATTTCATCACACTTGGTTCTCGTTCTCACCAAGTGTACTTCTTGTATTCTTATATTTCGTCACACTTGGTTCTCGTTCTCACCAAGTGTACTTCTTGTATTTATATCATACCAATTATAAATTTTGTACATTTGTACATGTATTTCACCCCCGAAGTTATAAAAACTGAAAACAGTTAAAGAGAAAAGGGGGAGCATGAACTCACAACTTTGCGTTCCTAGCGTCGTAAACTCCACCGGATTTGCTTAATTAACGTCGTAACCTATACGCGTTTCCTTAACGTTAGTCACTAGACTTGCGTCGCACAAGTACAGTCACTCTCTTTTGTATATATTCTTGTGTTAAAAATATTCTATATTTTTAACTACGTATCTTACTTATATTATTTTCTCCAAAAATAAATATAAGTCTTTTGTGTTTTGCACTTTGCACCCGAATTATGTATCTTGTATGTTGTATGTGTATTTTTATATTTCTACTCCTCATGAGTATTTAGTGTATTTTTAAGTCTTAATACACTAGCACGTATAACACATACTATATACACTTAGCACAAAAGTTGGTGATAAAATAATATATATTTTTCTCTAAAAAATATATATATACATAATATCCATTTTATTTTTGAAGAAATCACCATTTCTTGTCACCAAAAATTAGGGAAACCTTGGTAATACCCTTAAATACATTTTTAAGGAATAAGTTTCTCAAAAACTTATATTTTTCTAAGTGTCAAAATTTATAAAAATTTTGACAGAGTTTCCCCTAAAAATGGACGTTTCCCATGTTTTCAAAACATGTGTTTATTTTCTTTTGAATTGTCAACAATCATCAACAACAATTATCAACAATAATCATCAATAATAACCAGTAATTTCTCTATTTCATGAACTTGAATATTTACAAAAATGGGTAGTAACTTATTAGCATATTTAGTAAGTTTTGTTATCCTTAAAAATAAGTTTAGTTTCTTAAAAACTTTATTTTTAAAGAATATGAAATTTCACAACTTCTAGTCGGTTTTTACGAAAATTATTTCTTTGTTAAAACTTTTGTTACACAAGTGTCCACACACTTGTTTGTTCACAAAAACACCTATAGTTCATGAAAGATCCGGTTTTAAAACATGGTTTCATCATACACTTGGTTATTCAAAAATACCACTTGTAGATCCGTAGATCTACTAATTTTGAACAATATTTCATAAGAAAAATCGTTTTTACACAAGTTCATGATTAGTGTGTGGTAGGGTTTCATCATTTAACCCTTTTTACACTTGAACATACTCTATGTCATGTTTCATGAACATGACCACTCCGGGTTAAATGATGATCCGAGCTACCATAACATAGATCGGGTCCAAATAGTCACACAAATCAAATACTACATGATTTACACAACATATGAGCTTTTAACCATCACTTTTAGTGTTTTTAGTAGACTTTTAAGATTCAACTTGTATGTTCATGAGTTTTAATCCGTCATATCTTATTTTAACCACTTTAAAATAGATCGAGAAGGTGTTTTAGAGCACTTACTACTAGCTCAAGGCTAGGGAAGTTCAAGAGTGCAAATGAGGTGGATAAAAGCAAATGGTGAAGGTCCTTCGAGTTCCGTTGCTTGCAACCTTCCTAAATAGGCTCGAGACACCTTAGAATCACCTTGGAATGGATGGATGTGGATCGAAAATGAAAGTGAGTGTGTGTGTTGATGAGGCCGTAGCCAAGGAAGAAGGAAAGGAGGAGAAATGGTGTTGAAGGTAATGAACTCATGTGCTTGTGGTTATTCTTATAATCCATCCTTCCATGTTATCCTTTGGGTATTATGCTTAATAAAGAGAAGACAAGATCCCATTTTTTATTCAAAGAAATCAAAGGGGTTGTACCCTTTGTCTAGGGCCGGTTATGGGGGGGGGGGTATATTGGTTGGATTCTAAATGTATAGTTAAGTATCTAGTTACATGTTAAGCACTAGATGTAGGTGTTTAAGTGTGTTAAGTAATATGTAGTGTGTTAGGGTGTTCGGGGACCCTAACTAGCTTAGAAAAAATAAAAACAATGCTTCTAGCATTATTTTGGTGTTCCGGGTAATATCCGGTTGTTCGGTTAGACACTGGTTCGTTAAAGTGCTAAATTACACTTTTTAGTGTCGTTTAAGTACCTTCCTTGTACTCTTTCAATTCCCAACACTTAGGGAAATATTCTGGATAACAAAACGACATTTCTGCATAATATTTATATGTCTAAATGCTGATTTATTGCTGAATTATATAATTTCTGCACTTAAAGTGCGTTTCGGGTGCTTTTTAGTGCTTATTTTTGCTTTCGTATTGCATAAATAATAACCCTTGTATGTACTCTTGGGTTTTAATGCATTCTTGTTGTCGGACCTACACCTAGGCTCCAATTTTATTGTCTGACTGCTTTCTGCAGTTCAGTCGACACAGTGTGTCTTACCGGTGAGTTTACTATTATTCTGACGCAACGCTCTCGTTTATGCATAAAGCAATATTTTGTAGTATACAACGTGCATGAATTCACTTGTTTAATCATGTGTTCAGACATTGCTGACAATTAAACTCATAATTGCAGTCATTAAGCAATAAGTAATGTGTACGGAAGTTACCGGTTTGGGCCAGTTGTCACACCGGTAACGGCAGCGAAAGTACCGATCCGGAAAATCATCGAAATTAGGTACCGGCACCGAAAATGCTTGGTACAATACGGTATGGTATTTGAAGGTAAAAATCAATAAATACAGGTATGGTGCTAGACCGGCGTCGAACCGAAAGTAACGATTCTGAAAACGCCAAAAGGTGGGTACCAAATTGGTACCGAAAATGATTTGGTATAGTAAATTTGGTACCGATACGATACTGGTTCGTTTACAGAATTTGATACGATTTGCTCATCAATATTCTAAATATCCAAGTTAATTTTACATGTTACAATTCATTCATCACATAAAAAGACAAAAAAGAAAGCAAAATAAGTTGTTGTGTATATAAAACTTCATTCAAACGAAATACAGTTTACTTACTGTGTGTATGAAAAGTAATCTAAACGGTGCAATTAGTTGCATTGCTGCGTTGCTACAGGATTTGATGAGATTGGTACCAACCGGTACCAAAAACACCGTTAGTGAAATCCCCAAAAGTGGGTACCGGTACCGAATATACTTAGTATGGTACGGTTCGGTACCGGTCGGTACTGGTATGACACCGGTATTTGAGGGTAAAAACCGGTGAATACCTGTGCAGAACCGGTACCGAAAATACACCGGTTTGGTAAATTTGAGACCGGTACCTATACCCGATACCATTTGCTCATCTCTTAATGATGTTACTATTCATTCCATTCTAATTCTAATTCTAATAATTCTAATTCTAATTTTAATTTTAATTTAATAATAAATCACTGTTCATTAAGTTTGCTTTTTATCATATATAGATTTGAACACAATTTACCTTGACTTTAATAAACATATTTATTGAACACAATTTACGAAAGATAAACAGATTTATCTTGTTTATTTATCTTGTAATCTTGTATCCTTAATCAGAATCAGAGCCGATGAACTCAATACCCACCCACGAATTCAGCCGACAGCCGCTGAATTGAGCTGCTGAAGCAGACGTTTGATGCGGCTGACGTTTGATGATGAATCAGAATCACAACCGATGAAGCAGATAGCAGACGTTTGATTATCAAAATTGAGAATCGACGATTGGAATACTTGCCGTGCATTAAAATTTTCAGGCCTTCAGTGCTTATTTTATTATTTTGGGCTAACTTTTTTGGCAATTGGAGTTATTATTTACAATCTTCAACTGATTTTGGCTAACATATTGGGCTTATTATTTTCAATTCATTTGGGCTTACAGACTTTTTTAGGGGTGTCCTCGTAGTTGTTCAGCGGTATCCTTGGTATAAAAACCGGAAAAAAAATTTACACTACCGAAAAAAAGTTGAGCCGTAGCCCATGCTACGGCTCGGTATACATTAAGTCCGCCCCTGGCTTCTCGGTTGGAAATCTCAAACTTCGTCACTAACGCCAGACACGGGGTGGTTGGCTTGGCGCGGACTGGCTTCCACGCCCATACCGTGTGTTCGAATATTTGATATGCACCAGGTTGAGTTTTCAGTTTTGTCAAAAGTAATCTTCGATTAGACATCATCTTTGACAGATCCATTGAATTTCAGCTAACATGAGCTCTTGAAAGAGAACGTGATCATTCGGCCGGATATAATGTAAAGCACAAATCCCGGGTTCGAATCTTGGTGTCCGCATCCCACGGCCAAGCTCTTCGCTCTCGGTTGGGTATTCACCTCCAGGCAGCTATGGGGCTAAGCTAGCTTGTGGAGTGTGACCACTCCAGCGGTTGGGAGGACCGTGGAATATCCCTCCCCCCCAATCTATGATAAGATATGTCTATCTATCTATCTATCTATCTATCTATCGAATCACACATACCATAAATTTAAATAAATAAAACTATCAACATTAATATACGATCATACTCTTCAGTCATCAAGATCCCTATGACACACTCAACACCGATAGCATTATTCCAAAAGAGATATGAGAGTTACATATCATAATATTATGACAAGATTGCAGAAAACAACCTTTATGTATACCCCAAACTGCACTTTATACCTTTCACTATGAAATCCGCCAAAACCAACCTTTATGTTCATGTTTTGTTAGACATCACAACCTTTACACCAAACCTAGTCAAAAAAGTCAGTTAAGTTGCCCCATGTGCGATGCATGTGAGGGCATATATGTCTTTTCCTTTGACCCCTTTTACAATGAATATTATATTTAAACATTTTTATTTATTTCCTTCAAAAACATCATCATCAAGAACATCATCATCTGAAACCCAGATCTTGATCAACATCAACTTCTTCATAAAAAGTCTTATAAACCCTAGAATTTCAAGACACCATGTCTCCTTTAAATCTTAATGAAATCAAGTCGGTCTTGGGTGCAAATTGTGTAACTTTTCAAGACGACCAAAACCCTTTAAACAGAATTTCGAAATTCATCATAGTTTGGGAGATTTATGCACCTCTTTGGTCCGAAAATTTGAAGCTTTTTGGTGGGTTTTTGCAAACACAAAACTGCAAAACCGACGGCGGACCAAAATGTTTGAGATTTGCCATTCTTTAGGAGGGGAACAATATAACCTGCTCTGAGAGCATTACAATGGATACGAAAAACCGCAATAATATTTATTTGGATTAAACCATTACAATGGATATAATCTAAAATAACCTGCTCTGAGAGCAGCTTGTGTTCCAGAGCTGAAGAGGTTGACTGAACCCCAGTTTTGATGCAGCAAAATCAAACTCCAGAACTCGGTTCTCCAACTGATGCCCACCTAAAACAATTGATGTTCTTGGCTCAGCTCCTCCATCAACAAATGCAAGACATATCACATTCTTCTTAACTTCCACCATTGTGTTAGAACCATAGAGTTTAAACCATATGTTTATCCCCTCTAAAACCAGATCGATATCTGGAACCCCCGGCCCATTTAGCGTCTTGGGAGCAGTCTTGGCATCAAAGCAGGCTCCAAATGGCGCCACAGATGCCACCCTTTTGGTGCCATCCACTGCAGCTGCCTTAACAAAATACTTAACCAGAGGTTTGTATATACTCGAGTGCAAAGTGGTGTATGGTACTACAGTGCTGATCTTTGTCCCCCCAACTCCATTACTATCAATGGATAGCAAAGAAGAGTTAAAAGCAACACGTTTGTTGTCGACTTCAATGCTTTTAACATTGATAAAGTATTCATCTGATGCATCTCCCTCAGAGAAAATCGGTGCGGTGCTGACCGGATTGATAACGAGCGGGGTGCTGACCGGATTGATAACATACTGATCCCAAGGCTTTCTTGTATCGGTTTGAGCCGCAAGTTGCTCGCTTGTAAGAAGACGAGACGTAGGACGTGCAGTCGAACCATACTGCTTGCGCTCCTAGGTCGATTAATGCGTTGACCTCTGATTGCGGGTTTCCAGCCTCAAATGTGGGGTATATATATTAGTTTTTTAAAATCTGATTTAATTATTTATTTAAATATATTATTCAAAGGAAAAGACATATATGCCCTCACATGCATCGCACATGGGGCAACTTAACTGACTTTTTTGACTATGTTTGGTGTAAAGGTTGTGATGTGTAACAAAACATGAACGTAAAGGTTGGTTTTGACGGATTTCATAGTGAAAGGTATAAAGTGCAGTTTGAGGTATACATAAAGGTTGTTATATGCAATTTTGTCTAATATTATATTCAAAGGATAACAAATCTATCTAAAACCCACATCTGCAAAGATAAGTGATCGCACAGTATATGGTTGAGTGGTTGACGTCATAGCGTATATAATAATAAATTAACTAGACTTTAGTTTATACACGAGGCATTAAAATTTAAATACATTATTATTTATATACTATTATTTTGAAACATGTTAGTGGAATGTGATGTTGTAAGTGTGGCTTTAATTGTGGTTTATGCTACTTTTAGTTGTACGCTTTCTTTGGTTATTTGTACATTATTTATAAATTTATATTTATTTATATACTATTAATTTGGAACATTTGTATGCATGTTTGGTTGTAACTTGTGCTTAAGTTGTTATACCTTAATCAAATAATGGTTTCATTACCTTATCAAATTCAGTCTGTCTTGTATGCATGTATGATTGTAAATTGTGCTTAAGTGGTTGTACCCTAATCAAATAATGGTTTCATTATCTTATCATATTCAATCAGTTTGATACATTCAAAGTTGCGTTGTTTTATTTGTAAATTATTAGTATTATTTATAATAATATAATTAATTTAGCCAAAATCTTGTATAAATATAATTTGCAACATATTGATGCAATGGTTGTTGTAATGTATGCATTATGGTTTATATAATGGTAATGATATATATTATATATAGATTACGATGAACCTGTCAAACGGAAAAAAAAACGCGGGTTCATCGTAACGCGCGAGTGCTAGATCAACTTAGTTATTTTATTTTATGTTTTACGTTTCGGTTTAATTTCTTCGCATTAACACGCCGCAACTTCGGTGTCAGTGATCGCTGACAGTAGTGTGGCATTAGTGCTTGCCCCCGCCGCAACGCAGGGGCTACTTAATACTAGTTTGAAACAATTTCCATCTTTATTTGAAATGTTTTTCGAAATATTTCAATTAATTTATTTCATATTAACTTAGTATTATCATCGTCTTGTTTTTTTAACGATAAAAAATCTCACGTGTAAACTCACTCTGCCCGGTGCTATGTTCAAGGACGACTCCTTGATCGTCATGAGACCATGCCCCCTGATGCGTAGAAACCAGATGGAATCCGTGAACTCTTGCCCACCGTCAGGTTCGAACCTGGGATTAAAGCCCCGATCCGTCCCTTCACCCATATGTCTCTTGAAAACGGTCTAAACGGGAGTCAAACATACATCTCCACTAGAAAAAGCAGACCTTTTAACCACTGAACCAACGTCTCGGTACTATTATCACTATCTTGTATTCAAATAAAAGAATCATTGATGGTTGAAAGTGAAAATAGAATAGCACGATCTGCATTGACCTTGACTCAACATTTATTCTGCATCTTGACTCCGTATTTTATATATTATTTATTAAACCTTTTTGTCTAAAAAAATCAAGTCTCTTTCAATAAACTAATAAAATATAATACTTTCTAGAATAAATCATATGTAGATGGTGTTTTGGACCATAAATTGCGCAATAGATAGATTTAAGAAATAGATTTTAAGTGATGTATGTTCCTCGTTCAAAAAATAAAATAAATAAATAATAAGTAAATAAATAAATTATACAAATGCTTCATGCGACGTTCATGTGGGGGGTAGTTGCACGGACCTCCCATCCGCTGGAGTATTGCAACTCCGCAAGCTAGCTTAGCCCCATAGCTGCCTGGCGGTGATTACCCACGGTGAAGAGCCCCAACACCCCATAAGGGCATTGCCGGGAATCGAACCGGTGACCTCAAGTAGAGGCCTGTGTGAGGCTGGCCAACTGGGCTACCCCAGAAGGTTATGCGACGTTCATGTGGATAGCAGATTAAGCATATGAATGGTATGAATGATTCACGTTGAATTCAATCTAACTTTAGGTATTTAGAGGTGGTTTGGTTCATGGAATATTTACAAAGGAATTAGAATGTTTGAAAGGAAATTGAAATTTGAAAAAATTGGAATTAATTCAATAAAAATTAGTGTTGTGTTTGGTTTGGTTTGTATACTTGTTAAGAGAATTTGAAAGCAAAAATAAATCATTTACATAGTGTTGTGTTTGGTTTGTATAATTGTTAAAGAGAATTTGAATGCAAAAATAAATCATTTACAAAATTACTCTGTATAACCGGATAGAATAAGAAGGTGAATAATGGAACGATATGGATGCTTTAGTAATCTTTGTACATTCCTTTGTAAAGTTTATAACTCTCTCCCACATAAGAATGATTGTTAATCTTTTGATCAATGAAATTTGGAGGAGTGTTTTTCAATTATAATTCCATCAAAAACAAACCAAACACAATTTATAAAGGAAAGTTTTCAAATTTCATTTCCACTTCCCTCAGATTCCATAAACTAAACGGCCCGTAGAGTATTTTCATTAAAATTATAATTTCTAATTATTTCATAAACCATATTGAACTCAAGTGTGACTAATGACAGACTACGAAACATAGGATTTTCTATGATAGAAGTATCCATCAGAAGATGAGTGTTATCAGTGATACTCGTTTTTTCTAGTAGTGATAACCCCTAACTTAACTTGGGCTTAAATGTGAAGATAAAGTTAACACCTTAAGGGCATACGGAGTGGAGTCTGGGGTCGGCTCGATGACCCACGGCCCTGGGTGGGAACCCCCCTCCGGGGTTAATTTTTCACCGGAAATCATTTAAGCCATCACCGGTTCACAGGGATGATGGAAGGAATATTTAAATATTTTTTGTATTTGTAGATTATACACACAAACATATATATACACACACACAAACGTATGTATACATGTACACACACATATATGTAGGGACGTGGTGCTGATATGGTACAGGGAAATCTGAGAAAACGGGACGACTCCCTCCACCTTAATATTTTTGATCAAACGCGTAAAATGTTGCAACAAACTATATAATTTTATGACACACGGGAAACCTTACTCTTCCTAGACAAACAAACAAATCATCTTATTATTGGTAAATTCTGAAATATTATATGTAGAAAAAAATTGGAGTTAAATAAGCAAATCCCAAACACCCTCTAAGAATATTTCACTTCTAAATTCTAATGCCGAATGGCCGACTTTTGTCTTCCCCAACCTACCTTTTTATTCAATTTAATGGAAAATACAAATAAAAGACTAAGGTGATGTTTCTTTCATAGGACAAAATGGAATTGAAATAAAAATTTCCTTTCGTATTGTATAATTCTGTGTCTGGTTATGTTAGGAGGGTAATTTTGTAATTTTGTGACTAGCAATACAATGTTCATGTGACAAATGGAAAGTGCAAACAAATCACTAGGAAGCAAGTTAATCATCTTTTAGCCCTAGTACTCAACACATTTTTCAAATAAATCCAACTCCAGATGTGAAAATGAAGCAATTAAATTAAATTTAAACCTTTTAGATTTACTGATTGTTTTGGAATTTTTTTAAACGACCAACAAAAACTCTTTTATTACGAAACAATTGGTCAACATTGTGATAACCCACACCAAAAGATTACAACACCAAAGCAAAATATTGGAACAGTAAGCACCAGGCAATTACACTCCTAAAACCATTAAATCAAAAGAACACTAATGATCCCACGTTAATGCTTGAGCTTTGGATCTACTCCTTAGCCAGAAATATCCATTGTGTACACCGCTTTCTTCCACTTCTTCGAGCCCCGGGCGTGGTGATGAAAAGCGTTAGAATTAACCAAAGAAATCACTTTTGAAGAAGGATAACATGAGCCAAGTAGAGCGGCAGTCTTGAAAAAAAAAGTTAAAACCCTAGAAACTTAAACAATAAGAAAACCATATAGCGGCAGGAAAAACCGGATACACGACCATAGTAGTGGCGTGGATGCGATGAGACGGGGCAAGGCGACAACACTACTACGACATGAGCTACAATGTGTGGCACGATGACACAATGTGTCCATATGGCATGTCTCTAGAGAGAGAGTTATCACGATTCCCACAAAGGAGATGGTGGGAAGAAGTGGGTTTGGTGGCATAGCTACTGCCTACTACGAGAACTTAGAAGATAGAGAAAATAGAACGTCTAATACCATATAAAATAATGAAAACTAATAAGATATCGTGTATTACTAATAAAACTATTTACACAAATTCAATTAATAAAGATAATTATGTAAGAACTAGACTCACTACTAATCAACTAGAAGGAAATATCTGAATTAAACTTGTATGTTCATATAATTATCAATTCACCATTCTCCTCCTCATCATCATTATCATCACATCCTCTTCATCATCATCATCATCATCATCATCATCATCATCATCATCCTCCTTCTCATTATCACCATCATCCTCATCCTCATCATCATCCGCATCCTCGCGATCATCATCTCCATGACCACCCAATTTGTGATCATACCTTGGCAAATTCTTTATATCTTCTTTTGACATAATACTTCCTTGCATCATAGTACTACTCTCAATGCTTTCTTGAGTCATCCCACATGTATCCTCATCATCTATACATGTTAATACATGAACTATGACCAAAATAACAACCACCACAAGCAATAACACCACCATGATTGATTTTGCTGAGTTGTTTTTCAATTTATCATAAAAGTACTGTATGAACAATGGATGTATATTTGAATGTAAGTGTTAAGAAGGGTAAGGGAAATTTGGGATACAAAGCAAACATGATGTAATGTTTATTAGGATCTGCTCTACACGTCTCAGAGAATCAAAATGTATCTCATTTGAAAGCTAAGTATTGAAAACAACTGCTCATATGTTATATTATTATTATTTTTTTACTTTGAAAGGTAAGTATTGAAAACGTACAACTGCTGCTATTGGTACTGTAATGTATAGTTTAAAACCTTTTTATTTTGTTTTGTTATTATTATCATTTTCAGTTTCAATTATATATTTTTTATAGCGCATAATAAACTATATTTACTTTTTTTAAAAGTTTAACAAGCTAATGATTTATAAGAAAATGATAAATGTAAAAACCCAGCCGTTTGACAGGTTAGAAATTTCGTAATTTTCAATTCGTTTCACAATTTTTGAAGGGCCGGTTAAGGGGAAGTATTTTGAAGCAAGGGGCCAAACTTTAAAAGTTTTTTTCATGTATGTTAGGGGAAATATTTTAACCATGTAATTAACTCTTTTGAAAATCCATGTGTCATCATGTGGCAAGATAATAATTTAATGTATTTTGTTGTTTTTTATGTGTTTTTTCTATATATAGTACTAGTCTAAGTCCCCGTGTAATACATGGGTGGCTAAACAACATAAAATTTATATTTTAATGCGTAAATACTTTATTACAGGTTCGTTCGAATACTACGATAAATAATATCTTATAAAATTTAATTAACAATTACATTTCTTATTAGATTTTAAGAAATATGAATAATAATGTATGTCAGGGCAACTTAAGTAATAATGTATGTCAGGGCCACTTACGTAGGTATTTGTGTTTATTAATTTAATTTCTTGACTTGTAGGACTCCTTCAGATCCTCATGAGAAATTGCATAAGTGAAATAATGAAAAATGGTCATTTGTAGATTAACTAAATCAAGTGCCAAACGTTAATAGTTTTTTTAATCTCCTATGTTAAACCCTAGATTACTGGTTAGATCTCAAACCCTATGTATTGATGCTCTCTAATCCACATGCTATAAACATATATGATCTATATGAATATGATTTTAGAATTTAACCATTTCAACCCTAAATCACTGGACTTAACAAAAGTGCCTCATACAAACAGAGTAGTTCATTTTTTACTATTTAATTCAATATCACAATGAAAATTTGCATGTTGCATTGGTTAATAAGAACTAATAATCAAGTTAATCTCGTGAAGTTCAATCATAACCATTAATCACATCACACACAGGCAAATAAAGAGAAAGAAATCACATAAGAGTGTCGAGCTTTGGCAAATCAGATCTGATTGGCAGACCAGGGGACAGATAGAAGTTCATGAGACAGACAATGGTGATAGAGTAATCAATGGCTTAGAATGAGTTATACTGGTGTTGTGATGGTGCGTGGAGATCATTATAGAGTAGCCATGAATTATGAAAAATGAAAAAGAGTAAAGTGTTCTGGCAAACAGTCACCAAATGAAGGGTTGACCAGCAAACACATATACACCATGTCTTCTGCAAGAAGAAAAACTCAACATTGTCCTTGGTAATTACAACTAAACGGAAGCTCAATTATGTGATCAATCATGAAAGAGTGTGGTATTAACCCTTATGCTGCCAACAAAGCAAAAGTCCATTAAAAAATTATCTAAGCTAACCAAACCGACACCGTTAGCTAGATACAATACACCAGCATAGCAGTACAGCTGAAACATAAAGAAAAATGCAAACATTACACACCCAGACCTTCTAAGTCGAATTCCAGCCACCTATCCCATGTTAGGTCCGAGGCTTTGGCGTTGTTTTTTGTCCACAGATAACCAAGGACCTTAATCTCTTCCATAATCCTCCCAAAGTGTGCTTTCTTTTGCTGAAAATAATGTTGTTTTATGCACCAAATAGAGGCTTGCACAACCGTATAAACTGCCTTCTTCCATTTCCGAGGCCTGTTGATATACCAGTAAGCGTCTAGCAGGTCTTTGGCTGAAAACACAAACAATGATATACCCTTACACCAAGATATAACCAAGTCCCATACCTTTTAAGCGAAATTAATTTGACAAAAAGGTGGTTGACAGATTCATCTTCGTCTCCACAAAAAAACACAGCGGGTAGAATCGATATACACGTTCCTTCTAACCAATTCCAGCCATGTTGGAACCCGATTCCTGGCCACCCGCGAAGCCAAAAAGTTTAGTTTGATAGGCGACCACGTATTCCATTCAAACCTGAAACCGATATCCCGCACACCCAAACTTTTCAGCTTCGTTCATATACTTTTTATGGTAAACACGCCTGATGTATCATTTAAACGATGTTTGACTAAAACAATGAACAACTCGATAAATCATTTAAATAAAGTCTCATTATAAAAAAAGAGCATTAGAAAGAAAAGCAAATATATACCTGTATAGATCAAAAGAGTAGCCTTTGGTCGTCGAAGAAGTTGGTGCATTTGCGTAGACCATCAATTTTAACAATGTCTTGTTCTAAAGGCCAGTAGTTCTAGTATCACAATCTCGCTTAACATCTTTTAGTGACAAATGTAAATAAAAAACAGTAATCACACAGTCCATGTTACCGCCACTTTAACATGTCATCAAGTTATCATAATAGCATGTTTTTAGACTATTAGATGACCAGAGAAAAAGGTATGCTGCAAATGTAGAGATTTGGGTAACTTCATTCAAAATTCAAATTATATGGAAAAGACAACAATTGTAATTAAACTTGACCCGTACCCAAAAATAATCTTTTTTTGACCTGTTGCCTAACCCATCCACATCCAAAAATACTATGATCAAAATAATAGGAGTAAGCTTAAGTCTAATGACAAAAGGATCATTTGTTTAAATGGTCAGAACTTCTCAAGAGAATGATGTACCAAGTGCCAGCAATCATGCTCTTAATACTTTTAATGAGCTCCACTTGTTCGTCGTTGCCAATACCTATATTCACAAAAGGAACACAAAGCCAAGTTATGCATGGAATATGATTAAAATATGATTTGATATTATATAATAATACAATTACCAACTTAACGTCTGTTTACCGCTCTCCGTTTACGACTCCATATATATATATATATATCATCAACTTAACTTTGTTAGCCATTCACCCCTCCGTTAACTTGAATCTTCCAGTTCAATACATACTGGATATACTTTTATAGGATCTGTTGCATATTATAGTTCAATACATACTGGATATACTTTTATAAGCCATAAGCCCATCATTATTGCCATGTTAACAAACGAAATAAATAACATGTTAGCGTGTTATACCATGACTACTAAACTGAAATAATCTACCGACGCAACAAATATCGCCATGTGGAATCCGATTTGGAAGTGCGAGGCGATGAGAAACAGAATGGTAGAACCGTGACAATAACGAACTTCCAGTAGCAGCATGGGTTGAGTTAAATAAAGAAGGTGCCGAACCAGAGGACGGCCCAAAAATGGACGTCTGAGGAGAAGCACCAGATAATTGAAATAGAGGGAATGACAGAGCTGACGTGGCAGGAGTCGAAAATATCGAAGATGATGACGTCGAAGTATTGTTTGCAAAATGTTGTATGGCGCCAGCTGCTGTCCGAGATATAGAAACTACAAAAATTTTAGAAAAAAAAACACACAAATGTAAATTGTAAGGATGAAAAAAGAGATTACCTCTTCATCTGCTAAATTAAGATGTAGTCCTACAATGCTTACTACCGTCAGAAGCTTTTATTTTCCCCTTTTGAGACTTTTGTTTCTTCTCCACACTCATTTCAGCCACCAGTCTGATAGCACAGTAGAAAAGTCAAACGTCAACCACTGGAACAAATATAAGTCAAAGTTTACGATGTAACAAATGTGTGCAACCAAACCTTTCACATTTTGATGCAGCCCCCACTATCTTTTCCTTGTTATAAGGTGTACGACACGCTGGACACCTCCCTTCTGTATCATCTTTCTCAGCCATATCCATAATGTGATGCCAGCACCATACACAAATCTGTAAACAATGATTGTTTATGTTAATAAGTCACATATACCATACATACCCTTAATTAACCAATCGTTCACATAAAACGTAAAAGAGAATCATACTGGTGTTTCACTATTACAATTAGCTCAAATCGAAATAAAGTCCGTAATGTAATTTTTCTATCATATTGGTGTTTCAGTTGTTACATCTACACAAAAGGTATCGAAGAAGATATAAAAAACACATACCGCTACATCGGAATCATTCCGTAGATCAACTCATCCCTCTTATGCTATCCAACCACCAATCCAACATTTGCTTAAGGCCCTGTTTGGTAGCCTCTTAATTCATTCAGAGGCTGCCTCTTAATAAAATCATTTGTGGCCCTTATGTCTGAATGAATAAGAGGTAACCTTATGTCTGACTGGATAAGAGGTAACATCTGAATGATAAACCATCACATGTCACATTCTTCTACATTATCTTTGTTAAACTCCTAAATGATTTCATTAAGAGGTAGCCTCTTAATGTCATTCAGATGCTACCAAACAGCCCCTAAATCTTTTTCATTCAGCAAACGAATCAATAAAATCTCATCAATAATGTTGTAATTTGATGTTAGGGTTTCCCTCGAAATCATGTGCGCATCATCTCAGAATCAACAATTGATTATCCCGTTATAATTTTAGAGTTATTCTGCTTCGTTTAGATGGTGAAAAAGAAATGGAAAATCGAAAGAACAACCTGATCTAAAATAAAACACAAATGAGAAATCAAATTAACCTAAAATTGAAATCAAACCTGAGAGCATGACAGTACTTTGTACTCCCAAAACAGGCTCTGCAATAAAACTCCAATACGTTAACCTAAAATATAAAAAATAAACTCTCGGTTTGTGTTATTAGATACTAACTTCAATGGTCTACCCTCCGAAACAAACCCATGTACTGACTGTATACTTCGAACCGCTTCATCCTCCTTTGAGTAAGTAATATATTTATATAGTGTAAATATTACAAAGATAAATATCGCTCATACCAAATAAACTAACAATGCCAAATATATGATCACTCAAGAACATTGGACTTACACGCTACAAGTATTGTTTGCAAAATGATGTATGGCGCCAGCTACTGTCCGAGATATAGAAACTACAAAAATTTTAGAAAAAAAACACACACAAATGTAAATTTGTAAGGATGAAAAAAATTTACCTCTTCATCTGCAAAATTAAGAGGCAGTCCCACAATGCTTTCTACCTTCAGAAGCTTTTGTTTTCCCCTTTTGAGACTTTTGTTTCTTCTCCACACTCATTTCAGCCACCAGTCTGATAGCACAGTAGAGAAGTCAAACATCAACCACTGGAACAAATATAAGTCAAAGTTTACGATGTAACAAATGTGTGAGACCAAACCTTTCACATTTTGATGCAATCCCCGCTATCTTTTCCTTGTTATAAGGCGTACGACACGCTGGACCCCTCCCTTCTGTATCATCTTTCTCAGCCATATCCATAATGTGATGCCAGCACCATACACAAATCTGTAAACAATGATTGTTTATGTTAATAAATCACATATACCATACATACCCTTAATTAACCAATCGTTCACATAAAACGTAAAACAGAACCATACTGGTGTTTCACTAATACAATTAGCTCAAATCGAAATAAAGTCCGTAATGTAATTTTCTATCACATTGGTGTTTCAGTTGTTACATCTACACAAAAGGTATCGAAGAAGATATAAAAAACACATACCGCTACATCGGAATCATTCCGTAGATCAACTCATCCCTCTTATGCTATCCAACCACCAATCCAGCATTTGCCTACATCTTTTTCATTCACCAAACGAATCAATAAAATCTCATCAATAATGTTGTAATTATGATGTTAGGGTTTCCCTTGAAATTATATGCGCATCATCTCAGAATCAACAATCGATTATCCCATTATAATTTTAGAGTTATTCTGCTTCGTTTAGATGGTGAAAAAGAAATGCAAAATCGAAAGAACAACCTGATCTAAAATAAAACACAAATGAGAAATCAAATTAACCTAAAATTGAAATCAAACCTGAGAGCTTTAACGAAACTGATACTCGGCTCCATTCACGGCTCGTTGAACATCATTGCTTGATTTGACTGGAATCAGGGATCCTCTCGTGTAGCCGCTATTGTAAGGATTGTTGGAAAGCACAGCGGCGTGGAATCAACATAATGGTTTTGAGAAGCCATGTGAAGAATCTGGTTATCAATCTAGGGTTTACAATTGATAATGGGAACGAATTCGTTATTTTGGATATGATTGGAATTGATTGAGAAGAGATTAGGTTTCCATATTGAAGAACGTTACAAAATTGATTGAAGGAGAATTGAGAAAACCTTTTGCCGCTTATATGAAATTGAAGGAGAATGGAGAGAAAGGAAGATTGCCGCTCAAAATCTAATTATCTGCCATAATAGCTATGCCACATCATGGTCAATAAGTCAACATTATTTTGCTTTAGTATAAGAGATAGATGTTTGTTTAGGGTTGGAGACACGCTAATTTTTAGCACCTTTGTTTTTTTCTTGTATTCTGCACTCTTGTATAATAAAATAAATAAAAGTCTTCATGCATTGAAGTCTCTTTAGTATTCTGATTTATATATTAATAATTAATTTTTTAAATTTATTTTTGTTTTATTTTTTAAAACATTTTTATATAAATAGATAAAAAGACGAAATTATCCTTGTGTGATCTAATTTAATAAAAAAATTAACTGGGTTAGGGACAAAAGTCAAAACATGTAGCATTTTTAAAAGATTAAGTATAAAATTTATCAATTTTAAAGACAAATGTCACCGCCTTAAATTTGGTATACATAAAAAAGGTTAGAACTTGCAATTTACTAAGAATTTTTTTTACTTAAAAATTGTATTTAAGTCTCCAAATAACACTAAAATCAAAATTATGTTAGTTAAAAAATATTAAGAATTAGGATAATGATAATTATTGTTTTTTATGAGTATCTCAAAAAAAAAATCAAATATTTAATGTGTTTGGATTGTTTGAACGTTAAAAGTATGTTAAATAGTTGAAAAAATCGATGATATTAAAAAAACTAAATTTTCGTCGTATTTATACTTATAGAGAGTTGGCTACAAAGTCCCTTTTTTCTACAAAGTATAAAAATTTATAAAACACCATAATGTCAAGAATAAAACAAAATCAAAACCCATAAATAACATAGTGAAGATTACTAAAACACCGTATTTGTGGGTTTTGTGTTGTGAATGATAAGGCTTTGATTATCGAATGACTAACATTAGTGTGTTTTATGTTGATTATCATGTTGTGTTTTATATTCATAATTGTAATGGTGTGTTTGAAGTATTTAAGGACTGTTAGGGTTTGAATATTGTGTTTTAGTGATCTTCGCTATATTATTTGTGGGTTTTAAGTGTGTTTTATGGCTGAAATTTTAGTGTTTTATGACTTTGTACACTTTGTAGGAAAAATGGACCTTGTAGCCGAACCCCGCCCCTACTATATTTATTTATATGTTATATTTAGAAGCTAATGAATAGTGTTTTAAATATTATAATAATATATATAGTTTTTAAATAGTTTTATTATTTTTATATAATATTATAATAATAATTATTTTCTTTGATGTTTAAGTTGGATAAGCTTTGTGTCAACTGTTACCGGTATCGAAAATAACAGTACGGTCCGATTCGTTATCGGTACATGAAGGTAAAAAACGACACAGTCTGGTATAGAAAACGCTAAAAGTCGGTACCGAATTGATTTTGAAAATCTTTTAGTTCGGGAAATTCGGTACTGCTACCTGGTACCATTTGCTCAACCTTGATCACAGATACCGTATGAACAACAACGGTATCGCACAACTTTTTTTTGTTGATTTTCTTCAACTTTTAATGACTTCTTTTTTTTTAGTTTCAGAGGTAGGGATCAGCTCGGCGCCAACAGATACCGAATCAGTACTGGTACCGAAAATACTGGTACCGTTATCCAGTACCATTTTCTCATCTCTGACCACAGGTTTCATACGAACAACATCATTACTATACAACGTTTTTTGGTTGATTTTCTTTCGGTTATCTTTTTTTCTACATTTTCTTTTTATTGTTGTCAGTGTTTCCGTGCGCAACGCGCTCATACTGATTTCAAAACACATGTAAAACAAACTTAATAACAAAAGAAGTTCGCCGCAATGTGACGACAGTGATAAACCTAGTTTAAGTTAGCTTAACTTTTTTTAAATGATATTTAAAAGAGTAAGTACGCTAATATTAAATTAACTTATATCAATTACATAAAAAAGTTGATATACACTTAAAGAAAAATGTTTTGAAAATTAACTTAACAAAGTTTATACATGTCAGGTCAAAGTCCGCAGGTATTATCTTTCTAGACCCACATTTTGTACACTTTATCCCCTCTTTGCGATAACCTCTTCAATTACTTCCTCAGATCTAACTAAAACTCTATGCCAGGTTTCTGTGCACTAGTGATGCTTGGGAGGGGGCGACGGGGCGTAGCATTGTGGGGGCTGGGAGGGGCGCCCGACCCCCGAACTTTTCGCTCAGTAGTGCATGGTATGTTGTTTTCGTATAGAATTTTTTAGGTATATACGTTTTCGACCCCCGGTTTTTTATTTTTTTTAGGTATATACGTTTTCGACCCCCGATCGTAAATCCCAAGCTTCGCCACTGGCGACGACCGACCCAAATGAATTCCTGATTAAATCGAAAGCGGGTGGTTCCCATAACACCCTCGAAAATAAAGTGATGCTAGATGCGTACTCCATTCTTCCTTCTTATTGGTCAAGAAATCGTTTGCCTTGTCGAAGGAATTAAACGTGAACAATATAGCCAAACCACCAAGATACTTGAATTTAACTTCCCATAACTCCCATTTTTTTTTCCAATCTGGGTTAGATCACAATGATCCCTATGATCCTGAACATTTTTAAAATCACCACACAACGAAACATTTTTCTACTCTTTCTCTGTTGTTGTCTCATCTAGGGGCCGAATTACCGTCTTGGATGTTGCCTTTGCCACACCCCCTCCCCCAATGACATTTCTGGTTAGTTACTCTTTAAAGGAGAAACCATCGGCTCTGTTTAACTCGCCACCAATGTTAGTGTTAGGTTAGGGCCACCCTCCGCCAAACTGAGACTTAAGAATGCTCACCATGACCGTGAGCTGTTACTCCATTACTTCGCAGCCTCCACTTATCATATTTATTTAGCAATATTTGCCACCACCTTGACTCCTCCTTGGATGTCACAAAGCTCATATCCTCCACCATTTTATCCTTATCTCTTCTTACATTAGCAAACCTCAAGAAACCAAAGAGGTTCTTTTGGTTGTCTTTCTTTCTTGCAATGTACGCATTGAACAAGTCACCAAACCTATAGATTTCTTGAGTAGGGTACTTTCGTTAATCCCATCCGGACGGAAGATTAGAAACAAAGAAAGTTGTTGTTGGTAACTTTGGTCTCCACCCCTTGTTTGAAATTGCTTATTTTCATTAACTTTTTAACTTATTAACTTCTTGTAAAGCTAAAAAAGTATTTCAGATTGCTTATGTTGTGAGAAGAATAAGTTAATAAGTCATAATTTTTGACTTATTAATTTTGATAACAGTCGTTTCGTGATGCCATTGCATTATCTGAACAACAATATAATTTTGGAGCTTTTGATGATCTTAGAAACGGGCCTATCATTCACCTTACAACTCGATACTCATTATAACGCCCTGCTTCTTCGTACTTTCCATAAATAAAAAGCGTTACTTGTATTCCTATCTTTGATAATCTTTATAACAACTCTCCCAAAACCCTTAAACATGTCCTATACGTCTTAAAATACATCCCAAAACCCGAAGCATATCCACAACCTCATTCCCACTTGATGAAGTTTGACCCAAAGAGCCACCTTGACCGATTGTTGAAATTGCCCTTGGTAGCCAAAATTGTTTCCACCCCGATAATTACCATGATTGTATTGTTGACGAGGTGCGAAATTACCTTGAGCTCCTTGGAAATTTGGGTTAGCTTGGTTCGCCGGGTTCCCATAACGGAAGTTAGGATGATTTCTTAACTCGGGGTGGTATGTGTTCGAATTCATGTTAAAGTTTCGACCACCCCGTTGAATAGCATTCACCTCTTCCACTTGCTCTTCAACCACTCCTACTAAACAAACTTCTGCCGTGTGGCCTATTTCATTGCAATTAGTGCACACATTGTACACTTGATTCGTGGTTTGCACACCTCAATTCTCTATCCCATGAACTTGTGGCCTTGCTATCACATGCCTTGCCCGTCTCGAAGATTGAGCCTTCCTTTTTGAAGTAACCGCCATTTGCTCTAAAAATGCCCAATCATCATGCTCAAAGTTGGTACCAAAAGTACCGTTAGTGATTGACATTAAATCACGAGCATCCTCCGAACTCAACCCCTCGTGAAACGCATTCAACAACTCCCAAAGTTGTATACCGTGATGCGGGCAATTTTTCAACATCATGTTGAACCTTTCGAAAGCTTCATGAAACATCTCCCCCGGTTGTTGTTGAAAGCTTCTTAAACTTCTCCTTGCATCATTTGTCTTTTGAGAAGTGTAGAACTCTTCCAAGAAAATTGGTTGCATGTCGGCCCATGTATAAATCGACGCGGAGGGCAAATCATGAAACCATCTTTTTGCTTTATCTTCCAAAGAAAATTGGAAAAGAACCAACTTGACATCGTCCGACGAAAACCCTTGACCTCTAATAGTGTTGCATATAGAGTCATATGTCTCCAAATGAAAGTAAGGTTCTTATGTTGCGAACCCCTTAAACTTTGGCAAACTTTGGAGTGCGGTTGTTCTAACTTCAAAAGTCCTTCCGTCCGGGTGATGAGGAATCACTACCGGAGAAGGATTGTTGGTGATAACAGGTCGGAAGTGAGCTTCGATACCTCGCACTATCTCCCGGTGATGTCTTCGTGGAGCACCCAATGGTGCTCTTGGTTGACCCATTTGCCCTTGCATAGGCACTTGAGGTGCAAATGGTGGCTGGAATTGATGTTGTTGCATTGGTGGTTGTTGAATTGGCCTTTGGAATTGAGGTTGTGTATTTTGTGGACGAACTTGATGTAAAGGCGTAGGACGTTGCAATTGTGGCCCTTGTGGTCGAATATGTTGTACCCCAATCGGTAGCCTACCCACATCTTGAATTTGTTGTAACGGTTGACTTTGTTGACCCGCTCCTCCTTGAGGTCCCAAATTACCTCCATCACCCCCGTAGTAAAATCCCTCTTCTTCGTATCCTCTAAAATCTTCTTCATACCCATCATCATAACCATCTCCTCCTATACCCGAAGATTGCACAAATGGAAAAGACGAATGGTGGAAACCCGATTGTTTGGTGGTGGTCTGTATGTAGAAGTAGCATCGATGACAGTTGAACTCGGTGGTATTGAGTAAGTAGAGGATGATTGACCCGAAGCTGGAAAGAAATGTGAAAGTGGTGGAATTGTTGAGGCAGGGCTAAAGGTAAGGGTAGGTTAAACTTGGGTAGTAATAGGTCGTGTAGTGTTGGTTGGTGTAACATCATGTGGTGGAGTAAGATCGGTAGTGGTATTTGGAATAGTGGTATTTGGTGAAGGTTGTGTTGATGTAGGAATGAATGATGTAGTTGGTTGACCCGTAGTGGGTGGAACTTGTGAGTCAGCCATGATGTTTCTAGGTGTAATGGGTGAAGTGGGTGAACCAATGATCTTGTTTTCTCGTAATAAAACTCGGCTTTTCCGTAAAGTTCTTTCAATTTCCGGATCAAACGATAGTGGTGATGACTTGTGAGAGCCCCTAGTATGCATACACCTGTAGTACCTGCACACTAAACACAACCAGTGTAAACCCGAAAATAACAAACAAAAACTACTAAATTAACACACGTTGCGCACTACTCCCCGACAACGGCGCCAAAATTTGACGTGCTGTCGTAGTCACACGCAAATTTAATCCAAATTACAACTAATAGATAGCAGCAAATGGGTATCGAACACAGGGAGTTTGTGGAAAGTGTGTTGATTCTATAGCTTTGTGAATTAACTACAATTAAACTAATTTGCAGAAATAAAAATCCAAGAGTTTGATTGTTTAGTTTTAAGAGCTAAATTACTAACTAAATTGCAAATCAAAATTGGGTTGTTTAAGCAGATTAAGAGAAAATGGTCATCTTAGGTTTTCGGTTTTCATTAACAACTGTGTGGAAATCCAACTAGAAAAAGTCACATAGACATGACTCATGCGTAAACGTTTGTTGTGAAAAAAGGGAACTAATGTCACACCCCAACCGATGGCGGAAACATCGGGGCGTGACACTGAGCGAAACAGATTGTCCAGAAGTTTTCATAACAACTATATTTACCAAATAGTTGAAGCAACATGTCCCATACCATGTCATAGATGATAATACAATTATTACAGAAAAGATCTAGTCAAATTGTTCTGTTCCGACAACTCAGATTTTTATTACAGACAATTGTTTATTGTTGACCTAGGTCTTTCCTAGCCTCGATTTCACAGCACAGAAAGCAAATAAGCATCCTAAGCACCTGTCACATACGTTAAAGTAAAAGTCAATACACATAGTGTGAAGGTGAGCATACAAGTTTAATAATATCATATAGAGTTTGAAAGCGTTACGCATAACTAGCAGGTACACAGAGTGAAATGAGGCATGTTAGTTATCGACATGAACCTATCGATACCAATGACTGCGGGTTGACTGCCCAAGGCAGTTCGCGATACATACTAACCACTGTGAGCCATGTAGGTAATTGTCCTTAACAACCCCCGAGTGAACGGGTGCTGAGTCCAAACTAATAGTACTATCGTTGCTAAGGCCAAAACATGAAGTTCTTCAAGAACACATGATGACGTCATGTAGGTAATTGTCCTTAACAACCCCCGAGTGAACGGGTGCTGAGTCCAAACTAATAGTACTATCGTTGCTAAGGCCAAAACATGAAGTTCTTCAAGAACACATGATGACGTCACCCTAGAACACCTTGAATCTTGATGATTTCACGGTTAAAAGTTAAGATTCAAAAGATAGAAAGGTGTAGGAGTGCGTGTAGATTAAGGAAGTACAAGATTTAGGACGAGATCTTACCGGAATTGCGAGAAATTGGAGAAAAAGAAAGGTTAGAGCGCTGGTCGGACGTCAGTTGCCAAAAGTGGAAAGTATGATGGTGACAAGGGGTATTTATAGGGTTACCCAAAGTGGAAAAAACAAGGTTAGAGCGCTGGTCGGACGTCAGTTGCCACATGCGAAGCAGAATCGGGCGTTGACCGCGGGTGCCTGAGCCGCTTGTTGGCCTTGTGGGGCTGGGAGCAGAGCTTGATGAGTAGTGGCTTGAGCTGGTGCTTGATGGGGACCAGTACGGCAGTTAGCAATGAAGTGACCGTACATATTGCAGTGAGCGCAGAAACGGCAGGTGAGACCCACTGGGTGATGATAGGTGCATATTGGGCAGGCAGGGTGAGGGCCTGTGTATGCACGCTTTGCAGGCGGTGCATAGGTTGCTGGAGCTGAGCGGTGCTGAGACTGCTGCTGAGCCGACACGGCTTGAAGTGGAGCAGTATTGGTAGTGGCAGCACAGTTCTTGTTGCTGGAGCTGCTGTTGTTGTTCTTCTTCTTGCGGCGTGAGGACTTTGACGATTGAGCGGCGACGGTTTCAGCGGCTGGTGCGGCGGTGACTTGGTGCAGGTTCTTCGAAGTTTTATCCCAAAAACCAGCTTTTACTCGCTTGTCGTTGATTTCTGCGGCAAGCAAGTAAGTTTCTTCGATCGTTGCTGTCTTTGCGGCATGCACAAAATCCGCAACACAGTCGGGTAAAGCTCGGATGTACTTCTTGATCGCCATGTCGGGTGTCTTCACTTGATCGGGACAGATGATGCTGAGCTGCTTAAAGCGAGTAGTCAGGGCAGCGTTGTCACCTTCCTTCTGCTTAATGTTCCAGAATTCGTCCTCCAGCTTTTGGCGTTCATGGGGAGGGCAGAATTCATCCATCATGATGGCCTTCAATTCTTCCCACGTCAGTTCATAGGCTGCATCATTTCCGCGTTTGTTTCTCTCGGCCGTCCACCAGTCTAATGCGCGGGACTGGAAGACGCCGGTAGAGTTTAGAGTACGGAGATTTTCCGGACATCCACTCTGGCGAAGAGTGACTTCGACGGAATCGAATAATTGAAACATAGCCATTGGGCCATTTTCTCCAGTGAATTCCTTTGGACCGCAAGCCTTGAACTGCTTGAAGCTGAAAGCAGTCTTGGTAGCAACTTTAGGAGCTTCGGTTCTGGACTCCTCAGACGATTTGCTAACATTCTCGTAAATCTCACTCACGATCTGAGGCACAACCTTGGCCACTTGTTTAGCGAGGATGGTAGCAAGGCGTTTGTGTCTCTGTTCTTGGCGAGAGAGTCGTGGGTGACGGGGTCCAGATGATGGTCCAGTTGACATTGTCTGCAACAGGCATCGTCATAGGTCTCAGACACGTCATAATCGAATCTCACCTCACACGTCTAATACTACTAAAGCTCAGGAACACAATGTAACACGTATCACATAAACACATAGGCACATAATCACAGATTCACATAAACACAGAAGCACATAAGCACGTAGGGCACAGAAGCACATAAGCACATAAGCATGTAGGGCAAGAGGCAGTCAGAATACAGAAACCTATCATTCAAAGTCTGTGAGTGTTCGAGAATAGCGATCGCGATAATCATATCGAGTAGTATAGTATAAGCGTATAGTATAGCAAGCAACATAACGTACGGTGGTTCCTTATGGTAGTAGCGATTTGTTAACGCTTTGAGATAGAAGTGCAGTGCAAGTCGTGCGTGTCGATCGAAGTGAAAGAAAAAATCGAATAAGTCTCCATAATTTAAATACATAAACAGGTAAATAAACATACAGCACATAAAATCGACGAATCATCAGAGTCAGCAGTTGCGGGCTCAGAATCAAAACACATAAAAATCGAGAAATAGATCGTCTGCGGCTATTAGACATTGACTACCCAAAGTGATTCGACTATTCTCAAGGACTTGTTGTACACATTTTGACTTTCAGGACTGTGCTTTTGCCTCGATTCTTGGGCATTTTGGCACGCATCCCTTTAGTCATATTGTGACTTCATGTCGTTGGAGTCCGTCGAGACTTTGGTGAGAGTTTTGTAAAACCGAGTAAAGGTTGGAATAAATCGTCAAGGTTAGGGTTTCACCCCTGGCTTAACAACTTCGTTCCTGTTTTGATAAAATAAAGTGGAATTATGCGTCAAAGTATGGATTTCACTCCTGGTTCAATGCAAATTCTCGTGTTTATAGAGGAAAATG
Organism: Helianthus tuberosus; assembly: GCA_030545235.1. NCBI lineage: Eukaryota > Viridiplantae > Streptophyta > Magnoliopsida > Asterales > Asteraceae > Helianthus > Helianthus tuberosus. The sequence continues at coordinate 51,199,927 of CM060439.1, read as the reverse complement.
TGGGTTGAGTCAAGCAATTTAGTCGAGAGTTTGTGGCTTTCACGCCTAATCTCGACTTAATAGCTCATTCAAATTTGAAAATTCGGGTGCAGTGATAGTGTAGCGTAGGCGAGAATAGCGAGAAATAGTAAGTAAGCTCCTACATAGTCCCTACTGGACATGCACGAGTTGGTCTGTTGGTTTCTAACAATAGACTAGGTCTCTAAGACATCGACCCGGACTAGGTCGAGTCTTGCCTAATTCCCTATAGTTATGGCTCTGATACCAATCGGTCACACCCCAACCGATGACGGAAACATCGGGGCGTGGCACTGAGCGAAACAGATTGTCCAGAAGTTTCCCTAACAACTATATTTACCAAATATTTAAAGCAACACGTCCCATACCATGTCATAGATGATAATACAATTATTACAGAAAAGATCTAGTCAAATTTTTCTGTTCCGACAACTCAGATTTTTATTACAGACAATTGTTTTTTGTTGACCTAGGTCTTTCCTATCCTCGATTTCACAGCCCAGAAAGCAAATAAGCATCCTAAGCACCTGTCACATACGTTAAAGTAAAAGTCAATACACATAGTGTAAAGGTGAGCATACGAGTTTAATAATAACATATAGAGTTCGAAAGCGTTACGCATAACATGCAAGTACACAAAGTGAAATGAGGCATGTTAGTTATCGACATGAACCTATCGATACCAATGACTGCGGGTTGACTGCCCAAGGCAGTTCGCGATATATACTCACCACTGTGAGCCATGTAGGTAATTGTCCTTAACAACCCTCGAGTGAACGGGTGCTGAGTCCAAACTAATAGTACTATCGTTGCTAAGGTAGGTAGACAGCATTCCATGTGTAAACATAACAAACAAGCATTCATTAAGTCACGTATACATGCGATAGCGATTAGCGTTTAAACTATTGCGTAGTGTGTTCGATGTGATTTTGTATAAGTAACGTATGTAACACCCAAAAGTGCGTAAAGCAAAAAGGGATCGAGTATACTCACAGCGATTGATGGATTGAAGGGAGCGCTAGAGAGTAGGGTTAGCCTGAACAGATTGATAGCATAACGATAAGCGACGTATAAAATGGAACAAGTGAAGGTTGGGTCGATCAGCAGTTCGATCGGATGGTAGTCCGATTGGACGGCCGGTCGTTCGGTTGACAGTCCGCTCGGAGGTCATCCGGTCGGGTGACCTCTCGAGTGTATTGTTTCTTCCTTTGAGAAGGATGTGTTTGTGTATGATGGCTTGTCCTTTGAAGCTTTTGTTGTAGCATTTTGAAAACATAGAAGTATCTCTACCTTTCAGGTCGATCGATCGAACGACCGTTCGGTCGGGTGACAATCCGATAGGTTGGGCACTTCAGCGAGAACAAGTTCACAGCAGGTTGTCACTCCATCGGACGGTTGTTCGATCGGGTGGCATCCTTTGTGCATTGAACATGTTGAAAATTGTTTAAGTGTGGAAGTTTAAATGTCTCATGATTCGAATGGCAATTGGATCGGATGGTAGTCCGATCGGACAACAATTCGTTCAACATTCAGACTTCAAATGTTGGCAAAAATGGTTAGGTGTGGGACCCAAGGTGCAAGTCGATCGGTTGACAACCCGTTCGGTTGACAGTCCGTTCGGACGGTGGTCTGATCGGACGGCATTCCATCCTGGTCGTTCCGTTTGTCTTACACTTGGCTGTTTTGATCGTTTGTCGTTTTATCGAGATGTGTTGATATCGTGCCAACCAACAGAACCCCATCGTAAGCTCTAGTGACACGATTGAACAAGAACCACCCAAGTTCAGTCAGTCCACCGGTTCAAGAAGATTGTTCTTGGTTGAGCCGGAATCGATAATGAATACGGATCTTGAACCAACACAACCACAAGAATGAGTAGTAAGTCGGCACAAGCTCCGATTCTATCAGTTTTGAGTGCATTGAGTGTAAAAGAGTTGAAAGAAAGTTGGATAACCATCTTTCAATCCTTTTTCTTGTGAATATGCTTAGATCTATGAAAGATCTTTGTTTGTTTATGTGGAAATCGGTTAGATCTAAGTTGTTCTTGGTGGATTGAGGCAAAACATGAAGTTCTTCAAGAACACATGATGACGTCACCCAAGAACACCTTGAATCATGATGATTTCACAGTTAAAAGTTAAGATTCAAAAGATAGAAAGGTGTAGGAGTGCGTGTATATTAAGGAAGTACAAGATTTAAGACGAGATCTTACCGGAATTGCGAGTAATTGGAAAAAAAGCAAGGTTAGAGCGCTGGTCGGACGTTAGTTGCCAAAAGTGGAAAGTATGATGGTGACAAGGGGTATTTATTGGGTTACCCAAAGTGGAAAGATGCTGGTTGATCGGTTCGGCAGCCCGATCGAACAGCTGTCCGATCGAGCGGCTGCTCGATCGATCGGCTGGTCGATCGACTGGTCGCCTGGTCGATCAGTCACCTTGTTTGAGTGTTTGGTGTGACGAGTTTTGCTGCTTCGATTGCGAATGCGAGTGTTTTGATGCGTTAGAGTTTCCTAGTCAAATTACTTTTAATCTCAACTACTATATCAACATACAAGCATCCTTATTTCATATTCATTTAGCGTTTGCGATTTGATTGCAATTGAGTTCGATTGATTACCACACGTAACATAAATAAACATGCACACGTAACACATAAGGCACACACACACGTACAGCAAATACCACAATGCGTTAATTCGAGTTGCGAGTGCGATTGCGATAGCGGTAAAGCGATTAATCATGCGATAAATAGATACTCCACATAATACAACTAAAGCGAAAATAAGATAGGCTAATTACAAGTCAAAGAAGTCAAAACAGGATTTAAGCAAGGAGAGACAGATCGCAATTAGCAATCTTTTCTTCCTTTGACTTCAATCTTGACTTTGACTTTGACTTCCGAAACATGGGGCGTTACAACTAAGTACTCGGATTAGAGAAATGCGAGGTTGTTACCCGATGACCAATTAACTAATATCCAACCCTAACCCTTCCCGTGATATTTCGATTGTCAACGACACCAAGAATGTACTGTTTAGACTAAGATCAAACACCAATCAACAATTTAAAATTAAACATTCATGCACCATAATAAACATAGTAAACATACCATGTTCATTATTCTAGAAATAAAGATAAACACACAAAAGTCATAGAGAAAACCTTCAACCCAAGACGATCACCGGAAGTTTAGCCACACATAGCTCGGTGAATCATCATAACATCAAGATCAAAGTTCATACGAATAAAAATACAAACCGAAATGTTTAGAATTGTTCACAATCACTTGCACAAGCTAAAATTCACCCTAGAACTCCAGAGAAACGTCCCCAATCATGAGATAGGTGAAAAGGCACTTGAAAACGGATTAATAATGGGCAGTTACAAGTTTTGCGTCAGGGTCTATCGTAATTTACGTTACCTACCGTAAATTACGGTAGCTTCCAGGTTGTTACGGTAATATGCTACTGGTTTACGGTGGAACAAAAGACATTCAGGGGCTACCGTAAATTATGGTAGCCACCGTAATTTACGGTGGAGCTCTGAATGCCCTTCCTTTTTTCTTCATTCCATCCTAGTGAATCCCGTTCCACTCCATTCCATCCAAAGCAGCGTTTTCCCTCGTTTTAAGCTCCAAACGCACCTGAAACACAAGCAACTGTAGTTATCTAATTCAAGACAATTACATGATTAAATGAGGGATTAATTCGTCTTTTAACGCACTTAAGGGTTATCCCATGGACCACCCGTCAGACACTAGAAACACATTTCAAATTACTAGATTAGCCATGTTATGTTTTGAACTTGTTGTATTGTCCTTTATGTTGTATTTGAATTTCATGTTGTACTTGACAATTTCGTTATGTTATGAAATCAATTTTTAATTAAATATTGTCACAATAGTGTTATGAAGTCTCTTGCAATCTATTTCGTCTCACTCCGATATTTCCGCCATCGGTTGAGGTGTGACACTCATGAACAACTTGATTAGTGTTTTTGAACAAGGATTACAGGCAGACTTTCTAAAGGCCTTGCTAACTTTCATAGTTAACGACCAATGTTGTACGAAGTTGATTTGAAAATTAAAAGACTTGTGTTGATACCAAATCGACAAAAGCAAGTGGGTTAAAATTTGGTTGAATTTAAAACGAGTATAACTTTTGATATGTCTAGAGTTACCAGTCCAAAAACATGGATGAAACGGTGAAACACATCAAATGAAAAATATAGGTGGTTATCTGACATCGGATGCAGTTCCCTCACACGGAGTCCCGATTTTGACATTGACGGTTTTTTTTCTTAGTGTTCTCTGTTTTAGAACTTGACGTTTTTTTTCTTTCTTAGTGCTCATTGATTATGCTTTAATTGTAAAAACATGTATATTGTTTATTACATTATTTCATGCATTTAAAATTTTCATTGGACATTAAAAAAATTCACGCATTTATTTGGTTATTTAATTTTAATTTTAGTGTCAGTTTTGATTTCCAAAACATAATGTAACAACCCTCAAAAATACTCCCAACGACAACATGCGATCAAAGCCAGAAGTACGCGCGATGAAACTTGTATACTGAATCTGGAAAATTTAGCGGTTAAGGAATCTTGGTGTTCGACGAACCAAATCGCGTAAAAATAGTCCTATTAGATTCACAATTAAAAACCAAACCAATTGGGATCAAGACCCGAATATACGCAATAAGTATCAGCACGAAAATCGAGGGAAAACGCAAGATTGGACGAAAAAGCGGCCAAGGACATGCGTCACTCGAAGGCGACACGTGTCAAAGTTATGTGGGACACATGGCAGTCGAAGCCAGGCCGACTATCCCCGCGACACGCGCCAGGGACAGTCGAGCCTGGCGCGACACGCGGGAGGCAACAAAAATTGGCTATAAAACCTTTGGTTTGGCACTTGATCAGATTGCTCAGTTCGACAATCTAAAACGTCATCCTACTCCTTGTATCTCCGTTTCTTTCAATCAACGCCCTAAAACCCCGAAACTCTGCTCGTTATCGGGGTAATAACTCTAATCACGGACACGGTACTATATCCGATTGATTGAAACTGATCCAGCAGATGTTTAAGTGCTGTCTGTATACGATTATACTTTGTCATTCGTTGTGAGTTTTGATCTCGTGATTATCATTAAAGTTGAATTGAGTTGATACACTAATACGAGTTCCATGATATCTAGCAATAGAACTCATAATCAGGAAGCTGTTAAACAAGAAAATGTAGCGATTAAGTAAACTTAGTAGTTAAGTAAACTTAACAGTTAAGTAGACTTTGTAATTAAGTAAACCTAATGGTTATGTCAAACTTAGCAAATAAGATAACTTAGCAATTAAGAAAACTTAATAGCTAAGGAAACTTAACAAGAAAGGAAACTTAGCAGTTAAGCAAGCTAAGTAAGTTAATCGGCTAATTACGTTATTTAATTAATCTGCTAAGTAAATTACTTGATTAAACCGTTAAGGAAAATTAATCAGTTAAGTAAGATTAATTAAGTTAAGAAAGATTAATTAAGCTAAGCAAGATTAATTAAGCTAAGTAAGATTAATTAAGTAAATTAAACACCTAGATAGATATACATGAAAATAAATATATATGAGATAGATAATATCAAAGGAATGTGCAAGGAAGGTGTAAGAGGATATATATGTGGGTAGGAAGCTTCCTAAAAAATGTATAAGTAACTTCCTAGAAAAGTATATAGGAAACTTCCTGGAAATTTCATATTTCCTACCTATAAATAGGAAGCTTAGGATTCATTTTCTTAGCTCATTTCTTCTATTCTTCTCTCTAGACGTTGGTGTTCTAACCAATAATCATCGATGCGATATTCTGTCCGATCGATTCGGGAACCAACTAACGAATGCCAAAGTGCTGTACTTTATGAATTTCATTAAACGAATGCCAAAGTGTTGTCTAAACAATACTATACTTTGTTAATTTCGTTAAGGTTCTGATCTTGTGACCATCGTTATGTTTGATGTGGTTTTACACTAATACGTATTCCACTCTGTTAAACTAAATGTTTAACTACCCGAAACTCTACACCATACTCTTATAATCAAAATGGATGCTTAATCATCAGAAGATTCAGAACTATAAAGTAGATGCTTAGAATCAAGATGCTTGTTTAAACAAGACAATATGCTAACATGGTGAGTCATTCTCTTTTTATCAACAATGTTTTACAATACTCAATTTTTTTTTCAAAAGTTATAGTTACAGGGATTAAGTCGTGGTTATCTTGAATCACTGGAAAGTGGGGTATTGTGCACATTACTAATTTCTAACGGTTAGGTTCACTAACCTAACAGTGACAATCATCACTACTTGGGTGAAAGTACCCAATAGTGGTATGACCATCATCACCAGGGTGTGACATGGCGCCAGATAAAAATAAGATAGTAGCCATTTTAATCGCTCTTATGTTGTAATTTATAACAATGTGTAGTTTTGTACCAAAAATGAATGAACTCACCAGTATTTCCTGCTGACCAAACCTTTTTAAAACGCGTTTCAGGTAATGACAGTATATTGGAATAAGAGTGATGACGTGGCACCGAAAGGTTTAAAGAAGTGGCTTATTTTGTCAATTGAATTAAATTAAGAAAACATGGTTTCATATATTCGGGTTTATCCCTTATTAAAGCTACCTTTGTAAAACATGGGTTTTATCCCATCTATTTAATAAATAAAATCCGGTGTTTTCTAAACTCTGATATTTTTCCTAACTCACGGTCCTGATGAAATTTCCGCTGTAATACTTTTCAAAATAACCATCGGTACCACTTGACGGCTCGCGGCTTCCATCCAGGGTGTGGACGGGGGCCGTGACGGAAGGTGGTATAAGAGCCACTTGTTTAAGCAATTAGGAGTTATAATAATACCTAAGCTTAAACGATAGAGTTAGGAAATTGTTATTTTCTGGTAGCACACAGGATAGTATTTAGACTTGAACCTAAGAAAAAAATGCCTTAGTATAAGCTTCAAGATAAGCTAATTACTTGCATGAATAAAGTGTCATGGATATTGGTATGCTGTGAGGATGATGACTAGAACGTTGCAAGTATGGTAAATAAGCGATAACACTTGGCCACTGTTATTTCTTATTTATTGGTACTGCTAGGTTCTAGAATATGATCCGTCATGGGAATACTAATTTCCTTGTTCCTTGATGAAAAGCTCTAATAAAAGGTTCATTTTTAAATCATGATTTAAGAAAGATCTATTTATGGGAAATTCAAATTACCTCTCCGGCAAGACTGGGTATGGTGTAGCTGACTCTCCAGCTTGTCCTGGTAAGATGGGGTATATGATATGTCAAACAAGTGATAGAATTCCCTAAATAATATCATGACCTGATGTCTGACTTATTTTTGGAAATATGAATCTGTTAAATACATTGACCTTATGAATGGTATGTATATTACAGTATGTGAAATATATGATGACATAGATATGTATATCTATAAGAATATCCAAAAACCATAAGGATTGACGATTTAGAATAAAGCACAAGCGTGTGTGTCAATAATAATTTTAGATTTCTTTAGTAAGAATCTCTCGTATACATCTATCATTCCAATATCGAAAATTATTCCATTTGATCATTCGTCTCGTAACTTGTGTAACAAGATGAACGATGTAAATCCTTTAAGTTGGGACGCCATCGAAAGTATAAGAATTCCCCTGCGTTACCTTAGATTATTAACGCATTAGGAAACCTGTAGCTAAAGTTATGCTAGGCACTCAACGTCTCAAAACTTACGGTAATAAGAGTAATTCTACTTTCTTTAAGAACTCTTACGAAGATAAGAGTAACCGCGACTAGATGCACCTACAAAGACTCTCTTCACCTATAAAGATTACCAGTAATAAAGAAGCTGTTAGGACAATACAAGAGCTGCAAAAGACTAAAGTTGTCCAAACCAATAGTATATATGCTAAGAAGGATGAAGTAATGTATGCTTCAAAATTTAGATATTAAGATAGTAAGACCCGATCTTCAAAACACATGATCACGACGTATGCCATGAAATGGAAAGAACTGACAGAAAGGAAATTATGTCTGTTTCATAAAAAGGAACAAATAGAAACAATGATTCCTGAGATGATTGCTGAATTAGGTTGAGATTTGCAAGCCAACCGGAGAAGTGACCACAAGGAGACAAGACAGACCAGCCGACGAAGTTTGTATCTGTGATGAAAGCTGCAAGTTATGCACGGAAGTAAGACATAGCGTATATGATCTCGGGGATCATTAACAAGGAACTGAAAGAAATTCCGACCGACGTTTCCCAGAGGGTCCACTTGGACTATCACCCGATCGTGAGGAGAAACTTGAAATTCATCTGAGATTAGGAACAACACCGATTGTTATATCATAAAGTCAAGACAAATGTAGTAGTTGATACTTTAAGTCATAAGTTTCATAAGAAGCCGAAACAAGTACGTGCTCTTAAATTAAATTTACGGATAAATTTAATAGGGCAATTAAAGAGTACCCAAGAAACAGCAATCAAGGATGATGCTGAAGGGTTATAAATGGATAATGAAGGAATCAGAAAATGGAACTGATGGAATTTGGAAATTCCATAAGAAAGGAATTTGGTTACCTATCCAAGGAAACATACATAAATTCTTAGGAAAGCTCATAAAACTAAGTATATGATGCATCCTTGAAGTAATAAGGGATATCAATGTTAAATAAAAATTATGGATAGATAGGAATGAAGAAAGATGTAGCAAGTTACAAGTATTTAATTTACTTGCAAGTTAAAAACTAAACACTTGAACCCTTTAGGTTTACCTCAACGACATCAGTATGGAAATGAGATTTATAACAATGGATATTGTTACCAAATTACCCAAAACAAGGAACGACGCAATCTGGGTGATTGTGGATCGACTAACCAAATCTGCTCAATCCCTACCAAGGAAAGGAACCTTTTTGTATAAGACACTTAGTTAAGATTGTGTGGGAACGAAATAGTCTCATTACATAGAATTCCGTTATCTATTGTATCAAACCAAGATAGTAATTTCACTTTTGAAAAATTTTTAACCCGACTTATTTTAAGCAGTGTAAAGGAACACTACAAACATACGAAGACATGTTAAGTACATGTGCGATAAATACTGATGAAAGTAGGACTATCATTTATCACCTATAATATTTTTCAATAATTGGCCTACAAGTATTAGTGTTACCCGTTTAAAGCACTTTATGGATGATAGTATCATTCAGTATGTTAGACATACATATAAGAAAAGCAACTATCAGGCCATTAGATCGGCAAACCGTTAGAATTTCAAAATCAGAAAAAGAATGATACAATAAGTTCTCCATGGAAAAGAATAGTCTGATTCGGTAAGAAAGGAAAGTTAAGTCCGAGGAATATTGAACCATTAAGGTTACTAAGCAAAGTGGACCAGTAGCCTATCAGCTAAAATTACTAGAAGAAATGGCCAGTATACATGATATATTTCATGTATATATTTAAAGAAATGCTTAGGTGATAAACCTTTAGTTATACCTCTTCAAGATATAAAGGTAAAAGCAATTTTAAGTCCATTAAAAGACCTTATGAGAATTCCAAAGCATACGCAATTAGTTCTGGTCAAGGTGAAGTGGAATTTAAAACGTGAATAAGAATATACTTGGATAAGACAAAAGTAACCACACTTGTTCCAGCAAATCTCGATGACGAGATTTAAAACAAGGTGGGGAGGATGTAACAACCCTCAAAAATACTCCCAACGACAACATGCGATCAAAGCCAGAAGTACGCGCGATGAAACTTGTATACTGAATCTGGAAAATTTAGCGGTTAAGGAATCTTGGTGTTCGACGAACCAAATCGCGTAAAAATAGTCCTATTAGATTCACAATTAAAAACCAAACCAATTGGGATCAAGACCCGAATATATGCAATAAGTATCAGCACGAAAATCGAGGGAAAACGCAAGATTGGACGAAAAAGCGGCCAAGGACATGCGTCACTCGAAGGCGACACGTGTCAAAGCTATGTGGGACACATGGCAGTCGAAGCCAGGCCAACTATCCCCGCGACACGCGCCAGGGACAGCCGAGCCTGGCGCGACACGCGGGAGGCAACAAAAATTGGCTATAAATGCTTTGGTTTGGCACTTGATCAGATTGCTCAGTTCGACAATCTAAAACGTTGTCCTACTCCTTGTATCTCCGTTTCTTTCAATCAACGCCCTAAAACCCCGAAACTCTGCTCGTTATCAGGGTAATAACTCTAATCACGGACACGGTACTATATCCGATTGATTGAAACTGATCCAACAGATGTTTAAGTGCTGCCTGTATACGGCTATACTTTGTCATTCGTTGTGAGTTTTGATCTCATGATTATCGTTAAAGTTGAATTGAGTTGATACACTAATACGAGTTCCATGGTATCTAGCATTAGAACTCATAATCAGGAAGCTGTTAAACTAGAAAATTTTGCGATTAAGTAAACTTAGTAGTTAAGTAAACTTAACAGTTAAGTAGACTTTGTAATTAAGTAAACCTAATGGTTATATCAAACTTAGCAAATAAGATAACTTAGCAATTAAGAAAACTTAATAGCTAAGAAAACTTAACAGGAAAGGAAACTTAGCAGTTAAGCAAGCTAAGTAAGTTAATCGGCTAATTACGTTATTTAATTAATCTGCTAAGTAAATTACTTGATTAAACCGTTAAGGAAAATTAATCAGTTAAGTAAGATTAATTAAGTTAAGAAAGATTAATTAAGCTAAGCAAGATTAATTAAGCTAAGTAAGATTAATTAAGTAAATTAAACACCTAGATAGATATACACAAAAATAAATATACATGAGATAGATAATATCAAAGGAAGGTGCAAGGAAGGTGTAAGAGGATATATATGTGGGTAGGAAGCTTCCTAGAAAATGTATAAGTAACTTCCCGAGAAAAGTGTATAGGAAACTTCCTGGAAATTTCATATTTCCTACCTATAAATAAAAAGCTTAGGATTCATTTTTCTTAGCTCATTTCTTCTATTCTTCTCTCTATACGTTGGTGTTCTAACCAATAATCACCGATGCGATATTCTGTCCGATCAATTCGGGAACCAACTAACGAATGCCAAAGTGCTGTACTTTGTGAATTTCGTTAAACGAATGCAAAAGTGCTGTCTAAACAAGACTATACTTTGTGAATTTCGTTAAGGTTCTGATCTCGTGACCATCGTTAGGTTTGATGTGGTTTTACACTAATACGTATTCCACTCTGTTAAACTAAATGTTTAACTACCCGAAACTCTACACCATACTCTTACAATCACAATGGATGCTTAATCATCAGAAGATTCAGAACTATAAAGTAGATGCTTAGAATCAAGATGCTTGTTTAAACAAGACTCTATGCTAACAAGGTGAGTCATTCTCTTTTTATCAACAATGTTTTACAATACTCAAATTGTTTTCAAAAGTTATAGTTACAGGGATTAAGTCGTGGTTATCTTGAATCACTGGCAAGTGGGGTATTGTGCACATTACTAATTTCTAACGGTTAGGTTCACCAACCTAACAGTGACAATCATCACTACTTGGGTGAAAGGACCCAATAGTGGTATGACCATCTTCACCAGGGTGTGACACGGCGCCAGATAAAAATAAGATAGTAGCCATTGTAATCGCTCGTATGCTGTAATTTATAACAATGTGTAGTTTTGTACCAAAAATGAATGAATTCACCAGTATTTCCTGCTGACAAACATTTTAAAACGCGTTTCAGGTAATGACAGTAGATTGGAATAAGAGTGATGATACGACACCGAAAGGCTTAAAGAAGTGGCTTATTTATCAATTGAATTAAATTAAGAAAACATGGTTTCATATATTCGGGTTTATCCCTTATTAAAGCTACCTTTGTAAAACATGGGTTTTATTTCATCTATTTAATAAATAAAATCCGGTGTTTTCTAAACTCTGATATTTTTCCTAACTCACGGTCCTGATGAAATTTCCGCTGCAATACTTTTCAAAATAACCATCGGTAGCACTTGACGGCTCGCGGCTTCCATCCAGGGTGTGGACGGGGGCCGTGACACATAACTAGGCTAAATGGTAGCCAAAACCCTATGACTATCCTTCACGTCATCATCACTCTCCATCATCCCTATGCGGGTGTGGTGTTGATCCTCCACATCACCCTCTTCCATCATCAAACAAAATCATGAAGAGATAAGGAAGCCCGTGATGATCGTGGAATATCCCACGATCTTGATGAGCCTAGGGTCGTTGGGGTGGTGTTTGGGATCTTGATGGTCCTAGGTGGCACCTCAATGATCCTCCCACTAACCTCATACCGAATAGTTGTTTTCTTTTCTATAATTCACAAGTTTTTTATTAAAATTAGTATATTATTATCAACTTTATTTGCATCTTCCTACCACATTATTTTTTTCTCAAAAAACTCATGCGACCACTAAATCTACTCCTAACTTTTTACACTAATATTCATAAAGAGACTAGAAACCACACCACTTGGGAGGAGGGAATGAAGGCAATACTTTACTATATTTCTTGCTATTGCTAAGCTACAAAAACTTTGGAAAATGTCTTTATGTGTTTATTAGATCAAAGAGGTTTGTTCTTTAGGTCATCATTATCATCACACTCACTCAGTAAATCCCATAAATAGCAAAACTAAGATATAGTTTAAGGAGAGTCTGAGGTTTGACCTTTAGGTATGTCATTTAATACGATTATTGGTCGATGTTTATCGTAGACCAATCAAATTCCTTATTTACTTGAAATGAAATGTAAATAATAAATATTATTCTTGGAAATAACAAATTAAAACAAACGAAATGTGTTTTTATGCTTAAAACTGCGGTGAGTGGGGGCGTTGGTTGGGCGGGGGAAGCCAGACAACGCTGGCTAACTCACTCCGGGTTGGCCTTGGCATAGCGTTTGCCCCTTTGGCGTGGCTATTCAGCCTGGCGTGGGGCGGGCAATGCCCCCAACCCAAACTCCTCCGCTCCCCACATCCTAAGGTGCACAACAAAGGAAAATATAGGACTGCCGTTGATTGCGGGGTGTATAAATGTTTTCCAAATCAAATCGTATGAAATTAGCAATTCTTTTTATAAATAGTCAACACTCAACACTCAACACTCATCATCTTTTATGGTATTTCCTAGATTTTCTAGAATAAATATATATTGTAGGATGTCCTCTTGGAGACAAATATGTGTTCATATGAATATATGTAGTCCCTTGTAAAACGAAAGATATGCTTGTAAGGCTATCCGGTATGGTGATGGTCCTCTCTTGGAGGATGATCCGTCACTAGGATTCATGTAGGATGGGTGTGGGGATGGGGCAAAGAGGATGGAGGTATGGAAATGGGGGGATGGACCTAAAATGTATATGTATATATTGTATGTATAGGTGTGTGAGAAAGGGGAAGGTGTGGTTTTTGTCTTCATGTGGATCGGCTCCAGCGTCCCATACTCGACGCCGAGGACGAAGACGGTAGGGGGGAAATGGTGTTGGAGCGGCGCCGGACCAAGGACGGAGGGGGACGACCCCCATACCGTGTAGTGTAAGATTTAACCATCCAAAAAATATTACCATATTCATTTTAATCTATTCCTTTAAAATGAACTAGTTGATGCCCCGCCCGAGTTGCGGGGCGATGGCCGAATAATTCTCAATCAATTAAAAAAAGCCTACTATAATTTTGCTAGGAAAAAAGAAAACAAAAATGATGATAAGACCGTAATTTTTGGCTAAGGGCAAAACTATAATTTTTCAGGACTAATAAGACAGTGTTAGGCAGCTCCTTGAGACGAAAAAATATTAAATCGAGTAAACCAATTAAAACAAAAAACTTTTATAGTTTTGGTAAAAAAAAAACTAAAACAATGGGAAAAACGTAATTTTTAACTGAGGGCGAAATCATAATTTTATTTCAGGGGCAAATCGTAAATTAAATGGACCAATGGGGGAGTGCCGGGAAGCTGCCGGCATGATAGTAATTTTAAACTGGGGTCAAAATTGTACTTCACCAGGAAAACAAAAAAGAAAACAATGGGCATAATGTAAATTTAAGTTGAGGGCAAATTCGTAACTTGGCTTTGAGAAAAAAATAACTAATGGCAAAAGTATAAATTTATACGGGGCAAAATCAAAATTTTGAACCGAGGGTAAAATTGGAACTTTTAGCTGGGAGCAAAAGCGTAAATTTATTTTTAAGCGGGGGCGAGAACATATTTATGAACTGATGGCAAAAGCGTAATTTTAAATCGGGATAAAATCGTAAATTTGTTGGGCCAATAGGGGAGTGTCAGACAGCTGCCTGGCACTATTACACCTGCCGCCCATTTAGCCCAATTGAGGGACGGAGCTATTACCGGCTGATGTAAGCACACTTGTCTTTGTATGTATTGAAAATGCGGACAATATTTTATGTTAGATATTTTACTTAAAAAGAAAAACAAAGGAAGTTATTTTTGTATCAAACCAAAGCTAATCCAGTCATGCGTCACCTACATCTTGCTCTATATGTAAGTGTTATATTGGCTACACATGCTATTGTTATATACTAAAATATAAGATGGTTGCTACAATGTTGGGGCTTTGTTATATGCTATATGGTTCCGTTTACCCCATTGCACATCATTCACATGGCCCTCTACGACTAGGAAACTAATAAAAGAAAAATAGCTTAAAAGTAATCCAGTTTCATATAAGTGTGGGGTTAGATTGCGCTCTTTAGAAGAGCCTTGGTGTCACCCGCCGTATTGTGCGGGCTAACCCACTGGTTATATAGTATAGATTTTGATTAAAAGTTAATGAAAACAGTTTAATTAATACTATAATTGATAGGATAACTTGATATTTTTTTCAGCACAAAGTATTAAATTGCAGCTTGTAATTTTCTAAAACCTCAAAAACTAACGGAAAAAATGGAGATGCGGGGTATCGATCCCCGTACCTCTAGGATGCTAAGCGAGCGCTCTACCATCTGAGCTACATCCCCCGGTGATGAGCTAACTGTATTGGATTCATTAGTTTACTATTGGCTAACTGAAAAAGTCTTTAAAATCATTTCTAAATTATTTATATATTGTTTAAGAGGTTGTTTAAATAGCACATGAGTAGTTAACCTATAATAATAATACTTGGCAAGCAAGAAGGAATGCTCAAGGATGATTCGTTGGTCACGCTTCAGACCTATGTTAAGTGTTGCTGTTGTTATTGTATATTGCATGATAAAATATGAGAAGTTTTCGTTTATCTTTATTTGACCATTTATCATAATACATCTTATACATGGAGAATTAAGCGAGGAAGTTTATATGAAGATTCCTCAAGGTTTTGAAAAGGGCAAAGAAAACAAAGTATGTCGACTTAGAAAGTCTCTCTACGCCTTGAAGCAAGCGTCAAGAAACTGGTATAAAAAATTCACCTCGTCTTTGCTTGAAATAGGTTTCCAACAATCAAAAGCCGATCATTCTCTTTTCGTGTTCAAGTTAAATGAGTGTTTTGTGGTGGCTTTACTTTATGTTGATGAGGTTATCATCATGGGGAATGATTTTGACAAAATTAAAGAAACAAAAGAATTCCTTAATGAAAGGTTTAGGAGAGGCGAGGTGGTGCATGTGATGCACCCTTGATCACGCGTGGAAGAAACAAAAAGTCCACCGCCACAGATTAGTTCAACGAGTGATGGTTTGAACGTGATGGATTTCCGTGATGACCATCACGTGTGAAAAATGATGGATGTGAGGGGTGTGGGTGTTTATTGTTAGGTGTTGTGAGTGATAACCATTGCAACTAAAAACGGACATGAGTGATGGAAAAATGGTTGATGACATGACGAAACTTGATTGGATGTTTGTGAGTGATTGTAACACCCTTAATAATGTTTAACGTTTTTCGTTTAGATTGCGAAAATAAACATGCAAATATGATTACATATATGTTGAAAAATACAGGTTAATTAAAACTTTTACAATTTAAAAATTTACAACATAATATATTTGTGTTCGTCGTTTAAAGATGACAACGAAACATAGTGCGGAAGCTTGTATCTTGATCGTGTTCGGTTCTTCGATGAGCTTGATCTTCTTCCTACTTCCCAAGATATACCTACGTTTTAAAAACCATCATAAACATTAGTTTTGATAGTTTTATAATGTACTAAACCAAATTCTTTAGGTCAGAAATTGAACAAACAACAAATCTGCAGCAACTATACTCGTCGCGCTCCGCGACAGGTTCGACCAGTTATGGTCGCGTGCCGCGACAACCGTCTCGTGCCGCGACGGGTTTTCTCCATTGCCATCGCGCGACGCGACGGCCCCTTTTTCGACAGAATGTCACTTGGCTGATGCTTCACATTCCCAGCTCAACTAACTCAACTTGTTATGCACTAAAACACACATAACTTTCATTTTACAATTCCGTTTTTCACGATTCTTTTTTCCTACGCGTTTGTAATTTAATTCTCCATCATATGGAGTTAAAATTCAACATTTAAACTAATAAAATTCCAAATTTTTAAGCAATCGGCTTATTATTCAAAATCAACATTTTGACCAGTTTGCATTTAAAACCACCATCTTGATTCTTAAACAACCAATATACATACGCTAGTGTATATAAACACACAATCTTTAGCTCGGGTGCGTAATAAATTTTTTTTTTATAAATTGCACGACTAGTTCGCAGGCTATGTGCATAAACTGTTTTTGACCCGTTTAAGGAATTTAAGCAATTTAGTCTAAAACTTGCCCTTTTCTTTTGACACTACATAATTCCATATCTAAATAACTACATATAATCCACCACAACTATTTTGTGGTGGATTTAACATAATGAACCTCTTTTTCCCAATTTTACCCTTCAACTAGTCATTTTACGCAAATAACAATTTTTAGGCATTTGACCAAACATTTGCATAGGTTAAAAACATGGTTTTCAATTTTCACTCTCACATCCGACCCATTTCGGATTTTAACTCAAGATCCCTTTTAAGTTAAATTTACATTAGTCGACGCTTGACTATATTTCCATTTTTTACCCTCTTTCTCATAAACCATGGTTTCTATCATTTATATTTGTTCCGACCCATATCATTACGCGTCAGAACCTGTATTTCGAATATTAACCTTCTCGTATTCATAACTTATAGAATTTATACGTATTCTACAAAAGAAGTGTAAGTTTCACTTACCTCACATCCGAACTATGCTTTCCCTTTCCGTTCTTGCTCCGTTTGACCCGCTTCATTCACAAGCTTCCACCTAGCTTGTTAAGCGCCAAACTATCATCATATTTCGTAAGATATTTAGTTTAGTCGTTGTCGATCATGACTATTCCACCCTACGTATCTCCTATCAAAATTATCATTCGATTACATTAATGATCGGTTTGACTTTTGAAAAGCCAAACGTCTATTAGTATATAGAATGCACATTCAAGTTTGTCACTATTTTAGGCATTTTCTCAATTATCCGATTGGCGTTATCTCTTTGCCACTGTTTCAACCAAAGTTCTAACCAAATTTATTATATTTCCAACACTTTAACTAGTTTAAACGATTATCATGACTAGTTTATTCATTTATTTTTGCAAGAAATAAGGGTTCTCATTTATAAGTGAGACCCGTTTCATCATACTATTTAGCATCCATTCGAACTCTTAATAAAATCAAGTTCTTCATATGATCTAGTACATAACCCGATTTCATTCATCTATTTACATGAACAAACTTACTAATTTCATCACAACATTCAAGACCCATTTCAAGTCTTATGTGAGCATTCACTCAAACTTATAAATTGTTCAAGTATTTTGCTCCAACTATCAAATATGATGATTCTAAGCACATGCATATCATCATTCTTACTATTTAGTCAAAAACCCACTTAGCTCATACTTGATTAATTGACTAATCACTAGTTTATGGCATAATCCTACAAATTTGCATCTAGGGTTTGTTCCTAGACCTAGATTCAACCCAATATTACTCATGTATACAACATTCATCACATAATTTTCGATTATGAGTGTTCATCACAAATTTGAAATATCACTAAACATCAAAATTCAACATACCTTGTGATCCCCTAAGCTTGGTGATCACAATTTTATTAAAAGCCCCAAATTTTAGCTTGATTTCTCCATTGATTTGAGCAATTCTTTGTAGTTTAGGGTTCATGAGAAGAACCCCTTTTGGCTCCTGTGAATTGTCGACCAAAAACACACACCAAGTGTGTGTTTTGAGCCCCTTTTTCTTATTAGTAATTCAACTCTCTAACTTGACCATTTTAGTCCCTCTAATTATATATCTATAAGAGATGGTTAACTTGGTCAAGTTTTCTTTATTATTTTAAAATACTTAACTAACTAGGTTGATATTCCTAGTTACTTAGTGAGTCCCGGGATGTCACACCCCGATATTTCCACATATTACCGGTGGGCCCGGCGGGGAGTATCGTGACGTAGTTGATATCATCATAGTCAATGCACACAATATAATAGCACAACGGAAGGCTTGGTGAATAAACTATTACAAACCATATTGTCTGAGTGTTCGAGTGTCAGAATATACAGACTGGAATGTAATAAGATCCACAGGCGGATCATAAATAAATACAAGGAAACAAAATAACAGACTTCAGGTATCTATGGATTTGCAAGATCCTCTTATGACACCTAATAGCTCCAGCCTATTACGAGAGTGTAACACCTCGCAAAATTTTACCCAATAAAATAAAGACACGTGTCATGTAACACAAACGTGTTATCAAAGCGGATCCAGATAAAGATGTACGGTAGGATTTAAAAGCGTCGACATGTTAATTTATACCTCTGAGCGACCTATTAATAAATCCCTAACCATGATATACTTACTCAACATCTAAATGATGTAAATAAAACTGGTTGTCCTAAATAGTAAATTGATTATAACCTAAAACATGGATCCATTGTGAATTCTCGGTATTTTCGACATTTTAAAACCTCCCACAAGATCCAAAATGTGTAAGTGCATGCAAAGTCTGAGCACTTGGTCCCTCTACTGAAAAGGAAAGCATAAGATTCGGACTTGTAAGAAATGCATGGTCAAAGCTTGGAAGTTTACAAATTTTTGGATTCTGGTCATCAGATACGGACCGTATGGCCTTAGGCTTACGGTCCGCAAGCCCTGCAACTGGGCGATTTAAGCAAGGGTCGGTTACGGACTGCATCCGTTTAAACATACGGTCCGCAAGAGGAGCATACGGACCGCAAGGACTTCTGCTTACGGTCCGTAAGCCAGTCACTGGCAACAAAAATAGGACAGCTGCCTGTCCAGCAGGTTGCACCGCCTTATATGGATGGTTTTCGAAAACAGGGACCTTACAACTGGTATTTGGAAACATAGGGACACCTGGGATCATCCCATAACATTAGTAGAGTTACATGGCATCATCCAACTCAATTGGGTTCACTATATAAGAAGAACAAGTTGCAACATTCTCACTTGCTCACTTGGAAAAATTTTCAAGACTTCTCTGGAGCTCCTCTGACCAGAAACAAGTCTTCTTAAAGTCCCTAATCATACTTAGGACTCTTGTAAGCGTCCTTAACCCTTCCTAATTGAGTTTAGCTTAGTTAATTAGCTAAAAGTCAAACCGTCGTAATTAAGGTTTGACTTCGAGATTAATCAATAATTGTTCAGTCAAATCTCGAGTTAAAAGTACCTATAAGTAGGTAATTATGTGGGTAATAAACCCTTAAAAGGGTACTCTCTGATTCCCACTATAACTAGGTCAATTGTCGGGTCAAACTTGATATTAAAAAGTCAACAGAAAGCTTAATATCAAATTAATGCATAATTAGCAATGTAGAAGCTATGCAACCTGTTTTATCATTAATATAACTTGGTAATTAATGTAAGAACATGTCTAAGCATGTTCAACCCGACAATTTTCAGTTTAGGCCCGGTTCGGAACCGAAAGTAGCATAGTTTGACTTTTGCTTTGACTTTCAGTTCTGGCCCGTTTGAGCATAGTTTAGAAATGACTTAGGGCCTCACTAAGACCAGGTTTCATATAAGTATAACCCATTGTGATTATACAACTTGGTTCAATAATTCATATGAATGTTTCCGTTAATTGCTTGTATGTTGACTATTATGCCCATATGACCTTAAAACGTGATTTTTGGAAATGTAAAAGAGTAGAAACCTCAGTTACTGATTCATAAACTTGCACCTAAAATTTGACATCAGTTCGAGATCTAGATTAGGAGTTATGCTCATTAGCGTAAATAAGAAGCTTTTAGTAATTAAACGATGAAATTAGCGTATAGCCTATCTAAACCCGATTTTTGATACCAAACTTTTTACCCACTGACATAAAATAATATTTTGGGATTTTTGGAGATTTTATTATTTTTAGGCTGAGCATAACTTAGAGTTCTAAGCTTGATTTGGTAATTGCCGGTTTTGCCCTTTTGGGCTATAAAATGAGTTTTACAAATCCTTTTGACCCTAAACCTTTTGCTACTGATTTTATATGATAAAAAAATATTTTGAGACTTCTGGAATAATAAAAATATCAGCTTTCCTTTGAAAACCCAGAAATGGCTCCAAATCGCCTTTTTAAGCGTTTTTAACGCATAGTAAGTACTAAAACTATTTTAAACGTATAAGGTTCGATACCTACTGATATTTTCAGTAAATACTTATATGTTAACAGTAAGTAAAAGTTTTTAAACTCAGGTTTCCAGTTTTGACCTTTTAGGCTTAAGTGAAATTACCAAAATGCCCCTTCGGTGCATAGTATGGTTAGAAATGATAAATTTCATACATAGTATATACCCTACTGATATAACTTAGTAAATTAAGTATTTTTACTATTTACATCAGACCCAAAACTCAGATTTATATTTAAACTCTTTTATAACCTTTAAAACGACCCAAAATACCCCTACAGGGCATAATTTGAGTTTAAATCCGTTTTGGGCATAATAGAAGATATCTTACTGATGTCACAACATATTTAAGGCATATTAACTTAGGAAACTTGTATATGACTCATTAGGTTACTCGTTACGCACTTTTCACGTTCGGATCGACTTATGTAACTAGTTTACATATATTAGCCGAAACGGGTCAAACCATATCGTTTTTGTCTCAAAATCCAGAATGTGTTTAAGTTACCCATATTGAACAAGCATACAAGCTTGTCGGGTCAAAACCACATTCTAAACCGGTCTTCGCTTCATCATGCGTTTGAACCGTGTATTTCTTTTAAAAACTAACCGGTCTAAGTCTAAGCTTAATTAAAGACCCGTTAGGATTCTAATAGGTTATTATAAACCTTCGTTCTAGATTAGGAGCCCAGTAAAAGCTATCTGTACTTGCTGTATTTGACTTATACTTTGCTAAGGTAAATACTCTTAACTTATTTTCCCTATACGGGCTTGGGATACGGTATTATAATAATACCGCTTGGTCGGGTATGTAGTCACTTAAATCGGATTGTGATTAATGTATTTACATAACTCGTTTTATTCTGTATTATTTGGTGTTTGGCCTTGGGGGTTAAATGACCATGTCCCGGATATCCTTGGCATCATTCAAAGAAATGGCCACGACCTAAGCACGGGGTGTAGGCGTACACCTGACAGATGCATTATGTAAAAACTGGTAACCCACTTAGAGGAAATAATCCTTGTGGGCATTATACCTGTGGCATGTCAATTAATCTAGACCGGCCCTACAAACCGGCCCTGATGGACGACAAATAAGTAAAACTATATACAAGATTATTTTAATAATTGTCCCAAGTTATAAAAGATATTTTTGCCGAAGTGCATTCAAACCAATTTTCAAACTCTTTTCAAAATGAGTCAGTTAAGTTGTATTTACCAGTGTAAACTGACGTATTTTTCCAAAAAGGCTAAGTGCAGGTACTATACGTAATAGGCTGGATACTCCAGGCATCGATAATCAAGTCTCGCAAGCTCTAGATGTCGAAGTCTGTTGAACAGTTTTCCTTTTTATTTTGATCCGCATGTGGATCTGTTTCAACTAATTTGTGATACTTAATATTACAATTTATTTGGTTGAAATGAATCTATCTTTTGCTTCCGCTGTGCATTTAAATATTATGTGTAACACCCGTCTAATTTTACATGAATTTAATAATAATTCATACCATATTATATGAAAATGTCTAAGTTGTGACATAATATTTCATAAGTAGGGTTCAAAAGTAACAAAACTTTAGTCGACAGAAGACTAATTCAAAACATTCAAAAGTTGTTAAACAATTTGTTTGCAATTCATAAACATCTTCTATTAAAGATTAAAACATTGCGGAAGCTTCAAAAATCGTGTTCGGTTCTTCGACATTGCTTGACCGCCATCCGTTTGTTCACCATAGTCACCTAAGGTCAAAACGATGCAAAATGTTAGTTTTGACAACAATATGATACATATAAACTAGTTCCAACTTCGAAATGTGAGAAATAAAATAAATTTCTAAAACCGCTCCTGTCGCGTGTCGCGCCAGGACCCGTTCCCTTTGTCGCGTGGCGCGGAGACTCCCGCGTGTCGCGGAGTGTTCTGGTGATCCTGCCGCGTGGCGCGGCAGAAACGATTTTCCAGCAGATGCAGGGTTGTGTCCTGCATTTGCTGCCAGCTCCGGAAATTCTGAATTTTAACTTCAATTTACCATAACTTTTGACTCGTAAGTCCGTTTTAGGTGATTCTTTTTCCTATACGTCTGTAAATTCATTACCGACGTGCCTATTACAATTATCATACCGAAAAATTTATCTACGGACCGAAAGACTATATGTCATTATGCAATTATTCGACCCATTCTAGCTTTACCCATTTTACTACCATTTAAACTAATAAGCTTATGGCACCTTATGCCCAACATCCGGGGCTTATTATCACCCGCATTTCTTACCAATTTCATGGTTTAATGCTTTTGTGATTATTACCGCCATTATCAACTACTAGAACTCTAAAGCTACAATCTACGCAACTAATAGATCCGTTGGCTCATCTTGTGGAACCCTCCACTATGATGACTACCAATTGGTTCATTGACTATTCTAAGTCTATCAATTTACATAACAATCATAATCAACGCAAATTTTCGACCCAACAATACAATTTACAAAACTTATCACAACACGCTTAATGTAACGGGTCAAGTTACATACCTTAGTGCACGCCCTTCAACCGTAAATCACCACCGGCTTGTCCACTCGACGTTCCGGTATCCTTTCCTATAGAGTTCAATTATATCACATTTAGAACTCTTTTTAATCACATTATACAAATAGCCAAAACATCACAATTAGGTGTTTTAACTACAAAATTCCAGTTTCGAGCCTTCTTTGAGGCATTTCAACAAACACTTTATGGGCAGAATTTTACATGTTTATTTATCAAGTCTCTAGCTTATCACTTAGCCCTAATTTCACATCAATCAACCATCTTACAAAATTGTTAGCTTCTATAATTCTGAAGTCACTTCACAATTGTCAAATTACACTAGAACAACACCCAATTTCCTAGTGTTTATTAAAATCTACATAACCCACGAGTCACCTACCATGGTGTTCATGGATTTTACTAGATTTTCACATGAATTCAACTTGTATTGGTCTAGGGTTTGTCCCTAGACACTGTATTGTTCCTATTTCATCATAAAACTAACATGCAACAATAAATTTCAGAAATTCCCAATTTCATGAGAATTTCAAGTTGAGAGTTTTCATCAAATTTTACATACCTTGTAATCCTCTTGCGATGAGGATCAATAATCTATGCTTTAATTTCGATTTCAGCTTGGATTGAGCCTTCAATTTGAAAGTTTAGTGATGTTTAGGGTTTTGGAGAGTGGGGGATCGCCCCTGCTTGTTCTTGTATGACCAGACATCCCAAAATGGGGTGTTTGGTTTTGTTTTTATTAAAAATAATAATATAGTTTCAATCGTTACAACTTAGGCCCCTCCACTTTTGTTCAACATATAGTTTAGTTATGTTAACCCTATTTCAAGTTATTTCTAGACTTATAGTTAACTAGGTTTTAATTTCCTAGTTAAATAATATTCTTGTTTATTTAAACTTTATAAGCAGAATTATAAAGTTTTATATTTCCGGGGTGTTACAAGTCCAACCCCCTTAAAAGGGTTTCGTCCCGAAACCAATGTACGTACAAAATAATGTAGGGTGGAGACGTCGCATCTCCTCTTCGGACTCCCACGTAGTGTCCTTACCCTTCTAATGCTCCCATTTGACCTTGACTTGCTTAATTACTTTGTTTCTCAAACTTTTCTCTTTATGATCTAAAATCGCAATTGGTTGTACTGCATAGTTGGGGCTGTTATCCACCTCGATATCATCGTAGTGGATACGAGCAGTTTCGTCCGCTAAACATTTTCGGAGATGTGACACGTGGAATGTGCTATGAATCCCACTCAACTCCTCGGGTAATTCGAGGCGATATGCTACTTTACCAACCCACTCAGTGATTCTGAATGGCCCAATAAATCTTGGGCTCAACTTTCCTCTTTTTCTGAACCGTATTACTCCTTTCCATGGCGATACTTTCAGCATTACTTTATCGCCCACTTGAAATTCAATCGGCCTGTTTCGCTTATCCACATACGACTTTTGTCGATCCTGAGCTGCTTTTAGGTGAGTTCGGACCATGTCGATTTTCTCATTCGTAGTTTGGATTATATCAGTAGGTGCTAGCCCTCGTGGACCCACTTCTCCCCAACATACCGGAGTTCGACACTTTCTACCATATAACATTTCATACGGGGCCATCTTAATGCTCGCGTGATAGCTATTGTTATATGAAAATTCGACCAAGGGTAGGTAGACGTCCCAAGTACCCCCGAAGTCAATAATGCAAGCCCGCAGCATATCTCCCAACGTTTGTATTGTTCTTTCACTCTGCCCATCCGTTTGTGGATGGTAAGCAGTGCTAATGAACAGTTTGGTTCCCATTTGTTCTTGAAATTCATGCCAAAATTTTGAAGTAAACCGAGTATCTCTGTCTAACACAATGGATATCGGTACCCCATGACGTGCTATGATTTCATTGGTGTACACCTCCGACATCTTCTCGGATGTATAAGTCTCACGAATCGGAATGAAGTGAGCGCTTTTCGTCAATCTATCCACGACTACCCATATAGCATCAAACCCGCGGTTAGTTTTGGGCAATTTGGTCAACAAATCCATGGTGATTTGTTCCCATTTCCAGACTGGGATGTCCAATGGTTGCAATTTACCATATGGTTTCTGGTGCTCCGCTTTGACTTGCAAGCAGGTCAAACACTTCTCCACGTACTTCACAATATCTCTTTTCATCCCGGGCCACCAATAGTTTTGTTTTAAATCATTATACATCTTGGTTGCTCCCGGATGGATGGAATAACGGGACTTGTGAGCTTCATCTAGTAGAATCCTTTTAACTCCACATGTGTTAGGAACCCAAATTCTATTGAAACGCGTTTTCAAACCGTGGTTTCCTACTTCGAGATCCTTAACTTGGCCAACAATCCTTTCCTTCTTCCAGTTTTCCGTCTTTACTGCTTCATCTTGCGCCCCTCGGATTTGTTCGAGTAAGCCCGAGGTCACAATGAGTTGCAATGATCGTACTCGTATCGGAGCATAATCTGTCTTTCTGCTTAAGGCATCCGCCACCACGTTTGCCCTTCCGGGGTGATAGTGTATTTCACAGTCGAAATCTTTCACCGTTTCTAGCCATCGCCTTTGTCGCATATTTAACTCCTTCTGATCGAAGAAGTATTTCAAACTCTTGTGATCGGTGATATGGTGCACTTTACCCCATATAAGTAGTGCCTCCATATTTTTAATGCAAATACCACCGCAGCCAACTCGAGATCGTGTGTGGGATATTTCTTCTCGTGTATCTTCAATTGCCTAGAGGCATAAGCTATAACTTTGCCCCGTTGCATCAAAACGCATCCGAGCCCCGATAGTGAAGCATCCGAATAAACCACCAAGTCTTCAACCCCGTCCAGCAATGTTAGTACCGGAGCTTGAGTTAACTTCACTTTGAGCGTTTGAAACGCTCTTTCTTGATCTACACTCCAAATGAACTTTTCTTCTTTCCGGGTTAGTTTTGTTAGCGGTGACGCAATCTTG
This sequence comes from Helianthus tuberosus, assembly GCA_030545235.1. Lineage (NCBI taxonomy): Eukaryota > Viridiplantae > Streptophyta > Magnoliopsida > Asterales > Asteraceae > Helianthus > Helianthus tuberosus. Next base: position 51,173,706 of record CM060439.1, on the reverse strand, counting down.
GAGAAATCTTGAATGAATCTCCTATAGTATCCCGCAAGCCCCAAAAAGCTTCTAATTTCTGAAGGGTTCTTCGGGGGATTCCATTTTGACACGGCCTCGATCTTTGACGGATCCACCAATACTCCGTCAGCACTTACAATGTGGCCAAGAAATTGTACCTCTCAAAACCAAAAGGCACACTTAGAGAATTTCGCATACAGCCTTTCTCGTCTAAGTGTCTCTTACACTTCTTGTAAGTGGTGTGCGTATTCAGCTTCACTTTTTGAATTCACCAAAATATCATCGATAAAAACGATGACCGACTTATCCAACATTGGCTTGCAAACCCGGTTCATGAGGTCCATGAAAGCAGCGGGTGCATTTGTCAGCCCAAATGACATTACAAGGAACTCGTAATGTCCGTATCGCGTGCGGAAAGCCGTCTTCGGCACATCCTCCTCCTTGACCTTTAGTTGGTGATACCCCGATCTAAGGTCAATTTTTGAAAACCAGTTCGCACCTTGTAGTTGGTCGAATAAATCATCTATCCTCGGAAGCGGGTATCGATTCTTTACCGTGAGTTTGTTTAACTCTCGGTAATCGATACACATGCGCATGCTTCCGTCTTTCTTTTTCACGAATAGTACCGGTGCGCCCCAAGGAGACACACTCGGCCTTATGAATCCCTTGTCAAGCAGGTCTTGAATTTGGGACATCAACTCTTGTAATTCCGACGGTGCGAGTCGATACGGTGCTTTAGCTACGGGTTTTGCGCCTGGAATCAATTCGATCCCGAACTCTACTTCCCATTCAGGCGGTATCCCCGGCAAATCTTCCGGAAACACATCTTCATAGTCTCGTACTACCGGTACATCTTCAATCTTCAGTGCATCTTTCTCGGGCTCATTTGCGTATATTATGAATGCCTTGCATCCTCACTTCATTAACTTGTGAGCTTTCAACATTGAGCATAATATGGGGTTGCCTCCCTTTTCGCCATAGATAGTGACATGTTTCCCGCTCGGAGATGTTAGCTTTATCTCCTTACAAAAACACACGACTTTCGTGTGGTGCTGAGATAGCCAATCCATCCCAACGACTACTTGAAATTCCCCCATTGACATCGGAATTAGGTCTATCAGGTATTCTTCATCATCGATGCTTAATTTGCAGCCTCGACAAACATCACAAACTATAAAACTTTTGTTGTCCCCTATTTCAACTTCTAAGGGCACAAATAATTTCGTCAATACAAATGAAGGATGTCGAATAAATCCATGTGAAATGAAGGATTTATTCGCACCCGTATCAAACAACACACGTGCTGGAATTGAGTTAATTGTGAATATACCTGAGACCACATCGGGTTCTGCTTTAGCTTCGGCCGCGGTAAGTTGGAAGGACCTAGCCTTCGCTTTGGGAGCTTCTGCTGGAGATTCCTTAACGTCTCTCTTTCCGACTAAGTCCGGGCATTCGGACTTTTTGTGGCCGGGTTGATAGAATTTGTAGCAAACTGAGACCTTGCCCGGGCATAGCGAAGCCGTGTGCCCCGTCTTATTACATATGGGACATGGTTTGTCTTTGAACCGACACTCCCCCTTGTGTCCTTTCCCGCACACCTTACAACTTTGCGACCCACCTTTAGCATCCACCTTCTTTCCCGATTCTCCAGTTCGGGCTTTCTTTGTAGGGCTTGGATTCACATCATGTGCCCTTCGCTCACCTCTTTCGACTTGTTTCTTCAACTCGATTTCCCGTTCCCGAGCAACGTTTATGATTTCGGTGAGGGTCTCGTATTTTGAAGGAGTCATAAACTCCCTATATTCAGCGCTCAACATATTGTAGTAGTAGTATATTTTCTGTTCTTCGTTCGTCACCAATTCACTACTAAACTTCATCTTATCCATAAACATCGCCGCGATCTTGTTTATGGTTTCATCCTTGTGCCTAAGTTGCATGAACTCTTCCTTGATTTTGTTAATGACCGCTTTGGGACTATGATGTTTAAGAAATGGTGTCTTAAACTCTTCCCATGTCATGGCCCTTGCCGCTTCGGCCCCTATTTCATTCTTTTTGTTATCCCACCAATCCTTGGCTTGTCCTCTTAACTGACCCGTTCCGTAGGCAACGAAATCGCTTACATCGCAATGGGTCCTTTCAAACACCCCTTCAATGTCACCCAACCATCTTTGGCAAATTATCGGGTCGACTTCCCCGTTATAGATTGGCGGTTTACACGCCATGAATTCCTTATATGAGCACCCTTTACGTTCTCCAGTTTTGTCTTTCATAAAGTTGACACTATCCTCCAACCTTTTAACTCGCTCTTCAACAAGCAACAACACCGTGCTTTGAATTTTGTCTATAAACCCGGATAGACTACCTTCGATTGCCTTCCCTACTTCTTCGGCAATTATTTCTTTCATTTGTTCGGTGCTTGTTTGCACCGGATTATCATCGTTTCCTTCAGACATCTTGAAACTGAAATGTTTACATTTAAACATTAAACATTTCGTTTATAACATTGCTTCTTTTGTTTCGGTTTAGCCATGTTCTCAACTTGCTTTAATCGTTCACATTTGGTGCACTTTCCGGGTTTGAGTGTGTTAACACACTCTTCCCATGCACAACAAGTCATTTCTCATTTCTTACGCAAGGTATAATCTACTAACATAATAAGTTAATTCTTACCGGACGATCGATCAAGCTTGAACCGAACACTTTGTTGACAACCTTAAGCTCTGATTACCAACTTGTAACACCCGTCTAATTTTACATGGATTTAATAATAATTCATACCATATTATTTGAAAATGTTTAAGTTGTGACATAATATTTCATAAGTAGGGTTCAAAAGTAACAAAACTTTAGTCGACTAACGACTAATTCAAAACATTCAAAAGTTGTTAAACAATTTGTTTGCAATTCATAAACATCTTCTATTAAAGATTAAAACATTGCGGAAGCTTCAAAAGTCGTGTTCGGTTCTTCGACATTGCTTGACCGCCATCCGTTTGTTCACCATAGTCACCTAAGGTCAAAACCATGCAAAATGTTAGTTTTGACAACAATATGATACATATAAACTAGTTCCAACTTCGAAATGTGAGAAATAAAATAAATTTCTAAAACCGCTCCTGTCGCGTGTCGCGCCAGGACCCGTTCCCATTGTCGCGTGGCGCGGAGACTCCCACGTGTCGCGGAGTGTTCTGGTGATCCTGCCGCGTGGCACGGCAGAAACGATTTTCCAGCAGATGCAGGGTTGTGTCCTGCATTTGCTGCCAGCTCCGGAAATTCTGAATTTTAACTTCAATTTACCATAACTTTTGACTCGTAAGTCCGTTTTAGGTGATTCTTTTTCCTATACGTCTGTAAATTCATTACCGATGTGCCTATTACAATTATCATACCGAAAAATTTATCTACGGACCGAAAGACTATATGTCATTATGCAATTATTCGACCCATTCTAGCTTTACCCATTTTACTACCATTTAAACTAATAAGCTTATGGCACCTTATGCCCAACATCCGGGGCTTATTATCACCCGCATTTCTTACCAATTTCATGGTTTAATGCTTTTGTGATTATTACCGCCATTATCAACTACTAGAACTCTAAAGCTACAATCTACGCAACTAATAGATCCGTTGGCTCATCTTGTGGAACCCTCCACTATGATGACTACCAATTGGTTCATTGACTATTCTAAGTCTATCAATTTACATAACAATCATAATCACCATAATCAACGCAAATTTTCGATCCAACAATACAATTTACAAAACTTATCACAACACGCTTAATGTAACGGGTCAAGTTACATACCTTAGTGCACGCCCTTCAACCGTAAATCACCACCGGCTTGTCCACTCGACGTTCCGGTATCCTTTCCTATAGAGTTCAATTATATCACATTTAGAACTCATTTTTATCACATTTTGCATAATAGCCAAAACATCATAATTAGGTGTTTTAACTACAAAATTCCAGTTTCGAGCCTTCTTTGAGGCATTTCAACAAACACTTTAAGGGCAGAATTTTACATGTTTATTTATCAAGTCTCTAGCTTATCACTTAGCCCTAATTTCACATCAATCAACCATCTTACAAAATTGTTAGCTTCTATAATTCTGAAGACAATTCACAACTGTAAAATTACACTAGAACAACACCCAATTTCCTAGTGTTTATTAAAATCTACATAACCCACTAATCACCTACCATGGTGTTCATGGATTTTACTATATTTTCACATGAATTCAACTTGTATTGGTCTAGGGTTTGTCCCTAGACACTGTATTGTTCCTATTTCATCATAAAACTAACATGCAACCATAAATTTCAGAAATTCCCAATTTCATGAGAATTTCAAGTTGAGAGTTTTCATCAAATTTTACATACCTTGTAATCCTCTTGCGTTGAGGATCAATAATCTATGCTTTAATTTCGATTTCATCTTGGATTAAGCCTTCAATTTGAAAGTTTAGTGATGTTTAGGGTTTTGGAGAGTGGGGGATCGCCCCTGCTTGTTCTTGTACGACCAGACATCCCAAAATGGGGTGTTTGGTTTTGTTTTTATTAAAAATAATAATATAGTTTCAATCTTTACAACTTAGGCCCCTCCACTTTTGTTCAACATATAGTTTGGTTATGTTAACCCTATTTCAAGTTATTTCTAGACTTATAGTTAACTAGGTTTTAATTTCCTAGTTAAATAATATTCTTGTTTATTTAAACTTTATAAGTAGAATTATAAAGTTTTATATTTCCGGGGTGTTACATTGTGTTGTTTGACTATGATGATATCAACTACGTCACGATACTCCCCACCGGTAATACGTGGGAATATCAGGATGTGACAAGTTGGTATCAGAGCCAACACTGAGTGAATTAAACACTAGCCTTTTGTGTTTAATCTCAGTTACGCAATTGCACATTCCTCAAATTTTCGAGTCTAGACAAAGAACATAGGACAAATCCTGATTTTGTTTATTTTTTTCTTTTATATTTTTCTTTGTTGTTATCTGTGTTTATGTTGACAGGTTTAAATATGCCACCAAGATTCTTTAGGAGAAAGGGAAAGGCACTTATAGCATGCCACGACCATGAGGTCGGGCCGTCTCAAGGACGAACCTCACCAATCAACATGCGTACAAGTCCCCAGGGGGACTGGAGGGCACATCTACAGCCAGCGAGGCGGTCAGTCTCGTTAAGCTCGTCACCGTCTTACCTTCACTCTTTTGGACCCCAGTCAGAAAATGAGCCCGAAAACCCACAGCCTTTATTTATCCCTCTCCAGAGGTCCAACTCTCGTCACTCCTTTGATAACCCGTCACATATCTTCCGTAGTCGGTTCAACCCGGCCAACTACCTCGAGGAACCAGTGGGTATCAACCCATTGGGACCTGAAGATCATTTTTCTGGAGATCACGCCATGGATATGGATGAGGATACCGACCCTACTGAACCACCAACCGGTACCCCCACGCATCCCATAGAAATTTCTAATGGGTCATCTTTTCAGGGATCACCCTACCGTGGTCCTGAAAGCTACCAAGCAAGGTTCAACCAGTATGAATGGTACTTTACACCCTCCTACCATTCTTCGCCCAACCAACAGCAGCAGCAGCAGCAACAGGATCCTTCCAGGGATTCACACTTTGTGGCAGTTACCCCACCATCAGCACCACCTCAGCAACAGCCTCCTGAGCCACCAAGGCGAAGGAGAACGAACGCACGGATGACCGTGCAAGGAAGAGGAGTGCATATCAGCACCCCGCAACCATCGAGTGGCAGTCACTACCCGCCACTCTAAGAAGATCAGCACATGTGGGGACCTTCAAACCCCGTCCCAGAAGTAAACTCCGCGCATGTCGCGTCACCACCATTGGGTTTTGGTAACCTAATTCCTACGTACGCTGGCTCAGCAACGTATAATCCCTTTGAGCTGCCAACTCACACCATCTTTAATTATGCTGAGGTCGACCTATATTTGGTGGCGGCGAACTACAACGCTCTCAACCCCGAAGGGCCCTACGGAGCTCCTTGGGGAGTTGGATACCCAGCTTATGGATACTAACAACAGCCGCCTCTCCGACCTCCACATCAGCCGCAGCCGCAGATACCTCGGTTTTCCCCGCCAGAACGGGAGGAAATTCTCCAGAGATTGGATCATGTAACACCCTTATTATTATTTAACGATTTTCGTATAAATTACGAAAATAAACGGGTAATTAGAATTTCAAATACCTTGAAAATACGGGTTTCATTAACTTTATTTACAGAATTAAAACTATACAACATAACATGTGTGAGTTCGTCATTTAACATAACAACGATACATAGTGCGGAAGCTTATTTCTTGATCGTGTTCAGTTCTTCGTTGTGCTTGATCGTCCTCCGGTGCTAAAATTATACCTGAAACTCATAAAACATGAGTTAGATTAGTCATACGTAACTTAGAACACATCTAAACGAGTCCGGGAAGCGAAACTGATTAAAATAATTTTTTTTCGCTAAAACAGTGCTTTTTCGCGCCACACGAAGGCACCCAGTTGCTCCCTCGCGCCACGCGAGGGAGACCGTTTTCCAGCAGCTCTGGAGCTGGGTCCTGCATTTTTCAGTAATACCGGTTTTTACGGAAACGGCCATAACTTCTTCGTTATTGATCCGTTTTATGCGATTCTTTTTCCTACGCGTCCGTAATTTAATTCTCCATCAAATGGAGTTAAAATCCAACATCCAACATAATAATTTTTTTGAGTTCTAAGCCTGCGACTCATTACCTTTTTACCGAATTCTAACCCGTTTATGCATTTTATCAAACAAACGTATTTGTTTGATCCTTATTTCACATACACTTCTTCAAATTAATGTTATCTACCAATTAGGGTTCTAGTCACAGGTTTATTACACAATTTAAACCCGTTTATGCTCGTATGCTTATTTTGACCCGTTAAGGGTATTTAAACACTTTGAAGCTTGAAATCGCTTTCATTCATTTCTAGTATCTTATTCCTACATTTCTTATCAAGTAATCTTCCACCACAACTATATGTGCGTTGGATTTAATGTGGATATCTATATGTTCCGAGTTTTACCCCTCGGATTATTATTATACGGCAAAACTCAAATAGAGCCATTTGATTAACATATTACATCTTTCAACTTCTATACTTATTCTAAGTATTTATCTAATCATGTAATTCGTTTCCAAACAAACTTTAAGGGTTGTTTGTTCAATGTAGCCTACAAGGGCGTTTTGGTCGATTTTGGTCCTTCTTTTACTACGAAGGACTCTCACCAATTATTCGACCAAAACAGCACTTTTAACTACAACATAATTATGCGTACATGGCTTGGATCAACATATTGACCCGTTTTAATACCTTGTCTTGACTTATTTGCTATTTCATAGCTTCGCTAATTCACGACCCGTTCATCCTGCTAGCATGAGACTCGACATATACTTATTAGTCGTTAACTGTCAAATGGTATCAATATTACCATTTGATCCCTTTTTACTCTTTTTACTAGTTTTGGCTTACTTATAAAGTAGCCGTTTGAAAACTCATTTTATCTTATTCTTTTCTTGACTAATTTACCGTTCCACCCCGTTTTACCATTACTATGGTTTCTAACATTTGTTTCTGATTCCGACCCAAATCATTTCGTGTTGGAAACCATATTTCGAATATTATCTCCATTGTATTTATAACTTATAGAATAGATACGTATTCTACAAAAATGTGTAAGTTTCACTTACCTCGCATCCAAGCCACTCGTTCCTCTTCATGCTTGATTTGTTTGACCCGCTTCTTCCCCAAGCTTCACCTAGCTTGTTAAGCTTCAAACTAGCATAATAATTCGCAAGATGGTTAGTTTAGTCATTGCTAATCACGACTATTCCACCTCACGTATTTTCTATCAAAATTATCATTCGATCTTGTTAATGGTCAGTTTGACTTTTCAAAAGTCAACTGTCCCTTTTTAATGTATGAAATGCACAATTGAGTTCAACGAACCCACTTAAGCATTTCTTCGACTCTTCGGTCGTAGCTATTTTTATGCAACTAATTTAACTACATTCATCAACATAGTTTATGTACATCATAAAATCATCTAATTATATAAAACTCGTTCTTTCATTAGGCAAATTCTACGGGTTCCATCTATAAGTGAAACCCGTTTCATCATGTCATTAGGTATTCATTCGGCTACCTATTCAAATCAAGTTCTATATTCAACTAATTAATATCATGGTTTCAAACATCCTTATTCATGAATAATTTACCAATTTCATTACAACATTCTAAGAACCCATCTCAATTATGTATGATTAAATACTCAAACTTGCAAATTGTTTAAGTATCTTGCATCAACTATCGATTATGACGATTTCTAGCACAAACATATCATCATCTTTATTATTTAGTCAAAACCCACTTAGCACATTCAAAAGTAATCATCAAATCCCTAGTTTCTAACACCAATTCTTCAAGTTTTCAACTAGGGTTTGTTTCTAAACATGAATTCAACATATATATCACTCATACATTCAACATTCATCCCCGAATTTTGATTATGAGTGTTCATCATAATTTCTAGACATCACCAAATTACAAAATTTGACATACCTTACGATCCCCTTGACTTGGTGATCATTTATATGTGTTCATGCATTGATTTGGGGTTGATTTGAGCTCCAATTTGGTGAATTTGTGATGAACTAGGGTTTGCTCCATGGGAGCTCTCTCTCCTGGTCGATCTCCACACACACACCATGTGTGTGTTGTGTTTTTTTTATAATTATTAAGTTTCCTTTGTTACAATCTTGGCCCCTCAAGTTTAGTTTTAATTTTTTGTTATTAAGTAGGCTAAAACCAACTTATTTCTAGTAACATTCCCTCTTATTAACTAGGTTAATTATTCCTAGTTAACTTAATGGGTTCGGGAAGTCATAACCCGTTTTATTTTAAGTCCCGTTAACTCGGGCCTTTTACATACTTTGTTTTTCTCAAAGTATTTATCCTCCTTTTAATTAATGTCAAGTTTATTTATTTAAATCCTAATTTTTATCGGGTTAATTTTTACCACTAACGGTATTTTTACTCATTTTCACTATTAACGTGGTTTGATTTCCAAACCCGTTTTTGGGGTGTTACAAGTCTACCCCCCTTAAATAGGTTTCGTCCCCGAAACCTTATTTACGTAGTTCATTGGTTTAATCAAACAAACCTAGTTTCGTTTTCAAGGCTCTCGTTTCATTTGGTCAAAAGTTTTCATGTATACTGACGCGTACGTCTTTCATGTGTAAGGCCTCGCGGGCCGTTACTTACAGCTTATAACCCTTTATCTTTATTGACTGAGTTGTCACTTGACCACTTAGTCTCGTTAGTCTTTTAACATGTCTATCCCGCGCTTGTGTTATATTAACAAGCGCTTGTATTTGTTATGACGCTTTCTTAACTTTGAATAGTTTTATCGGCTAGACTAATTAGTCACCGTCACTTCATACCCCGTAACTCACGTTACATCGTGATCATTTTCTATATTTCTTTTCTTGTCCGTGAGCGTGTCACGTCACTTTTAAGTTTAATTCAACGTTTCTTTATCATACTTCTTCTTTTCGAATGTTTCGTCTCGCACCTATCGATGTTAAGACCCATACTCTTTGATATTTGTTATTTCCGAATTCGTCTTATAGTATTCATATTTGTTAAAACGTTATTTCTTACTAAAACTGAATTTTAGTTTAACGTTTTTCTCTTTAACTATGTCAATTACTTATATCAAGGAAATTGACAACCCATAATTTATTGCTTTCCATTCTCGTTTTACGCGGGGAATCGTAACAAGTTCCCTCACCGTACACTATTGACCCGTAGGTTCCTTCACTTAACCTCGTAGGCTATTTCCTTAAGCTTTCACCTCTTTAAGGCGAGGCCCTTATGATCCCTTTGCTTCAATTCATGACCCGTGGGTCATTTTGGCCCCGTAGACCTTTACACTAATTAATATCCCGTAGGTTATGACGATCCCGTAGATCATCTTTTATTCTAGTCTTTATTCAAATGTGTATACGTTTATATACGCATATGGCGTTAAGGCACCCCTTTTTATGTTTAGAATTATTCACCTTTACTTTTTTTTTGGATTTCGTTTGACCTTGACCGTAGTCTAAGGCTACATTGTTTTCTTTCGAATTATCCTTCCGACTTCTTGACTTCTAACGTCAATTACACGTCGGTTTGCCCTACACTTACCGTTACCCGGTTCTTACCTATACTTCTTTACGTCCCATTACCCGGGTTCTTTTATTTTAATGTTTTTAACGCCTATAACTCCTTTACATAGGTTTATTAATATTTCACACTTTTATTTATTCGATTCGCGCTTACTTACTTTAGCAAGTGTCATCCTTTATTAAATTTATTTGACTTGTTCGTGTGAAAAATCATCACTTATGAATGTCAAACTCCAGTCTTTGTTCGACCCGTTCAGCTTTGAAATAGTTGAACGTAATTTATCAAAATTTCTATTTGCAGTATCTTATCGTCCTTTAGTCATGACCCAAAACCCGAGTCTTTTTTACTTTCCATACGCGTTCCTGTTTCTCAGTCTATGCATGCGTTTAATTCCTTACCCATCAACAGGGTGTTTTTACCGAAATCGTTATCATTGCACCCCTTCCGGTATGCATTAAGACTTCATTTCGATTTACTTGGTCATCTTAGCGAAATCCGTCGCTTTTATTCGACCATGTCTTTTATTCTTTACGTGACCACCATTGGCGGCCTTATTAATTATGAGTGACGATTATCATCGTTATCCTTGCTTTACTACGACTAAAGTTAACAACCTTGATTATCTTTTTCGTGTGGGCAACACCTTTGTTTTTATGACCCGGCGGATCATCTATACTTTGGTTTTACTTGCCCATTTTGTTCACCATGGCCCTTTCGTCCAAGATGACTTATTTTCGTGAATTTTCTTTTGATCATTCATTTATATCATCATTTACTTTAATCCTTGTCCCTTCTCTCGGGCTTATTATCCTAATGTAATACGCTTCCGTCACCCGGCTGTGCGTTTACATTATTATCAACTATTTTGTTCATTTGTTTCATTTGGGTACTTTTTAATTTGTCCCATTCACCCCGTCCTTACTACATCGGATGTAAATGTGTCCGCTATAAGAAGTTCATGGTATCATATGCCACTACTTACTTGGCCAGAGTAAGCGATTAACACATGACACGCCTGACCTTTTTATAGTTTTCACATCACGCCCTATGTAAGTAATGCCTCTATTTGTTTCTCTTGAAAACAATATCCCGAATACATTTTCTATTCGGGTTTTTCCAAGTTTTTAATCTACATATGCAACTTTCAATTTCTACATATTTGTTGCATATTACTATTTGTGCAATTAAATTTAAAATGTGCACCTGGTAATGCTTGCCCTAACGGGCTTCTCTTGCCATTAGCCTTGTTCGCGACCGTTACGCAATTTAGGTCCTTGATGAGCATACTCTTTGGACCGTTCCTCTATCAAATCTGTGATTTGTTAAACTCTCGCTATCTTCATATGCGAGTGTCCTTCAACTAAAACATATACAACAGTTAGTAATTTCGACATTAAAGGATGCCCGTATTATAATACAAGGCTTGTCTACTATACGCATCAACGCGTGTAATTTCGTTGACTAAACTATTCTATATCGTTTTTATTGGTGTAACGTGTATTACACGATAACCATATGTGTTGTTCTCAACACTTTAATCATACTAAACCATTGATATTCATGTACTTACCGGATTTGCGATCAAGACTCGAACCGAACACACTTTATTCTTTAACCATGTGCTCTGATTACCAACTTGTAACACCCTAATTATTATTTAACGATTTTCGGATAAATTACGAAAATAAACGGGTAATTAGAATTTCAAATACCTTGAAAATACGGGTTTCATTAACTTTATTTACAAAATTAAAACTATACAACATAACATGTGTGAGTTCGTCATTTAACATAACAACGATACATAGTGCGGAAGCTTATTTCTTGATCGTGTTCGGTTCTTCGTTGTGCTTGATCGTCCTCCGGTGCTAAAATTATACCTGAAACTCATAAAACATGAGTTAGATTAGTCATACGTAACTTAGAACGTATCTAAACGAGTCCGGGAAGCGAAACTGATTAAAATAATTTTTTTTCGCTAAAACAGTGCTCTTTCGCGCCACGCGAAGGCACCCAGTTGCTCCCTCGCGCCACGCGAGGGAGACCGTTTTCCAGCAGCTCTGGAGCTGGGTCCTGCATTTTTCAGCAATACCGATTTTTACGAGAACGGCCATAACTTCTTCGTTATTGATCTGTTTTACGCGATTCTTTTTCCTACGCGTCCGAAATTTATTTCTCCATCAAATGGAGTTAAAATCCAACATCCAACATAATAATTTTTTTGACTTCTAAGCCTGCGACTCATTACCTTTTTACCGAATTTTAACCCGTTTATGCATTTTATCAAACAAACGTATTTGTTTGATCCTTATTTCACATACACTTCTTCAAATTAATGTTATCTACCAATTAGGGTTCTAATCACAGGTTTATTACACAATTTAAACCCGTTTACGCTCGTATGCTTATTTTGACCCGTTAAGGGTATTTAAACACTTTGAAGCTTGAAATCGCTTTCATTCATTTCTAGTATCTTATTCCTACATTTCTTATCAAGTAATCTTCCACTACAACTATATGTGCGTTGGATTTAATGTGGATATCTATATGTTCCGAGTTTTACCCCTCGGATTATTATTATACGGCAAAACTCAAATAGAGCCATTTGACAAACGTATTACATCTTTCAACTTCTATACTTATTCTAAATATTTATTTAATCATGTAATTCGTTTCCAAACAACCTTTAAGGGTTGTTTGTTCAATTTAGCCTACAAGGGCGTTTTGGTCGATTTTGGTTCTTCTTTTACGACGAAGGACTCTCACCAATTATTCGACCAAAATATCACTTTTAACTACAACATAATTATGCGTACCTGGCTCGGATCAACATATTGACCCGTTTTAATACCTTGTCTTGACTTATTTGCTATTTCATAGCTTCGCTAATTCACGAGCCGTTCATCCAGCGAGCATGAGACTCGACATACACTTATTAGTCGTTAATTGTCAAATGGTATCAATATTACCATTTGATCCCTTTTTACTAGTTTTGGCTTACTTATAAAGTAGCCGTTCGAAAACTCATTTTATCTTATTCTTTTCTTGACTAATTTACTGTTCCACCCCGTTTTACCATTACTATGGTTTCTAACATTTGTTTCTAATTCCGACCCAAATCATTTCGTGTCGGAAACCATATTTCGAATATTATCTCCATTGTATTTATAACTTATAGAATAGATATGTATTCTACAAAAATGTGTAAGTTTCACTTACCTCGCATCCAAGCCACTCGCTCCTCTTCATGCTTGATTTGTTTGACCCGCTTCTTCCCCAAGCTTTACCTAGCTTGTTAAGCTTCAAACTAGCATAATAATTCGCAAGATGGTTAGTTTAGTCATTGCTAATCACGACTATTCCACCTCACGTATTTTCTATCAAAATTATCATTCGTTCTTGTTAATGGTCAGTTTGACTTTTCAAAAGTCAAATGTCCCTTTTTAATGTATGAAATGCACAATTGAGTTCAACGAACCCACTTAAGCATTTCTTCGACTATTCGGTCGTAGCTATTTTTAGGCAACTAATTTAACTACATTCATCAACATAGTTTATGTACATCATAAAATCATCTAATTATATAAAACTCGTTCTTTCATTAGGCAAATTCTATGGGATCCATCTATAAGTGAAACCCGTTTCATCATGTCATTAGGTATTCATTCGGCTACCTGTTCAAATCAAGTTCTATATTCAACTAATTAATATCATGGTTTCAAACATCCATATTCATGAATAATTTACCAATTTCATTACAACATTCTAAGAACCCATCTCAATTATGTATGATTAAATACTCAAACTTGCAAATTGTTTAAGTATCTCGCATCAACTATCGATTATGACGATTTCTAGCACACACATATCATCATCTTTATTATTTAGTCAAAACCCACTTAGCACATACAAAAGTAATCATCAAATCCCTAGTTTCTAACACCAATTCTTCAAGTTTTCAACTAGGGTTTGTTTCTAAACATGAATTCAACACATATATCACTCATACATTCAACATTCATCCCCGAATTTTGATTATGAGTGTTCATCATAATTTCTAGATATCACCAAATTACAAAATTTGACATACCTTACGATCCCCTTGACTTGGTGATCATTTATATGTGTTCATGCATTGATTTGGGGTTGATTTGAGCTCCAATTTGGTGAATTTGTGATGAACTAGGGTTTGCTCCATGGGAGCTCTCTCTCCTGGTCGATCTCCACACATACACCATGTGTGTGTTGTGTTTTTTTTATAATTATTAAGTTTCCTTTGTTATTAAGTAGGCTATAACCAACTTATTTCTAGTAACATTCCCTCTTATTAACTAGGTTAATTATTCCTAGTTAACTTAATGGGTTCGGGAAGTCATAACCCGTTTTATTTTAAGTCCCGTTAACTCGGGCCTTTTACATACTTTGTTTTTCTCAAAGTATTTATCCTCCTTTTAATTAATGTCAAGTTTATTTATTTAAATCCTAATTTTTATCGGGTTAATTTTTACCACTAGCGGTATTTTTACTCATTTTCACTATTAACGTGGTTTGATTTCCAAACCCGTTTTTGGGGTGTTACAAGTTTACCCCCCTTAAAGAGGTTTCGTCCCCGAAACCTTATTTACGTAGTTCATTGGTTTAATCAAACGAACCTAGTTTCGTTTTCAAGGCTCCCGTTTCATTTGGTCAAAAGTTTTCATGTATACTGACGCGTACGTCTTTCATGTGTAAGGCCTCGCGGGCCGTTACTTACAGCTTATAACCCTTTATCTTTATTGACTGAGTTGTCACTTGACCACTTAGTCTCGTTAGTCTTTTAACATGTCTATCCCGCGCTTGTGTTATATTAACAAGCGCTTGTATTTGTTATGACGCTTTCTTAACTTTGAATAGTTTTACCGGCTAGACTAATTAGTCACCGTCACTTCATACCCCGTAACTCACGTTACATCGTGATCATTTTCTGTATTTCTTTTCTTGTCCGTGAGCGTGTCACGTCACGTTTAAGTTTAATTCAACGTTTCTTTATCATACTTCTTCTTTTCGAATGTTTCGTCTCGAACCTATCGATGTTAAGACCCATACTCTTTGATATTTGTTATTTCCGAATTCGTCTTATAGTATTCATATTTGTTAAAACGTTATTTCTTACTAAAACTGAATTTTAGTTTAACGTTTTTCTCTTTAACTATGTCAATTACTTATATCAAGGAAATTGACAACCCATAATTTATTGCTTTCCGTTCTCGTTTTACGTGGGGAATCGTAACAAGTTCCCTCACCTTACACTATTGACCCGTATGTTCCTTCACTTAACCTCGTAGGGTATTTCCTTAAGCTTTCACCTCTTTAAGGCGAGGCCCTTATGATCCCTTTGCTTCAATTCATGACCCGTGGGTCATTTTGGCCCCGTAGACCTTTACACTAATTAATATCCCGTAGGTTATGACGATCCCGTAGATCATCTTTTATTCTAGTCTTTATTCAAATGTGTATACGTTTATATACGCATATGGCGTTAAGGCACCCCTTTTTATGTTTAGAATTATTCACCTTTACTTTTTTTTTGGATTTCGTTTGACCTTGACCGTAGTCTAAGGCTACATTGTTTTCTTTCGAATTATCCTTCCGACTTCTTGACTTCTAACGTCAATTACACGTCGGTTTGCCCTACACTTACCGTTACCCGGTTCTTACCTATACTTCTTTACGTCCCATTACCCGGGTTCTTTTATTTTAATGTTTTTAACGCCTATAACTCCTTTACATAGGTTTATTAATATTTCACACTTTTATTTATTCGATTCGCGCTTACTTACTTTAGCAAGTGTCATCCTTTATTAAATTTATTTGACTTGTTCGTGTGAAAAATCATCACTTATGAATGTCAAACTCCAGTCTTTGTTCGACCCGTTCAGCTTTGAAATAGTTGAACGTAATTTATCAAAATTTCTATTTGCAGTATCTTATTGTTCTTTAGTCATGACCCAAAACCCGAGTCTTTTTTACTTTCCATACGCGTTCCTGTTTCTCAGTCTATGCATGCGTTTAATTCCTTACCCATCAACCGGGTGTTTTTACCGAAATCGTTATCATTGCACCCCTTCCGGTATGCATTAAGACTTCATTTCGATTTACTTGGTCATCTTAGCGAAATCCGTCGCTTTTATTCAACCATGTCTTTTATTCTTTACGTGACCACCATTGGCAGCCTTATTAATTATGAGTGACGATTATCATCGTTATCCTTGCTTTACTACGACTAAAGTTAACAACCTTGATTATCTTTTTCGTGTGGGCAACACCTTTGTTTTTATGACCCGGCGGATCATCTATACTTTGGTTTTACTTGCCCATTTTGTTCACCATGGCCCTTTCGTCCAAGATGACTTATTTTTGTGAATTTTCTTTTGATCATTCATTTATATAATCATTTACATTAATCCTTGTCCCTTCTCTCGGGCTTATTATCCTAATGTAATACGCTTCCGTCACCCGGCTGTGCGTTTACATTATTATCAACTATTTTGTTCATTTGTTTCATTTGGGTACTTTTTAATTTGTCCAATTCACCCCGTCCTTACTACATCGGATGTAAATGTGTCCGCTATAAGAAGTTCATGGTATCATATGCCACTACTTACTTGGCCAGAGTAAGCGATTAACACATGACACGCCTGACCTTTTTATAGTTTTCACATCACGCCCTATGTAAGTAATGCCTCTATTTGTTTCTCTTGGAAACAATATCCCGAATACATTTTCTATTCGGGTTTTTCCAAGTTTTTAATCTACATATGCAACTTTCAATTTCTACATATTTGTTGCATATTACTATTTGTGCAATTAAATTTAAAATGTGCACCTGGTAATGCTTGCCCTAACGGGCTTCTCTTGCCATTAGCCTTGTTCGCGACCGTTACGCAATTTAGGTCCTTGATGAGCATACTCTTTGGACCGTTCCTCTGTCAAATCTGTGATTTGTTAAACTCTCGCTATCTTCATATGCGAGTGTCCAATCAACTAAAACATATAAAAAAGTTAGTAATTTCGACATTAAAGGATGCCCGTATTATAATACAAGGCTTGTCTACTATACGCATCAACGCGTGTAATTTCGTTGACTAAACTATTCTATATCATTTTTATTGGTGTAACGTGTATTACACGATAACCATATGTGTTGTTCTCAACACTTTAATCATACTAAACCATTGATATTCACGTACTTACCAGATTTGCGATCAAGCCTCGAATCGAACACACTTTATTCTTTAACCATGAGCCCTGATTACCAACTTGTAACACCCTTATTATTATTTAACGATTTTTGTATAAATTACGAAAATAAATGGGTAATTAGAATTTCAAATACCTTGAAAATACGAGTTTCATTAACTTTATTTACAGAATTAAAACTATACAACATAACATGTGTAAGTTTGGCATTTAACATAACAACGATACATAGTGCGGAAGCTTATTTCTTGATCGTGTTCGGTTCTTCGTTGTGCTTGATCGTCCTCCGGTGCTAAAATTATACCTGAAACTCATAAAACATGAGTTAGATTAGTCATACGTAACTTAGAACGTATCTAAACGAGTCCGGGAAGCGAAACTGATTAAAATAAATTTTTTTCGCTAAAACAGTGCTCTTTCGCGCCACACGAAGGCACCCAGTTGCTCCCTCGCGCCACGCGAGGGAGACCGTTTTCCAGCAGCTCTGGAGCTGGGTCCTGCATTTTTCAGCAATACCGGTTTTTACGAAAACGGCCATAACTTCTTCGTTATTGATCTGTTTTACGCGATTCTTTTTCCTACGCATCCGTAATTTAATTCTCCATCAAATGGAGTTAAAATCCAACATCCAACATAATAATTTTTTTGACTTCTAAGCCTGCGACTCATTACCTTTTTACCGAATTTTAACCCGTTTATGAATTTTATCAAACAAACGTATTTGTTTGATCCTTATTCCACATACACTTCTTCAAATTAATGTTATCTACCAATTAGGGTTCTAATCACAGGTTTATTACACAATTTAAACCCGTTTACGCTCGTATGCTTATTTTGACCCGTTAAGGGTATTTAAACACTTTGAAGCTTGAAATCGCTTTCATTCATTTCTAGTATCTTATTCCTACATTTCTTATCAAGTAATCTTCCACCACAACTGTATGTGCGTTGGATTTAATCTGGATATCTATATGTTCCGAGTTTTACCCCTCGGATTATTATTATACGGCAAAACTCAAATAGAGCCATTTGACTAACATATTACAACTTTCAACTTCTATACTTATTCTAAGTATTTATCTAATCATGTAATTCGTTTCCAAACAACCTTTAAGGGTTGTTTGTTCAATTTATCCTACAAGGGCGTTTTGGTCGATTTTGGTCCTTCTTTTACGACGAAGGACTCTCACCAATTATTCGACCAAAATAGCACTTTTAACTACAACATAATTATGCGTACCTGGCTCGGATCAACATATTGACCCGTTTTAATACCTTGTCTTGACTTATTTGCTATTTCATAGCTTCGCTAATTCACGAGCCGTTCATCCTGCGAGCATGAGACTCGACATACACTTATTAGTCGTTAATTGTCAAATGGTATCAATATTACCATTTGATCCCTTTTTACTAGTTTTGGCTTACTTATTGTTATGGCTCATTTTCTAAGCGTACATATCTTGAACTATATCCTGCTTTTTATTGTTTATCTATGATCAGGATACTGGACGGGGATATTGCTGACATCCTGGGTGATATCATGATGTATATCGAATTAATCTCGTGCAGGTTAAAGGCTGGGACTTGCTAACGGTCAAGTGGACTTCATTTCCTCAAGACTCGGGCGTGTTTGTTAAAGGAGAGACGTTGAGCCCGAAAGACCAGGTCTCCAACGTTCAAATAAGGAATATTCGTTGGATCCCGGTTATGTAGGATAGTTAGTTGCATTTGTTTTACTATAAATAGATGGGGGCGGATCAGATTAAGGCACGCAATTTACACACTTTCAAACACTTTCTCTCTAGTTCATCGCAAACACTACACACAACACTTGTACTCAAATTACATTGTAACACATAGTCGATCCGCACAACATCCTGCACTGTATCCTGATATTTGAAGCAATAGAAGAATAAGGCAGCTGCGATTGTCAGCTCCCGAGGTTTTATGCCGGCGATCTAGATTGATCAAGGGCTTTCCTCGTACATCACGTGTCAACCTTTACTTTTTTGCTCATTGTTTGATCATAGATACAACTTTATATCCTGAGCTGTATCCTGAAACTGTTTTCATATCTAACTTGGTTAGCATATTTTTTACACATAATTTTAGCACACTACCTCACTTAACTAATTTGATCACTAAATTACTTAGGTAATTTTTGACCAAAACAATTTGGCGCCCACCGTGGGGCAAGTGGTGCTATTTCTACTAAAAGCTTTTGTAAAATCGTTAATCGGTTTTCTATTTTCAAAACTTTTGCTACACTATTTTCAATGGCCTCGAGATCAAACATGAGCTCTTCCACCGTGTCTGCTACAACCTCTGCAACAATTGGTTCGATGCTTCCACCGCCTCCTCCGAGAACGCAAGCCTCTTCACAAGGAACCGAAATTCATGTGGCTCGGGATGTTATTCCCACTCAGAATATTCAGGGATCTGGTCCTGTTTTGGCCTCTAATGAAGAAATACTAACTTTATTTGGTAGTGTACAGGAACAAATGAGGCGGCAGCTGGAGACCAACCAAATGCTGATAAGAGAGATACAACTCTTGAAATCCAGCTCAAGCAGGCCCGCTGAGGATACTGTCACTCCCTTGCAACCAAGAGCTTTAAACTTCAATTCTGCAGTATATACTGAGGATAACAGGGGGAATATTGTGCCTAGCCATTCCCAGAGTCATATTCCTGAGATACCCTCTTCGGTCAGGGTGTCAACTGTGAGAAATCCAGGATATGCTCCAGGATGTGCTTCAGGATATGGCCAAAATCCTCAGAACGGTAATGTGTCAAATAATAATATTCTTGCTACTAACAATAATGGCTCTTTGCAGGATGTAGGTATGACGTCAACATTTACCCGGGAGCTCCAGAAATTGAAGGACATGATATCCAGTGTACCTGGAGTGGTCCAGCCAATTCCGGAAGTATCCCAGGACAGCCACAGGATATCCCGCTTTGCATATCCCATCTGTGATGCTGAAATCCCAAAAAGATTTCAGACTCCCAACATGAAGCTGTATGATGGGACTACGGATCCTGAAGAGCATATTGCCCAGTATAGGGAAAGAATGGAGATTAACCCTATCCCTCCGGAGCTTAAGGAAGCATGCTTATGCAAGGGATTTGGTTCTACTCTGACAGGATCAGCCTTAAAATGGTTGTTAAACGTTCCTCCTCACTCAATTACTTCGTTTGCTCATTTGGTTAATTTATTTAACAGTCAATTTTCTTGTAGTCGGAGTTTTGAGAAACTAACCAGTGACCTTTACAGGATAACTCAAGGGCCTCAGGAATCCTTGAGGGATTATGTGAACAAATTCAGTCGAGAATCCTTGGATATCCCACATCTTGATGTTGCAACAGCTGTGCAAGCTTTTAAGATGGGATTACAAAAGGATTCTCAGTTTTATCAGGATCTTGTAATGAATCCCTGCAGGAATCTCGACGAAGCTCGTAACAGGGCTTTGAGATATATCCGTCTGGAAGATGACAAGAAGATGCAGGAGAGGATGAATTCTACCTCAACCTATGAATCAACTAACAGGAAATCAGAAACCTCATATAAGCCATATCGCTCCAGGCCATATGGCAGAAATGATAACAAGAAAGTGAACGGTGTTGAAGACGGATCCTGAAGAATATCCTGATTTATCTGAATACTGCTTTTCTGTTAATATACCTGAATTAATGTATGCTATGCAGGGCTTAGGGGACAAAGCTAGGTGGCCTCGAAAGAACCAGCAGAAAGCTGATTGGAAGGATAAATCCAAATGGTGTGCCTTCCACGAAGACTTCGGACATATGACCGAGGATTGCATTGCTTTAAGGAAGGAGATAAGTTACTTGTTAAGCAAGGGGTATCTGAAGGACTTGCTGGGAAAAAAGAAGAATAAAGGGCAGGATCCCGAGAAGGATCCTGAACGAGCAGCATCACCCCCAGCAGATGCCAAGATAATTAACTTTATTTCAGGAGGATCCGACATTTGTGGGACTTCGTATTCAGCGGCCAAGAGACATGCAAAGGAAGCTAAGAGCGAGAGGGGAGACAGACCAGTCAGAATGACTACCCTCACAACTGATAAAGTGATCACTTTCGATAGTGATGACAGGTATACTGTTCAGGATCCTCACCATGATGCTTTAGTAATAACATTATATGTGGCTAACCATTTTGTACGCAGGATACTGGTAGACAACGGTAGTTCTGTCAATATAATTCAGCTGGAAACATTGAAGAGGATGAATGTATCTCCGATGGATATCACTTCGAAGTCCACTGTGCTCGTTGGTTTCAGTGGAGAAGCTAGGAATACCGTAGGGGAGATAAAGTTACCAGTATATGTTGAAAGGGTCAACTCAATACAACGCTTCTGTGTGATGGACTCCTTATCCTGCTATAACATCATACTGGGAAGACCATGGATTCACGATATGAAGGCTGTGCCATCAACATATCACCAATGCATCAAGATCCCTACCCCTTGGGGGGTTGTCAAGGTGGAAAGTGATCAACAGGAAGCTAAGGAGTGTTATTCTTCTTCGATGAAATCCTCGACAAAGCCTAGCGCAGCATAGCAATTAAAGATGCGAGGCCAGGATATCATGGAGGCTTCAGAACAGGATGTAAAGAAAATTATCCTGGACCAGAATAATCCAGATATCTCGGTGCTCGTAGGAACCAATATCCCTCAGGATATTGAACATCAGTTAATTAACTTTTTGAAATGCAGGATGTCAACATTCGCATGGAAGCATGAGGATATGATAGGTATTTCTAAGGATATTATAACTCACAAGCTTGGAATTGACAGGTCTTTCAAGCCTATCCAGCAAAAGAGAAGGAAGTTTGCTCCAGAACGAAACATAATTATTCAAGAAGAGGTTGAAAGACTATTGAAGTCCAAGATGATCAGGGAAGTCAAATTTCCCAAGTGGCTAGCAAATGTTGTCGTGGTTCAAAAGAAGAATGGAAAATGGAGAGTTTGTGTAGATTACACAGACTTGAACAAAGCATGTCCTAAAGACCCATTCCCTCTACCTCATATAGACTCGATGGTGGATGCCACTGCCGGTCATGAGATGTTAACCTTCATGGACGCATCCTCAGGATTCCAGCAGATCCAAATGGAACCGTCAGACCAGGAGGATACCGCTTTCATGAAACCAACAGGTATTTACTGTTATACTGCTATGCCTTTTGGTTTGAAAAATGCAGGTGCAACGTACCAGAGATTGGTGAACATGATGTTTAAAGACAAACTGGGGGACACCATGGAGGTGTACATTGACGATATGGTAATCAAATCCAAGAAGGCTGAGGATCATCTCCAGGATATTAAAGGAGCATTTGATATCCTGGACCAATACAATATGAAACTAAATCCTGCCAAGTGCCATTTTGGAGTGGGAGCAGGAAAGTTTTTAGGATACATGGTAACTAAAAGGGGTATAGAAGCAAGCCCGGAACAGATCAAAGCTATCCTGGATATCAAGTCACCATCCAACATGAAAGATGTGCAAAGATTAACTGGACGAGTAGCGGCATTGAACAGATTTATATCAAGATCCTCAGAAAAATGTAAAGAATTCTACGATATCCTGAAGAAGAATAAGAGGTTCGAGTGGGGAGAAAAGCATGAAGCAGCCTTACAGGAATTAAAGCAATATATTTCAACCGCACCTCTGATGATGAAGCCCGAGGATGGTGAACCATTAACGTTTTTCTCTTTAACTATGTCAATTACTTATATCAAGGAAATTGACAACCCATAATTTATTGCTTTCCGTTCTCGTTTTACGTGGGGAATCGTAACAAGTTCCCTCACCTTACACTATTGACCCGTATGTTCCTTCACTTAACCTCGTAGGGTATTTCCTTAAGCTTTCACCTCTTTAAGGCGAGGCCCTTATGATCCCTTTGCTTCAATTCATGACCCGTGGGTCATTTTGGCCCCGTAGACCTTTACACTAATTAATATCCCGTAGGTTATGACGATCCCGTAGATCATCTTTTATTCTAGTCTTTATTCAAATGTGTATACGTTTATATACGCATATGGCGTTAAGGCACCCCTTTTTATGTTTAGAATTATTCACCTTTACTTTTTTTTTGGATTTCGTTTGACCTTGACCGTAGTCTAAGGCTACATTGTTTTCTTTCGAATTATCCTTCCGACTTCTTGACTTCTAACGTCAATTACACGTCGGTTTGCCCTACACTTACCGTTACCCGGTTCTTACCTATACTTCTTTACGTCCCATTACCCGGGTTCTTTTATTTTAATGTTTTTAACGCCTATAACTCCTTTACATAGGTTTATTAATATTTCACACTTTTATTTATTCGATTCGCGCTTACTTACTTTAGCAAGTGTCATCCTTTATTAAATTTATTTGACTTGTTCGTGTGAAAAATCATCACTTATGAATGTCAAACTCCAGTCTTTGTTCGACCCGTTCAGCTTTGAAATAGTTGAACGTAATTTATCAAAATTTCTATTTGCAGTATCTTATTGTTCTTTAGTCATGACCCAAAACTCGAGTCTTTTTTACTTTCCATACGCGTTCCTGTTTCTCAGTCTATGCATGCGTTTAATTCCTTACCCATCAACAGGGTGTTTTTACCGAAATCGTTATCATTGCACCCCTTCCGGTATGCATTAAGACTTCATTTCGATTTACTTGGTCATCTTAGCGAAATCCGTCGCTTTTATTCGACCATGTCTTTTATTCTTTACGTGACCACCATTGGCAGCCTTATTAATTATGAGTGACGATTATCATCGTTATCCTTGCTTTACTACGACTAAAGTTAACAACCTTGATTATCTTTTTCGTGTGGGCAACACCTTTGTTTTTATGACCCGGCGGATCATCTATACTTTGGTTTTACTTGCCCATTTTGTTCACCATGGCCCTTTCGTCCAAGATGACTTATTTTTGTGAATTTTCTTTTGATCATTCATTTATATAATCATTTACATTAATCCTTGTCCCTTCTCTCGGGCTTATTATCCTAATGTAATACGCTTCCGTCACCCGGCTGTGCGTTTACATTATTATCAACTATTTTGTTCATTTGTTTCATTTGGGTACTTTTTAATTTGTCCCATTCACCCCGTCCTTGCTACATCGGATGTAAATGTGTCCGCTATAAGAAGTTCATGGTATCATATGCCACTACTTACTTGGCCAGAGTAAGCGATTAACACATGACACGCCTGACCTTTTTATAGTTTTCACATCACGCCCTATGTAAGTAATGCCTCTATTTGTTTCTCTTGGAAACAATATCCCGAATACATTTTCTATTCGGGTTTTTCCAAGTTTTTAATCTACATATGCAACTTTCAATTTCTACATATTTGTTGCATATTACTATTTGTGCAATTAAATTTAAAATGTGCACCTGGTAATGCTTGCCCTAACGGGCTTCTCTTGCCATTAGCCTTGTTCGCGACCGTTACGCAATTTAGGTCCTTGATGAGCATACTCTTTGGACCGTTCCTCTGTCAAATCTGTGATTTGTTAAACTCTCGCTATCTTCATATGCGAGTGTCCAATCAACTAAAACATATACAAAAGTTAGTAATTTCGACATTAAAGGATGCCCGTATTATAATACAAGGCTTGTCTACTATACGCATCAACGCGTGTAATTTCGTTGACTAAACTATTCTATATCATTTTTATTGGTGTAACGTGTATTACACGATAACCATATGTGTTGTTCTCAACACTTTAATCATACTAAACCATTGATATTCACGTACTTACCAGATTTGCGATCAAGCCTCGAATCGAACACACTTTATTCTTTAACCATGAGCCCTGATTACCAACTTGTAACACCCTTATTATTATTTAACGATTTTTGTATAAATTACGAAAATAAATGGGTAATTAGAATTTCAAATACCTTGAAAATACGAGTTTCATTAACTTTATTTACAGAATTAAAACTATACAACATAACATGTGTGAGTTCGGCATTTAACATAACAACGATACATAGTGCGGAAGCTTATTTCTTGATCGTGTTCGGTTCTTCGTTGTGCTTGATCGTCCTCCGGTGCTAAAATTATACCTGAAACTCATAAAACATGAGTTAGATTAGTCATACGTAACTTAGAACGTATCTAAACGAGTCCGGGAAGCGAAACTGATTAAAATAAATTTTTTTCGCTAAAACAGTGCTCTTTCGCGCCACACGAAGGCACCCAGTTGCTCCCTCGCGCCACGCGAGGGAGACCGTTTTCCAGCAGCTCTGGAGCTGGGTCCTGCATTTTTCAGCAATACCGGTTTTTACGAAAACGGCCATAACTTCTTCGTTATTGATCTGTTTTACGCGATTCTTTTTCCTACGCATCCGTAATTTAATTCTCCATCAAATGGAGTTAAAATCCAACATCCAACATAATAATTTTTTTGACTTCTAAGCCTGCGACTCATTACCTTTTTACCGAATTTTAACCCGTTTATGAATTTTATCAAACAAACGTATTTGTTTGATCCTTATTCCACATACACTTCTTCAAATTAATGTTATCTACCAATTAGGGTTCTAATCACAGGTTTATTACACAATTTAAACCCGTTTACGCTCGTATGCTTATTTTGACCCGTTAAGGGTATTTAAACACTTTGAAGCTTGAAATCGCTTTCATTCATTTCTAGTATCTTATTCCTACATTTCTTATCAAGTAATCTTCCACCACAACTGTATGTGCGTTGGATTTAATCTGGATATCTATATGTTCCGAGTTTTACCCCTCGGATTATTATTATACGGCAAAACTCAAATAGAGCCATTTGACTAACATATTACAACTTTCAACTTCTATACTTATTCTAAGTATTTATCTAATCATGTAATTCGTTTCCAAACAACCTTTAAGGGTTGTTTGTTCAATTTATCCTACAAGGACGTTTTGGTCGATTTTGGTCCTTCTTTTACGACGAAGGACTCTCACCAATTATTCGACCAAAATAGCACTTTTAACTACAACATAATTATGCGTACCTGGCTCGGATCAACATATTGACCCGTTTTAATACCTTGTCTTGACTTATTTGCTATTTCATAGCTTCGCTAATTCACGAGCCGTTTATCCTGCGAGCATGAGACTCGACATACACTTATTAGTCGTTAATTGTCAAATGGTATCAATATTACCATTTGATCCCTTTTTACTAGTTTTGGCTTACTTATTGTTATGGCTCATTTTCTAAGCGTACATATCTTGAACTATATCCTGCTTTTTATTGTTTATCTATGATCAGGATACTGGACGGGGATATTGCTGACATCCTGGGTGATATCATGATGTATATCGAATTAATCTCGTGCAGGTTAAAGGCTGGGACTTGCTAACGGTCAAGTGGACTTCATTTCCTCAAGACTCGGGCGTGTTTGTTAAAGGAGAGACGTTGAGCCCGAAAGACCAGGTCTCCAACGTTCAAATAAGGAATATTCGTTGGATCCCGGTTATGTAGGATAGTTAGTTGCATTTGTTTTACTATAAATAGATGGGGGCGGATCAGATTAAGGCACGCAATTTACACACTTTCAAACACTTTCTCTCTAGTTCATCGCAAACACTACACACAACACTTGTACTCAAATTACATTGTAACACATAGTCGATCCGCACCACATCCTGCACTGTATCCTGATATTTGAAGCAATAGAAGAACAAGGCAGCTGCGATTGTCAGCTCCCGAGGTTTTATGCCGGCGATCTAGATTGATCAAGGGCTTTCCTCGTACATCACGTGTCAACCTTTACTTTTTTGCTCATTGTTTGATCATAGATACAACTTTATATCCTGAGCTGTATCCTGAAACTGTTTTCATATCTAACTTGGTTAGCATATTTTTTACACATAATTTTAGCACACTACCTCACTTAACTAATTTGATCACTAAATTACTTAGGTAATTTTTGACCAAAACAATTTGGCGCCCACCGTGGGGCAAGTGGTGCTATTTCTACTAAAAGCTTTTGTAAAATCGTTAATCGGTTTTCTATTTTCAAAACTTTTGCTACACTATTTTCAATGGCCTCGAGATCAAACATGAGCTCTTCCACCGTGTCTGCTACAACCTCTGCAACAATTGGTTCGATGCTTCCACCGCCTCCTCCGAGAACGCAAGCCTCTTCACAAGGAACCGAAATTCATGTGGCTCGGGATGTTATTCCCACTCAGAATATTCAGGGATCTGGTCCTGTTTTGGCCTCTAATGAAGAAATACTAACTTTATTTGGTAGTGTACAGGAACAAATGAGGCGGCAGCTGGAGACCAACCAAATGCTGATAAGAGAGATACAACTCTTGAAATCCAGCTCAAGCAGGCCCGCTGAGGATACTGTCACTCCCTTGCAACCAAGAGCTTTAAACTTCAATTCTGCAGTATATACTGAGGATAACAGGGGGAATATTGTGCCTAGCCATTCCCAGAGTCATATTCCTGAGATACCCTCTTCGGTCAGGGTGTCAACTGTGAGAAATCCAGGATATGCTCCAGGATGTGCTTCAGGATATGGCCAAAATCCTCAGAACGGTAATGTGTCAAATAATAATATTCTTGCTACTAACAATAATGGCTCTTTGCAGGATGTAGGTATGACGTCAACATTTACCCGGGAGCTCCAGAAATTGAAGGACATGATATCCAGTGTACCTGGAGTGGTCCAGCCAATTCCGGAAGTATCCCAGGACAGCCACAGGATATCCCGCTTTGCATATCCCATCTGTGATGCTGAAATCCCAAAAAGATTTCAGACTCCCAACATGAAGCTGTATGATGGGACTACGGATCCTGAAGAGCATATTGCCCAGTATAGGGAAAGAATGGAGATTAACCCTATCCCTCCGGAGCTTAAGGAAGCATGCTTATGCAAGGGATTTGGTTCTACTCTGACAGGATCAGCCTTAAAATGGTTGTTAAACGTTCCTCCTCACTCAATTACTTCGTTTGCTCATTTGGTTAATTTATTTAACAGTCAATTTTCTTGTAGTCGGAGTTTTGAGAAACTAACCAGTGACCTTTACAGGATAACTCAAGGGCCTCAGGAATCCTTGAGGGATTATGTGAACAAATTCAGTCGAGAATCCTTGGATATCCCACATCTTGATGTTGCAACAGCTGTGCAAGCTTTTAAGATGGGATTACAAAAGGATTCTCAGTTTTATCAGGATCTTGTAATGAATCCCTGCAGGAATCTCGACGAAGCTCGTAACAGGGCTTTGAGATATATCCGTCTGGAAGATGACAAGAAGATGCAGGAGAGGATGAATTCTACCTCAACCTATGAATCAACTAACAGGAAATCAGAAACCTCATATAAGCCATATCGCTCCAGGCCATATGGCAGAAATGATAACAAGAAAGTGAACGGTGTTGAAGACGGATCCTGAAGAATATCCTGATTTATCTGAATACTGCTTTTCTGTTAATATACCTGAATTAATGTATGCTATGCAGGGCTTAGGGGACAAAGCTAGGTGGCCTCGAAAGAACCAGCAGAAAGCTGATTGGAAGGATAAATCCAAATGGTGTGCCTTCCACGAAGACTTCGGACATATGACCGAGGATTGCATTGCTTTAAGGAAGGAGATAAGTTACTTGTTAAGCAAGGGGTATCTGAAGGACTTGCTGGGAAAAAAGAAGAATAAAGGGCAGGATCCCGAGAAGGATCCTGAACGAGCAGCATCACCCCCAGCAGATGCCAAGATAATTAACTTTATTTCAGGAGGATCCGACATTTGTGGGACTTCGTATTCAGCGGCCAAGAGACATGCAAAGGAAGCTAAGAGCGAGAGGGGAGACAGACCAGTCAGAATGACTACCCTCACAACTGATAAAGTGATCACTTTCGATAGTGATGACAGGTATACTGTTCAGGATCCTCACCATGATGCTTTAGTAATAACATTATATGTGGCTAACCATTTTGTACGCAGGATACTGGTAGACAACGGTAGTTCTGTCAATATAATTCAGCTGGAAACATTGAAGAGGATGAATGTATCTCCGATGGATATCACTTCGAAGTCCACTGTGCTCGTTGGTTTCAGTGGAGAAGCTAGGAATACCGTAGGGGAGATAAAGTTACCAGTATATGTTGAAAGGGTCAACTCAATACAACGCTTCTGTGTGATGGACTCCTTATCCTGCTATAACATCATACTGGGAAGACCATGGATTCACGATATGAAGGCTGTGCCATCAACATATCACCAATGCATCAAGATCCCTACCCCTTGGGGGGTTGTCAAGGTGGAAAGTGATCAACAGGAAGCTAAGGAGTGTTATTCTTCTTCGATGAAATCCTCGACAAAGCCTAGCGCAGCATAGCAATTAAAGATGCGAGGCCAGGATATCATGGAGGCTTCAGAACAGGATGTAAAGAAAATTATCCTGGACCAGAATAATCCAGATATCTCGGTGCTCGTAGGAACCAATATCCCTCAGGATATTGAACATCAGTTAATTAACTTTTTGAAATGCAGGATGTCAACATTCGCATGGAAGCATGAGGATATGATAGGTATTTCTAAGGATATTATAACTCACAAGCTTGGAATTGACAGGTCTTTCAAGCCTATCCAGCAAAAGAGAAGGAAGTTTGCTCCAGAACGAAACATAATTATTCAAGAAGAGGTTGAAAGACTATTGAAGTCCAAGATGATCAGGGAAGTCAAATTTCCCAAGTGGCTAGCAAATGTTGTCGTGGTTCAAAAGAAGAATGGAAAATGGAGAGTTTGTGTAGATTACACAGACTTGAACAAAGCATGTCCTAAAGACCCATTCCCTCTACCTCATATAGACTCGATGGTGGATGCCACTGCCGGTCATGAGATGTTAACCTTCATGGACGCATCCTCAGGATTCCAGCAGATCCAAATGGAACCGTCAGACCAGGAGGATACCGCTTTCATGAAACCAACAGGTATTTACTGTTATACTGCTATGCCTTTTGGTTTGAAAAATGCAGGTGCAACGTACCAGAGATTGGTGAACATGATGTTTAAAGACAAACTGGGGGACACCATGGAGGTGTACATTGACGATATGGTAATCAAATCCAAGAAGGCTGAGGATCATCTCCAGGATATTAAAGGAGCATTTGATATCCTGGACCAATACAATATGAAACTAAATCCTGCCAAGTGCCATTTTGGAGTGGGAGCAGGAAAGTTTTTAGGATACATGGTAACTAAAAGGGGTATAGAAGCAAGCCCGGAACAGATCAAAGCTATCCTGGATATCAAGTCACCATCCAACATGAAAGATGTGCAAAGATTAACTGGACGAGTAGCGGCATTGAACAGATTTATATCAAGATCCTCAGAAAAATGTAAAGAATTCTACGATATCCTGAAGAAGAATAAGAGGTTCGAGTGGGGAGAAAAGCATGAAGCAGCCTTACAGGAATTAAAGCAATATATTTCAACCGCACCTCTGATGATGAAGCCCGAGGATGGTGAACCATTATCCCTGTATCTTGCAGTATCAGGGAATGCAGTAAGTGCTGTTTTGGTCAAGGATCACGAAGGTCAGCAGTATCCTGTCTATTATGTTAGTAAAAGTTTATTAGATGCTGAAACTAGATATTCTCATCTAGAAAAAATGATATTAGCTCTAGTTATGGCATCAACTAAGCTTAGACATTATTTTGAGACACATAGGATTCACGTTAAAACCAACTATCCTGTTAAAAATGTGCTTAGGAAACCCGAGATGTCAGGAAGAATGGCTAAATGGTCAGTAAAATTAAGTGCGTATGATCTAGTATATGAACCTAGAAATGCCATAAAGTCTCAGGCTTTAGCTGACTTTGTGGCTGATTTCAGTAGTGATATTCAAAATGAAGTAGACCTAGAAGTACAACAGCTAGGAGAAAACTTAGAATCCTGGACGTTATATACTGATGGTGCATCTAATGTTAGAGGTGTAGGATTGGGTATACTACTAAAATCGCCACAGGGGGACATATTACCCCAGGCTATTAGATGTGAGTTTCCTGCCACTAATAATGAAGCTGAGTATGAGGCTCTGATAGCAGGATTAGAGTTGGCTAAAAATATGAATATTAGATATTTATAAGTATATGTTGATTCCCTGTTGATTACTAACCATTTCAATGGATCTTATGCAGTAAAAGGCGAAAAGTTAGCTGAATATCTTGAAATTGTTAAAAAATTAGCAGGATATTTCGAAATTTTTACACTTGAACAGGTACCAAGAGAAAAGAATGTTGAAGCTGATGCTCTAGCAAACTTAGGATCTACTGTCAGGATACCGGAGGGAACTCAGATACCTATAGTGCACATCTTGTATCCTGCAATAGAACATTTCAAATCTCAGGATAAAGAAGTAGCATGTATCCAGGATCCTGGTGACGGATATCCTGAGAAGGATCCTGAATCCTGGATGACTCCAATTGTGAAGTATCTTCAAGAAGGAGATATCCCAAAGGATGCAAATCCTAAGGCTTTTAGGATGAAGGTATCTCATTTTACTATAATAAATAATATCTTGTATAAGAAATCCCTTGCAGGTCCGTACCTAAGGTGCTTGGAAGATCCTGAAACCAAGGAGGTACTTCAGGATATACACGAAGGAGACTGTGGCAACCATACTGGGGGCAGATCTCTGTTCTCGAAGGTGTTGAGAACAGGATATTACTGGCCGACCATGAGAAAGGATGCCGCTGAGTATGCTCAGAAATGCGATGCATGTCAAAGACACGGCAACATCCTGCATCAACCTGCAGAACCATTATATCCTATCGAATCCCCTTGGCCGTTTATGAAATGGGGAATGGACATAGTGGGAAAACTTCCAAAGGCTCCAGGAGGAAAGGTTTTTATGCTGGCAATGACAGATTATTTCTCCAATTGGGTCGAAGCCGAGGCCTTTGTTCAAGTCAGGGATCAAGAAGTGGTATCCTTCATAAAGAGGAATATCCTGACCAGATTTGGGGTACCAGCTGAAATAGTTTGTGACAATGGCTCTCAATTCATCAGCAAAAGAACTACTGACTTTTGCAAGAGTTGGGGAATTAAGATGATCACATCTACACCGGTACATCCTCAAGCAAATGGACAAGCAGAATCCTCGAACAAGATAATCGTCAACAACTTAAAGAAGAGGTTGGGTGCCAAAAAAGGAAAATGGGCAGAAGAACTACCCTTTGTTTTGTGGGCTGATAGGACAACGGTAAAGAATGCAACAGGCCAAACCCCATTTTCCTTGGCATTTGGAGCAGAAGCAATGATTCCAACGGAAATGACAATACCTACTGCAAGGTTTACCCTAAGTGATCCTGGACAGAATCCTGAAGCCTTGTGTCAGGATTTGGATACTATAGATGAAAAGAGAGACGCAGCAAGGCTAAGGATGGCAGCATATCAACAAAGAATATCCAGAGCATATAACAAGAATATTAGGACCAGAAGATTTAAGGTTGGAGATTGGGTGTTGAGAAAGGCTTTTCAGAATACTACTAATCCTGCCGATGGCAAGTTAGCTCCAAAATGGGAAGGACCATATGAAGTTGAATCAGAAGCAGGGAAAGGAGCATATAGACTCAAGAATATGGAAGGGGATATGCTACCGAGATCTTGGAATGCTATACACCTTAAGCTTTATTTCAAGTGAGTTTAAAATTTAATTTCTAACTCAGGATGGTATGAATTCTATCTTTTTTAAATATGTTTGGTTTAATTTATTCTTCGAAACCCAATACTAACTTAAGCATCGGAGGGGTGTTAGCCAAGCTAACACCCACCTTAGTTTAAGGATGTTTTGCAGTATATACTCCAGGATATAGCTCCAGGATGCTCACTCAAGATACTTCGGAAGATTAGAGGATTGGCCCCCACTCTCACGTATAAGGGATCCTAATCCCTTCACAGGTTTAAAGGTATTCACCTTTCTTCCGAATTGGGTTTAAACACTTCGCCTGGAGCGCAAGTTATTCAGGGATAGTTCAAGATGGCGGGACCAGTTCATGTAAAAGTGGCTGACAATTTCGTTACTGTTGGCTATATCCTGAATCCTAAAGGTATATGAGGATTGATCACCCTCTCTCACGAAAGGGTATTTTCATACTCTCTAAGGTTTAAAGGTTTTCACCTTTCTAAGTCTTGGAGTTTATACACTCCCGCCTGTAGCGCACGAAAATTTGGGATTTTCCCCAGAATACAAGGAATTTATCTCCAAGACATTTTTGGGTTTTACCCCTGTGACATGAAAAATTGCCTATACAATGGAAACTGATATTCAGAAGATTTCTAAGAAGACATTGTACACAGGGGACATTCCTATCGAGGCAATGGTGTAAAGCTAAAAGGATAAGGCTCGGAACTAATGCACTAAGTATCTCAGACAGGGGACATTTCCATTGGAAGAGTTGCAAAGGGATTGAAGTTTGGTAATAGGTTTATACCCTATTCCTGGTATGATCTTTCCTTTATAAACAATGTTTAAATTTTTAATACTATGTTTGGTAAAGGAATAAATATCCTGATATATTCTCAAAATATGTTTTTAAATACTTTTCGGGATATTTGGTTAAGATATTTGAAACTAATACCAGTTTGAAATTAAAACCTTGATCAAACAAGTATTGTCAAAACAGTTTTTAGAAGGTGGACTATCTTTTATTCCTTTAGAAGTTTTCTCTAAAGTTGATTGAATTTTTAGAAATTATATTTATTAAAAGTTTTCATAATATATCACTGAGTATATTTATCAGGATATTTTCAAAAGATAGTTGTACTAAATTTTGCAAAGCTAAGATCTATGCTAAGAAAGACGGAAGATAATAATAAGAAAGATAAAAGATGAAATTATTTGAAACAATCAGTACTGGTTGATAACCGAAGGTTTCATCCTGAAACCCAGGACCCATCCACCTTCGGCTATCAAATTGTTTTGATGCAAAAATAAAAATTGTTCATAGGACATAAAATTGTTCAAACAATTTAAAGGAAATAAGCTTTAGGGGGTAGTGCCTTCTTCGTCCATAATGATTTCAGCAGCATCCGTCTTGGGATCCGCCTCAGCATCCTTCTCAGCATCGGTTGCTTTTTCAACAGCTTTGGAAGATTCTTCGATAGCTGATTTGGAAGAAGTGCCGCCGAGGTTCTTTAGCTTGGTCTCCCAGGCACCAACATCCCAAGAAGGGCATTCAAAACCTAATGTTTTGGCTTCATGGGCCATCTTCAACCTGGCTTGGAGGAGAGAAATGACGACGGAACTTTTGAGGCTTTCTCGGTAGCTGACCATATCCCGTTCATGTTGCACATGGGCAGCTTCAAGATCGGCCTGGGCTTGAAGAGTAGCTTTGTTGAGAGCAGTTTGTGTTCTTGGATCATAGCTTTGAATTTCTCCTCGTAATGACGAGATTTGGCGGCTGCAATCATGCCTTGGTCGGAGATTGTGATTTCTGCTTCCTTTAGCTTAGATTCAAGCGTCTTGTTAAGCTTGCAGGATTCTTGATATAGGTGAACCAGACGCTCAAGACCCTACGAAGGTAAGAGGATAGGTATTAATATTGATAAATCTTTGTAAATGATGTAAACCGCAGGATATGATATGAGAATACTAACCTGGTTAAGAAAGGAAGTCATAAACCCGCTAGCTTCAATGAACCCATGCTTCTCATAAGGAAATGTGTCAGAGATGACAGGGGAATCAGGCTCCTTCCTTTTGCGGGAACTTGAACTCCAGGGCTTGGTAGCCGGTGAAGGTTTGGGAATAATGATGGCTTTGGAACTACTGGGTCTGGATGAGGCTGTGGCCTTGGGACTAGGTTCCTTCTTGACCTGAATCTGATCAGAATAACTGTCCAATTCGTCGAGGTCAAAGAGTTCAGGAATCCTGGCCGGTGCTGCATAAAGGGAAAAGTTTCACATCATTATTACTCTTTATTTTATTATACTGTTTTAATTTTGAAAGTAATTCTTACTAGACATTTCAGATGACGAGTATTGACTGGAACTCGGGACGTGTGTGGTGAAAGTCCTGTCTATTGCAGGTAATCGGTAAACAGTGTTGATTCTTTCTTCTGATTCAGCGGTAGGGGGAGCTACTTCCTTGAAGTTCACTGCATAAGGATCAGAAAGAGGGATATTAGTGGGAGATAAAAACCAAACGGTCCATGAGAATATTTATGACCCTACCGGTGGTTAACCACTCCACCGGAAGGTTGGCACCCTCAGCAATGGAGTCTCGTTTGACAAAGAAAAACTTGCGTTGCCATCCGTCTTCGTTTTTGGTGGCTTTAAGAATAAGGGGTTTGCTAGAGGTCGAGAAAAGCAAGAACCGGCTAGAGCCATGGGATCGGAGGCGATAAGCAATAGGCAGATCCTCGATGCAGAGATTGGGGCAATGAAGGTTTTTGATTTGGTTAAGTACAATTAATACTCTCCAAACCATGGGCATGGTTTGAGCAAAAGAGATGCCAGTGGTTCGGAAGAATTGCATCATGAATTCGGGAAAAGGGTATCGAAGACCTAGCGAAAAAGGATATGCTGGGAAGCAAATCCAATCCGTGGAAGAAACATCCGATCGAATTGACCGATCGAACGGTCTAAAGACCGTGTTATCTGGGAATGCGCCGGAAGCTCTCAAAGCCGCAATGTCTGCGTTGTCAAAAGCACAGATCTCCTTTTCGGGATTTTTGAGGAGATTTTGCTAGGTGAAGGTCTCGGCATCCATTACGAGTAAGGCGATGAAAGTTGATAGAAAGTAAATGAGAAATGGAGAATTACCTGAAGGCGCTGTTGAAGATATCTGCTTTTCAAACAAGAAGAGAGAAGATATAGGGGCATTATGGATCTCCATTGAGCAAAAAGCGTGTTGGAGGTTACGATGTGATCTCGACCGTCGCTTCATTTTAAATGCCTTGAATTATGGGATAAGACTTTTGAAATATATCCGTTGGATTGGTATACCAACCTATATATTTGGGGACAATTGTTATGGCTCATTTTCTAAGCGTACATATCTTGAACTATATCCTGCTTTTTATTGTTTATCTATGATCAGGATACTGGACGGGGATATTGCTGACATCCTGGGTGATATCCTGATGTATATCGAATTAATCACGTGCAGGTTAAAGGCTGGGACTTGCTAACGGCAAGTGGACTTCATTTCCTCAAGACTCGGGCGTGTTTGTTAAAGGAGAGACGTTGAGCCCGAAAGACCAGGTCTCCAACGTTCAAATAAGGAATATTCGTTGGATCCCGGTTATGTAGGATAGTTAGTTGCATTTGTTTTACTATAAATAGATGGGGGCGGATCAGATTAAGGCACGCAATTTACACACTTTCAAACACTTTCTCTCTTGTTCATCGCAAACACTACACACAACACTTGTACTCAAATTACATTGTAACACATAGTCGATCCGCACCACATCCTGCACTGTATCCTGATATTTGAAGCAATAGAAGAACAAGGCAGCTGCGATTGTCAGCTCCTAGGTTTTATGCCGGCGATCTAGATTGATCAAGGGCTTTCCTCGTACATCACGTGTCAACCTTTACTTTTTTGCTCATTGTTTGGTCATAGATACAGCTTTATATCCTGAGCTGTATCCTGAAACTGTTTTCATATCTAACTTGGTTAGCATATTTTTTACACATAATTTTAGCACACTACCTCACTTAACTAATTTGATCACTAAATTGCTTAGGTAATTTTTGACCAAAACACTTATAAAGTAGCCGTTCGAA
Source organism: Helianthus tuberosus (assembly GCA_030545235.1). Taxonomy (NCBI): domain Eukaryota; kingdom Viridiplantae; phylum Streptophyta; class Magnoliopsida; order Asterales; family Asteraceae; genus Helianthus; species Helianthus tuberosus. The sequence continues at coordinate 51,136,477 of CM060439.1, read as the reverse complement.
AACTCATTTTATCTTATTCTTTTCTTGACTAATTTACTGTTCCACCCCGTTTTACCATTACTATGGTTTCTAACATTTGTTTCTGATTCCGACCCAAATCATTTCGTGTCGGAAACCATATTTCGAATATTATCTCCATTGTATTTATAACTTATAGAATAGATATGTATTCTACAAAAATGTGTAAGTTTCACTTACCTCGCATCTAAGCCACTCGTTCCTCTTCATGCTTGATTTGTTTGACCCGCTTCTTCCCCAAGCTTTACCTAGCTTGTTAAGCTTCAAACTAGCATAATAATTCGCAAGATGGTTAGTTTAGTCATTGCTAATCACGACTATTCCACCTCACGTATTTTCTATCAAAATTATCATTCGATCTTGTTAATGGTCAGTTTGACTTTTCAAAAGTCAAATGTCCCTTTTTAATGTATGAAATGCACAATTGAGTTCAACGAACCCACTTAAGCATTTCTTCGACTATTCGGTCGTAGCTATTTTTAGGCAACTAATTTAACTACATTCATCAACATAGTTTATGTACATCATAAAATCATCTAATTATATAAAACTCGTTCTTTCATTAGGCAAATTCTACGGTTCCATCTATAAGTGAAACCCGTTTCATCATGTCATTAGGTATTCATTCGGCTACCTATTCAAATCAAGTTCTATATTCAACTAATTAATATCATGGTTTCAAACATCCATATTCATGAATAATTTACCAATTTCATTACAACATTCTAAGAACCCATCTCAATTATGTATGATTAAATACTCAAACTTGCAAATTGTTTAAGTATCTCGCATCAACTATCGATTATGACGATTTCTAGCACAAACATATCATCATCTTTATTATTTAGTCAAAACCCACTTAGCACATACAAAAGTAATCATCAAATCCCTAGTTTCTAACACCAATTCTTCAAGTTTTCAACTAGAGTTTGTTTCTAAACATGAATTCAACACATATATCACTCATACATTCAACATTCATCCCCGAATTTTGATTATGAGTGTTCATCATAATTTCTAGACATCACCAAATTATAAAATTTGACATACCTTACGATCCCCTTGACTTGGTGATCATTTATATGTGTTCATGCATTGATTTGGGGTTGATTTGAGCTCCAATTTGGTGAATTTGTGATGAACTAGGGTTTGCTCCATGGGAGCTCTCTCTCCTGGTCGATCTCCACACACACACCATGTGTGTGTTGTGTGTGTGTGTTTTTTTATAATTATTAAGTTTCCTTTGTTACAATCTTGGCCCCTCAAGTTTAGTTTTAATTGTTTGTTATTAAGTAGGTTATAACCAACTTATTTCTAGTAACATTCCCTCTTATTAACTAGGTTAATTATTCCTAGTTAACTTAATGGGTTCGGGAAGTCATAACCCGTTTTATTTTAAGTCCCGTTAACTCAGGCCTTTTACATACTTTGTTTTTCTCAAAGTATTTATCCTCCTTTTAATTAATATCAAGTTTATTTATTTAAATCCTAATTTTTATCGGGATAATTTTTACCTCTAACGGTATTTTTATATTTTCACTATTAACGTGGTTTGATTTCCAAACCCGTTTTTGGGGTGTTACAGATCAAGTTGAGCGGGAAGTTCACAGAGATCGCAGGGAACGACAAGGCTTCTTTAAGGGATTGACGAATTTAATAAAAGGAAAGAGCAAGAAGGACCATTAAATCCTTTATTTATTGATTGTGTTTCCTTATTTTTAATCCAGCCCCTGCGTGGGCATGCCTTTTGTTTAACCCCTGTGAGGGTATGTCTTTTTGTATTCTGCCCCTGCGTGGGCATGATTTTCCTGTTGATCCCTGTGTGGGTATGTTGTTTGTTTAAGCCACTGCGTGGGCGTGTTAGTTTGTAGAAGTCCCGTTTAGGGCAAAGCTGTACTTGTTAAATTTTAATTTGGAATGGTTAGTTTAAATTTTCATTTTATTAATTATGTGCATAAACATAAAATGTAAAATAAATAAAAATACATTCCTACTAAAAAGATCTACCATTATAATAAAATGGAAAAATCTAAAAAGGGACCAGACCTAGCCACGTGTCATCTTAAGACAAGGCCAAGATGGTAGTTCCATAATTAGGTCCAGATCCATATTAACGTCTCAATTTAGGAATGATCTGCGTTAAATATTAAAAAGAATCTTAAAGGTAAAACCTAGCCTAAATGTCATTGCAGACATGGCCAAGATGGTTAAACCTATTCAAAAGATTCCAATCCTTGTTAACATCTAGAGACATGTTAACGCTCTTAGCAAAATGTGATTCGATAAAATCACATAAGTCTTTCTTAAATTGGGTTATTCTAAATTCCCTTATTTAAATAATCATCCCTTAAGGGTGAAGTGCCCACGGGCTATAATTAACGTCCTCTGGAACTAAAGACAGTGGTAGCCTACAACTCCCTGTCAAGGAAAGGTAATGAACTTTGATTCAAACCTTCAAGCCTCGATTCCATAAAATCTGGGCTTATAAACTAAACTTGTCTACGTGACTAGGCCCTTTGTGCTATTATTAACTTATAATTTAGGATTATGATAAAGATCTTGAATAATTATATATTTAACAAATTAACTAAAATGGCTATTAAAACCATGGTTAATAAATCGTCAAGAACGATAGTTCTGTTTAGGCTTCTAAATAAACCTTGTCCTTATTTTCTTTATGTAGCAACTAAAGCTACATGGCTAAGTCAGAAGAGGTAAACAGTCATTCGGTGGAAAACCATGAAAATACTAAGATACATGTGACCGGTGCGGAGCTACAAGCATTAGTAGATAATGCTGTTACAAAAGCTATAGAGCGGCAGTATAATGAATCTAGTGGGACTCGATGTAGGACCCTATCCGCACCACATTCCAAGCCTAAGACTCATTCCGAGGCTCACAGCAAGCCACCCTCTAAGAAAGAGGAACCAAAGAAAGATGATGATCGGCATTCATCTAATCAACACAGTGTTCCATCCAAGAGGATAGTGTTCGATAATGAACCGCGTACCAAGTCCTGTACCTATAAGTACTTTGTTTCCTGCAAACCCCAAGATTTCACTAGGGAGAAAGGGGCAATTGATTGTATGACCTGGTTAGATGAAATGGACACAGTAGTTGACATCAGCGGATGTACTGAAAGGGATGTAGTGAAGTATGTATGTATCCCAATCATTCAAGGGAGAGGCACTGGCATGGTGGAAGTCTCTCATTCAAGCTGCTGGGAAGATCCCGCTCTACAATTTGTCATGGGATCAGTTCGTCGCTCTCATTAAGGAGAATTATTGCCCGCAGCATGAGGTTGAAAGAATTGAATCAGATTTCTTATTGTTGGTGATGAAAAATTTACATTGTCAAGCTTACCTCACCAGTTTCAATACCCTGTCTAGGCTGGTTCCGTATCTCGTAACCCCGGAACCCAAAAGGATTGCTCGTTTCATTGGGGTTTTAGCCCCAGAAATTAAGGCCAGTGTTAAGGCATCGAGACCTGCTACTTTCAGATCAGCAGCTGATCTATCTCTGTCTCTTACCTTGGACGCGGTCAGGCTAAGATCGCTCAGGAATTCGGAAGAAGGCAAGAGAAAGCGTGAGGATGATAACTCACGAAGATCTGAAAAGAAGCATAAAGGTAGCACTGACTTCAGGAAGAAGTCTGGATCCAACAAGGGTAGCCAACAAGCTGAGGAAAAGCCAAAGTGCAAAACTTGCCAAAAACGCCACTTTGGAAAATGCAGACTGGACTCCAAGTCCAAGTCAGGATCACCTGCATGTGGGTTATGCAAGTCCAAAGAGCACAAGACTGTTGATTGCAAGAAGATTAAAGATGCCACATGCTACAACTGCAATGAGAAATGGCACATTAAAACCAATTGCCCTAAATACGCCAAGAAGCCTGAAGAGGTCAAGAAGACCAATGCAAGGGTCTTTCGAATGGATGCAAAGGAAGCTGTCCAGGACGACAATGTGATCATAGGTACCATCCTCATAAATGATGTCTATGCAAGAGTATTGTTTGATTCAGGAGCTGATAAATCATTTGTAGATAATAAGTTTTGTAAGTTGCTGAACTTACCTGTTAAAACCCTAAGTGTGAAATATGAGGTGGAATTAGTTGATGGCACCTTAGAAACCGCATCAACTGTGTTAGATGGATGTGTTATATCCATTAGGAACCACTCCTTTCCATTGTCCCTACTTCCTTTGAAGTTATCCGGTTTTGACATAGTTATAGGCATGGATTGGTTATCTCGTAATCAAGCCCAGATAGTGTGCAATAAGAAGCAGGTGGTAATCAAGACTCCGTCTGGTGAGCCAATTACCATTCAGGGAGATACCCAGTATGGACTGGCTGAGCAAGTGACTATGCTCAAGGCATCTAGATGTTTGAAGAAGGGTTGTGTCATTTATATGGCACAGGTGACTATTGATGAGCAGAAACCCAAGATTGAAGACATCCCTGTCATCTTTGAGTACCCTGAGGTTTTCCCAGAAGGACTACCTGGTCTACCACCAGATAGGCAAGTAGAATTCAAAATTGACATTATTCCCGGAGCAGCGCCTGTCGCAAGAGCGCCTTATAGGTTGGCACCAACAGAGATGAAGGAATTAAGGACACAACTAGATGAATTGCTAGCCAAAGGTTTCATTAGACCTAGTTCGTCTCCTTGGGGAGCGCCAATCCTATTTGTCAAGAAGAAGGATGGATCGATGCGTCTGTGCATCGATTACCGTGAGCTTAATAAGGTCACTATCAAGAATAGGTATCCTTTGCCCAGGATCGACGATCTGTTCGATCAATTGCAAGGGGCAAGCTACTTCTCTAAGATTGATTTGAGGTCAGGTTATCATCAATAGAAGGTTAAAGATGAAGACGTACACAAGACTGCATTTAGGACTCGTTATGGTCATTACGAGTTCCTAGTGATGCCTTTTGGGCTCACTAATGCACTTGCCGCATTCATGGATCTCATGAATCGTGTCTGCAAGCCCTATTTGGATAAATTTGTCATTGTTTTCATCGACGACATTCTCATTTACTCGAAAAGCCAGGCTGACCATGAGAAGCACATCCGTTGCATTCTTAAGCTACTTCAACAAGAAAAACTCTATGCTAAGTTTACAAAGTGCGAATTTTGGCTTCGAGAAGTCCAATTCCTTGGACATGTTGTTAGTGAGCATGGTATCCAAGTGGATCCCGCTAAGATAGAAGCTATTATGAACTGGCAAGAGCCAAAGACGTCTACGGAGATTCGCAGCTTTCTAGGACTGGCATGATACTATAGGTGATTTATTGAAAACTTCTCAATAATTGCAGCACCCCTGACTCTACTCACCCGCAAGAATAACAAGTTTGACTGGGGGCCTAAGCAGCAAGAATCTTTTGATATTTTGAAGTAGAAGTTGAGCAACGCTCCTGTATTGACGTTGCCTGATGGAATTGATGAATTTATAGTATATTGTGATGCATCGCACACCGGAATGGGCTGTGTGCTTATGCAGAAAGGCAAAGTTATTGCCTATGCTTCACGTCAGTTAAAGGTGCATGAAAAGAATTACACCACCCATGACTTGGAGTTGGGTGCTATTGTATTTGCACTAAAATTGTGGAGACATTATTTGTATGGAACCAAATGTGTGATCTATTCTGATCACAAGAGCCTTCAACACTTGTTTAATCAGAAGGACTTGAATATGAGGCAACAACGATGGATGGAAACTTTAAATGATTATGATTGTGAGATAAGATACCATCTTGGCAAGGAGAATGTAGTCGCCGATGCCTTAAGCAGGAAAGAAAGAGTGAAACCTATAAGAATCAATGCAAAGAGCATTGAGATAAAGAATAGTTTGAACGAAAGGTTGTTAGCTGCACAGAAGGAAGCTGTGCTGGAAGCTAACTATCCTGATGAAAAGCTAGGAGTAACAGAAGAGCAGTTATCCTATGACAAGGACGGAATCCTAAGGTTAAATGGACGAATATGGGTTCCAGTTTATGGAGGACTTCGGGATGTTATCCTCCAGGAAGCCCACAGTTCCAAATATTCTGTTCATCCTGGAGCTGATAAGATGTACCAGGATCTAAAGGCAAACTATTGGTGGATAGGCTTGAAGAAGTCTATAGCCGCCTATGTAGCTAAATGTTTGACATGTGCGCAAGTCAAAGCTGAACATCAGAAACCGTCAGGTTTGCTACAACAGCCTGAACTTCCCACCTGGAAGTGGGAGATGGTGACAATGGATTTCATCACCAAGTTACCGAAGACGAAGAAAGGAAATGATACTATATGGGTGATAGTAGATAGACTGACTAAGTCAGCACATTTCCTACCCATTAAGGAGACTTATAGCTCCGACATGTTAGCCCAATTGTATGTAGATAAGATTGTATCTCTACATGGCGTACCAGTGTCAATTATCTCTGACAGAGATACCAGATACACATCACATTTTTGGAAAAGTTTCCAACAATCTTTGGGCACGCGCTTAAATTTTAGTACGGCTTACCATCCTCAGACGGACAGGCAGAGTGAGCGTACCATCAAAACTTTGGAAGACATGCTTCGTGCATGTGTGATTGATTTAGGTGGTAGTTGGGATAACCACCTGCCATTGATCGAGTTCTCCTATAATAATAGCTACCATACTAGTATTCAGGCAGCGCCTTTTGAGGCATTATATGGTAGAAAGTGCAGAACGCCTATTTGTTGGGCGGAAGTAGGAGAAGTTCAGTTATCAGGACCTGACATAGTCTTTGAAATGACGGACAAGATTGTTCAGATTCGTGACCGCCTGAAAGCTGCCAGGGAAAGGCAGAAAAGTTATGCTAATAAAAGGCGAAAACCTCTAAAGTTTGAGGTTGGTGATAAAGTTTTGCTTAAGGTATCACCCTGGAAGGGGGTGATGCGATTTGGTAAGAAAGGTAAGTTAAGCCCAAGGTATATAGGACCATTCGAGATTATCGAATGTGTTGGGTCAGTGGCTTATAAGTTGAACTTGCCTGAAGAGCTCAGTGGTATTCACAATGTATTTCACATCTGCAATCTGAAGAAATGTCTAGCAGATGAATCGCTAGTCATACCACATACAAATGTGCATATAGATGAGAGCTTGAAATTTGTGGAAAAACCTTTGTCGATTGAGGATCGACGGGTTAAAAAGCTTCGGAGGAAGCACGTACCTATCGTAAAGGTTAAATGGGATGCCCGCAGAGGTCCGGAATATACATGGGAGGTAGAGTCTACCATGAAAGAAAAGTACCCTCATTTGTTCCAGTAAATCTCGAGGTCGAGATTTCTTTTAAGGGGGTGAGGATGTAACACCTTGCAAAATTTTACCCAATAAAATAAAGACACGTGTCATGTAACACAAACGTGTTATAAAAGCGAATCCAGATAAAGATGTACGGTAGGATTTAAAAGCGTCGACATGTTAATTTATACCTCTGCACGACCTATTAATAAATCCCTAACCATGATATACTTACTCAACATCTAAATGATGCAAATAAAACTGGTTGTCCTAAATAATAAATTGATTATAACCTAAAACATGGATCCATTGTGAATTCTCGGTATTTTCGACATTTTAAAACCTCCCACAAGATCCAAAATGTGTAAGTGCATGCAAAGTCTGAGCACTTGGTCCCTCTACTGAAAAGGAAAGCATAAGATTCGGACTTGTAAGAAATGCATGGTCAAAGCTTGGAAGTTTACAAATTTTTGGATTCTGGTCATCGGATACGGACCGTATGGCCTTAGGCTTACGGTCCGCAAGCCCTGCAACTGGACGATTTAAGTAAGGGTCGGTTATGGACCGCATCTGTTTAAACATACGGTCCGCAAGAGGAGCATACGGACCGCAAGGACTTCTGCTTACGGTCCGTAAGCCAGTCGCTGGCAACAAAAATAGGACAGCTACCTGTCCAGGAGGTTGCACCGCCTTATATGGATGGTTTTTGAAAACAGGGACCTTACAACTGGTATTTGGCAACATAGGGACACCTGGGATCGTCCCATAACATTAGTAGAGTTACATGGCATCATCGAACTCAATTGGGTTCACTATATAAGAAGAACAAGTTGCAACATTCTCACTTGCTCACTTGGAAAAATTTTCAAGACTTCTCTGGAGCTCCTCTAATCAGCAACAAGTCTTCTTAAAGTCCCTAATCATACTTAGGACTCTTGTAAGCGTCCTTAACCCTTCCTAATTCAGTTTAGCTTAGTTAATTAGCTAAAAGTCAAACTGTCGTAATTAAGGTTTGACTTCGAGATTAATCAATAATTGTTCAGTCAAATCTCGAGTTAAAAGTACCTATAAGTAGGTAATTATGAGGGTAATAAACCCTTAAAAGGGTACTCTCTGATTCCCACTATAACTAGGTCAATTGTCGGGTCAAACTTGATATTAAAAAGTCAACAGAAAGCTTAATATCAAATTAATGCATAATTAGCAATGTAGAAGCTATGCAACCTGTTTTATCATTAATATAACTTGGTAATTAATGTAAGAACATGTCTAAACATGTTCAACCCGACAATTTTCAGTTTAGGCCTGGTTCGGAACCGAAAGTCGCATAGTTTGACTTTTGCTTTGACTTTCAGTTCTGACCCGTTTGAGCATAGTTTAGAAATGCCTTAAGGCCTCATTAGGACCAGGTTTCAAATAAGTATAACCCTCTGTGATTATACAACTTGGTTCAATAATTATCCAATTCATATGAATGTTTCCGTTAATTGCTTGTATGTTGACTATTATGCCCATATGACCTTCAAACGTGATTTTTGGAAATGTAAAAGAGTAGAAACCTCAGTTACTGATTTATAAACTTGCACCTAAAATTTGACATCAGTTCGAGGTCTAGATTAGGAGTTATGCACATTAGCGTAAATAAGAATATTTTAGTAATTAAACGATGAAATTAGCGTATAGCCTATCTAAACCCGATTTTTGATACCAAACTTTTTACCCACTGACATAAAATAATATTTTGGGATTTTTGGAGATTTTTATTTATTTTTAAGCTGAGCATAACTTAGAGTTCTAAGCTTGATTCGGTAATTGTCGGTTTTGCCCTTTTGGGCTATAAAATGAGTTTTACAAATCCTTTTGACCCTAAACCTTTTGCTACTGATTTTATATGATTAAAAAAATATTTTGAGCCTTCTGGAATAATAAAAATATCAGCTTTCCTTTGAAAACCCAGAAATGGCTCCAAATCGCCTTTTAAGCGTTTTTAACGCATAGTAAGTACCAAAACTATTTTAAACGTATAAGGTTTGATACCTACTGATATTTTCAGTAAATACTTATATGTTAACAGTAAGTAAAAGTTTTTAAACTCAGGTTTCCAGTTTTGACCTTTTAGGCTTAAGTGAAATTACCAAAATACCTCTTCGGTGCATAGTATGGTTAGAAATGATAAATTTCATACATAGGATATACCCTACTGATATAACTTAGTAAATTAAGTATTTTTACTATTTACATCAGACCCAAAACTCAGATTTATATTTAAACTCTTTTATAACCTTTAAAATGACCCAAAATACCCTTACAGGGCATAATTTGAGTTTAAATCCGTTTTGGGCATATTAGAAGATATCTTACTGATGTCACAACATATTTAAGGCATATTAACTTAGGAAACTTGTATATGACTCATTAGGTTACCCGTTACGCACTTTTCGCTTTCGGATCGACTTATGTAACTAGTTTACATATATTAGCCGAAACGGGTCAAACCATATCGTTTTTGTCTCAAAATCCAGAATGTGTTTAAGTTACCCATATTGAACAAGCATACAAGCTTTTCGGGTCAAAACCACATTCTAAACCGGTCTTCGCTTCATCATGCGTTTGAACCGTGTATTTCTTTTGAAAACTAACCGGTCTAAATCTAAGCTTAATTAAAGACCCGTTAGGATTATAATAGGTTATTATAAACCTTCGTTCTAGATTAGGAGCCCAGTAAAAGCTATCTATACTTGCTGTATTTGACTTACGCTTTGCTCAGGTAAATACTCTTAACTTATTTTCTCTATACGGGCTTGGGATACGGTATTATAATAATACCGCTTGGTTGGGTATGTAGTCATTTAAATCGGATTGTGATTAATGTATTTACATAACTCGTTTTATTCTGTATTATTTGGTGTATGGCCTTGGGGGTTAAATGACCATGTCCCGGATATCCTTGACATCATTCAAAGAAATGGCCACGACCTAAGCACGGGGTGTAGGCGTACACCTGATAGATGCATTATGTAAAAACTGGTAATCCACTTAGAGGAAATAATCCTTGTGCGCATTATACCTGTGGCGTGTCAATTAATCTAGACCGGCCCTACAAACCGGCCCTGATGGACGACAAATAAGTAAAACTGTATACAAGATTATTTTAATAATTGTCCCAAGTTATAAAAGATATTTTTACCGAAGTGCATTCAAACCAATTTTCAAACTCTTTTCAAAATGAGTCAGTTAAGTTGTATTTACCAGTGTAAACTGACGTATTTTTCCAAAAAAGGCTAAGTGCCGGTACTATACGGAATAGGCTGGATACTCCAGGCATTGATAATCAAGTCTCGCAAGCTCTAGATGTCGAAGTCTGTTGAACAATTTTCCTTTTTATTTTGATTCGCCTGTGGATCTGTTTTAACTAATTTGTGATACTTAATATTACAATTTATTTGGTTGAAATGAATCTATCTTTTGCTTCCGCTGTGCATTTAAATATTGTGTTGTATGACTATGATGATATCAACTACGTCACGACACTCCCCACCGGGCCCACCGATAATACGTGGAAATATCGGGGTGTGACAGAGAGGTACCTGTCAAATCAGTCTTTAAGAAAATACGTCAGTTTACACTAGTAAATACAATTAACTGATGTAACACCCCGAAAATATAAAACTTTATATTTGAATTATAAAGTATAAATAAACAAGAATTTACTAACTAGGAATTTTAACCTAGTTAGCTACAAGTCTAGAAATAACTTATAATAGGGTTAAAAACAACCAAACTTTAAGTTAAACAAAAGTGGAGGGGCTTATCTTGTAAAATCTGAAACTTAATTTGATAAAAAAAATAATAAGGACCAAACACACAAAAGTGTGTCTGGTCGTACATGGGACGCAGGGGGCGACCAGGATTTCCTCACCAAGCCCTAGTTCATCTCATAATTCACAAAATTGAGGGCTCAAATCAAGTTGGAATCGAAAATTAAGCATAGATTACTGATCCTCATCACAAGAGGATTACAAGGTATGTAAAATTTGATGATAACTCTCAACTTGAAATTCTCATGAAATTGGGAAAATCTAAAATTTATGGTTGCATGTTTGTTTTATGATGAACTAGGAACAATATAGTGTCTAGGGACAAACCCTAGACAAATACAAGTTGAAATCATGTGAAATTTTAGTGAAATCTATGAACACCATTGTAGGTGATTAGTGGGTTATGTATAATTTGATAAACACTAGGAAAATGGGTGTTGTTCTAGTGTAATTTGACGATTGTGAAGTGACTTCAGAATTTTAGAAGCTAACAATTGTGTAAAATGGGTTGATTGATGTGAAATTCGGGCTAGATGATAAGTTAGGGATTTGCTATATAATCATGTAAAATTATGCCCTTAAAGTGTTTGTTGAAATGCCTCAAAGAAGGCTTAAAACTGAAATTCAAAGTTGAAACACATAATTATGATGTTTCGGTGTAATACGCGATATATGGTTTAAAAAGGAGTTCTAAATATGTTATAAATGAACTCTACAGGAAAGGGCGCAGGAGCGTCAAGCGGACAAGTAGGTGGCGAACCGCGTTTAAAAGGCTTACTTTGAAGGTATGTAACTTGACTCGTTACATTCAATGAATTGTTGTTAAATTATGCGTAGTTGTGTTGTTGATTAAAAGTTGTGTTGATTTTAGTAATCATGATCGTTATCGGAATTAATAGATTTAGCTTTAATAAGGAACCATTTGGTAGTCATCATATTGGAGGATTTTCCACAAGATGAGCCAACGGGTCGAATAATAGTGTAAATTGTAGTGATAGTGTCTTAGCTAGTAGTAATGGCAATGTGAATCACAAAGGCATTAAACCATGGAATTTGGTAAGCTAATAAGTGATGTTAATCCCCGGTTGATGGGCATAAGATGCCATAGGCTTGATAGTTAAATGGTAGCTATGTGAGTAAAGTTAGAATGGGTCGATTAACGCATAAGTGACTTTTATTCATTCGGCCCGAAAATCAAACTTTTGGTATCGAAATTATTGTAGTTACGTTGGTATTGAATTTACAGACGCATAGGAAAAGAATCACCTAAAACGGACTCACGAGTCAAAAGTTATGCTAATTTGTAGTTAAAATATGAGTTTTTCGGAGCTGGCAGCAAATGCAGCTCAAAGGAAACAACCTGCTGGAAAACATGTTCCTTCGCGCCACGTGAAGGATAACCTAAATTCGGTCGCGCCACGCAAGGCCCCCTCGCGGCCCGCGTAAACTATCGAGGAGTCTCTCGCGGGGCGCGAGAGACCCTGATCCGAAAAATTTATTTGTTTTCCTTGTTTTGATACCAGATTTTGTTTATACGTGTTTTATTATTGTCAAAATTAACCTTTGACGTGGTTTTGACATTAGGTGAAGTTGATGAACTTACGGATGGCGATTCAAGCAAATGTCGAAGAACCGAACACTATTTTTGAAGCTTCCGCAATATCTTAACCTTTAATAGACTATGTTTAAGGGATGTAAACAAATTGTTAAACAACTTTTGAATGTTTTAACTTAGTCATTAGTTGACTAAGGTTTTGCTACTTTTAAAACTTTACTTATGGAATCTATGTCATAACTAGACATCTTTTATCTAAAATGGTATGAATTACTATTAAATTAAATTAAATTTTAAGGGTGTTACAAGTTGGTAATCAGAGCCTAAGGTTGTCAACAAAGTGTTCGGTTCAAGCTTGATCAATCGTCCGGTAAGAATTAACTTATTATGTTAATAAATTATGTCTTATGTAAGAAATGAGAAATGAATTGAGATGCATGGGAAGAGCGTATTAACACACTCAAACCCGGAAAGTGCATTAAATGTGAACGGTTAAAGCAAGTTAGGAACTTGGCTAAACCGAAACAAATGAAGCAATGTTATAAATGAAATGTTTAACGTTTAAATGTAAACATTTCAGTTTCAAGATGTCTAATGGAAACGATGATGATCCGGTGCAAACAAGCACCGAATAAATGAAAGAGATAATTGCCGAAGAAGTAGGGAAGGCAATTGAAGGTAGTCTATCCGGGTTTATAGACAAAATTCAAAGCACGGTGTTGTCGCTTATCGAAGCGCGAGTCAAAAGGTTGGAAGATAGTGTCAACCTTATAAAAGAAAAATCGGGAGAACGCAAAGGAAGTTCGTACAAGGAATTCATGGCGTGTAAACCGCCAATCTATAACGGGGAGGTCGACCCGATAATATGCCAAAGATGGTTAAGTGCTGTCGAAGGGGTGTTTGAACGGACCCATTGTGAAGTAGGCGACTTTGTTGCTTACGGAACGGGTCAATTGAGGGGCCAAGCCAAGGATTGGTGGGACAATAGAAAGAAGGAAATAGGAGCCGAAGCGACAAGGGTCATGACTTGGGATGAGTTTAAGGTGTCGTTCCTTAAACACCATAGTCCCAAAGCAGTTATCAATAGGATCAAAGAGGAATTTATCCAGTTAAGACAAATGGGTGAAACAATTGATAAGATCACAGGTATCTTCATGGATAAGCTGAGATTCTGTGACGAGTTAGTCACCACGGAAGAGCAGAAGATATATTACTATTACAACATGCTGAGTGCTGAATACTGAATACCGGGAGTTTATGACTCCCTCAAAATATGAAACTCTCACAGAAATCATCAACACCGCCCGGGAGCGGGAAATCGAGTTAAAGAAACAAGTTGAAAGGGGTGAGCGAAGGGCACAGGATGTGAATCCAAGCCCTACAAAGAAAGCTAGAACTGCTGAATCGGGGAAGAAAGTGGAGGCTAAAGGCGGGTCGCCAAGTTGCAAAGTATGTGGAAAGGGGCACAATGGTGAGTGTCGCTTCAAAGACAAGCCGTGTCCGGTATGTGGGAAGACGGGGCACACTGCATCGCTATGTCCCAGAAAAGTTTCCGTTTGTTACAAATGTTATCAACCCGGTCACAAAAAGACTGAATGCCCCGAGTTGGTTGGAAAGAGAGACACAAAAGAGTCTCCAGCAGAAGCTCCCAAAGCGAAGGCTAGGTCCTTCCAACTTACTGCGGCGGAAGCAAAAACAGAACCCGATGTGGTCTCAGGTATATTCACAATTAACTCAATTCCAGCACGTGTATTATTTGATACGGGTGCGAATAAATCCTTCATTTCGCATGGATTTATTCGACATCCTTCATTTGTATTGACGAAATTATCTGTGCCCTTAGAAGTTGAAATAGGGGACAACAAAAGTTTTATAGTTTGTGATGTTTGTCGAGGCTGCAAATTAAGCATCGATGATGAAGAATACTGATGTGAGGGTGTTTAATTGTGTTTTAAAGTGTTTAATTAGAGGTTTTACATGATTATGTGTATGGAAACGGTTTACTTTGTGTTGATTTTGATTTACAGGTACTCGGAGCATAACGGATGGCTTTTGGAGCTTGACGGAAGGTTTTCGGGAAGCATTACGGAGTATTAGAAGCATACACACAAGTTGGAAGGCCAAAATATGAAAAATGGGAAGTTCGGTAGCAATCAGCGCCACTAGGTGCTGATTTCAGCGCACCACATAAGCAAAGTACCATTTGGCGCACTGGGTGTTGTTTTTGGCGCACTGGGCGCTGAACCCAGATCTGACTTGCGAATTTCTTGTTTTTCCACCATATTTAAGCACAAACATTCCCCAAACGAAATGATCACTAACCCTAGCCGTTTTCCACTTCCCAAGGACGAATTTTGGAGTTCCCAACCTCAATCAAATCATCAATCATGCAATTCCTCATCAAGATTGAAGATCAAATCAAGAACATGAGCGGCTAAACCACCCCTGATCATCTCCGGGACTAGGGTTTGTGTTAGGAACCGGGTTGACTTAGTTTTACAAACTTTTGGATTGAGATTTGACTAATCATTCGGTTAGTTTATCTTTATTGTTTATTTGTTTTTGATTAAACATTGTTGGATTATCATTTGCATACTTGTTCATCAGTTATTTGGTTTTGTCATCAACAATTGGGATTAAATTCTAAGTTGTCATTGTCTTCAACCTTTAACCATTGAACTCGTTTATGTTTATGAAATCTAGGATAGGTAATAAATTAGGTTAGTATTCAGTTGCATCAATCTTTCGGTTTCGATCGTGGATCATTGCAATCAAATATATTATCTGTTAATTATTTATCAAAACAAGTAGTTAGCAAATCATGTCTATGTGATTTGCAATTGGTAGTAATTAGGTTACCCGTGTTTCTACACAACCTAAAAACCCGGAGATTGGTCTCTCTTCTCACAATTGTTTACAATTACAATTTAATTTCGTTTTCATAATTCGTCTCACCTTTTGCAAAAAGCAATTAGTTTAGAATTAGATAATCATTAAAAAACAACGAGCTTTCATACTTTCCACTGATTCCCCGTGGATTCGATACCCTACTTGCCCTTACTAGTAAAGGTGATTAGGACACTTTTTAATTATATTTTTGACCGACCTTACGACATCGATCAAAATGGTGCCGTTGCCGGGGAATCGGTGCGCTTAATTTAGTTAGTTGTTTTTCTTAAAAATTCAAAAAATATAAAACTTAGAAAAAAACCAAAAAAATCCAAAAATATTTCCTTTTGTTCGTCTTTTATTTGTTTCGTTCAGTATTACACTCGGTTTATTGTTTGTCTGTGTGCAGGTGATTCTCGAGTTGCATGCATACTAGGTTTTCCAAGAAATCATCACCGCTCTTGTTTGATCCAGAAATAGAAAAAACTGCTCGACAGAATCTCGTTCTCCTACGTTCAGCAGTGAAAGCCATGTTTGAGCCATGTTTGAGCCATGTTTGAGCCTTATACCATTCGGTTGTGAGGGGTGGGGGTTTGGTCATTAGAAAGCCATGTTTGAGCCTTATACCATTCGGTTGTGACCCAAACCTACTTCCTACAAAATTTTACCTATTGAGATGACCCGGTTTAGGAGATTTAGTATGTAGTATTGATGTTCTTGTATATATTGTTGAGTTTGATGTGTTATGAAAAAAAAATGAAAAAAAAATTGATGAAAAAAAATTGATGAAAAAAAAAGAGAAAAAAAAAGAGAAAGAGAAAAATATGAAAAAAAAAGTATTTAGTTGCAATAGTAGTTGAGAATGTTGAAGAAGTTGTGTATATAGTTGATGTTTGCTTTGTTTAGTAGTAGAAATAAAAACCGGGTCAAATCAATTAGCTATTTGCATATATATTCCACCATGTTCCTACCTTTACACATAGCCCGTTACAACCCGAATGTCCTTTTGATTCATAAGCATGCTAGGTATTTGATAGGAGGAAACTTGTTTTGTATACAAGCTTATTGTCGCACAATCACACACTTGCATTGAGCGTGTTAGCATAATGTTGCTAATATTACTTGTCACCGAGAGTTGTTGTGAGGGGTGTGTCTTGTGGTTTGATAAAAGGTTTGTAAAAGGATGGTACATTTTAGCTTGGTTTGCATGTTGATCGCTTGGGGTTTTGAAATGGTTAGTGAATGAGTTGCTTGGGACAAGCAACGGGTAAGTGTGGGGATGTGACGGGTGGTCCGTAGGACAACCCTTAAGTGCCTTAAAAAGATTAAAATCCCATGCTTTACACGTTTAATTGTTTGAACTTGGTAACTACTAGTTGTTTGGACGTGTAGGTGCAAATGGAGCTTAAAAGGGAAGTAATTTGGAGCATCAATGAAAAAATCAATTTTTGGAATTTAAGAATTAAGGGGATAGCATGATAGAGGATGAAATTACGAGAACGTAGGCGAAAACGGTGAAGAAAACGGAGTTGGAACGAAAAAGTTATGCTGAAAACAAGTTTTCATGTTGAAGCCTGCCGTAAGCTACGGCCAGGACCGTAGCTTACGGCGCCGACTGTTCTAAAATTGTAACTCATGCATTAATGGGCCACTTGAGGATGTTTTATGCTCTCCTATCATGGGTTTTCGGTTACATAACATTGGTGGACGAATTTTGGCTAATCTTGGAGACTTTGGGAAGAAAAAACACAATCTTATCATTTACTATCCATCTAGTATTGTTGCTTTGGATTGTATTAAACAATTTCATCTTATTTTGCTACAATGTTTGTCCAAGCCATGTGTGGCTAAACACTTTATGATCGTCCTAGATTGAAGGTTTGTTTGAGACATTTTGTATTTGATTTCCTAATTTCTAGAATAGCAATCCTTATCTTTATGGTTGGTTTGTTATGGTGTGTGATTGTTTGTTAGTAACTTGTTAATTCTTATGGTAATCTAGTTTGAAACCATACGTTCTTGGTGCCGTTGGCAATCGAGATATCATGGGTAGAATTAGGATTGGGTAAGGGTTGATTGATCATCGGGTAACAACCTCACGTTCTAGGAATCTGAGTACTTAGTTCCCTTTCATCACTGCAAGTAATCACGCATGAGCTATGTCTATGTAGTTCTTTCTAGTGGAATGATAATATGAATGTCGAAACAAACCGGAAATCTAGGATGGTCATTTGTCTCTAATTTGCTTACAACCAAACTTTTCTCTTGCAATTTACTTAGTTTAATTTAGTCTAAAACCAATTCACTCACATAAACTCTCGAATCTTATTTCTTTTGCAATTAGATTAATTTAGTTAAAATTAGATAAACTTTCAAATAACACACATTCCACAAACTCCCTGTGTTCGATACCCACTTGCCACTATCTATATAGTTGTTATTGGGATTAAATTTGATTGTGACCGCGACATCACGTCAAATTTTGGCGCCGTTGCCGGGGAGTAGTGCGCAACGTGTGTTATTTTTTATCCTTTTTAGTTTGTTATTTTTCTGGTTTACGCTGGGTGTGTTAGTGTGCAGGTATTGACAGGTGCATGCGTACTAGGAGCTCTCACAAGCTATCACCTTTGGCATTTGATCCGGAAATGAGTTACCAAGAGGAGTACGATTACGGTGATTATTATGATGAATATTCCCAACTTTCATATGAAGGCCCTCAGATGTACGATCAAGACTATTATCATGCTCAGTATACATTTGATCAGTATGGTTATGAATGTGTAACTCAACAACCTACTTTGCACTATCAGTCACATAAATCTGAAAGTCTTGACGAGATGATGAGAAAGAGACACATGGTTCATGTTGAAAAAGAATTAACAAAACCTCATTTGTCAATGGAAGAACGAGTAGAACTTTTGGAATGGAAATATGATTTGTTACCAAAAGAGGTGAAAGCGATGAGGCCAGGGACGTCGATAGTGGAAAAACGTCAAGCAAAACAACACGGGATATATGTGCAGATTGAACAAATGACACCTATGGGTGATGTAGAAGAAAAGGTTGTGAGTCCTCCCGAACTTGAAACTGAATTATTAGGGCCAAATGAGGAATATACAATTGAAATTATTGTGGAGGAACCACCTATGGAGAGCAAAGTTGAGGGCCTTTTACTTGATGAACCAATCAAAGTTGATTACAACTCTCCGGCTGTGGTGGTTATGGAAACCAAGAGTGTTAAGGATGCATGTTTAGAAACTAGGAAGGTGGCACTTCATGATGTGGGAGATTTCATTCATAAGTTATGTTTATGGGAGAGTTTGGATTTGTTGGGCACAGAAAACGAAGTAGTGAAGTGGAGAGTAAACTACCGAGCATTTGTTGGAAATTCGGTAGGAAAATGTGGATTTAAAGAATTTTGCAAAGAAAGATGGGACGTGACAAAGCATACACACAATAGAAGAATCAAACACCGTGCTTACATTAGCAACGAAAAAGGTAAATGTGCATTGAGACCACCTTGAGACATATCAGGTACGGTCGGGCTGAAGACCTAAACTTTAGCGCTGCTTGGGAGGCAACCCAAGGTGTTTTTAGATAAGTGTGGGGAAGATGTGCGGAGAGTTGCGTGAAGGTGATGATAGGAAGTCGGATTATTTACAACATCTGTTGTGTCAAACTTCACCAGGTCAATGTACTCTTTCCTTAGTCTTGTTATGTTCTTTAGTATTAAAATATTGGTATTAGTTGTTAAAAAAAATAATAATAAAAAATAAAAAAAAATTTGGGATTTGAGAGTATTAGCGAAAGCTAATGTTTTTGGTTAGAAGCGATCTTTCCCTCAAAACCATACATTGGGACAATGTATCCCAAGTGTGGGGATGAGGGGAATTTTTTTGAGAATTTTAAAATTTTTTGTGAAGCCAAGCGAAAATTGTCAAAATTTGAAAACTTGATATTGTTCCACTTGACACACCGACACCCATTTCTAGTCCTTTATTGGTGAGAGTTTGAGCCACATATGATTATTATAGATATTTCTTTGTTTTGAGTGGCGGTGTGTGTATTGTGTTCATAGAACTTGTGTATGAATTCTTGTTAAATCCTAGAGTTAGCATGCTTTTGAAAATGATAGGGGATTTTTAGGTAGCCTCGTCTAGATGTGTGAGAGTGTGGGAATTAGGGGTTGGACCTCATACGTTACATATATGAGCTTGGTATTGTGAGGGGTGGGGGTTTGGTCTTTAGAAAGCCATGTTTGAGCCTTATACCATTCGGTTGTGACCCAAACCTACTTCCTACAAAATTTTACCTATTGAGATGACCCGGTTTAGGAGATTTAGTATGTAGTATTGATGTTCTTGTATATATTGTTGAGTTTGATGTGTTATGAAAAAAAAATGAAAAAAAATTGATGAAAAAAAAAGAGAAAAAAAAAGAGAAAGAGAAAAATATGAAAAAAAAAAAAGTATTTAGTTGCAATAGTAGTTGAGAATGTTGAAGAAGTTGTGTATATAGTTGATGTTTGCTTTGTTTAGTAGTAGAAATAAAAACCGGGTCAAATCAATTAGCTATTTGCATATATATTCCACCATGTTCCTACCTTTACACATAGCCCGTTACAACCCGAATGTCCTTTTGATTCATAAGCATGCTAGGTATTTGATAGGAGGAAACTTGATTTGTATACAAGCTTATTGTCGCACAATCACACACTTGCATTGAGCGTGTTAGCATAATGTTGCTAATATTACTTGTCACCGAGAGTTGTTGTGAGGAGTGTGTCTTGTGGTTTGATAAAAGGTTTGTAAAAGGATGGTACATTTTAGCTTGGTTTGCATGTTGATCGCTTGGGGTTTTGAAATGGTTAGTGAATGAGTTGCTTGGGACAAGCAACGGGTAAGTGTGGGGATGTGACGGGTGGTCCGTAGGACAACCCTTAAGTGCCTTAAAAAGATTAAAATCCCATGCTTTACACGTTTAATTGTTTGAACTTGGTAACTACTAGTTGTTTGGACGTGTAGGTGCAAATGGAGCTTAAAAGGGAAGTAATTTGGAGCATCAATGAAAAAATCAATTTTTGGAATTGAAGAATTAAGGGGATAGCATGATAGAGGATGAAATTACGAGAACGTAGGCGAAAACGGTGAAGAAAACGGAGTTGGAACGAAAAAGTTATGCTGAAAACAAGTTTTCATGTTGAAGCCTGCCGTGCCGTAAGCTACGGCCAGGACCGTAGCTTACGGCGCCGACTGTTCTAAAATTGTAACTCATGCATTAATGGGCCACTTGTGGATGTTTTATGCTCTCCTATCATGGGTTTTCGGTTACATAACATTGGTGGACGAATTTTGGCTAATCTTGGAGACTTTGGGAAGAAAAAACACAATCTTATCATTTACTATCCATCTAGTATTGTTGCTTTGGATTGTATTAAACAATTTCATCTTATTTTGCTACAATGTTTGTCCAAGCCATGTGTGGCTAAACACTTTATGATCGTCCTATATTGAAGGTTTGTTTGAGACATTTTGTATTTGATTTCCTAATTTCTAGAATAGCAATCCTTATCTTTATGGTTGGTTTGTTATGGTGTGTGATTGTTTGTTAGTAACTTGTTAATTCTTATGGTAATCTAGTTTGAAACCATACGTTCTTGGTGCCGTTGGCAATCGAGATATCATGGGTAGAATTAGGATTGGGTAAGGGTTGATTGATCATCGGGTAACAACCTCACGTTCTAGGAATCTGAGTACTTAGTTCCCTTTCATCACTGCAAGTAATCACGCATGAGCTATGTCTATGTAGTTCTTTCTAGTGGAATGATAATATGAATGTCGAAACAAACCGGAAATCTAGGATGGTCATTTGTCTCTAATTTGCTTACAACCAAATGGTTTAAGGAGTTGCTTAGGAAATGCCCACATCATGAAATTCAGACATGGGAGTTGATCAAGGCATTTTATGATGGGCTACTTCCTGATGATGTAAGAGATCTTATAGCCATCAGCAATGGTACGTTTCTCACAAATACAGAAGCTGCGGATTGGGTATATTTGGAGAGACAAAGTGCCACTTCGAAGAGACCGGCACAATCTAGCAGGAGGGCAAGATCGAGTTCAGCAAAGTCGGTTGATTATGAAGCTGAGGAGCGGGTCGAGAAGTTGAGGCACCAAAACTTATTGCTTGAACGACAAGTGGCTCAGATGAAGTTAGGAAAGGCAGCCGAAGTTAAAACCGCCAATACGTTTTCGGTGTGTACTGAGTGTGGAGAGTTCGGGCATCAAGTTGGAGAATGTGCTGTACTGGGCGGTCAGACTGATGAAGTGAATCAAATCTATGGTGAACGAAAGCAATATGATATGAAATCGAATACATATCATCCAGGTTTGCGAAACCACCCCAATTTTAGTTACGGTAATTTTGCTAATCAAATGAACCCTAATTTTCAGGTACCCATGCAAGGAGGCCAGCAGTATCAGAGTCGTCAAGGTAATTACTCGCAAGGTAATTACCAAAATCAGGGTACTCAGCAAGGGAACTCCTCAAGTGCTAGTGGTGGAACGAGTGATGACAAATTGGATGCTATTATGAAGTTCATGAAGGACGTCCAGAAAGATAATGAAGTTCGGGACAAAACGTCTGAAGCAATGCAGAAGCAGCTGGGGCAGCTAGCAGAAGATCTAGCTCAGTTGAGAAGAGATCCAGGTAAGTTGCCAAGCACTACCACAGTTAACCCAGCACATCAGTCATCTAGCTCGAAAAATGGAAGAAATGTGCACATCAACGCGGTAAGTATTCTTCCAACTTTTGAAATTGGCAGTGTCACAATTACTCCACCATCACAATTAGTTGAGGAGGTGGTGGAGGATGTTGGTAATGGATCGGACTCTCAGCATGATCGGGACCCACCAAGGGATGAAAGGGGGGAAAGTTTTAAACAAGCTAAAATTAATCTACCCTTACTTGATGCGATTAAAGAGAGTCCTGATCAGGTTGAATGTCTGAAAGAGTTAAGTACCCAAAAACGACTTCACAAGTTTCCTAAAAAACTTGATTTAACTGCAAATGTGAATGTCGTTTTGTTGGGTACCCTTCCCCCGAAACTCCAAGATCCAGGAGCACCCATTATTTCCATACAAGTGGGTGAATTTAAAATAGAAAGGGCACTTTTGGATCTTGGAGCGTGTGTTAGTATTCTACCAAGGAGTCTATATGACCAATATGATTTTGGTCTGCTACAAAAGGTTAACACTACCGTGGTGTTAGTTGATCAGACTCCCATGTGTCCGAGGGGGATTGTGAGGGATGTAATTGTGAAGGTAGAAGAGTGTTACTACCCAGTTGACTTCTTAGTGCTTGATTGTGCCACAAGTTCAAAGAACACGCACCCTCCAGTCATTTTGGGTAGACCGTTCTTAGCGACTGCTCATGCAATTATCAACTGTGTTGATGGAACGGTAAGTATGAAGTTTGGTGACCGTGAATTATGGTTAAACGTATTTTCGTATGCAACTAATCCTTCCATTTCAGGTGAACGCTCAAAAGCTAAAAATGGTGATGAAAATGTCTCTCCAACAAAAGAGATTCAAACCAAACACGAGTGTTTGTTGGTTGACAGGTTTGAAGTGGCAGGAAGCGAAGCAGTGAGGAAAAAGGAAAGTGTGGCGCATGAGGAGTTCAAGAGAGACAAAGGGAAGCGACGAGGGAAGAAGAAGAAAAAGAAACCGCCTGAATGTGATAATGCAAAACGGAGGTTAAAGTTATTCGGTCCAATGTGGAAGACAATGGACGACTTACCAGAGCAGTGGCGGAGTACGTACTTAGAGGCCATGGAACGCAAACATCAAACTCGACCACCATGAGAGTATATCAGGTATGGTCTGGCTGAAGACCTATAAACTTAGCGCTCTCGGGAGGCAGCCCGAGGATGTAGAGTAGTGTATATTTGTTTTGTTTTGTTTTGCGTGAGTATTGTTGCAGGTTATTAATCTCTACGAATGCAATGGTCCAAGTGTGGGGATGTTTGGGAAGTCCCGATACGTTCTAGATGCAGTTGCGGACAATGCATGGATCAGAGTTCAGTCAGAACTGTCCATACTCAATCTCCATTTGGACGGGGATGATCTGAACATTAAAGGTAGAGATCGACCGAGTACTTGTTGGACACGACCGCGAATGGAATGCTATACGGTCGTGGTGGAACATGACGTATGAGGATTCTACACATTAAACCAGGTGAGTCTGTTCCACTCTTATTATTGTTTTTTTTTCTTCGTGTTCTTGGCGGTGTTAAATTATTTTATGTGTTAGAGAAGGTGTTATGTTCTTTGTGTTAGGAATGGTCGCTCATGAGGTTTGTTAGTTGGTATTCCCGGGTTTGTTTTAAAAGCACGATACATTGGGGACAATGTCGCCCAAGTGTGGGGATATGGAAACCTAGGAAGGGAAAAGTTTGGGACAAGAGTTTGAAAGAGTTGAAAGTGATTGAAAACGATGAAAAGCGAAAAAATTGAAAATTTTAAATTTTTTTAAGAATTTCATCGCCTTAAGTGAACTAAATGGATATGAAAACCGAACGTTTCAATCACTAATGGGTCCCTTGCCGGTAGTAAACTAACATAGTCCCTTGTCATGGTTGTTCCTTTAAGTTTCATGAGAGTAGGTCCGACGAGTGTTTTTTTTAGGGAAAAAATTGAAAAGAGATGTCTATTTAGGGGTAACATGCTTTAGATTGCATATGCTACATGTCGGCAGCCTTTTACCCTTTCTTGGTGAGAATTTTTAGCCTGTAGAATGATAGAATGATTTACATTATGATTTCATTTGATGAGAGCAGGCAGCGTGTTATTCTGTGTTAGAACTTGTACGATTTGATACATGCTGAGACTGTGGTTTGATATGTGCACGTAAATGATAAAGGCATTAGGATATCCCGTACACCAGTGTGTTTGTTTTATGTTTACCTAGTTATTACCCTTAGTAGCCCTGTTGAGCCTATTTACCTTTCGCTTGTCCACCCAATGTGAATTGTTTGATACCGACCGTGAATGACAAGTTATGAAAAGAAAAAAAAAGGGGAACAAAGAAAAAGAAAAAAAATCAAAAAAAAAAAAAAGAAAAAGAACAAAAATAGAGTTTTTGTGAATATTGTTTATGTTCTTGGGTAGAAACCAACCCAAAGTGTGAGTTGTTATGTGTTTTGCAAATAAAGTTGTCACGGTTTGGCCGTTTGTTTGTTCGCCACATAAAAAATATAAAGATAAGCCAAAATCTCCTACCCTTAGCCTAAGCCCAAAACCGAAAGTCCTTTTGATGCGTTCCGTGTTATAAGATACAGTGGTGGTATGATTGTCATACAAGCTTATGATTTACAGAATTTCATGTTTGGTTTTGAGTGTTATATATACTAGCACATTACACACTAGTTTAGTTTGTAAACCGAGAGGAGAGTTGATTGTGAGGGGCGTGTAGCATGTGTATAATCCTAAGCATGTTAGTTCTAAATAAACAAGTCTTAAGTTTTATAAATTGCATTAATTGCTTGTCGGACTGTCAATCTTGATTGTGTCAGTCTATGGAACGGGTATGACTTGGGACTTAAACGGTTGCATTGGTTTAGGGGTTTAGAGGTGTTGTTACTATGGTGAGTAATTCCGTATCGGTTTGCTTGAGGACAATCAAAGGTAAGTGTGGAGATGTGATGTGAGGGTGTTTAATTGTGTTTTAAAGTGTTTAATTAGAGGTTTTACATGATTATGTGTATGGAAACGGTTTACTTTGTGTTGATTTTGATTTACAGGTACTCGGAGCATAACAGATGGCTTTTGGAGCTTGACGGAAGGTTTTCGGGAAGAATTACGAAGTATTGAAAGCATACACACAAGTTGGAAGGCCAAAATATGAAAAACGAGAAGTTCGGTAGCAATCAGCGCCACTAGGTGCTGATTTCAGCGCACCACAGAAGCAAAGTACCATTTGGCGCACTGGGTGTTGTTTTTGGCACACTGGGCGCTGAACCCATATCTGACTTGCGAATTTCTTGTTTTCCACCATATTTAAGCACAAACATTCCCCAAACGAAATGATCACTAACCCTAGCCGTTTTCCACTTCCCAATGACGAATTTTGGAGTTCCCAACCTCAATCAAATCATCAATCATGCAATTCCTCATCAAGATTGAAGATCAAATCAAGAACATGAGCGGCTAAACCACCCGTGATCATCTCTGGGACTAGGGTTTGTGTTAGGAACCGGGTTGACTTAGTTTTACAAACTTTTGGATTGAGATTTGACTAATCATTCGGTTAGTTTATCTTTATTGTTTATTTGTTTTTTATTAAACATTGTTGGATTATCATTTGCATACTTGTTCATCAGTTATTTGGTTTTGTCATCAACAATTGGGATTAAATTCTAAGTTGTCATTGTCTTCAACCTTTAACCATTGAACTCGTTTATGTTTATGAAATCTAGGACTGGTAATTAATTAGGTTACTATTCAGTTGCATCAATCTTTCGGTTTCGATCGTGGATCATTGCAATCAAATATATTATCTATTAATTATTTATCAAAACAAGTAGTTAGCAAATCATGTCTATGTGATTTCCAATTGGTAGTAATTAGGTTACCCGTGTTTCTACACAACCTGAAAACCCGGAGATTGGTCTCTCTTCTCACAATTGTTTACAATTACAATTTAATTTCGTTTTCATAATTCGTCTCACCTTTTGCAAAAAGCAATTAGTTTAGAATTAGATAATCATTAAAAAACAACGAGCTTTCATACTTTCCACTGATTCCCCGTGGATTCGACACCCTACTTGCCCTTACTAGTAAAGGTGATTAGGACACTTTTTAATTATATTTTTGACCGACCTTACGACATCGATCAAATACCTGATAGACCAAATCCCGATGTCAATGGGGGAATTTCAAGTAGTCGTTGGGATGGATTGGCTATCTCAGCACCACGTGAAGGTCGTGTGTTTTCGTAAGGAGATAAAGCTAATATCTCCGAGCGGGAAACACGTCACTATCTATGGAGAAAAAGGAGGCAACCCCATAATATGCTCAATGTTGAAAGCTCACAAGCTTATGAAGCAAGGATGCAAGGCATTCATGATATAAGCAAATGAGCCCGAGAAAGAATCACTGAAGATTGAAGATGTACCGGTAGTACGAGACTATGAAGATGTGTTTCCGGAGGATTTATCGGGGATACCGCCTGAACGGGAAGTAGAGTTCGGGATCGAATTGATTCCGGGCGCAAAACCCGTAGCAAAAGCACCATACCGACTCGCACCATCGGAACTACAAGAGTTGATGTCCCAAATTCAAGACCTGCTTGACAAGGGATTCATAAGGCCGAGTGTGTCTCCTTGGGGCGCACCGGTACTGTTCGTGAAAAAGAAAGACGGAAGCATGCGCATGTGTATCGATTACCGGGAGTTAAACAAACTCACGGTAAAGAATCGATACCCGCTTCCGAGGATAGATGATTTATTCAACCAACTACAAGGTGCGAACTGGTTTTCAAAAATTGACCATAGATCGGGGTATCACCAACTAAAGGTCAAGGAGGAAGATGTGTCGAAGACGGCTTTCCGCACGCGATACGGACGTTACGAATTCCTCGTGATGTCATTTGGGCTAACAAATGCACCCGCGGCTTTCATGGACCTCATGAACCGGGTTTGCAAGCCAATGTTGGATAAGTCGGTCATCGTGTTTATCGATGATATTTTGGTGTACTCAAAAAGTGAAGCTGAACATGCACACCACTTACAAGAGGTGTTAGAGACACTTAGACGAGAGAGGTTGTATGCGAAATTCTCTAAGTGTGGCTTTTGGTTACGAGAGGTGCAATTTCTTGGCCACATCATAAGTGCCGATGGAGTATTAGTAGACCCGTCAAAGATCGAGGCCGTGTCAAAATGGAATCCCCCGAAGAACCCTTCGGAAATTAGAAGCTTTTTGGGGCTTTCGGGATACTATAGGACATTCATTCAAGATTTCTCCAAGATTGCGTCACCGCTAACAAAACTAACCCGGAAGGAAAAAAAGTTCATTTGGGGTGTCGATCAAGAAAGAGCATTTCAAACGCTAAAGGAGAAGTTAATTCAAGCTCTGGTACTAACATTGCCGGACGGGGTTGAAGACTTGGTGGTTTATTCGGATGCTTCACTATCGGGGCTCGGATGCATTTTGATGCAATGGGGCAAAGTTATAGCTTATGCCTCGAGGCAATTGAAGATACACGAGAAGAAATATCTCACGCACGATCTCGAGTTGGCTGCGGTGGTATTTGCATTAAAAATATGGAGGCACTATTTATATGGGGTAAAGTGCACCATATTCACTGATCACAAGAGCTTAAAATACTTCTTCGATCAGAAGGAGTTAAATATGCGACAAAGGCGATGGTTAGAAACGATGAAAGATTTCGACTGTGAAATACACTATCACCCCGGAAAGGAAAATGTGGTGGCGGATGCTCTGAGCAGAAAAGCGAACTATGTCCCAATATGAGTAAGATCGATGCAGCTTGTGGTGACCTCGGGTATACTTGAACGTATCCGAGAGGCGCAATTAGAAGCAGTGAAAGAGGAGAATTGGAAGAAAGAAAGAATAATCGGCCAGTTGAAAGATTTTTTGGATGGAAATAACGGGTTGAAGACTCGATCCGGAAGGATATGGGTTCCAAATACTTGTGGGGTGAAGACGCTTCTACTTGATGAAGCTCATAAATCCCGATATTCAATTCATCTGGGTGCGACCAAGATGTACAATGATCTGAAACAAAACTATTGGTGGCCTGGGATGAAAAGAGATATTGTGAAATATGTGGAGAAGTGTTTGACCTGCTTGCAAGTCAAAGCGGAGCACCAGAAGCCATATGGTAAATTGCAACCATTGGACATCCCAGTTTGGAAATGGGAACAAATCACCATGGATTTGCTGACCAATTTGCCCAAAACTAACCGCGGGTTTGATGCTATATGGGTAGTCGTGGATAGATTGACGAAAAATGCTCACTTCATTCCGATTCGTGAGACTTATACATCCGAGAAGATGTCGGAGGTGTACACCAATGAAATCATAGCACGTCATGGGGTACCGATATCCATTGTGTCAGACAGAGATACTCGGTTTACTTCGAATTTTTTGCGTGAATTCCAAGAGCAAATGGGAACTAAACTGTTCATTAGCACCGTTTACCATCCAAAAACGGATGGGCAGAATGAAAGAACAATACAAACGTTGGAGGATATGCTGAGGGCTTGCATTATTGACTTCGGGGGTAGTTGGAATGTCTATCTACCCTTGGTCGAATTTTATATAACAATAGCTATCACGCGAGCATTAAGATGGCCCCGTATAAAATGTTATATGGTAGAAAGTGTCGAACCCCGGTATGTTGGGGATAAGTGGGTCCACGAGGACTAGCACCTACTGATATAATCCAAACTATGAATGAGAAGATCGACATGGTCCGAACTCACCTAAAAGCGGCTCAAGATCGACAAAAGTCTTATGCGGATAAACGAAAGAGGCCGATTGAATTTCAAGTGGGCGATAAATTAATGCTGAAAGTATCGCCGTGGAAAGGAATAATACGGTTCAGAAAAAGAGGAAAGTTGAGCCCAAGATTTATTGGGCCATTCAGAATCACCGAACAGGTTGGTAAGGTAGAATACCGTCTCGAACTACCCGAGGAGTTGAGTGGGATTCGTAGCACATTCCACGTGTCACATCTCCGAAAATGTTTAGCAGACGAAACTGCTCGTATCCACTATGATGATATCGAAGTGGATAATAGCCTGAATTATGCGGTGAGACCGGTGGAGATTTTAGATCGAAAGGTCAAGCACTTACGAAATAAACAAATCGATCAAGTAAAGATCAAGTGGGAGCATAGAAAAGGCTCGGACACTACGTGGGAGTCCGAGGAGGAGATGCGACGTCTCTACCCTACTTTATTTGGTACGTAATTCGGTTTCGGGGACGAAACCCTTTTAAGGGGGGTGGACTTGTAACACCCCGAAAATATAAAACTTTATATTAGAATTATAAAGTATAAATAAACAAGAATTTACTAACTAGGAATTTTAACCTAGTTAGCTACAAGTCTAGAAATAACTTATAATAGGGTTAAAAACAACCAAACTTTAAGTTAAACAAAAGTGGAGGGGCTTATCTTGTAAAATCTGAAACTTAATTTGATAAAAAAAAAATAAGGACCACACACACAAAAGTGTGTCTGGTCGTACATGGGACGCAGGGGGCGACCAGGATTTCCATACCAAGCCCTAGTTCATTTCATAATTCACAAAATTGAGGGCTCAAATCAAGTTGGAATCGAAAATAAAGCATAGATTACTGATCCTCATCACAAGAGGATTACAAGGTATGTAAAATTTGATGAAAACTCTCAACTTGAAATTCTCATGAAATTGGGAAAATCTAAAATTCATGGTTGCATGTTTGTTTTATGATGAACTAGGAACAATATAGTGTCTAGGGACAAACCCTAGACAAATACAAGTTGAAATCATGTGAAATTTTAGTGAAATCTATGAACACCATTGTAGGTGATTAGTGGGTTATGTATAATTTGATAAACACTAGGAAAATGGGTGTTGTTCTAGTGTAATTTGACGATTGTGAAGTGACTTCAGAATTTTAGAAGCTAACAATTGTGTAAAATGGGTTGATTGATGTGAAATTCGGGCTAGATGATAAGCTAGGGATTTGCTATATAATCATGTAAAATTATGCCCTTAAAGTGTTTGTTAAAATGCCTCAAAGAAGGCTTAAAACTGAAATTCAAAGTTGAAACGCATAATTATGATGTTTCGGTGTAATACGCAATATGTGGTTTAAAAAGGAGTTCTAAATATGTTATAAATGAACTCTACAGGAAAGGGCGCAGGAGCGTCAAGCGGACAAGCAGGTGGCGAACCGCGTTTAAAAGGCTTACTTTGAAGGTATGTAACTTGACTCGTTACATTCAACGAATTGTTGTTAAATTATGCGTAGTTGTGTTGTTGATTAAAATTTGTGTTGATTTTAGTAATCATGATCGTTATCGGAATTAATAGAGTTAGCTTTAATAAGGAACCATTTGGTAGTCATCATATTGGAGGATTTTCCACAAGATGAGCCAACGGGTCGAATAATAGTGTAAATTGTAGTGATAGTGTCTTAGCTAGTAGTAATGGCAATGTGAATCACAAAGGCATTAAACCATGGAATTTGGTAAGCTAATGCAAGTGATGTTAAGCCCCGGTTGATGGGCATAAGACGCCATAGGCTTGATAGTTAAATGGTGGCTAAGTGAGTAAAGTTAGAAAGGGTCGATTAACACATAAATGACTTTTATTCATTCGGCCCGAAAATCAAACTTTTGGTATCGAAATTATTGTAGTTACGTTGGTATTGAATTTACAGACGCATAGGAAAAGAATCACCTAAAACGGACTCACGAGTCAAAAGTTATGCTAATTTGTAGTTAAAATATGAGTTTTTCGGAGCTGGCAGGAAATGCAGCTCAAAGGAAACAACCTGCTGGAAAACATGTTCCTTCGCGCCACGCGAAGGATAACCTGAATTCGGTCACGCCACGCGAGGGCCCCTCGCGGCCCGCGTAAACTATCGAGGAGTCTCTCGCGGGGCGCGAGAGACCCTGATCCGGAAAATTTATTTGTTTTCCTTGTTTTGATACCAGATTTCGTTTATACGTGTTTTATTATTGTCAAAATTAACCTTTGACGTGGTTTTGACATTAGGTGAAGCTGATGAACTTACGGATGGCGATTCAAGAAAATGTCGAAGAACCGAACACTATTTTTGAAGCTTCCGCAATATCTTAACCTTTAATAGACTATGTTTAAGGGATGTAAACAAATTGTTAAACAACTTTTGAATGTTTTAACTTAGTCGTTAGTTGACTAAGGTTTTGCTACTTTTAAAACTTTACTTATGGAATCTATGTCATAACTAGACATCTTTTATCTAAAATGGTATGAATTACTATTAAATTCAAGTAAAATTTTAAGGGTGTTACAACTGACTCTTTTGAAAACATTTAAGAAAATTGATTTAAGTGCACATGGCACAAATCTTTTATAACTTGGGACAATTCTTTAAATATAATCTTGTATACAGATTTACATGTTTGTCTTACAATTGGGTCCGGTTGGAAGCCGGTCTTGATTAACCGACTCACCACTTATAGAACCCACAAAGGAGTTATCCCCAACATGTGGGTTTATATTTTAGCATTTGCATCTGTCAGGTGTATGCCTACACCCCGTGCATAGGTCGTGGCCACTTTCAAACGAAATTAGCTGAGGATATACAGGACACGGTCATATTAACCCCCAATGTTTATGTTATCAAACAAGACAGATTAAAACGGGGTATGTAAATTTATTAATCACAATCCGATTAAATGATTTCATACCCGACCAAGTGGTATTATTATAATACCATATCCCAAGCCCGTATAAGGAAAATAAGTTAAAAGTATTTACCTGATGCTAGTAGTATAATCTTAAAGCTCTTGATGGCACCTTCTACCGGAAGCTATTTAATATGTATAGAAGGTTTATTACCTATTAGGATGCTAACGGGTCTTTAATTTAGTCAAGGACTTAGACCGGCTAGCTAGAAGGAAACCTTATGGTTCTAAACGCTAGATTAAGCGGAGACCGGAATAGAATGTGGTTTAGACCCGACAAGCTTGGATACTTGTATAATATGGGTAAACTAAACACATTCTGGAAATCTAGAATTTATTGATAAGGTTAAGACCATTTCGACTATTTTATGTAAACTAGTCACATAAGCCGATCCGAACGCGTAAACGCGTAACGGTTAACCAAATAAATTATATACAGGCCTTAATCATTATTATGCTCAAAATATGTTAATACATCAGTAAGTTGTTAACATATATGCCCAAAAAGTAATTTAAACCAAAATAAGTCCCATGAGGGCATTTTGGTAATTTTATTGTCCATAAAAGAGTCTAAATGTGAAACTGAGTTTCAGGTCTGATTTAATTAATAAAAATATGCATTTTTATAAGTTATATCAGTAGGATATTTTATATGTGTGAAATTTATCTTATATAATCCAACTATGCACCGTATGGGCATTTTGGTAATTTCACATAGGCTTTAAAGGTCAAAATAGACTTCTGAGTTTAAAAACTTTGACTTACTGTTTAATTGTATAAATTAACTTAAAACATCAGTAGGTAATAAGTTTTATATGCCAAAAATAGTTTTAACTCATACTATGTACTAAAAACGCTTAAAAATCGGTTTTAAGGGATATTTGGGTTAAAACAGGAAATCTGAGTTTTTGATCAGTTTATAAAGTTCAAAATATTTTATTTATCATGTAGAATCAGTAGCAAAAGGTTTGGCATCAAAAAGTTATGTAAAACTCATTTTATGCATGAAAGGGTAAAACCGACAATTACCTAAATCAAGTTATAATCCTATGTTATGCTCAGCCTAAAAATAATTAAAAATCTTCAAAAATCCCAAAATATTATTTTACATCAGTAGGTAAAAAGTTTGATGTCAAAAATTGGGTTTAGATAGGCTTTATGCTAATTACGCCATTTAAATAATAAAAAGCTCCTTAATTACGCTATTGAGCATAACTCCTATTCTAGACTTCAAATTGATGTCAAATTTTCAGGACACGTCTAAATATCAGTAGCAAAGGTGTTAGTCCAATCACATTGTTAAAAATCTTAGTTGTCTGTAAAAAGGGCGTTTATGGCATTATTAGTGTTTGGTTCTTCCAAGTAACTGCCATGAATCCATCAAATTTTGAGGTTAATCCTCACAATCCCTGCTCCAATCGCCCACCTGATCCACCTAATCCCATTAATTCTTCTGATTTCCCACCTCTTGGTCCGCATATTCGTGAACAAGTTTCTTCCTCCCTTCATCAAAATGCGGCTACTGGTTGTTTGTATGGATCTGGTCCTCAATCGCACACTACCTTGCCCTCAGAAGGTAATAGAGGTGTGGGTGTCCCTCAAAACGCCTCTGAATCAGACAATAGGGTGGTGGTCAACCTTAATCTTACTGATTTTGCTCATGTTTCGGGTGCCCTAGATACGAACAAGGTATCCCCTGTTTCGTCTCAAGGTGCAGAGGCTCCTCAAGCTGATGCCTCTTCTCCAGAGCATCTTAATGAGGTTCGTAACTCCTTTGTCTCGTCCTTAGGAAGCTGGGCTCAGCGGATGGCAGGTTCCAATCAATCAGCAGAGGAGCTTTTTGTCGCCACAGCAGGTAATGGGGTCTCCTTTGTCACTAAATCAGGCCTGTGTCATGATAATCTTAGCCCTGTTGGAGGGGATTCTTTGATGTTTAACACCCCCATGTCTAATTCGCTGGTAAATGGGGATGGAGATGTTACCCCTGATACTCGTGACCTGGATGTTAACATGTGTGCGGGTGAGACTATCAACTCACCAACCCATGTTCCTGCCCAACTCAACAACTCTAATGAGGAGCCTGATGTTGCAAAATCAGTGTGGGATAAGCATGTTTCAGGAAGGAGAACATTTGCAGATCAAATAAGGAGGAATAATGAGCTAGAAGACACGAGGCTCGAATACATTCCCCCTGTGATATCCCCGGAGGGTAAGAAACAGGTGCTGATTACACAGGAGGATCTCAGGTATTCGGCTAAGTCCTTTGCTTTACACCTCTATGGTTATTTCCTAGGCACGTCCATGGACTATAAGGTAGTGAATGCCTGTTTTAGGCGGCTTTGGAAGTCGTTTGAGCTAGACACTATCTCGAAAAGCTCTGCAGGTTTTTTCTTCTTTAAATTTAAAAGTGAAAATGGTATGAACCAAGCCCTTGAAAATGGTCCTTGGCTGGTAAACAACGTCCCGATATTTCTGAATAGATGGGAACCCGGGGTGTGCCTAGAAAAAATAGAGCCATCGATGATTCCCTTATGGGTTACGGTTCAACAAGTCCCATTGGAATTATGGACGGGCAAAGGGCTTAGTAAAATTCTAAGTGGGGTTGGGTACCCTCTCCTTATGGACCGGGTCACTAAGGATCGGTGTGAAAATAAAACGGGAAAAATAGGGTATGCTCGGGTGTTGGTTGATGTTCCTGCCTCTAATGCTCTGCCTGATGAGGTTGATCTCGTGTACCCTCAAGTTAACCAACGTCCCCCGCGCACTGCTAAACTGCACATTGTGTACCAATGGAAACCGCCCATTTGCAGCCATTGTATCGTGTATGGGCATACTATAAAACAGTGTGGTCACTTTAAAAAACAGTCTACGGAGTCCAGCACATTGGAAAATAAAGGCCAATCGGATCATTGCAATGAGACTTGTGCTGATGTTCCAGTGGTTCAGCAGGTTGTAGACCAAGTTATGGCAGACTCAGGTGATGGTTTCGAAACGGTTACAAAAAAAACTCATAACCCCGGGCACACAAAAAATGGTAACCTGAAATCCCAGGTTCCTACTAAAAATATGAAGGCCGGAGGTGTGGGTGGGAAAAAGATGAAGCAGAATAATGGTCAGAAGAAAGATACTAGTTCAAAAACTGATGCCCAGGCTAAGAACTCTGCTGCCCAGGTCAATAAACCAGTGAATGAGGCTGTGAAAAAAGGTCCAGTTACTAGATCAGTGGCTAAAAGTCAAAAGAATTCAAGTGGGTTTAATTTCAGCAAAGCTGTTAATGGTTTGACTCATAAGCAGAAGAGTGATTCGGCTATTCTGCAGAAAAATAAAAGTGTGATGGATACGGATACCCCACCGGTATGTACTGATAATCGGTTTTCGGTTCTTGACATGGATGCTAGCTTTAGATGCTCTAATCTTGTTGAAGAAGCTGATGATGTATACCCTCCTGACCCGTTTAACCAAGTAACCATGGGTCGCGGGGTTGGTCCGTCAACTTCCACTTGCACTCCCAGTTCCACTAATCGGATTCTTCCTACATGGAACGCTCCTATTTCTAATGGCGCTGCGGGTAGAGGGAGTGTGGACATGGACATGGAGGAGTTTGATGACGATGATGATGGTAACGGGTATGATTATGGTATCACCCAAGCCCAAAAGGATGCTATTTCTAAGCGGCTCAAATCCAAGTCCCAAACGGTGTTGGCCGTAGATACGCAGAATTGGGAACCTGGGGAATGGGATTTTTTCTATGATCAATGCTTGGAACTTGGTTTAAACTCAGATTTCTGTATCGAAGATGTTGGTGAAGACACTTGCGGATCCGCTCAATTTTTTAAGGGTCTTATGAGGGACCCGGTTGTGGCCAAACCCACCCTCCGTAAGTAATCATGTTGTTCGTTTTCTTGTTAAAACGGGGTAGCAGTTTTCGTTTTCAATTGCATTTTGCTGTTTTTGGTTGGTGGTGGCTTGTCTATATGGCTTCTGTTAGTGTTCTCTGGGTTAGTGTATATTTTGGTCTCCAGTTAATGGCTCCTTGTGTTTCTTTGTTTGGAGCTTTTGGTGGGATTGGGCCTTATTTTTGTCATCCGATCTGGTACTCGGCTTATGCTTATGAGATGGGATTCACAATTAAAGGCTGGCATCTTATTCAGTGGGGTTTTATTTATGGTGGACGGTATTTATGGGATTCACAGTTTTTAATTTGCATGGAGGCCCACCATTATTGCTGGACGGCATTTTGTATGCCCATTGCAGGCCCAATCGGAATTTTCATGGAGCTGGGGTTCTTTTAAGAGTTTTTTGGGGCTTTGGGGAGTGTTGTTGGGCCTGATCTTAGGTTGGCCCATTTGCAGTTTCCTTAGCTTGCTTGTTTCTTGGCTGCTGTTGTTTCGTGTCTCCTTGTAGTGTTTTTTTCTTGTGTTCTTTGTATTTTTTACATAGTGGTGCCCGTTTTTGTTTACTTTAGGTAGACTTAGATATGGTCCCTACTAATCGCTTGTTCGGTCTAGTAGGCTCTATATTTTTCTCTCGGTTGAGGTTCCCAAAGCCTGTTTTGGGGTGTCCTCGTTTAGGAGTCTCGGGGGGTATGCCCCCTTGAAACCTGTAACACGTCCTTTTTGGAATATATTTGCCGGGCTAATGCTCACTTATCCAAAAAAAGCATAATTACGATCAAGTGCATATAATTCAAACCACTAGGCACCATGCAATATAACTCCAGAGGGTTATACTACTAAGTAATGTGGTCCTAATGGAAGCTTAAAACATGGGAGAATTAAGCTTGAACGGGTCAGAACTGAAAGTCAAAGCAAAAGTCAAGCTTTTGCGACTTTCGGTTATAAACTGACCTTAGACTATTAATTGTCGGGTTAGGACTGATAAAACATGTTTTAATATTAATTACTAAGTCATTAGAATGTTAAAATATAATTTAGAACCTCTGGTTTATTAATTTTAATCATTTTCAAACATTCTGTCCAGTTTGACTTTTTGTCAAACTACTTTGACCAGTCAAACGAGATAATTAGGAGGTGCCCTTTTAGAGTTTAGTCACCTACCTTAATATGGTCCCATAACCACTTTCAATTTGATCAGTGGCTGGTCCATACGTAATTAAAACGAAAGTCAAACTTAATTTACGATAAGTTTGACTTTAGAGTAATTAAGCTAATTAAAACGACTAAACAAGAAATTAGAGGCTTACTAAAGGTCCTAGCAGTCTTTTCTACACTTGGTAATCTTCTCCTAATGATGCAAGCTCCAGAGACAAGTCCTTAGTGAAGTTGTTTGCAAATGTGCTTATGAACACAAGAACAAGTCCCTTTATATAGTGAAACCCATGAACTTAGATCATCCACACCTGTTATGGGGGCATCCTAGGATCACCCCAGGTGTCCTAGTTGAAGAATTAACCGACATATAGCTCCTTAGGTCATTACAAACTAGGCTAAGGCGGTGGAACAGCCAAAACCCGCACCTGGCATGATTTTTCTGTTACTGGCATGCTGAGGCGGGCCGCGTAAGACTTAAGGGGGGTCTTATGCGGGCCGCTTGGACCGACTGATCTGGTAAAACAAGTTTTAAAGCTGGCAGTTTTAGTCCCTGATCGTTTTTAACCCTTTTTAACCTCTTTGTTGACATGTAGGGCCCTTGTAGTCAGTATGTTGAGGCTCTAGGATGAATAAACTAACTTCTTTAGGCTCCGGTTCGTTAAATACCTCTATGAAAGCAAGTTTCATCAAGTTTACACTTTTGGCCCAAAGTCTTGAAAACATGCGTAGCGATCTCGAAACCACGTGAAATTTATACCACTTATTCTTGAGAATATATTTGAATATTTTGAAGCCTCGGTTTCGTTTAAAAGGTCACTCAGAGGTCAGAATTGACATGTTGACACGTTTAACCCTTGTAATTTAATAATCTTGCGATTATTTTCATAAACAGCTTCTTATATCCAGTCAATCATTCGTTTAAGAATATATTCATCATGTATGGTCATTCAGAGGCACAAGTTTGGCATGTTGACACTTTAGTCCCTGTGGTTTCATAGATTCACTGTTTGACAACTTTGGTCCTTCAAACTCAATATTTCACACCTTTAGAGTTTAGGACACGTGTCTTTACATAATTGGACACGTTTTTACGTGGTGTTACACGGGAGTTATAACCCGTTTTATTTTAAGTCCCGTTAACTCGGGCTTCTTTTAAACTTACTTCCCTCAAATCATTTATTCTCCTTTTAATTAATATTATGATCATTCGTTTATGTCCTAATATTCACCGGGTTAATCTTACTACTAACGGTATTTTACCCGTCATTAATATTAACGTGGTTTGATTACCAAACCCGTTTTTAGGGTGTTACATTGATATAATTTTTGCAAGTGATACCACCCCAGTCCCCTTAGCATTAAGGATCTTGGTGCATTGAAATATTTTCTGGGAAATCGAAAAAGCAGTCAGTTATTTGGTTCTTTTGGGTGGTGCTTCCATATCGTGGAATTCGAAAAAGCAGTCAGTTGTCTCACGCTCTTCTGCTGAGGCCGAATATCGGGCGATGGCTTCAACCGTGAGCGAAGTTTTATGGCTTCATTGGTTATTGAAGGAGTTGGGAGTCGAACAAGAAAACCGAACTCAAATGTTTTGTGACCATCTGGCTGTAAAACACATTGCCAATAATCCGGTTTTCCATAAACATACCGAACAGGTAGAAATGGATTGTTACTGTCTGGGAATCGAGGTCACCCGGACTCATGAGTTTATAATTCATCATCTAAACATTATACAATCAGAATTAAAATAAAAATCATATTAAGGTATGGAAAATTATCATATTAAAAAACCTTTTATAGAATCAAATAAATAATACTCTAATTGCGGATACAGAGTTACTGATTTCCATCACAAAGTATTACATATATGATGATTAATTAATGATATGAAAAGAATAAATGACCATTACAATTGTATAGTTAAACGAATAACAAAGGTTCATTGTTGTTTAAGATTGGTGGGTTTGCTGACGGTTTCTTATCAGCGATCGGCCCAGGTTCCAACATCCGACACAAGAGAGGGAAACAAAGCTTCGTCGCGTTTTAGGTTCATTGTGGTTTTTGACATTCAATGTTACAAAACACATTAACATTTTGCTATGACTAAAGGTGACCAAATACGCCATAACTATTTTTACAAATCAATCACTATAGATGCAAGAACCGGTCAAGTTCACATGCTTGCCAATTTGGTTACCGTATAATGTGACTTGACACAAAACTTTTTTGTAGAACTTCGGGCTCACCAGCCTCCCCAAAATGTATGCTCTTGACCTCATCGTGAATGTCAGATTAACAGGAACTATTACATTCTCGAGGTGGCCTATGGCGGCATTGAACGGAGACACTCCACCATATAGCGGCATTTGATACCCTAAAACACTTGACACAATCACTCTTTGGCTCTTTCTTGATTGGTAAAACTTGTTCACCTGTTTCAATCAATCATCAAACAAAGAACACCTTCAAGGTCAAAGTCAAACCTTGCACATTGACTATTTTGACAAATAAAAGCATTCATTAAACTTACATGGCCAGAAGCAAACTTTAGTTGGAAATAATGGATTTCGATAGGAGTAACGGTGACATGAACACCAAAGAATGTTGCCGGATTCCGGTAAAAGATCTTGACCGTTGTATTCAAAGTTAACATATCCGTTGGTACTCCGGTTGCATCCATTCCAGATTGAACATTAAAGTTGTCAAACACCATGCTCTGCCCAAAGAAAAACCCCACATTATTTAACTCGTTTAGTTAAACAGGTCAACCCGTCAATCTATTTAACCTGTTGAGTTAAACCAATCGACCCACTAACCCGTTTAATCCTTAGTTACATTCCACCAACCCGAATCACACATTTGCAACTTGCCTATTATCCACCAAACCAGTCTGACACGTTTAGATAAATGGGATAAACGGGTCAAACGGGTCATGTTCGGGTTACGCCATTACACTGTTTTAAGTGTGCGTTGGGCTTAAAGTTTTTACAATGAATAAAAAGACGGGTCGTGTTCCGATTGAACAATTCAACCCGCCTACCGGATTGACACTAGCAATTCAACAAACCATTAAAGTAATAAACAATAAACATCGTACCTTAACTAAAACCTCGGGTTTGTACGGAACACTAGCAGCCCACAAAACCAACGAGAAAACGGTAAACAAGATAACAAACGACACAACGAACCACATAACATAAAACCTTAACGGAACCCCACCGTCACCGTCGTCGTCATCATCATCATCCTCCACTTCACCATCCTCTATCCTCTTCCACGTCGCATGACCATGATGAGCACCCGTAACGACGGCGTTTTTGACAGATGTAGTAAACGTCCGTGAAGTGGAGGACTCTCGAGAATGGTGAATAGGAGTGCAATGGTAGTGGGTCAGGTGACCCGGAGACCCGTATGGGGGTGACCCGTATGACAATTTATCGTTAGCATCATGGTTTGATGGGCTCTGGACGTAGTAGAGAGTGGTTGTATCGGAGTCAGATTTCACATGCATTGTGACACCAACGTTTGAGTTTATGAAAGAATATAATGGATTTAAAGGGGTTTTGTTTGAAAAGTATGAGACGCGTATCGAGCCAACGTTTTGAAAACAAAACGAGGTTCGTGTTTTTTTTTTTGTTTTGTTTATGAGCCATTAAGGCCCCTTGGTTCGGATTCTTGAGACAAATCCATGGGTTGTGTGTTCTAGGTTGACCGGTGTAATTACTTGTGCGTTGACCATATATCTCCTGTGTCAAAGGGAGTTAATGATTAATATTAATGCATTGTGTCTTTGTGCGTAAAATTGGTTGTTTTTAAGATATTTTGAAATGAATATTTTTTTTTTTTGAATGGTCAACTAACAATTTTATTAATTTAATGATTTAAAATAGTTTAAAAGTAAAAAAAAATTGGTTCAAACCGACAAAACATAATTAGTAAACCGTCAAATCAGTAAAAGCAACAGTTACTAACGAGTGTGAAATGGTTTAAACTGTTCAAACCGAAGTAGTTCGGTCCATGATTTGGTTGTTTAATGGTTCAATCTGGTTTGAAACTTAGAATTGAATTTGTGATTTGATCTTTATTATTTGTATATTTCTTTACATCTTCGGAATGTGTAGTTATGTGTATTTATTATTATCATTGCTTATCCTTTTAGTGATATAGATTTTAATGCAAATTAATGATTTAAAATAGTTTAAAAGTAAAAAAAAATGGTTCAAACCGACAAAACATAACTAGTAAACCGTTAAATCAGTAAAAGCTGCCGTTACAGTCGACCAAGTCAACCTGGTCGGTTTGGGTTTGTTGTTTTCCGAAACCATAATTAGTGGTTAGGTCTAGAATTTCAGACAGAAATGGTCAAAGCATACCGTGAACACCCCTAATAACATCTCACTTATTAATTATTATTAAACTTATTATTCACTTATTAATTATTATTAAACTTATTATGTTAGATTGTTAAAATAAAAATTATTATATAAATTTCATATACTCATATATTAGTTGGAATTGAAGTGTTACATATATATCATCATGACCCATGACTTAATGGTATGATATAATAATAGTGGTATAAAAATGATGTGTTTTCATGTCCTTGCAAATACAAAATTATATAGTATTTATGTGTAAAAATTATTGTTAAATAAGCACGTATGTGGTGAATTTGTAAGGCAAAAGTGCCCCCATATATGTGATATAAGTTTACCGATTGATCAACCTCTAATGATCATCAAGAACATGAGATCGCCATCTCGTAATCTAAAATATATGTTTAGAGGCAAATCTTTCTCATGAATTTTACCTTGTAAATCTAGCCAGATAAATGCTTGAATCTTCTATGAAAATCTTTGTTACTATTCATTAAAATCAAATATATTTAATTCCAATTCCAATTGATTATTGTCTGTCCTATTAAGAACCTTATGAATTTATATTTGCGTTAAAACATGATGTAAAAACGTAGGTTGCTATGGAATGAAATTAATATTCTCGTTTAAATGTTAGTTTTATTTAGTATGTTTTTTCTAGATGTCTGAGAGCTCGTATTTTCTAAAGGTTTATTGGATTTTAATAATCCTAAGTTTCACCAGTTGGC
This sequence comes from Helianthus tuberosus, assembly GCA_030545235.1. NCBI lineage: Eukaryota > Viridiplantae > Streptophyta > Magnoliopsida > Asterales > Asteraceae > Helianthus > Helianthus tuberosus. The sequence continues at coordinate 51,094,327 of CM060439.1, read as the reverse complement.
CGATAATAATCACAACTTTAAAAATTTCCTCCAATAATCTCAACTTGTAAAAGTTTGCCCACCATTGATCCTTTTCAAACATATATGAATTTGGTTTCCTCAATAGATTCAATTACACCTAGAGACTCCTTAATTGATTTAAGTGCACCTATGTTAGAAAATGATCAATAGCGGCCAAACTTTTACAAGTTGAGATTATTGGAGGGAATTTTTAAAGTTGGAATTATTATCGGCCAACAGGTGAAACTTAAGATTATTAGAAGTTTCTCGAATTCGAGTGACACAAAGCAATTATCGGCTCCAGTATCAAACAAACATGAAGCATAAATACCATTCACAAGGAACGTACCATTGACCATGTTGTTGTCGGCCTGGGCTTGACGCACATTGAGATTGAAAGTTCTGGCGCGTGTGGCATGTTGTTGCTGCTGTTGTTGTTGCTGTGGTTGCTGCTGCTGCGGTTCTTGTTTCACCACCCTGTTCGGGCACATGTTGGCGAAATGATTCGGGTCGCCACACGTGAAGCATGCTCTGGCTTTGACTGCGGGTGCCGGAGGAGCTTGTTGACCCTGCGGGGCAGCGAGTAGAGCTTGATTGGCAGGAACTTGACGAATACGGCAGTTGGCAGTAAAGTGCCCGTATACGTTGCAATGAGCACAGAAGCGTCTTTGAATAGCTGTCGGGTGATGATAGGTGCAAGTAGGGCAGAGTGGGTGTGGCCCAGTATATGCACGCTTTGCAGGCGGTGCATTGGCCACAGGCGCCGCTACTTGACGCTGTTGAGCAGGTACAGCTTGGATCGGTGCAGCAGTAATCGCACAGTTCTTGTTGGTGGAGCTGTTCTTTCTCTTGTTCTTTCTCTTGTTGCTTGGCGAGGTGGTTTCAGCAGTTGTTGCAGCAGTAGTGGCTTGATGCAGATGCTTGGAGGTCTTATCCCACACCCCAGCTTTAACCCTTTTGTCATTGATTTCAGCGGCCAGCAGATAGGTTTCCTCGATCGTGGTAGTCTTAGCCGCTTGCACGAAATCAGCAACGCAGTCGGGCAAAGCTCGGATGTACTTCTTGATGGTCATCTCAGGAGTTTTGACCTGGTCAGGACAGATAATGCTGAGCTGTTTGAAGCGAGCAGTGAGGCCAGCATTGTCTCCATCCTTCTGTTGTATGTGCCAAAATTCATCTTCAAGCTTTTGACGCTCGTGAGGAGGGCAGAATTCCTCTAGCATGACTTCCTTGAGCTCGTCCCACGACAAACCGTAAGCTGCATCATTCCCTCTCTTGTTCCTCTCGGCCGTCCACCAGTCCAAAGCACGGGACTGAAAGACGCCGGTAGCGTTCAGAGTTCGAAGGTCATCAAGGCAACCACTTTGTCGCAGAGTAACCTCGATAGAGTCAAACCAGTGGAATAGTGCAGTAGGACCTCCTTCGCCTGTGAATTCTTTCGGCCCACATGACTTGAATTGTTTGAAACTGAAAGGTCTTGGGACGGCTCTAGGACCTTCAGTCCTCGATTCCTCGAATGATTTGCTGGCATTCTCATAGGCATCGCTTACTGCCTTTGCTACAACTTTCGCGACGATGGAAGCAAGGCGTCTGTCCTTCTTTTCCTGGCGAGAGAGTGGATGACGGGATCCAGACGACATTGTCTGCAATAGACATCGCCATGGAACTCAACACATGTATTCGAATCTCACCTCACACGTCTACTACTACTAAAGCTCAGTAACACGTACCATGTAAACGCATATAGTCACAAAATCACAGAATTGCACAAAATCACATAAACACATAGAGCACATAATCACAATATTCCTAAACAGATAAGCACAATAGCAAAACACACATAACTTAATCACTAAAAGCAGTCAGAAAACAGAAACCTAGTATTCAGAGTTTGCGAGTGTTCGAAAGCAGTGTAGCGCGTGCGATTTGTCAATGTTGTGTCGTGTGAGTTTCGTGTTTTAGCAGAAGCAGTAGTGTTGGGTCGAAACCAATAGTATCTCAAAACGTTAACAAATAACAGAAAATGCATAAAATTTTCATAAAGATCGATAAATCGAAGGTAGATTGTCTGTGGCTAATAGACTTCGACTAACCAAAGTGGCTCGACTATTCGCAAGGATCCTGTGTGCACAATTACCTCCAGGACTATGCCTTTGCCTCGATTCTTGGGCGTTGGCGCAATTCCCATTGGTTATATTGTGTCTTTAGATCGTTGGAGTCCATCGAACTTTGGTGGGAGTTTTTGTATAAAAGCGGGACGAGTCGACAATGTTAGGGTTTCACCCCTCTCTCGCAACTTCCGTCCTCATTTTTGATAAAAATTGAGGAGATTATTCATCAAAATATGGATTTCACTCCTGATTTGGTATGATTCTCCTCGTTTGTAGCTAAAACGCAAGCTGATTAGGCAACTTTAGTTGAGAGTTTGCGGTTTTCACACCTATTCTCGGCCTCATTACCTGTTCACAACTTGAAAATTCGAGTGCAGTGATAGAAAAGAGCGAGTGATAGTGGCGAGTTTACGCATACGCGTGAGTTGGTCTGTTGGTTCTTAACTATAGACTAGGTCTCTAAGACTTCGACCCGGACTAGGTCGAGTCTTGTCTAATTCCCTATAGTTATGGCTCTGATACCAATCTGTCACACCCCAACCGATGGCGGAATCATCGGGGCGTGGCACTGAGCGAAACAGATTGTCCAGAAGTTTCCATAACAACTATCATTACCATTTAATTAAAGCAATACGTCCCATACCGTATCATTAATAGTCAAACAAGTTATTACAGACAACATCAAAACAAATATTCTGTTCCGACAACTCAGATTTAAGTAAGTAGCAATTGTTTATCTGCTTCTAGAGACCCCTAATAAGTTATCTACAGACAACTATTTGTTGGGCTCTAAAGCTTTATTCTAGCTTCCATTCCCTACCACATATGCATCCTAAGCACCTGTCACATACGTTAAAATAAAGTCAATACATAAAATGTAAAGGTGAGCATACAAGTTTGATAATAGCATATAGAGTTCGATTTCGTTTACGCATAACCAGCACGTACACATAGTGAAATGAAGCACGTTAGTTATCGACATAGATCCATCGATACCAATGACTGCGGGTTGACTGCCCGAGGCAGTTCGCAATACATGATTACCACCGTAATCCATGCAAGTAAAAGATCCTTAACAACCCCCGTGTGAACGGGTGCTGAGTCCAAACTATAGTACTATCGTTGCTAAGGCAGGTAGACAGCATTCCATCTGTAAACATAACAAACAAGCATTCATAAGCCACGTATAACATGCATTAATGGTTTAGCGTTAAAATAGCTTGAGTAGTGTGATAGTTGTAGTTTTGAATAGTAGTAACGGATGTAACACCCAAAAGTGCTAAAGCAAAAAGGGTTCGAGTATACTCACAGCGATTGTGGATTGAAGGGAGCGCTTTACAGCGAGTACAGTTAGCCTGAATAGATTTGATAACAACAATAAGTGGCGCGTAAAACAGTACAAGGTGAGCGTGGTTAGGATGGCTGATCGTGCGGATCAGCTATCCGTGAGAGGGAGTCATCCGTGCGCATGGACTATCCGTACGGATGGTGATGCGTGCGGATGGTGATCCATCCGGATAAGCTATCCGTGCGTGTGAGCTGTCCGTGCGGATGGTAATCCGTGCGGATGGTAATCCATGCGGATTAGTTGTGCGTGCGGGTGGCTTATCCGTACGGACAAGTTGTTCGTGTGGATAAACGTTTAAGTGGATTGTTTCTTCCTATGTGTGAGATGTGTTTGTGTATGATGGCTTGTGCTTTGGAGTTTTCGTTGTAGCATTTAGAAAACACATAAGTGTTTCTACCTTTCAAGCCGGTCGCGCGGACGACAATCCGTGCGTATGGTAGTCCGTGCGGACAATGGTGATCCGTGCGGACAGTCTGTGCGCGCGGGCAGAGACCATCCGTCCGGATAGCCTGCCCGTGCGGATGACTTGGCCGTGCGGATGAACACTGTTTGAATTTTATTTTAAGGCCTTAGTATCTCATGATCCGAAGAGTAATCCATTCAGAGGTCGTCTGTCCGGATTGCTCATTCGTCGATACTCAAACCTTGTTTGGAAAGTGGGTCCCAAAGGTAGCTCGTCCGGGTGACAACCCGTCCGGATGACCTGTGCGTGCGGACAGCTAGTCCGTGCGCACAGCTTGTCCGTGCGGACAGTCTCTGGTCTGATTGTTCCGTTCGTCTACTCTTGGTTTCTGTTGTCATTTATCGAGACGTGCTGATTTCGTGGCAACCACTTGGAATTGTATTCTCACCCGCGTGACTAGACCGTTCAGGAACCACCCTAACTCGGCCTGTCGGCAACTCAGAACGGTCATTCCGGTTGACCCCGAAATCAGGTGTCTGTGGGTAGAATCCAGATCCAGGACTAGTGCTTCACTATTATCGAGTAGAAGACTAGAACCGATCAGATTCGTACCGATTCTAAGGGAAAAAGAAGGAGAGAACTTAGGTTTATTCCTTTCAACTCTTTTATCCTTAGAAAAGTTTCGATCTAGGTGAAGTTATTGTGAAATCTTGTAGAAATCGTTTAGATCTGAGTTATTCTTGGTGGAATGAGGTCAAGCTTGAAGTTCATAAGAACTTCATGATGACGTCACCCGAGTATACCTCAAATCCGGATGATTTCATGGTTAAAAGTGAAGATTTGAAAGATGGAAATGTGTAGAATTGTGTAGTGATCAAGAATGTACAAGAATTAGTGCAAGATCTTACCTGAATTGAGAGAAATCTGAGAAAAAGTGAAGAATGCGTGCGGTTCGGACGTCACCTTGCCAAAAGTGGAAAAGTTGGAGAGTGACCCGTGTATTTATAGGATGCCAAAAAGGGAAAGGGTGAGCCGTGCGCATGGCACGTACCCGGATAGGCTATCCGCGCGGATAGGTCATCCGTGCGGATTGGCAATCCGTGCGGATTGGCAATCCGTGCGGATGCCGCCTGCTCTAGTGCGTTCGGTGCGATGTTGCTTCGGTTTCGATTTGCAAGCGATTCGATAGGGTTTCCTAGTCAAATTACTTTCAGTCCCAACTACTTCTTATATGGTTCGACTCGGAATTCGGGTTCGGGTTCGTTTACATTCGAGTTAGACTTCGAGTTCGATCGAGTTCGCTTGATTATCACAACATAACATAAAATAAACATGCACAGGTAACACGTAAGGCACACACACACGTATGAATAACAAGTAAAATACACAGTCCGAGTTACGGTTCGATGTCGATTTGATTAGCATAGCTTGATTAACTTTATCGCATTGTTACTTCCTATCATTCACAGTCGTAGGTCGATTGAAATACGGTAAACACGATTTGATTATTGTAATGAACGACACTTACTCCACATAATATAAATAAAATAAAAACATTTCTACGAGACAAGTCGCGCGAAATCGGTCGTTGACTTTGACCTTGACTTTGACTTTCACTCGTGAAAACACGGGGTGTTACAGATTGAGATTGGTGGTAGGTGGGGGTTGGTGGGAGCGGTGTTGGTATTGTAGGTGGTGGAGATTTGTGGCAAGTGGGCGATGGGTGTTTACGACGATGTTCAGATGGTGTTGGGGATACATAGACAAAAGCTTGTTCACTAAAAACGGGTAGTTGAGCAAACTGTTAACGGGTAAATGGGGGTGAAGGGGTTTAATCTGTTGAAGATTTTTACAGTTAATTAGGGCGGAAAAGTATAATTTTGGGTCCGGATCAGATGGTTCTTGCATTTGGGTACCGAGAATTAGTGAAATCCAGTTATAGAATGGATGAATTGATTGGTCATCATATGGATTTGATAAGGCTTTAAAAGATTGATTAGCAATTAAAGAATCTTTGATTTTTGAATTTGAACATGGAGAGAGAGAAAAAACGTGTTGAGAGAGAGAGAGTTTAGAGAGAGATAGAGAAAGGGTATGTTTTGGGTTTATATATATATTTTTTGTTTTTTAATTAAAATATTTTGTTATTAAAAGGATAAAATTACAAAAGTACCCTCATGTGACATGCACATTATCTCATTTAACGGTAAAAACAAACTTAGTTAGGGTTAAAGGACAAACCATGCAACTTTCTGAAACAATAAGTACAAAACGCATCAATTTTAAAAAAAAAGGACACCGCTTGAAATTTGGTATATAGATAAAGGACAAAATTTGAAATTCACTCTTAAAACTATAATGATGATTGGCGTAGTTTGAATACATTGAACTATTTTTATAGCTTTCGAAGGAAAAAAATTATGGAGTTTGGTATTTATATAAAACTAGGCTATCACCCGGGAACATCCCGGGTTAGGAAAATTTAGTTTTCAATAATAAAAAGTACATAAACAACGCTTTCAATATATTTAATATCCTCTTTCCCTTCCCCACAGGAAATTTTATTTTGGTTTCATAAATATCTCAAGTTTTCCTAAACGTTTTTTTAAATTATATTAGAATACGTTATCAGTTGAATTTGCAATGAAATACACTAATAAAGGAATTATAATAAACGGTTTTTTTAAATCTTATGTAATTGGTTTTGGTTTTTCTTTTATAAAGATTCATTGATTTATGTTAAATAGAGTATTTTGACCAATGTGATAAAAGCCTTTAACGTCAAATGTAAGGACGATTAGCTAAAATAAAAACAAAATTATTTGCTTTAAAAATGGTAGAGTTATTCATACATATGAAAACAAAATAAACATCAAACAGTAAACTCAACAAACAGAAATAATAAAAAAAAAAACAATGTTTAAGACGTAAGAAACATAAAAACTAATTTTCAATTCGTAGATATACGAAGCTCAACCTCTTTCTTGCTAACTTTCTCCGAATCCTTGACGTTACTTGAAGTTGGAGAGTTATAGACGTCAACCAGTTTACGCTTGTTTATTTTATTATTATCACAACTGGTATTCGCATCATCATTGTTAGCGGTTGTGATAGGAGCTTGACTTTTGACATATTGAAGAATGTTTTCCTGTGACAAATGTAAAAAGTAAGTGAGTAACAACACAATTTTATAAACTATAAATATAGAACATTTCGACAACCTGCAGAAATGATCTCAAGTATTTATTATGTCAACATACATGCAGTTTGGATAAAGTAGATCTCGCTTAAAAATTTAAAGAAAAATACCTGACTCGGAAGCGGTTATCATGCCTTCTGTGCTGACGATGACACTCATTGCTCTGTGCATCTGAATGATACTCCCTTTAACTGTGCCATCCACAGCTATGTCTTCAACACGACAAATCTGCGAAAGGTTAAAATGCAACCACCAAAATCAGTACCAAGTTTATCCAGTTTCAAATGACCGATCATCAATGCGCGATCCAACGCTTTTAATCAAAGCTAAAATGAACAAAATATAAGATAATTTATCAACCCATTTACAACCTGCCAACCCATTTGACACATCTAGACTGGTTATGTGGGTCATGGGTTAGGGTTAAGTTTTTTCGACGCGAGTAATTAAATAGGTCATGTTAAATATACTTGCATTACCTGCTGAGTGGGTAGATACTTCCTCCTATAGTTAAATATTGCATATTTCTCACTTGTGTCCGCACATGAACCCGCCATGTTTAGTCCAAAAGTTTTTATTTATTTTACTTTTTTTTGCATGTTAATACACTAAAATTACAAATTTACAACAAAGAGTAGAGATCTATGTAAAATACTTACGTTTAAAATAAAAACATGATGCTCATTGTTTTTTGATCTTTTAAAATTTGACGAATTATACCAGAACAATTTAACTTATGACACAACATATTTTTCAAAATTTTAAAAATCAAACATATTAAACTGCTCACCTGGTCAAGGCACGACCCGTTAAGCGAAAAAACAATTATACCAGAGCAATATCTTAACCTCCTGTGTAACATCTCCAATGGCTATGGCTGTTTTCATCTATGGAATCATAATAAAATACAATGAAAACACTTTCAGATAGCTCAAAATCACCCAAATGAAGTTCATATATGAAGGCAAAAAGGTTTGAAATCTTGTCATTTTCATCCAACTCGTTAAGTGAAGGGCATTTTCGTCATTTTAGCTATTTGTTTTGTTTATTTATAACAAAATGGCAAGATTAAATGACGGAAACACCCGACTTGTGGTTAAAAATGGATGGAGTTAACGATTCGGGTGAAAATGGCAAGATTTCAAACATTATGGATCCAAATGCACCAATTCTGGAAGTTTTAAGAAGAGAATAATAAGTGAAAGCATTTAGACTTACCACTTTAACAGGCTTGTAATTCTGAGGAACAGAAAGCATAAGCTCTTCATTCCAATCTGGATTCAAGTTGCTATTCCTTACAGTTGTCTGTATTGTTTAGCAATTGAGCCAAAGAAGCACATACCCACATATAGGGATGAGCATTTCGAACCGGTACCGAACCGTACCGGGTATATTCGGTACTGATACCGGTATCCACTTTCTCCGTTTTTCGGTACCGTACCGTACTGAACCGGTATATTCGGTACCGGTACCCACTTTTTCCGTTTTTCAGTACCGGTACCGAATGGGTACCATGCTCATCCCTCTACCCACATATTAACACCACTCAAGAAGCATCGACCGAGTAATAAACAAAATCATGCCCTAAAAGATACCCGATCTTGGTCGTCTAGTATCATCTTTTATAGCATTCGCCAAAATGCCAGTTACAAGTATAGAAAATAAAAGACCGCAAAAAATATTAAAAAAAAAATACTAATCATTGAACTCAAATAAGGGCATGTATTTAAATATAAACCCATTTCACTTTGGGTAACTTCAAGCTCTTATTTTGACTCATTTAAGATAAAATTTTATAGCTTCATATTTTTTAACCATTTGGATATAAAACAACCCAATATAAATGGGTCGAAATTTGTTACATCTAATTATATGGTCTATTTCCAAGATATAAGTATAAAAGGAGGTAAGCCCATAAAGTGAAGATTATAAGGAACAATGCCTCTTTAGAATCTTTGAAACCGACTCTCAAGTCTAGACCACCATGTAACCAATAAGCAATCATTTGCATTTCAAGTAGTCAATAAAGGTGAAACCGGTTATTATCAGTTTACATATCCATACCAGTTCAGTCCATTTGGGCCACCCCAATTTTACTTACATTGTTTTATTTGACCCGTTTTAGATACAAATACAGCTGAATCAACTCGTTTGCAAGTAAATCGGTCAAAATTACCATCTTTTTGTATAAAAAAACTAAAAGTAACTCTTTCGGAAGGAAGAAGTTAGGTAAAGACTTGAAGACATTACTAATTTAATAATTAATTAACCAACAAATAATAATCAATCATACATACCATGATTGTTTGTTGGGGAGTCTTGCTTTGAGCTCATCAGCAACATCGTCAATGAACTCGTCGGTGTTCAAATAATGCTCCCTGCTCAGACTGGAAAATATTTTAAAAGTGTTTAGAGATATAAATAAATATAAAAAAAATATTCACTAAACTAAATATGGAAATGAGACCTACTTTAGGTGACTCTTTCCCCATTCTATCAGTTCGTTGCGTTCTCTACTGTTGCTCAAATCCAAACATATCAGATCCAGAAGACACAGCCAGTGTACCTACGTTAATGTAATCACATCAAAAATCAATTTAAACCTAAAAAGTCCCCAAATGTAGATAAATGACAAAATCAACACACAATTATCAAATACAGAGAAAATAACTAAAATATACATCTTTGACCAACTTTTTTCCAAAATAGACATCACGTTTAGACTTTTGAAAACTACTTAAACCAATCAGATTGCACCAAGTAAGCTTCGTCGGCTGAGGTGAACACACTAAGCCGTCAATTACCGACAAGAGTGCAAGCTAAGCCATTGATTTCTGACAAAAGCATCGGCTGAGCCACCGATTTCCTACGAAAGCGCCAGCTAAGGCGTCACTTTTTGGGAAAAAAAATACCAGCTTAGCATACACTTTCAACGAAAGCGAAGGCTGAGCCAGCATTTTTGTTTATGTTGGAAGTTTTGAAGTCAATAGTGATTATTCTCGTAATTTTACAATTACTTCACACAGGACCACCGCTTAAAAAGCTTATAGAGAACTCTGTTACTCTTGAAATTATACTTCATCAACTACATGCAGTCTGCTTCAAAAAGCTTCAAAAAGCTGAGTTAACTAACAGTCATGTACAGACACACAACCGGACTACAACTTACAATCTACACACATGAGGTTAATTTCTGATAATACTTAATATTATTACCATCAGACGTCATCATTCGTTTTCATCCTCTCACTCTGTTACTCAATTCACCTGCAAAAACAACAAAAAATGCATCAAAAACCTAAAATCAACAGCAAAGCAAGCAAAAACTACACAATCACAGCATCATAATTCATACAGCACCATAAATCATGTAAAACACATCAATTAAAAAAACTTCACAACGAATTACACTTTAAAGCAGGAAACAGCTGAGCGATACATCCACAAAAACAAAAACAAAATCAAACTGCGTGCCTGTGTGTGTGAGAAAGAGATATATATACATACATATATATACAGAAATCAAGTAACCGTTTCACCTCAAAGTAACGAATTAATCGAAAATCATACAACAAAGTAAAATATATATACAGAAATCAAGTAATCGATTCACCTCAAAGTAACTAACTAACCGAAAATCATACAGCAAAGTAAAATTAAGAGAGGAAAAAGTGAAGAACTCGAAGCTGTAATAAGATTTCAAACATCATATGACTTTGAATCAAGAAAACCAACATCGTAACAATCAAAGAATCTCAATAGAAACCTGGATGAGATGATTTCCCGCCAAAAATCTAGTGAAGTTGCACCACAACGCGACACGTGTCCCAAACCTTATTTGTTTATTATATATATAGATGTCATTAAACTTGTTAAATATGCATGTGATTATGAATTTTAAAAAATAATGACCAATCAACTTTTTTAAACTTGTTAAACTAAGTTGCCGGGTCACCTTTTCCTAGCAAAAATCCCAAACAACCCGACCCTAACTAACCCGAACCCGAATAACCCATACCCGAACAACTCGAACTTTAAATGGGTCGGTTATCGGGTCACCTTTTCCTAGCAAAAAAACCGAACAGACTTGATTCAACGCCATAGATTACCGTAACTAAGATGAAGTAACCGACATGAAGAGAGATACCTGAGAAGGCTTTATGGAGTTGTTCGACGGCGTCCGAGACGGAGATATCATGTGCCGGAACAACCTATCCAAAATACCTAAATTCTTGTAAATTATTTTCTTTATAATGCATCAAAACGTTATTGAAACCACCGAAACACACAAATTATCATATATAATGAATAATAACAATCATCAAACTAAACAATTCGATTTCATTATTTCAATCAACGTGATCAGATCACAGTACTGATTGCGTTTTCAAGATCAGATTCATCATAATAATACTTCATAGAAGACTGAATCAGAGTTGATTGAACGCCATAGATTACAGTAACTAAGATGAAGTAACCGACATGAAGAGAGATACCTGAGAAGGCTTTACGGAGCTGTTCGACGTCGTCGGAGACGGAGATATCATGTGCCGGAACGATCAAAACCTCTCCAAAATACCTAAATTCTTGTAAATTATTTTCTTTCTAATGCATCAAAACGTTATTGAAACCACCGAAACACACAAATTATCATATATAATGAATAATAACAACCATCAAACTAAACAATTGGATTTCATTATTTCAATCCACATGATCGGATCACAGTAATGATCGTGTTTTCAAGATCAAATTCATCATAATAATACTTGATAGAAGACTGAATCAGACTTGATTAAACGCCATAGATTACAGTACCTAAGATGAAGTAACCAACATGAAGAGAGATACCTGTGAAGGCTTTACGGAGTTGTTCGACGTCGTCGGAGACGGAGATATCATGTGCCGGAACGATCAAAACCTCTCCAAAATACCTAAATTCTTGTAAATTATTTTCAAGACCATGTACTTAGCTGATTATTTTCAAAGCAATTAACCTATTTGACCTATCTTAGAAACATATGCCTTTTGTTTCATTTTTATGAATCTTTTGAATATCATTCAGATTATTTTCAAAGCATTTGACCCATTTAACCTAGCTTAGCTTGTTTGACCCGTTAAATAAAAGACATAACCTAAATCGATGTGTTTCTAAGATAATGAGTTGAACCGCCACCAAGCCACCACTATCAACTCACAAAATATAGTGCAAAGATAAAAAAAATTGCTTTCTTTTGTTTAAGCCCTCGCGGAGCATGTATATCTCAAACTTATTTGTTATAAATGTCTAACCATTTGAACATACATGTCAATGTGTCATATTCACTGATATCTTTCCTCTATTCCGAGAGACCGTGACAAAAAAAAAAAAAAAAACGGAATTGCTCAACGTCCTAAAATTAACACTATGACTCTACTCAGTAAGATCTTTTGGTCCAGTTTGAATAAATAAGCAACAAAATCTATGTATTTTTTTATAGCCTGAGTCACATATTGATTAATTAAAGGAAAGGAGAAAATTTCTTACCATTGTATACGTTTTTATTAAATTTAGTTGAACCATATGCAAAGATGCAAACATTGTAACCATCACGAGCATAGCGAATGAGGGACCTGGTACCAATCTACAAAAACCCCAACTGCGTAAAGGAAAAAAACATATTCATATTGGAAAAAATTAAGAAATAATTACATAACGCCAACTAATTACATAACGACAACTAAGACCATATGCATATTGCCCAAATTTCCATGGAGAAACCCTTTCTGGTCTCATCATCAACGTGGATTCATCCCAATTGACCTGGAGTTAACGGGGCTTAGGGTAATTTTCTATTAATTCTCTGTGGGCCATTTAGTTATGAACATGTTGATTTGGGTTATGACGTCTCTAAAGGGGACAATCAGATAAAAGAAACTAAAAAAAATACAACTTCGAGACAAAATATAATTTGGTTAGGGGAGCCCAACTTGACCCGAACAGTACAAATGATTACTCGTTTTGATCCCTATGTGTTAGTAGATATGTTCATCAAGAGATCTTTACCAGTAGGTCGATTATCTTAAACCCTCAACCCATTTTTAAAAATAAACCAATTTCGAAGCTAAACTAATGTTGAAATAAAGCCAATATTTGGGACTTGATGATTTACCGGTATAGGCAATGATGTAGAAGTTTATTATGAATATATATTCATTTGAAACACAACCCATTAAAACAATTGTAACAAAAGATTTTCAAGAGCAATACCTGCGGTGAGATCATCTGCGCATCTTAAAGATGTCAAATTACCTAACCTTTCACGCTCCCCATCAGCATGCTTGACCTGGATGGGACACACTCCCTGTAAAATAAACTCGAATCATTATGCCTTTCACTTGAAAAGATATCACAAATTTCTTAAAAATGTACCATCATAGTGAAAAAACACACTGACCCTTAGCAATGTATGCTGATTATGTAAGGCATGTATTGCCCTATCAGCCTCTTTGGCTATCATTTCACCAATTATAAACTCACTAAAACTCAAAACAGAAGCCATAATAGATATAAAAACAAACTGCACACTTAAATTTTTACCTACACTAATATGACTTCAAATGCAGGTCTATTAACAGGATCTTCAACTATCCGCAAAACTCTTTTATGCGTGATCACATCCTCCCCACTCTCCACATTCACATCCAACACATATCTGTCACCAACATGAAGAACTAAAAATCAAGAATGTGAAGAATCAAAAAGTTTTTTTAATTAAAAAATAAATAAAAGAGGGGGGGTGAACTTGGATCTTGAGAAGCTTAAAGTCTTCATCTTTAGCCATCTCTTCAAGCGCCTTGAATACGTCTTCAGCGTTAATTGTTTGCCTCTTTGATTCCTTGCATATGTCATTTTCCCTAAAAAAATCACAACAAAACTGGGTTAAAAGATCACACCAACATCAAACTATACATTAATATATCATTTACCCTATAAAATTTACAACAAAACTGGATTAAAAGATCACACTAACATCAAACTATACATTAATACGTCATTCGACCTATAAAGATTACCACGAAACAGGATTAAAAGGTCATACCAGCATCAAACTATACATTAATATGTCATTTGCCTTATACCTATTACAACAAAACTGAATTAAAAAACCGCACCAACATCGAACCATGTTGGAAAAATAGGTGAAAATAGCATTTTTCACAAATATAGGAAAATAATTTTTTCCTATTTTGGACTAGAAATAAATATAATAAAATGAGCGGGTTTTATATATTTATTTGTGGGTTTGTGTTCTATGTTGGGAGAGCTTCTCAACGAACTAAACCACGTCCAAAACGGAGTTAAGATGAATGAGATATCGATACTCAAAGTTGGGTGTTTGGAACATTCAATGCTGAAACAAAAGGGAAAGTAGCACCTTGTCCCACATCGGATGAGAGATGGAACTTAAAGGGGTATTTAAGTGGGAACTCTCCATCCTTATTGTTTCATGGGAGCACTCACTAGTGTACTCGCGAAGGGTGCGGAGCACCCTAACTCGCACACGCGCGCGCGTGGCGTGGGCGATGAGGCGCAATGTGGCGCTTTGATGGCGCACTTTGCACTTCGCATCGCCGCTTGAGAGCCGGCTTTGTATTTTTGACCACGTGCGCGTGGTGGATCGCATGGGCTGCAGGGACCAAGTGGAGTGCAGGTTTGAATCGCGTGACGTGGCAGTCCGCGCGCGGGTATACGTGGCACGAAGGCGCGCGGTTGCGCATGGTGCATGGGTCTGGAGGTGTCGTGCGCGGCGCACCAAAGTGAGCCAAAACGGCGCGACTGTGTGGCGTGCTCGTAGAGGCTCACAGGTGACGTGGCGCACGCGCGCATGGACCTGAGTCAGTGAGGCGCACGCGTGCATGGGTGTGAGCCAAGAGGACACACCGCGCATGGCGTACACACCTGGGCGCGCGCGCACCAGTGTGGCTTGCGCGCGCGCGCACGCAGAAGCTTCCAGCATTGAATGACAGAGCAGTTTCAGTCCAGCTTCATAACTGACGAGTTAACGGGCTTTGACTGAGAATTAAATGACGTATTAAATTGCATTGAAGACGTTTAATGCAATTTAAACCTCTCTTTAATTCGTTTTTTGGCTGTTTCGACTTAGGAGCTGTATAAATACAGCTCCATACCCACTGCAGAAACTCACCAGCTAAACAACAGCATACTCAACATTCTCTCTTCAACTTTCTGATCATTTTCTTACAAAGTTCAAGGTAACCTTCGGGTTGTAGGCTAATTCCGGCAGTACTACTGCTCCGGCTGTTGTACCCTGGGAAACAAAACGAGTACTCTTGGGAGACTCGAAATTTGTTTTAAGGGAAGCGTGTTGAACACGTGCCTCAGCCATTCTGTTTCTACTCCTTCTTGTATTTTAATTTATTTCAGTTGTAATTTGTACTAGAGTTTTAGCTTTCTTATTTCTGTATTGTAATCGTTTGAATAAAATTTGTTTATTTTATTTAAATTACGCGAACGGTTCCAACAAACCATACATTAACAGTAATTAAAACTTATTTCCAACAAATTAACTATTGAAATCAACTATAACATAAAATTAGCCTGTTCAAACTCAGAAAATATTACTTAATTGTACCTATCACCATGAACAAATTTGCTAGTGTTATTGCCGAGCATCACCATGCGTTCGAAAATTCACGAGATAGATAACCCTGTATAAACAAATATTATCAAAATCATCAACAAAACTCCGAATCAACAAAATGACCAATCGACAAATCTAAGAAGGATAAAAATACGTATATAGAAGGTAGAAGATGATACCTAAAATCTTTATTCGTGAGGTATTGACGACAGAGATGTGATGCGATTTAGGGACGAATGAGAATATTATTCGATCAAATAGTAAAACAATTAAAATAGAATCTGAAGATTATAGAAGAACACTGGATTGAATGTAAACCCTAGCCTTGTTTTATGAAAAACTTACATAATAAAGATCGAAAAACAACTTACCAGGTTTCTTTCTCAATCGTAGAGTAAACATATCTAGGGTTCTTTCAAGTGGAAAGAGATGAAATGACGGAAGATGCATAGATGAAATGGCGGATTTGAATGGTTAGGGTTTGGGAGACGCAATCGATTGAGGGAAAATGATTGAAGCAGAAGGCGATGCTAGGGTTTACACAAGAAAAGAAACATTTATACCCGGGTCAAAATATGCGGGTATGGTTATCTCCATTCGGATCCCGTGTAGAAATAACATGTCTCCCACATTTTCCCGCCAAAAATCCATTGTGTTTGCACCACCACTTGACACGTGTCCCACATTTTATTCATATATTATATATATAGATTTTACGTCAACCTAGTTTGAGAGTACAATATACCGTATATGTTTGAATAATACATTTATGATTTATCTTTATGAACCGTTAATGTTTGAATGAGTTATAAGTATATAGAGTTAACTGTCATTTTCGTCCCTGTAGTTTGTTCAATTTTGTCATTTCAGGTCAATTTTCAAAAATGCATCAGTTTCCTTCATGACATACTGGAAACGTGCCACTTCAATCCAAAAATAAAAACACAGTTAAGTTAGACAGGTTAAATGAAGGGTATAATTCTCAATTCATATATCTTTTATTTTTACCTTATTTTATGAATTGACAATAATACCCTTCATTTAACATGTCTGACTTAACTGTGTTTTAATTTTTGGACTGAAATGTCACGTTTTCAGTATGTCAGGGAGGAAACTTGTATATTTTTGAAAATTGACCTGAAATGATAAAAGTGAACAAATCACAGGGAATAAAATGACAGTGAACTCGAGTATATATAAGTTGTTGAAAGTTGATTTTTTATATATCTAAAAGTCTGTGCAACTCTCTAATCAGGTCAATGGTCAATCATCGATTAGTTTGGTTTATAAATCGATCTGAGTTGGAAAAGAAAACCACCAACTTCAAACAATGCTTAAAATTCCATTGGAAATTTGGAACAAAAGGTTTAGAAAACCATCCGCTAGAGATTAGAACCTTGGATGCAATTAACAATACGTGGTACACTTTTTTTTTTTAAATTATAGAATTAGTATGCTAAATATTTTTTTTTTAAATTATAGAATTAGTATGCTAAATAATATCTGACAGTGACACCCATTTGTATGTGTTAATTGGGTATTCGGTATTCAAGTGTCACTAATTCTGAATATTTTTAGAAAACGATATCAGTAACTAATAACTAACACTATGTTCCCGAGTCTCATTTAATAAGGGGGAGCGGAAGAAAAATGAATTAAGAGAGAAAAGAAAGGAAAATATGTGATTTTTTTCGTGTTTCCGAGTTTAATGAAAAGTAAAGGAAAAAAGAAGAAATCAAACATTTTATGTGTTCCCGAGTTAGGTGGAAAAGAAAAGAAAAGAAAGGAACAATTTTACCATTATACCATTTAAACATAAAACATTTTAATTAGATACAAGGGTAATTTAGTAATTAATAAGATTTCTTCGATTTGGGAGGATAAATATATTAACAAATTTTATTCCCTTTTCCCTCCTTTCCCCTCCCCTTCTATCCTTAAAAAATCTTGGGAACATGGTTTTTTAATATTTTCATCTCTTTTCTTTCCGCTCGCCCTGTTAAATGAGACTCGGGAACAGAGTGTAACTCTGGGGTTGCAAGCGAATATCAGGGGCCGGCCCAAGCCCAAGTATTTTGAGGCTTAGGCTTTAGGTCTCCAATTCTTTAGGGTCTCCAGGTTAAAAAAAATACTATATAGGATATTTGGGCTGGGCTGCAATGGAGAATAATATTGTTGATCTACATATGGAGTAGCTGAGTAGACCGTAGGGTTATTTTTCATTAGGCGGCAGTTGCTATTTACAAAACACGGGGAAAGAAATCTTCGTGTGTAATGTCGCTAACAAAGAGAGAGCGAGAAGGGGGGGGGGGGGGGGAAGACTCGCTAGTTACTATTTCTCTAATAGGAAAAAGGCCTCGAGTTTTTTACTTTGCCTTAGGCTACAAAAATGGTTAAGTCGACCCTGGTGAATACAGACAAACAAATTTCACAAATATGTAGTTTTATGGGATACATGACATAATTGCAAAGGACTAAAGAAGAATCTACACATATGAAACTAAACTTCACATAAGATTGGAATGAAGTTGATGTGATTGTTTTATGAACGTGGGAACTCATTGTCACTAACTCACGGGCCCCGTAGATATCCTATTAACTATACGAGAAAGGTAAAGCGCGGGCAAAGCCTAGTATGCCCCCTTCAAAGATACTTAAGAAGTTGATTTTAAAGTTGACAAACTCTAAGGATAAACACGTTAGAAAAGGAAACTCAAAGAAAAGAAAAGTTTCAGCCGTCGAAGAGTTATCGGGCTAGCCTTATAACAAGAAACGCTCTTGACAATATGCATGTAGGTCGGAGAATGGAATTGATCTACAAGTGAGTTCGTGAAATCAGATCATTCTGTAAATTGGGAGTGACATTGCAGCAAACGAAACCAAATCATCGCCTCGTTAGAGAAATAATCGGACACATATGGAAAAGCAATCGATGCCATAAATTGCATAATAATCAAAATACCTTTCAGCAAAAGTGATCCATTTATCCGGTTGCAGTGAATGACGACAAGGGTGTATGTGCAGAACCGTACATATCCAATCTAGAAGGTAACAATAAATTGTCAGGTACGTCACGAAGCTCGATTGGGGGGGGGGGGGGGGGATCAGAAATTGAAAAGCCAACTGTGTGTAGATCTCATCAAGCAGAGTCTATCATATCATCATAATACCTAAAACGTTGAACTTTTAGGACTCAACGATGCCTGCTAACGGAAAATCAATTGCAAATCATCATACATAGCCATCAATGCTAAGGTGCAATGAACTCACTAATGTTGTGAACTCATATTGACACAACAAAAGATAATCAATTGGAAAGTAAGCTATTGTAGCTCTATTGATTAATGAAAAGATTACATTGAGAATTCAAAACAAATCACACATAAGAGGGATAGGATTAAACTATAAATCGAGATGGGAAAAAGAACAATCAACATTCTAAACAATCTTCATAACCCTATGCTCTCAATCTCGCCTACTTACATCCAACAACCGCTCCCACAATTTCTTTCACTTGTTGGGCTCTTTGAACTAGACCACCAACTAGACTGCTAGGTTGGCGCACTATGGTCGAATTTGGGTCAGCTCCCAAATACGGTTCATACTATAGAAACATGAGTTGGACCCTTTAATTGTAGTGTTAGAGAAGAAAACCTTATAGTCCGGAACAACTTATTTAAAAATTCTAGACAATCCTATTCTTCAAAAAATGTAAACGAAAAGGTATATTATGTCATTACACAAAACCCATGGGTACAATTCGAAAATATTTACAACAGTAATTCTGACTGTAACATGTGTAACGTGTGTTCTCTTCACTTCCACACATTCATTCTGCTTTTAACAGTTTCGGATCATCTTCTTCCCCCTTTCACCACCACCACCACCACTGCAACCGTCGCCACCGTCACCGGAGATCTGCAATCTGACAATCTGTAAGGTGTCCGGAATCCTCTAATCTCAAATCTTACGAAAAAAATGAGCTCCGACTACATTTTCTGATCGATTTAGCGAACAATCGTTCAAATTGGAACACATGATATGGCTGAGAGTCGATCTTCATCTAGAGAAGAAACCTACAGCAATAACTCGAGGTGTAGTAGCAGTGAGAGGTGTTGCGATGAGAGTTACAGTCTCAGTGCTGACGTCAGCGAATCGGAAAGTTCGAGTAGTTTTTCCGGCCGCCGGTACAATCACGGAGCTGCTTCCGGTTTGTTGACGTCGTCTCCGTATGGCGGTTTCCGTACAGTTTCCGTCACCGATTCCGTGTTTTCGTCGTTCCCGCCGTTTGGCGGGAAGGATGATGTAATGGTTTGGGGAGAGAAGCAGGTCAAGCAGTGTGGAAAACAACCTAATGCTGATATATCCGGTTTGTGTTTATAGCTTTCTGTATTTGATTATGGTGCATCTTTTTTTGTATGTTATAGGAAAGTGAAATGTATTTCTCTTAATGATTTGAGTACAAATGAGAAGGGTTGTAAACGAACCGAACCGAACCGAAAGAAAACTTGTTTGTGTTCGTTCATTAAGATTTTATCGGACAAATGACGGTTTACGCGAATATAATCGAAGGAAATTCTTGACCGTTTTTGTTTGTTTAGGAAAAGAATTTGTTTGTTTGTCAAGGAAAAGAATTTTTTGTGTTCCATATATCATATATGAACACAAACGATGAATATGGAAGAACACAAATGAACATATATTAGTTAGAGAATATGTATTCGAAACATTAGACATAATCAATCAAAAACCACATTTGAAATGACTACATATTCACACTAGTAGAGGATTAACTACTCCTAACAAACTTAACTCATTAACTAAGTGACTGAATACACTAAGTCAGGATTATTGACTTTCTAACACTATGGAAACAAATAAATGTGTTGCCTGCCTGTGCTTTTAGGGGAAATTCAAAAGAAGAGTGAAGACACATGAATGCATAAGTTTTTGTTTGTGTTTATCTGCGGGCACACATACATGTTTGTTGCATACGTACATTAGTTTAAGAAGTGAAGAGGGGTATGTATGGCATGGCTAGACTAGAAAACAAATTTGTGTTCTTGTATTAGACCTAATGTTGTGTTCATTTTGTCATGCGTTTGCAGAGATCGACATGATGAAGGAGCGGTTTGCTAAGCTACTTCTTGGTGAAGACATGTCTGGAGGGGGCAAAGGAGTTTGTACAGCCCTAGCAATCTCCAATGCCATAACAAATCTGTCTGGTCAGTGAATATCCAATTCTAATTTAGTCAATTAGTCAAATGTGTATGCACCTTTGGCTGTACTTTCTTTTTCTGATTGGAATCTGTTTGTGATAGCCTCTGTGTTTGGAGAATTGTGGAGATTGGAGCCACTGGCATTGCAAAAGAAGGTAATGTGGCGAAGGGAAATGGAATGGCTTTTATCAGTAAGTGATTCCATTGTAGATCTTGTACCAACCATACAACAGTTTCCTGGCGGAGGAACATATGAAGTTATGGTCCCACATCTAAGGTCAGATCTGCAAATGAATCTCCCTGCTTTAAAAAAGATTGATGCTATGTTAATCAGTATGCTAGACGGGTTTTGCAATAAGGAGTTCTGTTACGTTGATCGGGGGATAGTTTTATCTCAGGGTGAGAGTTGTGACACGTATTGTTCAAATACTCAGGCAGCTAGGCCTTCAGTTAGGCAGGAAGAAAAGTGGTGGTTACCTTATCCTAAGGTTCCGCCAAACGGGTTATCAGAAGATTCTAGAAAGAAGTTGCAGCAGTGTAGGGACTGCACGAATCAGATACTTAAGGCAGCCTTAGCGATAAATAACAATGTTCTTGCTGAAATGGATATTCCAAGTGCTTACTTGGAAACATTGCCCAAGGTATTGTTTTAAGCCGTTGATTGTTTCCCGGAATGTTCCTTTTAATGAAATATTAGGCACGCTGATCTAACTAGTTTCTATATTTAAAGTGATTGTTATTATGGATAAATTATTGAGAACATAGGTACATACATGCATATATATGATGTCTACTTGGGATTAGGGGTGTGAATTTTTGACACGACCCGAAAACACGACACGAACCTAACACGAATTCACGGGTTTGGGTTTAGTCTAAACAGTTTCAGGTTGAACCGGCAGACCCGTTTAGCTAAATGGGTCGGGTTTGGGTCAACCGGGTCGGGTTGGCGGGTTGACCCGTTTATTATATTTTTTACAATATGTTTTATATTATAAATTAAATTGGGTGTGTATTTTATGTCGCAATTATAACTTAAAAAGCAAAATTTACATAAGATTTTATAATTTAAGTATAATTGTATTATATACAGTTGTGTTTTTCTTAGTGAATTTTAATTTTAATATATTAATTTGTGGAAAAAAATATAAAGTTAAAAAAATCGGGTTAAACGTGTCTTGTTCGTGTCAACACGCAAATATTTCGGGCCGTGTTCGGGTTCATATGTATGACACGATTTTCGGGTTCAGGTTCGTCCAAAATTTTCAGGGTTAGGTTGAACCCCGCAAACACAACCCGTTTAGCGTCCCTACTTGGGATATTGTCAATCTTATTCGGCATGTGTAGATATGATATGTAAATATAGTATCAGTACAAGAATTGTTCTTTACATGTATGTGGTGCAAGAATTGATCTTTTTTTTTTTCCTTTAATCTAATATTAATGCAGAATGCAAAAGACTGTTTAGGTGAAACCATCTACAGTTACTTAACCGTAGAGAAGTTCTCTCCAGAATGTCTCCTTGACTGCCTAGATTTGTCATCGGAACATCATACTCTGGAAATAGCCAATAGGGTTGAAGCGGCCGTCCATGCATGGAAGCTAAAAGAGCATAAAAAGCATCCAAAAAGTAAGCGATCATCATGGAGTACTAAGGTTAGAGGCTTGGTTGTTGACAGTGATAAGAACAGTTGCTTATCTCAAAGAGCAGAAACCCTGCTATGTTGTTTGAGACATCGGTTTCCTGGCCTTCCACAAACTTCACTGGATATGAGCAAAATTCAATATAACAAGGTATATTTACCATACCTTTTACATTCATTTTCTATGCAAACCTTAGCTTTTGTTGCAAGCTAGTAATTTTATCTGTCGCGTGTTGCGGCGCGTCGAAATGTAAAGTAATTCGAATTTATACTGTCTACTGAAAACGTATTATATTTGGCCCGACTCATTTATTTGAACAAAAATGACGTAAAAACGTTATACAACTGAAAACGTATTATATTTGACTTGACACATTTGTAAAAATCAACTTGAATTATACCGATGTACATTAAAATTAGTAGATTAGGGTTTTCTATTCAGAAAGGGATGGCGGCGCAGTTTGTTGCTCGTCTACCTCCTTATGTAATTTGCCCTAATGATTGGAATGAAATTCTAAAATTTCTAAAAAAAATTAAAATTATGTAAGAAAATAGTGTTTCTTTAAGTTAGAAAAGGCAAACTTGAAAATTTAGAAACCCGAGGGGGTTAAAATGAAGTTTTACAAAGAATTTAGAAAATTGAGGGGGTGTAAGCGTCAATACTGAAAGTTGGGGAAGCGAGGTACACAAAAAGACAAAAAAAAAACAGTAAAGACAAAATAACTAACTACCGTAGCTAACAATTTAAGAATTGTTATGTATGAAATATAATGTTTGCATATTAGATCAATGCATACACCTAGTTGACTATAGATCATATTATTAAATCTGTGAAAATATATCATTGGTGATAAATTAAGTTTTAGCTGCACCATTTTCTAATTTAGGTTTCAAGAATTTGTAGGCTATTGCCAGGTGCTACTTGCTTCTTTTTGAGTTGTAGAGGTGTTAAATTTGACCCATATGCTTATGAACAGGTCGATCCAGATTTTGTATCTTCGACGCGCTGGCCAAAGGGTAAAATATTAAAAAAAATATATAGCTAACAAGAAAACAGCCCCCAACGTGTACTTTTAATGTATACAAAGTTATATTATCATCATAACTTTTATTGTGTATAAAAAAAGAAAAAAGTAAAACATTTGGACAAATAGTGTTTTAACTGAGGCTGACTGCACAAAACTAAAATTTTTAACTGTTTTTGGTGTGTTGGTTGCAGGATGTTGGACAATTGATTCTCGAAAGCTATTCAAGGGTGATGGAGAGTTTGGCATTTAACATAATGGCGAGAATCGATGATGTCATCTTTGTAGACGATGCTATCAAAAGTTGCGTTGCTACAGAGTCCTCGACAGTTTTCAACCGAGGAGGTTTAGGAGGCCTTCCCGTTCGAAAGCGGATGTCTCCTAGTCCGTTTTCAATCCACAATTCACCTTTTTCTTCACCCTTTCGTACTCCAACATTCTGTTCATCTCCACCAGTCCTGGGCCCCATAAAACATGTCAATCATTGTAAAGCTGCTGACCTGGACATGCCATGGACATATGCTGCTGGGAAAGTTCCTGCTAACGCTCCAGAGCGCGATTAAATTATCGATATAGAAGACGGGTAGCAGGGTAGGTAATTATAACATATGTGCTTGTTTTTAGTAAAGTTTTGAGGTTTCATCTATGTTTTCTTGTTACTATGAAGAGAATATGATGATTTTAGCATGAAGATGTTGTATTATTTTCTGGTTGAGTTTAATTTTGATACGACTATGTCAATTATTGTTTAGTTGTTCGTGTGTTCCAATTTGTATGCATACGAGGAACATCTAAACTATAAAGTGATATTATATAATGAGAAGTAGAGGAATCTTTCTTGGTTGCTTGTTGTTGTTAACAGCTGCAAGATATACCTTCCTTCATGATGGTTTAGAGATACTTTAAATAAATTAATTTAACCACTTTTATGCCATTAATTAAATAAATTAATTTAACAATTAAAATACAGAAGAGATTGGATACATTGAATATTTGATCAAGTAGAATGTATATACGACAAAAAAGCTAATTCATGAAATTTGATGAAAAAATTGCATAAAGAAGGTGATTTTTTTGAAAGACTTGATCTTAAATTCGTCAATTACTTGCATCTATTGAGACATATAATTTTTTTTAAAGGCGACATCTAATTCTTTTAGGGCAGATAAGAACAATTTCTTCAATTGAACAAGAGAACATAAATGAAGATAAAGATTTCAACAACTGCATGAGTTTGGATTATCACATAAGAATAAACTTAAAAATATGTTTATAACATGATTGTAATTTTGTAAAAATACGGCTAGTTGCGGATTGATCTTGATTAATCACAATCAATCCCGATTAATTCTAATTACTTCCCAATTAATCGCTAGTCCTCAATTACTTGCATCTATTGAGACATATAATTTTTTTTAAAGGCGACATCTAATTCTTTTAGGGCAGATAAGAACAATTTCTTCAATTGAACAAGAGAACATAAATGAAGATAAAGATTTCAACAACTGCATGAGTTTGGATTATCACATAAGAATAAACTTAAAAATATGTTTAAAACATGATTGTAATTTTGTAAAAATACGGCTAGTTGCGGATTGATCTTGATTAATCACAATCAATCCCGATTAATTCTAATTACTTCCCAATTAATCGCTAGTCCTCATCCCACCAATCGACTAACGACTAGCGATTTCTACAACCATGTTAAAAAGCGAGTGAAGAAATAAAGATAAGATAAAACTAATTGAGGTTTAGGTTCATGTAAAAATGACATTTTTTCGTGAGAAATGTGAGAAGACATAGGAATTGACATGTAGGCATCATGTTTTGGACTTAGGCATGATATTTTGAGTTGTTTTGGCAAGAAAAACACCAAACATAACAATTTAAGACATAATGCAATGAACTATAGGCTTAAAACTTAAAACACCATGCCAAGAACATTAATTAGGTGTTTTAAGTGTTAAGCAGTGTGTTTTAGTTGTTTTTTAAATTTCATGCCTATATTACATTGCATTGTGTTTCAAATTGTTATGTTTGGTGTTTTTCTTGCCCATACAACCCAAAACATCATGTATAATGTCACACCCCAACCAATGGCGGAAACATCGGGATGAGACGAAGTGTGAAGATTGCTCGAGACATCATAACACTATTTGTGACAATATTTAAATAATTCCCATTTCATTTCATAACTTCAAATTGTCAACATTACATAAACTCAAATATCAACAAGTTCCAAAAGTAATACATAACAACATAAGCAAAAATTGATACAACATATTAAACCTAAACGTCTATATGTGTATCTAGGCATCAACGCTACTTCTTTCATAGCATCGTCATCATCAACCTGTAACATGTTTAAAATACAATTCAATGCAAAAGCAATGGCGAGTATACAAGTTTGGTACGTACATAACAAAAGTTAAGTTTAAAACAATTCCTCATAGCAAGCATGTGATTCAAGATAAACAATAAATATGGCATGTGTCTAACATATCAAACCAAGGAAACGCAACAGGCTCATGACATTACCTCAAGTTTACGGGCGGGTCGTTAATCCTATAGCGCTACATATGTCACGGTTTGGCTCGTACGAAGTTAATGATAAGTTCAACACATAAGAATCACCCAAGTTTAAAGTATCAAGCCATCACGTATACAAGCATGTTAATAGGAATGTTCATGTGTTTAAGCAAAATGTTCATGTGTAAGTTGTTGATAAGTAAACATGTTACACCCCAAAAGTGGTAAAGTAAAAGGGGGAAATACGAGTATACTCACATAATTGCTAAGTCTTCCGATTATCCAAGTGTTGACGAGTGTAAGAGATTAGGAGGTTGGAACACCGAGGTCACCCTATATGGGCAAACGTAGGTGTATGAGTGATCGGGATTACGATGGAGGATTTGAAGCGGAATATAAAGTGTAACTAGTTGATATAAATATGTATATATATATATAAATACAAATACGTATACTTTATATAGTTTAAGTAATAAATTAAATTAAGTCTATCGAAAATATTATAGGAGGGTCGTCCAAAAATAAATGAACAAGTAAATATACTTTTATATTTATAGTTGTAAAAGCTGTTTGAATTTGATACATTTCCATTAGTGGTTCGTTTAAAAGTATAGGTATAATTATATATATATATATATATTAACGAAAATCGGGCAGAGTTTCCTCTGTTTTCGGACGCTCCCGACGTTACAAGTCGTCAATGTTTTTGTCAAAATTCAATCAATAATAAAACAATATGCACTTATACAAGTTTTATAACGAAAACACATATATGAGTTCATACGAGTTTTATACAAGTTTCAAGTAACTAAACGAGTTTTATACAAGTTTCAAGTAACTAAACATTTATGAACGGTAATAATAAGAATACTAGCGTCGATTAAAATCATACCAAGTCGTGTGTTGACTGAGTTGACTGAAACGAAACTGACCCGAAACGAATCTGAACCGAAAATGAAACCGAGTCGGGTGGCTGCTTTGACTGGACCCGAACTGGACGTGAGTCGCGACTGAACCGAACCAGACCCGTTGACAACCCGGGACTGAACCCGCTGACCGGAACTGAGCAGGGACCCGAACCTGCTATTAGACCTGACCCGAGCCCAACAAACCCAAGTCACACATCGACCCGAATCTGAACTGAGACAAAAACATTGGATTTGAATCGAAGTTTAAATAAAATAAAATCTAAACGTGATACCTGAACTGAACCGAGAACACACAGATCCGAGAACCAAAACTGACCTGAACCGTACAGAAATCGGGTTACATCGAGACTGAATTAAATCGGGAATGAATCCATACTTGAATCTGGAGTGAACCTGAAACCACTAGAGCCGAGCCCAAACTGAACGAAGCACACTAAGGTTGACCCAAGTCGGACCGTTCCGCAAAACCCGACCCGAACAGATCTGCGTGAAGTTGTCGGAGAATAAAAGCACCACCGCCTCCGCCGAGCACTGTCGGTGTCGGCCGCGGATGTTTGGTCGGCTTAACTGTTGCTGAACAGCAACTCTTCCGCACACCACATCCGCCGTCCTCACGCTGTCGCGCCACCGTAGAGAGTGGCCGGCTTTCCTCCTCCTCGACTCTCTCTGTCTCTCTCTCGGTTCACAGGAGTGTGTGTAGGAGGGTGCAATGGGGTGTGGCTGATGACAATCGAAGAAGAAGGAGAGGGTGTGGGGGATGGCATGAGTGTTATGGTTCTCAAAGAAGGAAGTGCAGGGGAATGTGAGGTGCGGCTGAAGTATAACAAAAGAAGTTCGGGTTTTCTAAAAAATGAAAGAGATAGGGTTTTAAATAGATAGGTAAGTTATGTTGTTAAAAAGAAAAGAACTAGTTTAATAACAAACTAACTAGGTTATTATTAAAAATAACTTTTTAAATTGTAAAGTTAATTAATTTAATTAATTAAACCATGAATCATTTTTATAACAAATTAAACTAAAGATAAAGATTTTTCGACGATCATAACGAAACGATGAATACAAGGATACGAAGTTTCCAAAAATAGGAATATGAACGATGGTTTCTAAATTTGGAAAGTCATGAAAAACGCCGGGCGTTACAGTTTCCCCTCCTTTAGGAAATTTCGTCCCGAAATTTATTCAGAAGGAAGACTTGAAAGGGTTTTGGCAAACAGAAGAGGATTGTTTAAAATTGAGGCCTTGGAGTTTGAGACAACAGAGAATAATTGAGGTATACGGGTGAACGATTGGTCTGATAACGATTACGAGTATAAGAATAGCATAAGTATTGGATATATGAAAGTAGCGGGTTAAGAATGAAGTCTCGTCATGGATAATCAGATATAATGCGTTTGTGAGTTGTTTAAGATTTGTATAAGGTCCAAGAGGTCTGCAGAACACGGAATTTCTCATGGCACGTTTTACGAAAGTTTGGTAACATGGTGAAAACACTTATATATAGGAAGTACCAACGGCGTATCCACCATGTTTTGACCATGTGACGTCCGTCTCGTATGCGGTGTCATGTTACGTTCCGTGTCTTACCATACGCAGTAGTACACTCTATGATTCTCATGCGCCTATCACTATAATCCCGTGTGCACCCGCGATTATATTGATTGTCGCATGATCCGCATAGCTTGTACTAGTCGTGTATGAGTCAGGGTATACATAATTTAAAAATTAAGAATGTGTACGTGTAAGAATGTAGTATGTAAGCAAGTCCATGCTTAAGTATGTATGAGACCCACGTAAGCAAATCACGCGGATTACGCTCGCGTATGGGTACGAATGTATGAATCATGAGTTTAAGTATGAATATGCATGTATGTATGAGCATACACATAAAATGTGTAAGTAGTGTGTGGATAAGCATAAGCATAAAACGTATGAAAAATGAGTATAAATGCGAGTACAAACATGAGTATAAGCGTAGTCACAAGGCGTATGAGTATAAATATAAGTATCAGTGTGAACATAAGATGTATGAGCATAGATATGAATATGAATGTGAATATAGGTGTAAAACATGAAGGTTAAGTATGAATAAAATATGTGTATGAATATAAGTGTAACAAAGTTGTGTAAGTGCAAATGAAAACATAAAGCGTATGAATATGAATATGAATACGAATGTAGTATAGACATGTTTGTAAGGACCACGTAAGTGTATAATTGTGAGTGTATGTATTACCGTAAAACGTACGAATTTTGAATTGTAACACCCTAGAATTTATACCCTTGATATTTTACATATTTATATAAAATAAAGCACATGACATATCATTAGCAAAGTTCATAAATATTCAAGAACCTAATCAACTAGTGACAAAGTTACATCATTTCAAAAATTTGTTTAACATGTGTTACAACCCATATTTAAACACTACAAAAGATCTACGACATTGCGGAAGCTTCAAAATAGAGTGTTCGGTTCTTCACTTTATCACTTGATCACCATCCGTAAACTTCACCAATTTACCTATGATCAAACCATCTAAAACGTTAGTTTTGATGTTATTATGTGACATAGTTCCAAGAATTTAACATGAAAGTTGAAATAACAAAAATATAAAAGTTTAATCTGGGTCCACCGTAAATTACGGTATCACCGTAATTTACGGTGAGTCTTGGACTTCAAATGACCACCGTAAATCAGTAGGTCTATACCGTATCAAGTCTAACCTTCACCGTAAATTACGGTAATACCGTAATTTACGGTGGTACCTGGGAATTTCAGGTCTTGTTTGTTTTGTTCATGTCCCACGAACCAAATCTTGTAATTCACCTTAAATCAACCTATTCATCAATTCTAATGTTCTAATGATGCGATGAATATTTGTCAACTATCATAGCACAATCCAAAATATTCCGGAGTGTAATTTATGTCTTACTCGATTATTTGACCCGTTTTAGATACCAAAGTCAATCATCAATAATGTAATACATACGTCAAATTTTCTAAGCATTGTCTTGACCCGTCTCGTTTGACTAAGACGAAGGTCACTTCCGTGATATATTGAACTATATTGTTTACCATGTTTTCGAGACTACAACATAATACTATTAATTAATTCATAATGTAACGAATGGTAAATTCGTACCTTTAGAGCACGCCTTTCCCCCGTGAATTCCCTTCGGCTTGTCCGCTTGATGATCCGGACTCTTTGCCTATAAAAATTCAGTTTTACAACTTGTTTAGAACTCTTTCCATGACCATATTCGTATCATTGTGAAACATGATCAAATCTGCGTTCTCATCAAATTTAACATCAAAAATTCTCTCTTAGGCATTTCTACAAACACCTAACGGGTCAGATTTTCCTGCCATTATTTCTAAGTTCATGACTTGAACTTTAAACCTCAAATTTCACTTTAATTAGTAACCTTGCACATATTTTAACATCAATATCACAGGAATTACCTCCTATGATGAAATTTATGCTAGAATTAACATTCAAATCATAGTGTTCATCATCATCTTATAAAACCCATAACCTAGCTTCCATGGATTCATATAATTCCCTGAATTTGGGCATGATTTCTCAAATAGTTAGCTAGGTTTTACTTCTAAGCACCTATCCAACTTCAATCTAACCAAATAACACACATGCAAGCATCTAATTTCAGATTTTCAAAATCATGAGAATTTCAAGTTGATAGGTTTCATGAAATTTCACATACCTTAGAATCCTCTTGCAATGAGGATTACGATTCTAAGCTTGAATTTCGTTTTGGACCAGATTTACCTATCCAATTTGAGAGTTTTGTGTGATTTTAGGGTTTTGGGAGCTTGGGGTCGACCTGCTTCTCTCCTGATCGACCAGACACCCTCATTAGGGGTGTTTGGTTTGTTTTTGTTAATTATTAACACATCAAGTTTCAATTGTTGCACTTAAGCCCCTCAACTTTGATAAATGTTTAATTTGTTTGCATATAACCCTACTTTGAGCTATTTCAAGACCATTACTAACTAGGTTAACGTTCTTAATTAGTAAGTTCTCGTTTATTTATTAACTTTATATTTCTAATGTAAAGTTTATATTTTCGGGGTGTTACAAGTCCACCCCCCTTAAAAAGGGTTTCGTCCCCGAAACCAAAGTACGTACCAAATAAGGTAGGGTAGAGACGCCGCATCTCCTCTTCGGACTCCCACGTAGTGTCCGAACCCTTTTTATGCTCCCATTTGACTTTGACTTGATCAATTTGTTTATTTCGTAAACGTTTGACCTTTTTGTCTAAAATTTCAACCGGCCTCACCACATAATTTAGACTATTATCCACTTCGATATCGTCATATTGGATATATGTCGTTTCGTCTGCTAGGCACTTTCTTAATTGCGATACATGAAACGTGCCATGGATCCCACTCAGCTCCTCCGGTAGTTCAAGACGGTAAGCTACCTTGCCAACTCTTCCGATAATTTTAAATGGCCCGATAAACCTTGGGCTTAATTTCCCTTTCTTTCTAAATCTAATAACACCTTTCCATGGGGACACCTTTAGCATGACCATGTCGCCGACTTGAAATTCAATTGGCCTTTTCCTTTTATCAACATATGCCTTTTGCCTGTCTTGAGCCGCTTTCAAGTGTGCCCGAACTTTATCGATCTTTTCGTTCGTGGCTCGTACTATGTCTTGGTGGGCGAGTTCACGTGGACCCACTTCACCCCAACAAACCGGGGTTCGACACTTCCTACCGTAAAGCAGTTCGTATGGTGCCATTTTAATACTAGATTGGTAACTGTTGTTATACGAAAACTCGACTAACGGTAGGTGAACATCCCAACTGCCTCCAAAGTCGATTATACACGCCCGTAGCATGTCTCCCAATATTTGTATCGTTCTTTCACTTTGTCCATCCGTTTGGGGATGGTACGCAGTGCTAATGTACAACTTGGTCCCCATTTGTTCTTGGAATTCACGCCAGAATTTCGAGGTAAACCGGGTATCCCTATCGGACACGATGGACACCGGTACTCCATGACGTGCTATGATTTCATTGGTATAGACTTCTGACATCTTTTCTGACGTATAAGTCTCACGAATCGGAATGAAGTGAGCACTTTTCGTCAATCTATCCACCACCACCCATATGGCATCATAACCACGATTTGTCCTAGGCAGTTTGGTTAACAGATCCATTGTAATATGTTCCCATTTCCAAACCGGAATTTCCAACGGTTGGAGTTTGCCATAGGGTTTCTGATGCTCCGCCTTGACTTGTAAACATGTCAGGCATTTTTCCACATACTTCGCCACATCCCTCTTCATTCCGGGCCACCAATAGTTTTGTTTCAAATCATTGTACATCTTGGTCGCACCCGGATGAATTGAATAACGGGATTTATGAGCTTCATCAAGTAGAAGCGCCTTTACTCCACAGGTATGTGGGACCCATATCCTTCCGGATCGAGTCTTTAACCCGTGATTCCCATCCGACAAGTCTTTCAACTGACCAATTATCCTTTCCTTCTTCCAATTCTCTTCTTTTACAGCTTCTAATTGCGCTTCTCGAATACGTTCGAGTATACCCGAGGTTACCACGAGTTGCATCGATCGTACTCGTATCGGGACATAATCCGCTTTTCTGCTCAGAGCGTCCGCTACCACATTTGCCTTTCCGGGGTGATAATGTATCTCACAGTCATAGTCTTTCACCGTTTCCAACCATCGCCTTTGTCGCATATTTAACTCCTTCTGATCGAAGAAGTATTTCAAGCTCTTGTGGTCGGTGAATATGGTGCATTTTACCCCATACAAATAATGCCTCCATATTTTCAATGCAAATACCACCGCTGCCAGCTCAAGATCGTGCGTGGGGTATTTCTTTTCGTGTATCTTCAATTGTCTCGAGGCATAGGCTATTACCTTGCCCCGTTGCATCAACACGCAACCGAGTCCCGATAATGAAGCATCTGAATAAACCACCATGTCTTCGACTCCGTCCGGCAATGTCAGTACCGGAGCTTGAGTTAGTCTTTCTTTTAGCGTCCGAAACGCTTTTTCTTGATCGACTCCCCAAACAAACTTTGCTTTCTTTTGGGTTAACTTTGTTAGAGGCGATGCAATCTTGGAGAAATCTTGAATGAATCTCCTGTAATATCCAGCAAGCCCCAAAAAGCTTCTAATCTCAGAAGGGTTTTTCGGGGGATTCCATTTTGACACCGACTCTATTTTTGACGGATCCACCAAAACCCCATCGGCATTTATGACATGACCGAGAAATTGTACCTCTCGTAACCAAAAGGCACATTTGGAAAATTTCGCATAAAGCTTCTCTCGTCTAAGTGTCTCTAACACTTCTTGTAAATGGCGTGCATGTTCGGATTCACTTTTCGAATACACTAATATATCATCAATAAACACGATGACCGACTTATCCAACATTGGCTTGCAAACCCGGTTCATGAGGTCCATGAAAGCCGCGGGCGCATTTGTTAGCCCAAATGACATCACGAGAAATTCGTAATGTCCGTATCTTGTGCGAAAAGCCGTCTTTGGCACATCTTCTTCTTTGACCTTTAGTTGGTGATACCCCGACCTAAGGTCAATTTTTGAAAACCAACTCGCGCCTTGTAGTTGGTCAAATAAGTCGTCTATCCTCGGGAGCGGGTATCGGTTCTTTACCGTGAGTTTGTTTAACTCCCGATAATCGATACACATGCGCATACTCCCGTCCTTCTTTCTCACAAACAACACCGGTGCGCCCCAAGGAGACACACTCGGCCTAATGAATCCTTTATCAAGCAAATCTTGAATTTGGGACATCAGCTCTTGTAATTCCGACGGTGCAAGTCGGTACGGGGCTTTTGCCACAGGTTTCGCGCCCGGAATCAATTCGATTCCGAACTCTACTTCCCGTTCAGGCGGTATCCCCGGTAAATCTTCCGGAAAAACATCTTCATAATCCCGTACTATCGGTACATCTCCAATCTTCCGTGATTCTTTCTCGGTCTCATTTGCATAAATTATGAATGCCTTGCATCCTCGCTTCATGAGCTTGTGGGCTTTCAACATCGAACATACTATGGGGTTGCCTCGTTTTTCGCCATAAATGGTGACGTGTTTTCCGCTCGGAGATGTTAGTTTTATCTCTTTGCGAAAACACACGACCTTTGCATTGTATTGAGATAGCCAATCCATCCCCACGACTACTTGGAATTCTCCCATCGACATCGGAATTAGGTTTATCAAATATTCTTCCTCATCGATGCTCAATTTACAATTTTCACATACATCACAAACAATAAAGCTTTTGTTATTACCTATCTCTACTTCTAAAGGCACAGGTAATTTTGTTAAAATAAACGAAGGATGTCGAATAAACCCATGTGAAACAAAGGATTTATTCGCACCCGTATCAAATAATACGTGTGCGGGAATTGAATTTACAGCAAATATACCTGAGACCACGTCAGGTTCAATCTTTGCTTCTGCAGCAGTTAGTTGGAAAGATCTCGCCTTTGCTTTCGGGGCTTCACCTTTCGGTTCTTGCCCATCCTTCCTTCCAACCAATTCCGGGCATTCAGACTTCTTGTGTCCCGTTCGATAACAGTTATAACAAACCGTCACCTTCTCCGGGCATGACATAGCCATATGTCCCGTTTTCTTGCATATAGGACAAGGCTTATCCTTGTAACGACATTCTCCCTTATGATTTTTCCCACAAATTTTGCAACCCGGTGTACTACCTTTAGCATCTGATTTCTTTGCTGTTTCATTCGTTCTTGCTTTCTTGGTAGGGCTTGGATTTACATCTTGTGCCCTTCGTTCACCCCGTTCTATACTCTTTTTCAGTTCGATTTCCCTTTCCCGAGCCGCATTTATGATCTCGGTAAGGGTCTCGTATTTTGAAGGAGTTATGAACTCTCTATATTCCGCACTTAGCATGTTATGGTAGTAATAGACCTTTTGTTCTTCGTTTGTCACCAAATCATTACAAAACTTCATCTTATCCATAAACGTTGCCGTAATTTTGTCTATGGTCTCGCCCTTGTGCCTAAGTTGCATGAACTCTTCCTTGATTTTGTTCATAACCGCCTTGGGGCAATGATGTTTAAGGAATGGGGTTTTGAATTCCTCCCATGTCATGACTTTAGCGGCTTCAATACCGATCTCTCTCTTCTTGTTATCCCACCAATCTTTCGCTTGACTCCTTAGTTGGCCCGTGCCATAGGCTACGTAGTCTCCTTCATCACAATGGGTCCTCTCGAAGACCCCTTCGATATCACTTATCCATCGTTGGCACACTATTGGGTCAACCTCTCCATTATATATTGGTGGCTTACAGGCCACGAATTCCTTGTATGAGCAAGACTTTCGTTCTCCATGCTTTCCCTTTGCTGAATTTGAATCATCTTCCAATTTCTTGATTCGCTCGTCTACTATTGATAAAACCGTGTCTTGAATTTTATCAATGAAGTCCGACAAACTATTTTCGATCGCCTTTCCAACCTCTTCGGCAATCACTTCCCTCATTTGTTCGGTGACTCTTGGCACCGCATCATCTTTACCTCCATCAGCCATCTTTGTTACTGAAATGTTTACATAACATATTAAACATTCCATTTATAATACGTGCTTTACTTGTTTGTTTTAATCAAGTTCGTAACTTGATTTAATCGTTCTTGTTTTGATTCAATCAAGTTCATAACTTGATTTGATGGTTCTTGTTTGATTTGATCAAGTTCGTAACTTGATTTAACAACTCTTGTTTCAATTCAATCAAGTTCGTAACTTGATTTAGTAACTCTTGTTTCATGCATTTCTTGCTTTTGAGTGAGCTTATACACACTCTTTTCATTTTCATGCGTATTTATTCATTTCGCATTCTATATGTAATACATAATTTATTAACAAAATAAGTTAACTCTTACCGGACGATCGATCAAGCTTGAACCGAACACTTATTGACAACCCTGAGCTCTGATTACCAACTTGTAACACCCTAGAATTTATACCCTTGATATTTTACATATTTATATAAAATAAAGCACATGACATATCATTAGCAAAGTTCATAAATATTCAAGAACCTAATCAACTAGTGACAAAGTTACATCATTTCAAAAATTTGTTTAACATGTGTTACAACCCATATTTAAACACTACAAAAGATCTACGACATTGCGGAAGCTTCAAAATAGAGTGTTCGGTTCTTCACTTTATCACTTGATCACCATCCGTAAACTTCACCAATTTACCTATGATCAAACCATCTAAAACGTTAGTTTTGATGTTATTATGTGACATAGTTCCAAGAATTTAACATGAAAGTTGAAATAACAAAAATATAAAAGTTTAATCTGGGTCCACCGTAAATTACGGTATCACCGTAATTTACGGTGAGTCTTGGACTTCAAATGACCACCGTAAATCAGTAGGTCTATACCGTATCAAGTCTAACCTTCACCGTAAATTACGGTAATACCGTAATTTACGGTGGTACCTGGGAATTTCAGGTCTTGTTTGTTTTGTTCATGTCCCACGAACCAAATCTTGTAATTCACCTTAAATCAACCTATTCATCAATTCTAATGTTCTAATGATGCGATGAATATTTGTCAACTATCATAGCACAATCCAAAATATTCCGGAGTGTAATTTATGTCTTACTCGATTATTTGACCCGTTTTAGATACCAAAGTCAATCATCAATAATGTAATACATACGTCAAATTTTCTAAGCATTGTCTTGACCCGTCTCGTTTGACTAAGACGAAGGTCACTTCCGTGATATATTGAACTATATTGTTTACCATGTTTTCGAGACTACAACATAATACTATTAATTAATTCATAATGTAACGAATGGTAAATTCGTACCTTTAGAGCACGCCTTTCCCCCGTGAATTCCCTTCGGCTTGTCCGCTTGATGATCCGGACTCTTTGCCTATAAAAATTCAGTTTTACAACTTGTTTAGAACTCTTTCCATGACCATATTCGTATCATTGTGAAACATGATCAAATCTGCGTTCTCATCAAATTTAACATCAAAAATTCTCTCTTAGGCATTTCTACAAACACCTAACGGGTCAGATTTTCCTGCCATTATTTCTAAGTTCATGACTTGAACTTTAAACCTCAAATTTCACTTTAATTAGTAACCTTGCACATATTTTAACATCAATATCACAGGAATTACCTCCTATGATGAAATTTATGCTAGAATTAACATTCAAATCATAGTGTTCATCATCATCTTATAAAACCCATAACCTAGCTTCCATGGATTCATATAATTCCCTGAATTTGGGCATGATTTCTCAAATAGTTAGCTAGGTTTTACTTCTAAGCACCTATCCAACTTCAATCTAACCAAATAACACACATGCAAGCATCTAATTTCAGATTTTCAAAATCATGAGAATTTCAAGTTGATAGGTTTCATGAAATTTCACATACCTTAGAATCCTCTTGCAATGAGGATTACGATTCTAAGCTTGAATTTCGTTTTGGACCAGATTTACCTATCCAATTTGAGAGTTTTGTGTGATTTTAGGGTTTTGGGAGCTTGGGGTCGACCTGCTTCTCTCCTGATCGACCAGACACCCTCATTAGGGGTGTTTGGTTTGTTTTTGTTAATTATTAACACATCAAGTTTCAATTGTTGCACTTAAGCCCCTCAACTTTGATAAATGTTTAATTTGTTTGCATATAACCCTACTTTGAGCTATTTCAAGACCATTACTAACTAGGTTAACGTTCTTAATTAGTAAGTTCTCGTTTATTTATTAACTTTATATTTCTAATGTAAAGTTTATATTTTCGGGGTGTTACATGAATCATGAGTATAACATAAATGTGTAAGTGTGAACATAAGTGAAGGCATAAAATGTATAAGCATGGATGTAGAAAATAATGATTTTGTTTATAGTATAGATCAAAATACACGAGTTTGTGCGCGTAAAAGATTAAAAATTTTTGAGTATGAAGGAAAAGGGAACGAGTGACGCGCGTGAGATTGTCGTGAGATATTGACTAAAACGTGTAATATGATATGCATATATAGTTGTTTGCGCAAAACGTGAAGTTAAAATAGATTGAGTTGTCACGAAATATAGACTCTAGTTTGTGAATGTAAGAGAGTATAAAACGTCTATTGGTTATGTGGAAAGTACTTTGTAGAGGAATGGAAATGCTACTGCGGTTTTAAAAGGGTTCGCATAAGTTGAAAATTTATCGGTTCTTATGAAGTTTCCTTGCCCACGTGTTTTGAATTTAATTGACGTATCGAGGGAGGTTTTGAAAAGTTCTAGAGATTAACAAATTTGCATCGTTTTAAGTAACTTTGTGTTTGAAAATTTTGAAACTTACAGCTTCTTGTAAAAAAAAGTTGATCATTAGAAAAAGGAATTTGGTACATGAACTTAGTGATTGCTGAAAAATGTTTCATTGGTTTTGAAACAGAATTTTAGTAAATGATTGAATAATACTGGTAATATTTTATAGGTGTGTGCGAAAAGTTGATTTGATTATCAATTGAGAATAACAATCTCTAGTTTAATGGTGTGAGAGGAGCGTGTTTCAATGTTTACGTTGATTGGTGAATTTGTGGGCAACGGATTTATTAAACCGACTAGGCTGACAAGTAGTATTTCGTGAAATTTTGAAAATCGAGGAACACGCGTTTATGGTAACATTTAAAATTTTTGTGTATGCAAGTGATGTGAAAATAGATTAGAATAAGAGGTGCGTTTAAATAAATGAAGCATTTTGAAATACATGATAAATAATTTAGGTATAAACATGATCGTGTTTTCATAATATAGCCTATTAAAAGAAAGCGTTGGTAACGATCACTTAGGTAAGGGAATCACCCCTAATCCGTTGGTGAGGTCGTTGTAAGATGAGAAAAGAAGTGGAGTTAATCGTCAAGGTAAGGAAATCACTCCTATCTCGATGATATGTCTCTGTTCATTACAAAAGTGTAATTAAAATTACGTGAAATCATGCATGCTAATAATGTATAATCGTATGAAAAGTAAGAGTATGATGTGTGCGCAAAATGAAATCTCGAAAAATTATTCAAATTTGTCAAAAGATCGAAAATAATAAAGTGTAAGCTCGAATAAAACTTGGATGGTTCCAAACGGAACATTGACTAACCAAAGTGGTCAAAAGATCTTTTGAAATTGAGAAACATGCTTTGGCCTAATAGGTGGAATACTCTCGCCGATATCTCGGCTAATGATACTCACCCTTCCAGTTACTACATGTTCCCAATCCATCGAAAATTCGAGACTTGGCGGAACTTTTGAAAATCAAGGAGTGGAACTAGTCAACAAGGTGCGGGTTTCACCCCTAGCTTGACGATTTCGTAACCTAAGTGTGGTTGGCACTCGTCGGGTCAAAATTTAACTTCGACACGTTGACGAATGTCCAATAGGATTTAAATTTGAAATTTTCATTAAGACGTGGATTTCACTCCTAACTTAATGGTGAATTTCGTGCAAGAATAGAATCAAGCGGGATGAGGGTCGTTTACCAAATTGTGGGTTTCACGCCTATTTTGGTAAACTCGTCTCGTTTATGTAATACGAGTGTTTTCGAGTTTAAGAAAAATCGAGTAAAATGCCTTAGAAAAAGGACGCATGTTACAGGAATACACAATCGAGTATAAACACATAAGAAAGCATATCAAGAATGGTACGTAAGGAATAAGACAAGTACTAACACATAGGGAAATACGTCAAGAATACACATAGAGAATCGAACAATGGAACAAGTATTAACACATAATAAAACAAGTATAGCATGTCAAGTGTTAACACATAAGTGACATATATGTTTAAAAGATAAGAATAAAAGCAAATAAGGTAGCATGCAAGTGGTTAAAGCAAAACATGAGAAAAAAACTCTAAAACTATAGACTAGGTTAAAGCATTCCTACTTTTCCTAATTCCCTATAGTTATGGCTCTGATACCAATCTGTCACACCCCAACCAATGGCGGAAACATCGGGATGAGACGAAGTGTGAAGATTGCTCGAGACATCATAACACTATTTGTGACAATATTTAAATAATTCCCATTTCATTTCATAACTTCAAATTATCAACATTACATAAACTCAAATATCAACAAGTTCCAAAAGTAATACATAACAACATAAGCAAAAATTGATACAACATATTAAACCTAAACGTCTATATGTGTATCTAGGCATCAACGCTACTTCTTTCATAGCATCGTCATCATCAACCTGTAACATGTTTAAAATACAATTCAATGCAAAAGCAATGGCGAGTATACAAGTTTGGTACGTACATAACAAAAGTTAAGTTTAAAACAATTCCTCATAGCAAGCATGTGATTCAAGATAAACAATAAATATGGCATGTGTCTAACATATCAAACCAAGGAAACGCAACAGGCTCATGACATTACCTCAAGTTTACGGGCGGGTCGTTAATCCTATAGCGCTACATATCTCACGGTTTGGCTCGTACGAAGTTAATGATAAGTTCAACACATAAGAATCACCCAAGTTTAAAGTATCAAGCCATCACGTATACAAGCATGTTAATAGGAATGTTCATGTGTTTAAGCAAAATGTTCATGTGTAAGTTGTTGATAAGTAAACATGTTACACCCCAAAAGTGGTAAAGTAAAAGGGGAAAATACGAGTATACTCACATAATTGCTAAGTCTTCCGATTATCCAAGTGTTGACGAGTGTAAGAGATTAGGAGGTTGGAACACCGAGGTCACCCTATATGGGCAAACGTAGGTGTATGAGTGATCGGGATTACGATGGAGGATTTGAAGCGGAATATAAAGTGTAACTAGTTGATATAAATATGTATATATATATAAATACAAATACAAATACGTATACTTTATATAGTTTAAGTAATAAATTAAATTAAGTCTATCGAAAATATTATAGGAGGGTCGTCCAAAAATAAATGAACAAGTAAATATACTTTTATATTTATAGTTGTAAAAGCTGTTTGAATTTGATACATTTCCATTAGTGGTTCGTTTAAAAGTATAGATATAATTATATATATATATATATATATATATATATATATTAACGAAAATCGGGCAGAGTTTCCTCTGTTTTCGGACGCTCCCGACGATACAAGTCGTCAATGTTTTTGTCAAAATTCAATCAATAATAAAACAATATGCACTTATACAAGTTTTATAACGAAAACACATATATGAGTTCATACGAGTTTTATACAAGTTTCAAGTAACTAAACGAGTTTTATACAAGTTTCAAGTAACTAAACATTTATGAACGGTAATAATAAGAATACTAGCGTCGATTAAAATCATACCAAGTCGTGTGTTGACTGAGTTGACTGAAACGAAACTGACCCGAAACGAATCTGAACCGAAAATGAAACCGAGTCGGGTGGCTGCTTTGACTGGACCCGAACTGGACGTGAGTCGCGACTGAACCGAACCAGACCCGTTGACAACCCGGGACTGAACCCGCTGACCGGAACTGAGCAGGGACCCGAACCTGCTATTAGACCTGACCCGAGCCCAACAAACCCAAGTCACACATCGACCCGAATCTGAACTGAGACAAAAACATTGGATTTGAATCGAAGTTTAAATAAAATAAAATCTAAACGTGATACCTGAACTGAACCGAGAACACACAGATCCGAGAACCAAAACTGACCTGAACCGCACCGAAATCGGGTTACATCGAGACTGAATTAAATCGGGAATGAATCCATACTTGAATCTGGAGTGAACCCGAAACCACTAGAGCCGAGCCCAAACTGAACGAAGCACACTAAGGTTGACCCAAGTCGGACCGTGCCGCAAAACCCGACCCGAACAGATCTGCGTGAAGTTGTCGGAGAATAAAAGCACCACCGCCTCCGCCGAGCACTGTCGGTGTCGGCCGCGGATGTTTGGTCGGCTTAACTGTTGCTGAACAGCAACTCTTCCGCACACCACATCCGCCGTCCTCACGCTGTCGCGCCACCGTAGAGAGTGGCCGGCTTTCCTCCTCCTCGACTCTCTCTGTCTCTCTCTCGGTTCACAGGAGTGTGTGTAGGAGGGTGCAATTGGGTGTGGCTGATGACAATCGAAGAAGAAGGAGAGGGTGTGGGGGATGGCATGAGTGTTATGGTTCTCAAAGAAGGAAGTGCAGGGGAATGTGATGTGCGGCTGAAGTATAACAAAAGAAGTTCGGGTTTTCTAAAAAATGAAAGAGATAGGGTTTTAAATAGATAGGTAAGTTATGTTGTTAAAAAGAAAAGAACTAGTTTAATAACAAACTAACTAGGTTATTATTAAAAATAACTTTTTAAATTGTAAAGTTAATTAATTTAATTAATTAAACCATGAATCATTTTTATAACAAATTAAACTAAAGATAAAGATTTTTCGACGATCATAACGAAACGATGAATACAAGGATACGAAGTTTCCAAAAATAGGAATATGAACGATGGTTTCTAAATTTGGAAAGTCATGAAAAACGCCGGGCGTTACAGTTTCCCCTCCTTTAGGAAATTTCGTCCCGAAATTTATTCAGAAGGAAGACTTGAAAGGGTTTTGGCCAACAGAAGAGGATTGTTTAAAATTGAGGCCTTGGAGTTTGAGACAACAGAGAATAATTGAGGTATACGGGTGAACGATTGGTCTGATAACGATTACGAGTATAAGAATAGCATAAGTATTGGATATATGAAAGTAGCGGGTTAAGAATGAAGTCTCGTCATGGATAATCAGATATAATGCGTTTGTGAGTTGTTTAAGATTTGTATAAGGTCCAAGAGGTCTGCAGAACACGGAATTTCTCATGGCACGTTTTACGAAAGTTTGGTAACATGGTGAAAACACTTATATATAGGAAGTACCAACGGCGTATCCACCATGTTTTGACCATGTGACGTCCGTCTCGTATGCGGTGTCATGTTACGTTCCGTGTCTTACCATACGCAGTAGTACACTCTATGATTCTCATGCGCCTATCACTATAATCCCGTGTGCACCCGCGATTATATTGATTGTCGCATGATCCGCATAGCTTGTACTAGTCGTGTATGAGTCAGGGTATACATAATTTAAAAATTAAGAATGTGTACGTGTAAGAATGTAGTATGTAAGCAAGTCCATGCTTAAGTATGTATGAGACCCACGTAAGCAAATCACGCGGATTACGCTCGCGTATGGGTACGAATGTATGAATCATGAGTTTAAGTATGAATATGCATGTATGTATGAGCATACACATAAAATGTGTAAGTAGTGTGTGGATAAGCATAAGCATAAAACGTATGAAAAATGAGTATAAATGCGAGTACAAACATGAGTATAAGCGTAGTCACAAGGCGTATGAGTATAAATATAAGTATCAGTGTGAACATAAGATGTATGAGCATAGATATGAATATGAATGTGAATATAGGTGTAAAACATGAAGGTTAAGTATGAATAAAATATGTGTATGAATATAAGTGTAACAAAGTTGTGTAAGTGCAAATGAAAACATAAAGCGTATGAATATGAATATGAATACGAATGTAGTATAGACATGTTTGTAAGGACCACGTAAGTGTATAATTGTGAGTGTATGTATTACCGTAAAACGTACGAATTTTGAATCATGAGTATAACATAAATGTGTAAGTGTGAACATAAGTGAAGGCATAAAATGTATAAGCATGGATGTAGAAAATAATGATTTTGTTTATAGTATAGATCAAAATACACGAGTTTGTGCGCGTAAAAGATTAAAAATTTTTGAGTATGAAGGAAAAGGGAACGAGTGACGCGCGTGAGATTGTCGTGAGATATTGACTAAAACGTGTAATATGATATGCATATATAGTTGTTTGCGCAAAACGTGAAGTTAAAATAGATTGAGTTGTCACGAAATATAGACTCTAGTTTGTGAATGTAAGAGAGTATAAAACGTCTATTGGTTATGTGGAAAGT
This sequence comes from Helianthus tuberosus, assembly GCA_030545235.1. Classification (NCBI taxonomy): domain Eukaryota; kingdom Viridiplantae; phylum Streptophyta; class Magnoliopsida; order Asterales; family Asteraceae; genus Helianthus; species Helianthus tuberosus. The sequence continues at coordinate 51,050,317 of CM060439.1, read as the reverse complement.
ACTTTGTAGAGGAATGGAAATGCTACTGCGGTTTTAAAAGGGTTCGCATAAGTTGAAAATTTATCGGTTCTTATGAAGTTTCCTTGCCCACGTGTTTTGAATTTAATTGACGTATCGAGGGAGGTTTTGAAAAGTTCTAGAGATTAACAAATTTGCATCGTTTTAAGTAACTTTGTGTTTGAAAATTTTGAAACTTACAGCTTCTTGTAAAAAAAAGTTGATCATTAGAAAAAGGAATTTGGTACATGAACTTAGTGATTGCTGAAAAATGTTTCATTGGTTTTGAAACAGAATTTTAGTAAATGATTGAATAATACTGGTAATATTTTATAGGTGTGTGCGAAAAGTTGATTTGATTATCAATTGAGAATAACAATCTCTAGTTTAATGGTGTGAGAGGAGCGTGTTTCAATGTTTACGTTGATTGGTGAATTTGTGGGCAACGGATTTATTAAACCGACTAGGCTGACAAGTAGTATTTCGTGAAATTTTGAAAATCGAGGAACACGCGTTTATGGTAACATTTAAAATTTTTGTGTATGCAAGTGATGTGAAAATAGATTAGAATAAGAGGTGCGTTTAAATAAATGAAGCATTTTGAAATACATGATAAATAATTTAGGTATAAACATGATCGTGTTTTCATAATATAGCCTATTAAAAGAAAGCGTTGGTAACGATCACTTAGGTAAGGGAATCACCCCTAATCCGTTGGTGAGGTCGTTGTAAGATGAGAAAAGAAGTGGAGTTAATCGTCAAGGTAAGGAAATCACTCCTATCTCGATGATATGTCTCTGTTCATTACAAAAGTGTAATTAAAATTACGTGAAATCATGCATGCTAATAATGTATAATCGTATGAAAAGTAAGAGTATGATGTGTGCGCAAAATGAAATCTCGAAAAATTATTCAAATTTGTCAAAAGATCGAAAATAATAAAGTGTAAGCTCGAATAAAACTTGGATGGTTCCAAACGGAACATTGACTAACCAAAGTGGTCAAAAGATCTTTTGAAATTGAGAAACATGCTTTGGCCTAATAGGTGGAATACTCTCGCCGATATCTCGGCTAATGATACTCACCCTTCCAGTTACTACATGTTCCCAATCCATCGAAAATTCGAGACTTGGCGGAACTTTTGAAAATCAAGGAGTGGAACTAGTCAACAAGGTGCGGGTTTCACCCCTAGCTTGACGATTTCGTAACCTAAGTGTGGTTGGCACTCGTCGGGTCAAAATTTAACTTCGACACGTTGACGAATGTCCAATAGGATTTAAATTTGAAATTTTCATTAAGACGTGGATTTCACTCCTAACTTAATGGTGAATTTCGTGCAAGAATAGAATCAAGCGGGATGAGGGTCGTTTACCAAATTGTGGGTTTCACGCCTATTTTGGTAAACTCGTCTCGTTTATGTAATACGAGTGTTTTCGAGTTTAAGAAAAATCGAGTAAAATGCCTTAGAAAAAGGACGCATGTTACAGGAATACACAATCGAGTATAAACACATAAGAAAGCATATCAAGAATGGTACGTAAGGAATAAGACAAGTACTAACACATAGGGAAATACGTCAAGAATACACATAGAGAATCGAACAATGGAACAAGTATTAACACATAATAAAACAAGTATAGCATGTCAAGTGTTAACACATAAGTGACATATATGTTTAAAAGATAAGAATAAAAGCAAATAAGGTAGCATGCAAGTGGTTAAAGCAAAACATGAGAATAAAACTCTAAAACTATAGACTAGGTTAAAGCATTCCTACTTTTCCTAATTCCCTATAGTTATGGCTCTGATACCAATCTGTCACACCCCAACCAATGGCGGAAACATCGGGATGAGACGAAGTGTGAAGATTGCTCGAGACATCATAACACTATTTGTGACAATATTTAAATAATTCCCATTTCATTTCATAACTTCAAATTGTCAACATTACATAAACTCAAATATCAACAAGTTCCAAAAGTAATACATAACAACATAAGCAAAAATTGATACAACATATTAAACCTAAACGTCTATATGTGTATCTAGGCATCAACGCTACTTCTTTCATAGCATCGTCATCATCAACCTGTAACATGTTTAAAATACAATTCAATGCAAAAGCAATGGCGAGTATACAAGTTTGGTACGTACATAACAAAAGTTAAGTTTAAAACAATTCCTCATAGCAAGCATGTGATTCAAGATAAACAATAAATATGGCATGTGTCTAACATATCAAACCAAGGAAACGCAACAGGCTCATGACATTACCTCAAGTTTACGGGCGGGTCGTTAATCCTATAGCGCTACATATCTCACGGTTTGGCTCGTACGAAGTTAATGATAAGTTCAACACATAAGAATCACCCAAGTTTAAAGTATCAAGCCATCACGTATACAAGCATGTTAATAGGAATGTTCATGTGTTTAAGCAAAATGTTCATGTGTAAGTTGTTGATAAGTAAACATGTTACACCCCAAAAGTGGTAAAGTAAAAGGGGAAAATACGAGTATACTCACATAATTGCTAAGTCTTCCGATTATCCAAGTGTTGACGAGTGTAAGAGATTAGGAGGTTGGAACACCGAGGTCACCCTATATGGGCAAACGTAGGTGTATGAGTGATCGGGATTACGATGGAGGATTTGAAGCGGAATATAAAGTGTAACTAGTTGATATAAATATGTATATATATATAAATACAAATACAAATACGTATACTTTATATAGTTTAAGTAATAAATTAAATTAAGTCTATCGAAAATATTATAGGAGGGTCGTCCAAAAATAAATGAACAAGTAAATATACTTTTATATTTATAGTTGTAAAAGCTGTTTGAATTTGATACATTTCCATTAGTGGTTCGTTTAAAAGTATAGATATAATTATATATATATATATATATATATATATATATATATATATATATTAACGAAAATCGGGCAGAGTTTCCTCTGTTTTCGGACGCTCCCGACGATACAAGTCGTCAATGTTTTTGTCAAAATTCAATCAATAATAAAACAATATGCACTTATACAAGTTTTATAACGAAAACACATATATGAGTTCATACGAGTTTTATACAAGTTTCAAGTAACTAAACGAGTTTTATACAAGTTTCAAGTAACTAAACATTTATGAACGGTAATAATAAGAATACTAGCGTCGATTAAAATCATACCAAGTCGTGTGTTGACTGAGTTGACTGAAACGAAACTGACCCGAAACGAATCTGAACCGAAAATGAAACCGAGTCGGGTGGCTGCTTTGACTGGACCCGAACTGGACGTGAGTCGCGACTGAACCGAACCAGACCCGTTGACAACCCGGGACTGAACCCGCTGACCGGAACTGAGCAGGGACCCGAACCTGCTATTAGACCTGACCCGAGCCCAACAAACCCAAGTCACACATCGACCCGAATCTGAACTGAGACAAAAACATTGGATTTGAATCGAAGTTTAAATAAAATAAAATCTAAACGTGATACCTGAACTGAACCGAGAACACACAGATCCGAGAACCAAAACTGACCTGAACCGTACCGAAATCGGGTTACATCGAGACTGAATTAAATCGGGAATGAATCCATACTTGAATCTGGAGTGAACCCGAAACCACTAGAGCCGAGCCCAAACTGAACGAAGCACACTAAGGTTGACCCAAGTCGGACCGTGCCGCAAAACCCGACCCGAACAGATCTGCGTGAAGTTGTCGGAGAATAAAAGCACCACCGCCTCCGCCGAGTACTGTCGGTGTCGGCCGCGGATGTTTGGTCGGCTTAACTGTTGCTGAACAGCAACTCTTCCGCACACCACATCCGCCGTCCTCACGCTGTCGCGCCACCGTAGAGAGTGGCCGGCTTTCCTCCTCCTCGACTCTCTCTGTCTCTCTCTCGGTTCACAGGAGTGTGTGTAGGAGGGTGCAATGGGGTGTGGCTGATGACAATCGAAGAAGAAGGAGAGGGTGTGGGGGATGGCATGAGTGTTATGGTTCTCAAAGAAGGAAGTGCAGGGGAATGTGATGTGCGGCTGAAGTATAACAAAAGAAGTTAGGGTTTTCTAAAAAATGAAAGAGATAGGGTTTTAAATAGATAGGTAAGTTATGTTGTTAAAAAGAAAAGAACTAGTTTAATAACAAACTAACTAGGTTATTATTAAAAATAACTTTTTAAATTGTAAAGTTAATTAATTTAATTAATTAAACCATGAATCATTTTTATAACAAATTAAATTAAAGATAAAGATTTTTCGACGATCATAACGAAACGATGAATACAAGGATACGAAGTTTCCAAAAATAGGAATATGAACGATGGTTTCTAAATTTGGAAAGTCATGAAAAACGCGGGGCGTTACATATAAGTTCAAAATATGATGACTACATGTCAACTTTTATGTCTTCTCACACTTCTTACAAAAAGGGTCATTTTTACAAGAATCTCACTCAACTAATTGAAAATCATTTTTAAAATAAAATATGAAGCAAGACTAAAATATATGTTTTGACTCGACTAAAGCTAGCTCTAGTCCTGGTGTCCTTTGACCGATGTGAAGAGAGAAAGATAGGGAGAACATGGGAAGGAGGGAGGAGATAGGGCATGGCGAAAAGCGGTATCATACAACGAAGGTAAGAGGGGAAGAGAGAAAGAGGACGCGTTCGGGAGACGTGAAACATGAACGAGAGATCGATTTGGTGGGAAACGTTATAAACAAGAGACATAAGGGTGCCTAACATACCATTTGTCTTGTATGTTTTAAGTAGAATTTAATGCCTAATTTTTAAAAAATAATAACTATCAATGCAACATTTAAAATTCGTAACAACTATCATTCAAACAATATTGGTATTGGTATCGGTACCGGTATATATTTTATTTTTCTCGATTTCCTGTAAAAATTTCATTAAAAATGAATCGAACATCAATACCGGTACCTGTATTCGTTTTTTGTTTATCAGTCCATAAAAAACGTATCACCTACTATATCAAATGCCGGTATCATACTAATACTATAATTAACTGAATTGATACCAATACCGATCAAACAACCAATAAATAACATGATAACACGAGTAATCCCACTAGTTAATCCACAATAACCATTTATCATTCCAAACAAAAAAAAAAAAGTCGTTACAAACATATAAAACCACAAAATCAGCCAACCAAACCAAACATAGAGGACACAAACCACATCAATCTCCCTAATCACAATCATTTCCTGTCACAATCCCACCCCTTTCTTCTTCTTCTTCCCCATAATCAATCAATCACCACCATCAATGGCAGCAGACTGGTCTCAACTTCCTCGAGAACTCCTCGACCTCATCTCCACCCACCTCATCTCCGAAACCGATCTCCTCCGCTTCCGATCCGTCTGCACCACGTGGCGATCATCCATCAACCCCTTCACCTCCCGTTTCCCCATCCTCCCAAACGCCGGTATCTCCGACACCACCTGGGGTTTCTACCTCTCCAAACGCACCATCTTCCGGGTCGGCTTACCCGACCCCGACCCGGCCCAAACCCACCTCCCCTGGCTCATCAAAGTCGAACGAGACAACCCACAAAAAACCCATTTGATGAACCCCTTAACCGGGTCCGAATTCATCCCTTTATTACCCGGGTTTCCAAGATCTTTGAACCTTTTGAATTTTAGGGTTTCGGAATTGGGGCAAGAGTATGCGTTACAGTATATTAGCTATAGACCGAATGCGAATTCGATTGGGGATTCGGTTACCCTTTATATGGAGAAAGTTGCATTTTGTAATGTGGGTGTGGATGGGTTTGTGTTGTTGACAATTCATGTGTCTGGGAAGTTGGCTTTGTTGAGGAAAGGTGAGAGGGTGTGGAATATTATTAACGATCTGCCCGAGCCTTACGACGATGTTCTATACCATAACGGGGAGTTTTTCGCGGTGGATAGTACGGGTAGGACGGTGGTTGTGGATTGGGAAAAGAGTGTGTTGAATGTCGTTGCGGGTTCGGTGTTTGGGGGGGATAAGAAGTTTTTAGTGGAGTGTGATGGGGAGTTGTTTATGGTCGATAAGTATTTGAGCGTTGGGCCGGAGAATGACGTGGAGGATGATGATGAGAATTACGAGTTTTATGAGGATTTTGATTGTTTTATGAGCGAGAGGACGGTGAAGCTTGAGGTGTATAAGTTGGATAGGGAAGAGGGGAGGTGGGTTGAGGTGAAGGATTTGGGTGATAAGATGTTGTTTTTGGGGGATAATTGTGGGTTCTCGGCTTCGGCTGAGGAGTTTCCGGGGTGTAAAGGGAATTGTGTGTTTTTTACGGGGCAGAATAGGGAGGATGATGGGTTGGTTAAGAGTAGAGGGGTTGGTGTGTTTGATTTGGAGAGTGGGAGTATTGGAGCAATTTCTAATGACTCGGGTTATTCGCAGTTGTTTTGGCCTCCTCCTCAGTGGCTTCATTCGGATCCGTTGAATTTGGAAGTAAGTTGTTCCTTTTGACTATATCTTGTTTTGGAATTATCTTTGTGTGTTAATGACTTAATGTAGATTGGTTAGGTAGTTGGAAACACTGAAGTTGACAGGATAAATGTTAATCTTAGTTGGTTTTAGGCTAGGTAGTCAAGGGGCTTGTCTGTCGCCTTGTGTTTGAGGCGCCTAAGCGTGTGCCCTTTGTTGTTAAAAAGCGTGCGGTGCTTTGATGCGGTTTGAACCTAAAAGTTGATGCATGATGTGCGATGTGCACGCATCTCATATGCGAGGCGTTTGTTATTAAAATAATACAAAAAATTATATACAGATAGTATTTTGAATTTTTCACTTTTAAACACTAAAATATAAGAAATTTTCATCATCTTGTTCGATCGATGGTCTAATATGTTCAAATACTCAAACTCATTGCTCAGTTGATGGTCTAATTTGTGCAAATATTGGTCAACTGCATAATGTGTCACATCAGACTGAATCGTACCTATCGCATGTACATCATCAAATCACATCGCTGCGGTTGATGTGATCTCATCAGGGGTCAGGGCATTACGCATTTTAAGACCAAGCGCTTGTCTTGTGTGCTTTTGACTACATATATTTTAGGTTTACCATTGTGATGATGCTTTGGTAAATGAAGTAGAACAATGTCTTTATCAACTTTGATCAACTTGTGTAGTATTGTAGTGTATATTATTCCCTATGTCTGAGCGTTATCTTTGATCTTTTAGTGTATATAATTCCCTTGAGTAAGGATGTGTGGACACGCGATTTAAGGTCCTCGTTGCAATTTAAAGAATCGGAATTAAATAATAAGATAAATAAGTTTGGATGATGTTAGGTTTATCTTGGTAAGACGTTAATCAGTTTTCTTACGGTTCTTGCTTTCTTCAAGTCTTATTATGGTTGTAGTGCGTCTTAGTTCTGGTGTATATGTTGAAGTCGCTAGGATATAAGCTGGATTATAAATTACCTGCACCTAACATATATGATGCGTGCACTTTCGCCTTCGTCTCTCACCTAGGGTCTAGACACTTCAAATACTTTGGAGCACCTCGCGCTTAAAACATAGTTAAGTGTGCGCTCACAATCTTTATTGTAGGAGGTATGGTATCAACGTGGTTCAACAATTTGCTTATGAGTGATGGTAGGATTATATTACCAATTAAAGTTCTTGAATTCTGATGGATATGATACATGAACTGAAGAATCGCTATCTATTTCTTATAGAACTTTACAGAACTACAGATCACGCACAGATATTATAGCTAATGTTGGTAGGCATGTTCTGTTTCGTATAACATTATCTTCTATAAGATTATGAAATCTAAGAACAGTTTTAGGATTTCCATTCTGAAATCTGGTTGCAAATATGTAGTTTTGTAGAAATATATAACCCCTTGTCGGTTATATCTTGCAGGAGGGACTGGATCATCTTAACATCTAATCAAATACAGACAAGAAAAAACACAATGACACAAGGCGAAACAATAAAGTGTACATATGCTCTGTCTGGCTCGTGACCTTGTGCTACTCGTTGCGTAAACCTGCGCGTTTATATTTCGTTTTATGAAAGTAATGTTCATGATTTGCTTTTTTTTTTCTTTCTGTTTTTCTTTTTATAAATAATTCATCTGTCATTCAAATGTATATTGATGCTGGTTGATTATGGCTATATCACTTTTCTTTCAGCTGTTTGTTTTAGGTTCAAGAAAATTTCACATGTTGTCGGTTCGGTTTGTAAGTCTAAAGGTTGACCTGAACCAGACTTTAATTTGTTCTTATTGAAGAAAGTTTGATTTTTTAGTTTGAATTCTTGGACATAGTATCAGAAATTTGGTTGCTAAGATAGTCTATTGCGTCTTTTAACAGAAAGAAAATAATAGGCTGCACCGGACCTTTCTAACTAATCATACCAAACCGAAAAGCTCAGTTTAAACTGTTCGATTAAAAACCTATGGAAAAAAATGTTCAAGAAAATGGTATTGAAAAGCCCGGGGGGCTTTTACACTGACATAGATGGTCAACAGTCGCGCAACTCTTTTGGCAAAATTCATGGCGGCGGCATCAACAGTAGTCGGGGCAGCGTAAATGAAGGAAAAAGGCAATGAAGAATGTGACTATGCGAGTAGTGTAATGTGATTAGAACCACCCAAGTATTGGAGTAGAACTAATATACACTAGTCTAGAGTACTATAATTAAATAAACGCTAGACTGCAGAGAATTAAAACTTCATCACACTAGACTTGGGGTTGATGTCGTATATCCCTACTAGAGGTGCACAAACTAACCGGTTATTAATCGAAACTGGTTAATAATTGATTTAGGAATAACCGGTTAGTGGTTATTTTTAACCATAGCTTAGTAACCGGTTATAAGTATTTAGTATAGGAACCGGTTATTAAACGGTTTTTTAACCCATAGACCGGTTAACCGAAAAATTCAAAAAAAGAAAAAGAAGCAAAATAACCAATAAATAATTGAAAATAACCGGTTAATTAACCAAACCGGTTAAATTAATTAACTGGGCCAGTTAAAAAAATAACCGGTTAAAGTCAAAAGCTCAAATTAACCGGTTTGTGCACCTCGGCTCTAATCCTTACCAGGGTAAAGCCCATTAGCCTGATAAAGTACAATGTTGGCCTGAACTAGCCCATATTTGGCAACCTCACACTATGAATGACGAGTCTATGATTACTCCCTCATCCTTTAAAAATTGGGGCTTAGAATATTCATAATGGTTTTCCTTAATATTATAAGGAATGGTTGTAGATGGAGATAATGGTTTTTCTGTATATTTGTGAGTGAGTTAGTTATATTACAAAGAAAAGAATGGTTGTAAGTGGAGAGGAAATAAAATGTTACTGTTTATTTGTACATATATGAGTACATTGTTTACTTCTATTAATTTTTTTAATATATTTTGAAAGTGGTTGTGAGTAAAGAAAAGAGAAAATGTAATGATGAAAGTAAAAAATATATTATTTAATTGAAAAAAAGAAAAGAAGAAATAGTGATTTGTAGTGTAAATAGTAAAGATTTAAGAAAAAAAAAATATCAGTGTGAAGGGTCTGTACAACTCAAACGTCCAATGGCCAAATAAATAGTAGATATAAATTTAGGTAGTAACACGAGTCCCATCCTTTTAGAATCTTCAAAGTCAAATATTAAATTAAAATAGGATGTCTTTTTGGACACCTCACCGATAATTGTTTCTATCTGGTTGTGTCACTCACGGACCAGACTAGTTCTCCAACAATCGTCAACCATTGTTGGTTGAGAAAGTTAGATCATGGCTTTTTAAAGAAAAGTTACACGGCAAGCCATCATATATGAAAAATAACAAATCATTAAGTTAAAGCTGAAAATTAGGTTGTAAAGATTGATAAAAGACTACATCAAACCTACAAAATTGGACGTACCCATGTAATGTAATTAATTTGACATACCTTTATAAAATATATTCATTAAATCTCACCGTAGTGGAAGGTGATATAACGGTGGAGGCCACCATAGCGCATCCCCACACCGCCCTGAGGGACGCTATACCCCTTAAATTGTTTCTCTTTTGAAAATTATAACGGGGTGAACACATTTGCCTCACACACACACACATATATATATACATACATACATACATACATATATAAACCCATATCTACATAATCCCACACTACACACATATATTATATAATCCCTACATTTCACTTTTTGGTCATTTGTCACATAACCCCTATAAAGAAGGTTATGTGGTGTTACCACAATACCACTACACATGACCTTAGAGCAGGGCATTAAGCTTGCAAAATTAGATGCATCGGTTTTGACAAACTATAACGGAGTGTACATCACAACTCATTGCCAGTGGCGGAACTAGCCAAAAGATTTTTTACCGTGCAATCGTACAATATAAAAAAAACGACAATAAATAAATAAAGTAAAACAAATACCTAATAGATTTGTTATCTTCTTTTTTCATAGCTTGAAATTGTTCCACATCGTCGTTTTTTACTTTATTAAAAAAATTCATTTTCAACTGCACAAACCATGACGCTGTTCAAAAATTCTGAGCCTGATTCAGTTTTGTTTTGTTTTTGTTTTTGGTTTAGGCTAATAGGCTAGGTTTATCAATTATCCAAACATAAACATAAGCTAGTTGTAGTTTTCTAAACAAAAGATGACTTCAAAAATAACTTTTAAATATTATAAAAAGAAATAAATTTTACTAAAATAAGGTATCATATTTTCTGGTTAGGGGAATCCTAGAATAGTTTTAGAGGTATCATTTGTATAAAGAAAACAGTTTACATTGCGCATACGAAGTTGAGCCGTGCGGGTAATATAATGGTGGTTTCATTGCAGTGATACGTCAATATTTACGGTAATACTTCAAATATGCACGAAACTCATTACCACTATGCATTAAATATATAAATTTCAAGTCACCATCGTAAGGCTATAGGGTGTGGTGATAACTAGGGGTGTGAATTTATGACACGACCCGAAAACACGACACGAACCTAACACGAAATTCGCGGGTTTAGGTTTAGTCTAAACGGGTTCGGTTCAGTTTCAGGTTAAACCAGCCAACCCGTTTAGCTAAACAGGTCAGGTTTGGGTCAACTTGGTCGGGTTGACAGGTTGACCCGTTTAACTCATTTCTATAATATTATATTTTTTTATAATATATTTTATGTTATAAATTAAATTTGATGTGTATTTTATAGAAATTCACATAATTTTTATTTTACTTTAATGTAATTTTATTTGTAGGAGAAACTATTCAAACTTGAGATCTACCATCTTATTTCTAAAACTGTAATAATGAAAACGAAAATAAAGATAAAATTCATTTAAATAAATCGTTTATTATACCAACGATACTTTAATTATTTACTCTAAAACCATGTGAAAGATTTAACTACCATTTTAAAAGATTTCATAACACAACGAGTTTTATTGGACGCCAAATCTCCTCCAAAATCAAACCTTTTCGAGATTTAACAAACGACGCCGGAAAATATCATCTCCGATCAACCACAAACAAACTTCTCCGACGAACAAACGATCATTCAATCGTTTGCATGACGTAATCAAACCACCTCCAATGGATTTTTCTTCATCCGCTAAGAAATCTCCTCGCTCCACCACCACGCGGAACACCGACGCCTCTCCGGCGGTAAACTCCGACCACGACGCCTCCACTTCTCACTCCGATTTCATCGTCAAAATCAACGGCGAAGATCGAGACACCGACAAGTTCCGACGAGCCACCGGCGGCGTGGATGATCCGCCGTCGCGGCTGATCGGAGAGTTTTTAAATAAACAGAAACACGCCGGAGGTGAGATGTCGTTAGATATGGATCTAGAAATGGACGAGTTACGTAACGGAAGTCGTAATAATTCCGGTAACGCCGTTAATAATATTCCGAAGTTTCCAGAAAGTCCGTTAAGAGGTACGAACAATAATTCCGAAACCGTTAATAACATTCCAAACCCTAGGGTTTCGAATTCTAGAGAATTAAAGGTTTCGTTTCAACAACCGAATAACAATAACAACAATAACGATGAGGATGATGATGACGACGATGATGAGTTAGAGGAAATTCGGTTACAACAACAACAACAACTTAGAAGAAAATCAAGTAATCTGAATAATCTGACTCACAGTTTGAATAACAGTCTGAGCCGTGTGCATGATGATAGAGGTGGAACTGAGGTTTTGAAATGCACCTCGTTTCAAAGGCGAGCACCGATTATGCGTACGCGAACGCAACAATCGAGGTTGATTGATCCGCCTGAGGTGGAAGTTGAGGTCTCTTTATCGGGTACAGTGGGTAAATCGGGTCAATATAAGTCAGGTTTGTTGTTAGCTAGACCTTCAGGGATAGTAGCTAGAGGTGAGATAGAAGAGGAGGATGATTCATTGTACGAGGAGGATAATCCGGATGATTTTCGTAGGGCGAAGTTAGATGCGTTAACACTTGTTCAATGGATTAGTCTTGTTTCGATTTTGTCGGCTTTGATTTGCACGCTTTTGATTGATGATTGGAAGCGGAAAGTAGTTAGGGGGCTGCATCTTTGGGAATGGGAGGTTTTAGTGTTGGTGTTGATATGTGGGCGGTTGGTTTCGGGTTGGGGGATAAGATTTATTGTGTTTTTTATTGAGAGGAATTTTCTTCTGCGTAAGCGAGTTTTGTATTTCGTGTATGGGATTAGGAAGCCGGTTCAGAATTGTATTTGGTTGGGTTTGGTTTTGATTGCTTGGCATTACATGTTTGATGAGAAAGTTGAGGGTCATAACCGGTTTCTGAGGGTGTTGAATAAGTTGATGGTGTGTATGCTTGTGGCTACGTCATTGTGGCTTGTGAAAACGCTGATGGTTAAAGTACTTGCGTCTTCATTTCATGTTAAAAAGTTTTTTGATCGGATTCAAGAAGCTTTGTTCAACCAGTATGTGATCGAAACCCTCTCGGGTCCACCATTGGTCGAGATGCAAAATATTATAATAGAAGAGGAGAAGACACTGGCAGAAGTTAATAGACTTCGGAATGCTGGTGCTAACATGCCTCCAGAGCTTGGGGAGAATGTGTTTTCGACGAAGAGTGAAAGGTTGCAAAAGCCGCCACCTGCCATCAAGATTGATGAGAAGGAGCATGGGATATCGATTGATCACTTGCATAGGCTTAACCCGAAAAATGTATCAGCTTGGAACATGAAAAGATTGATGAAAATCGTTCGTTTGGGAACATTAAGTACATTAGATGAGCAGTTACATGACATGAATACGAAAGACGATGAGTCAACGACACAAATCAGAAGCGAAATTGAAGCCAAACGGGCTGCACGCAAGATTTTCTTGAATGTGGCCAAGACTGGCTCCAAGTATGTCTTTATACCCATTTCGAAACACATTTACTCATGATTCAAAGATCATGTCACATGATTGAGATTCTAGAATGGGAAGTTTATTGTTTGCAGGTTCATCTATCTTCAAGATCTGATGCGGTTCTTGAGAGAAGATCAAGCTGTGAAAACCATGTCTCTTTTGGAAGGTTCACCTGGAGATGAAAAGATTAGCAAGGGAGCTTTGAAGACTTGGGTGGTAAGAACTTATACCTGATATAATGGTGTAAACGAGTTGAGCCACTCGCTAAAAGCTCGAATCGAGCTTAAACGAGCCCAAGACCGAGTCCGAGTCTAAAAATAAGCTTGTTTAGTTAACAAGCCTAGGCCTGAGTTAAACTTATCGAGCTCAAGCTAGCTTGCGAACCTAAACAAGCTTGTTATCTATATAATCTTTATATTATTTAATTTATAATATCTATTATTATACATAAAAATATGATAAAACGAATTAATAATATTATATCATGTTACATACAATTTTTAATTATACATAGATATAAAATTAGTCGAGCTCGAGCTTTAGAAATAAAAGCCGAGCTCAAGCCTAATCTTGCTCAGGCTTGGCTCACCTCAGCTCGTTTACACCACTAACCAGAAAGCCTCAAATCCATGATCACTTGATTATAAGCTCACAACTAGTGAATCCTATGTTGCATTTGATCATATTTTTCAGGTTAATGCATTCAGAGAACGAAAAGCACTCGCCTTGACACTAAACGATACAAAAACAGCAGTCAACAAATTACACCAAATGGTGAATGTTTTGGTTGGCATCATTATCCTGATTATTTGCCTCTTAATACTGAACATAGCAACAAGCAAATTTCTAGTTTTTATTAGCTCCCAGATCGTGGTGGTCGCGTTTATCTTTGGCAACACCTGCAAGACCATATTCGAGGCCATCATCTTCTTGTTCGTCATGCACCCTTTTGATGTTGGTGATCGCTGTGAGATTGATGGAGTTCAGGTACTAAAAACAGTCCAAAAACTTCTGCATGAAATGATTGAAACTCATAGCTTATTTTCTGAATCTTTAATCCTTTTCAGATGATAGTAGAAGAGATGAATATTTTGACAACTGTGTTCTTGAAATGGGACAATGAGAAGGTTTACTTCCCAAACAGTACTCTCTCAACCCGAGCCATCAGCAACCATTACCGGAGTCCTGACATGTGGGATTCAATCGATTTCTTCATCCATATCACCACTCCTGCTGAAACGATAGCTGTCATGAAACAAAGAATAACCAAGTATGGTGATCGACAACCTCATAACATACGACTTGATTAGTACCAGGGCTGTAAATGAGCCGAGTTGAGCCAAGCTAGGATGGACTAGGGTTCGGCTCGTTTACAAATTGTGTCGAGCTTGCTAGGCTCATTTAACGAGCTGAAATGTTGATCTTAGGCTCGGCTCATCAAAAGCTCATGCAAACTTGTAGCTCATCGAGCCGGCTCGTTTCTTTAAAAACTTATTTTTTTAAATTTTGTGTTTTTACTGATGATATATATAAAAACTAACCATAATAATACACATAATGCAAAATCTATAAACTATATATATAGGGGATATATACTTTGAGAACCACCCCTTTCGCGAGAACTCCTATAAAAAAACAAACGATTTTTTCTCATATTTTCCTATATATTACTAAAATTTGAGAAAAAATTTAGATAGAGTCAATACATATATGTAAGAAAAAAAGATTGTTACATATATATATTTACGTAGGATAATTGACATATATGTAATTTATCCTTCATTCATGTAAAGGTTATGTAATTTCTGTATCAAATTATTTTTTTTCTTTTTTTTTTTTTTCGTAACTCTTGGTATAGGAAGTATGAGAAAAATCGTTTGTTTGATAGTAGTTCCCACAACCGGAGGTGGTTCGAAAAATATCTTTAACCGGTTACTTATATATATATCTTTAAATTTGGGCTTTAATTTAATGAGCCAGCCTGTCGTTCCAACCTTTTTGTAGGTCCAAGACGAAATGAAAATTTGGGGCCTTTTTTCCTTTTTTGATTATTATAAACGGTACTTTTTTATCCGTGTTTGGAACCAAGCAAAAATCTAACACAATTATAACACAGAGTGATTCGCTTGTATAAGAAATCAAACAAATCTAAAACAATATATTTGCACGAATATTAATAGTTAGCATATTAATTTCTTTTAATTGGAGGCCTTAGGCCCAAGCCTGAGTTACTTATACTATAGGTCCGGCCCTGGCCAGCCATGAGCCGACCTCAGCCCCATTCATAAACCACCTTTTCCAAGCGAGCCCTAAATTGGTTAGTGGTTCTTGATGATGATAAAATTATTTTGAATCGCAGGTACATCGAGAGCAAGAAGGATCATTACTATCCAAATGATATAACAGCTGTTTCATTGACATTGGTGCAATTAAACACGATCAAGATGCACATATGGTGGAGACATAAAATAAACTTTCAAGACATGACAGAGAGGTACATAAGAAAAGGGGCAGTGATTGATGAAATGGTCCGAATCTTTAAAGAACATGATGTCGACTACAGATTCTACCCGGTTGATATCAATATCAAGAACATGCCTTCACCAGCGACCAGTAGTCGGCTTCCTCCTACATGGTGATCGAGCACGTAACTAAGTATGAAAATGGGACACTGCAACTTTAATTGCATGGTGTATGATGCGAGTTCACACGTAGAATCTAAGCATTGGGGAAATGCAGGATGAGATTGTGCACAAAAATTGCATGGAATAGTGTTGAAGGGCTATATAGATTTAAGTTTGGTGGTTTAGTGAGAGCACACATGATACTAGAATTACATCTTTGATAATGGTTGAGATTTGAAATAAGCTTTTTGGTATGGTATGGATGGCTTGGTTTTCATTGCTTATATATTATTTCTAGTAAAATTTATCTATGTAAATACTATCTTGGTTACTACTGATGATTCGTTTTTGCTGTATGATCTATGTTGACTCCCATGGTTGGTTGTCATTGGCTCCTTCCTACCTATCGCTCAATCAGTGTTGGTCGCAGTAATTAACCAGGTACTAATAGATTTTTGGCTCCTTAGAGGCGGTCACTCGCTAACGAGACAACAAGACCCCCGACAAGGCCTTGTTGTATATTGTAGTCTAGAACAATGAATTAGAAGAATCAACAAACCTGGAAACCGAAATTAATTTGCAAATAATCTGACGAAACATGGATCAATCTCTGAATCATTTGAGAACTATCAGATAAACGTATTTCACGGGTTACATGTGATTGATTTATAGGATTAGACATATTACTATACGAAGGAATTGGATTTGATAGATTTGTGTATGCCGATGCTGATGTATTGTAACCGTATGTTTTTTTTTTCTTTTTGAATGTCATGCGTCGATCAAGGGTACAAAATAAGACTTCATCGGCCATCAACTAAAACAATTTCTTTTCAGGTCATCAGCCCAAACAAATTAATTAACATCATGGGTTTTTAACCTGAATCAAGTAAGTATAAGCACATTAATAAAACACTTAAGCCCAAGTGTTTTTAACTAATAAGCCCAATGTTAACCACATAGCCCAAATAATATTGATGTTAAACGGGCCCATACTCATGCGTCACCTAACTTGTTTAATCACTAGTATTATTATCTCGATCGATAAGTTAATCCAATACCCTAAAGCCCATGTCGATAACACTAAAATTACCAACAGGCATGCCCCTTGACCCCCTTTGTTGTTGAAGCTAAAAATCATATAAGTCTTGAACGAGTGTAAACTCGTTTTGAAGTTGTTTCAGGTTTCCCTTTGGTATTAAGTAAATCTAAATTACGAAAATGAAATAGTGACACCAAAATCATTGACAATTAATAAGCTAGTAGCTCCTGGGCTAAGTAGTTAATGTGGTAAAATATTGGATATCGGTCAAGGACCGATATTTGAGATATCGGTTATCGTGGTGGGATATGGTAATTTTAAGGCTAAATTGCACTTTTCGTCCTTTATGTTTCAGGGTTTTTGCAGGCGCTGTCCTTTAAGTTTAAAAATTACACTCTATGTCATTTATGTTTGCAACCTATAACAGGCGGTGTTCTTTCTCATAAACTCAGTTAACCTTTTTATGTTAAAACTCCTCACCTTAACAGCAGGGACCATATGTGTAACTTTGTAAACATGAGGGACCTTTAATGTTAAAACCCCTTGTCTCTCCCATTTTTCTTTCGGAACAAACCTTAGCCTACTAGAAATATCCACAGCCGCACAACTCACTCATTTAATGCATTCACCAACTAAAAAAACTTCAGATCAATTAATTCCTAAAGAACAATCAGAACCAGTATTGTCCGTACAGCATTTCCTCTCACAAACTTGCTAGTAACACAATATGTGTCCAATCACACAAGATCAATTTCACAAAATCAGAACAAATCTATTACACAAACAGATAATCAAACAAGCTCATAACAACAATTTCATCAAAAACGAATCATTACACTAAACACGAATAATCGAATCAAGTATAATGAAAATTGAAGCCAAAATCAAGTTAATAAACCTCATGTATGTACGCTTCCATCTCTGGTTTCGCTAGGTCAGAAAACAGAGCATCGCAAATCTGTTTCTCACTATCGTCAAGCATCTTCAACAAGCTCTTCAACTGCGACGATCTCCACTCATAACTCTTCGTTTTTCCGGTGAGAAACGTGCTTCGTAACTCCTTCATCAAGCAGTTTGCTGCATCTGTATCGAACACCGCTGGTGCCGTTGAATTCTTCACTTGTTCTTCCGACGCCATTGTTGTTGTCAATATTGATCTAAAAGTTATCGTAACAGACAGCAGTTTGTATTATATGTGAGTATCTATTATATATAATAAATGAAAGTTATTTGGGCCACGTGTCACTTGATTAGGGCATCCTCAGTTCTCTTTTCCCGCCCAACAGTGCCATCCCTTTTTCCTTATATAACCTCTCTTCTCACTTCTGATCTTTGTTTACAAACGCATAGGGTTCTTTCTCTCTCTATATTTAGGCGATTCAAATTCAAATTTCACAAACCTTAATCTTCTTCCAGACGCCACCATAAAATCATCTTTTGTTCATCGATTACTTCATCAAAAGGTTTGTTCTTCTTTTTTTTAGTTGAAATAGTTTCATGATTTCCTGTTATTTATACTAATCCTTTGTGTTTTGTGTCTTTTCATGTAACCATTGTTAGGGTTTCGTTCGAGAGTTAGATCAAGAGATGTGTCGCCGGCTAATGGTTCTCCATAATCATGGTATGTGTTTTTGTTTTTGATTTTTACTTAAGTTTTGTTATCTGGGTTGTTACTAAATGATTATTTTCAATGATCTGTTGCAGATGATAATGATGATGATTGTTCTACTGTCCTTTCCAGTATCATTGTTCCAACATCGTTTAAAGTATGTGTTTTTTGCTACTCCAATTTCCAAATTTTGAGTTTTTAATTATCAAGTGATATACTCTAATTGTCGCTTTATATTTCAGTCTAATCACATTTGTTTGAAATTGATACAATATGTTGCGGGTTATTATAGGTTTGTAATCAAAGAAGTTTAAAGTTTAATTAAACACAAAGAAAGATTATTAAATTTATAGTTAAAATAATTTTTTCTTATGAGTAAATGATGATTATAATTGACTTGTGCAGCAGATGATGATGACTTGTCCAAGAAAGGATCTGCTACCGTTGTAAGATAAGATTTTATCTTACTAGAGCAATGGTCTTTCCTGCCTTTTTTGTATTAAAATAAGCATAAAGTTTGGTTTAAACCACAGTTCTTTATAAACAAAGTTAAGGATTAAGTATATGAGGACATGGCTACTCTTCAGCAGCTGAAGAAGTGTTTTCATGTACTGCATCTTGGTCTGTTCACTAGAGATCAGCTTTCTATAAATCCTGATGTTAATGCATTGAGTCCTTCCATGGAGTTCATGTCGATTGTTGGAGATATACAATGATTGACTTTATGTACCTAGAGTTTGATTAACCAAAGGAAAACGACTGTTTAGTATCAGCAGTGGTTCGGCATCTACAACGGATTTAAATTTAGTATTTAATTATCAGTGGTTCTTATGTAACTTTAGTATTTAATTATCAGTGTTTCTTATGAGGTGTTTATATGTAACAGTATTTATCACAACTCGTTATTTGTTTGATCTGTATTATAAATACAATAGTTGTTTGATTTTTATACTCTTAAATAAAAATGTAGTACACTTGGATGTTAAATAAGTTCCTTATTATTATTATTTGGATATAATGGTTTTGAAATTCGTCTTTTTTTTACAAAGAGATGTTTATGGGCAAACCTCTATTTATCGTTAAACATTTGTTTAACAGGAAATATGTTTTTATGTTCAAACATCTGTTTAAGGTGAAATATCTGTTTATCTCCAAACAACTGATATTGAAGGTGAAATATTTGTTTAAGGTCAAAGATATTTAAAATAGTAAAAAATGATGGTTTTCATTAATCCTTAAAAGTCTGTTGGAACCACTGTTTTGGTTCAAACATCTGATTGTTAAAGTCTGTTGGAACCACTGTTTTGGTTCAAACATCTGATTGTTAAAGTCTGTTGGAACCACTGTTTTGGTTCAAACTTCTGATTGTTAAATGTTATCCACTGCTGAGAGACAACCTCCGTTTCTTTATGCTGAGAGACAACCTCCGTTTCCACTGATCGGAAAAAATAGCCACTGGTCACTTTTACATTTTTTACATCCACTGATATGGACCATCAGCGGTTTCCCTAAAAAATAGTAATTGCTCACATTTTTATTATTGATGTTGTTAATTAGTAATAGATTGAAATTATTAAATGAAAACTAGAATTGCAATCAAATTACCATTTTACTTGATCTTTACATTCCAATGACATAAGAGTTCTACCAAAATTAGTTTCATGATAAAATTTAAAGTTAAATTAAAAAATAAAAAATAATCTTGATGACTATTTGTTCCAAATCAAATCAGTAATTAATGCTGATTTCTTGAGCTTTGGACATTTGATTAAGCAAATTTTGAATTTCAAATTGACGGTTATTATATCTTGATTAAAGTTTAAATAAAATTTAAAAAAGTCATGATGACATTTGTTTTCAAATCAAGTCAGTAGTTATTGATAATATCAGTAATTTTGAAATTCAAAATATTCAAAATGGTAATTTAAAATTTTCGTTCTCTCTTTTTTTTTCCTACTTTGCATATCATTTCTAATATTTAATTACTTTAATAAAGCAGCATATAAGAATATACACTACTTACGTTTGAAATTAAATCTGAAATTTATGACGTACAACAACAGTGGATAACTACAACAGTGGTTCAGCATCAACTTTAGTTTTTCTATTGTTTATTTGTTTATGTTAGCAATGTTTATATGTAACAGTATTTTCCGCATCAATGTTGTAAAGACTGATAGGTTGTTAGATGTCATCACCTCAGTGTTTTATATGTGACCATTTTTATGGCATCAGTGTTTATATTTAATTTATATTTAACAGTGTTTAGGACTGTTGTTTATACGTAACTCTATTTATAACATCAATTCAGTGGTTTGATCTGTACTATTAATTGAACAGTTGTTTCATCTTTATACTAATAAATTTCATATACACTTTGATTAATAGTAAGCTCCTCATCTTGATTGTTTGGGTATAGTATTACAATCAAATTATCAAATGAAAACTAGAATTACAATCAACTTACCATTGTACCTAATCTTTACATTCCAATTACCTACAAGAGTTCTACCAACATTATTTTCATGATAAAATTTAAATTTAAAATAAAAAATAAAAAAAATTCTTGATGACTATTTGTTTCAAATCAAATCAGTAATTAATGCTGATTTCTTGAGCTTTGGACATTTAATTAAGCAAATTTTGAATTTCAAATTGACGGTTATTATATCTTGATTAAAGTTAAAATAGAATTTAAAAAGCTCATTATGGCATTTGCTTTCAAATCAAATCAGTAGTTACTGATAATGTCAGTAATTTTGAAATTTAAAATTTGCAAAATGTTAATTTAAAATTTTGGTTCTCTCTCTCTCTTTTTTTCTACTTTGCATGTCCTTTCTAATATTTAATTACTTTGCATACCTTTGAAATTAAATCTAAAATTTATGACATCCAACAACAGTGTCAAACTACAATAGTGGTTCAGCATCAACGTTTGTTTATTTGTTTATGTTAACAGTGTTTATATGTAACAGTGTTTTCCGCATCAATTTTTTATAGACTGTTAGGTTGTTAGATGTCATCACCTCAGTATTTTATATGTAACCATTTTTATGGCATCCGTGTTTATATGTAACAGTGTTTCGGAACAGTTGTTTTTACTATGTAACAGTGTTTCTGAACAGTCCTCACTTCAGTGGTTTGATCTGTACTATTAATTGAACAGTTGTTTCATGTTTATACTAATAAAATTCGTATACACTTTGATGTTACAGTATTTATCACATCATTTCAAATTGATGGTTATTATTTCTTAATTAAATTTAAAATAAATTATAGAAAAGTCATTATGACAATTGCTTTGAAATCAAGTCAGTAATTTTGAAATGATAAATATACAAAATGGTAATTTAAAATTGACGTTCTTTCTCTTTTTTTTTCTTTCTATTTTGCATATCATTTCTAATATTTTATTATTTTAATAAAGCAGCATATAGGGATATACACTCCCTACCTTTGAAATTACATTTGCCACTGCATTCAGTTAAAATTTTTATTGGATAATCGGTAACCTTGAATTCCAACCTTGATATTTTTTTTTAAGAACATCCATGCTTATTGTATTATTAGCATATTACGTTTAGCAATACTTATTATTTACAAGATTCTTTTTTTTTATGTACAGTCTTCAAATGGAGGTTGCAAAGGTTACCATGCTTAAAGATCTTAATACATTCTCAAACAACTATTCGATTAGAGTTAAGATTGTTAGCATTTCGAAGAAGATGATGAATGATAACAAAAATGAAATATATCGTCTTGATATGATCTTCATGGATGAGATGGTACCGTATATAGTTGTCTTATCATTTTTTTGGACATATGAATATCCAAATTAGTATAACACCTTTTTTATTTAATCGGATGTTTCATATTCTTAGGGAACTATGATACAAGCCAGCTGTTTGCATAAAATGCTTGGAAAATTCAAAGACTTCCTTCAGTTGGATGAATGTCTTCTTATCACCAAACCTTCTCTTGCTACTAATAAGTCCTCTGCTAAATATACCAAGAGAAATGACAAAATATCACTTTATTTCTATACTTCTGTTGAGAAATGCTTTGACTGGTCTGG
Source organism: Helianthus tuberosus (assembly GCA_030545235.1). Taxonomy (NCBI): domain Eukaryota; kingdom Viridiplantae; phylum Streptophyta; class Magnoliopsida; order Asterales; family Asteraceae; genus Helianthus; species Helianthus tuberosus. Next base: position 51,027,614 of record CM060439.1, on the reverse strand, counting down.
ACCGAAATACCGTTTTAATTTCGTTAACCTCAAGGATGTTGTTAAAAATAAAATTGAAGTAAATACGGTTATTGGTATGTAAATCACTACATGATATATATCTATTGTTTTGTCTTATTGTTTTTTTATTGTTATCACTTCTTAATGCTGTTTTCTTTTAACAATATATTTTTGTTTTTAGATTGGATTGGTTATGTGGATGTATGTTTCAATCTAGAGGATACATCAAAGAAGGATGAGAGCAAGGGCAAGAGACTTAATCTTAGACTTGAAGATCTTGAGTGTTTTCTTTTTATTAAGTTGTTGCATTTTGACGTTTAAAGCATTATAAGGTTGCTTGATGTTATTATGTTTTATGTTAATATTTTTAGAGGCCAAAAGTGTCCGGTTACTTTGTGGGATGGTTTTGCTATTGACATGTTTGCTTACATGAATGATAAGAAAAGATAGAAATATGTTGTTATCCTTTGTCATTTTGGTATGGTCAACCTTTACAAAGGTACAATTTAAACTTAATTAGTTTAATTTTTTTTTTATCTTTAGTAATTTAAACGTTGTATTTATTTATATATTTTAAATTTGACAGTATTTATATTGATCTACATTTGTTTTTATTTTTAAATTCAGGCAAGCGTGGAGTTGCAAATGGGTTTGAGCTGAGCATACTTTTTATTGACACTGACATTGAAGAGATTTCCTCTTTTAGGAAGAGGTATAGTTAGTAATATGCATATAAACATTGAATATTATTATCTTCTACTTACATTTAATTTTTACGTTTTAATTTGATCGCATGAATCTGTTTAGGTATGTAGAGAAAATTTCAACTTCATCTTCATCAAATGAGCATGTTGGTTCAAATGTTATCTCAAGTGTTGAAGATGAGTTTCTTAGTAACCCTGATTTCATGCTTATTGGTTTCCTTGGAACGATATCAACGGTGTGTATTTTCTTATAAGTACTCTACATGCTGAGTTTTTTTATACTCTTTTCTAGGTGTTATTATTTTTGTTTGATATTGATAGACAAAGAAGGTTTTGATTCTTGCCACAATCACAACTATATGCACTGATAAACTTTGGTATTACAATGGTTGTAACCACTGTAAGTCAGGTGTGGATGAAAGATTTGTAACGAAAGAAAATGCGGATGGTTCATTTGATGTTGATCATGCAAAATCGTTGGTTTGTACAAATGATAAATGTGGAGGAGACGACATCTATTCTATTCCGCGGTTTGAGATTACAGTTTTTTATTTCCTTATACTAAATACTAATATGAACGGTTCATATTAGTAATACTAATGTTTTCATTTGTTTTTAACTTTGATAGGTTCAAGATACCTATTAGGGTGCAAGACTCTTCCGGTACTGTGTCTTTGACACTGTTTGATTTCGAAGCTTACAAGATTCTTAACAAATCTGCAAAAGAGTTACTTTCAATCCAAGATCAGGTAACAAATACATGCATTCAGTTGTTTGGCCATGTAGTTAATATAACTTAAAATTAATTTTTATAAAATTCTATGTTCTCAATTATGGAATCATTCTGCTTATTGTAATTTATATTAATTTTGATAAAATCATAGGTTGTTAATTCTGGAGACATACCGAACCCATATCCTGAGATCTTTGACACATTGATTGGAAAGAGGTATGCTTTCATCATAAGTGTTAAAGACTATAACATTGAGCATCAGGTTGAAAACTATGGTATTTCAATGGCCACTAACGATGATGAGATCATTGCTGCGATTTCCGCCAAATTCACTCTTAACCAGGTTTAAATCTTCATTATGTGAATCTTTTAATTTTATAGTTATATCTTTTTGAAATAGATTTATACCATTGTGTGTATTTTATGTTATTGTGTATTATGTACTTAAAGCATGAGCAGTCAGAATCGTTGGATGTTCCAGATTCCTGCAGTTTGTCTACTCCTGTTGACCTTATGAAGGTAATATGAGAATTTGTTTATTTGTACTAAATTTTTTGAAACGTTAGTACTTATTGTCTTTTTATATCAGGATGAAATGTCATGTTGTGGTGACAATGTTACCCCTTTATCCCAACCACTGGTAGGCACTAAGAATCCCTCTTCAGATGAAACAAAACGTAATATTCTTGAAGTGTTCGATGTGGATGATGCATTAGGTTGCTCATCGACAAAGCGCCGCATCAGTGATGAACTGTGTCAGGATGAAGATGCTGGTGTTTCGACGCTTTTGATTCCAAAGATTGAAAAATAGTTTTTTCAGTATTTTCAGATACATTTACGTGTTGATTTCATATGATGTTGCCATGTTGAACTTATGGTTTTCGTTTTGTTGCTTTTGGGTGTTTGGTGGGTTATGTTTTGGACTCATTGTGTGGTTTTGAATTCCTGAAAACTTATCTGCTTATTATACTGTTATGTTCTAATATTATAATGACTATGATCTTTCTTTGCATATTATTATCTATATTGTTAAATAAATATTGAGATGTCAAAGAATTCACGTTCATCTTCTACGGCAGCTAATTCATCTCAACGAAATTTACATAGTAAGTGAAATTATAACTTCTTAACTCATGTATCAGTTGTTAAGTAGCATCACTTAATCCTTAACTCATGTATCAGTTGTTAAGTAGCATCACTTAATCCTTAATCACGATTCTCTATCCACTGACTACTACATCAGCAGTTGTTAACCATTAGTAGTTCACTATCAGTTGTTAAGTACCCTTAGTGTTTTAATCACTAGCAGTGCTTACAAGTTTTTCATCAGCTGTTTCACTTAACAGTAGTTTCACATAACAGTAGTTTTGCTTAACAGTAGTTTCACTTAACAATATTTTGCTTTATTCATTTTAAATTCATGTTAAATTCATTATTACAATTAAAGCCAACATAAATGCACACTTGCATTATGTTAAACATACACAACGGACACAAAACGTCATACCTAGAAACATAGAAGGATATCCAACTTGGTAGACTTGACAGAACTTACAGACTCGAAAACAAAAGATTGTAACATACAACGAGTTTTCAAATTTCTTTATAATGAAAACTCAAGGAGTGAATGGTGCACTTCGGAATGTAGCTGATAACCCCCTTTTTGGTGTAGCTCTTCGATTTTCCTTGAAATTCCCAAGCTTGGTATTTTCATATCTGCCACTGGGGTTATATTCATTCATATGCACCAAACAGCTTATGTTTTAGCAATTGATCGTTCTGATCAATCACTTCCTTATGTGCATCGCACTAACTTCTAGGAGGTTGTCAAGTATTCTCGCCAATGTTTTCGTAGTTGGTGTTTTGCGTATCTTTACATCCGCAGCCATTCTGTACAATAAATATATCCATAGTAAGACGGCTGATACAGTACTTTCATAATGCATATAATTATACATATATGATGAACCCAAGATGAGGAACCCAAAACACAGTTGATCTGAAATGAAGAAAACACATTCAAATGACCAATACGATGAACCCAAAACATATAGTCTTTAACCAACTTTATATGAGAAACAAAACAACAACCATACCCAAATTTCAACATGAACAGCAGAGACTTAAGAAACTCAGATTTCAACATTAACAGCAGATACTTAAGAAACCTGTCCCTGTTTTAATCGATTGTATATTTTAAACATTTCAAACAAACTATAACACCAAAACAATCTTAGATTAACGCCAAAAACCAAAAAACCAGTATTAATAAACAGATAAAACCAAAAACATCACAAACAAACCTTTATAATAACCAAAACCCAAACCTCTGTTTTGATGCCCGAGCCAAAAACCCACAATAATCAAACAATACTTCCCACAATAATCAAACAATATTTTCACACAAAAGCTGTTACTTTCATACAGTGGTGAAAATGAGATATCATCAAACATCAACTTACATAGGGTTACACAAGCATCTAACAAGAACAGAGGGTAAACCATAGTGTCGATCATGTTTTAGGTATGTGATTTTACCTTGGATTGTTATAACAACAAATGGTTGGTGAGGAGATTCAATGAAGATGAAGATGATGATTGGTGTTCGGAGTAGAGATTTTCAGATATTTTTGAGAAGTGTGACCGGTCTTTAGGGAATTTTAGGGATTATTAAAGGATATTTCACAATTGTCAAACAGTCAACATAGGGAAGTGTGAGGGAGGGACTCAAACTGTTATGAATTTATAAGATCAAGGGCTCAAAAAACCAAAAAATGAATTTAGGGGCTCAAGTTGATGTTTCACACATATTACAGGGACGCAAATTGCATTTTTCTCTAAACATAAATATTAATTTTTTTCAACATATTTTATAAGTTTTGGGGTGATATCAGCAGATGTTAACCACTGCTCTTCCTTAACACTTAATCCTCAATCCCTGCTTCTGTATCTACTTTTTACTGCAGCAGTAGTTGTTAAAAATCTGTAGTTCACTATTATTGGTTAAGTACCATCAGTGTTTTAATCACTAGCAGTGCTTAAAAGTTTTCTATCAGCTGTTTGACTTAACTGTAGTTTGCGTTATTAATTCTAAATTCATGGCTTCAAATTACTTTTCTTGGTAAACGAGTTATAGAAGCTCAAGTTATATCTGGTAGGAACATTGGCATGAGAGTTTTTATTCTAAGGATTAATATGATCCCGTTTGACAAAAAAAATACCTTTTCAATTTCAACAAAGACAATTTCCTTTATCAGTTTGTTTTGCTATGACAATTAACAAGTGTCAAGGACAAACGTTATCAAAGGTTGGTCTTTATTTGAAAGATCCTGTCTTCACTCATGGTCAGTTGTATGTTGCATTATCAAGCGTCAAGACCAGAGAAGGTGTTAAAATACTAATATTCGACGCTGTTGGAAAACCAACAAATAAGTAATGTAGTTTACAAAGAAGTTTTTACTAGATTGTAATCATTATGAGCAATGTTAAAACCCTGTTTGACCGAAGTCAAGCTACTTATGTTAAAAGCTAATTATAATAGATAAAACACTGTTTGAGGAATGTTAAAATGTTGTTTGACCAAAGTCTGTTTGACCAAAGTCAAACTACTTTTGTTAAAAGCACAACCGTCAGTATTTCTTCATCATCATTACACATCAAACATCTATCATCTCTTCTTTCAAAAATCACTTCTCCCCAGTCATTTTCTATGGTTTCAATTTTCTTTTCCTCCATCTTCTACACTTCAATCACCTGAGGTTTTATTATTTTTTTCTTCAGCAACTGGCATGTACATTCCTATTGATGAACTTTATATTGTTTAATCTATGTTAATTTAAATCCTATCTTGCTACTAATACGATTTTAAATGTTTATTGCTATACATTCAAGAAGGGTTTACTTATGTGTTTGAATTATCTGTTGAGAACATGTTAAAATAATTATTATTTGCAGAAATTTTTTAACTCATACTCTGTTTCTATTAGAAAACTCATCATGTCAATTGCTTTCAAATCAGATCAGCAAACTACTGCCCATAGCCAAGAAAGTATAACTTAGCAGATATTTCCTTTGGCAAACATATACCATAGCAGTGGTTTTGAAATTGCCGGTAATTTCAAATTCAAATTGCCTTGGGATATATACTTTGCAATTAATGCACGTTAAGCAATCACTTCTGTCTTATGCTAAAGGCGTGTTATAGGTAAATGAATAGGTTAATTGTAATTATAATAACGTGTTTAATTTTATATTTTTCCCGTGTAAATGCATTAAAAGCCTAATAAGTGTCGCATGATATTCTTTCGTCTGACGATGTATTTAGTCATAGCCTTCTTCATTGGGTATATAAAATAGATTTGGCAGAGGTTTTGATCATTACCATTTTCATCTATCTACACAATCATCTTCAAAAATTTTGTTGACGAGATTTTCACAAGGCTCTTTGCAGGATGGAAAAATTTGGGTTTCAAGTGATTGTTGACGAGATTTTCACAAGGCTTTCTGCAGAAGATATTTGCCGTTTCAAGTGTCTTTCCAAGAATTTTTATAGGGAATTGTCAAGTCATGCATTTCAGATGATGCATGCTCTCCGAAGTGGAGATTCAGTACAAAAGAAACTATTATCCTTTAAAGACACGTCAATTGTCATTGACAACGTAGTTGGTGGTGAGTTGAATGTTGTTAGTAGTAAAACCTTAAGTTTTCCTAACAATGTCCACTCTAGCTTCTTACGTATTCTATCTTCATTTAATGGGTTGTTGTTAGTTTCCAATGAAGGGATTTGCTGTCAGTTGATTCTTTGGAATTCAACTATCAGGCAGTATAAGGTTTTGTGTGATGACTACTTTAATTACAATCATCATCGAAACTCTGATACCGGTGGAATTTATTTTGATCAGTTCAATGATCTCAAAGTGCTGAACATCAGATGTTACCGTAATGTAACTGCTGCTCGTGTTTACTCACGACGTCGTGAGTCATGGACAACAATAAATTTCAGTATCGTTAACAATTATAGTTCAAGTCGTTATTCATGGTCTACAGTAGTTTATGCTGATAAAACCATATATTTTATGGTTTCAAATTATTGGTATCCACTAGGTGAGAGGAACATCGTTTGTTTTGATGTTGTTAGTGAGACTTTCAGAATGCTTCACTTTCCTGAGAGTATTGTAGTCAATCCTTGCCAAGGGCATTTTTTGACCATTGCAAAGAGGTTGCATTTGATTGTTATTGGAAAGTCTGCTGAGCTAACTGCTGATTTGCTCAGATATGAAGAAGAAGGCTGGAAGAAGATGTTTGTTTTCAATAATCCTCGTGTAGTTGGTTACGTAGATGCACGCCGAAGTACTAATATAGTTGAAGACAACAAGTGGTTGATAACAAGCATCTGGGGGGATATGATTAAAGTTGATCTCACCAACGAACTTCTGAAATACCTCCAACATGTTGACAACTACAATGGTCCGAAAGGAGCTTTACTTATCGAAACTACTGTTTCACCAATAGATTAGGAATTAGGATCCTGTATTTTATTGAATGCTATTATCTGTTTTGACAATTGTATCTTTTATATAATTAGTTGTGTTAAAATTATTAATAATGTTTGTTATTAAAATTAAGTAAATGAATATCGATGTTTGAGAGTGTAAATTCTTGTAATATTGGCAAAGGTCGGTTTAAATGATCAAAGCTTTGTTATTGAGAACAGGTGTTTCAAAATTAAACAGTGGTTGATACATCTGTTGAATTGGGTCAACAGATGGATGAACTTTGTATGCTGTTTAACACTTGTACTTTTTATAAATATTTAGGTTTGAGAGTGTAAAAGCTTGTAATATTGGCAAATGTATGTTTAAATGATCAAAGCTCTGTTATTGGGAACAGATGTTTGAAAATAAAACAGTGGTTGATAAATCTGTTGACTTTGGTCAACAGATTGATGTCCACAGATGTTTGGAACTACTGTTCAGAAAACTGTGGTCGAAACCGCTGTTTGGTTAAAATGGTGGTTTAAAACCACTGTTGGGTTAAAACTGTTTGGTCTTTTAAGGCTTAAACTGTTTTGCCTTAAACAGATGTTAACAAGTTAAACATCTGTTAAGGCTTAAACAGATGTTTGGCCTTTTGTATCAGATGTTTCGACTTAAACAGTTGTTTGATCTTAAACACATGTTTGACCTTAAACAAATGTTTTGCCTTAAACAGGTGTTCTTATTCTATATCAGATATTTAGACTTAAACAGATGTTTGACCTTAAACAGATGTTTGGTCATAAACAGATTTTTGGCCTTAAACCAAACATCTGTTTAAGCTCAACATCTGTTTGACTATTTGTCAATATCTTATTGACTTTTGGTTAACATCTGTTTCAAATTTGGTCAACATCTTATTTTGTAAAAGAGGTACAAAAACAAAGATTTTTTTTGAAAATCCCAAATCACCCTATCATGTAAGTGCATTGATGTAAAAGTGGAAATTATATTATTCATATGGTCCTGTTGTGGTTTTGTTTGTCCTCTAATATGAGTTCATGATCTAATCCGGTGATTTGAAGTCATTGTTGTTGAATTGAATGAGATGGTTGATGTAATGTGGTCGTATTACAAACAAATAGTAATTAATTAATCTAAATAACTTTCCCGAGCCCGGGAAGCAATCCCGGGTAAAAACCTAGTTATATATGAAAATAAAGAATGACAGTGAGTGACGTGATGATGATGGCCAGAGAAGACAAGCGGTTTTAACATTAAAGGTCCCTCATGTTTACAAAGTTACACATATGGTCCCTGCTGTTAAGGTGAGGGGTTTTAACATAAAATAGTTAACTGGGTTTATGAGAAAGGCCACCGCCTGTTATAGGTTGCAAACATAAAGGACATATAGTGTAATTTTTAAACTTAAAGGACAGTGTTGGGGAATTTTTCGATTGTCGAATGATCAGAGAGGCGTGTAATCACTCTCAGATCAAATTATTTCGGTGGTTCACCCGAATAATTCAATCGGATACAACTCTGATTTCGAGAAATTGAACTAGTGTATGTTGTTTGTGTGAATTGATGAACCAGAAAATTGTAATAAAAAACTGAATACGAAATTGGGTTTTTTTGAGGTGTAACTGCCCAATGGCAGTTAACTCTATTTTTAGGACAAAACTGCCATTGTTTCAAGCAGCTCGACCCCAGCCAGGGGCTCTGCCCCTTGGACCCCGCCAGGGGCTGCCGCCCCTTGGACCCTGCTCCCAGGGGCGATGCCCCCTTAGAACCCCCGTAGAGTACGGGCTCTGCCCGTACACTTCGAATAATAATAACTCAAACAAGCGTGCACTCCCGCACCTCCTAACTTGCTTGATGTGTATTATTATTCACTTTGATCACCAAGTCAATCCCCGATTACACTAAAATATCTAACAGACAGCGCCTGCAAAAACCCTGAAACATAAAGGACGAAAAGTGCAATTTAGCCTAATTTTAATATCATGCTAAATTTTATATATATAGCAATTTAACACTAACAATTCAATATGTTCTCGTACCATTAACAAATTAACCTTTTGCAACTTGCAAAACACTAACAAATGTAGCAAATAGGAACTGACTAAGACTTAAAACACTAACATTTAAGACTTAAAACACTAATAGCAACAATAAGAAGAAAGACGAATGGTAGAACTAAGAAGGAAGGTACTGATATCTGGAAAATCGGTGATATATCGGTAAAATATTGGTCCAATATCAGTCAATATCGCCGATATTATCGGTACTGATATTCTGGCCTATATATTGCACCCGATATCTCGACATGGGACCGATAACTGACCGGGATATTAACTACATAGCTCCTGGGTCTATAATCACCACTCCAGTCATGACATAGCCAAAAGCTATGAAACTGATATGTGCAATAAAAAACCAAAAAATCAGTAGCATGCTCAATAAGGTTCCTAATGCTGAAAAGGTGAGTGCAGTCTCACAAAGTGTATAAAAATAATGCAAACAATTAGTCAATGCGGCTAAACAACGATTGGAGACAAAGCTACCAATGATCCAATCATCAGGGTAGTGTAGTTTCATAAATTGTAGGAAGACATTGCCGCTAAACAATTAGTCAATGCTGAATATGTGAACTAGGAAGACAAGAATAATGATGTATGCTTGGAACAAAAATATAGTTTCACATTGTACTAACTCAATTAGCTTCTTGTCAAACTTGTAAGGGTTAATATCCAGATTCAATGGCTCTTCTTCAGTCATCTTGATGGCAGAAATAATGTGCTAAATGTCTCCATCCTTGAGACCGAAAAGGAATGGGGTGCCAACATCAACAATCCTAAATCAATTCTCATTATTATTTTAAAAAGAAAATTACACTCGTGATGGTGTTGATGAAATAGATGAGAAAGTAGATGTAATCTTTGTTGAAATTTACATAAAAAATGCAAGTATGAGAGTCCATAATAAGGCTTTCGATGCTAAAAACTTGAAGTTAAGGGATGAAAGGCATCTAATCAAATAAAAGAGGCAACAAATGGATCATATTTATTTATTCTTATTTTATGCAAAGTTAAATGATATAACACCTCACCCACCCTCCCAAGACCCTACCAATAGCTTTGCTATCCGTGAGATATAGGGGGTATGGTTGTTGTTGTATGATGATTAATAAATATTTCTAGTAAATTATTAAAGGTGTAAATTAGGTCAATACAGGTTGAGAGGCTTAAAGTAATATGTTAATTATATATATCAGATGAGCAAGTTACATGGGAGTTGAAGGTGAAGATAAATGTTTAAGTTGGTAATGTATCCTTAACAATACATTCGGCTACAGTTAGCAATAGGCTTCGGCTGCAGAAGCATGTGCAAGTGAAACTGATCAGACCCAGTGTTAGCGCGAGCTCTGCTTAAATATTAGTGAGTCAGCTCGAACCCAGCTCAGTTTGAACTCAAGCCAGCTCTGCTGAGCTCAGATTGGTTAGGACTAGAAATAATCAAAATCTACAAGCCATATTATATGCATATAATCATCATACAATATAGAATGTAAAGTTCATTTCAACTAAAACGTACCCATTTGAATTCAAAATTCCATCTTTCATACATAAAACATTCTAACAGTTTAGAACTTGAACTTGAAGTAGGTTAAGCGAAAAAGTCAACTGATTGTAGCACATGCTAGTCAAACACAGTAACAAGAACAATGAAAGATTACCATAATGATTCAGGAACATTTTGAAAAAACTGTGTATGCATTCTGACCCTTCCTTGGTTGTCCACATGCCAAATAACACGATCATGATACACCCAGTCGATTAACTTAAACCGGGGCGTCAGAAAGTAGTCTTCTCGAGCTTCTTCACCCGATTGATCATTCTTTCCTTCTGCAGTAGCAAGAGCCCGCGCGAGAGAGAACTCTGCATCGGTCTCCATGCTCCTAACTTCATGAGACCCATAAAACCTTCTCTCAGTCACACGATCATACTTCTTGGGATATAAAGTTTTTGGTACAATCCCGTCAGCGAAATACTGCCAATCATCAATATCTCTAGGTCCAATATTCGGCGTGCAGGCAGTTCCAAGAATATAAGCAAGGGCGACATCCTCAAGATCAAAGTTACCCTCTGATGGAAACCACGCATACGCACGCTTATCAAAATGCCAATCGAATAACCACCAAGGGCGTCCCATCGCATCCTTAGAGAGCGGCGTCGAATGCCCAAGGCTTCTTCCATTCATCATAAGCGCAAATTTATAACATACTTCTTTCGGTGTAAAGTCATTAATACCAAAAGGATTCGAATCATCCACACTAACAGAATCAACAATAATAGGAATGTATGGCGCATCATCAAGACTATGCATAAGATAAGTAGGCCGAATCGACGCGTTGAGTAATGCCAAATAACCATCATACTTATTATAAACCGGAACAAGGCCTCCTTGAAAATGCTTGTTGGCCGCAATGGACGGGTTTGGTCCGTTTGGATCCTGACTCCCTGATCCGCATAATGGTTTTTTTTTTTTTTTTTTGGAACCAGTTTTGGCTTTTGCCGGTTCCTTGTCAAACCAGTTTTGGTTCTGCCATTTTTTTTTTGAACGGCCAACAAACTCAATCCCGAGCACTCTCGGGGCACCCACTGGACAAACGGATTACTCCGAGAGTAACCCGAGTCCACCACCAATTCCGGGGAAAACCCGGTAACCCACCCGCCCGTAGGCACGATAGTGAAATTATCGGTAAAATCCGTTTGGCTCAAGGATCCAACCCAGGTTTCCATGGGTCTTCTATCATTGCCCACCAGTGCCTCACTCTTCACCAAGTGGGAGTCGAACCTGCATCTCTCAAGAGAAATACAAGCCCTCCACCACTTGATATAGAGATTATTGGCAAAAGAAAAAAATACATAAAAATATGACTTTATTTTTTTTTATAGTTTTCAAAACAAGAAAATAGAAAAGCCAAATACAAAAAACCATATTTCTAAAAATTACAATTGCTGTTTATGGTGTTTATTCTTCATCTAAACTATTTGCGCGCATCAATGCATCGTAAGCGAGTTGTTTGTTGGATAGAGGATTTCTTAGTCCCACACACCCACTTGCACTTATTCATCATGGATTTTTTCTTCAATTTCTGTTTGGTATACGAGAGTTGTTTGGTGTTGTACACGATCCACCTCGTTCAAGTGATCTTTTAAACGTATGCACATCTCCACTGACGGGGGAGTTAGTCTTGTTCACCGTATCGATAAAACTTTGCCACTAAAAGAAAAGGTCGATTCCGAAGCTATAGCAGAAGCTTAGACGCTTAGTAGATCACGGACCGTAGCAACTAAGATTGGAAATTGGGATGCCTTTCTTTTACACCAAGCCAAAATATCAAAATTTTAATAATTCTCAGGGGTCATGCTAGTAACAAAATTCGAGCCATGATCCCTTCGTAGCTCGTTGCTTGGGGTGTTACCCCTTTGTTTTCTCTGTTGTTTGGTTTCTCACAGTATTAAATATATATTAAATTTAATATTTTACCGTTTCGAACATCCCCGACTTGCACCGAGCCCTACATTAACATCATACATTGCTTGAAAATCATTGTCGAAATTATGTTTTGTGCCGTTGCCTAATTTGGTTTACTTTGATACGAACTTAAAAGGCATACATATCTCATCGATTATGGTAACAACCCTTGTGGTATTTAAGCGCGGGTTTATGGCTAGGGCACACATAATAACGGGTGTTATTTCTTCAAAAAAAAATTGGAATTTTTTTTTTTCGTGGGGGGGGGGGGGGGGGGGGGGGGGTGTCATTTTGCTCAAACAAATCATTTTTCCCCTCAAACTCATATATTGTTTGAGCCATTAAATATAATTAATGCATTACATTCGAACTCGTGGGATAAAAAAACCCCTGATAATCACGTATTTTGCATTTTGAAAACCTTGAGAAATTCGGTTAGATACTTAGATATTCAAAACAAGCCCAACCTTCATCGGGAAACGGTGTAACTCAACCACGCAACGCAATTTGATTATGAATAGGTGGCAAAGTTTAATTTTGTATTGAAAAGCTTTTAAACATTTTACATGTTGAATTCCACCTAGTACGCACGTCCCAGTTCCCGTTTATAAAATTTAGACAACTAGCGTAAACCACCTCATAGGTGACTAATAATATACAATTTGGCAGTGCAAATTACAGTTTATATCTGCTGATATTTTAAAGAATCTGAATACATTTAAAAATTATATTATATACACATACATTTCGCATCTCCTAACTTGTTCTATACGAAGGCGTCATCCATCTATCCACTAGAAAATATGTGATTAAATTTCACTCAAGGTAAGGGATGCAACTATGTTAGAATGTGTGAAACACTGAAAGACATGGAGGTGTCTCCTATATTAAATTCATGGAAAACAAAACATGCAAGTGAAGAACCAAAACTAGCAGTCATGTTCAAGTTTTTATTTTCAAAACTTTTCTCCACGTCGAAAAATGTCATGACAAGAACGGAGATCACAGTAACTAAACTTTCTCCTCCGATTGATATAGTATACGGCCTAAACGGAACAACAATCTTTATAGTCGTAATCAATTTAGTCTCAATCTGCTAAAACAGATTTACTTATCGGCGTCTCATAGAACCCAGCAAATCAGCGCCGCCACAGACGTCCTTGTTGCTTCTGCTCCTGCATTTTCCTGAATCATCATAACATACATCTTTAGACAACACTAGTGATACATCTCAAGAGGAAATGTTGCTAGTGATACACTCGAGGAAATGCTGTACTAATTTATTCACCATGAAATAAAATATATGGTTTTACAGAAAGTAAAATACCCTTAATTTAAAACATAATACCTTTTTTAATATAAAAATATTTAACCAACGAGCTAAACAGTAATCTAGAACTAAAATTTCTAGGAAACAGAAAAATTACATTGATTTGGGAATAAAGCGATAACCTTTTCAGTTGTATGGGGGTTTTTTAAATGACTTAAAGAAGTATCATAACTTTTTTCATTTTTTGAAATTTAGTAACCGCGGTTTGTGACCCCGAATCCTCTCCTCTGCAAAACTCGAGTTTGAAATTTTTACTTTCTCTGTTTTCCTTATATTTTCAATGTTCCATTTAAGATATAGTTTACTCTTTTGCTCATATTTTGTGATATTTATTGAAAAACGAGTTGTAAAAAAAAAATAAAGCATTTCTTGGTCTCGTAACATCCAAAACATACTTATGTTGGATACAACTTAGTATTCAATAAAATTAATATCAAAATGTAGACAAAAAAACTGAACGAAATTGTATACTTATATTTTATATTAAATATTAAATACTCACATTATTTAAAAGAGCTTATATCTTAACTAAACTTTTTTTAAAAGGGTTAGAAACCCCGGTCACCACACTTTTAAAATGCGTAAATAAAGCATTACCTTTGAAAACTATCATACTCTTGAAACAAAATCCACGTTGGATTAAATAACTTGTTAAGGTGCAAATGAGCCGAGCCAAGCCCGAGCTCGGCTAGGTTTGAGCTCGAGCTTGTTTAGCTTATGAAAGCTCTCGGCTCGATTTGAGCTTTGATTCTGAAGCTCGAGCTCGGCTCGTAGGTAGTTTTTCAAGCTCAAGCTCGGCTCGGGCTCGTTTATTATTTACTAATAATGAATTTATGTTAGTTACAATTGTTATTTTATATATAATTTAGCTATGTTTTCATAATTTTATAAATAGTAATTATTATTACTTCTATATATTTAATATACTAATAAAAAAACTATATTAACAGCAGGCTCGTTTAGGCTCGTGAGCCAGCCCGAGCTTGATAAGGCTCGAACTCGAGCTCATTTAAGCTCAGCTCGTTCGAGCTTTTTTTTAGCCAAGCTCGAGTGGCTTGGCTCATTTGCACCCCTTATAAGGTAGAAAAAAAAACAGTTAAACTTACTTCTGGTGTTCTTTAGAACGTTCAATGAACTCTTTGGCTATATCACGTCCTTGATATGAGGCTAGTACAGGTCGAATATCAGCAGGCCTATGACGTGCAACATCTGCAATTAAAAGCAGCATCAAATTCAGCTAGCATAGAATATATAGATACAATGATACATCAACTTTTTATTAAAACTCAAGTGCTTACACTCAAGAAACGGAATTAGATCCAAAAGTGATGTGTCATCAGCTTCACATTTCCATGGTTTTACTGGTACACAGTTCTCTGGCTGAAGGCAACTCTCAAGAGCATTACCACTCACATACAAAACTCTTCTGGGATCTCTGTTCAGCTTTGACAAATCCTACAAGAAACAACATTTGATGCAATGACACACTTTACGAGAATATAATTTCATAACTGTATCTAACGATACTTTATGTGAATATAATGGGGGCATTTGTTAAGCTTAAGGTGACACATTTGCCAAAAGTGTACTTCTAAAGCATGAAACCTCACTTATATCTGATATAGAAAAAAATACATTTCTTTAAATACATTTAACACGCTAAAGTATTTTATTTTAGGTCAACCAAACCCAACCCAATTCATTTCATCCCTTATTTGTCTATTTGAAAATTACTAGGGGCGGCAATTCTTGACCCGACCCGAACCAGACACGAAAAAAACAGGTTTGGGTTGACTAACATGACCCGTTTGAAAAACGGGTCGGGGTCGGGTTGGCCTGAATAAAAATGGGTTAACCCGTTACCCGTTAACTGTTTAGAAAAAAAAAAACTTTATATTTATATATTTGTTTTTGTTTTTTTTCGTTTCTATGTTACAGTCATGATAATGTTAGTTTTGGCACATTATATTATTTACTTGTCAAGCTCATAGTCACCATTAAACATGTTATCGATAACCCGCTTAAAACCAAACCCAATAACTAGCTTATAAATCGTCAACATGTATGACTCATTTAAAAATACAGGTTAAACAGGTCATGTTTAGTTGACCCGAATTTATATATGTGCGTGTTAGGTTTGAAATCTTTGACACGGATAATAATATGGGCCGGGTTTGGGTTGCACACTTTGCACATTTCAACCCGCCAACCCGCAACCCGTCACGATTGACACCCCTCAAAATTACCCATCCTGTGACTCGTTAACCACCTCACCCAACTCGCTCATCTGCCACCTCCACTAGAAACAATAGTTTAGTTAAAAAAAAGGGGACATGCTCTAAAAGACAACTGCCATGCAGGATAATATCAAATATAAGATTAATGTAACGACATACTCTATAGTGCTTCCCATCTTGATATCTAGTTGCAGCCCTTGATAGCCGATACCTTATGCAGTGCTTTTCATCCAATCTATCAACAATGGGATCAACATACTGCACACAAACAAAAGCCAGAGATCGTCAACAATACAACCTCAAAGTAAGAGAGAAAGGGGAATGAAAGAATATATACCATAGCTTGCTGATCGGAATACACTACGATTTCGTAA
Source organism: Helianthus tuberosus (assembly GCA_030545235.1). Classification (NCBI taxonomy): domain Eukaryota; kingdom Viridiplantae; phylum Streptophyta; class Magnoliopsida; order Asterales; family Asteraceae; genus Helianthus; species Helianthus tuberosus. Next base: position 51,011,218 of record CM060439.1, on the reverse strand, counting down.
AACTGAGCAAGGTGCTCCAAAAAGGCTTCAACTCCTGGCCTTTTGAATGTTCTCCAACCTCGATCACGCTTTAAGCATATACATGATAGAAATAAGAAAACGTCAACTATAACCCCCTATTTGAAGGTAGGGGTGTGCACGGTTCGGTTCGGTTTTCTTGTAAAACTGAAACCATAACCAAAATGTTCGGTTTTTAAAAACCGTCCCGTTTCAGTTTTTACGGTTTCGTTTCTTTCATTTTAGCAACGGTTCGGTTCGGTTTTTGGAACAAAATGACGTAAGATTAATAAAAAAGTATGATCCAATATTTAATAATATTTCTTAGATGTTTACATTTAAGTTATTATATTTAACCTTTTAATTAATGTAGCTCACATAAACATAACATTCTAATCTTTTTTTTATGTTTCCCAAAAGTTTTTATAAAGACATTTTCTTTTATAATACTTTGAGAATCATTTAATTTTTATGTTAAATTTTGGTATTTCTTGTAGGCAATAGATAAATCATTTCAAAGATAAATAAACATGTTAATGTTTTTATTATAATTACTTAACATTCAAGAATAAAACTAATAATTCCTTAATCAATGTAAAACAAACATTAAAAAAAATGATTTTTAGGTTATTCGGTTCGATTCGGTTTGTTTGTGCGGTTTGGTTTTTTCCGGTTCGGTTAAATCGTTTTTTTTGGGTTTCGGTTCGGTTTTTTCGGTTTTCTGCTCACCCTAGTTGAAGGATAAGAGTATAAATGCAAAAGTGATGATGAAATGTGTTATATACCTTCCAATCAGAATACAGTAAAGTTTCGTTAAGATCCAAAACCAGTGTGAACACGTGCTGTTCTTGTGGGTGCAGATCTGGAAGAAGCATCTCTGATGAGGGTTCAGTAAATCCCTATAAAGAACCAAGATTTGTAAGCAAACAATTTAAAAATAAAATAACTAACAGTGACTTAATCTGATTGAAGACCGAGCTTAATGTGACGATAAATAAGTTTGAAATAATGTATACGCACTCGAACATGCTCTTCTGTAGTAGCGCGCAGATCCAAATAAAGCTCAACTAACTTGGCAGGTACTGTAACATAAGAGTAGTAAAACCACAAACACAATAGGTAGATAAATAATATATTTAAAAGAATAGTAAACATGTAGCAATAGCAAAAAAAAAAGCACCCGAAACGAACCTGTCATTGTAGCTGACTTTAGCATTGCTTGAAATTTCTGCATTTAAGAGAAGTACATATGTTAGAATTTGAGGCTTCACATTCCATGATCATAGTGGATATCTAAGATAATTGATCAATAAACAAAGGCGTTATCCTCATATTAAACATGTATATGGTTAGAAAATGGTTTGATCAAGTGAAGATGATACAGATAGATGTCGAAACAAGAAATTTGCTTTCTATCTCATTTCATGCATCAAAATTCCAATAATATCTAGATCATTACACAACTACCATCACCGAAACACTACTTTTACTTTGGTGTTACATTACTGCCAGGGTATACTTATAATCAAATCACAAATCACATGAAATTTCCCTATCTTCATCTATTGCAACAACTCAGTCTATCAATTCAAGTTCATCATCATACACTGAATATATATCAGTCAAACCTTCATACATTTAAAAATGAGGAATTCTACTAGGTAATACGCACATCAAAAGAAGACATATCATCGGTTACAGAAACTTTTGCTGATGCACGCAAAGCCTTTGTCTTCTCATCAACTTCTTCTAAAGTGTATGCTGCAAAACAACGAATCTGTACATTGTTAATACTGCACGAATGGGAAAAAGAAGACAAAACATACTACTTGCTGTTGATTTACTTGTATATTTTCTCTTTCTATTAAGAGTGAAAGAGCCTCTCAGAATAAGTTTTATGCAAATTACTAGTCACTTCGATTTTTGCAAGAAACAGTTGGCAACTTATGAAATTCCACGTGTAAAAGGAAAACACATACCGTAGGTTGCATAACCAGCAGTGGCAACACCTCCAGTAAGTGCAGCAATTAAAGTATACTTAAGGAAACTCCATGGTTGCCCACCTGCTTTGCCAGCAGCTGCACCTTCCGGTGGCGGTGGTGGAGTTGAAGATGTAGTCTGGTTACCGAGAATAGAGGAAGAGATGATAGGTTCATTGGGACCATTTGCAGACACACTTGAATACAAGCGAGGATTCTTGTTGCTCTTCTGAACGATTGAAAAAATCCGTTTGGAGCGCGTAACTATCGACATTGCTTTCTATATTGTAGTTTGGGATCTCCGAGTTAACACTTTGTCCTGACCATTAATGAAACCATTAGTCGTTGACAATGAGATGGCATCAAACCATGCAAATAGCTAAAAATTCAAGAACACAAAACAGTTGGAATTGACATATGACACTTCAATTAACTGTAATGCTTGGACTAACTGTTCTGTACAACTAGAACTAACAACTCCATGAGAACTAAAATCAAGTCAATAATCTAGTGAATCTCAAAGCTATATGCAAACGTCCTAAGATACATATTTGTAACGCTCAAACAAAATACACCATATCAATCAAGAACTTTCATTACAGTTCACAAAACAACTTTGCAAAACCCTAACTGAACGTCAAATCACAATAGAAACATAGAGCCTTCACACATACCAAAACGAATGGGTACACCAAAACAACAATGTGATGCGATGCTATCGCCATCACAATATGCATCAATCTATCATACAATACATGCTGCAGTACAACCCTTACAATTACATGTTTCACAGATAGTTATTTCCTAAAACCCTAAGTCAATAATCTTGTGAATCTATAAGCAATCAACAAATATTTGTACGCATTGCTCTAACAAAATGTATCATATCACTAAACAACATTCACTACAGTTCACAAAACAACTTTGCATATATCTTCTGAAAACCCTAACACAATGTCAAATCTCAACAGAAACACAGAGTCTTCACAAAAACTCAAACGAATTCAAACATCATAACAATAATGCGATGCCATCGCTATCGCAATATGCATCAATTTATCATACAATTACAATTGCATCTTTCACAAATAGTTATTTCCTAAAACCCTAGGACAAAGTTAAACCCCAAATGAAATCAAATAACTTAAGAAATCAAACTCGAAACTAGTAAACGAAATCGAAACTGAAATTTATGAATGAAATCATACATTGATTTGAACTTACGAACATAATGAAACCTCGATTGAAGCCGTAAAACGAGAGTTGTGAGCGAAATAAGACCTGATTTGAACTTCGAAACCCTAATTCACTGTGTTTGTGCGTCTGTTTAGCTGGTTTGAAGGTGGTGACTGGTGATGTGTATATTGTGTGACTCGTTGGAGTCGATTGCTCAAACCAACAAAAACCTCAGATGTTAAAAAAACACAATGAAATGAAATAAGGGTTGAAGGTGAAGGTGTGTTATGGTATTGAAAGAAATGGGAGGGCTATTGATGTATTGATCAAAGTGTGGGGTGAAAGTGAAAATATAAAATCGGTTGAAAAGTTAGGTGCTGTTTGTTTTTTCAGAAGTAAAATGTCTGCAGTTTACGGACCACATCTGCAGACACCTGCAGCTGAACAGGTGGACCAAACCCTTATTCAAAAAATAACAAAATCAAGTAAAGATTAGAAAGAAACACTAATGTTTTGTAGTAAAAAATTCAAAGACCCATTATATTACAGATCGTGAATTTTGAGAATCAAAGTAAAAGGTCAACAAGATGCAAACTTTTTGGTTGAAAAATAATCAATAAACAAAACTAAACAAAACCCATATGCTAATTTCCTGACACATATCATACTTCAACGCTAACAAGCTTTAAACAGTTAAGGGACTAATCAAGATTCAGGTTAAACAGTCAAAACCCTAACAAACCCATGAACATAATAAGCTCAAAACATCAAGATAATCACAGACTAATCAAGATTCAGGTTAAAAAAAGAGAACCCAGGTCTACAAATTCAAATTAGGGGGTGTTTGGGTTAGCTTATTTTGGAGCAACTTATGACTTATTAACTTATAAAAGTTAATAAGTTGTTTTTAGAGTGTTTGGGTTAGCTTATTTTAGAGGATTTTGTGTGTGTGAGAAGTCAGGATTTCTGACTTCTCACTTATGACTTATATAAGTTAGGGTAAATTACTTTTTGAGTCCCTATGTTTTATGGGTTTTAACTAGTTGAGTCCAAAAGCAAAAAGTTTAACGACCTGAGTCCCCATAAGCATTTTCTTTAACCATTTGAGTCCAAATTTCTAACTTAGTTAAAATTTTGTTGTTAAGTTTTGTTAAATGACCAAATTACCCTTGTCAATAAAAAACATAATAATTTCTAAAAAATACAAAATACATTCCCCCAACTTAAATTTATCTGAGACCTACATCATCTTCATCCCCTTTTAACACAACCTCCCTCATCCATGGCACCACTCATCTCTACTCTCTCTCTTACATTTCTCTCTCTACCCACTTCATCTTAAACATCTCCCGCCTCTTGTCACCTCCGGCTACTACGTCCACCGAACCCCTCACCGTCCCAACAGTTAACAACCATCGTACGACCACATCTGGTCACCACCACAGTTCAACCTAACAACCATCGCACCACCATCATCCCCACCGTTGCAACAAGATCAACCAGAGGTCCACCGCTGCACCACCACCATCCACACCATCATCACCAACCACCACACCACTATAAACCACCACCGCCACTACAAGTCCTCCACCATCAGTTGCACCACGTGTCTTCTTCTTCTCGTTCTCCCAATTTCTGCTGTAAATTTCGAATTTTGAAATTAGGGTTTTGTTCAAAACAAGAAAAAAAATTGGGGGTTTTTGGCGAATCTTGAATCGGGAATAAGTTGGGCAGAAGAAGATAAGTTGTTGATGAAAAGTATATAAGACCTCAGGGGCTGTACCAACACAAAGATGTAGATCATAAGAAGCTTAGAAAGCTTATTCTTGACTCAAAGCTTGCACCTTGTAGGATCCATTTCAGGTGTTGGGTTAGGCTGGTAATGGTACGGTTCGAACCGGGTATTATTCTACAGGACTTTCCTTGTTCTAAGTCTGCTATTAGACCGGATCTTCTTAGCTGTGATTCATGTGGAGAACACCTATGTCTTGTGGCTCAGGTTAATGTTAAAATGTTACTAGAATGGTGTTGAGATTTTGAGTGTTGGATCTTTGTTTGATATTAGAGTGGGTAGAACTGTGTTTTGTTTATTGTCACGCTTATTTTATTGTGTTATTTTCAGATTTATGCCCCTATTTCCAGCAAGATGTTAACGGTAGAAGAGCGTGTAATTTATATATTTGCTTGTGTAGACCAGTTTGTGAGGCGCTGAGGTAGGTAATTCTTATATATTCTATCGTTTTTGGCAGCAATCAGGCGTACCGTCTTATCTGCTTTTCGAAATCTCATTCAGCGATGTCTGTTAGCGATGGTTCAGTGGTGGGAATGGTGGTGGTGCGGTGGCGGGGATGGTGGTGGTGCGGTGATGGAGGGTGGTGGTGGTGGTTGGATCTCCAGAGAGAGAGAATGTGCAGAATAATATATAATATTTTACTCATGTGCATTAAAGACTTGTTCAATATACTCTTATGCATATTAGAGTTGTACTTTGTGTGTAAATGACTAAATTGCCCTTGTAGTTAACAGACTTGATGGATGGAGTTAGAAATTTGGACTCAAATAGTTAAAGAAAATGCTTATAGGGACTCAGGTCGTTAAACTTTTTGCTTTTGGACTCAACTAGTTAAAACCCATAAAACACAGGGACTCAAAAAGTAATTTACCCTATAAGTTAATAAGTCATTTTGAGAAGGAATGCCAAACACCCACTTAATTCAAGAAAAAGAAACAATTTGAGGGAAGAAAAAGGGGCTTTGTTATACCTGGAGAGAGAGATTGAAGTGGATCTACCCATTAAAGGGGAAGCTGTGGAGTTATGGTCTCCTCTTTTCTTCTTTGTTTTGCCTAATTTAACCCAAAAAGAAGACCCCCACTTGATTCTGTCTTCCTGTCATGTTTTTTCGCCAATGTACCGGAGATCGGCGAATTGCAAGCTGGCTGTGGTGGGGGAGGTGACGGCGGCACTATGGGTGGCGGAGATGTGGAGGTAGCGGCTTAGAGGAGGAAGGGGTTGTCGCAACCCCCGATCCCTTATCTGTCCCGGGAACGAGCGGACGCGAGCTCAGAGTTTCGGTGGTATCAGTTTGTTTAAATTGGCAGCGGAAATTACATCAGGACCGTAATTAGGAAATGTTTATCAGAGTAAAACCACCATATTTAATATTAATAATCATATGGGCAAAACCCAAGTTTCTTATTACAATATGTTTATAGAGATAAACCATATTTTATTGAATTTAAAACATCGTCTTTTAGGTAACTTTTATAGCCACATTTTTTTCCAAGCCTTCAGTGCTCTCCAGCTGGCTTTTTACTAATTGGTTGTCACATTGTGTTACCTGAAACGCGTTTTAAAAACATTTTTCAGTGGGAAATACTGGTGAGTGAATCCAGTTTAATCAAGAAACATTTTATCAATTAAAACAGTATTGAGAGCGATCACATTGTTTATTTCTACACAATTACTCATTCAGTACTGTCAATCCTGACTTGCGGGTCATATTACACATTGGCTAACTCGTTGTCCAATGGTAACGTACTGTCATCCCGACTTACTACTCGCAGTAGTAAATTTTATATACAAAACCCCAACATACCGGCAGTAATTGAAGAACTACAAAGACTCAATCACCGCTTAATCACATTGTAAAACATTTAAGGTTTTGTAAAATATTACAAAAAAGTTAACAAAAATTGGATAAACTCACTTTGCTATCCTAGACTTCGCGTAAGGGTTTCCTGGATATAATCTATAATTTATACAAATGTACATTGGTTAGTATCATAACCCTTTGAAAATATTAATGATACCCTCCCCGAGATGGCATTCCAACAACTACGTCGGGCAGAACCACGATAGTTGTTACGGAACCCTAAATCAATTGGGCAGCGTATCTATTACGAAACTGGGGTTATAATCCTTACAACGGAGCAGAACCTTGCTAATTAGGGGATATAATACCCGCGTATTACTTATACTACTTCAGAATTCGTTTAGAAAGAAAAGATGTGAGCGACGGAAATGAAATCCCGAGGCTTCCTTATATAGTTGATGAATCTGGTCCTCTCGCGGCCCGCGTAAGAGTAGGCAAGGCCTTACGCGGCCCGCGTCAACATCCGGTCAACGTATAGCTTAGTTGGGTCAGCATGTAGGTCCGCCACGATGTCGACACGTGTCGGCCTGGGGTGCCTCTGCGTTGTTGATCTCACACGGCCCGTGTAAGAGTTAAGGTGAGCTTACGCGGCCCGCCTTAACTTATAATTTCACCTGAATCGGTTTTGATCCTTGATACCGCCCGCGTGAGGGTTGGGGTGGGTCCTACGCGGCCCGCCTCAACTTAATATTTCTTGTTTTTAATTTATTTTTAATGCTATACTATATTTCGGGCTCGGTTGTTATATACGGGGTGTATTTAAAGACATATTGGGACATTTTAAAATATAATAGGGTGTCAGAAATATTATGAGGGTGTCGGGTTATGTGAGGATTGTTACATTCTCCCCACCTTGTTTTAGAGCTCGTCCTCGAGATCTACTGGAACAAGTATGGATATTTCTTTTGCATTTCAGATTCAAGCTCCCATGTGTACTCAGGTCCTCTTTTGGAGTCCCATTTCACTTTGACCAGAACTAGTCTCTTGTGCTTGAGATTCTTGACTTTCTTGTCTTCAATCTGTAGAGGCCTTTCTACAAACTTGAGTTGTTCATTTACTTCTATATCCTTAAGAGGTACTATTAGTGATTCATCAGCTAAACACTTTTTGAGATTTGATACATGAAACACATCATGTATTCCTGCCATTTCATCTGGCAGTTGTAGCTGATAGGCTACATGTCCTATTCTTCTAATAATCTCAAAAGGTCCAATATACCTGGGACTTAGCTTTCCCCGTTTGATGAATCTTACTACTCCTTTCCAAGGAGAGACCTTTAATAATACTTTATCTCCTACTTGAAATTCCAAGGGTTTGCGTCGGTTATCAGCATAACTCTTCTGTCGATCACGTGCTGCTTTAAGTCGTTCCTTGACTTGAATAATCTTATCAGTTGTTTCTTGCACCATCTCAGGTCCAGATAGTTGTTTTTCCCCAATTTCTGCCCAACGGACTGGGGTTCGGCACTTTCGTCCATAAAGTGCTTCGAATGGTGCAACATTGATACTTGTGTGATAACTATTATTATAAGAAAATTCTATTAAAGGTAAGTGATCATCCCATTTACCTCCGAAATCAATTACACACACTCTAAGCATATCCTCCATTGTCTGAATTGTCCTTTCGCTTTGTCCATCCGTTTGAGGATGATAAGCTGTGCTTAACTTTAACTTGGTTCCCATTGCATTTTGGAAACTTGACCAAAAATGAGAGGTAAATCGACTATCTCTATCAGAAATAATTGATAAAGGAATTCCATGTAAAGAAACAATTTCATTTACATACAATTTAGCTAATTGTTCCATATTGAGAGTTTCTTTCATTGGTAAGAAATGAGCTGATGTGTTAGCCTATCTACAATCACCCAGATTGTATAATTTCCTTTCTTTGTTTTGGGTAATTTAGTAACAAAATCCATTGTTATCAATTCCCATTTCCACACTGGCATTTCTAACTGTTGTAACAAACCTGAGGGTTTCTGATGTTCACCTTGAACTTGTAAACAAGTTAAACATTTAGAAACATAAGCTGCTATGTCCTTTTTCATTCCTATCCACCATAAATTTTTCCTTAAATACTGGTACATTTTATCATTTCCTGGATGCATCGTATATTTGGATTTATGAGCATCTTCTAATATACGATTACGCAGGTTTCCTAATTTAGGTATCCATATTCTCTTTTTATGGAATCTCCAAATTCCATCTGTTCCTTGTTTCAATTCCTTAATCATACCTTTTAATTTTTCAGTATCATCCTTGATTATTGATTCTTGTGTGTTGGTGCACTAAATGTCTGCTGATTACGTCATAATCAAGTCTTGTGTCTAGATAGTTTGAATGTACACACAACAGGGTCTTAATTAGGGATTTTTACATGTTTATCTTGTAGATTTCGCTTGAAAGTGTTCTTGTGTGATTCAAGCTAAATCAGATTTAGCTTGAACTCGTTCAAGCGAAATCAACAACAGAGATTTAGCTTGAACAGTCTCAAGCGAAATCATCAGGTTATAAATAGGGTTGTGTAGTTCATTTATGGGAGAGATGGTCATTGTATGAAATACGAAGTGCTGCCGGTTTTGTATCAGAATACGTTGTAAAAGCACGAATATTAATCAGAAAAGAAGGATTAAAAGGATAATAGTTGTTATGACTTTGTTTATGTTGATTCCGCCTTCATATTCAAAGATGAACTGCCTTAACTGACATTTCAATGTCGTAGAACGGTCCAACAAGTGGTATCAGAGCTCAGGACGAGGAGTTCATACCATAGCAGCTGATTCTCTTCTTTCTACTCATTTCTTTTTATATTTTTCTGATCTGAACGAGTTCCAACGGTCGAAATGGTCTGATTTTCAAGTATATCGTGTAAAACAGAGTTTTAACAAAGCCTACAAAGATTCAGACTAAAATTCAGATTAAATCTTGTGAAAAATGACCTAAAACTAGATTTTGCTTGAAAGAGTTCGTAGGTTAAGATAGATTTCGCTTGAAAAACAGACAATTTCACTTGATATTTGTTAGATTTCAAGCGAAATTGAGTTTGTTAGATTTCGCTTGAATCTGCTGGTCTTGAATTAAAGGATTTCGCTTGAAACAAGTTGAAGCGAAATTGTTGGGTTGGATTTCTCTTGAATCAGAACTGTTCGTAGATTTCGCTTGAATCAGATTTGTTCTTAGATTTCGCTTGAACAGTTGAAGCGAAATTGTATTGCTGGATTTCGCTTGAAACATAGTTTAGATCAGATTTCGCTTGAAGTGTAATAGTGTAATTTCGCTTGAACAGTCTTAAGTATTGATTTCGCTTGAGACTGTTAACACTTCAAAGGATTTCGTTTGAACTTGCTGAATTTTCAAAACTTAAAATTTCTCTAAGTGTTTGCTGATTTTGCAGGAACATTCACAATGGATGATCTTTTCATGAACCCATTCAGCGATATGTACGCGTTCGCTGGAGATTCCGGAAACAATGACACTTCGTCAAGCAATGCGAATGATAACCCGCCAAAAGAGAAGAAAAAGGAAGCTTGGGAATCGGAAAGTGCCTTCGGAACGTTCAATAAACCTCCAAAGCTAATGGCTATTGAGGAATACAGTCGGTGGTCAAGAAAGTTTGAAGACTGGTTGATGGCATTCGCATTTCCCAGCTGGAAGAGTTTGAAAAACGGTTATGAACATGGAAAGAAATATGGTGAAACTTTAAGAGCAGCTGAGGAGATTGAATCGTTTGTAGCTGAACAAAAGTGTGTGGCATTGTTATTTCAGTCCGTCGGGAAGACATAATCTCATTGATCGATTATTCAAATGCAAAAGATCTTTGGGAAAAGTTAGAAAAGAAATGTTTAGGTAGTACTGAAATCGTGAAAAACAAAAAGAAACTTCTTAGAAAAGAGTTTGATCTGTTTGGATGTTAAAAGAACGAGTCAGTTTGTAAAATGATAGAAAGGTTTGGTCATCTGAAGCTGGAATTAGTAAGACATGATATCAAAATTTCTGAAGAAGATCTTATCGACAAATTGTTCGATTCGTTACCTGATGAAATGGATTGGAGATATTATGCGCTGATGCTGAAGAATACCATCAAAGAACCTGAAAAGTTGTCATTAGATTTGCTGATTGAGAAACTCGAGAGTCACGAGTTGGAGTTGAAGAAGACATACAAAGTCAATCATTCATCTTACCAGCAGAATTTGGATTTGTATTATCCAAAGAGCATGATGCCAAAAGCAACTTCTCCAAAAACTGCGTTTTCTGCTGAAAATGTGTCGACAGCTGGCAAAGAAAGTCAAAGTACTCAAAGCACTGGAAGTCACAGTGGTTATCACAGTGGATCTTCATCTTCTGGAAATCATCCAGATGCAAAGAATCGTTTTCAATGTAACATAGCGATAGATTTGAAGAATGCTCAGAACTTTGATGAGGAATCGGCCAAGCAGCAGATGATTTTCCTAGCATCGGTGTTGGAATCGTATGAAGGGTTAGTAGCTGGGAAGATAGGCAATACCAATCTGACGAAAGAAGATTACGATCAGATTGATCCGGAGGAAATGGAACTGATCGATATTCGTTGGGCTATGGCAAGTGCTGTTCGTCATGCACAAAGATTCATGGAAATTACAGGCCGGAAAATAATTGGTGGTGCATCTACTAAGTTGGGGTTCGATAAATCGAAGGTGACTTGTTTCAAGTGTAAGCAGAAGGGTCACTTCAAACGAGAATGCAGAAACGCTTATGCTGATGAGTCAGAGAACCCTTTCAGAGATGATTACTACAAGAAGGCGATTTATCACCAGAATAAATCCGAGCCGCCTAGATTGAAGCAGGTTGAAGACAACAGAGAGAAATCTAGAGCTCTTGCGGTGATTTACGATGATGAGGGTTATGACTGGAGTCAAGAGGTTCTATCGGAAGAAGATGCGGTTGGTTACGCATTCATGGCGAAAAACGATGAACCTATTCCGTGGAAAGACGATCGAACTGAAGAGCAAAAGTATAGATACAGGAAAATGATAGCTGAAAACAAAATCATTAGAATATCTCGTATCTTTCTGGAAGCAAGGAGAGCCAATAGATGGGATCCAGATAGAGAGTGCTATCTTGATGAGTATGGAAATATTGCAATTGATGATAGTACACTTGGTATCGAAGCCATAATCCAGCAATACAAAGAAGATGATGAGTACTGGCAACACAAATGGTGGGGAACTCCAACAGAGAAAATGAAAGAAGAAGAGAAAGAGAGAAAAGAGAAAGAAGAGATCGAGAAAGCAAAGAAAGTTGATACTGGAGTTATTGATACAACGCAGGAGTTGACTGCTGAAAATCTTGGAAGAATGGCTGACAAAGTGCTAGCTGCTAAGGCACTTGAGGTAGACTCTAACTCCGTGGCTGAGTCAAAAAGCCAGGTCAGTTCAGATGTGTCAACAAATGTGTCAGGTAAGAAAATCGATGGAAATGCTTATTGCAAAAATTGCAACAAAGAGTGCAAATTTTGTAGCACAGTCACGTATCTCAACGGGAAGAAAGTTGATGATCTGACAGCAAAGGTCAGAAGCGTTGAGAATCAGATTCTTGATCGTGACAAATCAGTTAAAGCTTCAACTGAACGGATAAGAGAATTAACTAAACAAATTGAAAACGATAAAATTGATCATGACAAAATTAAACAAGAAAATGAAAAGTTGATTCTTGAAAACCGCCAGATTTCTGAAAAATTTGAAAAACTCAAAAGCACAATGAAAGATTGTGATGATCGAAATGGTAAAATTTTTAAAGAAAATGAACATTTGAAAGCAGTGCTTAGAGTCAAAGAAGAATCAATCAGCCAACAACTGGATGAAATCGCTAAATTGAAACTTAAAGTTCAAGAGGCTGTAATCGAAAACGAGCGAATCCAGTTGAAGCTTAACAGTTACAGCTCTGCAAGCTTTGTTTTGCAACACATTATTCCCAAACCCATCGGGAAAGACAAAGCGGGCGAAGATGTGTATTGTGATGGAACTGGGGTGGGGTTTCATCAAGTTCCACCACCTGTTCTTGATAACTACACGAAAAAGCAATCTGGGTTGGTTGAAATTGAGGATGAAAAAGAAGTTAAACTTCCGGAAAACATTGATGTTACTTTTACATCATCTGATGATAGTGTTCAGACAGAGATTGTTAAGAGCACAGCTGAAAGTGTTTTGATGTCTGATTCAACTAAAGATGATGGGTGTTTCTTGGACAAGTACATTCAGAAATCAAAATCCAAAAACAACTTAAGTGATGAACCGGGTCTTGTGATGTACAAGATGGCTGGATCTGATAAGTTGTATTCGGATTCTGAGTTTCCAATTGAGAATGTTAATGTGAAAAAGTTGACAAATGTGTTCAAGTTAGTTGAAGTTGAGTTGTCAGAAGTGAACAGTTTGTGTCAAACAAAAAGGCAAATGAATTTTGAGAAAGATAAAGCTTATTACAAAAAGCCTGTTGTTCCACCACGGTTTTATAATAACAATCGAAACAATTGGTTGGGTGGTTATAGGGGTGGTAAGAGTTATCAGAAGAAAAGTTTTCAAAACAAAAGATTTGCTGAAAAGAAGGTGTTTGTGAACAGTTCAAGTTCACTTTCTGATGAGGAAAATGAATTTTTTTCAAAATCAAATAAAGAGTTCTTTGAGATAAGAGCTTCACATTATCAGTCTGAAGGAACAAGTCGAGTTGTTGATACTCGAACATGTTTCAGATGTAATCAAGTTGGTCACATTGCACGAAAGTGTACCAATGTGAAGCCTAAGACTGAAACTGTGAAGATTCAACAGAAGAAAGTTGATGTGAAGGGTAAAGCACCAATCATTGTTGAGAAAAAGAATGTGAAAAATAACAACATCAAAGTGAAAAATGAACCTGTTAAGAAAGTGATAACTAAAAACGACAAGTTTTATAAACAGGTTGCATTATCTCAACAAGTTTGGAAACCAAAAACTGAAATGAAAATTTCAACTTCTGAAGTGAAAAAGGCTGAAGAATCAATTTCGGTTGATTATGATGCAAATTTTCCACCTTTGAAGGCTGAAAATTTCAAAATTCAAATTGCAAGGGTCAAGGTTACACCTAAGGCTGATAAGGCCTGGGTGGACACCATGTTCGACTAAACAGTTTGAATTGCCGGAGCTTCCTGGATCGCGAAGCATGAATCGGCATCTTTATTGAAGTGTTTTAAAATCAACTTGTGGTATGTGCAGGATCTTCCAAGAGCCATTTCAAGATGGATCATGGATAGTGGAGCATCTCGACATATGACAGGAAAAACTGCATTGCTGTATGATGTGAAGAATATCAATGGTGTTTATGTGGGATTTGCAGGTCATGAAGGTGGTAGAATTGTTGGTGAAGGAACGTTATCCAATGGGATTGTAACGTTTGAGAGAGTTAACTACATCACTGAGCTGGAGAACAATCTGCTTAGTATCTCGCAGATTTGTGACAATATGTATACTACTCACTTCACTGATAAAGAGTGTTTGATTTTGAAACCTGGTTTTGTTGTTCCTGAAGAATGGATTATCATGAGGGCACCTAGAGTGAATGATTTATATGTGTTAGATATGAGTGTAGCAACTACAACTACTGGTCAAGCACATTGTTTTGTGTCTAGAGCAACTGAGAAAGAATCAAGATTGTGGCACCGAAAGATGGGGCATATTCACCTAAGGAAGATGAATCACTTGGTGCACAATGATTTGGTATTGGGTGTTAATATCAAAGGTTTTCATCTGGAAGGGGAGTGCATTAGCTGCATCAAAGGCAAGCAGAAGAAAAAGTCACACCCTACAAAACAAGTCAATTCAGTTGCGAGACCTCTGGAAAGACTTCACATGGATTTGTTTGGTCCAGTGAATGTCAAAAGTATTACAGGAGATTACTATTGTTTGGTCATTACTGATGATTATTCCAGATTTTCATGGGTTTCTTTCTTGAAGACGAAAGATGAAACATTTGACAGTTTGATGGGTCTGTTCAGGAAGATTGAGAATTTGTACCAAAGGCATATCAAGAGAATTCGTAGTGATAATGGTACTGAATTTAAGAACAGTAAGATGGAAGAATTTTGTGATGAAAGAGGTATTTTGCATGAGTTTAGTGCTCCGTACACTCCGCAGCAGAATGGAGTCGCAGAACGCAAAAACCGGACACTAATCGAGACGGCTAGAACTATGCTCGCAGATTCAAAGTTACCGATTAATTTTTGGGCTGAAGTTGTTTCCGCCGCATGCTATACGCTCAACAGGGTTCTCACTGTCAAGAAGTTCAACAAAACATGCTTTGAGCTAATCAATAATCGCAAACCGAATTTGAAGTATCTAGAACCGTTTGGGTCACCCTGTACGGTTATAGAGCCTCATGGAAAGTTTGGTCTGAAGAGCATTGAGGGAATTTTTGTTGGTTATGCAAATCCGATGCGACGTGTCTTCGTTCCAAGTGAGAAGCGGATTATTGAAGCTGCAAATGTTGAATGTCAAGGTTATACTATGCCGCCACAGAATCCTGGTGATTCATGGCGTTATCATTATGACAAACTTTGGGATTCGTTTGACATGAGAGAAGAATCAGAGGATGATGAAGATTTCTTTGATGAGTTGGATATTTTGCGTGAATATGAGTCGCAGCTAAGGTTCCCAGCTGAGTATTCGAGGAGACCACGGGAAACTTCAAATGACGATGAAGCAGGTCCGAGTAATGCTGGTGAACATGATGATGTCCAACAGAATGAAGTTGCTCAGGATAATCAGTCGGTTCAGAATGATAATCTAGAAGCTGAAAACATGCCAGTTTTTTATCATGGTGATTCAGATTCTGAGGGGGAGCAAATTCAGATTTCAAGTCAAACAAACCAAGTTGGTGAACAAGATGCAGAGCAGAATGTTACTAATCTGGAGGGAAATGTAGATGTTCCAAGTGAAGTGATGCCGCGAACTTTTTCATATCATCCAGAGGAGTTGATCATAGGAGAATTGCAGACAGGCGTTCGCACTCGAAGACAGATTGATAAAGGGCTTACATGTTTTTATACAAAAGTTGCTCCTTTGCAAACTGAATTCTCATTGAGTTGTTTTATCTCGCAGGTTGAGCCAAGAACTTACAAAGAGGCGCTTACTGATGACTCTTGGGTCAATGCAATGCAGGAGGAACTTAGTCAATTCGAGAAATTGGGAGTGTGGAAGTTAGTTGATTTGCCGGATGGTCAGAGAAAGATTAACACCAAGTGGGTGTTCAAGTGCAAGAGAGACGATAGAGGAGTGGTTGTAAGGAACAAAGCTCGACTCGTTGTTCAGGGATTTAGTCAACAGGAGGGGATTGATTTTACCGAAGTCTATGCTCCTGTAGCACGACTAGAGGCAATCAGAATTTTCCTAGCATTTGCGTCTTGGAAGAACTTCAAAGTTTATCAGTTGGATGTTAAATCGGCGTTTCTTTATGGGAAGGTTAAAGAGGAGGTTTATGTCGGTCAGCCACCGGGCTTCACCGATCCAATCCACAAAAACAAGGTCTACTTATTGGACAAAGCGCTGTATGGTTTACACCAGGCCCCGAGAGCTTGGTACGAGACTTTGTCTCAACACCTACTAGCCAACAAGTTCATTCGTGGAAAAGTGGATGCCACTCTCTTCACTAAAGAAGTCGATGGTCATCTTCTGATAGTTCAGATTTATGTGGACGATATAATCTTTGGGTCGACAAATGAAAATCTATGCAAATATTTTGAATCAGTGATGAAGCAAAAGTTTGAAATGTCATCAATGGGGGAGATGAAATTTTTTCTGGGTTTACAAGTTGAACAACTTCCTGGGGGAATTTTCATTCATCAGTCAAAGTATGTTCATGATATTCTAGAGAAATTTGGGATGTCAAGTTCTACTCCAGCTGCTACCCCACTTGCAACAAATCATGGGATTCACCCAGATCTCACCGGAGACAGGGCTGATGAAACGTTTTACCGTTCCATGATAGGTTCTTTAATGTACCTAACTGCTTCACGTCCTGATATAATGTACCCAACGTGCCTCGCAGCAAGATTTCAGTCTAACCCGAGAGTATCGCATATGATCATTGTGAAGAGGATATTGCGCTACCTGAAAGGAACTCCTTCATTGGGGTTGTGGTATCCTAGAAAAGGCGACTTTACGCTCGAAGGGTATTCCGATTCGGATTTCGGATGCTGCAAAGTCAATTCAAAATCAACAACTGCAGGATGCCAGTTCTTTGGTCCTAGATTGGTTACCTGGCAGTGTAAGAAACAAACGTCTGTGGCGTTATCTACATGTGAAGCGGAGTATGTTTCTGCTAGCAGTTGCTGCTCTCAGATCTTGTGGATACAGCAACAGATGCGCGACTACGGTTTGCAGTTTCTTAACACACCTCTTTTTGTTGATAATGAGGCCGCTATAAATATAACAAAGAATCCAGTACATCAAGATTTTGATAAAAATCGGTTTAAATATTTGTTAAAACTGAATGGTATGAAGCTTCTTTCGGTGTCGGATGGAATTGTGGTCGTTGATGAGAGTACTGTTGCGGATGAAGACGAGAAACAATCTGCAATGGTTTGTCGATTTTTTACTTGTTTTGGTATAGGGGGAGTAGATATTTGTATATAGTTTATATTTTTCAGAAAATACAAAAACAGTAAAAAATGCAAAAATACAAAAACATGATAAAATTTGAAAAAGAGCTTGTGTATATAGGGAAAATGATAGTACATCGGCTAGACGATTACAGTATGCTAAAGATTCGTAAAGAATAAATGAATTAAACAGTCTCACTGATGATGTGTCGATAGGTTTTCGCACATTTAGTAGATTTATTCGGGATATAAACCTAAAATTCAAACATGTGAATTCGTGGGGAACACTACTTGGATATATAGGTAACCCCTGAAATCTCGTTTGAAAGGTCTCGTAATCTGATATACTAGGTCTTTATACTCAATGATGTCTTGGGTATTATTCCGGGACTTCTGCTGAACGGTAGTTCTGACCTAGTCCTTGGATAATACTTGCTGCAATGCTTGAAACACAGCATTAAACCCTCAGCATGCCGATGAAACAATAAAATTGATAGTCGCTGCTGTTGTAAGCAAAAAGATCCTCTAAAGGGGACATACCGAAAAGTCGAAGCTGATATCTCTCTGCGTATACGGAAGTATCGACCTGAGATCCCTCGGCCCTCGCATACCTAATTTATATACAGATATCATTGTAGTATACTCACCTGTAAGACTGATTATTGGGATTCTGGATACGGGAGTATATTCAAGAGGTGGGACACATGAATGATCTAAGTTCTTAATTCATCTAAATCGTATCCTGAGTAAATTGAAATTTGTGTGAGAACTTAAGATGGATCAGTATATCGATAATCGAGGTGAATTGTTTAAGTCTGAGTATGAAATGAAGCTTAACGGTACTTGTAATTTGTCTGAAAAGCTGATATGATTCCCTGACACGCTCGACAAAAATATGTTTGTAAATAGTTTACTTTGTTTACTTTCTGCAATTTAAGTTTTCTGTATTTCATTTCTTAGTTTAGAACACTTTGATAAAATCCAAAAAGATTTTATTTCTGCTTTATTTTCTGACAAACCAAAGTGGAGAGTTGATTGTTGGATTCTCAGATGTTTGAAGCAGATGCAGGAGATTCTGGACTGAAGAATGAGAAGAGCTTACTTTGATGAAGTTTGAATTGTTTGGAAAGTCAAAAACAAGTTCATTAATTTGATACTTGTTATTTTCAGAAAATGTTTGAAATTGTTGTTTTTAAAATCAGTATTGATTCGTCAAAAGATCAACCAAGGTCATTAATTTGGACTTGGTAGATTAATCAAGTGATTAGGGTCATTAACTTGGACCTGAATACTTGAGTGGATTGTTAAAAACTGATTGAGTTTGTGATTTAATGTTGAAAAGATAGTTTGTAATGTTTATTGGTTGAGTAACAGGTTTGGACTTCATTATTCCCAACGGAAGCTAATTGTCAAAGCTTGAACCAGATTTCTCAGATTCTAGCATATCGAGAGGGGGAGTCAGTGAAAGGGGGAGTCTGGATCAACGGTCAAAGGGAAGATTGAAGTTTAAAGTTTAAAGTTTGAAGATAAAGATTGAAGAGAGTTTTTACAATGTTTGAAGAATGTTAAAGACAAAGACTTGAAGCCAAAGACTTCATCAACATCCAAGGGGGAGTCTGTTGGTGCACTAAATGTCTGCTGATTACGTCATAATCAAGTCTTGTGTCTAGATAGTTTGAATGTACACACAACAGGGTCTTAATTAGGGATTTTTACATGTTTATCTTGTAGATTTCGCTTGAAAGTGTTCTTGTGTGATTCAAGCTAAATCAGATTTAGCTTGAACTGGTTCAAGCGAAATCAACAACAGAGATTTAGCTTGAACAGGTTCAAGCGAAATCATGATTTAGCTTGAACAGTCTCAAGCGAAATCATCAGGTTATAAATAGGGTTGTGTAGTTCATTTATGGGAGAGATGGTCATTGTATGAAATACGAAGTGCTGCCGGTTTTGTATCAGAATACGTTGTAAAAGCACGAATATTAATCAGAAAAGAAGGATTAAAAGGATAATAGCTGTTATGACTTTGTTTATGTTGATTCCGCCTTCATATTCAAAGATGAACTGCCTTAACTGACATTTCAAGGTCGTAGAACGGTCCAACATTGTGCTTCTCTTATCTGATCATTTAAATCTACTTGCAGATTTAATTTAAGAGAACGTACCCTTCGTGGTTTTTCATGGTACTTTCGGCTTAAAGCATCTGCCACTACATTTGCTTTTCCTTCATGATACTGGATATCACAATCATAATCACTAAGCATCTCCATCCAGCGTCTTTGTCTCATATTCAACTCTTTTTGCTTGAAAATATACCATAAACTCTTATGATCAGTAAATATGGTAAACTTACTACCATAAAGGTAATGTCTCCAAATTTTAAGAGCAAATATTATAGCTCCTAACTCTAAATCTTGTGTTGAATAATTCTCTTCATGGTTCTTAAGTTGTCTAGATGCGTAAGCTATAACCTTTTTGTCGTTGCATTAATACACATCCATAACCTAATTTGGAAGCGTCACAATAGACTACAAAGTCTTCAGCTCCTTCTGGTAATGCTAATATGGGTGTATGGGTTAATTTATGCTTAAGAATTCTAAATGCTTCTTCTTGTTTTAATCCCCATTCAAACTTAACAGATTTACAGGTTAGCTTAGTTAAAGGGATGACTATTCTAGAAAAATCTTGAATAAATCTTCTATAATAACCGGCTGATGTGGGTTAAAATACACATATTTGTCCCGTATAGATTGTATACTTTTTGTATAAGTTTTATTTGTTTTTATTTAGTTTTAGTATTGTATTATATTATTTTGTGTGTTACAGGTCCCGGTGTGAAAAAGGAATAGAAAAGAGCTGAAATGATAAATGAACGAAGAATCAAAAGTTGGGACTAAATTTCAAGGAACTAAAATTGTCATAAGATGAAAGGTTGTTTAAAACTAGTCCACTAAAGTCGAGGGACTATTATTGTCAAAGTGTTGGAACTTAATTAATTCCATTCACCCATTATACAACACACGACAAAAGAAGAAAAAGAATTCAAATTGTGAATTCTTATGTTTTATCCCAATGTTGACTGTAAATTAAAACATTGACCGAGCATATGTCCTTATCTTTTATTTTTGGGGCCGTGAAAAGCAGACAAGCCCAGCGAATTTTATATTAATGATGGAGTTGGGCTCAATTAAACATGGTTTTAAATACCTACGGCTGGACATTATCAGAAGGACGGACGACCACAATTACGAATTTTAGACATCTTTGGACGATTTGGAGGGCTGATCAGAGGCGTTTGAAGGCTTGGAACTGCTGGGAATCATCGGGTGACACTTTGGAGCGTTCGGGAGTAGAGATTACGGGTTTAATCATCTTTGTTCTCTCGTTTTCGTTCGTTTTACTTTGTTTGATGATGAATTCTGTTTTGACAATGTTTTATGCTATGTTTTTAGACATGTTTCTTGGTTAAACTTCATAAACTACCTAGGTTAATGACAATAGCTTAATAAAGTTTGTTTCTTTATTCGATTTTTGTCGTGGTTGTGGATCTTTCTTGTACTGTAAAAGCTATGGATTACTAACTTGGTGCGTATGTGTGCTTGTGATTATTCTATTATTGTTTGTTGCTTCGTTCGATTCTTGGTGACGGTCTTTATCACGGAATAGGATCGAGCTAGGGTTCTTGATTTAGGTGACGGTCTTTATCACATAATAGATCATTAATCCTTTAGGGTGAAAATAGCTTAAGTAACCTTAGAAGTAATATTCGGTAATTTAATAAAATCAAGTGTGCTGCTAAACTCGTCGCGGAAAGGCTCGAGGTTATTGATAGGTCTAGGTTTGGTTATAAGTCCTTAACATCCCATAGCTTATTAAATCAAGATTAGAAACCATTGTCGCTTTAGACGTTCGCGCGGCAAAGTAGAGCGTCTTACATAAGCACTTTCAAGAAACTAGAGGACGGAAAAGAAATCTAGCAAACCGGTAAGCGTAACAGCCTAGGTAGTGCCACAAGAATCGCCTTGAGAGTGTTTGAGGGGCTTAGTGGTGTCTTAATAGGTTTAGTATCTTAAGATCCCGGTTCCACACCACAAAATCATCGAATAGAGATCCATTCTGAGTTAGCTTGCGTCTAGCCTAGGTAGTCTTCATTCCCCACTGGTTAGAGTCTTCGTCCAAGTTCGTGTTAGTCTTTTAGCTAATCTAGTTTCGTTATTTGCATTCTTAGGATTTTTAGAAACCCCCCCCCCCCCCAATCAACAAACATTTAGTTAAGTCGTGTCAGTTTGAGTCTAGATAGAGTCATTAGCGTAATCAGTAGAGTCTCTTGGGTTCGATACTCGGACTTCCTTAGGCTATACTACATTGATCGGTACACTTGCCGATTGTGTGGTTTAGGGTTTAGAGAGTCTTAGTTTTATAAATTTAAAGCTTAGAGAGTCTAGAATTAGGGTAAATTTAGTTAATTTAATTAACCCGTTTCGAGCACATCAAGTTTTTGGCGCCGTTGCCGGGGACTCTTGGCGATTGCGTTTATTAGCTTTGATTGGACTTAATTGACATAATTTGTGCTACTTGTATAGTTGTGTAATTTTTTTAGTTAGTTTTCTTTTATTCTCTCTACCTTGTTCTGCTCCTTCTACTCTCTTAATGGCAGGTGATCCTATTGACCGAGATGTTTCTGATGAGTTGTTGTGGGAGAGAGAATTTGCGGATGAGTTAGCGGGTTTGCCGGATGATGCAGAAGTAGGTACGTTTGATCCGGAGGGGGACCTTGCATACTTAGAAGCTTTACTTGAAGGAAGCCCAATGACGGACATCAAACAAGAAGAAGTGGTGGTGGAAGAGGAAGAACACCACAGCTGGCCCGTGGCACTAATAGCGAATGCAAGAAAAAGTTCAAAACCACGGGAGAAGGCAATGAGAAGAACACCCAAGATCGTGTTTCAGCGGCTCCTGCCGGGTAAGTTCAAATTTTGGTATTTCAACCCGGTTAAATATTCAAAATTCTTTTATAATTCCACTATAAAATTTTTAAATGTTTATGAGGACCGGGTGGAATTAAATGGGTTGGACAGGGTTCAAGTCAAGGAAAAACCTCCTGATTAAATTCAAGTGTGGGGAGGTTTTGTAGAGTTTGTATAAAGGCGTACTTTTTGTATATTGAGTCTTAGTTAGTAGTTTTTTAGTCGGTTTTTGTGTCGAGTCGGTACTGCTTTGGTTTTTGCTTGTTTTTGTATGCAGGTTTGAATATGTACCACCCGTACTCAATCTCCATTCGGGTGATTTTGGAGCTGCTGATCAAATTCCAGGCATTTATCGAGTGTACTAGTCAGTGTCAAAGCCGATCGCGAACGAAATGCTATACGATCGAGCTGGATTGGACGAGAGTTATGGAGCATACGCGTTATAAAACCAGCTAAGTCCTTTCCGATTTGCCCTTGTGTCTTTTATTTCTTATTTATTTTTTAGTTTTTGAGTCGGTTTCCATCCTACATTGAGGGCAATGTAGAGTTTAAGTGTGGGGATGGGAAACTTTCGTTTAGTGTCGTTAGTAGAGTCTTGAGTCATATAAAGTCGGAAAAAAAATTGAAAAAAAATTGAAAAATCTAAAATAAAAAAAAAATTAAAAAAATAGAAAATGTCTTTTGAAATAAGAAGTTTGCAAAATAAAAACGGAAAATGATAGAAAAGTTGGATTTTTGTTCGGGTTCAAATAATGATAATATGAGATAAAATAATCGTGCTTGTGTCTAGTTTGGGATGCGCGGGTAGGCTCGGTCCGGTTCTGGGTTCCTTTGATTTAAAATATACCTAATTGTCGGTCTACTAGTGGGTTCTCATCTAGGGAGAGTGGGGAAATTGAAACCGCCAAAAATAGTATAAGGGATGCCGTTATAAGCTAAGATCGTTAGAGTTTTTGGTCATTATCTCGCTGAAAAAAAAATAGAATAAAAGTGAGCTAGAAACTAAATGAAAGTAGCACAGGCCTATGTAATCCGAGTTGGGGATAGCGACTCTACAGCCGGAATGCCTCTGGGATGTGTGAAATCGCCTTGCCGAATAAAAGTACCGAAACCTAAGTAATCTGTGGTTGGGGATCGCGACTCTACAGCCGGAATACCTCTTGGTTAGGGAAAGCATCGTCTAGACTCACGAAAGAAAAAAAAAAGAGCAAAAAGCAAAGTCTAAGCTCGTATTAAAATATATATATATATATATATATATATATATATATAGAGATTTGATTTTAAACTCTTTGGATCTTGGTATAAGGCGGTTAGGAAATAACCCAGTGGTTGTTCCTTTTGTCCTATAAGCTTGAGGGGGGATTAGGTGGACTTGCGATTCTTAGCGTGAGGCCCTAGGTGGATTGACCGAACTTGAACTAAATTGCATGATAAGGGCTTGGAACCGGGTTGGGTTTAAGTGGATAAATATACTTGCAATCGCGGCTAACACGAGTTTCGGTTTTAATAAAAATAACTTAAGCTTTTGGCCCGTTCGACTATTCCGACTATGATTCCGTTTGCATAATTCTTTTTCGGGGACGAAAAAAAGGTTAAGTGTGGGGATATTTGATGTGGGTTAAAATACACATATTTGTCCCGTATAGATTGTATACTTTTTGTATAAGTTTTATTTGTTTTTATTTAGTTTTAGTATTGTATTATATTATTTTGTGTGTTACAGGTCCCGGTGTGAAAAAGGAATAGAAAAGAGCTGAAATGATAAATGAACGAAGAATCAAAAGTTGGGACTAAATTTCAAGGAACTAAAATTGTCATAAGATGAAAGGTTGTTTAAAACTAGTCCACTAAAGTCGAGGGACTATTATTGTCAAAGTGTTGGAACTTAATTAATTCCATTCACCCATTATACAACACACGACAAAAGAAGAAAAAGAATTCAAATTGTGAATTCTTATGTTTTATCCCAATGTTGACTGTAAATTAAAACATTGACCGAGCATATGTCCTTATCTTTTATTTTTGGGGCCGTGAAAAGCAGACAAGCCCAGCGAATTTTATATTAATGATGGAGTTGGGCTCAATTAAACATGGTTTTAAATACCTACGGCTGGACATTATCAGAAGGACGGACGACCACAATTACGAATTTTAGACATCTTTGGACGATTTGGAGGGCTGATCAGAGGCGTTTGAAGGCTTGGAACTGCTGGGAATCATCGGGTGACACTTTGGAGCGTTCGGGAGTAGAGATTACGGGTTTAATCATCTTTGTTCTCTCGTTTTCGTTCGTTTTACTTTGTTTGATGATGAATTCTGTTTTGACAATGTTTTATGCTATGTTTTTAGACATGTTTCTTGGTTAAACTTCATAAACTACCTAGGTTAATGACAATAGCTTAATAAAGTTTGTTTCTTTATTCGATTTTTGTCGTGGTTGTGGATCTTTCTTGTACTGTAAAAGCTATGGATTACTAACTTGGTGCGTATGTGTGCTTGTGATTATTCTATTATTGTTTGTTGCTTCGTTCGATTCTTGGTGACGGTCTTTATCACGGAATAGGATCGAGCTAGGGTTCTTGATTTAGGTGACGGTCTTTATCACATAATAGATCATTAATCCTTTAGGGTGAAAATAGCTTAAGTAACCTTAGAAGTAATATTCGGTAATTTAATAAAATCAAGTGTGCTGCTAAACTCGTCGCGGAAAGGCTCGAGGTTATTGATAGGTCTAGGTTTGGTTATAAGTCCTTAACATCCCATAGCTTATTAAATCAAGATTAGAAACCATTGTCGCTTTAGACGTTCGCGCGGCAAAGTAGAGCGTCTTACATAAGCACTTTCAAGAAACTAGAGGACGGAAAAGAAATCTAGCAAACCGGTAAGCGTAACAGCCTAGGTAGTGCCACAAGAATCGCCTTGAGAGTGTTTGAGGGGCTTAGTGGTGTCTTAATAGGTTTAGTATCTTAAGATCCCGGTTCCACACCACAAAATCATCGAATAGAGATCCATTCTGAGTTAGCTTGCGTCTAGCCTAGGTAGTCTTCATTCCCCACTGGTTAGAGTCTTCGTCCAAGTTCGTGTTAGTCTTTTAGCTAATCTAGTTTCGTTATTTGCATTCTTAGGATTTTTAGAAACCCCCCCCCCCCCCAATCAACAAACATTTAGTTAAGTCGTGTCAGTTTGAGTCTAGATAGAGTCATTAGCGTAATCAGTAGAGTCTCTTGGGTTCGATACTCGGACTTCCTTAGGCTATACTACATTGATCGGTACACTTGCCGATTGTGTGGTTTAGGGTTTAGAGAGTCTTAGTTTTATAAATTTAAAGCTTAGAGAGTCTAGAATTAGGGTAAATTTAGTTAATTTAATTAACCCGTTTCGAGCACATCAAGTTTTTGGCGCCGTTGCCGGGGACTCTTGGCGATTGCGTTTATTAGCTTTGATTGGACTTAATTGACATAATTTGTGCTACTTGTATAGTTGTGTAATTTTTTTAGTTAGTTTTCTTTTATTCTCTCTACCTTGTTCTGCTCCTTCTACTCTCTTAATGGCAGGTGATCCTATTGACCGAGATGTTTCTGATGAGTTGTTGTGGGAGAGAGAATTTGCGGATGAGTTAGCGGGTTTGCCGGATGATGCAGAAGTAGGTACGTTTGATCCGGAGGGGGACCTTGCATACTTAGAAGCTTTACTTGAAGGAAGCCCAATGACGGACATCAAACAAGAAGAAGTGGTGGTGGAAGAGGAAGAACACCACAGCTGGCCCGTGGCACTAATAGCGAATGCAAGAAAAAGTTCAAAACCACGGGAGAAGGCAATGAGAAGAACACCCAAGATCGTGTTTCAGCGGCTCCTGCCGGGTAAGTTCAAATTTTGGTATTTCAACCCGGTTAAATATTCAAAATTCTTTTATAATTCCACTATAAAATTTTTAAATGTTTATGAGGACCGGGTGGAATTAAATGGGTTGGACAGGGTTCAAGTCAAGGAAAAACCTCCTGATTAAATTCAAGTGTGGGGAGGTTTTGTAGAGTTTGTATAAAGGCGTACTTTTTGTATATTGAGTCTTAGTTAGTAGTTTTTTAGTCGGTTTTTGTGTCGAGTCGGTACTGCTTTGGTTTTTGCTTGTTTTTGTATGCAGGTTTGAATATGTACCACCCGTACTCAATCTCCATTCGGGTGATTTTGGAGCTGCTGATCAAATTCCAGGCATTTATCGAGTGTACTAGTCAGTGTCAAAGCCGATCGCGAACGAAATGCTATACGATCGAGCTGGATTGGACGAGAGTTATGGAGCATACGCGTTATAAAACCAGCTAAGTCCTTTCCGATTTGCCCTTGTGTCTTTTATTTCTTATTTATTTTTTAGTTTTTGAGTCGGTTTCCATCCTACATTGAGGGCAATGTAGAGTTTAAGTGTGGGGATGGGAAACTTTCGTTTAGTGTCGTTAGTAGAGTCTTGAGTCATATAAAGTCGGAAAAAAAATTGAAAAAAAATTGAAAAATCTAAAATAAAAAAAAAATTAAAAAAATAGAAAATGTCTTTTGAAATAAGAAGTTTGCAAAATAAAAACGGAAAATGATAGAAAAGTTGGATTTTTGTTCGGGTTCAAATAATGATAATATGAGATAAAATAATCGTGCTTGTGTCTAGTTTGGGATGCGCGGGTAGGCTCGGTCCGGTTCTGGGTTCCTTTGATTTAAAATATACCTAATTGTCGGTCTACTAGTGGGTTCTCATCTAGGGAGAGTGGGGAAATTGAAACCGCCAAAAATAGTATAAGGGATGCCGTTATAAGCTAAGATCGTTAGAGTTTTTGGTCATTATCTCGCTGAAAAAAAAATAGAATAAAAGTGAGCTAGAAACTAAATGAAAGTAGCACAGGCCTATGTAATCCGAGTTGGGGATAGCGACTCTACAGCCGGAATGCCTCTGGGATGTGTGAAATCGCCTTGCCGAATAAAAGTACCGAAACCTAAGTAATCTGTGGTTGGGGATCGCGACTCTACAGCCGGAATACCTCTTGGTTAGGGAAAGCATCGTCTAGACTCACGAAAGAAAAAAAAAAGAGCAAAAAGCAAAGTCTAAGCTCGTATTAAAATATATATATATATATATATATATATATATATATAGAGATTTGATTTTAAACTCTTTGGATCTTGGTATAAGGCGGTTAGGAAATAACCCAGTGGTTGTTCCTTTTGTCCTATAAGCTTGAGGGGGGATTAGGTGGACTTGCGATTCTTAGCGTGAGGCCCTAGGTGGATTGACCGAACTTGAACTAAATTGCATGATAAGGGCTTGGAACCGGGTTGGGTTTAAGTGGATAAATATACTTGCAATCGCGGCTAACACGAGTTTCGGTTTTAATAAAAATAACTTAAGCTTTTGGCCCGTTCGACTATTCCGACTATGATTCCGTTTGCATAATTCTTTTTCGGGGACGAAAAAAAGGTTAAGTGTGGGGATATTTGATGTGGGTTAAAATACACATATTTGTCCCGTATAGATTGTATACTTTTTGTATAAGTTTTATTTGTTTTTATTTAGTTTTAGTATTGTATTATATTATTTTGTGTGTTACAGGTCCCGGTGTGAAAAAGGAATAGAAAAGAGCTGAAATGATAAATGAACGAAGAATCAAAAGTTGGGACTAAATTTCAAGGAACTAAAATTGTCATAAGATGAAAGGTTGTTTAAAACTAGTCCACTAAAGTCGAGGGACTATTATTGTCAAAGTGTTGGAACTTAATTAATTCCATTCACCCATTATACAACACACGACAAAAGAAGAAAAAGAATTCAAATTGTGAATTCTTATGTTTTATCCCAATGTTGACTGTAAATTAAAACATTGACCGAGCATATGTCCTTATCTTTTATTTTTGGGGCCGTGAAAAGCAGACAAGCCCAGCGAATTTTATATTAATGATGGAGTTGGGCTCAATTAAACATGGTTTTAAATACCTACGGCTGGACATTATCAGAAGGACGGACGACCACAATTACGAATTTTAGACATCTTTGGACGATTTGGAGGGCTGATCAGAGGCGTTTGAAGGCTTGGAACTGCTGGGAATCATCGGGTGACACTTTGGAGCGTTCGGGAGTAGAGATTACGGGTTTAATCATCTTTGTTCTCTCGTTTTCGTTCGTTTTACTTTGTTTGATGATGAATTCTGTTTTGACAATGTTTTATGCTATGTTTTTAGACATGTTTCTTGGTTAAACTTCATAAACTACCTAGGTTAATGACAATAGCTTAATAAAGTTTGTTTCTTTATTCGATTTTTGTCGTGGTTGTGGATCTTTCTTGTACTGTAAAAGCTATGGATTACTAACTTGGTGCGTATGTGTGCTTGTGATTATTCTATTATTGTTTGTTGCTTCGTTCGATTCTTGGTGACGGTCTTTATCACGGAATAGGATCGAGCTAGGGTTCTTGATTTAGGTGACGGTCTTTATCACATAATAGATCATTAATCCTTTAGGGTGAAAATAGCTTAAGTAACCTTAGAAGTAATATTCGGTAATTTAATAAAATCAAGTGTGCTGCTAAACTCGTCGCGGAAAGGCTCGAGGTTATTGATAGGTCTAGGTTTGGTTATAAGTCCTTAACATCCCATAGCCTATTAAATCAAGATTAGAAACCATTGTCGCTTTAGACGTTCGCGCGGCAAAGTAGAGCGTCTTACATAAGCACTTTCAAGAAACTAGAGGACGGAAAAGAAATCTAGCAAACCGGTAAGCGTAACAGCCTAGGTAGTGCCACAAGAATCGCCTTGAGAGTGTTTGAGGGGCTTAGTGGTGTCTTAATAGGTTTAGTATCTTAAGATCCCGGTTCCACACCACAAAATCATCGAATAGAGATCCATTCTGAGTTAGCTTGCGTCTAGCCTAGGTAGTCTTCATTCCCCACTGGTTAGAGTCTTCGTCCAAGTTCGTGTTAGTCTTTTAGCTAATCTAGTTTCGTTATTTGCATTCTTAGGATTTTTA
Organism: Helianthus tuberosus; assembly: GCA_030545235.1. Classification (NCBI taxonomy): domain Eukaryota; kingdom Viridiplantae; phylum Streptophyta; class Magnoliopsida; order Asterales; family Asteraceae; genus Helianthus; species Helianthus tuberosus. The sequence goes on along the minus strand of CM060439.1, from coordinate 50,981,841 downwards.
GAAACCCCCCCCCCCCAATCAACAAACATTTAGTTAAGTCGTGTCAGTTTGAGTCTAGATAGAGTCATTAGCGTAATCAGTAGAGTCTCTTGGGTTCGATACTCGGACTTCCTTAGGCTATACTACATTGATCGGTACACTTGCCGATTGTGTGGTTTAGGGTTTAGAGAGTCTTAGTTTTATAAATTTAAAGCTTAGAGAGTCTAGAATTAGGGTAAATTTAGTTAATTTAATTAACCCGTTTCGAGCACATCACCGGCCAATCCTAAGAAACTTCTAACCTCGGTTGGTGATTCAGGGGTTTTCCATTTAGTAATCGCCTCGATTTTCATTGGATCCACATGAATTCCTTCATGATTACCTAAATGTCCAAGGAACTGTACCTGTTCTAACCAAAATTCGCACTTAGAAAATTTAGCATAAAGCTTTACCTTTCTTAATAAACTTAAAAGTGCATGCAAATGCTTTGCATGATCCTCTTTATTCTTAGAATAAATGAGAATATCATATATGAAAACAATTATGAATTTATCCAAATGTGGCTTACATATTCGGTTCATCATGTCCATAAATGCGGCTGGGGCATTGGTTAAACCAAATGGCATGACAGTAAATTCATAATGTCCATACCTCGTTCTGAATGCGGTTTTAGGAATATCCTCATCCTGTACCTTTAATTGATGATATCCTGACCTTAAATCGATTTTAGAGAAAAATCGAGCTCCTTGTAGTTGATCAAATAGATCATCGATTCTTGGTAATGGGTACCGGTTCTTAATCGTGACCTTGTTTAATTCACGGTAATCAATGCACATACGCATCGATCCGTCCTTCTTTTTAACAAACAGTATCGGCGCTCCCCATGGTGACGAACTTGGCTGTATGAATCCTTTTTCCAATAATTCGTCTAATTGTTTCTTTAATTCTTGCATTTCTGCAGGTGCCAAACGGTAAGGTGCTTTGGCAATCGGTGTTGTTCCTGGTATTAGATGGATTCTAAATTCAACTTCTCTATCTGGAGGTTGCCCTGGCAATTCTTCTGGAAATACATCTGAAAACTGATATACTACTGGAATATCTTTTAAATCCTTTCTTTTAGTGTTAGTGATTATGGAAATCAAATACACTATAGAACCTTTTCTTATATAACTTGCAGTTTTCATCACAGAGATGAATTTCGTGGATCTAGATGGTTTATCTCCCTTAATTGTGATCGTTTTACCTTTTGGTGAATTTACTTGAATTGACTTTTGATCACATAAAATACTGGCTTTATTGGCTATTAACCAATCCATTCCTAAAACAACATCGAATCCTGCCAGATTCATGGGATAAAGGTTTGCAATAAATTTATGATTTAAAATTTCTATTCTCGCTCCCTGCAAGATTTCAGAAATTCTAACGGTTTCTCCATTAGCTGTTTCTACGAGACATTCTTGTGGTAGTTTAGTTAATGACTGATTTAGAAATTTGCAAAATGATGTATTAATAAAACTTTGGTTTGCACCAGAGTCAAATAATACTTTAGCAAAGATATCATTAACTAAAAACGTACCAGCTATGACATCTGGGATCATCTTAGCTTCATCTGCAGCCAGAACAAATGCTCTAGCATTTTGAGTATTCTTGTTGTTTGTAGCTGGAGCTAATTTCGAGCAATTAAGCTTAATATGACCTTGTTCTCCGCAGTTGTAACATATTCTGTTATTAGCTTTCTTCCTGCAGTTTCCTTCCTTGTGTCCTGATATTTTGCAAAAGTTACAGTATATGGAGCATCTTCCTGAATGCTTTCTTTTGCAATTCTTACAGTAAGGTGCAGAGGTAGAACCTATATTTTTTCCACGATTAGAATTTCAGAACGAAATTCTTGTGTGAGTTTTTGGGTTAGATTCCTCCTTTGATCCTCTTCTCGGGTGCGGACTAATTCATCTGTCAAGGTATTTGCCAGTTCTACAGCTTCTTCTATGGTTTGAGGTCTAGCTGCCTTGACTACATGTCTTATCTCCTCAATTAATCCCCAAATATAACAGGAGATTAACACTGGTTCTGGTGAAGCAAGAGTTGGCACTATTCTAGCATATTCGAAGAATATTTTAGTGTATCCCTTACTATCCACACCAGTCATCCTAAGGTTTAGAAATTTGTTTGCTATCTGTTCCTTTTCATTGGGTGGGCATAATTTCCTTTCTACCTTGTTCTTAAATTCTTCCCATTCCATATTGTACGTTCTATCACTTCCTCTTGATTGGAGGATAGTGTTCCACCATTCTAGCACTGAATTTTTAAACAGATTAGAAGCAAACAATATCTTATCTTCTTCAGCACACTTGCTTATTCTTAAGACTGCCTCAGTCTTTTCTATCCAGCGTAGGGTTGCAATGGCCCCTTCGTTGCCCGATAATTCCATTGGTTTACAAGACCAGAATTCTTTATAAGAACAACCGTAAGACATGGTTCTTCTTCTTTTGGGAATGGGCATTTGAAGTACAGGTCCATTGTTCACGTTGTTTTCTGGTTCGATGGGTCGCTTACTGCTATGCTTACTTTTATTATTCGCTTCTTGAATAGTTTGAATAATAAATGGCATTGCATCTATGATTCCTTGTGCCACTATATGTTGAACATCACTATTATCCATTTGGTTTCCATTGTTATTGATGCTTGGATTCTCATTAACCACGTTAATGTTACTCTGGTTATCATTATTCAGATTTCCTTGATTTCCTTCGTTGGCCATCTGAATTTTAAACATTTACCCCATATTAATATCACAAGATAATATTTAATATAGTTAATCACATAACACGCAATCTAGCCTAAAACGTCGATCATTGCGACTTGTACTCTATTCATATACTATTATGCATCTATTACACACTAGTACTGAAATAAAAATTACAATACCAACAGAAATAGAATCACACTAATAGTAATATGCATCCGTACACACATATTTTATTTTATTTTTATTTTATTATATTATTATTACTATTGCCATTTCCTCTATCATATCACGGATATGGATTTATCCAAAAATCCATATTGCGTTCATCGTATTTCCATACGAGACGCTCTCCCACATGTCGCATTCTCTCACTGCTCTCTAAAATTTTCTCACCGAAAGTCCTAAGTTCTTGCACGTTTTCTGCACTCATTGGGGGTGCAGGTTCTAGGACTGGGTTCGGAATCTGGGGTGCGGGTTCCTGATATGGGGGTGAAAGTGCCTGAAATCGGTAAGGATCTTCTAAGATCTCCCTAATGTAGTCATTATGGTAATAGGGATCTAAAGGGTCCATACCTGGATAGGCTCCTATGTTCTGTATGGGTGTATCTTCCTGTATCGGGTAACGTTGCACAAAGTCCCTATTATCCTCCCACCAAGGGTCATAATTTGGGTCTAGGGGGTTTGGTGCAGGTACCCTAGGGATTTCTTCTGGGTTGAAGTCATGCATCTCCACTTGGTTTTCAGGGTTTTCTATCTCCATAGGTTGATCTGGGATTAGCGGTTGTGGGGCTACTAGTTGTTCCAGACTTGGGTCAGCAGCAGTTGTAGCTAGGATATGGAAATTAGCTAGGCTTCTATTAAGCATATCCTGTGTATGGGCATCTGTCTTTCGCTTAGCAGCTGCTAGAACTCTTTGCTGTTGCAACTTTCGCATTCTTTTCCTACGTGCAAAAGCTTCCTTACTGAACCATCCTCGTTTCTTATGAGGCAACGGCTCTTCTGACTGAGCTTTAAAGGCAAACATCCCTTCTTCCTGATCAGCAGAATACCCAGAAAGGACAGGCTGTGAAGAGGTACCTTCACTCCTAGGTGAATCAGACAACTGACGACACATGTCTGAGGGTCCTTGATCACTCATACTGTAAACTAACAAATAGTCAAATAACACATAACAAATAAATACAGTTATGCACTTATTTCTGTAATTTATTTTCTAACACAAAATTTAAATTTTAAGTGTCAGCAGAACACTTCTTTGGCTTAGACCACTGGCTAGGCTCTGATACCACCTTCTGTCGCAACTCCCGATCCCTTATCTGTCCCGGGAACGGGCGGACGCGAGCTCGTAGTTTCGGTGGTATCAGTTTGTTTAAATTGGTAGCGGAAATTACATCAGGACCGTAGTTAGGAAATGTTTATCAGAGTAAAACCACCATATTTAATATTAATAATCATATGGGCAAAACCCAAGTTTCTTATTAAAATATGTTTATAGGGATAAACCCTATTTTATTGAATTTAAAACATCGTCTTTTAGGTAACTTTTATAGCCACATTTTTCCCAAGCCTTCAGTGCTCTCCAGCTGGCTTTTTACTAATTGGCTGTCACATTGTGTTACCTGAAACGCGTTTTAAAAACATTTTTCAGTGGGAAATACTGGTGAGTGAATCCAGTTTAATCAAGAAACATTTTATCAATTAAAACAGTATTGAGAGCGATCACATTGTTTATTTCTACACAATTACTCATTCAGTACTGTCAATCCTGACTTGCGGGTCATATTACAAATTGGCTAACTAGTTGTCCAATGGTAACGTACTGTCATCCCGACTTACTACTCGCAGTAGTAAATTTTGTATACAAAACCCCAACATACCGGCAGTAATTGAAGAACTACAAAGACTCAATCACCGCTTAATCACATTGTAAAACATTTAAGGTTTTGTAAAATATTACAAAAAGGTTAACAAAAATTGGATAAACTCACTTTGCTATCTTAGACTTCGCGTAAGGGTTTCCTGGATATAATCTATAATTTATACAAATGTACATTGGTTAGTATCATAACCCTTTGAAAATATTATTGATACCCTCCCCGAGACGGCATTCCAACAACTACGTCGGGCAGAACCACGACAGTTGTTACGGAAACCTAAATCAATCGGGCAGCGTATCTATTACGAAACTGGGGTTATAATCCTTACAACGGAGCAGAACCTTGCTAATTAGGGGATATAATACCCGCGTATTTCTTATACTACTTCAGAATTCGTTTAGAAAGAAAAGATGCGAGTGACGGAAATGAAATCCCGAGGCTTCCTTATATAGTTGTTGAATCTGGTCCTCTCGCGGCCCGCGTAAGAGTAGGCAAGGCCTTACGCGGCCCGCGTCAACATCCGGTCAACGTATAGCTTAGCTGGGTCAGCATGTAGGTCCGCCACGATGTCGACACGTGTCGGCCTGGGGTGCCTCTGCGTTGTTGATCTCACACGGCCCTCGTAAGAGTTAAGGTGAGCTTACGCAGCCCGCCTTAACTTATAATTTCACCTGAATCAGTTTTGATCCTTAATACCGCCCGCGTGAGGGTTGGGGTGGGTCCTACGTGGCCCGCCTCAACTTAATATTTCTTGTTTTTAATTTATTTTTAATGCTATACTATATTTCGGGCTCGGTTTTTATATACGGGGTGTATTTAAAGACATATTGGGACATTTTAAAATATAATAGGGTGTCGGAAATATTATGTGGGTGTCGGGTTATGTGAGGATTGTTACAGGGGTGAAGGAGAAGATGTTAGGGTTTGTATGGGTGGTTTTGTGTTTTGAGGGCAGAGGAGGATGAGAAGAGGTTAGAAGAGGAGGGTTCACATTTGCCCCAAGAAGATGAGTGGCAGACATTTTTTAATGAAATCACTTCGAGAAAACAAACACACTGCAGACTTAAACGTCTACGCGTGGTCTGCGTGGGGCAGACATAAGAGGTCAAGAAGAGCTTTTCACAAAAAACAAACACCCCCTTAGTTGCTTAATTAGCTTAACGTAACCCTTGAATGACAATGGTGAGTAATGGAAGGAGCCAAATTATTGATATAGATTTCTTCTCTAAACTTATTACTTCCGGATATTAGATTTAAATAACTTCAAATTTTATCATTTTGGCTGATAACACTTCCAACTTACGAATTATACCACGCTACTCTCAACTTTTAACTTATTTTCATTTGACACTCTCAAACTAACCGAACTCTAACTCAGTTAGCTGACATTAGATTCCACGTCACTAAACAAGTACCACATAAGATGGAACATCAGCAAAAAAACTAAGTTAGGATTCGGTTAGATTGGAGTGCCAGAAAAAAATAAGTTGAAAGTTGGAAGTGGTGTAGTACAATTCGTAAGTTGCGAGTGTTGTCGACCAAATGGTAAAAGTTTGGGTTATTTAAATCCAATATCCCTATTTTATATGTTGTTTGAACTTGTCGATGAATAACTAATGGTAAAAAGAAGATGAGTGTAGTTTCACAAGTTGTAAGATGATGAATAAAATCACACAATGCAACTTAACAACCAAATTATATTAAGAATTATTGATAAGCATCAAGGTGAGTGGGGTATATAAATTGTATTTTTTTTCTTATGAAACGCAAACAATTATCTAAATGAAAGGAATTTCTGAAATTGATGATGATGAAACAAAAACAAGTTGAAACTAAGGAATCTAAAGAAGCTCCTATTATAGACTAGTCTTTACAATAGTTGAGGAAGACAACATGCATTGATTCTATTGTAAATCGCCATTGGAAACAAATAAAAAGTACTATGAAACATACAGGTGCATTATAAAGGAATAACATAACTTATATTACCCTGTGAACCATATCATAAAATATGGCAAGACCTCACAAAAAGAATCAAAAAATGTCCTGGTTGAGTGACTTTGCATTTTTGTTGCAAATGGACAGAGAATGGAAGAGTTTTGTGTTGGGGATCGACACGGGTCAAACACGAACTCACACAACACAGAACTCACACTCACACACAATTAAGAACACAAATATTTATAGTGGTTCGGTCGGTTCTGACCTACATCCACTCTCGGTAACTAGGAGTATTTGTTATTAAGCTTGGTACAAGAATTTACAGATACAATACAACCTTATATATAAGATTGAATGATAGAGGAAAGATAAAAAACCGGATCCGTGAAATCTGGATCACAAGGAAGATTAGATATCCCTGTCTCCTTATCTTCTTATCCTTTTGATCAGAAAGCCTTTTTTGACCTCAACTTGTCAAGTGGCTTCACACTCAACAATCTCCCACTTGAAGCTACGGAATAATCTTCAACTGTGCTTCAACTGTGCATCAATGTTTCTGTAAAAAACTTTTGATCTTAGCACATTCCTAGTTACCCGGACTTCTCTTCAATTATCCTAAAGGCCAGTTGAAGCTATACAAAGCTTCAACTTCTCTAAGGTGACAACCTTAGTTAACATATCAGATGGATTTTCACTTCCTTTGATCTTCTTCAACTTCAGAGTACCTTCACTAACTTGCTCTCTGATGAAGTAATATCTCAGCTGTATGTGCTTTGTCTTCGAATGGAAGACATGATTATTTGCAAGATAAATTGCACTTTGATTGTCACAAAACAGTGCACAATCAACTTGTTTCTTGTCGAGCTCTTTGAGAAAATTCTTCAACCATATAAGCTCTTTGTTGCTTCAGCAACTGCCATATACTCTGCTTCTGTGGTTGAAAGGGCAACACTTTTCTATAGTCTGGACATCCAGCTTACCGCAGTGCCTCCCACTGTAAAGACATATCCGGTGGTGCCTTTGTAAGATTCTTTACAACCACCAAGGTCAGCATCCGCAAAACCCTTCAGAATAACATCTTTCCCCTTAAACTGTAATGCTACTTTTGAAGTCCCCTTCAAATATCTTAGCAACCATTTAACTGCTTCCCAATGTTCTCTCCCTGGATTGGACATAAACCGACTAACAACTCCCACTGCATGAGCTATATTTGGTCTCGTGCATACCATTACATACATGAGGCTACCAACTGCCGATGCATACGGAACTTTAGCCATTTCTGCTTTGTCTTCATCTGATCTGGGTGACTGAACTTTAGAAAGCTTAAAGTGACTTCCCAAAGGTGTGCTTCGAATCTTAGCATCTTTAAGGTTGAATCTTTCTAACACTTTCTCAATGTACTTCTCTTGAGAGAGTGTTAAAGAACCATCTTCTTTGTTTCTGAAAATACTCATCCCGAGTATTTGGTTTGCAGCTCCCAAGTCTTTCATCTCAAACTCTTCAGACATCTGCTTCATCAGCTTCTTGATCTTTGTCATGTCTGAACCTACAATCAACATATCATCCACATATAGTAGTAGAATGATATAAGAACCCTTAAACCTCTTGATGTAACAACAATGGTCATTGTCACATCTCTTGTATCCGACTCTTCCCATGAAGTTATCAAACTTCAAATACCATTGTCTGGGCGCTTGTTTCATACCATATATAACGACCCTAAAGAAAACCGACACCCTCATAAATTTTCCGACACCCTAAAAATATTTAAAATATCCCAATATGTCCCTAAAAACACCCCATACGTGAAAACGAGCCCCGAATACCTTTTATATTATTAAAATTAATTAAAAATGGAATTTTTGGGGTTGTCGCGGGGCGCGTAAGCCACCCCGTTAGCTTACGCAGGCCGCGAGCGATCGACAAACGCGGCCTCACCCGGTGATGACACGTGGCGACGCGTGTTGAACCTACATGTGTGACCCGGATCACCTACGCCTAGACCCCCCTAGTACGCGGGCCGCGTAGGCCTTAGCCTACTCTTACGCGGGCCACGTAAAAGTCAAAATCAGCTCCTATATAATGGGAGCTCGGGCTTTCAGTTTCCGTCGCTCAAACATTTCAATTCTCTCTCAATTTCTTAATAGTAGAAGCTATACTTGGGTATAATATCCCCCTAAATAACGAAGTTCTGCTCCGTTGTAAGTATCATAACCCCTGGATACGTATTAGATACTCTGCCCGATTGATCTAGGGTTCCGTAACGGCTGTCGTGGTTCTGCCTGACGTAGTCGTTGGAATGCCGTCTCGGGGAGGGTATTACTAATGTTAAAATGGGTTATTATACTAACACGTGTGCATTTGTGTAAATTATAGATTATTCCCAGGAAATCCTTACTGAAAACCTAAGACAACAATGTGAGTAATCTCCTTTTTGTTAACTGTTTTTATAAAACCTCACTTAATTAATTATATATTAAGTAGTTATTGAGTATTTGTAAGTGTCACACCCCGACCACGTAAAACATCAAATCGTGGCGGAAACGTCGGGGAGTGTTGTAACAGAATTATTGTTCCACAACCATGGTAATTAAAATTACATTTTATTTAACAACCAAAGGTGGAATACATTGTTTCAAAACAAGAACCAAATAGTACACAACATAATTAAACTAAGTCTATCTTTATTTTAAGTCTCTAAGGCACAGGTCTGCCCTAGTGTCACGATCATCATCCTAAGCGACAGCCCCTGAAAACACATGTGAAAATAGGTACGTCAGCATAAAAATGCCTGTGAGATACATAGGTTTTATGAAAATAGGATTCATGACTTGAGTTTAAAGAAATGTTTAATAAAAATTCAGTCATGAACCTTGTTAATTGTTTTGTTTTATAAATCATTTGAAAAGCGATAGCAAAATCAGAAATGAGTTTGAATAAACCAAGTTATTTGTAAAACAATGTTTAAGTGAAAATGTGTTGTAAATGTAATATGTATAACTGAAATGGTTTAAATAACGCTACGATATGTAATACCATAAAAGCACTTATATATAGGAAGTACCAGCGGCGTATCCACCATGCTTTTATCATACTACACGTCGCCTCGTTATGTAAATCACTTACCCAAACAAACCACCAAAATGTAACGTTTAAACCAATTGTCAAATGTTTATGAGTAAACCAAGTCTATTGTCAATATAAACCATGTAATGTATAAGCAAAAGTCATGTGTGGTAAGTAAAATGAGACTACTTAAACCACAAGCAAAAATGTACAAAACAAAGTATTTTAAATAAATTAAAAGTTATGTTTTGTAAGATAAATACATGTTCCACTGATACAAACACTTATGTCGTAAGTTAACGCATACATTCAAGCCTTGAGACAGCAGGATAACCTTAGAGTAAAGATTACCAAAGTAAAATGTTTTCGGATTCAGTCATTCCTTACACCCAAACAAACCTAGGATGTTAGGAACGGGATTTGTCAAGTCCTATGGTACCATTACTTACTACCGAGTGGCGTAGCTAATGTTAATGAATGTAATTTAGTCCCGTTGAACAAACCAAATGTCATATCAAATTGTAAACATGAAATGAAAGGAATGTACTAAGTATGCTAAGTTAACATACAAAGCAGAAAAGTCATGTAAATCAATATGCTAAATATGCTAGGTAAACATACATAGCAAAAGAGAGTGAAATTTATGTACTAATAGTATACTAATGAACATAGCAAGTATATGATATGAAAACATGGAAAAGCATGAAAATAACAAGTAGGCACATGTGTTTCACCCCAAAATGTTTGGAAAACAGTAAAAGAGGGGTCTATGTACTCACCTTTGGGTGCGTTTTTATATGTTAACACAATCCCACAATTTGTTTATTCATCCTAAATTAAATAAGAATGATTAAATAATCAAAACTCACAAAAATACATGAGTTTCTCCGATACTTGGAATTTTCACATAACTTCGAGATTTCTCGAAAAGTTATTATTTTTTATTATTTTGGTGTATTTGTATATATGTACTCGAGCGTAACACACCTAATCTTGTCAACACTAACACATGATCATACACATATTGTAAAACACATAGCACATTGTAACACATAAAATAACCCATGAACAACCCATTCTAGTGTATGTCGAAAAACACTTATTTTTGCGATTCGGTAACATTTTTGGGCGTCGGAAGTCACGTATGACTAACCAATCACCAAGTAAACTTAATATAAGTCAAAATACTTATTTTTATACCAAATATATCAGTTTGGTTACTGATTTAAAACAGTTTTGCAAAAATACTCCGAAAAGGCGATTTTCGACCGTTTAACCGCATAGTTTTGCATCAAACGTTACCCGAACCATCCCAAATCGAAACGACTTGAAATTTTGACATAACCCATGTTATTTACTGAATAAAATAATGGTTATACTCATGATAGTGCAGGTCTTAAATAAAGCACATAAATCATGCAAATTTCACATAATTTACCACTTTTTAAGCTATATGTACAACATGCAAAGCTATCAAACCTATGTCAAAGTTTCATGCCATTATAATACATCAAATAATGTTATTTTTAGTATTTGTAACCTAATCTAAAACAGTTTTGTCATATAGCCATTTTTCATCATCTCTTGAGCTTTAAATCAACATATTTTCATATGTACAAGTGCCTAAAGCATACTTATCATAACATCATCATTTTATGTTAATCTAAATGCATCAAATATGTGATATATTCAGGTTTATTTGCTGATGTAATTTACATTTAACATATCATACATAAATCACCAAATACTTGCATTTTTACCACCATTCAAGAACATGTAACACTTAAACAAGTACTTAACAAGAAATCAAACTTCAAGACTCATACACACACATATATATATGTACGGTCACACATATATATATATATATACATATCATTTTTTAATAAGTATCAAGACCCATTTCATGTTAGATTTCAAGTTTAGTGAAAATTCCAAGATTCAAGAGAAACTTCAATCATCAAGAACAACCAAGAATCTAAAGTATGATTTAAACATAAGTGTTATACCTTAAAGATTCAAGTAGGTTGTGGGATGAGATTTTGGTGATAGGAAGCTTGAATCACTTGAGAACACCTTGGAATTACCTTTAGATCTTCACTCTAACTTGAAGGTTGCTAGGAAAGGGACTTGAATGTGAAGAACAAGACTTGAAGATTTGAAGATAGAGAGAGAGAGAGAGATGGGGTACGGTTTTGAGGGAGGAGAGAGAGAGGAGATTGAGTGTTGTTGGAGGTAGGATGATCTTGGAAAGATTGTAAAGATATATAAAGAGATATTGGAAGGATTATGAGGGTGGCATGCACATACAAGTGTCAATTAACGATCCAAGAAGATTACAATATATCAAAATGAATCTAGTAAATATTTTTAGTGGGGGCCACATTATGGTGACCGTAAATTGAGTGGGGGGGGGTAAATGTAAATTTGTTTGGTAAAGTAGATAGAAACAGGTATTTAACTGGATACCGGGTATTTTATCTAGCGTTTAAATCCCGGTTTATGGCGTTCTAAATTATTTTTATTATTCTATAAAAATAAACTCGCCAAAATATTTCTGAAATAAAATTCAGTTGCCAGGACTGGCTGCGTTGTATGTGTCTCGCAGTAGAAGCACTGTGCTGCGCAGAAACACGTGGTACGCGCTTAAACTTGAAAAATAACGTTTTTAGGCGTTTTAATTTATTTTTCAACACGGACCTGATTAAAATAGAATTTTAAACATAACAGAATATTTTTGGGAATTAAATATTATCCGGGTAGTCACCAATGTTCGTTTCGCAGTTTTGTCGTAATTAGCTCTTTAGTCCAAATAAACATGTTTTTGCCATACCGAATCCTTCGAAACTTATTTCTAAGTTATGTAAAGGATATTTATGGTATGTTTGTCTCACGTCACAGTTCCGGAGTGTACGTCGCGTTAAACTGATTGCGTTTATGCACCAGTTTTGCGTATAACTCTCCAGAAAGTGATTTAAAGCTTGAAATCGGAATCGAATCAAATTGTAAAGTCATCAAACACAATAACACATATAATAACATAAAAGCACACTGTTTTATTGATAATCAACATTGTTTTACATTATACGATGCTTACAGAACACAGTTGTCACAGTAAGGATACAATTATCGTCGGTATGTTGGGGTTTTGTATACAAAATTAGTTACTGCCTTGCGAGGAGGAACTTTTCCACAAGTCAGGTCTGACAGTACCGTGGGTGGTAATTGGTATGACTTGGAAACAAATGTAATTGCGAGACTGCCCTCAATACTGTATAATTGTTTTTATTTAAACTTGATTAAATTGGGATTCACTCACCAGTATTTCCCACTGACAAAATGTTTTTAAACGCGTTTCAGGTAACAAAATGTGAAAGGCAAATAGAAGCCAGCTGGACAGCACTGAAGGCTTGGAAAAGTGGCAATAAAGTTACCTAAAAAGAGATAGATGTTTTTATTAAATAAAATAGGATTTATTCCTATGAAATTGTGTGTACTGAAAACTTGGATTTTTCCCATGTGTTTAATATTATGAAAATGTGGTATTTTACTCTGATAAAATATTTCCTAACTACGGTCCTGATGTAATTTCCACTGCCAAAATTAGACAATACCAGATACCACCGAAACTGGCCGCGGCCGTCCGTTCCTGTATTTGTATAGGGGGACGGGGGTTGCGACAGAAGGTGGTATCAGAGCCAAGCCACTGATTCAGCCACAGAAGTGTTCTGCTGATACCAAAATTCAAATTGTTAGGAAATAAATTACGGAAATACGTGCATAATTGTATTTTCTTGTTATGTGTTATTTGACTATTTGTTAGTTTACTAATAAGCCACCAAGGACCATATGACGCATACGGTCAATTGTCTGGTTCGCCTAGAAGCGAAGGTGCCTCTTCTCAGCCTGCCCTCTCGGGGTACTCTGCTGATACGGAAGAAGGAATATTCGTGTTTAAGGCTCAGTCTGAAGAGCCATTCCCTCAGAAGAAGAGAGGATGGTTCAGTAGGTGTAACATCCCATTTCGAGTGAAGTTGTAAATAATATTTTATTATTTGTTTGGAACTATTAATGGAGGAAAATAAATTTGGGTAGCAATATAGTTTAACGGATTATATTTTAGCAACATAAGTTGTGAAATATGATAGGTTCGCTTTGGGGAAATATCGTTACCTCATCGTGTGGCTTACCTAAAGATAAAGGGGCATTGTTGTAAGAAAATAAACTTGAGGGTGTATATTGCAATTATCAAAAAGTTGAATGTATAAAAAGCCAAATTTAGGCTCATTTGTAACAAAATATGGCTGGAGTTAGAGAGAGAAATGCATGGAACTAGAGAGAGAAAGGAAGAAGTGGTCTAATGGTGATCCGATGGCGGTTTGCGGCGGCCGGTGGTGGCCGGAGTTGCAGGTTTCAACCCGAAATCATCTCTCGACGATAAGAATGCAATGGTAAGCTCGGTTTTCTCAAAAATCTTAAGTTAAAGTCGTTTTTAGATGTCGGAAAGTTAGATTCGTTTATGTGATTTCCGTTTTATTTTGTGTGGTCTAAAAGAACTGGCTGTTTCTAGAAAACAAACCGTTGGATCGAGCCCAAATTTTTACTGTAGCTTTTAAACTCATTAATGTTAACATCCAACGGTTAGAAATGCAAAATGTGTTCCAGAGGTAGGTGGTTTACAGCTCAAATTGCAGCTGTTTGGATATTCGGAACAGAAAATGCAGTTGTAAATGTTGAATTTTTCTAGGAGATTCGACCGTTGGATTGAGCCCAAAGTTTGACAGTAGCTTTCTAACTCATTAGTGTTAACATCTAATGGTTGGGACTAAGAAATTCATTCTGGAGGTAGGTGGTTTACAACTCAAATCGCAGCTGTTTGGATTTTCGGAACAGAAAATGCAGTTGTAAAGGTTGAGTTGTCCCAGAAGATCCAACCGTTGGATTGAGCTAAAAATTTGACAGTAGCTTTTGAAGACATGGATCTTAAACTTTACTTAAGGAAATTCCGATCAGGTGTAGGTAAGCATGGTTTTGACACTGATCAGTTTGTAACAGTTTGTTTGTGCGAAAATCAGGAACTTGATTGTGATGCATGGATGGTTCAATGAAGTTGTATATGAAATCCGAGACCGTAGAAACGTTTGTGATGCAAAAATAAACACGACTACATAAGTGGATCTCATTGCATGTTGGTTCCAAGAAAATCCGCATACACGATCAATCACATTTTCCTACGGGCAAAGGTGAGTGGTTTATATTTGTTTTGGTATGAGTTGTTACTTTCGATTTTATTAAGATTATGAACACATAACATATGCTTATTTTATTATGCCTATTTAAAGTCCATGGTGAATGATAAAAATAAAGATCATGTAGGTCAATTAGTTGATGATGGAAGTATGGTATTTCATGTAGTAATTCATTGGCCACGTGGGTTAAATATTGAAGGAAAGTTGAAATGTTAAGATGTTGTGTTCGGAATCCATTTGGTTACATTAGAATGATCACTCAACATAAACATAATCTTGTAAGACGTATGGAATATGACTTATGTGCTAGAATGTAAGTTTAGCATATATTACTATGTGTGTGCGTTTAATCATCGTGTTGAGGTACATGCATGAGTAGTGAATCGTTTGCGATTGAAATGCTCATGGTTGCGTTTTCTAACTCTTGGATATGCTAAGATGGATTAGCAAGTTCAGACATGCGTGATGGAAGTTTATTCATGAAGATTTGAACGCAGTAACAAACTAGTCATGCATTTGATTTTGTTTAGCCATGATAGTAAGTACTCTAACACTTAATGTTAGTACATGTATGGATATTTGACAAATAATGGTTGTGACGAAGTAGCAAATGTGTGTATAGAACACTAAAAACCCTCACTTAGCTTTGCTAATTCAGATTATGATGATTGATGTCCACAGGTTCACAAGCCTAGCCAACTCTGAGATTAAAGATTGGGTATGAAGATTTGGTTGTACGAGTCAAGCAGTGATGGATGATTCATTAAATATGTTATAAAAATCATCTACAAAGAAAGAATTGTAACACCTAGATAATTCTTTAAAAGATTTTACTTTGGAAATATGTTGTTTTTGTGTATTAGTAAAAAAAAACAAAAAAAATTGGGGATCGTTTTCCGCTGCAAATTAAATGGTTAAATCTTGTTTTCAAACTAGGGCGTTACAAGTTGGTATCAGAGCCCGAGGTTGAGCGAAATCAAGTACAAGGAAGTAAGTACTTGAACTCAAACCTGTGTGCTCTTTAGATCAGTGACCCGTACAATCCAAGACTCAATCAAGACCCAAAAGTAGAATTTATTATTAGCTCACATGATATGATATAATTAATTGTGATGTTATGTTATGTTGAGCTCAAACAGATATGAGGAGGTCTCAAGGGCACAGTCCAAGGCAGATCTCGAAACATGTGGAAAATATGGGATTATTACAGGTACATGTACTAATACATTCGTACCGGTGAGGGAAAATCCTAAGGGAGGAGGGGGTAAACATTAGATGGAAGACAACAATGTTGTCTTAGTAAAGATTTTAAATTGTTGCACGTACTGAAACCCACTTCCCTGGTATAAGGTGATGACTACATGAAGTCACGAGACTAGTATGTGGGTTGCGCACCTGGCCAATGTGCAAGAAGCACATGATACTCGTGAGACAATGAGAATCATCACAAGTATGTCCGGTTGAAGTGAGAAGTAGGTAGTCGTGTGTGTGAAAGGGGTTGTAAGAATCTCAAGTGATTAAGAGCATTCCATATTGAATGGAAATGGTTTGAGTCCATATGTAAGTATGGACCAAACATGTATGAATATAAAGGGTTGACTCCATAGATAGGTTTGGACCAAACATGTAAGAATGTAAAGATTTGAGTCCATGGGTAAGTATGGACCAAACATGTATGAATCAAAAAATTTGACTCCATAGATAAGTATGGACCAAACATGTAAGAATGGAAAGGTTAAGTCCATAGATAAGTATGGACCAAACATGAATGAATGAAAAGGTTTGAGTCTATAGATAAGTATAGACCAAATATGTATGAATGGGGAGGTTTGAGTCCATAAGTAAGTATGGAACAAACATGTATGAATGGATATGTTTGAGTTCGTATGTATGTACAGATCAAACATGTAGAATGAAAGTTTGGGTCCACAGACAAGTATGGATCGGATGAGACTGTAGTAGGGATGATGCCCCCCCTTCAAATAAGGTAGGTATGAATGTTGTAAATACGTAGTGTTAATAGCTCAGTTGGGATAAAAAATGTTGTGTGACCAATGAAATACATACATACATATTACATATATGAATATGAACGTAGGTAGGAGTAGTCTGTAACTAATTATGAATATAATCATGGAAAAGCTAGTTAAATATGTATTGTCCATTTGACTACATGAAAAACCAAACGAGTGAATTGGTAAGTGTAATGCAAGTATTAATAAGATTGCATGAAATGTTTATTGCATAAAGTAAACATAACTAATTAGGAACTATTGGTGTGGTAAGTAAGAGTAATTACTTGTTGAGCATGTTAATAATTAGCTTATGAGATTTGGGGTGACTAACAGGCTTAGACACGGACGAATGACCTAAATTAACAAGGAAATAAAAAAAAATCTTTGCAGGAAATGATAGAATAGCGTTTTCATGAGCATGTACAAATGAGAAAGGAGGTATAACGCGTACTTCAAACTGGAATTAGAAATAATAGAAAGAGTTGATGATCAAAGGTTATAAATTGGTAAGAAGTGGCAGTTTAGCCTTAAAATGTCAAACCGCTGAAAAGTTTTTTTTTAAATAACAAATGAAATGTAAGGATCTTAAATGTTAAATGTGCAATGTAGTTTTATATGTGAATGGGGAATTTTTTTTTTTAGATAATTAGACATTGAATGTGAAAGGAACCTTGAATGGACTACTGAAAGTCTATAGTTATGGGATGCAAGTATATGTCTAACTGTTAGGTTTGTAGATATGAACGATAGAAATCTTGATGCGATGAAACCGGTAGAACTGGTGATATGAATGACCCCAAGTGGAAATTGAAACCAAGCCAAGTGTGGCATGGGCTCAGGATGAAGCGAGGCGACCCAACTTACAGAATGTTTGTTAATACCATGAGTCCGAGGTTAGTAATTCTTAGTTTATGATTGTTAAATAAAAATTGGTAGGTTGAATAAGAATGAATGGTAGCACAAGATTGCCATAATATAGAATGTTTTTGACTTTTAATGTTAATAGAGGAATGATTTCCCACTCATACTTAATGTCATTGAGAGGAATCTTGGATCCTTGTATGGAAATTTTGAGTCGTAATTTGATATTCGAATGAAAATTTTGAGTCATGTGCATATGTGGGTATTGTAAGTAATGCTTGAAGCAAACTAAAAAAAAATGGCATGAATGAAATGACTAAAAAAAAAAAAAATCCTTAAGAGGGTTTATCTACAGGATGTAATGGTGGTGACTATAGACTGATGTTTAACTTCTAATTTATTATGAATGATTAGGAATGAGATACTAACTTTGTTATGATAACGATACCATGATTGAAAGTTCGTGGCACACGTATGTTCATAGGTTAACTTATTATACGATGAGGAAAGTACTTGAAAGAATATCAATAGTAGAGTAATGCAAGTAGGCTCATGATGAGTATTTATGTGACTAGCACAAGAATAAAAGATCAAGTGTGGTTTATAAGTTGGAAAATGGGAATGATCGATTTATTGTACATGATAATTGAATGAAAGTCTTTTTGTTATTAAAAGAAACGTAGGAACAAAACATATGATTGTGCTTTGTCACAAATGTGTCATTGTATGGGATGTAAGGTTGGTTTGTGATATGGTAGTAAATTTTGAATGAAATGAAATAATAAATACGGAATGATAACGTTTACTAGGGATTTAGTATTTTGCAAGAACTTGAAAAAAACAAATTGAGGTAGAAATGAGTGCCTGATGACTATTAAAGTCTAGGAACATGAGATATGAATTATGAATGTATGGGTAACAGCTTCACACGACATACCTAGGTATGCATTCTAATTATATCATTTGAGTGAATAAACAACCAGAAGGTAATAGTAGATTTAGTCTAGTAGTAATGAAAAGGGTTTCGGGTACGAAACCTCATTTAAAAGGGTAGATTTGTAACACCCCAAAACCTAAACATGTAATTTCTTAGTATGTTTTCTTGTGTTATGGTATGAAATAAAATAACTAAGTTATTTTATGTAGTTAGAATGTAATTTAAATAGTTGGGAATGAGGTTTTGTGACAAATGAGATCAAATGGCAAACATAGAGGCTGAACTTCAAAGTTTAGACTAATGTTTTATAAATTAAAAACCTCTGGATATGTGTAAGTGTGTGTGTGTGTGTGTTGACATATACAAAGAAACAAAGGTGGGGGGGGGGGGGGGGGGTTCTTTCAAACTAGTCTAAATCCAGAAATTGTTGATGGAATTCAGCCCCTAAAATATTTGCATGATCAAGGATTTATAATGGTCTAGTGATTTGAAACCTGAGGTAAGTGATGGAATTTCATTTGGTGATGGATTTTGGTTAGAGACTCAATGCGTGATGTATGAAAGAAATTGGTTGGTGATTATGGATGAATCCTAGTATTCAATACGAATCTTCGTAGGAATTGTACTTATAATTGATTATTGTGTTAGTATTTATGTTAATTTCATAAAATTAGCAAGTTGAATAAGATTCTTGGAGGCGGGGATGATGGGGGTCAAATCTTGGGTAAACCAATAATCATATTTTTCCAAATTGATAAATAGATTGAAAGGACAAGAAATTTTGCTATGTTTAGTGTTCATGAATGATTCATATTTGGATTTTGGAAAGAAACATGGTGATTGATACCAGGAACTAGGAAGTTAAGCATGAAGTATGTATACATTGTACCTTAAATATAGTACGCATGCCTAGTGTTTGATGAAATTTCTAGGTGGCAACAATAGGTGAAGTTGATTGCATGTAATTGATGAACATGAATGGAACGTGATAATGTGATTTGAAATGTGGAATTATGTAAAATTTGAATACTAGTAAAAATATGTGTATGAATTGCAAGATGTGATGTTAACGTAAGTTTAATTCAGAATTTGATGATGGACGAAGAAGATAATAATACAAGTTGTCTCAGAGTAACTTGTATTTATAAGCTTGAGTATGCCATGCCACAAATAGGGCTTATATGGTCGGACACTAAGAAAGCGAAAAGACTTGGAATGTATGCTTAGGGAATGCGATGGGTCGTTCAAGAAAGATATACAGGTATGTGTTTTATTTTAGCCCTTCGTAAGAAATGTTAGTTGGAAGGTAATAGTAAACTTAATTTTGAGAGAAAGAGGTTTCGGGGACGAAACCAACTTTAAGGGGGGTAGACTTGTAACATCCCATTTCGAGTGAAGTTGTAAATAATATTTTATTATTTGTTTGGAACTATTAATGGAGGAAAATAACTTTGGGTAGCAATATAGTTTTACGAATTGTATTTTTGCAACATAAGTCGAGAAATATGATAGGTTCGCTTCGGGGAAATATCGTTACCTCATCTTGTGGCTTACCCAAAGATAAAGGGGCATTGTTGTAAGAAAATAAACTTGAGGGTGTATATTGCAATTATCAAAAAGTTGAATGTATAAAAAGCCAAATTTAGGCTCATATGTAACAAAATATGGCTGGAGTTAGAGAGAGAAATGCATGGAACTAGAGAGACAAAGGAAGAAGTGGTCTAATGGTGATCCGATGGCGGTTTGTAGCGGCCGGTGGTGGTCGGAGTTGCGGGTTTCAACCCGAAATCATCTCTCGATGACAAGAATGCAATGTTAAGCTCCGTTTTCTCTAAAATCTTAAGTTAAAGTCGTTTTTAGATGTCGGAAAGTTAGATTCGTTTATGTAATTTCCGTTTTATTTTGTGTGGTCTAAAAGAACTGGGTGTTTCTAGAAAACCAACAGTTGGATCGAGCCCAAATTTTTACTGTAGCTTTCAAACTCATTAATGTTAACATCCAACGGTTGGAAATGCAAAATGTGTTCCGGAGGTAGGTGGTTTACAGCTCAAATCGCAGCTATTTGGATATTCGGAACAAAAAATGCAGTCGTAAATGTTGAGTTTTTCT
The DNA here is from genome assembly GCA_030545235.1 of Helianthus tuberosus. Lineage (NCBI taxonomy): Eukaryota > Viridiplantae > Streptophyta > Magnoliopsida > Asterales > Asteraceae > Helianthus > Helianthus tuberosus. The sequence goes on along the minus strand of CM060439.1, from coordinate 50,961,061 downwards.
AGGAGATCCGACCGTTGGATTGAGCCCAAATTTTGACAGTAGCTTTCTAACTCATTATTGTTAACATCCAATGGTTGGGACTGAGAAATTCATTCCGGAGGTAAGTGGTTTACAACTCAAATCGCAGCTGTTTGGATTTTCGGAACAGAAAATGCAGTTCTAAAGGTTGAGTTGTCCCAGAAGATCCAACCGTTGGATTGAGCTAAAAATTTGACAGTAGCTTTTGAAGACATGGATATTAAACCCTACTTAAGGAAATTTCGATCATGTGTTGGTAAGCATGGTTTTGACACTGATCAGTTTGTAACAGTTTGTTTGTGCGAAAATTAGGAACTTGATTGTGATGCATGGATGGTTTAATGGAGTTGTATATGAAATCCGAGACCGTAGAAACGTTTGTGATGCAAAAATAAACACGACTACATAAGTGGATCTCATTGCATGTCGGCTCCAAGAAAATCCGCATACACGATCAATCACATTTTCCTACGGGCAAAGGTGAGTGGTTTATATTTGTTTTGGTATGAGTTGTTACTTTTGATTTTATTAAGATTATGAACACATAACATATGCTTATTTTATTGTGCTTATTGAAAGTCCATGGTGAATGATAAAAATAAAGATCATGTAGGTCAATTAGTTGATGATGGAAGTATGGTATTTCATGTTGTAATTCATTGGCCATGTGGGTTAAATATTGAAGGAAAGTTGAAATGTTAAGATGTTGTATTCGGAATCCATTTGGTTAGATTAGAATGATCACTCAACATAAACATAATCTTGTAAGACGTATGGAATATGACTTATGTGCTAGAATGTAAGTTTAGCATATATTACTATGTGTATGCGTTTAATCATCGTGTTGAGGTACATGCATGAGTAGTGAATCGTTTACGATTGAAATGCTCATGGTTGTGTTTTCTAACTCTTGGATATGCTAAGATGGATTAGCAAGTTCAGACATGCGTGATGGGAGTTTATTCATGAAGATTTGAACGCAGTACCAAATTAGTCATGCATTTGATTTTGTTTAGCCATGATAGTAAGTACTCTAACACTTAATGTTAGTACATGTATGGATATTTGACAAATAATGGTTGTGACGAAGTAGCAAATGTGTGTATAGAACACTAAAAACCCTCACTTAGCTTTACTAATTCAGATTATAATGATTGATGTCCACAGGTTCACAAGCCTAGCCAACTCTGAGATTAAAGATTGGGTATGAAGATTTGGTTGTACGAGTCAAGCAATGATGGATGATTCATTAAATATGTTATAAAAATCATCTACAAAGAAAGAATTGTAACACCTAGATAATTCTTTAAAAGATTTTACTTTGGAAATATGTTGTTTTTGTGTATTAGTAAAAAAAAAATTGGGGATCGTTTTCCGCTGCAAATTAAATGGTTAAATCTTGTTTTCAAACTAGGGCGTTACAGTAGGGGAGCACATGAGCGTAGGAAACGTATGAAAAAGTTACAAGACCAGAGAGTACTAGCCGCAGCCAAAAGAGAAACCGATGCCTATGCCCAAGACATGCTTAATAGGGTATAGCCAACATTCACATCTTAGCAACCACTGCAGCTGACCCTAACCTGGAGCAAATGTTAGCACCCCAACCACAACCACCAATTCCTGACCAACCGATGGAGATAGAAAACCTTGAAAATCAAGTAGAAATACATGATTTTAATCCGGAAGAAATATTTAGGGTACCCGCACCAAATCCCTTAGACCCAAATTACGACCCATGGTGGGACGACAATAGGGACTATGTGCAATGTTACCTGATACACGAAGACATGCCCATGTAGAACCTAGGAGCCTACCCAGGGTTAGATCCTCTAGATCCCTATTACGATAATCATGTATTCATTAGGGAGATTCTAGAAAATCCTTACCCATACCAGGCCCCTATACCTCCATACCAGGAACCCGCACCCCATATTCCGAACCCAGTCCTAGAACCTGCACCTCCAATGAGTGCAGAAAACGTGCAAGAGCTTAGGACATTTGGTGAGGAAATTTTAGAAAATAGTGAAAGGATGAGACAGGTGGGAGAGCGACTCGTCTGGAAGTACGACGAGCGCAATATGGATTTCTGGATGGATCCATATCCGTAGAAGTGATGGTAGAGAAGGTTATAATAATAATAAAATATAATAATAAAATATGTGTGTATATGTTAAAAAAAAACTACGGATGCCTATTACTAGTAGTGTAACTTTAAATTTCAGTCGGTATTATAATTTTAATTTCAGTACTGGTGTGTAATAGATGCATATTATATGAATAGAGTAAAGTCGCAATGATCGAGGCTTTTGACCAAAGTGGGTGTCATGTGATTGACTATATTAAATATTATTTTGTAATACTAATACGTGGTAACTGTTTAAAATTCAGATGGCCGACGAAGGGAATCAGGAAAATCTGAATAATGATAACCAGAGTAACATTAACTTGGTTAATGAGAATTCGAACAACAACAACAATAACAATGGAAACCAAGTGGATAATAGTGCCATCCAACACATAGTGGCACAAGGAATTATAGATGAAATGCCATATATTCTTCAAACTGTTAAGGATGCTGATAATAAAAGTAGACATGATAGCAAGCGACCATCTGAACCTGCAAACAGCGTGAACAACGGACCTGTACTTCAAGTGCCCATTCCCAAAAGAAGAAGAACCATGCCTTATGGTTCTTCTTATAAAGAATTATGGTCCTGCAAACCAATAGAATTCTCGGGCAATGAAGGACCCATTGCAGCTCTACGCTGGATAGAAAAGACTGAGGCTGTTTTAAAAATAAGCAAGTGTGCTGAAGAAGACAAGATAACATTTGCTTCTAATCTATTTAAAAAATCAGCCTTAGAATGGTGGAACACCATCCTCCAGTCAAGAGGAAGTGATAGGGATACAATATGGAATGGGAAGAATTTAAGAATATGGTAGAAAGGAAATTCTGCCATCCCAATGAAAAGGAACATATAGCAAATAAGTTTCTGAACCTATGACCGGGATAGATAGTAAGGGGTATACTACCACATTCTTTGAATATGCTAGAATAGTACCAACCCTTGCATCACCTGAACCAGTATTAATCTCCCGTTACATCTGGGGATTAATTGGAGAGATTAGACATGTAGTCAAGGCAGCTAGACCCCAAACTATAGAAGAAGCTGTAGAACTAGCAAATACCTTGACAAATGAATTAATCCGTACTAGAGAAGAAGACCAGAGGAGAAACCTAGCTCAAAGGCTTACCCAAGAATTCCGTTATGGGAATTACAACCGTATGAATATAGGTTCTACCTCTACACCATACTGCAAGGCCTGCAGGAAAAAGCATTCAGGAAAATGCTCCACTCACTGCAATTTCTGCAAGGCCCCAGGACACCAGGAAGAAGATTGCAGGAGAAAATCCAGTAATGGAATGTGCTTCAACTGTGGAGAAAAAGGCCACATCAAGCCCAACTGTCCGAAATTGGCTCCAGCTGCGAACAAAAAGAATACTAAAAATGCTAGAGCATTTGTTCTGACTGCAGATGAAGCCAAAATGATTCCGGACGTCATAGCCGGTATGTTTTTAGTTAATGATGTTTTTGCTAAAGTATTATTTGACTCTGGTGCAAACCAAAGTTTTATTAATACTTTATTTTGCAAACTTCTCAATCTACCATTAACTAAACTCTCCCGAGAATGTTTAGTAGAAACAGCTAATGGAGAAACGGTTAGGATTTTTGAAATCTTGCAGGGAGCAAGAATAGAATTTTTAAATCAAAATTTTATTGCAAACCTTTACCCAATGAATCTGGCAGGATTTGATATTGTATTAGGAATGGATTGGTTAATAGCCAATAAAGCCAGTATTTTATGTGAATAAAAGTCAATCCAAGTAAATTCACCAAGGGGTGAAAAGATCACAATTAAAGGAGATAAACCATCTAGATCCACGAAATTCATCTCTGTGATGAAAACTGCAAGCTATATAAGAAAAGGATCTATAGTGTATTTGATTTCTATAATCACTAACACTAAAGGAAAAGAACTAAAAGATATTCCAGTAGTGTCTCAGTTTTCAGATGTGTTTCCAGAAGAATTACCAGGACTACCGCCAGACAGAGAAGTTGAATTTAGAATTCACCTATTGCAAGGAACAACACCAATTGCCAAAGCACCTTACCGTTTGGCACCCACCGAAATGCAGGAACTGAAGAAACAGTTAGACGAATTATTGGAGAAGGGATTCATACAGCCAAGCTCATCGCCATGGGGAGCACCGATTTTATTCGTAAAAAAGAAAGACGGATCAATGCGTATGTGCATTGACTACCGTGAATTGAACAAGGTCACAATTAAGAACCGGTACCCATTACCAAGAATCGATGATCTGTTCGATCAATTGCAAGGAGCTCGATTTTTCTCAAAAATCGATTTAAGGTCAGGATATCATCAATTAAGGTACAGGAAGAGGACATTCCTAAAACCGCATTTAGAACAAGGTATGGTCATTATGAATTTACTGTCATGCCATTTGGTTTAACCAATGCCATAGCCGCATTTATGGATATGATGAACCGAATATGTAAGCCATATTTGGATAAATTCATAATTATTTTTATTGATGATATTCTCATCTATTCTAAAAGTAAAAAGGAACATACAAAGCATTTGCACGTACTTTTAAGTTTATTAAGAAAGGAAAAACTTTATGCTAAATTTTCAAAGTGCGAATTTTGGTTAGAACAGGTATAGTTTCTTGGACACTTAGTTAACCATGAAGGAATTCATGTAGATCCAACCAAGATCGAAGCGATTACCAAATGGAAAACCCCTGAATCGCCAACCGAGGTTAGAAGTTTCTTAGGATTGGCCAGTTATTATAGAAGGTTTATTCGAGATTTTTCTAGAATAGCTATCCCTTTAACTAAGCTAACCTGTAAATCCATTAAGTTTGAATGGGGACCATAACAAGAAGAAGCATTTAGAATTCTTAAGCAAAGACTAACCCATGCACCCATACTAGCGTTACCAGAAGGAACTGAAGATTTTGTAGTATATTGTGACGCTTCTAAGTTAGGTTATGGATGTGTGTTGATGCAACGCCAAAAGGTTATAGCTTACGCATCTAGACAACTTAAGAATCATGAAGAGAATTATTCAACTCATGACTTGGAATTAGGAGCTATAATTTTCGCCCTTAAAATTTGGAGACATTACCTTTATGGTAGTAAGTTTACCATATTCACTGATCATAAAAGTTTAAGGTATGTTTTCGGGCAAAAAGAGTTAAATATGAGACAAAGACGCTGGATGGAGATTCTTAGTGATTATGATTGTAATATCCAGTATCATGCAGGAAAGGCAAATGTAGTGGCTGATGCTTTAAGCCGAAAGTATCATGAAAAACCAAACATGGTACGTTCTCTTAAATTAAATCTACAACTAGATTTAAATAATCAAATTAGAAAAGCACAAGAATCAGTAATCAAGAATGATACTGAAAAATTAAAAGGAATGATTAAGGAATTAGAACAAGGAACAGATGGAATTTGGAGATTTCATAAAAAGAGAATGTGGATACCTAAATTAGGAAACCTACGTCATCGTATATTAGAAGAAGCCCATAAGTCCAAATATACGATGCATCCTGGAAATGATAAAATGTATCAGGATTTAAGAACGAATTTTTGGTGGATAGGAATGAAAAAGGATATAGCAGCCCATGTTTCTAAATGTCTAACCTGTTCACAAGTTAAAACTGAACACCAGAAACCCTCAGGATTGCTGCAACAGTTAGAAATGCCAGTGTGGAAATGAGAATTGATAACAATGGATTTTGTTACCAAATTACCCAAAACAAGAAAAGGTAATGATACAATCAGGGTAATTGTAGATAGGCTAACCAAGTCAGATCATTTCCTACCAATGAAATAAACTTTCAGTATGGAACAATTAGCCAAATTGTATGTAAATGAAATAGTTTCATTACATGGAATACCTTTATCAATTGTTTCTGATAGGGACTGTTGGTGCATATGTCTGTCGACTTCGTCTTATATCGAGTCATGTAATAGATAGACCAGGACATGTAGTTTGATAGAAATTGGAAACAGGTCGAAACAGGCATTTCACACGAACTGACCACTTCGTGCGAAGTGGCCAGTTCGCACGAACTGGACCAGTCCGCATGAACCTGTTCGTGCGACCTGCCCTACCTATATATATGTGTGCTTGGGTCTTTCATTTGTAACTTTCTGATTCCGGTGCCAAGGTGCTGCCGAAGTGTCTCCAGCCTGTAAAACGTTGTTTTATCAATATACGAGACAGTTTAAAGTGAATCTAGTGCAATACAAGCTGAACGAAGACTAAATCACTGAATTCCGCCTCTGATTTAGTCCGAGATCTCTTCTGAACGACTCGTTTGGTTGTGCAAACGATCCTACAAGTGGTATCAGAGCTCAGGAGGAAGAGTTCTTACCATTTCAGCCGTTTTTCACTAGAAAATTCTGATTTCTACTCACTTTCTTTACATTTTTCAAAATTAAACAAGATTTTACAGGTAAAATGGCTTGATTTTCACATATAACGTGTGAAAAACTGTTTTAACAAATCCTTGAAAGAATCAGACCTAAAAACGACCTAAAACTTGATCAATTTTGACAAAAACTGTCCGAAAGTGTGACATCAACATCAATTCATACGAATTGATCATCAGGTCGTGTGAAACATTGTTCCAATTCGCATGAAGTGGGAAGTTTGCTTCCAGGTCGTACGAATTGAACCTCCAGGTCATTTGAATTGTCCAATTCGTTTGAATCAACTTCCAATTCGCACGAAGTGGGCCTCAGGTCGCACCAGGTTGTCCAATTTGCTTGAAAGTGACCCCAGTTCGCTTGAAATTGTCCAGTTCGTTTGAGGTTTGTATACCAGGTCGCACGGATTGGTTGATAAGTCTCCATTTCATTTGAAAGCATATCCAGATCGTGTGAAACATCATCCATTTCGTTTGAACAATCTGAGTTTGTGAAACTTTTGATACCGAATCATGGAAAACGAATTCTACAATGCCTTTGCTACCCCGATCACTGTTACTCAGAATACGATGCTAGAAAATGAAACGGGCACCATGCAAAAACCGCCTAAGCTTATGGATATTGAGGAGTATAGTGGATGGGCGGAACGTTTTGAAAATTGGGTTCAAGCATATTACTTAGATGCATGGGAATGTACTGAATATCAATATATTAGACCGGTTAAGGACAACGGAGAGAAGGTTGATATTAAAGATCTAGGTGTTGATAAGAAAAAGAAATACAAAAATGAAAAGATGATGGTTAGTCTCTTGCAGCAAGCTATTAAAGAAGAAATCTTGATTTTACTACAACACAACGGAAGTGCACATTCAATATGGAAAGAACTAAAATCGAAGTTTGTTGGAAGTAAAGAGATGATCAAGAACAAAATGTCACTTTTGAAGAAATAATTTGATCTATTTCGTGGATTAGAAACTGAAAACACCAAGCAAATTATAGAAAGATATTGCAATTTGTTGATGAACATGAAGAGATTGAACATCAAGAAAGATAATGATCAATTGATTGAAAAGTTGGCCAATGCGTTGCCATAAGATGTCTGAGCACGTATCTTATGATGTTGAAAAATAAACCTGAATTTGACAATCTAACGCTGAACAAGTTTATTGAACAACTCGAAGCTCAAGAGATGGAACAACGAAAGATAGCGAGAATGAAGGACTTTGATGGTGAACAAGACATTGGTTTGTATTACAAAGGAGGTACTAGTAATAAGACTCACATTGCACCAAAAATTGAAACTGCTTTCAGTGCAAAAAGTTCTTCTGGAGGATCATCTCAAGGATCAAGTAGCAAAACTGGATTTTCTTCATATCCATCGTTCGATCCAAATTTCTCAGCAAACAAGAGTGGCAAATTACTACAATGCAACATTGCTTTAAATCTTGAGAATGATCAAAATTATTCTGAAGAAGTAGCAAAAAGTCATATGTCTTTGTTGGTGACTGTGTTAGAGTCTTATGGAAGTTTAGTTGCGGGAAGGATCGGAAATCCAATGTTGACAAAAGAGGATTACGATCAGATTTATGCTGAAGAGATGGAACTTATGGATATAAAGTGGTGTTTAGCGAGCGTGTTGAGAAGAGCTGAGAAGTTTAAACAAATTATGGGAAGAGATGATTTCCGTGATGCTAATGTTTCTACTTTAGGATTTGATAAATCTAAAGTTACTTGTTTTCGTTGCAGGGAAAAAGGGCATTTCAAGCGAGAATGCACAAATCGTGAAGCAAGTGGAGCTCAAAATCCTTTCGGAAATAATGATTATTATCGGAAAGCGATTTATCATCAAGTTGCTCAACAGCCGTATCAACAATTGCCACAAACTTCACATGCAAGAAAGGAGATTGAAGAACCAAAGAAAGCTTATCTAGTTAATCAAGAGGATGAAAAATTGCCAGAAGGTTTTAGGTGGGACAAATATTGTCCGGATAAAGAGATCTTAAAGGCTAAAGTTTTTGTTGCTCAAATTGTTGAAGACAGTGCTGATGATAATTCATATTGGGCAGATAGTATGAAAGAGCACTTAAAATATCTAGCCGAGAGAGATGCTGAAAATGCTCGAATGGCAAAGAAGAAGGTTGAAAAACAAGATGATCGTGATGATGATAATTCGTATTATGCAGAAAGAATGAAAGAGCTTTTAAAATTTCAAGCTGAAAGAGATAAAGAAAGAATGAAAGATAAGAGTGATGAAGAAGAGGTTCGTGTGATAAAGAAGCAGGACAAAGAAATTCCAGCTTTCGAGATTAAAAAAGAAGCTGATGCAGAAAAGATGTATGAGAATTGTGAAAACTGTGAGACTATGAAAAAACACAACAATGAGTTGATTCACAACATGACCAGATTGAAAGAATCATATGATGTCTTAAATAAAGCCATGAATCAATATAACGAGTCAAGCAGTGAACAAGCTCCAGCCATGAAGACACTCAATGGAGCATATATGATAAAGCAGGAAATGGTCAATTATTACATTGATATGTGTGCTGAGCTTGAACAGAAATTAGAAACTCAGAGGATAGAAACTGAAAGAGTAAACAAGTTGTTGAAAAGTTACTCATGTTCTTCTTATGTGATTGACATGATTTACCCTACAGTGGAAGGCAGTGGCGGAACTAGCCCAAAAGGTTAGGGGTATCCTAATTTTTTTTTTAGGATCAGGGTATCCTTTATATAACAGAAACGGAGTTGAGAGGTATTTTTACACTACGAAAATGGAGTTCAGGGGTATTTTTACACTACGGAGACGGGGTTGAGGGGTAGCATCTATGTCCGCCACTGGTGGAAGGGATGAAAGCATTTGAAGAAGAAACATCTGAAGTGAAGAAATCCGAAACAAAAGAGGACACTGAAGTGAAGAATTCTGGTAAGAAACAAAGTGCCAGTTATAACAAGTGTCCACCTCCGCTTGAAAATGGATATTCTTCACGAGATCCTAATTCAGAAAGAGACAAAAAGGCAACCAACTTACGGTGGGAATCTGAGCCTTCAGATAACTTGCCAGACAACATTGATGTCACTTTCACATCATCTGACACTGATCATGAGTCTAAGTTAATAAAGAAAGTAGTCGATCAGGTGTTGGATAAAGATGAAACGGAGGAGTCAAAGTCAAAATCAGAGTCAAAGTCTGAGTCCAACACTTCAAGTCCAAAAGGGTAAACGGGTTTATAATAAAGAATTTCTGTTATCACAAAATAATTTGAATGACGAAACATTCAAAGTAGCATATACTTTGAATGATTCTGACAAATTATATTATGATGAAGAATTTCCAATAAGAGGTGTTAAAACTGAAATGATTAAAAAGGTTTTCAAACTAACAGAAATCAATATTTCTGAAATAAAAGATGTAAATCTTTTTGAAAAACCTAAAAAGTACACCTTAAGAGTTCAACAGAATTTAAACAAGAAAAAATGTTACGGTTCTGGTTCTGGTTTTCAAAAGAAACCAAACCATAACGGTAATTTCAAAAAGAAAGGTCTAGGTTTTATTCCACCAAAAAATCATAAAAATGAGAAAACTTATAAACCAAAAACTGTTTTTGTTTCAGGAACATCATCTGAAGAAGAAGAAAAAGAGCATTTGTTCAGGAAGCAGACAAACAAAGAATTCCTTGCTAAAAAGCAGGAGGGAATGAAGAAGGAAGTTGCTCAGAAGAAGGAGACAAGAACCTGTTTTCAGTGCAAAACAGTTGGTCATATTGCCAGGAATTGTCCAAAGGCAATCCAAACAAAACAGGGGGTTTCTGAAAAACTGAAAGAAAAAATGGTTGAAAATGAACCACCAACCAAACAATTTAAAGTTTTCAAAAATTCAAAATTTGAGGTTGGTGAATGTTCAAAAGGTTTTTACAGAAGAAAGGTGAATCTTAACAATCAAAAATGTGTTGTTAAGAAATCTGATGTGAGTTCTGACAATGAATCTGACTCATCAAAGTCAGAGGAGTCATATTCTGGCGATGAATCTGATTCGTTAAAATCAGATGAGCTACAAGGAGATCAATCAGTACCGCGAATGGATGACGCAAATTTTCCACCATTACGGGCTGAAAATTTTAAACAAAAAGTTGGCAAAGTTGAGATTTCAAATCAATTCTTTTCTGAAAAGAAGGAATTTGATGTTGAAAAGGCCTTTAACCCCAATGTGAAACATATCTTTGGTAAAATGGTTGACAGGAAGGTCAAAGGAGTAAAGGAATTATATGAAAAGAAAACGAGTAAACCAGATGAAGATGGTTCACCCCAGGTTAGTAACTGGGATAGAACCTACCACGACTAAAAATCTGGACTTGCCGGAGCTCCCAAGTTGGTAATCGTGGAGTAGGAATCAGCATCTTTCTCAAAATTGAAAATTGTCATATTTCGATTTGCAATTGGTATGGTTGATAAGTGAACCTACAAGTGGTTGAAAAAGAGGTTTTCACCTACAAGTGGTTAATCAAGGTCATTAAGTTGAACTTGATTTAACTTTCATACAAGTGGATGAGAAAACAATATGATGAATATATCCCCGATTTTACAAATGGTATCAACAAAACTTATTTTCCGAAAAAACCATTTTGATTAAAACAAACTAAAGTGTTTTGAAATCATAATGGGAAAATAGTTTGTTGTCAGGGGGAGTTCTGATTGTTTATACCAAGTGGATGGCGAATTGAAGTAATTCACATCATGTTGTCATGTTATTTGTACAGTTTATTGCTTTCATTTTCAAATTTTCCCAGAAAATCAAAATTGAAACATATTTTGATTTTAGGGGGAGTAAGAAAATTTTAGAAATTTTGAAAATTTGAAAAAACCAAAAACATGATAAAATCCAAAAAGTAAAAAACATGATAAAAATAAAAAATGAGTTTTGTTGTGAAAAAGAGGAAATGATAGTACATCAGTTAGACTGTCACAGTACGCTTGATGTTCTGTGTACGCGGTCTGCTTTTATGTTCAAAGACTTTGATGTTATGTGAATCGTTTTATTCAAAAGCCTTGGTATGTGAAAAGCTTGATTTGAATGTTGCTTATGCGTTTATAAACTGCTTTCAAGTTTTAAAATGGAATTGCTAACCAGACCACACATAATCGGCAAGTGCACCGGTTATAGTGTAGTGTAGATGGCAAGACCGGATATCAATCCGTGGACACTATGTGCAGATCTTAGATACCGAACCTCTATCGAATATAAAGTTGAATTTTAATGTTTGATTTAAATTGATTTTTGATTTTTGAATAATAAATTGAAAACTTACGGTAAAGAAGACAGGAAACGAAAAGTAAAACAAATAAATAAACACAGTGAAACAAATAAACAAAGTCTAACAATTACAGAAACAAAGTGTAACAAATATATATAATAAAAGGACTACCTGGGTTTTGAATCCCTAGAATCATGCAACGCTAATTTGACAATAATAACACTTAAATATCTTTTTCCCTTGATTAACCCCCTGTTAGAGATGTATTAAACAAAAGATTAAGACGAAATGTGAAGTGCTAGAACGAACCGGCTCGAGCTATCGATACCAAATCCTACGAGAATCCGACCTTTGGAACCTCAGAGACTAAGTTGTGAGAAGATCTTTTAAACCCGCAAAGCGAACAAATCTTTGAAAATTAAAATCCTAGGAAACCTTAACCATGATGTAATAAACAAGCCCGAGTTATCGGTTACCCAATTTACCCACCAATGATTAGCTAATAACCTAGCTCACCCTAATGTCTTTCGAGTCATAAGGTGAGGATGCAAGTTTTAGTATATTGATTTGAATTATTACTAGACTTGGTCAATTTCTTAACACAATATTTAACCCGAGAATCAAAAGATAAACAAAACAAATTAAATTCTAAGTTTAAGGGGAATTTCTTCATGTTTAAAACCTGAATTTATCGTCAAATAATTTAATCAAAATACACCAACATGCAATACCAAGATTAATTACAAGAATAAGTTCTGTAAATCACATCAAATAACTGAAATTACGTCAAATATGTATTACAATCATCAAGTTCATCATAACCCAGGTAGTTTATAAGTTTAAGCACACATATTATACAATAATACAACTACACAAATGTTTAAAACTACTAAAAACATAATACAAAGCTTATTGAAATTGAAATTACGAGTATTTACCGAACCAGGAAGCTTAAAACTCGAACCGGAAGCTTCCTCGACTCTTGTATAGCTCCAAGATGCTCCAAGATCGCCCAAAGTGATTGAAACCCGAAGGTTTTTAGTGATGAATGTTTAGAATCGGAGATGGGCTATTTATAGTAAAATTTTCGCAAATACCGAACCTCTTACGGACCGTAAGAGTCATGGCTTACGGTCCGTAATCAGTTAGGTCACCTTTTTTCTTTTCTGCTTGTCTACGCACTAAGTTTTTACGGACCGTAAAGGCTAATCCTTACGGTCCGTAAGCTGTTTGGTCAGTTTCTGAGTTTACCTAACCCTTTGCGGACCGTGAGGGTAAGGTCTTACGGTCCGTAAGGGGTCTTGATCAGCAAATTGATTTAATTTTTCTTGTTTTCCGGCACGTCTTTTCCGTGCTTTCTTCGCTGTGATTATTCCCTTCGTTTTCCTCGCGAAATATACAGGTTCTTCACTAATTCCTACAAATTCATAATTTATCCAAATAAGTATTTAAATCGCGAGAAAATCATATCCAAATAGATTAAATTGTAAGGAATTCAATGTATAAAATGTGTATGATTTTAGCCACATCAAATATCCCCACACTTAACCTTTTGCTTGTCCGTAAGAAAAATTCCAAACAACTGTACAAACAGAAATTTAAATCGGTTATTTACAATGGAAAATTAAACACACCTTAATGTACATAAATGATTTAAAATTAGCTAATAATGATAGAGATGAGAAAACTAAATGTGATTTTTCAAAAATAGAGTTTTATTTTCAATTACTCACTTATTTGCATCTTTAATTTACTTCCCTCGGCTCACTGTTGTAAACTAGTGAATAGTGCACTAGTAATTCTCTGTGATCACTCAAAAGCCAGACCATATAGTAACATTATCATAAGCTTGTAATGAAATCTCATCTTTACCAATTAACATATAAAAATTATATAAATCAAGAGGACTTTTATTGTGGGTTGTAACTTGGCTTGGGTTTAAAGGTAGGAAATTGTGGCTATTTACTGGGTGAAGTGTTTCAATCCGGTCTAGCAAATTATCCTAACAATCCTTACACTATTTTTTTTTAATCACTCACAAACCAAGTGACTCTTTTAAGTTCAGATCGTCAAGACCGGTTTTATTCAAGATGTGAATCAAATCTTCCTTTATCTTGTAGTGAACATTACTTCCAACTCTAATGGATCGTTCAGCATCGAGCCTAATAGCCCCCATCCTTATTAGAAGCGTATATTCATATTGGGATCCAGTTTGACTTTTTCTACATCTTCCCGTGTGAGACCAGTTTCCACATCCCATGCATTTGTCATATCGTTTTGCTCTTCTTTTCATAGCACTTTTGGATGTCCCACAAAATGGTGGCGTTTGTTCTTGTTGTCGCCACTTTTTTCTAACTTCTTCACTTAGATGAAATATTTTCTCTCTAATCTCCGGAAGTAATCTTGGTTTCGCGAACTGTAGACAACAAAGCAAATTTAAGTCGAATGAATGCATGTCCAGTTCTTTTAGGTCTGCCGGTAAAAGACCAAACTAAATTCCTATGAAAGGAAAATTATACTAAACCGGAATTCACACATGGGTTGAAAAGGTAGAGTAAAAAGGCTTATATACAACAAACGAAAAAGGAAAAGGCTCAACATGGTTTTCTATTGATTTTTTTTAACAAGTATCCTATTGCCTCTATCATTTTTATACAATTTTATAGTTAATGAATTTAACAAGTATATTCAAGAGAAGTTCTGAAATGTATACTATTATGCGGCACACTCAATCAAATGAAGTCTTAAGCATATGATGAATGCTGTAGAAAGGCTCAAAACTCACTGAAATTAGGTGTGTATTTAAAATGCAAATTTATGAATAATTAGAAAAATTTCTATTTATGAAAAACACTTAAATATTTTCTCATATGTATAATTATTAGATAAAAATAAGTCAAATATGCACAAAATTAAAACAATAATTATACAACAATTTTTATTATTATTATTATTTTTTTATTATGTAAAATCAGACTTTATTTACAAATTTCCCCATCCCCACACTTAAAAGACACATTGTCCTCAATGTGTACGAAAAGGAAATAAATTCACACCACACAAAAAAACAAATAGGAGAGGTAAAACTGAAACTCCCCTGATATGTTCGATAAATTGCTCGTAGATATTCAGCTTTCTCGATACTGATATAACCTGTAAAATGAAACTGCACAGTTAGAAGCAACAAATCAAACACAACCATACGATATAATAAACATAAAGAGTAATCTAAGTATCAATACGCACCATAGTTATAAAACAAAATAAATAAACTAAAAGTCCAAAATAAACCGAAAAATCACTGCAGATCTGGTGGAGGCTGCTGAACCTGCTGAGGAATGTGAAAATGATCCACGATGCTCTGAAGCATCGTCCTCATCTCTGCCTGTGTGCCCCTGACCTCCTCAACAGTCTGCCTAACCTCCTGTACTGCCTGCTCTAAACCATCCAACCTCTCATCCACTGTCCTCGCTGCCCCGGGAGCTGCAGGAATCCTAACCCTAGCTCTCTGCCGACCGCCATGCTGATGACGTGGCCCAATAACTGGGGCATCATCCTGTGCAGGCCCCTGGACTATCTGAGGTGCCCTTGGCTCAAGAAACCTCGGTGGATCGCCCTGTGCAAGTAGCTGGGTCATCTGCTTCATATCCCCGATCCTGAATAAAGTCCCGGCATCCTCCTCATGCAGCCACGGTCGAGGGAAATCCTGATAAACCTCCAGGCTCTCTGCGAGTACAGCAACGTATGATCCCATGCAAATCCTAGAATCTGTACTGCGTCCTAGGTCTCTGTCAAATGCAAGGAGTAGAAAAACTGCCAAATTGGCCTCCTGGCCCTGGATCATACAGTAAAGCGTATACAGATCATGATATGTTACTTTCTCGAGACTCATCTTGCGAGAAAGGACGGTGCATGTAAGAATACAGTGAAGAAAGCGTATCACCGGATCTCTGATCTGTGAGGCTGGTATCCCTGAAACCCAAGGACTATCTCCTATGGTGGTCCAAAAAGCCGCCAGCTGTGTCGTGGTGACACACTGCTGTAAATCTGCATCTGTCCACCCCATCAAACTCTCTGTAAAAACAGGCTATGTAGTCTCCTCCAATGTGTACAGTCCCACTAGGACGCCGAACTGAGCGATGGACAGTATATGTGTCCGGCGTCCGAGAGCAAAACTGACCGCAGATGGCTCAGCGAGGCGAGCATGATGAAACCTAAATGTCGAATGAAACTCCAGTACAAGCTCGCGATGGAATGCTCGTCTCTTATCTAGCAACCTCCTCCATCGAGGTGATATCAGTCCATGTAGTCTGTCACGCACTCCCATAGCCTCCATCAAATCCCAGTCAAAAACCCTCGCCCTCAGATATCGTAGACCGTGATACCTCTGTAAAGCGGTATACTCGGGTGAATGTATGTCAAACTGCAGCAGGGTGTGCTCCTCCTCTGGTGGAAGGTCAGCCTGTGGTGGTGGTGCTGCAGTCGGATCAGGCATCACCGCGTCCTCTGAATACCGAATAACCCGAGCAGGACGCTCGGGTGGCGGCTGTGCTGCTGCTGTACGCGATGGACGTCCTCTCTTTCGTCCTGACTGGGATGAAGAAGCCATATCTGCATTTATTTACAA
This sequence comes from Helianthus tuberosus, assembly GCA_030545235.1. Lineage (NCBI taxonomy): Eukaryota > Viridiplantae > Streptophyta > Magnoliopsida > Asterales > Asteraceae > Helianthus > Helianthus tuberosus. Next base: position 50,944,637 of record CM060439.1, on the reverse strand, counting down.
AAGTTAGAAATAATTAATAATTTATACAAGTCACCGCCCCCTTTCACGTTTTACGATGAATTTTCTATATATATATATATATATATTTATTTTTTTTTATTATTATTTTTATAAACAAATTAAATTAAAACAACAAGTTGTATTTTTAGTGTACTGGGGGTGGTGGTTGCGACCGTATAGCATTACATTCGCGGTCGCAACAAATAAATACGATAATATACACTAAAAAAAAATTAGAAATTTCGGCATAACCCCGACGTATTTACAAGAAAAACCAACCATCCTCGCCCGAATGGAGATTGAGTACGGGTGAGGAGGCGAAACCTGCAAATAAAGCGCGATGATAGTTATATTCAATCAATTCAATCAATTTACGCTAAAAAATTCAAGGCACCCGAAACTTAATTGTATTTATTTAACTAAACTAAACTAAACTACTACAATATAAAAGACGACTAACACTTGACTCGACACTAAACAACATGAAATATAACGATATTTACAATGTTAATACTTAAATTTAAAACTAAACTAATTAAAACGACACACAAAACGACTCGACTATCCAACCTTTATATAAATCGACTCGATTACTTACAATTTAACTTTTAAAACTACGTATCGATTATTACATAATATTAACAACATTAGTAACTAAATTTTAAAACGACACTCTTATTTACCAAACAAAACACTTAACTTGACTAAACTAGTCAAACGACTCGACTAATATATATACACTTATAATTAGACAACGCCTAATTAATTCAAATACAAACGACTCGACTCGACTTAACAAATCAATATTAACATTACGACACTTACAATTATTACAATTAAACATAAAAAATAGTTATCACTACTCGACTCGCTTCCAAACAAAATTATACACGACTCGACATACGACAACAACTCGAAAACCTTAATCAATCGACAAACCACAAAACACGACTCGACAAACTACTCGAACCAAAACATAACAATATCTAAAATTAGAACTGCGCGACATAGACACGACTCGACTCGAAAAATTTTATGAAACGCATACCTGAAAGCGCTGTAATTGGGTTGAACAGTGGTGGTCGGGGACGGTAGGCGGTGGTAGAGGGCGGCTGTGGTAGTCTCGGCAATGGTGGTGCTCGACAGTGGAGTGTGGTGGCGAATGGTGATGAATCAGATGATGAATGCTGGCTTTAATCGGTGAATGCAGGTGGTAGAGGGCAATCGTAGGTGATGGCGGAGACAAGCGGCGGAGGTGGTGAATGGCGACGGTGGTGGTATGCGGAGGTGGAGATGATGGTGGTACCTTGGAGGCGACGATCAGAGAAAGAAGGAGAGGGGGCGGCGATCGACGGTGAAATGGGGCCGGTGGTGGCTCTCGGTGGTGGAATGGTTGTGGTGCGGCGGAGAGACGGTGGCAGTGGGTGGAGTGTGATGGCTTGGAATCGAGGGCGAAGGTCCGGTGGTGGTGATGGCAATTTCCGGTGGTGATGATGGTGGTTTTGTTGTTTTGAGAAGATGACCCCCGAAAGGGGGTTTTTATTTTCGTTTCTGGCAAACCCTTACGAACCGTAAAGGCTGTTCCTTGCGGTCCGTAAGCCTTTAATTTTTTTTAACTGAAATTATTTTGCAATAATTAAAAATAAGTTTTATTTACAAAAACTCACCACTAAAAATTTATTTACAAACCAAGGGATTTTCGTAACGTCTGTTTATCAAGACCAGGTTTTTTTTTTCGAAAATGTGTGTGATGTCTTCCTTAATCCGATAGTGTACATAACTCCCAACTCTAATGGACCGTTCGACATTAAGCCTAATAGCGCCCACCCTCATTAGTTGTATGTACTCACCTTGGGATTCTGTTGGACTTCGTTTACATTTTCCAGTCTCTGGTCTTGTCGACGCCATTCCTTCCTTACCTAGATCACACGCTTGGAGATGTTGTTGAATTTGTCAGCAGTTTCGAAATCACCCGAATGGAGATTGAGTACGGGTGGTACAATCCAAACCTGCATATACAAAAACAAGCAAACCCAAGCGTAGAATAAAAGACAATAAAACCTAATATTTACACTTCCTACCACTCACAATTTACTTTCAAGTTTCCATTAAAGGGAGGTCCAGCTCCTCCACCAACTTAGGACTTGGTCTTTCAATGTAATGCTTTAAACGGTGACCATTAACCTTGAACTTTTGTCCATCCTTATTCTCCAACTCTACCGTTCCATATGGAAAAACTTGTGTGACCAAAAATGGTCCTGTCCATCGGGATTTGAGTTTTCCTGGAAACATCTTCAATCGAGAATTGAAAAGCAATACTTTCTCCCCACACTTGAATTCTTTCAAACTCTTGATGTGGCGATCATGCAATTGCTTTGTCTTTTCCTTATATGCCCAAGATCTTTCATATGCAATGTCACGAAGTTCCTCTAGCTCATGTATTTGGAGAAACCGTTTCTTGCCTACTGCATCCATATCAAGATTTACTTTTCGTAAAGCCCAATATGCTTGATGTTCCAGTTCAACTGGAAGATGGCATGCTTTTCCATAAATCATCCTAAAGGGTGTAGTCCCTATAGGAGTCTTGTATGCGGTGCGAAAAGCCCAAAGTGCATCATCCAGATTATCAGCCCAGTCAATGCGACTTTGTCCAACAGTTTTCTCCAAAATACATTTTATACCCCTGTTTGCATTCTCCACTTGTCCACTCGTTTGTGGATGATAAGCAGTTGAAAGTCTATGGGTTACCCCATATCGTTTCAATACCTTCTCCATTGACGAGTTACAGAAGTGGGTACCTCGATCGCTAATGATCGCTTTAGGTGTGCCAAATCTTGCAAACAGCTCTCTAAGGAATTTCACTACAACCCTAGTACTTTTGGTGGCCAAGGCTTTCGCCTCCACCCATTTTGACACATAATCAATGGCTACTAGGATGTACCGATTTCCTCGTGACATTGGGAAAGGTCCCATGAAATCAATGCCCCAAATGTCAAAGATTTCAACAGCTTGGATGGGATTTTGAGGCATTTCATTTCTAGATGAAATGTTTCCGGCTCTTTGACATGCGTCACAACCACGAACATACTCATGAGCATCCTTAAAGATGGCGGGCCAATAAAAACCTACATCAAACACTCGTTTGGCAGTAAAATTTGCTCCGTAATGGCCTCCTGTCGGTCCTTCGTGACAGTGTTTAAGGATATTCATGGTTTCTGGTGCAGTTACACATCGTCTGATGATTTGATCCGCACCTACCCTGAACAAGAAAGGATCTTCCCAAATGTAGAATTTAATATCAGCAAAGAATTTCTTCTTTTGTTGATAAGATATTTCGGCTGGAAGATCTCCTGTTGATAGGTAATTTGCAATGTCTGCGAACCAAGGAAAACCTTTAGTTTCTATGAACATCAATGACTCATGGGGAAACTCATCCCTTATTCTTTCCTCCCGAGTTCTTTCCAATTCGGGGTTCTCTAATCTGGACAGATGGTCAGCAGCAACGTTCTCAGCTCCTTTCTTATCTTTGATTTCGAGATCAAATTCTTGAAGTAATAAAATCCAACGAATCAGCCTCGGTTTAGCATCTTTCTTTGCAAACAAGTACCGAATGGCTGCATGATCAGTAAAGATAATCGTTTTTGAAAGCACAAGATAAGAGCGGAACTTATCACATGCGAACACAACGGCAAGCAACTCTTTCTCAGTTGTTGTGTAGTTTTCTTGTGCATCGTTTAGGGTTTTGCTTGCGTAATATATCGGATGGAAATGCTTTTCTTTACGCTGCCCTAACACTGCACCTACTGCAAAATCACTTGCGTCGCACATGATTTCAAATGGAAGGCTCCAATCTGGAGAAATTAGAATAGGTGCTTGAACTAATCTCTCCTTCAGTAACTCAAAAGCTTTTAGACACTCGTCAGAAAACACAAATGGCCTATCTTTTTCTAAAAGTTGAGTCATAGGATGGGCGATTTTAGAAAAATCACGAATGAATCTACGATAAAATCCTGCATGTCCTAAGAAACTTCTGATTGCTTTCACTGAAGTAGGCGGCGGAAGCTTGGAAATGGTTTCAATCTTGGCTTGGTCAACCTCAAGCCCCGCTTGTGAGATCTTGTGTCCCAAAACTATTCCTTCACGAACCATAAGGTGGCATTTCTCCCAATTTAGCATAAGGTTCATTTCTTCACAACGAGTCAGCACTCGATCTAGATTTCGCAAGCAAATGTCGAAAGAACTCCCAAAAATAGAGAAATCATCCATGAAAACTTCCATGGAGTACTTGATCATTTCATGAAATATAGCCACCATACAGCGTTGAAACGTGGCTGGAGCATTACATAATCCAAACGGCATGCGTCGATATGCAAAAGTACCATAGGGACAAGTAAATGTGGTTTTTTCTTGATCCTCAGGTGAAATGGGGATCTGGAAATAACCAGAAAAGCCATCAAGGAAATAATAATATTGTTGCCCTGATAATCGTTCCAACATTTGGTCGATGAATGGTAAAGGAAAGTGATCCTTTCTTGTGGCATCATTCAGCTTGCGGTAGTCTATGCAGACTCTCCAACCGGTGACAGTCCTGGTAGGTATCAATTCGTTCTTCTCATTGACAATTACGGTCATTCCTCCTTTCTTAGGAACTACCTGTACAGGACTTACCCATGCTGAATCAGAAATTGGATAAATAAGCCCTGCATCCAGTAGCTTAATTACCTCTTTCTTTACAACCTCTTGCATGTTCGGGTTTAACCTTCTCTGTGGTTGAACCACCGGTTTATACTCTTCCTCCATCATGCGTGCAGAAAGACGGGCTTATGCCTTTGATATCCATGAGTTTCCACACAATAGCGTTCTTATGCTTTTTAAGAACACTCATTAATTCTTTCTTCTCATCCTTCGTCAGATTTGTCGATATGATGACGGGTAATTGCGATCCTTCACCTAAGAATGCATATTCTAGGTGAGACGGTAGTTCTTTTAGCTCCAAAGTTGGCGGTACCTCAACTGACGGTTTTTCTTTTGGATTATCTTTATCGATAACTTCAAACACTTCACAATTCTTAGATTCAGAGGAAGGTTCACTATTGGATGATGGTGTATCTTCTGAATCTTCAGAAGTATCAGAAGTTTTACTCCCACATACCTCACTAAGGAGATTTCCCATATGTGTCATGAGAGTATCAATAAAGTAAGCGGTATCGTCATGTTGTTCGGTGTGCCTCAATGATCGTTGAATATCAAATGTGACTTCATCTTCATCGACATGAAGAGTCAACTTGCCATCATACACGTCAACGATTGCACGTGCAGTAGCAAGGAATGGACGTCCTAAAATTAACGGAATTTCAGAGTCCTCGTCCATGTCGAGAATAACAAAGTCAACCGGGAAAACAAACTTGTCGACTTTTACTAGCATATTCTCTACAATGCCCCTTGGGTATTTTATCGATCGATCTGCAAGATGAATACTCATTCGTGTAGGAGATGGTTCTCCCAAGTTAAGCTTTGCAAATATTGAATAGGGCATAAGATTTATACTAGCTCCTAAATCGGCAAGTGCATTGCTCACAGTAAGATTTCCTATCAAACAAGGAATGGTAAAACTCCCTGGATCAGCAATCTTTGTTGGCAATTTATTCTGCAAGACAGCAGAACATTCTTCGTTCAGAGTGATGGTCGAAAGATCTTCTAATTTCCTTTTGTTCGTTAGGAGATCCTTGAGAAACTTGGCGTACTTTGGCATTTTAGCCAAAGCTTCAATGAACGGGATGTTAATATGCAGTTTCTTCAGCATTCCTATGAATTGATTATACTGTTCTGTGTCTTTTGCTTTTATCAATCTTCCTGGATAAGGTGGTGTTGGTTTGCATACCCTCATCGGTTCTTTCTTCTCTTCTGGAGATTTACTGGGCTGTGCTGTACTTTCTTGGCGTAGCCTAGATTGTACATTGCTAGATGGTGTTTCCATCTCTATCTCCTCGTCAACCTCTGGATCTTCATCGTCTACTTGTTCGATCTCAACAGCTCCTCGTCCGCTCCTAGTGGTGACAGCCTTTGCAGTGGCATTTGGATTTGGAGTGGTGTTACTAGGGAGACTACCTTGCGGTCTCTGGTTCAGCTGATCGGCCAGCGAACCAACTGTCCTTTCCAAGTTTTGTAGTGCAGTGCTCTGATTCTTCATGAAGGCCTCATGCTCCATGAACCTCGACTGTGTCTCCTGATGTCGAGTTTCCTGTTGCGTGACGAATTGTGTAAGTAACTGCGTCTGATTGGATAGTGTCTCCTGACTTTGCTTCAACATCTCCTCTATGGTCGTGTTCTTCATTCCTGAACTTGGTCCTGCTCCTGCGTCTTGAAACAAACTTTGACGCTGCTGAAACCCTGGTGGATTGTTGTTCCTCCAGCTAAAGTTCGGGTGGTTCCTCCAATTTGAATTGTAACCACCTCCGAAATTATTCTGATTTCGCTTGCCTATGAACTCCACCTGCTCTGGTGACTCAACAGGGGAAATAGGACACGCGGTCGTGTCATGCCTCCCAGTGCATATCTCGCACAACTGCTCCTTCTTCAGCTCCATATCATTCAGCTTCTTCTTCAGGGCGTCTATCTGTGATTGCATCAGGGTGTTATCGTCGACCTTATGCACTCCTCTATGTGTAGCGGACGAATTTCTAGAATCAGGAAACTCGTAACTACTCATTGCTATGTCCTCGAACATTTCAGTGCATTCCTCTGGTGTTTTGGCGGTCATCAGATTTCCTCCAGCTGTAGTGTTCAGCATATTCCTCGTGGCGGGCGTCACTCCGTGATAAAACTTCTCAACTAAGGCCCAATCTTCGAATCCATGATGTGGACACTTGAGTAACAGCTCCTTGAAACGCTCCCACGTCTCGTAGAAAGACTCTCCTTCTTTTTGGCGAAACTCTTGAATCATGCTCCTCAGACGAGCAGTTTTGGAAGGAGGAAAGTATTTACCTAAGAATTTCTCTTTCATACCGGCCCAGGTGGTGATGGATCCCGCAGGAAGGGATTCTAACCACGCATGGGCTCTATCAGCAAGTGAGAATGGGAATAGACGCAGTTTACATGCGTCCTCGCTAACACCTTGTTCCTGAAACGTATCGCAGACAGCTGAAAAGCAAGAAAGATGGACATTGGGGTCCTCATATGGTAATCCATGGAACTGGATTGTATTTGTAACCATCTAGATGATCTGAGGTGGAATCTGCCACCTATTAGCTTCAATAGCAGGTCGAGAGATACTGGATCGACCATTTTCCGCGCTTGGTCGGGCGTAGTCTGCAACGACTCTCCTTGGTGGGGGATCGTTTTCAGCCACGGGTGCCTGACTTTCTCGGAAAATGCGAAGGTGCTCGTGGATATCTCGCTCGGGCTCAGGCGAAACAACAATTAAAGGTAGCCCTTGTGAACGAGTGTGGTACATACAACAAACAAAATATTAAAGCAAATCTAATTCTAAAGGCACAAATTGCAAGCAAAGGACAATCAAAGGCAATGAAATTCTAAGAAAGCAATTAAACAACTAAATAAACGACTCGGGTCATTCTCTAAATTAAGCCAGTGTCCCCGGCAACGGCGCCAAAAACTTGATGTTCTGTGTACGCGGTCTGCTTTTATGTTCAAAGACTTTGATGTTATGTGAATCGTTTTATTCAAAAGCCTTGGTATGTGAAAAGCTTGATTTGAATGTTGCTTATGCGTTTATAAACTGCTTTCAAGTTTTAAAATGGAATTGCTAACCAGACCACACATAATCGGCAAGTGCACCGGTCATAGTGTAGTGTAGATGGCAAGACCGGATATCAATCCGTGGACACTATGTGCAGATCTTAGATACCGAACCTCTATCGAATATAAAGTTGAATTTTAATGTTTGATTTAAATTGATTTTTGAATAATAAATTGAAAACTTACGGAAAAGAAGACAGGAAACGAAAAGTAAAACAAATAAACAAACACAGTGAAACAAATAAACAAAGTCTAACAATTACAGAAACAAAGTGTAACAAATATATATAATAAAAGGACTACCTGGGTTTTGAATCCCTAGAATCATGCAACGCTAATTTGACAATAATAACAGTTAAATATCTTTTTCCCTTGATTAACCCCCTGTTAGAGATGTATTAAACAAAAGATTAAGACGAAATGTGAACTGCTAGAACGAACCGGCTCGAGCTATCGATACCAAATCCTACGAGAATCCGACCTTTGAAACCTCAGAGACTAAGTTGTGAGAAGATCTTTTAAACCCGCAAAGCGAACAAATCTTTGAAAATTAAAATTCTAGGAAACCTTAACCACGATGTAATAAACAAGCCCGAGTTATCGGTTACCCAATTTACCCACCAATGATTAGCTAATAACCTAGCTCACCCTAATGTCTTTCGAGTCATAAGGTGAGGATGCAAGTTTTAGTATATTGATTTGAATTATTATTAGACTTGGTCAATTTCTTAACACAATATTTAACCCGAGAATCAAAAGATAAACGAATCAAATTAAATTCTAAGTTTAAGGGGAATTTCTTCATGTTTAAAACCTGAATTTATCATCAAATAATTTAATCAAAATACACCAACATGCAATACCAAGATTAATTACAAGAATAAGTTCTGTAAATCACATCAAATAACTGAAATTACGTCAAATATGTATTACAATCATCAAGTTCATCATAACCCAGGTAGTTTATAAGTTTAAGCACACATATTATACAATAATACAACTACACAAATGTTTAAAACTACTAAAAACATAATACAAAGCCTATTGAAATTGAAATTACGAGTATTTACCGAACCAGGAAGCTTAAAACTCGAACCGGAAGCTTCCTCGACTCTTGTATAGCTCCAAGATGCTCCAAGATCGCCCAAAGTGATTGAAACCCGAAGGTTTTTAGTGATGAATGTTTAGAATCGGAGATGGGCTATTTTTAGTAAAATTTTCGCAAATACCGAACCTCTTACGGACCGTAAGAGTCATGGCTTACGGTCCGTAATCAGTTAGGTCACCTTTTTGCTTTTCTGCTTGTCTGCGCACTAAGTTTTTACGGACCGTAAAGGCTAATCCTTACGGTCCGTAAGCTGTTTGGTCAGTTTCCGAGTTTACCTAACCCTTTGCGGACCGTAAGGGTAAGGTCTTACAGTCCGTAAGGGGTCTTGATCAGCAAATTGATTTAATTTTTCTTGTTTTCCGACACGTCTTTTCCGTGCTTTCTTCGCTGTGATTATTCCCTTCGTTTTCCTCGCGAAATATACAGGTTCTTCACTAATTCCTGCAAATTCATAATTTATCCAAATAAGTATTTAAATCGCGAGAAAATCATATCCAAATAGATTAAATTGTAAGGAATTCAATGTATAAAATGTGTATGATTTTAGCCACATCAACGCTAAAGAAATGGAAAGTTAAAATGTGATAAACGGTCTCACTAAAGATGTGACGATAGGCTCAGCTAGACTAGTAGATTTGCGATAACGATACAAACTTAAATGAAAAAGCCTAGTTCTAGTGGGAAACGCGGTTGAAAGCATAGTACTTAGTTTTATCCTTCGTGACTGTGTACCTACTCAGTAATCGTTGAATGCTAAAAGAGCATAAAAACCGGTCAGTTTTTGAATTTTCACAACTTGCTGAAAAAGTCACTGTGATTGTGCATTTCATTTTGCAAAGATTTAAACTTGTTTGATTTCTTTATTTTTGTTTAAGCATTGGACATCCTCTGCGTATACGTGAGTATTGAACTGGATGTTAGTACCTGAACGTTCTGCTTTATTTTTCTTGGTGTTTCGTTTAAATCTTGGATCACCTCTACGTATATGTGAATATCGAACTGGTGGTTAAGATCTAAACATATTCAACTTGTTTTTATTTCTTATTTTGTTTAAACATTGGACTTTCTCTGCGTATCGAAAGATCGACCTGATTGTTAATGTTTAAACATTCTGCGTTGTTTTCGCACATATCACAGTTGATGAAAGTTTAAAGGCATTACTTGAGTCAGTGTATTGCATGATGAGGGGATATGCTGAGATCGTGGGGTCCATAAGAATTTAGTGCAAAATTTAATATATCTTAACGTATCGGTAAGCATTTCGAAAGTTTTTAGATTGAGTTTAAAGAGGACAACAATATCGTCAATCTATGTGAATCGTTTAGAACTTAACATGTTTAAGCTCAACGGTGCTAGTGATTTGTCATAAACTGATATGATCCTCTTACACAAATTCACAAAAATATTATCTGTAAATTTTTCGTTACTGTTTCTCTTTAGTGTGTTTTAGCATAAAATTTTGAAAAATCAAAAATATTTTATTTCATTTTATTTTCGACAACTGATGTTATAAAGCTGATTTTCAAAATTCCGTGTGCTAAACATGATGGACAACAGGTTTGGGAGAATTTGAAAAATGGTATTCTTACAAGTGGTCAAAACAGAGAGCATAATTGTGAAATTATGTTAAATTGAAAATTTCTCAAGTAGTTTCTACCCAAAACATAAAAATTTGTGAAATTTATTTTTAGGTAGAGAATTGTGCAGGTAAAGCCAGGTTACGATCTTAGAACCTGTGAAAGCCTGTAGATTGTGAATTCCAGACTGCGATCCCAGTTTATCGAAAGGGGGAGTCTGAAGACGTAAGAGCCAGATTCAGATCCTGGAATAAAGCTCGAGAGAGAAATTGCTGAAGCTGATGAGCTTAAGGAATCAAGAGACCTGATCAAGAGGCGTATAGAGCCAGGTTGCGATTCTGGAAGATAAAGTGGAAGAGAAAGAGAGGAGAAGAAAGAGATTGAGGATGCTTACAATGGAGAATACTATGGAAGAGAGCATGAAGACTGATAAAGACTGAAGAGTTGACATACTGAAGACTTGTACTGAAGACTCGACGACATCCAAGAGGGAGTCTGTTGGTGCATATGTCTGTCGACTTCGTCTTATATCGAGTCATGTAATAGATAGACCAGGACACGTAGTTTGATAGAAATTGGAAACAGGTCGAAACATGCGTTTCACACGAACTGACCAGTTCGTGTGATGTGGCCAGTTCGCACGAACTGGACCAGTCCGCATGAACCTGTTCGTGCGACCTGCCCTACCTATATATATGTGTGCTTGGGTCTTTCATTTGTAACTTTCTGATTCCGGTACCAAGGTGCTGCCGAAGTGTCTCCAGCCTGTAAAACGTTGTTTTATCAATATACGAGACAGTTTAAAGTGAATCTAGTGCAATACAAGCTGAACGAAGACTAAATCACTGAATTCCGCCTCTGATTTAGTCCGAGATCTCTTCTGAACGACTCGTTTGGTTGTGCAAACGATCCTACAGGGACAGTCGTTTTACCTCTCATTTTTGGGTAAGTTTCCAATGGGAACCAAGTTGAATCTAAGCACAGCTTATCATCCTCAAACAGACGGACAAAGCGAAAGGAAAATACAGACAATGGAAGACATGCTTAGAGCTTGTGTAATTGATTTCAAAGGTAATTGGAACGATCACTTACCTTTAATAGAATTTTCTTATAATAACAGTTATCACACAAGTATCAATGCTGCACCATTCGAAGCACTTTATGGACGAAAGTGCCGAACCCCAGTCTGTTGGGCAGAAATTAGGGAAAAGCAACTATCTGTACCTAAGATAGTGCAAGAAACAACTGACAAGATCATTCAAGTCAAGGAACGACTGAAAACAGCACATGATAGACAGAAGAGCTATGCTGATAACCAACGCAAACCGTTGGAATTTCAAGTAGGAGATAAAGTATTGTTAAAAGTCTCTCCTTGGAAAGGAGTAGTAAGATTCATCAAACGGGGAAAGCTAAGTCCCAGGTATGTTAGACCTTTTGAGATTATTAGAAAAATAGGACCTGTAGCCTATCAGCTACAACCGCCAGAGGAAATGGTAGGAATACATGATTTGTTTCATGTATCCAATCTCAAGAAATGCTTAGCCGATGAATCACTAATGGTACCTCTTAGGATATAGAGGTAAATGAACAACTCAAATTTGTAGAAAGGTCTCTACATATTGAAGACAGGAAGATTAAGAATCTTAAGCACAAGAGATTAGTTCTGGTCAAAGTGAAGTGGGACTCCAAAAGAGGACCATAATACACATGGGAGCTTGAATCAGAAATGCAAAAGAAATATCCATACCTATTCCAGTAGATCTCGAGGACGAGCTCTAAAATAAGGTGGGGAGGATATAACGACCCTAAAGAAAACCGACACCCTCATAAATTTTCTGACACCCTAAAAGTATTTAAAATATCCCAATATGTCCCTAAAAACACCCCATACTTGAAAACGGGCCCCGAATACCTTTTATATTATTAAAATTAATTAAAAATAGAATTTTTGGGGTTGTCGCGGGGCGCGTAAGCCACCCCGTTAGCTTACGCGGGCCGCGAGCGATCGACAAACGCGGCCTCACCCGGTGATGACACGTGGCGACGCGTGTTTAACCTACATGTGTGACCCGGATCACCTACGCCTAGACCCCCTAGTACACAGGCCGCGTAGGCCTTAGCCTACTCTTACGCGGGCCACGTAAAAGTCAGAATCAGCTCCTATATAATGGGAGCTTGGGCTTTCAGTTTCCGTCGCTCAAACTTTTCTATTCTCTCTCAATTTCTTAATAGTAGAAGCTGTACTCGGGTATAATATCTCCCTAAATAACGAAGTTCTGCTCCGTTGTAAGTATCATAACCCCTGGATACGTATTAGATACTCTGCCCGATTGATCTAGGGTTCCGTAACGGCTGTCGTGGTTTTGCCCGACGTAGTCGTTGGAATGCCGTCTCGGGGAGGGTGCTACTAATGTTAAAATGGGTTATTATACTAACACGTGTGCATTTGTGTAAATTATAGATTATTCCCAGGAAATCCTTACTGAAACCTAAGACAGCAATGTGAGTAATCTTCTTTTTGTTAACTGTTTTTATAAAACCTCACTTAATTAATTATATATTAAGCAGTTATTGAGTATTTGTAAGGATACAATTATCATCGGTATGTTGGGGTTTTGTATACAAAATTAGTTACTGCCTTGCGAGGAGTATCTTTTCCACAAGTCAGGTCTGACAGTACCGTGGGTGGTAATTGGTATGACTTGGAAACAAATGTAATTGCGAGACCGCCCTCAATACTGTACAATGGTTTTTATTTAAACTTGATTAAATTGGGATTCACTCACCAGTATTTCCCACTGACAAAATGTTTTTAAACGCGTTTCAGGTAACAAAATGTGAAAGCCAAATAGAAGCCAGCTGGACAGCACTGAAGGCTTGGAAAAGTGGCAATAAAGTTACCTAAAAAGAGATAGATGTTTTTATTAAATAAAATAGGATTTATTCCTATGAAATTGTGTGTACTGAAAACTTGGATTTTTCCCATGTGTTTAATATTATGAAAATGTGGTATTTTACTCTGATAAAATATTTCCTAACTATGGTCCTGATGTAATTTCCGCTACCAAAATTAGACAATACCAGATCCCACCGAAACTGGCCTGGACCGTCCGTTCCTGTATTTGTATAGGGGGACGGGGGTTGCGACACCATACGAACTCTTCTTCAACTTACACACCAAGTTTTCTTTGCCTTTAACCTGAAAACTTTATGGTTGCGTCATGTAGATGTCTTCTTCTAGGTCACCATGTAAAAAAGTTGTCTTGACATCTAGCTGCTCTAGATGCAAGCCTTCTGCTGCTACAATACTGAGAACAAGTCTGATAGTAGTCATCTTCACCACTGGAGAAAATATTTCATTGAAATCAATTCCCTCTTTCTGCTGAAATCCCTTGACCACTAATCTTGCTTTGTACCGTTTGGTACCAACATGTTCATCCTTGACCCTGAAAACCCACTTGTTCTGAAGAGCCTTCTTCCCAGCTGGAAGCTTTGTTAAGTGCCAGGTCTTGTTCTTCTCAAGCAACTTCATTTCATCTTTCATTGCTAACTCCCACTGCAATGAATCTTTCAACCCCATGGCTTCTGAGTAACACTGGGGTTCACCATTTTCTATCAAAAGTATGTAATTGACGGATGGTGAATATCTGTCTGGTGGTCTAATGACTCTGGATGATCTTCTTGGTTGAAACTGAGGTGTTTCTGGGGATTCTGGAATTTGAGGAGCGACCTCTTCTTCTTCTACATAATCATTACTAGAATCATCCCCTGAGCTCCCACTGTCGATTGACTCATTCCCATTTTCTGGAATGTCGACTGAAGCTTCTTTTCTTGTTTCACCACTTTCAAATTCAACATAGTCTTTCTGAACTTCTGGTCCTTTGGTGTTTCTGTCTTTGTACAATTCATTTTCATTGAAGACGACATTCTTGCTTCTGATTACTTTTCTGCCTTCATTATCCCAAAGCCTGTAACCCATTTGTTCTGACCCATAACCAATGAATGTGCACTTCTTGGATTCTAAGTCTAACTTATCCCTGTCACCAGCTTCTAACAAATCGTAAGCACTACAACCAAAGACTCGTGAGTGTTCGAGACTTACCTCCTTTCCTTGCCACATTTCTTCAGGCAACTTGAAATCTAAGGGACCGGTTGGTGAACGGTTGATCAAGTAGGCTGTAGTGTTAACTGCATCGGCCCAGAATGTCTTGGGCATCCCGACATTTAGCCTCATGCTTCTAGCCCTCTCATTTAGAGTTCTGTTCATTCTCTCAGCTACACCATTCTGCTGAGGAGTTCCGAGAACTGTCTTGATCATCTTTATCCCTTCCTTGGCGCAATAGTCAGTGAACTGCTTGCTTATGTATTCACCACCATTATCAGACTTTAAGCACTTTACCTTCAAGTTAGTTTCATTTTCAACAGCAGATTTCCATATCTTAAAAGCATCAAATACGACAGATTTATGCTTAAGAAAATATACCCATACCTTGCGTGTTGAATCATCTATGAAGGTAACATAATACCTCGAGCCTCCTAGAGATAAAATTGAGGTTGGTCCATATACATCCGAGTGAACAAGCTCTAACTTCTGAGCTTTTGGTGTCCTCCCTATCTTCACAAAAGTAACCCTCTTTTGTTTTCTAAGAACGCAAGGTTAACAGAATTTAGTTTCCACTTTCTTCAAGTCTGTAAACTTACCTTTCTGAGCCAACATCTTCAATCCCTTCTCGCTCATGTATCAGAGTCGGTTGTGCCATATATTTGATGGACTCGGATCGGTGGTCATTGCATGAACACCTTCAGCAGAAACTTCTGCCATGTATAGAGTACCTTGCTTCTTTCCTTTGGCAATCACTAAATTGCCTTTGATCACTTTCAATTGTCCACCCCCAAAGTGAACAAACACTAAACCCTTCATCATCCAGTTTACCAACTGAAATCAACTTTCTCCTCAAATTAGGAATAACCCTGACATCTTTCAATGTCCATATAGTTCCTAATGAGGTTTTCAAGTCTACATCTCCAATACCTGTGATATCAAGCATTTGATCATCTGCTAAACGAACTTTACCAAAGTTACCTGTTCGTAGATTCTTGACCATATCTGGGCATGAGATAGCATGGAAAGAAGCACCTGAATCCATAATCCAAGATTCAACAGAATCTTCAACAGAACAGATGAGAACATCACCTAATTCTTCCGAGGATACACTGTTTACTTCTTTCTTTGAAGCAGGTTTTGTACATTGGCTTCTATAGTGACGTTTGTCTTTACAATTCCAACATTCAACGTCTTTTCTGTTCTTTGACTGTCCCCTCTTTCTGGACTTGGACCTGCCTCGACTATGTTCTCTTTTGTTTCTTCTTCCTCTACTCTCTGTATGCAATAAAGAACTGGAATTAGAAGTCTCACCATTGCTTCTCTGTCAGATATCTTCGTTTACTATCAACTCATGAATACTATCGAAAGTGAGTTTGGTAGTGCCGGATGCACTATGTAACGCTCGTCTTATATTTCTATTATTTTATTATAAAATACGCAATCTATTTTTTTAAAACAAAGGTATAAATAGCAAAAACTTAGTTAAAACTAAGTTGTACATCATTATAGCGATTTAACATAACCAACCATCTAGTTTAAAAGCATTCAAATGTAATAGAGTTTACAAAACTACATTGTCTAGACATGTTTGGATTAACGCGGAAGCATTCAAAATTTGTGTTCGGTTCTTGATTCCCATGCTTGATCAACATCCATGACAAAATGAGCATCACCTAAGGTCAAAACCACATCAATTGTTAGTTTTGACAACAAGATATCAAGTATACAGAAGTACTATTGTCAAACGACGAAAAACAAACAAAATTTCTGCAAATTGGGGTTGTCGCGCCCCGCGACAGATCAGGGCCAATCCTTCACGGCCCGCGATGATCGTCGCGTGACTTGACGGTGATTGGATTTTGGCGTCGCGTAGTGTCACGGCCCCCGTCCCGGTGTTACCCGGTCCAGGAGCCGCGGTACAGAAACACGTGGTATTTATTAGTTGATGCAACAGCGGAAGTTTAACAGGATCTTTTAAAACTTGAAAATGCCCAATTATTTTATTTCATAATTTGGGACAAACCCCGTACTTTACAGTAAAGGGAATTTCATAAGGAAATCCCTTGTTTTACAAAACATGTTTATTTATTTTATTGAGCCACCACTTCAAGCTTGTTAGTGCTCCGTAGCACTTTTTCCTTGATTCACAGTATGTCACCTGAAACATGTTTAAAAATATTTTATCAGCGGGGAAATACTGGCGAGTCATTCAGGTTAAATAAAACGACACATTAGTTATAAATTACAGCATAAGAGCGATTACAATGGCTACTATCTTATTTTTATCTGGCGTCGTGTCACGCCCTGGTGACGATGGTCATACCACTATTGGGTCCTTTCACCCAAGTAGTGATGATTATTACTGTTAGCTTGGTGAACCTAACTGTGAGAGATTAGTAATGTGCATAATACCCCACTTGTCAGTGATTCAAGATAACCAAGACTAAATCCCTGTAATTATAACTTTTGAAAACAATTTGAGTATTGTAAACATTGTTAATAAAAAGAGAATGACTCACATTGCAAGTTTAGACGGGCAGAGTTTAGCCTACTGATTTAGCCGTGTAACCTAGTTAAAATAACAATGCATGCGAAACTAGGTCAGTAACTTAATACAACTCTTTACGATAAACTCACGAAATCAAAACCCTCACGACGAATGACAAAGTATAGCCCAAATACGGGCAACACTTAAACATCCATAGGATCAGTTTCAATCGATCAGATATTGTATCGCAGCAGTGATCGAGTTAATACCCTGTATTCATAGCAGCGTTTCCCTAAGCAAAATTGTGTTTTTGAGCAGTATCTTTCGTTTTTGAGTAAAGTTTTCGAGCACAGAAGCAAGTCCCATGCACAGGCAACTTATAGCATGAAATTGGGTTTTACGCGGCCCGCGTAAACCCTTAGATGAATCTTACGCGGCCCGCGAGGGCCCCTAGTCTACGTGTAGGGCTAGCGTGTCATCAGTAGGTCCGCCACTTGGCTGCCACATGGCCTGTAACGCTTATCCGGTGAACTTGGGTTTGGCGCGGCCCGCGTAAGCCTAAGATTACGTTTTACGCGGCCCGCCTAAAACCAGATTTCCTTGTTTTTTTGGTTTTTCATGAGGACTAGGGGTCCGGGTTTTCACTTACGGGCCGTTTTTAGACAATTTTGCAGGTCCTTACAGACTCCCCACCTTATTTAAAATCTCGTCCTCGAGATTTACTGAAATAAGTGAGGATACTTTCGCTTCATTTCCGATTCCAGCTCCCAGGTATACTCGGGTCCTCTTTTCGAATCCCGCTTGACTTTGACAAGTACCAATCTTTTGTGCTTAAGAAATTTAATCTTTCTGTCTTCTATCTGAAGTGGTTTCTCTACGAACTTTAACTTTTCATTTACCTCTATGTCTTGAAGAGGTACTACCAGGGATTCGTCAGATAAACACTTCTTGAGGTTGGATACATGAAATACGTCATGTACCCCGGCTAACTCTTCTGGTAGTTGTAAGCGATAAGCGACCGGTCCTATTCTCTGGATTACTAGGAATGGTCCTACGTACCTTGGACTTAGCTTTCCTTTCTTTCCGAATCGGACTACTCCTTTCCAAGGAAAAACTTTCAAGAGTACCTTGTCTCCAATTCGAAATTCTAGTGGCTTGCGTAGATTGTCTGCATAACTCTTCTGGCGATCTCGAGCTGTTTTCAGTCTTTCCTTGATTTGAGTTATCTTTTCGGTGGTTTCTTGTATGATTTCAGGACCTGATAACTGGCTTTCTCCTATTTCTGCCTAGCAAACTGGAGTTCTACACTTTCTTCCATACAGTGCTTCGAACGGGGCAGCTTCGATGCTTGAATGATAACTATTGTTATAGGAGAATTCAATTAAAGGTAAATGGTTGTCCCAGTTTCCTCCAAAATCTATCACACATGCCCTGAGCATGTCTTCCAGGGTTTGGATCGTCCTTTCACTTTGTCCGTCTGTTTGGGGATGGTATGCAGTACTTAAATTCAATCGGGTTCCCATTGCTTCCTGGAAACTGGTCCAGAAATGTGAAGTGAAACGACTTTCCCTATCCAATACAATGGAGAGTGGGACTCCATGTAAGGATACTACCTCGTCTACGTATAACTTTGCTAATCTTTCTATACTAAAGGTTTCTTTCATGGGTAGGAAATGAGCTGATTTGGTCAATCGATCCACAATTACCCAAATTGCGTCGTTACCTTTTCTGGTTTTGGGCAACTTAGTAACAAAGTCCATGGTTATTAGTTCCCACTTCCATACAGGCATTTCTAACTGTTAGAGTAACCCTGAAGGTTTCTAGTGTTCTGCCTTAACTTGTAAACAAGTTAGACACTTAGATACATATCTAGCTATATCCTTTTTCATTCATATCCACCAGAAGTTATTTCTTAAATCTTGGCACATCTTATTATTACCAGGATGCATGGTATACCTAGATTTATGGGCTTCCTCTAAAATCCTATTTCTTAACTCTCCCTATTTAGGTACCCAAATCCTTTTCTTGTGGAATCTCCAAATTCCATCAGCCCCTTGCTCTAAGTCTTTTATCCTTCCTTTCATTCATTCAGCATCATCCTTGAGTGCTGTTTCTTGAATGTTTTTCAGTTGTTCCATTAAATCTAACTGTAGATTTAATCTAAGGGCACGAACTCGCTTTTGCTTTTCATGATACTTACGACTTAGGGCATCTGCGACTACATTTGCTTTTCCTTCGTGATATTGAATATCACAGTCATAGTAACTTATAATTTCCATCCATCTTCTTTGCCTCATGTTCAATTCTTTTTGCCCAAATATGTACTTTAAGCTTTTATGGTTTGTATAAATGATAAACTTACTTCCATACAGATAGTGTCTCCAAATCTTAAGGGCAAAAATTATTGATCCTAATTCTAAATCATGTGTCATATAGTTTTCCTCGTGCTTCTTCAATTGCCTTGAGGCGCACAATTACCTTCTTACGTTGCATTAGGACACATCCCAATCCTAGTTTAGAAGCATCACAGTAGACTTCAAAATCTTCTGTCCCTTTTGGTAAGGCAAGAATTGGGGCGTTTGTTAATCTTTGCTTTAAAATCTTAAAAGCCTCTTCTTGTCTAGATCCCCATTCAAACTTCACTGCTTTACAGGTTAGCTTAGTTAATGGCACAGCTATTTTGGAAAAATCCTTAATTAACCGTCTATAGTATCCGGCTAACCCTAGAAAACTTCTAACTTCCATAGCCGATTGCGGGACCTTCCATTTGGTGATTGCTTCTATTTTGGAGGGATCTACGTGAATACCTTCGTGATTCACCATGTGTCCTAAAAATTGTACCTCTTGTAGCCAAAATTCACACTTCGAGAATTTGGCGTAAAGCTTCTCTTTTCTTAACAAAGTTAAGAGTGGTGCTCACAATGCTCGTCCTGACTTTTGGAATAAATGAGTACATCGTCGATAAAGACAATTACAAATTTATCCAAGTACGGTTTACAGATCCTATTCATCATGTCCATGAATGCTACAGGAGCATTGGTTAACCCAAAGGGCATGACTGTAAACTCGTAATGACCATACCTAGTTCTGAAAGCAGTTTTAGGTATGTCTTCTTCTTGTACTTTCAACTGATGGTATCCGGAGCGTAAATCTATCCTAGAAAAATATCTAGCTCCCTGAAGTTGATCGAAAAGATCATCAATCCTAGGTAATGGGTATTGATTCTTAATTGTAATCTTATTTAATTCCCTGTAATCGATACACATTCGCATCGAACCATCTTTCTTTTTCACAAACAATACTGGTGCTTCCCATGGGGATTAACTAGGTTGTATGAATCCTTTGCTTAATAATTCATCTAACTGCTTTTTCAATTCTAACATTTCGGTGGGTGCTAACCGATAAGGTGCCTTGGCTATCAGTGTAGTTCTAGGAATTAGATGAATTATAAATTCTACTTCCCTATCGGGTGGTAATCCAGGTAGTTCTTCGGGGAATACATCTGAGTATTCTGATACTACAGGAATTTCCTTAAGCTCCTTACCTTTAGTGTTAATGATTACCGAAATCATATACATTATTCCTTGTTTTCTTGAATAACTGGCCATTTCATTACTGAAATGAATTTCATTGGCTTGCGTGACTTATCTCCTGTAATCACCACTACTTCTCCTGTGGGTGTATGTATTTCTATGGAATTCTTATCACAGAGGATTCGAGCATGGTTGGCTACTAACCAATCCATTCTTAACACAACATCGAATCCGGCTAAATTCATAGGTAACAGGTTTACAGAAAATTTATGGCCTAAGAGTTCCATCTTTTCTTCTCGCAAGACCTTATCTATGTTAACATAATTTCCATCTGTCGTTTCTACAGTAAAAACTTGTCTAAGTTTGGTTAATGGTAGTTTAAAAGCTTGGTAGAATGAAGTATTTATAAAACTTTGGTTTGCACCAGAGTCGAATAATACTTTTGCATAAACGTCATGAACTAGGAACGTACCAGCTATCACATCTGGGATGAATTCTGCTTCTTGGGTAGTCAACTGGAATGCTCTTGCATTCTTTTTGGTAGTTCCTTCTGCAGGTTTGGCTTTGTTGTCAGCTGGTTTGACCAATTTTGGGCAGTCTGGTCTAAAATGTCCAACTTCTCCACAGTTGAAGCAGATTGTTGATTTCCTCCTCCTGCAATCTTCCTCTTGATGCCCTGGAATTTTGCAGAAATTGCGATACACTTTGCATTTTCCAAAATGCTTTCTTTTACAAGTACTGCAAAATGGAGCAGTGGAAGATTGCCCGGTTCCCTTTTTCTTGAAATTACTACTATTACCCACACGGAATCCTTGGGTAATATTTTGGGCCACTTCCTTTTTCCGGTTTTCTTCTCTTGTGCGTACCAGCCCGTCGGTCAAGGTGTTGGCTAATTCTACTGCATCGTCAATTGTGCGGGGTCTCGCAGCTTTGACAATATCACGAATCTCGCTAATTAAACCCCAAATATAGCGAGAAATAAGTACCGGTTCTGGCGAAGCCAGGGTAGGTACAATTCTAGCATACTCGAAGAATGTTGAAGTATACCCTCGACAATCAACATCCACCATCCGGTGGTTTAGGAACTTATTTGTCATTTGTTCCTTTTCATATTCGGGATATAATTTTCTTTCTACTAGTCTCTTAAATTCTTCCCAATTCATGGCATAAGCCACATCGCTTCCCTTGGCTTATAGTACCGTGTTCCACCATTCTAGTGCCCCTTCTTTAAAAAGATGCGACGCGTACATGACCTTGTCTTCCTTGGCACATTTACTTATTTTAATTACTGCCTCGGTTTTCTCTAACCAACGCAGTGCTGCAGTTTCCCCTTCATTGCCTGCAAATTCGATTGGTTTACAGGCAAGAAATTCCTTGTAAGTGCAACCAGACGTTGCAGTTTTCATTTTCTTAAGGAATGGGGCTTGCATCACATTATCATTATTATTATTATTATTGTTGCCGCCTCCATTTACACTATTACTGAAGTTGTCATCACGAGTACGTTTGCTGGGAGTAGGTGGTGGAGGTTCAACTGGATTTCGAGCAGCATCAAGGATTGCTAGAATAGCATTGGCTATTCCTTGAGCAACAATATTTTCTATATCTTGCCTATTAAGAAAGTGATTCTCATTGTTTTGCTCAGATTGGTTAACTTCGTTAACTGGCTCATTGACGGCGGGTTCCATCTGATAATTTTCAATATATAAATGTATAAATTATTGGCACAAAATAAAATAAATAATAACCAGTCACAATAAAACAATCACACATAATCATGTCAACACGTATAGCCAAAATTGTCGACTTTGCGACGTTGATATTTTTATATATTAGTAGGCATCCGTACACACCAGTTATATTACAAAAGTTTTATTTTAAGTTATTTTACATGATGATATTTTTATTAATATTTATTATTATCTTATTATTATTAAACACGTAACCACACAACCACATACGATCCCCTATCAGCTGGTACTTCAGAAACGACGTTCCCTCTCGTCGTATTTCCATGATATCCTCTCCCCCACTTCCTGGATTCTATTTCCTGCGTCCACCAGTTCCTCACCATAGTGGCGGAGTTCAGCCAAGTTCTCAGTGCTCATAGGTGGGTTTGGTGCAGGCTCCGGGTCAAACTGGGGAAAATAGGTGTTAGGGTTATTCAAGAGGTTCTGAAATTGCCAGTCAGTCGTCCACCATTCTTCCAGCTCTCCTGGTAATGGTCGGGGGTTAACAATAGGATCTGGGATAGCAGGTTACAAATTAACTGGAAGTTGTGATTCAGCTGGGTAATTGAAGAGGTTTTCATCGGTAAGTCCGATGAGGTCGCTATTTGCCAGTTTGCGATCCAGCTCCTCCCACGGTGGCATTTCCTGGGCTTGCCCTGAACTTTCCCCGATCTCCTTTCCTTTCCTTTGCCTTTACCCACGTTTCCAATCCAAAATCCTCCCCCTCTTTTTCGGCTTTGGTTTCTCTTGCGGCTGTGCCTGGAATACGATTGGCTCTTCAGTATCAGCTTGATAGCCAGATTGATTGCCGGTGATATCCATATCTGTGCTATGGATAGTAAAGTTTCGGAGTGCCTCCGATAGTTCATTTATGCTGTTAGTACACATGAAGAAACACACACACAATTCTAAGTTAAAATTTCATTTATCAACTTAAATTCACAGAATGGCAATCAGAAAATTAAGTATTTCTAAATACTTAATTGGCTTAAATCAGTGGCTCTGATACCACCTTTTTCTGTCACGGCCCTCGTCCCGGTGTTCCCCGGTCCAGGAGCCTCGGGACAGAAACCCGTGGTATTTATTAGTTGATGCAACAACGGAAGTTTAACAGGATCTTTTAAAACTTGAAAATGCCTAATTATTTTATTTCATAATTTGGGACAAACCCCGTACTTTACAGTAAAGGGAATTTCACGAGGAAATCCCTTGTTTTACAAAACATGTTTATTTATTTTATTGAGCCACCACTTCAAGCTTGTTAGTGCTCCGTAGCACTTTTTCCTTGATTCACAGTAAGTCACCTGAAACATGTTTAAAAATATTTTATCAGCGGAGAAATACTGGCGAGTCATTCAGGTTAAATAAAACGACACATTAGTTATAAATTACAGCATAAGAGCGATTACAATGGCTACTGTCTTATTTTTATCTGGCGCCGTGTCACGCCCTGGTGACGATGGTCATACCACTATTGGGTCCTTTCACCCAAGTAGTGATGATTATTACTGTTAGGTTGGTGAACCTAACCGTGAGAGATTAGTAATGTGCACAATACCCCACTTGCCAGTGATTTAAGATAACCAAGACTTAATCCCTATAATTATAACTTTTGAAAACAATTTGAGTATTGTAAAACATTGTTAATAAAAAGAGAATGACTCACATTGCAAGTTTAGACGGGCAGAGTATAGCCTACTAATTTAGCCGTGTAACCTAGTTAAAATAACAATGCATGCGAAACTAGGTCAGTAACTTAATACAACTCTTTACGATAAACTCACGAAATCAAAACCCTCACGACGAATGACAAAGTATAGCCCAAATACGGGCATCACTTAAACATCCATCGGATCGGTTTCAATCGATCAGACATTGTATCGCAGCAGTGATCGAGTTAATACCCTGTATTCGTAGCAGCGTTTCCCTAAGCGAAATTGTGATTTTGAGCAGTATCTTTCGTTTTTGAGTAAAGTTTTCGAGCACAGAAGCAAGTCCCATGCACAGGCAATTTATAGCATGAAATTGGGTTTTACGCGGCCCGCGTAAACCCTTAGATGAATCTTACGCGGCCCGCGAGGGCCCCTAGTCTACGTGTAGGGCTAGCGTGTCATCAGTAGGTCCGCCACGTGGCCTGTAACGCTTATCCGGTGATCTTGGGTTTGGCGCGGCCCGCCTAAAACCAGATTTCCTTGTTTTCTTGGTTTTTCATGAGGACTAGGGTTCCAGGGGTCCGGGTTTTCACTTACGGGCCGTTTTTAGACAATTTTGCAGGTCCTTACACGTAGCGCGACGGCTACATTTCGGCAGAGAGGTCGTTGTTTGGTGCTGTATGTTTGCCCAGCAACCTTATTTTCATTATCAAACTTTAAACTATCATAATTTTCGTTTTATACGTCCGTTTTAGCCGATTCTTTTTCCTATGTATCCGTATTAAAATTACGGATCTAACCGTGTAGGTTTTGCTTAACGATTCTTGGCTTATGAACTTATGGCGTGCAAACACCTTGTTTCGATTATTCGACCCATTAGCTATATATGTATATTATTTATCATTCTATCCTTCAGCATTCTAGAAATATCTACCCATTCCCGGGCTTGCAATTCTTGGTGTAATCGTACCATTACATGGCTTTATGCTCGTATTCGAATTTCATGTTTATTTTCTATAAATTCAAGCATTGCCGCTTTATGCAATTCTTGCAATTAGTTTCTACCATTTGACCCGATAATACGTATTTATAAACTTAACTTAGTATAACCATTCATTTCTAATTTGCTGTCTAGCATTAGCGCAATATGAGGTTTCCAACTCTCTATGCGTAAAATCAATATAAGGACATAGTTTTTGACCCGTTTGGTTGACGAGTGAAATTCCTCACTTCAATGTCAAGCCAAACTATTTTTAAACAAGGTTTTGACCCGTTTGAGTGTCGAATGGACTTCACCACTTCAATGACACGTCAAACACATATACTACATTAAGACAACGTTAACAAGCTAAAACCAGATGTTTATACGTAATGTAACGGAACCAAAGTCACGTACCTTTCGAGCACACCCTTCAAACGCGTATCTCCTCCCGGCTTGTCCGCTCGACGATCTGGATTCCTTGCCTAAAGAGTTCAATTCACAATCAATTTAGAACTCTTTTCATAATTATTAACGCATAATTCGCTATAATAATCAAATATGCGTTTTCATCCGATCTTTAACATATTAATCCTCACTTAGGCATTTTAACGAACACCTAGCGGGTCTGATTTTTATCTAACTAGAATCAAGTTCATAACTTGTTATTTTCGCCTATTAATTCACACATTTTGGTTCCATCATGTCAAGCATGCATACAAATATTAAAATCACCATATAGATACCAAGTAATATCACTTGTGATAGTTATAATTCTAGTATTCAGCCTATTTTGCAAAACCAACTTAAACTATGAATGGGGTATCATCAATTTCATAATTTTTGACATGATTTCTGCAATTATCAACTAGTATTCGTTCTTAAACTTGTTTTCATTACAAGTTTTATCTATACATCATATAATCAAGCTAAATTTCGATTTTTCATAATTTGTCTAGAACCTGAGATGAATCAAAAATACTAAAATTTACATACATTATGATCCCTTCAACGAGGTGATTACTAATCTATATTCAGATTTCGATTTGGACTTGATTTGAGCCTTCAATTTGTGAGTTTTGTAAGAGTTCGGGTTTGAAGGGGAATCCCCTGGTTGCCCCTTTTTCTGATCGAACCAGACACACACTTAGGTGTGTGTTTGGTGTGTTATTTTGTTATTAAACATCTAAGTTTCATGTTTGACAAGTTTGGTCCTTCTACTACACACAAGTTATTTAAAGGGTATTAACCATATTTGTTCTATTATGTCAAGACACTAACTAACTAGGTTATTCATTCCTAGTTATTTATCTTGACTATTACCGATATTTAGTTTAAAATATAATATCTATATTTTCCGGGTGTTACACACTACTAACAGCTGTGACCGTGCCTGACCAACTGTCGAGCAACGATGATAAAAGGAGTAGCGCTTGTACTTCATCTTCAAACTTTATTTCAACTGAGGCTAAACGAGAGATAATCGAGTTAAACTCATTTATGTGAGCGGTAACCGACATGCCTTCCTTCATCTTGGTGTTAACCAATTGTCGGATGAGGAATACTTTGTTTGAAGCGGATGGTTTTTCATATATGTTGGACAAAGCTTTCAATACACCATATGTGATTGTTTCATTGACAATGTTGTAAGCAACACTCTTTGCCAAAGAAAGCCAACCACACCAAAAGCTTGTCTATCCAACAACTTCCATTCTTCATCATACATGTCATCTGGTTGTTCACCCGACATAGGCAAATACAAACTTTTCTGATACAATAAATCTTCAATTTGCATTTTCCAAAATCCATAATCACTTCCATCGAACTTATCAATCTTGATTTTACTATCTTCTGCCATTAAAAAAAAAATACCAAAATTACTACTAACCAAACGGGTTTGTACTGCTAAGTGGTAATTTATACGAGCGAAAGCAATAATCAGAAATAAATAACTTATCTGTTTCAAGCTTTAATGGCAAGGGACAAGTATTGATGGATAATGAGATCTTGTTCAAAGTTGTGGGACCTTTCTTGATAAAATTGAGAAATTCAATTTTAATCAGAAATAACGATGAGGGGCCTTTCTGATAAATTGAGAAACTCAATTTCTCCACCAGAATTAAAAGCACGTATGTGCTTCTTCTTCCCCAATTTCACCAGAACAAAAACTATGGTTCTTCCTTTCTTCTCTTCACAGAACAAGAAAAAAAATCTTTGGTTCTTCTTCTTCCTGCGATCTCCCAAGAGAACGAGCAGGCGACAGGTTCGTCGGAACCCTAGACAGTCGTGACGGCGACGGTGGTTCTGGCGGGAGGTGGCTTCGGAATCACGGCGGTGATTCACCTAAGCGGCGGCGGCTGACGAGCGGCGGAGGCTGACGAGCGTCTCTGATCAGAACCCTTGTTCCGATTTCACAGGTCAGTATCTTCTTCCTCCTTCTACACCTCTGTGTTCGTGTTCAACAAGAGTATGTGCTCTGATACCAGTTGTTGGGGATCGACATGGGTCAAACATGAACACACACAACATAGAACTCACACTCACACACAATTAAGAACACAAAGATTTATAGTGGTTCGGTCGGTTCTGACCTACATCCACTCTCGGTAACTAGGAGTATTTGTTATTAAGCTTGGTACAAGAATTTACAGATACAATACAATCTTATATATAAGATTGAATGATAGAGGAAAGATAAAAAACAGGATCCGTGAAATCTGGATCACAGGGAAGATTAGATATCCCTGTCTCCTTATCTTCTTATCCTTTTGATCAGAAAGCCTTTTCTGACCTCAACTTGTCAAGTGGCTTCACACTCAACATTTTGGAACAAGAATTTGTACTGTGAAAGTTGTGTCAAGGTCCCGTTTATCGTACCAATGGGCCATAGCTACTATGAATCATGTTTCATCGTTAAAAATAAGCAAGCTACACCATATCTAACCTTTCTAACTGAACCCTTCATCAATATATAGATGTGAACACCATAATCTGTGGCGATCTGAACTTTAGCGATGGCATTTGTTATCCACTTGAAATGGCACGGTTAGCCTAGGCCCGGCCCAGGCCTGCAAGGTGGGCGACCGCAACCCACTCTCCCGGGCCCATCTTTTTTTTAATATATAAGAGTGAATTACAAGTTCTCTCCTTTATGTATGTATCAAATTGCAGATGGTATCCTTTGACTTTATTTACTGGTTTTGTTCTTAACGTTTAAAAATCCTGCACGTTATGTCCTTTAGCCCTAACACAGTTAAATTTTTTGATTAAATCAGATTACACAAGGGCATTTTAGTCTTTTTACCAATTTATTTAATGTTATTTTAAAAAAGAAAACAAAATATTTTTAAAAATTATTATTATTATATAGAGCTCTCTCTCTCTTCTACTCTCTCTAGCACTACCACCACCATCAACCAACCACCACCACCATCAACTCTCTCTCTCGGCTTCACCCACCACCTCCATCACCTGAAAGCCACCTGTCACCCAGCCACCACCGCCCCCTAACCCACCACCACAACCACCCTTCACCCACTGCCACCCTTAACCCACCACCTCAACCATCATTTACCCACCACCTAGCGTCGTCGCAACCACCCTTCACCCACCACCCAGCGTCGCTGGAACCACCCTTCACCAACCACCGCCCATAACCCACCACCACAACCACCCTTCACCGACCATCGCCATCAACCCACCACCACAACCAATCTTAACCTACCGCCACCGCAACCACCCTTCACCCACCGCCACCATCAACCCACAACCACAACCACCCTTCACCCACCACCCAATGCCGCCGCAACCACCCTTCATCAACCGCCGCCCCTAACCCACCACAGCAACCACCCTTCACCCACCATCAGATTGTGTTATATTAGAAAGTGAGAATAGTTTAGATCTTAGAGAGAGAGAGAAAAAAAAGGTTTATATTTTTTTATTTTGCACAATAGTCCCTAAATAAAAGTTCTTTGCACAATAGCTCCCAACAGGGTTTAAAAAGGCGAAAAATGGGTATCGAGGCGTTTCCCCTTAGCCTCACGAGGCGTAAGCCTAGAAACATTATTAAAAATAATTTATATATATATATATATATATATATATCATAAAAATCACAAACTAACATAAAACAAACATCATGAATAGAAAATAGTTCAACAAACAAGATTTAATATAAAACAAACATCGTTCGAACAACTTAAATTACTAACGTTATGACATCTAAATATTATGACATCTAAGTATCACAGAACTCATTTTCCTCCGCATCATCATCCTCAAAGTTCTCATGTGGCGTATTTAGATCATCATCTTCATCAACCAAATTAATAACTCTTTTCCTTTTCCTCCTAGATGACGAACTCTCACCTTCTTCCTCATTTGACCTGCCAACTCCACCAGTGCCATCTTCATCCCCACTCGGGTTGGCTATCCACTCATCATCCGACAAAACATCATCAACAACTATCGGGTCTTCATCATCTTTTAGATTCGTCTTCTTTATAAACTTTTGCTTCAATTTCCTATTGTACATAACGTATACCAACTTGTTCATCCTATCCGTACCCAACCGATTTCTTCTTTTAGATTAGGTTTTTTTTAACCTAATAGATGTTTTTTTAAATAAACTATTGGGTTGGCCCACCAATTAAGCCCAATAAACAATTAATGGGTCTAATGTAAAGTCCATAAAACCTAAAAAATTTCAATTTTCACAAGGTCTACTGAGGCTCAAGCCTCACCTCCTCGGATGATTGAGGCCTAGGTTTCAGTTGACCCCATGAGGCTAAGCCTTTAATGCGTTTTTTTCATAGTCTTAGTCGAGGCCTATGCCTTGAGGCGGGCCTCAAAAAGCCTTTTTAAACCATGGCCCCCAGGAAGGTGAATTGACAAGAATGCCCTCATGTGCAAGGCACATGACCATAGTTAACCAAAAAATCTAGCTGTGTTAGGGCTAAAGGACATAACGTGCAGAATTTTGAAACGTTAAGGGTAAAACCAGTCAATTTTGAAGTCAAAGGACACCGCCTGCAATTTGGTACATACATAAAGGACAAAACTTGTAATTTACTCATACATATAGGGTGAGGTTCTAGAGTGAACACTAGTGTATTTGTGGGCTGAGTGAACAAATCCTGGCCATTGATTTACATCATCTAATCGTAAAATACACTAGTGTATTTTCATCATTAAATCTTGGCCATTAATTTACACTTGTGTTTACATTTGTGTATTAATAAACAAGAGCTAGGATTAGTTCACTGGTATTCACAATCAAGAGGGTTGTTCACAAATGAATCTAATCCTATATATATATATATATATATATATAGGGAGAAGATCATGCGAGAACCACCTCTTATTGCGAGAACCGCGAGAACCAATGTGAACACACCAAAAATGCCTAAAAATAGCTAAAAATCACAAAAATTTTTTTTTTTTGATTTTTTTTAATATTTTTTAGGTTAAAATCGCTACTTTTCGAACAAAAAAAAAAAAATTTTTTTTTTTAAAATTTTTTTTTTTTGGCTAGCGATTTTAACCTAAAAATATTAAAAAAATCAAAAAAAAATATTTGGATTTTTTTTTTATTTTTTTAGGTTTTTTGGGGGGTTTAGTTTTTAGCATTTTAGCTTGGGGGGGGGGGGGGGGTTTATGTTTTTGGGGGGTGGGGGAGGGGGGTTTAGGTTTTTTTTTTTTTGGGGGGGGGGGTGGGTTAGGTTTTTTTTAGCTTGGGGGGGGGGGGGGGTTTAGGTTTTTTTTTTGGGGGGGGGGGGGGTGGGGGGTGGGGGTTAGGTTTTTTTAGGTTTTTTTTAGCTTGGGGGGGGGGGGAGGTGTGGGTTAGGTTTTTTTAGCTATTTTAGGTTGTGTTCACATTGGTTCTCGCGGTTCTCGCAATAAGAGGTGGTTCTCGCATGAGCCCCTCCCTATATATATATATATATATATATATATATATATATAGTAAATTACAAAACTCATCCTTTATGTATGTATGTATGTATGTTATTGCAAATCATGTCCTTTGTCTTCAATAATTACATTAATCATACCTAATGTTTATAAATCATAACATGTTATATCCTTTACCCCAAACCCAGTTAATTTTCTAAGTTAATTGTAGTCACGTGAGGCCGACATGAGGGCATTAATGTCTTTTAACTTACCCATATCTTTCCCCTATTTAAAACCCCAAATAACCTTAATTTGTTTACTGATATTGGTTGCCCTGTTTCACCCTCATCTAAGGTACTAATAGTTAATCAGGGAATTAACGTTAATACCCCCACATGTTAAAAAATGGAAAGTTAGTACCCTAAGAAGTGATTTTAAACTATTAGTACCTTTACTTTGTGTAAACCAAAGGGACTAACTATGTAATTAACTCGTTATTTTAATTAATTTTTTATACATTTAATTGAATAAAAGAAAAAAATGGTTTATGGATGAAAATTGCAACTACCAAACTATATAGTATGAGTTAATTGATATTTTTTTAACGAAGTTAGTAGGTTGGAACAAAATAACAAAAAAAAAAAAAAATGGAAAACTCAAACACTAAAAAAAAAACTAATTGAACTAAAGTGAAAATTAATTTAACACTGTATTCCAGAGTTTACTAATGGAAGGAAAGGAAAAGAAACAAAAAGAAAGTAAAAATATTTTGTGTTCCAGAGTTTCATTTAAGGAAGGAAAAGAAAGGAAAATAAAACATGTCGTGTTTCAGAGTTTCATTTAAGGAAGTAAAAGAAAGGAAATGAAAGGAAAACTAGGCTAAATTTTTTAGTTTTTCTTTTCTCCCGATTTGAGAGAAAATGGTGGGAAAGACATTTTTTTTGCTTTCTCGTCTTTTCCTTTATCACTTTTACTTTCTTTTCTTATCCCTAGTTAAGTTAACTCGGGAATAGAGCGTAAGATAAACCTCTCTTTACCAATAAATAAATAACTCACACACTGTCTCCACCACACCCCACTCCAAATGGATCCACTCCCCGTCATCTTCACCGTCGTCCTCCTCGTCGGCGGCCTCTACTGGTTCGTCTTCCTCCTTGGCTCCGCCGAACAAAAGGGCAAACACGCCGTCCACCTCAACGGCGGCTCAATCCACCATTCCAACGTCAAAGAAACCTACAAGCAGTACTGGTCCTTCTTCCACCGCCCCAAACACATCGAACAATCCGAAAACGTTCCCGCATTTGTCGACACGTTCTACAACCTTGTCACCGACATTTATGAATGGGGATGGGGACAATCGTTTCACTTTTCTCCGGCGATTAAAGGTAAATCGAACCTTGAATCGACCAAAATTCATGAACAGATGGCTGTAGATCTGATTGGAGTGAAGGATGGACAGAAGATTCTTGACGCTGGTTGCGGTGTTGGTGGTCCGATGCGTGCGATTGCGTCACATTCCAGGTGTAATGTCACCGGAATTACCATTAATGAGTATCAGGTTAATTTATTGTTATTTTTTAACGTCGAATGTTTGGCTAAATTACACATAAATTAACCAAAGGGTGTGAATTTATGACACGACATAGGTTTGAGTTTTGTATAAACGGGTTTCAATCAGTTTTGGGTCTGACCCGTGAACCCGTTTAGCTAAACGGGTCTACCTGTAAATTACACCTAAAGATAATTTATGACACGACAAGAAAATCAATTCGCGGGTTTGAATTTAGTATATTTTAAGGTCGAACCCCTGAACCCATTTAGCTAAACGGGCTGTGTTCGGGTCAATGCAACATATTCACGGGCTTACACGTTTTACCCATTTTTTATTTTTTTTTTTAAATTCTTAATATCTGTTTTATGTCATAAATTATATATATCTATGGAACCCATTAAGTCTAACCACCATCCAAGTCAATATCTACCGTCGGATCATGCTGAGATGAAATCTCAGCCGTTTAAACTCCCAAAAATAACCGCTATGATGGCGGTTCGGGACGGTTAGGATTTAATGTTGAAGACTTTGAATGGATGAGATCATCCTAAAAGTCAGTTAAGATAATAATCAAAACGGTTAAAGATGACATTTTTGGTGGTTGAGTTATGTAGATCATGTGCAGAAAATTTTGGAGCAAAACCACGTGCAGGAAAACTGCCAATAACCGTCCCGAACCGCCATCATAGCGGTTATTTTTGGGAGTTTAAATGGCTGAGATTTCATCTCAGCATGATCCGTCGGTAGATATTGACTTGGATGGTGGTTAGACTTAATGGGTTCCATAACAGCGTAACAATGCCCCACACGTGTCATCCACTCCACCAGTATCTATTTTTAGGGCATCCACACCGCTTACTACCACAAATCACCGTCGCTCTTCCCCAAACCTGTGTCACCTACCAACATCGACCACCACCGCTTTGCCCCAAATCGATGTCGACGACATAACCACCGCCCATTAGAAAGCGCGTAGCTTTATCTGCTATCTGCTCATCAACCAAAACCCAAGCGATGTTTTCCGTTTGAAATTAGGGCTCCAACACCTACGCATGAACCTGGTTTTCGTCTGAAATTAGTTCTATACCCGTCCGGTGGACGGGCATATTAATAGTACAATGACATAACTATTTCATTGTTTGTATTCGAAACATATTATCCTTATGTTAAAAATCAAACGAAATGAACAGTAACAATTTCATTATTATATATTGAAATTACCTATATAATAGTAATATTATCAAGGGTGTATTTTAGGTACCGAATCGGTACCGACTTTGACATTTTCGGTATCGGTTCGGCACCGGTATTCACCGGTTTTTACCCTCAAATGCTGGTACCGTGCCAGGTATATTCGGTACTGGTACCCACTTTTAGGGATTTTCGGTCTGAGCTCATCAAATCCTGTAGCAACGCAAGTAATTGCACCGTTTAGATTACTTTTCATACATAACCCAATGAATAGTAACATCATCAAGGGGATGAGCAAATGGTATCGGGTACCGGTACTGGTATCAAATTTACCAAACCGGGTATATTTTAGGTACCGAATCGGTACCGACTTTTGACATTTTCGGTATCGGTTCGGCACCGGTATTCACCGGTTTTTACCCTCAAATACCGGTACCGTACCAGTACCTACCAGTACTGAACCGTACCGTACCAGGCATATTCGGTACCGGTAGCCACTTTTGGGGATTTTCGATACTGGTTGGTACCGAGCTCATCAAATCATGTAGCAACGTAGCAACGCAAGTAATTGCACCGTTTCGATTACTTTTCATACACATTGTAAGTAAACTGTATATTCTTTTGAATGAGGTTTTATATACACAACAACTTATTTTGTTTTCTTTTTTGTCTTTTTCTATAATAAATGAATTGTAACATGTAAAATTAACTTGGATATTTAGATTAGTGATGAGCAAATCATATGAAATCCTGTAATCAACCGGTATCGTATCAGTACCAAATTTACTATACCAATTATTTTCGGTACCAATTTGGTACCTACCTTTTGGCGTTTTCAGAATCGTTACTTTCGGTTCGACACCGGTCTAGCACCATACCTGTATTTACTGAGTTTTACCTTCAAATACCATATTGTATGGTACCGAGCATTTTCGGTGCCGGTACCTAATTTCGATGATTTTTCCGGATCGGTACTTTCAGTGCCGTTACCGGTACCGAGCTCATCCATATTTTAACGTGTTAGCACCATAATAGCTAAACTGAAAACAACCGAATTTCCAACGTGTAGGACGTTTGGGTCATATTATTATATATTAGATTATTTAAAATCGCTTTTTTTGGACGAAGGGACTATCGTTACCATGTCATTTTTTATTTATGTTTTGATATTCGCTATTTGCTTGCCGTTACCGACACGCGTTTTGCAGGCATTAGGTCCCCGCCGCAACGCGCGGGCGGAAAATCAACTAATTTGTTTAAAACCAAAAAAATGTGTGATATTTGTCTTCTAGTGCTATAATCAATGTTGTAGAAGGCGCTAGGCGCTAGTCGGGCGGTGAGGTACAGCCTAGGGATTAAGCGGGATTAATCCGGATTAATCGGAATGGGATTTTTATATGTATTTTTTCAAAATTATATATATATATAAATACACCCAATAATATAAAAATAATACTTCAAAATTCACATAAATACTTCAAGTTTCAGATAGTATGGTTCAATTTTGACCGATTTTGACCAATTTTGACCGCCTAGGACCGATTTGATCGATTTTGACCGACTAATATTGTCCGATTAATCCGATTTTTGACCGCCTAGGACCGATTTTGACAGATTTTTGACGATGACCGATTAATTGACCGCCTAGCTCAAAATTAGTCAGTAGATGACCACCTAGCGCCTAGGCGCCGATTAATCGGCCGCCTAGGCCGATTTCTGCAACCATGGCTATAATACAAACACATGCAACATCACAAGTTAGTTTTCAGTTTAGAACTGTATAAATCTCCAAAAGTCAGCTCCCCTTCCGGAAGGCATTTGTTATATTTTTTTGAAGGGCAAATTTTATTAAAAAAAAACAAAGAACAATGTACAGAGGATAAAATCATTTACATACACATTAAAAATACAAAAAGACACCACCTAGACCATTCCATTTGTTCCAGTTTGTTTCCAATGTTTTGATTTCAGCCAGCAGACTTGCGATATCGTCTATAGAGGACGAGAAAACAACTTCATTTCTAAGTTACCGTATGGGCCAACACGAGATTAAAATTGATTTTAAGCATACCAAATTCTTCTTAACCTCCGACCCAATAGTGCCTTCATGAAGATGAAACAGATCATGGACATTCAAAGCGAGGATAGGTTGGATAGCGCAACAAGATACTCATTGCCATACTACTGTAGCGACTAAACAACCAGAAAATAGATACTCCAACGATTCCTCGAGCTTGCCGCATAATGGACATAAGGTTGAATGCATAGAAATACCCCTTCAAGCTAGCCTGTCCTTGTTGGTAGATGGTTTAGGGTTGCACGCTTTCCGAACATGTTAATTTTCTTAGGTACCAATTTGTTCCAATCATAAACATATCCTTGTGAGGTTGATGTCGCTGCAGCTAACATGCCTCTGATAGATCAAACCGAGAGATCTCATTCGAATCTTCATTCCACAACCAAGAATTGTCATGGGACTGCAAAGGGACTGAGATATTAAAGTGATACAGTCTAAAAACCCCAAAAGCAGATCTTGGGTAGAAGTCGGTTGCCCAAGCTGGTCCCAATGTTGCCGAAAGTCAACGATTCTACTCTGAAAACTGAAAACCCTAAACTTCACGCATATCATTAATTTAAAAAACTCACAACCTAAAACTGGCATCAAAAGCAAATAGTAAAGATGAATCGCACCTGAATGATTCCCGAGCTAAACGACCATGAATGAGATGTTCCGAACCAGAACCATAACCGCCCCTGTATACACAAGTCAAACTGTTTAAACGTGTGTGTGTATAAGCATACAAAAATACAAAGACAGCCGTAATATTTTATTTTCAAGAAAAAAGAGTGTAATAAATTATATCAGAATTTACATAATGTCTTTTGTATGATGTTTTCACAGCGACCATTGCATATAGAACCTTCTAAAATATAGGAGAGCCATTTCCTACAAATAATAAAAGAGATAAAAGAAATAATAAATACATAGTCCAAAACATGTGTACTACATGAGTACCGAAGATTATGTTGGAAAAATAGGTGAAAATAACATTTTTCACAAATATAGGAATATGATTTTTTCCTATTTTGGAATAGAAATAAATATAATAAAATGAGCGGGTTTTATATATTTATTTGTGGGTTTGTGTTCTATGTTGGAAGACCTTCGCAACGAACTAAACCACGTCCAAAACCGAGCTAAGATGAATGAGATATCGATGCTCAAAGTTGGGTGTTTGGAACATTCAATGCTGAAACAAAAGGGAAAGTAGCACCTTGTCCCACATCGGATGAGAGATGGAACTTAAATGGGTATTTAAGGTGGAACTCTCCATCCTTATTGTTTCATGGAAGCACACACTAGTGTCCTCGCGAAGGGTGCGGAGCACCCTAACTCGCCCTCGCGCACGCTCGCGTGCGCGCGGCGTGGGCGATAAGTCGCAATGTGGCGCATGCGCGCGCGAGTACACATGGCACGGAGGCGCGCGGCGCACCAGAGTGGGCCAATACGGCGCGACTGTGTGGCGCGCTCGTATAGGCTCACAGGTGACGTGGCGCACGCGCGCATGGACTTGAGCCAAGAGGACGCACCGCGCATGGTGACGTGGCGCATGCGCGCACGGCTGTGAGCCAAGAGGCCGCACCGCGCATGGGCGCGCGCGCGCGCGCAGAAAGCTTCCAGCATTGAATAACAGAGCAGTTTCAGTCCAGCTTCGTAACTGACGAGTTAACTGGCTTTGACTGAGAATTAAATGACGTATTAAATTGCATTGAAGACGTTTAATGCAATTTAAACCTCTCTTTAATTCGTTTTGACTGTTTCGACTTAGGAGCTATATAAATACAGCTCCACACCCACTGCAGAAAGATACCAGCTACACAACAGCTTTACCAACTTCCTCTCTACTTTCTCTGATCTTTCTCTAGCAAGTTTTCAAGGTAACCTTCGGGTTGTAGGCTATCTCCGGCAGTACGCTGCTTCGGCTGTTGTACCCTGGGAAACAAAACGAGTACTCCTGGGAGACTCGGAATTTGTTTTAAGGGAAGCGTGTGTTCACGTGCCTCAGCCTTTCTTCTTCATCTAAATTCTTTTATTGTATTTTATTTCAGTTGTATTTGTACCAGTAATTTGTTTTCTTATTTCTGTATTGTAATCATTTTAATAAAGAATTTGTTTATTTTATTTAATTTACGCGAACGGTTCTTACAATCTTAAAACAAATTTAAAAAAAAAACCGTTCGTGTAATCAAAACCATTCTGGTTGGTGATTCAAACCAGTTTTGATTCACTCAGTTTGTGTTTTAAAAACAATTTTTTTTTGTTTTCATCTTCAAAGGAGCGACTTTGGTTGAAAACATTTTTTGATTACTTCAGAATTTGTCCTAAAATTTGCTAAACTTTCTGATTTGGTCTTCAAAGTTGGACTTAGAAGCCAATTAGTAAGTTCTAAAAATTATAAATTTCCTGTTTTTGGTCTTCAAAGTTGGACTTAGAAGCCGAAACAGTAAATTGTGGTAAAATTAAAATTTAGTAGTTTCCTTCTGGTTTGTGCGTAAATCAGAATTTTTGACTAAAAATTTTAATTTAAATTTTTTCAGCATGTCGACCGAGAATGTCAACGTTAACAACACCACAAATGTTGTGACGGGAACCCCCCTTAATGCCACCACTGTGGGAGCGTCCACAGTGGCCAATCACGCTGAACGACCCGAGAAGTTCTCGGGTCTACACTTCAAGCGGTGGCAGCAGAAGATGTTCTTCTACCTTACCACCATGAACCTTGCGAGATTCTTAACTGAATCCGCTCCCCAACCTGCGGAAGGGGAGACCAGCGCTCAGGCTCTGAGCGCGGTAGAGGCTTGGAAGCACTCGGATTTCATTTGTCGAGGCTATGTGTTAAACGGGCTTTCGGATGCATTGTATAACGTGTACTACAATGTCAAGACTTCCAAAGACCTTTGGGATGCCTTGGACAAGAAGTATAAAACGGAGGATGCTGGCACAAAGAAATTTGTGGTAGCCCGTTTTTTGGATTTCAAAATGGTTGATTCTAAAACGGTTATGAATCAAGTCCAAGAATTCCAAATTATACTTCATGACATCTTTGCGGAAGGCATGACACTTAGCGAGACATTCCAAGTGGCAGCGATGATTGAAAAGTTACCTCCTAGTTGGGTTGATTTTAAGAATTATCTTAAACACAAACGAAAGGAGATGACTATAGAGGACCTTATTGTTCGTCTTCGGATTGAAGAGGACAATAGAATTGCCCAAAAAGGCAGCCTTGCGCAGTCTAGTGCTAGCGCAAATTTGGTTGAGCATGGGCAATCCTCTAAAGGCGCAAAGGGTAAGGGGAAAAAGGACAAAGGGAAAGCAAAGGCTAGCAACCTTGG
The DNA here is from genome assembly GCA_030545235.1 of Helianthus tuberosus. Classification (NCBI taxonomy): domain Eukaryota; kingdom Viridiplantae; phylum Streptophyta; class Magnoliopsida; order Asterales; family Asteraceae; genus Helianthus; species Helianthus tuberosus. The sequence goes on along the minus strand of CM060439.1, from coordinate 50,905,672 downwards.
ACCAAAGAAAGGGGTTGTGAAAAAGAAACCTCAGACGTTCCAAGGGACTTGTTACAACTGTGACGAGCCGGGGCATCAGGCTAACCAATGCAAGAAACCAAAGCGTGAGCGTGCGCACATGGTGGATGAAGACGGAATGCCTTTGGTGGCAATGATTTCCGACAAAACCGCAATGTTGGATGAGGTCAATGCTGTGACCAACACTCCAAAAGGATGGTGGGTTGATACGGGAGCGACCCGTCATGTGTGCCCAGACAGGAGCCTCTTTACCACCTTCAAAGAGCTTGCGGGAGATGAGAAGCTGTACATGGGAAATGCAGCCACCGCGGACATCAAGGGTGAAGGAACAGTGATTTTGAAGTGGACTTCAGGGAAGGAGCTCACTTTAAGCAACGTGTTATATGTCCCAGACTTGCGCAAGAGCCTAGTCTCGGGATGGTTGCTTAATAAGTTTGGATTTTGTTTAGTTTTTGAGAGTGATCAATTTGTACTTACTAAACGAGGAATGTATGTAGGCAAGGGCTATGCCCAAAATGGTATGTTTAAATTGAATGTAATGGCAGTAAAGAAAAACATGAATAAAATTGCTACTACTTCTACTTATATGCTTGAGTTTTCTGAATCGAATAAATGGCATGGTAGATTAGGTCACGTTAATTTTAATTCTATACGCCGTTTAATCAATTTAAATTGCATACCAACATTCCATATCGATTCACACTATAAATGTGAAACATGCGTTGAATCCAAACTTACAAGAACATCATCCAAATCGGTTGAACGAATAACCGAACCCCTTGATTTAATTCACACCGATATTTGTGATGTAAAAGCGGTACCCACAAGAGGTGGAAATAAGTACTTCATCACGTTTATTGATGATAGTACTAAATATTGCTATGTATATTTACTAAAAAGTAAAGATGAAGCAATAAGTAAATTTATCTTGTATAAAAATGAAGTTGAGAATCAACTTCAAAAGAAGATAAAAGCTTTGCGAAGCGACCGAGGAGGCGAATATGTTGCACCTTTTGCCGAGTTATGCGCAAAAAGTGGCATAGTACATGAGTGTACACCTCCTTACTCTCCACAATCAAATGGCGTGGCGGAACGAAAAAACCGCACATTGAAAGAAATGATGAACGCCATGTTGATAAGTTCTGGGGTGAGCCATGACATGTGGGGGGAAGCCATTCTCTCGGCTAACTATCTTTTGAATAAGATACCACTCAAAAAGAGAGACGAAACTCCATATGAGTTATGGAAAAGGAAAAAACCTTCCTACAAATACTTGAAAGTGTGGGGGTGCCTAGCAAAGGTGACTGTGCCACCTCCTAAGGCTCTTAGGATAGGACCCAAAACTGTTGATTGCATATTCATTGGGTATGCGCATCAAAGTAGTGCACATCGCTTTCTTGTACATGAGTCCAAGAACCCTGATGTACACAAAGACACTATCATGGAGGTGAATCCTAACGTTGTTTCGTATTTTGAAAATGTGTTTCCTTTGAGAAGACAAACACATACAACTTCATCAACAGCACTTGATGAACCGGGTCCAAGTTCATCTACATGGTTAGATAAAGCGGGTCCAAGTTCATCTACGCGGATAGATGAAACACACGATCAACCTGAGGTTGACGAGGGTGATCGTAGGCGAAGCAAAAGGCCAAGGGTTGAAAAATCCTTCGGTCCTGACTTCGTTAGCTATATGGTTGAGGGCGAGCCTAATACATATCGCGAAGCAGTTTCTTCTTCGGAAGGACCTCAATGGAAAGAAGCAATAAAGAACGAGATTGATTCTATATTGCAAAATCATACTTGGGAGTTAGTAGATCTTCCACCTGGTTGTAAACCACTTGGATATCGTTGGATATTCAAAAGGAAGATGAAAACTGATGGAAGTATTGATAAATACAAGGCTTTAGACAAAAGGAAGGTCTAGATTACTTTGATACCTACTCGCCTGTGACGCGCATAACCTCGATTAGATTGGTTCTTGCTATAGCGGCTTTAAGAAATTTGGAAGTTCACCAAATGGATGTTAAAACCGCATTTCTAAATGGCGATTTAGAAGAAGAGATTTACATGGAGCAACCTGAAGGTTTCTCCGCCCCAGGTCAAGAGGGTAAAGTATGTAAACTCGTCAAGTCTTTGTATGGCTTGAAGCAAGCACCAAAACAATGGCACCAAAAGTTTGATCATGTCATGATTGACAATGGTTTCAAAATAAATGAGTGCGACAAATGTGTTTATTTCAAAGACACAAATGAAGGTTATGTGATATTATGCCTTTATGTAGACGATATGCTTATCATTGGGAGTAATGATAAAATTATCAAAGCTACTAAAAGCATGTTGAAAGCGAGATTTGACATGAAAGACATGGGTTTAGCTGATGTGATTCTTGGAGTAAAGATCATAAGAACCCAAGATGGTCTTGTGTTAAGTCAATCTCACTATGTGGATAAAATTTTTGAAAAATTCAACTCGGGAGATACGAGTGTAGCTCGAACTCCAGTTGATACCTCCCAACATCTTAAGAAGAATAAAGGAGATGGAGTTGCTCAGTTAGAGTATTCAAGAATTATTGGCAATCTAATGTATCTAATGACATGTACTAGACCCGACTTGGCTTACGCAGTGAGTAGGCTAAGTAGATACACCAGCAATCCGTGCGCGGATCATTGGAAAGCTATCACGAGGGTGCTTAAATACATAAGATACACAAGAGATTATGGACTGCATTATACCCGACAACCAGCAGTGATCGAAGGATACACTGATGCAAACTGGATATCGGATAATAAAGATTCCAAATCAACAAGTGGTTACGTGTTTACACTTGGAGGAGCTGCTATTGCTTGGAAGTCTTCTAAGCAAACGGTCATAGCGAGATCCACAATGGAATCTGAATTTATCGCCTTGGATAAGTCAGGCGAGGAGGCGGAATGGCTACGTCAATTCGTGGAAGATATTCCAAGATGGCCAAAGCCTTTGCCAGCCATATGTGTACATTGTGATAGCCAATCAGCGATTGGTAGAGCCCAAAGCTTGATGTACAATGGCAGATCAAGGCATATGCGACGTAGGCATAACACGATACGACAACTACTCTCAACGGGTGTTATCACAATTGATTATGTGAGATCAACGGATAACATTGTGGACCCGTTTACAAAAGGCTTAAGCAGAGAGTTAGTAGAAACGTCGTCAAGAGGAATGGGACTAAAGCCCGTGGTAAATGGGAATATGAGGGAAACCTAACTTAGCTGACTGGAGATCCCAAGATCTAAGTTCAATAGGCAAACTTAATCATATTACCAAAACGGAGTCACTGTGGGGGAGTACCCCAAACTAAATAAAAAGGGAGTTATTTATACTTCCTAGTCCATTCCAATCAGTGACATTGAAGGGAGGCTAAGCATATTAAGGTTAACGATTTCGGGAAATCAAATAACCATGATACTTTTAATGATTCAGAGGAATCACCTATGTTAGAGAGAAGTAGGGTCGCTTCAAATGGATTTGTGGGGTGCGCAAATCCTAGAGCTCTCGCAGAACCAGGCTAGTGTTCCAGGACCATAATAGGACACGACAATGAGGAGTTGGCCAAACCAGGGAGAGTATTGTGTGAAGTATATTGTCGTTTACACAAATGGGGGTATGTTCAAGGACATCGCGTCTACACACCGCTAGTAAGCTAAGTGCGCTTCACAAAAGAAGGTTCAAAGGCTTCAACCTACCTATCTTGCAATACTCAACTGTCGAAGTTTATCGTTGAAAAGTGTAAGGAAAAGATCCATTTCCATACATGTGGGGGATTGTTGGAAATTTGATGAAAATAGCATTTTTCATGTGGGGGATTGTTGGAAAAATAGGTGAAAATAGCATTTTTCACAAATATAGGAAAATGATTTTTTCCTATTTTGGAATAGAAATAAATATAATAAAATGAGCGGGTTTTATATATTTATTTGTGGGTTTGTGTTCTATGTTGGAAGACCTTCGCAACGAACTAAACCACGTCCAAAACCGAGCTAAGATGAATGAGATATCGATGCTCAAAGTTGGGTGTTTGGAACATTCAATGCTGAAACAAAAGGGAAAGTAGCACCTTGTCCCACATCGGATGAGAGATGGAACTTAAATGGGTATTTAAGGTGGAACTCTCCATCCTTATTGTTTCATGGAAGCACACACTAGTGTCCTCGCGAAGGGTGCGGAGCACCCTAATTCGCACGCGCACGCACACGCGTGCGCGCGCGCGGCATGGGCGATGAGGCGCAATGTGGCGCACTTTGCACTTTGCATCGCCGCGAGCCGCCTTTGTATTTTTGACCACGTGCGCGTGGTGGAGCACAAGGGTTGCAAGGATCAAGTGGTAGGTGATGCGACGCATGACGTGTCAGTCATGCGCATGCGCGCGCGAGTACACATGGCACGGAGGCGCGCGGGTGCACGCATGGTGCATGGGTCCTGCTGTGTCGTGCGCGGCGCACCAGAGTGAGCCAATACGGCGCGACTGTGTGGCGCGCTCGTATAGGCTCACAGGTGATGTGGCGCTCGCGCGCATGGACTTGAGCCAAGAGGACACACCGCGCATGGTGACGTGGCGCATGCGCGCACGGCTGTGAGCCAAGAGGCCGCACCGCGCATGGGCGCGCGCGCGCGCGCAGAAAGCTTCCAGCATTGAATAACAGAGCAGTTTCAGTCCAGCTTCGTAACTGACGAGTTAACTGGCTTTGACTGAGAATTAAATGACGTATTAAATTGCATTGAAGACGTTTAATGCAATTTAAACCTCTCTTTAATTCGTTTTGACTGTTTCGACTTAGGAGCTATATAAATACAGCTCCACACCCACTGCAGAAAGATACCAGCTACACAACAGCTTTACCAACTTCCTCTCTACTTTCTCTGATCTTTCTCTAGCAAGTTTTCAAGGTAACCTTCGGGTTGTAGGCTATCTCCGGCAGTACGCTGCTTCGGCTGTTGTACCCTGGGAAACAAAACGAGTACTCCTGGGAGACTCGGAATTTGTTTTAAGGGAAGCGTGTGTTCACGTGCCTCAGCCTTTCTTCTTCATCTAAATTCTTTTATTGTATTTTATTTCAGTTGTATTTGTACCAGTAATTTGTTTTCTTATTTCTGTATTGTAATCATTTTAATAAAGAATTTGTTTATTTTATTTAATTTACGCGAACGGTTCTTACAATCTTAAAACAAATTTAAAAAAAAAACCGTTCGTGTAATCAAAACCATTCTGGTTGGTGATTCAAACCAGTTTTGATTCACTCAGTTTGTGTTTTAAAAACAATTTTTTTTTGTTTTCATCTTCAAAGGAGCGACTTTGGTTGAAAACATTTTTTGATTACTTCAGAATTTGTCCTAAAATTTGCTAAACTTTCTGATTTGGTCTTCAAAGTTGGACTTAGAAGCCAATTAGTAAGTTCTAAAAATTATAAATTTCCTGTTTTTGGTCTTCAAAGTTGGACTTAGAAGCCGAAACAGTAAATTGTGGTAAAATTAAAATTTAGTAGTTTCCTTCTGGTTTGTGCGTAAATCAGAATTTTTGACTAAAAATTTTAATTTAAATTTTTTCAGCATGTCGACCGAGAATGTCAACGTTAACAACACCACAAATGTTGTGACGGGAACCCCCCTTAATGCCACCACTGTGGGAGCGTCCACAGTGGCCAATCACGCTGAACGACCCGAGAAGTTCTCGGGTCTACACTTCAAGCGGTGGCAGCAGAAGATGTTCTTCTACCTTACCACCATGAACCTTGCGAGATTCTTAACTGAATCCGCTCCCCAACCTGCGGAAGGGGAGACCAGCGCTCAGGCTCTGAGCGCGGTAGAGGCTTGGAAGCACTCGGATTTCATTTGTCGAGGCTATGTGTTAAACGGGCTTTCGGATGCATTGTATAACGTGTACTACAATGTCAAGACTTCCAAAGACCTTTGGGATGCCTTGGACAAGAAGTATAAAACGGAGGATGCTGGCACAAAGAAATTTGTGGTAGCCCGTTTTTTGGATTTCAAAATGGTTGATTCTAAAACGGTTATGAATCAAGTCCAAGAATTCCAAATTATACTTCATGACATCTTTGCGGAAGGCATGACACTTAGCGAGACATTCCAAGTGGCAGCGATGATTGAAAAGTTACCTCCTAGTTGGGTTGATTTTAAGAATTATCTTAAACACAAACGAAAGGAGATGACTATAGAGGACCTTATTGTTCGTCTTCGGATTGAAGAGGACAATAGAATTGCCCAAAAAGGCAGCCTTGCGCAGTCTAGTGCTAGCGCAAATTTGGTTGAGCATGGGCAATCCTCTAAAGGCGCAAAGGGTAAGGGGAAAAAGGACAAAGGGAAAGCAAAGGCTAGCAACCTTGGACCAAAGAAAGGGGTTGTGAAAAAGAAACCTCAGACGTTCCAAGGGACTTGTTACAACTGTGACGAGCCGGGGCATCAGGCTAACCAATGCAAGAAACCAAAGCGTGAGCGTGCGCACATGGTGGATGAAGACGGAATGCCTTTGGTGGCAATGATTTCCGACAAAACCGCAATGTTGGATGAGGTCAATGCTGTGACCAACACTCCAAAAGGATGGTGGGTTGATACGGGAGCGACCCGTCATGTGTGCCCAGACAGGAGCCTCTTTACCACCTTCAAAGAGCTTGCGGGAGATGAGAAGCTGTACATGGGAAATGCAGCCACCGCGGACATCAAGGGTGAAGGAACAGTGATTTTGAAGTGGACTTCAGGGAAGGAGCTCACTTTAAGCAACGTGTTATATGTCCCAGACTTGCGCAAGAGCCTAGTCTCGGGATGGTTGCTTAATAAGTTTGGATTTCGTTTAGTTTTTGAGAGTGATCAATTTGTACTTACTAAACGAGGAATGTATGTAGGCAAGGGCTATGCCCAAAATGGTATGTTTAAATTGAATGTAATGGCAGTAAAGAAAAACATGAATAAAATTGCTACTACTTCTACTTATATGCTTGAGTTTTCTGAATCGAATAAATGGCATGGTAGATTAGGTCACGTTAATTTTAATTCTATACGCCGTTTAATCAATTTAAATTGCATACCAACATTCCATATCGATTCACACTATAAATGTGAAACATGCGTTGAATCCAAACTTACAAGAACATCATCCAAATCGGTTGAACGAATAACCGAACCCCTTGATTTAATTCACACCGATATTTGTGATGTAAAAGCGGTACCCACAAGAGGTGGAAATAAGTACTTCATCACGTTTATTGATGATAGTACTAAATATTGCTATGTATATTTACTAAAAAGTAAAGATGAAGCAATAAGTAAATTTATCTTGTATAAAAATGAAGTTGAGAATCAACTTCAAAAGAAGATAAAAGCTTTGCGAAGCGACCGAGGAGGCGAATATGTTGCACCTTTTGCCGAGTTATGCGCAAAAAGTGGCATAGTACATGAGTGTACACCTCCTTACTCTCCACAATCAAATGGCGTGGCGGAACGAAAAAACCGCACATTGAAAGAAATGATGAACGCCATGTTGATAAGTTCTGGGGTGAGCCATGACATGTGGGGGGAAGCCATTCTCTCGGCTAACTATCTTTTGAATAAGATACCACTCAAAAAGAGAGACGAAACTCCATATGAGTTATGGAAAAGGAAAAAACCTTCCTACAAATACTTGAAAGTGTGGGGGTGCCTAGCAAAGGTGACTGTGCCACCTCCTAAGGCTCTTAGGATAGGACCCAAAACTGTTGATTGCATATTCATTGGGTATGCGCATCAAAGTAGTGCACATCGCTTTCTTGTACATGAGTCCAAGAACCCTGATGTACACAAAGACACTATCATGGAGGTGAATCCTAACGTTGTTTCGTATTTTGAAAATGTGTTTCCTTTGAGAAGACAAACACATACAACTTCATCAACAGCACTTGATGAACCGGGTCCAAGTTCATCAACATGGTTAGATGAAGCGGGTCCAAGTTCATCTACGCGGATAGATGAAACACACGATCAACCTGAGGTTGACGAGGGTGATCGTAGGCGAAGCAAAAGGCCAAGGGTTGAAAAATCCTTCGGTCCTGACTTCGTTAGCTATATGGTTGAGGGCGAGCCCAATACATATCGCGAAGCAGTTTCTTCTTCGGAAGGACCTCAATGGAAAGAAGCAATAAAGAACGAGATTGATTCTATATTGCAAAATCATACTTGGGAGTTAGTAGATCTTCCACCTGGTTGTAAACCACTTGGATATCGTTGGATATTCAAAAGGAAGATGAAAACTGATGGAAGTATTGATAAATACAAGGCTTTAGACAAAAGGAAGGTCTAGATTACTTTGATACCTACTCGCCTGTGACGCGCATAACCTCGATTAGATTGGTTCTTGCTATAGCGGCTTTAAGAAATTTGGAAGTTCACCAAATGGATGTTAAAACCGCATTTCTAAATGGCGATTTAGAAGAAGAGATTTACATGGAGCAACCTGAAGGTTTCTCCGCCCCAGGTCAAGAGGGTAAAGTATGTAAACTCGTCAAGTCTTTGTATGGCTTGAAGCAAGCACCAAAACAATGGCACCAAAAGTTTGATCATGTCATGATTGACAATGGTTTCAAAATAAATGAGTGCGACAAATGTGTTTATTTCAAAGACACAAATGAAGGTTATGTGATATTATGCCTTTATGTAGACGATATGCTTATCATTGGGAGTAATGATAAAATTATCAAAGCTACTAAAAGCATGTTGAAAGCGAGATTTGACATGAAAGACATGGGTTTAGCTGATGTGATTCTTGGAGTAAAGATCATAAGAACCCAAGATGGTCTTGTGTTAAGTCAATCTCACTATGTGGATAAAATTTTTGAAAAATTCAACTCGGGAGATACGAGTGTAGCTCGAACTCCAGTTGATACCTCCCAACATCTTAAGAAGAATAAAGGAGATGGAGTTGCTCAGTTAGAGTATTCAAGAATTATTGGCAATCTAATGTATCTAATGACATGTACTAGACCCGACTTGGCTTACGCAGTGAGTAGGCTAAGTAGATACACCAGCAATCCGTGCGCGGATCATTGGAAAGCTATCACGAGGGTGCTTAAATACATAAGATACACAAGAGATTATGGACTGCATTATACCCGACAACCAGCAGTGATCGAAGGATACACTGATGCAAACTGGATATCGGATAATAAAGATTCCAAATCAACAAGTGGTTACGTGTTTACACTTGGAGGAGCTGCTATTGCTTGGAAGTCTTCTAAGCAAACGGTCATAGCGAGATCCACAATGGAATCTGAATTTATCGCCTTGGATAAGTCAGGCGAGGAGGCGGAATGGCTACGTCAATTCGTGGAAGATATTCCAAGATGGCCAAAGCCTTTGCCAGCCATATGTGTACATTGTGATAGCCAATCAGCGATTGGTAGAGCCCAAAGCTTGATGTACAATGGCAGATCAAGGCATATGCGACGTAGGCATAACACGATACGACAACTACTCTCAACGGGTGTTATCACAATTGATTATGTGAGATCAACGGATAACATTGTGGACCCGTTTACAAAAGGCTTAAGCAGAGAGTTAGTAGAAACGTCGTCAAGAGGAATGGGACTAAAGCCCGTGGTAAATGGGAATATGAGGGAAACCTAACTTAGCTGACTGGAGATCCCAAGATCTAAGTTCAATAGGCAAACTTAATCATATTACCAAAACGGAGTCACTGTGGGGGAGTACCCCAAACTAAATAAAAAGGGAGTTATTTATACTTCCTAGTCCATTCCAATCAGTGACATTGAAGGGAGGCTAAGCATATTAAGGTTAACGATTTCGGGAAATCAAATAACCATGATACTTTTAATGATTCAGAGGAATCACCTATGTTAGAGAGAAGTAGGGTCGCTTCAAATGGATTTGTGGGGTGCGCAAATCCTAGAGCTCTCGCAGAACCAGGCTAGTGTTCCAGGACCATAATAGGACACGACAATGAGGAGTTGGCCAAACCAGGGAGAGTATTGTGTGAAGTATATTGTCGTTTACACAAATGGGGGTATGTTCAAGGACATCGCGTCTACACACCGCTAGTAAGCTAAGTGCGCTTCACAAAAGAAGGTTCAAAGGCTTCAACCTACCTATCTTGCAATACTCAACTGTCGAAGTTTATCGTTGAAAAGTGTAAGGAAAAGATCCATTTCCATACATGTGGGGGATTGTTGGAAATTTGATGAAAATAGCATTTTTCATGTGGGGGATTGTTGGAAAAATAGGTGAAAATAGCATTTTTCACAAATATAGGAAAATGATTTTTTCCTATTTTGGAATAGAAATAAATATAATAAAATGAGCGGGTTTTATATATTTATTTGTGGGTTTGTGTTCTATGTTGGAAGACCTTCGCAACGAACTAAACCACGTCCAAAACCGAGCTAAGATGAATGAGATATCGATGCTCAAAGTTGGGTGTTTGGAACATTCAATGCTGAAACAAAAGGGAAAGTAGCACCTTGTCCCACATCGGATGAGAGATGGAACTTAAATGGGTATTTAAGGTGGAACTCTCCATCCTTATTGTTTCATGGAAGCACACACTAGTGTCCTCGCGAAGGGTGCGGAGCACCCTAATTCGCACGCGCACGCACACGCGTGCGCGCGCGCGCGCGCGCGGCATGGGCGATGAGGCGCAATGTGGCGCACTTTGCACTTTGCATCGCCGCGAGCCGCCTTTGTATTTTTGACCACGTGCGCGTGGTGGAGCACAAGGGTTGCAAGGATCAAGTGGTAGGTGATGCGACGCATGACGTGTCAGTCATGCGCATGCGCGCGCGAGTACACATGGCACGGAGGCGCGCGGGTGCACGCATGGTGCATGGGTCCTGCTGTGTCGTGCGCGGCGCACCAGAGTGAGCCAATACGGCGCGACTGTGTGGCGCGCTCGTATAGGCTCACAGGTGATGTGGCGCTCGCGCGCATGGACTTGAGCCAAGAGGACACACCGCGCATGGTGACGTGGCGCATGCGCGCACGGCTGTGAGCCAAGAGGCCGCACCGCGCATGGGCGCGCGCGCGCGCGCAGAAAGCTTCCAGCATTGAATAACAGAGCAGTTTCAGTCCAGCTTCGTAACTGACGAGTTAACTGGCTTTGACTGAGAATTAAATGACGTATTAAATTGCATTGAAGACGTTTAATGCAATTTAAACCTCTCTTTAATTCGTTTTGACTGTTTCGACTTAGGAGCTATATAAATACAGCTCCACACCCACTGCAGAAAGATACCAGCTACACAACAGCTTTACCAACTTCCTCTCTACTTTCTCTGATCTTTCTCTAGCAAGTTTTCAAGGTAACCTTCGGGTTGTAGGCTATCTCCGGCAGTACGCTGCTTCGGCTGTTGTACCCTGGGAAACAAAACGAGTACTCCTGGGAGACTCGGAATTTGTTTTAAGGGAAGCGTGTGTTCACGTGCCTCAGCCTTTCTTCTTCATCTAAATTCTTTTATTGTATTTTATTTCAGTTGTATTTGTACCAGTAATTTGTTTTCTTATTTCTGTATTGTAATCATTTTAATAAAGAATTTGTTTATTTTATTTAATTTACGCGAACGGTTCTTACAATCTTAAAACAAATTTAAAAAAAAAACCGTTCGTGTAATCAAAACCATTCTGGTTGGTGATTCAAACCAGTTTTGATTCACTCAGTTTGTGTTTTAAAAACAATTTTTTTTTGTTTTCATCTTCAAAGGAGCGACTTTGGTTGAAAACATTTTTTGATTACTTCAGAATTTGTCCTAAAATTTGCTAAACTTTCTGATTTGGTCTTCAAAGTTGGACTTAGAAGCCAATTAGTAAGTTCTAAAAATTATAAATTTCCTGTTTTTGGTCTTCAAAGTTGGACTTAGAAGCCGAAACAGTAAATTGTGGTAAAATTAAAATTTAGTAGTTTCCTTCTGGTTTGTGCGTAAATCAGAATTTTTGACTAAAAATTTTAATTTAAATTTTTTCAGCATGTCGACCGAGAATGTCAACGTTAACAACACCACAAATGTTGTGACGGGAACCCCCCTTAATGCCACCACTGTGGGAGCGTCCACAGTGGCCAATCACGCTGAACGACCCGAGAAGTTCTCGGGTCTACACTTCAAGCGGTGGCAGCAGAAGATGTTCTTCTACCTTACCACCATGAACCTTGCGAGATTCTTAACTGAATCCGCTCCCCAACCTGCGGAAGGGGAGACCAGCGCTCAGGCTCTGAGCGCGGTAGAGGCTTGGAAGCACTCGGATTTCATTTGTCGAGGCTATGTGTTAAACGGGCTTTCGGATGCATTGTATAACGTGTACTACAATGTCAAGACTTCCAAAGACCTTTGGGATGCCTTGGACAAGAAGTATAAAACGGAGGATGCTGGCACAAAGAAATTTGTGGTAGCCCGTTTTTTGGATTTCAAAATGGTTGATTCTAAAACGGTTATGAATCAAGTCCAAGAATTCCAAATTATACTTCATGACATCTTTGCGGAAGGCATGACACTTAGCGAGACATTCCAAGTGGCAGCGATGATTGAAAAGTTACCTCCTAGTTGGGTTGATTTTAAGAATTATCTTAAACACAAACGAAAGGAGATGACTATAGAGGACCTTATTGTTCGTCTTCGGATTGAAGAGGACAATAGAATTGCCCAAAAAGGCAGCCTTGCGCAGTCTAGTGCTAGCGCAAATTTGGTTGAGCATGGGCAATCCTCTAAAGGCGCAAAGGGTAAGGGGAAAAAGGACAAAGGGAAAGCAAAGGCTAGCAACCTTGGACCAAAGAAAGGGGTTGTGAAAAAGAAACCTCAGATGTTCCAAGGGACTTGTTACAACTGTGACGAGCCGGGGCATCGGGCTAACCAATGCAAGAAACCAAAGCGTGAGCGTGCGCACATGGTGGATGAAGACGGAATGCCTTTGGTGGCAATGATTTCCGACAAAACCGCAATGTTGGATGAGGTCAATGCTGTGACCAACACTCCAAAAGGATGGTGGGTTGATACGGGAGCGACCCGTCATGTGTGCCCAGACAGGACGCTCTTTACCACCTTCAAAGAGCTTGCGGGAGATGAGAAGCTGTACATGGGAAATGCAGCCACCGCGGACATCAAGGGTGAAGGAACGGTGATTTTGAAGTGGACTTCAGGGAAGGAGCTCACTTTAAGCAACGTGTTATATGTCCCGGACTTGCGCAAGAGCCTAGTCTCGGGATGGTTGTTTAATAAGTTTGGATTTCGTTTAGTTTTTGAGAGTGATCAATTTGTACTTACTAAACGAGGAATGTATGTAGGCAAGGGCTATGCCCAAAATGGTATGTTTAAATTGAATGTAATGGCAGTAAAGAAAAACATGAATAAAATTGCTACTACTTCTACTTATATGCTTGAGTTTTCTGAATCGAATAAATGGCATGGTAGATTAGGTCACGTTAATTTTAATTCTATACGCCGTTTAATCAATTTAAATTGCATACCAACATTCCATATCGATTCACACTATAAATGTGAAACATGCGTTGAATCCAAACTTACAAGAACATCATCCAAATCGGTTGAACGAATAACCGAACCCCTTGATTTAATTCACACCGATATTTGTGATGTAAAAGCGGTACCCACAAGAGGTGGAAATAAGTACTTCATCACGTTTATTGATGATAGTACTAAATATTGCTATGTATATTTACTAAAAAGTAAAGATGAAGCAATAAGTAAATTTATCTTGTATAAAAATGAAGTTGAGAATCAACTTCAAAATAAGATAAAAGCTTTGCGAAGCGACCGAGGAGGCGAATATGTGGCACCTTTTGCCGAGTTATGCGCAAAAAGTGGCATAGTACATGAGTGTACACCTCCTTACTCTCCACAATCAAATGGCGTGGCGGAACGAAAAAACCGCACATTGAAAGAAATGATGAACGCCATGTTGATAAGTTCTGGGGTGAGCCATGACATGTGGGGGGAAGCCATTCTCTCGGCTAACTATCTTTTGAATAAGATACCACTCAAAAAGAGAGACGAAACTCCATATGAGTTATGGAAAAGGAAAAAACCTTCCTACAAATACTTGAAAGTGTGGGGGTGCCTAGCAAAGGTGACTGTGCCACCTCCTAAGGCTCTTAGGATAGGACCCAAAACTGTTGATTGCATATTCATTGGGTATGCGCATCAAAGTAGTGCACATCGCTTTCTTGTACATGAGTCCAAGAACCCTGATGTACACAAAGACACTATCATGGAGGTGAATCCTAACGTTGTTTCGTATTTTGAAAATGTGTTTCCTTTGAGAAGACAAACACATACAACTTCATCAACAGCACTTGATGAACCGGGTCCAAGTTCATCAACATGGTTAGATGAAGCGGGTCCAAGTTCATCTACGCGGATAGATGAAACACACGATCAACCTGAGGTTGACGAGGGTGATCGTAGGCGAAGCAAAAGGCCAAGGGTTGAAAAATCCTTCGGTCCTGACTTCGTTAGCTATATGGTTGAGGGCGAGCCCAATACATATCGCGAAGCAGTTTCTTCTTCGGAAGGACCTCAATGGAAAGAAGCAATAAAGAACGAGATTGATTCTATATTGCAAAATCATACTTGGGAGTTAGTAGATCTTCCACCTGGTTGTAAACCACTTGGATATCGTTGGATATTCAAAAGGAAGATGAAAACTGATGGAAGTATTGATAAATACAAGGCTTTAGACAAAAGGAAGGTCTAGATTACTTTGATACCTACTCGCCTGTGACGCGCATAACCTCGATTAGATTGGTTCTTGCTATAGCGGCTTTAAGAAATTTGGAAGTTCACCAAATGGATGTTAAAACCGCATTTCTAAATGGCGATTTAGAAGAAGAGATTTACATGGAGCAACCTGAAGGTTTCTCCGCCCCAGGTCAAGAGGGTAAAGTATGTAAACTCGTCAAGTCTTTGTATGGCTTGAAGCAAGCACCAAAACAATGGCACCAAAAGTTTGATCATGTCATGATTGACAATGGTTTCAAAATAAATGAGTGCGACAAATGTGTTTATTTCAAAGACACAAATGAAGGTTATGTGATATTATGCCTTTATGTAGACGATATGCTTATCATTGGGAGTAATGATAAAATTATCAAAGCTACTAAAAGCATGTTGAAAGCGAGATTTGACATGAAAGACATGGGTTTAGCTGATGTGATTCTTGGAGTAAAGATCATAAGAACCCAAGATGGTCTTGTGTTAAGTCAATCTCACTATGTGGATAAAATTTTTGAAAAATTCAACTCGGGAGATACGAGTGTAGCTCGAACTCCAGTTGATACCTCCCAACATCTTAAGAAGAATAAAGGAGATGGAGTTGCTCAGTTAGAGTATTCAAGAATTATTGGCAATCTAATGTATCTAATGACATGTACTAGACCCGACTTGGCTTACGCAGTGAGTAGGCTAAGTAGATACACCAGCAATCCGTGCGCGGATCATTGGAAAGCTATCACGAGGGTGCTTAAATACATAAGATACACAAGAGATTATGGACTGCATTATACCCGACAACCAGCAGTGATCGAAGGATACACTGATGCAAACTGGATATCGGATAATAAAGATTCCAAATCAACAAGTGGTTACGTGTTTACACTTGGAGGAGCTGCTATTGCTTGGAAGTCTTCTAAGCAAACGGTCATAGCGAGATCCACAATGGAATCTGAATTTATCGCCTTGGATAAGTCAGGCGAGGAGGCGGAATGGCTACGTCAATTCGTGGAAGATATTCCAAGATGGCCAAAGCCTTTGCCAGCCATATGTGTACATTGTGATAGCCAATCAGCGATTGGTAGAGCCCAAAGCTTGATGTACAATGGCAGATCAAGGCATATGCGACGTAGGCATAACACGATACGACAACTACTCTCAACGGGTGTTATCACAATTGATTATGTGAGATCAACGGATAACATTGTGGACCCGTTTACAAAAGGCTTAAGCAGAGAGTTAGTAGAAACGTCGTCAAGAGGAATGGGACTAAAGCCCGTGGTAAATGGGAATATGAGGGAAACCTAACTTAGCTGACTGGAGATCCCAAGATCTAAGTTCAATAGGCAAACTTAATCATATTACCAAAACGGAGTCACTGTGGGGGAGTACCCCAAACTAAATAAAAAGGGAGTTATTTATACTTCCTAGTCCATTCCAATCAGTGACATTGAAGGGAGGCTAAGCATATTAAGGTTAACGATTTCGGGAAATCAAATAACCATGATACTTTTAATGATTCAGAGGAATCACCTATGTTAGAGAGAAGTAGGGTCGCTTCAAATGGATTTGTGGGGTGCGCAAATCCTAGAGCTCTCGCAGAACCAGGCTAGTGTTCCAGGACCATAATAGGACACGACAATGAGGAGTTGGCCAAACCAGGGAGAGTATTGTGTGAAGTATATTGTCGTTTACACAAATGGGGGTATGTTCAAGGACATCGCGTCTACACACCGCTAGTAAGCTAAGTGCGCTTCACAAAAGAAGGTTCAAAGGCTTCAACCTACCTATCTTGCAATACTCAACTGTCGAAGTTTATCGTTGAAAAGTGTAAGGAAAAGATCCATTTCCATACATGTGGGGGATTGTTGGAAATTTGATGAAAATAGCATTTTTCATGTGAGGGATTGTTGGAAAAATAGGTGAAAATAGCATTTTTCACAAATATAGGAAAATGATTTTTTCCTATTTTGGAATAGAAATAAATATAATAAAATGAGCGGGTTTTATATATTTATTTGTGGGTTTGTGTTCTATGTTGGAAGACCTTCGCAACGAACTAAACCACGTCCAAAACCGAGCTAAGATGAATGAGATATCGATGCTCAAAGTTGGGTGTTTGGAACATTCAATGCTGAAACAAAAGGGAAAGTAGCACCTTATCCCACATCGGATGAGAGATGGAACTTAAATGGGTATTTAAGGTGGAACTCTCCATCCTTATTGTTTCATGGAAGCACACACTAGTGTCCTCGCGAAGGGTGCGGAGCACCCTAACTCGCACTCGCACGCGCATGGGCGATGAGGCGCAATGTGGCGCACTTTGCAATTTGCATCGCCGCGAGCCGCCTTTGTATTTTTGACCACGTGCGCGTGGTGGAGCACAAGGGTTGCAAGGATCAAGTGGTAGGTGATGCGACGCATGACGTGTCAGTCATGCGCATGCGCGCGCGAGTACACATGGCACGGAGGCGCGCGAGTGCACGCATGGTGCATGGGTCCTGCTGTGTCGTGCGCGGCGCACCAGAGTGAGCCAATACGGCGCGACTGTGTGGCGCGCTCGTATAGGCTCACAGGTGATGTGGCGCTCGCGCGCATGGACTTGAGCCAAGAGGACACACCGCGCATGGTGACGTGGCGCATGCGCGCACGGCTGTGAGCCAAGAGGCCGCACCGCGCATGGGCGCGCGCGCGCGCGCAGAAAGCTTCCAGCATTGAATAACAGAGCAGTTTCAGTCCAGCTTCGTAACTGACGAGTTAACTGGCTTTGACTGAGAATTAAATGACGTATTAAATTGCATTGAAGACGTTTAATGCAATTTAAACCTCTCTTTAATTCGTTTTGACTGTTTCGACTTAGGAGCTATATAAATACAGCTCCACACCCACTGCAGAAAGATACCAGCTACACAACAGCTTTACCAACTTCCTCTCTACTTTCTCTGATCTTTCTCTAGCAAGTTTTCAAGGTAACCTTCGGGTTGTAGGCTATCTCTGGCAGTACGCTGCTTCGGCTGTTGTACCCTGGGAAACAAAACGAGTACTCCTGGGAGACTCGGAATTTGTTTTAAGGGAAGCGTGTGTTCACGTGCCTCAGCCTTTCTTCTTCATCTAAATTCTTGTATTGTATTTTATTTCAGTTGTATTTGTACCAGTAATTTGTTTTCTTATTTCTGTATTGTAAGCATTTTAATAAAGAATTTGTTTATTTTATTTAATTTACGCGAACGGTTCTTACAGATTATCCTCTGTTATTCTATTTATTTTCTTAGTAAAAAAAGTTTATATACCTCCATTTTTCTAGGGAATTTGAAGGATCACTTGCATCCTGAATTTTGAACTCATAATAATATGCACACAGAAGTTGTACCTAGTCTATCTTAAGATGTTTTGTATGAGAATGCTTCTTAGCTAGTTGAAAATCAAAGTAAAAAGTAATCAGCGAATAGAAGAGCGCAGTGAACTCAATTACTCAAATATCATTCTTGAATACCATTTTTTCTTTACATCACTTCGAAGATCCGGTTTTGCCAATGAGTCATCAAGATCAACATCCACCGTTATTGCTCTATACTACACACATAAGATGAATAGTCAGAAAACAATATTAATTCATGTCATACCAACATATTGAAGTCGATGGTTATTATATAGGTTCCAACAAATTCTTAAAAAGATATAAAAAAAACTCAATGACATGCAATTGAATGACTGACATAGTGAGGGTAAGTGGGGTATTACGGCGATTAGGTAGTTGCTGCTTGGAGACGACATGGAAAGAAGGGACTAATCAGTCATCTAAAATTGCCTTCCCAATCTGTAATATTACTAAATAACCTGCAGGAAGAAATGCACTGAACCAGAGTTAATAAAATACAACAAAATATGGTCATGTCTATTCACACACCCTTTTAGTCTATCCACACACCCCGCAGTGTCGAGCTGTGCTCAGAGCGCGGCGTTTTGGTCCGGTTAACCAGACAAAGACTGACGGGTGTCTGACGGGTCTGTTGACCGGACCAAAACGCCGAGCTTTGGCCGCGTTCTGGTCCTGTCAACCAGACAAAAGACTGACACCCGGTCAGTCTTTTGGCTGGTTGACAGGACCAGAACGCGGCCAAAGTTCGGCGTTTTGGTCAGGTCAACAGACCCGTCAGACACCCGTCAGTCTTTTGTCTGGTTGACCGGACCAAAACGCCGCGCTCTGACCACAGCTCGACACTGGGGGTGTGTAAATAGACTAAAAGGTAGGTGGGTGTGTGTGAATAGCAAGACCCCAAAATATATCTAAACTCATCATCATCATCATACTCAGTATATCCCACCAATAGCAAAGCTAAGGTAGGGTCTGCGGAGGGTGAGATGTAGACTGCCTTACCTCTACCCCGTAGGAATAGAGAGGCTGCTTCCAATGAGACCCCCGACTCGATTGTAGTTTTGCATCAAGCCTTGGACATAAGGCACATAACACTCAGTAATTGAGACAAACACCGATTAGTGCATGTACCCCCTTGTCTTTCGGCTATTAACGCCACCACATGATGCATGATTAACCATCTCCCTCCTTTAACGTTATTTTCACGAAATTAGTAAAATAACGTTAAAATTAGTGCACTTTCACTTTTGCCCCCCAAGCGCCCACACATATACACATTATATGAGCATACCGCAAGCGGGGTGTTAAAATATATCTAAACTAAAGGCATGATATTAAATTTGACGTTGGTGTATGCGCCTTGGCAATAAAGTTTTTTAAACACTAATCAACTTAAGTGCAAAGAACATTCACCAATGGGATTTGGATCCACTCCATAAAACTCCCAGATGCATATGATAAAAACTCTGTTAAAGTCTACCCTGCAATGAACACACGCATAAAGATAAACAAAAAAACATAATTTTCAATACATTATGACATAAAGCAGTGATCAATCAAGAACATAATAAGATTTATCTTAAAATAAATGGGTGGTAACATTTACTAAATTAAATCTAGGAAGAAATGCACAACCAGAGTCAACATCTAACCCTGAAATGCCAAAGATAAATATTTTAAAACTTAATTATAAAACATACGGTACACATTATCATGTTGCATCATGTTACCTTAACTTGGCATAGCATGCTAAGATACATAAGCCATGATTCTATTGTTAATGTGTGTTGTAACAAAGAACACATGCTTCCATAAATCCTCCTGCAACAACAATAAGCGATAAGGAAATACCATTAAAACAAACTGTTAGAATAACCCGTTGATGTGGCCTTACGGATCATTTGGTAACATTACCAATATGACATAACTAGTCCCCGACAATTACTTGATGGTAGTAATTGTAAATATTGATTAGTTCAATGGGGCATTTATGATTTCCCTTTAGGTACCATTAATAGAGAATTTATAGAGTTTTATAATGTGAACACTATTAATGATCATGATTCATTTTTATAATGTGAACACTATTAATGATCATGATTCATTGATCTTTATATATCGATCATAAGTGATCAAAACTGTAATGAAGAACACCAATACTAAAAACTCTCTCTAGTGTGATCCATCAACACAAGGTACCATAACGGGAATCATGGATTCATCATTCTCATCTCACATCTATGTCCCTACAAGTAAGTTTTACTGTTTTTATGTCTTATATCATATTCATGATTGGATTAACATGATTAGGGTTCTATGTTTTTTACCCATGTTTATAGATATAATCAACATGTGGTATCAGAGCAGTGTTGATTATATCGATCTGATCATGTTAATCGATATATTGCCTTGTATTCGTTCAATCGATTTGTTGTTTTGCATTCATGTGATCTGCAAAAGTATATGAATCGACCTAATGGAATTGAAAGATAAAATCATTAATTTATTTATTCAATTATTGATAAGTCGTTTTCTTTTGGTTAATTTATTTATTCAATTGTTGAGAATTAATTGTTGACTAAATGGGGTTTACTGGGCCCACCATGTTTCCACCACACTATACAATTGTTGATAAATCGTGGAAATGATTGGACTTTCCAACAGTAATTAATTTCTTAAACAGTATACGAGAGAAATTTGATAGAAGATGCATTGAATAAGATTACATATCCATGAATTATTTTACTAAAATGAATTTTGCATATGAATATAATATTCATATAGTTTGGACTATTCCCTTTTTGATTATTTTATCTTCATACATGAATGGTGAATATTGAATCTTAATTGGTGGATTCAAATTTAATTGATGTGCTATATTTACTCTTAGTTGTTTAATTGTAAATGATGTCTAAATTTTCTTATGAGGAATTACTTTAGACATGGATTAATATAAAGGGATTTATAAGTTGATATTTTCGAATTAATGCCTTTATGAAACTCTTTAGTATGACTTTTGATGCCTTAGTATGACTTTTGATGCCTTTATCAATCTCGATGCATATTCTTGAAATCCATAAATATGACTTTTGATGTCTTTATGAAAACTCTTTATATTCTAGTAAAATTCTAGAAGCATCAGTTTCTATGGTTGTTATTAGAACTAATGTACAACTTTAATGTAAAAGTTGTTTCAACATGTGTTATGATTTCGAATGGCTCCAAGAAAATAAATTCATGCAATTGAATACTATCAGTCATTACATATATTTGTTTATACTAGTTTCAATTGCAATTGTTTTTCAAGAGTTATTACCATTCAAGCATCTAATCTTAAATCCCTTAAATAGTATATTTTTGTTGGTGTAAATCCTATGTCCAATTTCGCATGGCTCATTTAATTTATGAAATTAATTAATTAATGTTTTCGTATGATCCACATAAATTATATATTAAGCTTTCGCATGTGATATTTTGTATAAATTATTTCTGCATAAATTTTCGCATAACGTTTATACGAATTCGCATGCCTTATGTTAACTTTTGGAAGCCTTATTTTATTTGATTTCGTATGACCATAACTTGCGAATGGCCCAACTATAATTTATGTCATTTTATTATTATGTGTATTGTTGGATAATGAACCCAACAACTAATTGTTTAATGGCACACATAATAAATTATTAGCCTAATTTACATAAATATTTCATTTCTGGCCCAAAGGTGTTATGTTATATTTATGTGTTTTACCTTATTATTTATGTACGTTCATCATGATACATGAATTTTGGTCAAAGCCAAAGCGAATCCAAAGTTCATGTAGAACATTGAGACAGTCTATATTTATGTGTGTTCATAATATATGAATTTTGGTCAAAGCCAAAGCGAAGCCAAAGTTCATGTAGAACACTAAAGACGGTCTATTATTTATATCGTTCATTATGCCTGAAATTTGGTCAAAGCCAAAGCGAAGCCAAAGTTCAGGCAGAACATTAAGTTGGTTTTTTGTTTCGTATGTTCATAATACATGAATTTTGGTCAAAGCCAAAGCGAAGCCAAAGTTCATGTAGAACAATAAGACAAGACAAACTTTTATTTATATACGTTCATAATATCTGAATTTCGGTCAAAGCCAAAGCGAAGCCAAAATTCAGGTAGAACCTTAAGTTAGTCTATTATTTTGGTGTTATAGTAGACTATATCTTCAATATAATAATTTGTGTCTGCCTTACTTGATTACCCCATAATGTAAATCACTCTAAGCTTTTTCTTAAGTTTGTATCCCATCTATTTCATCCATTCTAATTTTCAAAACCTAAAATGTTTTGCTTACTAAAGAGTTTACTTATTGGATTGATGATTATCTCTTAAGATATGATAATCATATTGCTCTTTTCTGATAAAAGTATTACAGAAGAAAATTAGAGAGTGACTAGTGGGATAAGTCAAACATTATATCTTTTATGATAATCAAGAACTCACTTAAATATTGCTATCATGTGAGCTATTTAAGATTCTAAATTTTTTAAAACTATTTTTTCAGAATCAAAATAACTCCTAAGACGCATGCATTACGCTAGATTCCTACCATAATGTTTACAGGCACATGTGAATACAGCATAATGTACAATACCATGACCCATAATTTAAGGGTTTACACATGGAAACAATACACTTTTCTGGTGCATTACTTAATAACTTTTCCAATAATACTATAAGTTGCCTTAAGAATCAACTATACCACTCAGAAGTACCAAAGGAAAATGAGTGTGTTGATTAGCAAAATATGTGTAGGAAAATGAATGCATGAAACTAGAAAATAAGATGTTCATCTCACCGCCACTAAACCTAAAAAGAGGATATTATTTAAGATCCAGAAATAGTATACAAGTACTACTTCCAGCTATAAGTTTCTTCAAAGGAAAGTCTCACTGCAGATTTTTGCCATTAACTAGGCATGGGCATTGAGACTATCCATAATTCAATGGAACAACTGGCTAAGATAAGTAGTAAGATATTTATGATATTTAAGTCTGCTAATGGTAATATCCTAACCAACACATGACCGGTTGACTCTAGTTCTATGTGTTTCCTTACCAGAAATCAACAAATAATTAATATGAGAGTTAGTGACAAAATTTTATGTTAAGACTATAAGAACCATAATGAACTGTTATATAATTGGGCTTTATGATACCTTATATATTCTGTAGATTATTCAGAATTTAGTATCAATATAAAAGCTACATTATGACAGTTGTGAGATTTGCATGGTTAGAACAAAGTCTCTCTTATCTTAAACTCTCATATTATTTGTCATCTCAATCTGGATAGAAACCTTATAAGATAGAACTAGATGATGCTACATTTTTTCACAACATTTTGTTATCATGAAAATGAAAATTTAACAAAAGAAAAATGAGACTTACAAATTCCATCCATTAAGACCAAATTTCATGAGAAATCATGACTAGGTTAATGAAGGATGAAATATCATCAAATCTCATTCTTAGTGACTTATGAGCATGTGTTATAAGCCTTAATATTTAAATGGCTAAGGGAATAAATTAAGTTCCATTAGAAGTTATATTCCATTGGAACTTATCCCAAAATGGAATATTCAGACAGAATTCATTTATCATAATATTTACTTGTATTTAATATGTCTTGTATGAATAAAGGTATTAAAGAAATTAATTCATATATACTATGATTCCTTCTAAATATGTCCCTCAAAATTTTATAACATCTGGACATTAAGGAAATCAAGTCTGACATATATGACAAGTTCCCACAGCACGTACATCATTGAAACTTATCTTGTAGCATTCCTAGAAATCTAAAAGATTAGTGGGAGCATTAAGTGTCTTAATCTTAACTTGCGAGAGTTGCAAGAGGTAGGGGAGTGAAAACTTGTTGTTACCTCAATTTGTACCTCTTGTACAAGACATTGTTTCTACACAACTTTTCTCTTTAAGAATCTACTGCTACTCTAACAAAAGTTTCACTATTGCTTAAACGTGGGCACACTCAGATTTCTTACCAAAATTATAATCCTCAAACAGAGAAACTATAATAAGTAACTTTATTAATTTGTTTCTCTATTAAAATTTATTGGTCTTTTAATATTAACCATAAGCATGCTAAAATATGGAAGATTTCTAAGATCAGTGGGAGCAGTAAAAGTCCTTATTAGGACTTGCCGGAAGTGCAAGAGGCGGGGGGAGAGACTTATTAAATTTTACTCCGATTACACCACTTGCACACCATACTACACCACCTCTTACAAACTTAGAAATCTTGAAAGTGATAGCAACTTAATCAAGAGTTAATCCATAAAACTGAAACTCATAATACAACCCAATAATCAACTACGGAGGTCATCTAGATTTAACTTTGATGATTATGTATCCTCCTTGACTTAAGTTGAAATGGATATTGGAAAGTTTACTGGTCCTATTTCCTCTAATTAAGCCATTAGCATCAATCAATTTTCTAAATGGAATAAGATTTGTTATTAGTAAATTTGATTTTAACATTTGGGATTTGGTTGAATTACCTAAGGGTGTTCGTCACTAAACAAAATCTGAATATAAACGATAAGACGCTAAAAGTATGATTGATTGTTAACGCTTATGCTTAGAAGAGAATTATTTATCAAAGAATCATCTTACCTTTCTTACAAAATGTTTCTTTGAGGGTCATTGTTGTTCTAGTGGCTTATAATCATTTAGAGCTACATTATATGAACATTAAAACAACTTTCCGTAAACAAAGACTTACATGTTCATATAACAACCTGAAAGTTCTAAACTGAAGGTCAAGAACACTTTAGTTTGTAAGTAAATTAATTCCATGTATGGGTTTAAGGCAAACATCAAAATGTGATGAAATCTTAATGCGTTTTTTCATCAAGAGTTAAGTGGATTTTTGTGTACCTACCTCAAGATGAGTGGGAACAACTCATGTAAACTTGTCCTTACATAGATGACACTCTTTTGATAAGTATATGTTACATAAGTCAAATAATTTACAATATCTTTCAAAATGAGAAAAACTATAAGAAGAAGTGAGAACTCAAACCGGTTGATTAATATTACTTTGATTCAAAGGAAATGAAATGTCAATTTCGGGGTATATCCTTATGTCAGCAGATGTAATTGTCTCATGGAGGAGTCATAAGAAACTGATAAAGCAACATAAGTTATAATGACATAATATGTTGTTAATTAACAACGCAGTTGTCAATAAATGTTGTTGAAAAATTTATCAGTGGACTCATAAACTTGTTAACTCCATATAAATACTATATTGAAAACTTACTGTGAAAAGTCAGCTACCTTGTTTCCTCGAATAGTAACAATTCGAGAGGTACTGCATTAAACTTCGATGCAAAATTATTGTTCGTTTATGAACAAGAAGAGGAAACTAAATATTTGTATCGAATACATTTACGTTCATGATATGTTTGCGGATCCGATAACTAAGGTCTACACCCGAAGTCTTTTAAGAGCTCATAATAAAGACGGGTTTTTTACTAAAGGCCTTACATAATAGCATATCATACTTATGAATGATTAGTTATTAAATTTCCTCAGTTATTTAAATTTGTTTGTCTATAAATACGTATATGTGCACCTAATGACGTATAGACAATAATTATACAAATTAATTAAAGGGCTTACCTCAGTCATTTTGGTCTTCAATTTACGTATGTTTTGATTTGGGGTTGTAACATGATTAATGGGGGTCTTGAGTTGACAATAACTCAATGACTGTATTTTTCTGTTGCAATTTCAATTTGAAACATGGATTAATGTTTTAACTTGGCCAAACTTACTTATACTTATCACAAATGATCACTCGGCCAAGTGGGAGAATGTTAGAATAACCCGTTGATGTGGCCTTACGGATCATTTGGTAACATTACCAATATGACATAACTAGTCCCCGACAATTACTTGATGGTAGTAATTGTAAATATTGATTAGTTCAATGGGGCATTTATGATTTCCCTTTAGGTACCATTAATAGAGAATTTATAGAGTTTTATAATGTGAACACTATTAATGATCATGATTCATTTTTATAATGTGAACACTATTAATGATCATGATTCATTGATCTTTATATATCGATCATAAGTGATCAAAACTGTAATGAAGAACACCAATACTAAAAACTCTCTCTAGTGTGATCCATCAACACAAGGTACCATAACGGGAATCATGGATTCATCATTCTCATCTCACATCTATGTCCCTACAAGTAAGTTTTACTGTTTTTATGTCTTATATCATATTCATGATTGGATTAACATGATTAGGGTTCTATGTTTTTTACCCATGTTTATAGATATAATCAACACAAACATCTTATTTGACAAGACTATAGTCTATATTTAAATTTAAAAACAACGAACTCACTTTAAAAACATATATATTTGAATTTTTATAGTTGACTTTAGAAACTGATTGAAATAGAGTATAACATAAAAGAATATTAATTGTACAATAAAGACTAACTTATGCTAATGAATGATGAAGAACAGGAAAAGTATGAGAGCTGGGAAGATTTGCTGTCGACAGTAGAGACATTGTGTTCATCGAATTGAAATATTGGTTATAAGATCATCCATTGGTATCTCCAATTCCTCACTGGTTTGTGCTTTGAGATTCATCAAAATCGAAATCCGTGAAACATAAGAAATCACAAAAAAAGTGAGAAAGTCGTACCATATTCTATAGATTGTGACTTCCGATTCCGAGTAACAACAGACCAAGAATAAATATTCGAGAAGCCATTTCTATAGCAAACAGTACAAGCAAATTCAATTTCTATTCAAATTCCCCAAAACCATTCCAGCTGAATTGGAAATACGAAGCTTCAGTAGATAGTAAATGGACTCGTACCATCATCATCATCATCGTTGCGTCACGAGGTCTGATGTTGGGATAGTAGGTTATACAAGAGAAGAACTCAAAAGGAGGAGAGAGAGAGAGCGCATGAAACCACCCTCAACCTCTCCTTCTAGAAGATTTTTAGTATTATATATAGAAGACTAGGTTTTTACCCGAGATTGCTTCCCGGGCTCGGGAAAGTTATTTAGATTAATTAATTACTATTTGTTTGAAATACGACCACATTACATCAACCATCTCATTCAATTCAACAACAATGACTTCAAATCACCGGATTAGATCATGAACTCATATTAGAGGACAAACAAAACCACAACAGGACCATATGAATAATATAATTTCCACTTTTACATCAATGCACTTACATGATAGGGTGATTTGGGATTTTCAAAAAAATCTTTGTTTTTGTACCTCTTTTACAAAATAAGATGTTGACCAAATTTGTAACAGATGTTAACCAAAAGTCAATAAGATATTGACAAATAGTCAAACAGATGTTGAGCTTAAACAGATGTTTGGTTTAAGGCCAAACATCTGTTTATGGCCAAACATCTGTTTAAGGTCAAACATCTGTTTAAGTCCAAATATCTGATATAGAATAAGAACATCTGTTTAAGGCAAAACATCTGTTTAAGGTCAAACATGTGTTTAAGATCAAACAACTGTTTAAGTCGAAACATCTGATACAAAAGGCCAAACATCTGTTTAAGCCTTAAAAGATGTTTAACTTGTTAACATCTGTTTAAGGCAAAACAGTTTAAGCATTAAAAGACCAAACAGTTTTAACCCAACAGTGGTTTTAAACCACCAATTTAACCAAACAGCGGTTTCGACCACAGTTTTCTGAACAGTAGTTCCAAAAATCTGTGGACATCAATCTGTTGACCAAAGTCAACAGATTTATCAACCACTGTTTTATTTTCAAACATCTGTTCCCAATAACAGAGCTTTGATCATTTAAACATACATTTGCCAATATTACAAGCTTTTACACTCTCAAACCTAAATATTTATAAAAAGTACAAGTGTTAAACAACATACAAAGTTCATCCATCTGTTGACCCAATTCAACAGATGTATCAACCACTGTTTAATTTTGAAACACCTGTTCTCAATAACAAAGCTTTGATCATTTAAACCGACCTTTGCCAATATTACAAGAATTTACACTCTCAAACATCGATATTCATTTACTTAATTTTAATAACAAACATTATTAATAATTTTAACACAACTAATTATATAAAAGATACAATTGTCAAAACAAATAATAGCATTCAATAAAATACAGGATCCTGATTCCTAATCTATTGGTGAAACAGTAGTTTCGATAAGTAAAGCTCCTTTCGGACCATTGTAGTTGTCAACATGTTGGAGGTATTTCAGAAGTTCGTTGGTGAGATCAACTTCAATCATATCCCCCCAGATGCTTGTTATCAACCACTTGTTGTCTTCAATTATATTAGTACTTCGGCGTGCATCTACGTAACCAACTACACGAGGATTATTGAAAACAAACATCTTCTTCCAGCCTTCTTCTTCGTATCTGAGCAAATCAGCAGTTAGCTCAGCAGACTTTCCAATAACAATCAAATGCAACCTCTTTGCAATGGTCAAAAAATGCCCTTGGCAAGGATTGACTACAATACTCTCAGGAAAGTGAAGCATTCTGAAAGTCTCACTAACAACATCAAAACAAACGATGTTCCTCTCACCTAGTGGATACCAATAATTTGAAACCATAAAATATATGGTTTTATCAGCATAAACTCCTGTAGACCATGAATAACGACTTGAACTATAATTGTTAACGATACTGAAATTTATTATTGTCCATGACTCACGACGTCGTGAGTAAACACGAGCAGCAGTTACATTACGGTAACATCTGATGTTCAGCACTTTGAGATCATTGAACTGATCAAAATAAATTCCACCGGTATCAGAGTTTCGATGATGATTATAATTAAAGTAGTCATCACACAAAACCTTATACTGCCTGATAGTTGGATTCCAAAGAATCAACTGACAGCAAATCCCTTCATTGGAAACTAACAACAACCCATTAAATGAAGATAGAATACGTAAGAAGCTAGAGTGGACATTGTTAGGAAAACTCAAGGTTTTACTACTAACAACATCCAACTTACCACCAACTACGTTGTCAATGACAATTGACGTGTCTTTAAAGGATAATAGTTTCTTTTGTACTGAATCTCCACTTCGGAGAGCATGCATCATCTGAAATGCATGACTTGACAATTCCCTATAAAAATTCTTGGAAAGACACTTGAAACGGCAAATATCTTCTGCAGAAAGCCTTGTGAAAATCTCGTCAACAATCACTTGAAACCCAAATTTTTCCATCCTGCAAAGAGCCTTTTGAAAATCTTGTCAACAAAATTTTTGAAGATGATTGAGTAGATAGATGAAAATAGTAATGATCAAAACCTCTGCGAAATCTATATTATATACCCAATGAAGAAGGCTATGACTAAATACATCGTCAGACGAAAGAATATCATGCGACACTTATTAGGCTTTTAATGCATTTACACGGGAAAAATATAAAATTAAACACGTTATTATAATTACAATTAACCTATTCATTTACCTATAAGACACCTTTACCATAAGACAGAAGTGATTGCTTAACGTGCATTAATTGCAAAGTATATATCCCAAGGCATTTTGAATTTGAAATTACCGGCAATTTCAAAACCACTGCTATGGTATATGTTTGCCAAAGGAAATATCTGCTAAGTTATACTTTCTTGGCTATGGGCAGTAGTTTGCTGATCTGATTTGAAAGCAATTGTCATGATGAGTTTTCTAATAGAAACAGAGTATGAGTTAAAAATTTTCTGCAAATAATAATTATTTTAACATGTTCTCAACAGATAATTCAAACACATAAGTAAACCCTTCTTGAATGTATAGCAATAAACATTTAAAATCGTATTAGTAGCAAGATAGGATTTAAATTAACATAGACTAAACAATATAAAGTTCATCAATAGGAATGTACATACCAGTTGCTGAAGGAAAAATAATAAGACCTCAGGTGATTGAAGTGTAGAAGATGGAGGAAAAGAAAATTGAAACCCTAGAAAATGACTGGGGAGAAGTGATTTTTGAAAGAAGAGATGATAGATGTTTGATGTGTAATGATGATGAAGAAATACTGACGGTTGTGCTTTTAACAAAAGTAGTTTGACTTTGGTCAAACAGACTTTGGTCAAACAGCGTTTTAACATTCCTCAAACAGTGTTTTATCTATTATAATTAGCTTTTAACATAAGTAGCTTGACTTCGGTCAAACAGGGTTTTAACATTGCTCACAATGATTACAACCTAGTAAAAACTTCTTTGTAAACAACATTTTATTTGTTGGTTTTCCAACAGCGTCGAATATTAGTATTTTAACACCTTCTCTGGTCTTGACCCTTGATAATGCAACATACAACTGACCATGAGTGA
Organism: Helianthus tuberosus; assembly: GCA_030545235.1. NCBI lineage: Eukaryota > Viridiplantae > Streptophyta > Magnoliopsida > Asterales > Asteraceae > Helianthus > Helianthus tuberosus. Next base: position 50,875,124 of record CM060439.1, on the reverse strand, counting down.
AGACAGGATCTTTCAAATAAAGACCAACCTTTGATAACGTTTGTCCTTGACACTTGTTAATTATCATAGCAAAACAAACTGATAAAGGAAATTGTCTTTGTTGAAATTGAAAAGGTATTTTTTTTGTCAAACGGGATCATATTAATCCTTAGAATAAAAACTCTCGTGCCAATGTTCCTACCAGATATAACTTGAGCTTCTATAACTCGTTTACCAAGAAAAGTAATTTGAAGCCATGAATTTAGAATTAATAACGCAAACTACAGTTAAGTCAAACAGCTGATGGAAAACTTTTAAGCACTACTAGTGATTAAAACACTGATGGTACTTAACCAATAATAGTGAACTACAGATTTTTAACAACTGCTGCTGCAGTAAACAGTAGATACAGAAGCAGGGATTAAGGATTAAGTGTTAAGGAAGAGCAGTGGTTAACATCTGCTGATATCACCCCAAAACTTATAAAATATGTTGAAAAAAAGTAATATTTATGTTTAGAGAAAAATGCAATTTGCGTCCCTGTGATATGTGTGAAACATCAACTTGAGCCCCTAAATTCATTTTTTGGTTTTTTGAGCCCTTGATCTTATAAATTCATAACAGTTTGAGTCCCTCCCTCACACTTCCTGTAACACCCTATTCACGTTTGACCTTAAAACGACGCAGCGGAAATTCGAGTCTGAAAATTTCTTTCATGACATACATCTTGACATTCTAAAAATTCATTTTATAATATAAGAACATATCTTATCGACACTACATTACATTACATATTTAAACATTCCCGTACAATCCGTCTTGTGACTCGATCTTCGATCTCTACTCTTTAGTAATCCTCATGGCTTGTACTATCTGCGCTCACCACATAAAATTCATAACGTCAGTACGTATCATAAGCATACAAGAGTTGTACACGTTTACTTTTCAGTTCATTAACTCTTTACATCCCGACTTTCCTCTGATCATACGATCCGTAGTGAGACTTCCTTAGTATTCCTGCGTTACACTTCATCACCAGGCACGATGTTATTATCGTTAGTACTCAATTTCATTGAATGCATGCGTACGTACTTTTCACCCTAACTAACGGGTTTCACCTCTAATCATCAAATTAACGCAAACCATACATAACCCATGTTCTATACGAGGATTCTAACCCTTGTACATGGTCAATTTCATATTAACTCACGGATTAGAACATAACCCGCTTCACCCATGATCACCAATCTTAGATTTAAAACATACCTTATGATCCTCTCGTGTTGGTGATCATTAATCCATGCTCGGTTATGGATTTGGGCCTTGATTCATCCTTCAAATTGAAGCTTTTGAAGAACTAGGGTTTTGGGGCTCTTGAGAGCCCCTAATCGATCTATCCAGAACACACACGAAAGTGTGTGTGTGTGTGTTCTTTTTCTTTTAATAACCCAACTTTTCGTTACTTCCACTTTAGCCCCTCGGGTTTTGCCTTTAAAACATAACTGACACTACCTTCATTATTTAATACTTTTTACCATACCCTTAACTAGGTTAAATAGCCTAGTTATTTATTTCATAACGTGTCACATAAGAACATACGACAATTATTAACATTCAGATTTTGGGGCGTTACAAGTCTACCACCCTTAAACAAGGTTTCGTCCCCGAAACCTTTCTCACTTTCGTCGAACACACATTATCTTTTCTTCTAGTCCATCCATACGACCACTAGCCCATTCTAATGAGAATCTTATAGCTCCAAGAACCCGTTCCGGAGTTCTTATTAGTATTGCTTTCACCAGTAGCGCTAATTTCCTAACAACCTTCATGGCTAGTGGTTTATTCCTCGTTCAAATATTCCTTCATCATGTGCAATCTATACTTTCGTTTACTTAAATACTTCCAACATTTAATTATTAACATTCTTTCTGGTTATTTGCACATTCTTAACGTTTTCGTCGACTAAACGACCTTACTTTGAATTTGAAATCTATACATACTCATATATGCTTAACTTTAACGTTAACCTTATTCTACATTTTCTACAGTTACGTATACCTTGCATACTTTTATATCATCTTTAAATCATTTCGTTCATTTCACATTACTATTGCTTTCATTTCATGCATTACTTAATTCACGTGTATAAATAGTTCATATCTCTCCGATCATGAATTAAACATTTTACTAACCTCTTTTTCATTTCCCAAACCACGATCCGCAACCCAGATCGATCATCTTCTCCTCGAGTACTAGCCGTACAGGCCAGATTTCATTCCTTCGTGTAATGAGCTTTCGCTCGCGCACGTCCTTTTACCAATACGACTGGTTTCATTACATCAATAGTTCTAACATTATCATCAACGACATCAGCAGTTAGCATATATCATTCAAACATTCATTACACTAGGTGATTACCCACCTATAACTCTTCTACAATTTCCTACGTGCCTGCTATAACGTACCACACATTCTATTTCTTACATGCAATCCTTTCATTCAATTAATTATTTCGCCAACTGAAGTACACGCTCGTACTTCCTTCCATTCATGCTTACTTACGAAGACATTATTACATCGTTTCAATATTTCTTACTAAGCTTACCATTTCCGCCCATACTCAAGTTATTGTCCGGGTCACAGCCCGTCATCATTTTGACTTCTAAGAGTCAATTACTCACATATCTTACACGTATCTTATACAAAACCTCGTCTATTATACTATCACTTTTTACTTTATACTTACTTCTATGACCCGTTCGACTCAATCATGGTCAAACTGTCGACATCTTCTTGGGCGGATTAATTTCATCTTTTTATATTTTTGAATCCGTTTCACGGGTCCAAATGCATCATTCATACTTTTTCATTCATTGAATCCGCCTTACAGATTCAAACATTACATTCATGCCTTTCATTCTTGAATCCGTCTCTCGGATTCAAACATAACATTCGTGCCTTTCATTCTTGAATCCGCCGCTCAGATTCAAACATAACATTCATGCCTTTCATCCTTGAATCCGTCTTACAGATTCAAACATTTCATTCATGCCTTTCATTCTTGAATCCGTCTCTCGGGTTCAAACATAACATTCGTGCCTTTCATCCTTGAATCCGTCTCACGGATTCAAACATAACGTTCATGACTTTCATCCTTGAATCCGTCTTACAGATTCAAACATTGCATTCATACCTTTCATTCCCTGAATCCGTCTTACGGATTCAAACATATTATTCATATCTCGTTGATCCGCACTTTATCACGGATTCAACATTCTTCATTCTTATCAGGCATGTTTTCATTCTTACATAGTACTCTCAATTTCCCGAGAGTCTTACTTCCCATTTCACCCACACGCCCGCCTGCTACCAAACTCTACCGGACATACCTGTAACAATTATCATGATCTCACGAACGTCATACGTTTCTCGTGTACTGGCCAGGTACACAATCCACATAGTAGTTTCGTGCCTTCATGTAATTGTCACCTTATGTCCGTAGACTTAGGTTTCGGCGCGTGTATCGCTTCCAATACTTCATTACTATACAATCATTGTCTTTCATTTTAAGATTCTCCTCCCCTTAATGAATTTTACCATTACTTACACCCACATATTAAATTTACGTACCTGGGCTCATTTGCCTACTTGTCTTATTACCTCTTTGCCTGCCTTAGTATTCATTCTAGGCTGCATTCACGGATCATCCTCTTCCAACACTTATGCTTACCTTGAACATACAAAACCGTCAGTTTCTTTATACGTATACATAAGTACATACTTACATTAGCCTTTACCTTTGGATCTTGATCGAGTCTTGGATTGTACGGATTTCTTATCTCAAGAGCACACAAGTTTGAGTTCAAGTACTTACCTTCTCGTACTTGATTCCCTCAAACCAGGGCTCTGATACCAACTTGTAACACCCTATTCACGTTTGACCTTAAAACGACGCAGCGGAAATTCGAGTCTGAAAATTTCTTTCATGACATACATCTTGACATTCTAAAAATTCATTTTATAATATAAGAACATATCTTATCGACACTACATTACATATTTAAACATTCCCGTACAATCCGTCTTGTGACTCGATCTTCGATCTCTACTCTTTAGTAATCCTCATGGCTTGTACTATCTGCGCTCACCACATAAAATTCATAACGTCAGTACGTATCATAAGCATACAAGAGTTGTACATGTTTACTTTTCAGTTCATTAACTCTTTACATCCCGACTTTCCTCTGATCATACGATCCGTAGTGAGACTTCCTTAGTATTCCTGCGTTACACTTCATCACCAGGCACGATGTTATTATCGTTAGTACTCAATTTCATTGAATGCATGCGTACGTACTTTTCATACAACCTATACATACCCTTGCGATCACACATAGCAACATACATACCTATGTACCTACATACATACGTACGTGCATACCTAAATACATCCATTCATACATACAAACATACTTACATGCCTACATACATACATACATACCAACATACATACATACGTACAAACATACCTACATACTTACATACAAACATACTTACATACATACGTACATACTTATACCATTCCTTCTCACAACTTACATACGTGCATACCTTCGTACATACTCACTTGACTACACATACACACTATCTACCTACATCCTTACATACATACACTTATACTTGTACAACATACATACGTATCCACCTACATACATGCCTACATTTATATTTTCAATCACCCATTGCAATATACCCGCTTCATACTTACCTACTCATATACGTCTTCATATATATCCTTACGTACTCGCTTACACACTATCATCTTACATACATTCGCGCTTACACTCTTACATACACTTCTACATACGTGTATAAAGATAAACAACATCCATACATACCTATCCACATGTATGCTTACCCTAATGGTCACAAAACATGAGTCAAATTAGTCATTCGCAACTTAAAACGCGTTTAAACGAGTTCCCAAGCCAAAACTGAGCAAACGAGCAACTTTCGACGACCAGGGAGGGGCTCGCGTGACGCCAAGGCCCTTGGCGTCACGCTAGGCCCTTGTTTTCACAGACAACTTGCAGCAACTTGCTGCATATTCCCAGCGTGATCCCGTTTCACGGAAACGGTCATAACTTCTTCGTTATTGGTCCGTTTTACCCGATTCTTTTTCCTACGCGTCCGTAATTTAATTCTCCATCTTATGGAGTTAAGATCCAACATTTGGACTACCGAGATTTATAACTTTTAAGCTTTCGGCTTATTACCCTTTTCCATGATTTCTACCCGTTCATGCATTTACCCACATAACTTGTTTGTTTGACCTCAACTTCATATGAATTGATAGTTTCAAGGTCATTTGTCATAAAAGGTTCATTCTCGGATGCCCTACATCTCATTCCACCCGTTTTCGCTCAAAAGCTTATTTTGACCCGTTAAGGGTAATTGCGCATTAAAACGTTTACGACTTACAAACCATACTTCTCACTTTCATACTTAACCAAAACATTACACTAATCGAGTAACTTGCTTCTACACTACTTTTTAAGATCGTTTGCCCAAAATACCCATCAAGGGCATTTTGGTCAACTTTAATCCCATCATTTACGTCGCAGGACTTAACCACATTTTTGACCTCAAACATCATGTATGATTAATTAAAACACCTTATTACTTAATCGTACTACGAAGTGATTACGGAAATCACTTACCTTATGCATCCGTGCTCGTATCCGATTCCTCGCCTTTTCTTGACCCGTTATCTTTTCAGGCGTGAGTCCGTCTTGACATGCTTCCTATACTCTCTTTTCATCAAGATCACGCTCCTATTAGCATATGCATTCGTACATGTTAACAATCATATCAATCGCATATTTCACCCTTAACTTTCATTAGTCCTTTCTAGCATACATAACTCATATGATTATATTCATATCCGTTTAACTCTTCTAATTCATCATATAATCACAAATAACGCATATTGACATAACATGTACCATACGACTTCCTATAATCCTGTCTTTACGACAACGAGTCAAATCATGTTTCTTATACTTAGTTGACTTTCAAAAGTCAACTCTTAACCATTCTCAACTATCGACTTATCATCATATACCAGTAACATCATAATCGACTATACGGACGACACTATATACATTTCATCATACACTTGATGTGAGTACTACCTTTTAAGCATAACGTACAACTATTTCATGCACAATTCTTCTAAACTCATACATAACCCATCAAAACCAACTACTAATCATCATGTATCATTCCAAATGAACATTAAGCATAACATCATCATATTCCTATACTTTCATCTAACAATAATTCATCATACCCACATAATACATCAATCATTCAACAAGACTTGAACATAGGAGGTGATTCTAGTCATCATCTTCACCCTAACTAACGGGTTTCACCTCTAATCATCAAATTAACGCAAACCATACATAACCCATGTTCTATACGAGGATTCTAACCCTTGTACATGGTCAATTTCATATTAACTCATGGATTAGAACATAACCCGCTTCACCCATGATCACCAATCTTAGATTTAAAACATACCTTATGATCCTCTCGTGTTGGTGATCATTAATCCATGCTCGGTTATGGATTTGGGCCTTGATTCATCCTTCAAATTGAAGCTTTTGAAGAACTAGGGTTTTGGGGCTCTTGAGAGCCCCTGATCGATCTATCCAGAACACACACGAAAGTGTGTGTGTGTGTTCTTTTTCTTTTAATAACCCAACTTTTCGTTAGTTCCACTTTAGCCCCTCGGGTTTTGCCTTTAAAACATAACTGACACTACCTTCATTATTTAATACTTTTGACCATACCCTTAACTAGGTTAAATAGCCTAGTTATTTATTTCATAACGTGTCACATAAGAACATACGACAATTATTAACATTCAGATTTTGGGGCGTTACACTTCCCTATGTTGACTGTTTGACAATTGTGAAATATCCTTTAATTACCCTAAAGACCGATCACACTTCTCAAAAATATCTGAAAATCTCTACTCCGAACACCAATCATCATCCTCATCTTCATTGAATCTCCTCACCAACCATTTGTTGTTATAACAATCCAAGGTAAAATCACATACCTAAAACATGATCGACACAGTGGTTTACCCTCTGTTCTTGTTAGATGCTTGTGTAACCCTATGTAAGTTGATGTTTGATGATATCTCATTTTCACCACTGTATGAAAGTAACAGCTTTTGTGTGAAAATATTGTTTGATTATTGTGGGAAATATTGTTTGATTATTGTGGGTTTTTGGCTCGGGTATCAAAACAGAGGTTTGGGTTTTGGTTATTATAAAGGTTTGTTTGTGATGTTTTTGGTTTTATCTGTTTATTAATACTGGTTTTTTGGTTTTTAGCGTTAATCTAAGATTGTTTTTGTGTTATAGTTTGTTTGAAATGTTTAAAATATACAATCGATTAAAACAGGGACATGTTTCTTAAGTATCTGCTGTTAATGTTGAAATCTGAGTTTCTTAAGTCTCTGCTGTTCATGTTGAAATTTGCGTATGGTTGTTGTTTTGATTCTCATATAAACTTGGTTAAAGACTATATGTTTTGGGTTCATCGTATTGGTGATTTGAATGTGTTTTCTTCATTTCAGATCAACTGTGTTTTGGGTTCCTCATCTTGGGTTCATCATATATGTATACTTATATGCACTATGAAAGTACTGTATCAGCCGTCTTACTATGGATATTTTTATTATACAGAATGGCTGCGGATGTAAAGATACGCAAAACACCAACTACGAAAACATTGGCGAGAATACTTGACAACCTCCTAGAAGTTAGTGCGATGCACATAAGGAAGTGATTGATCAGAACGATCAATTGCTAAAACATAAGCTATTTGGTGCATATGAATGAATATAACCCCAGTGGCAGATATGAAAATACCAAGCTTGGGAATTTCAAGGAAAATCGAAGAGCTACACCAAAAAGGGGGTTATCAGCTACATTCCGAAGTGCACCATTCACTCCTTGAGTTTTCATTATAAAGAAATTTGAAAACTCGTTGTATGTTACAATCTTTTGTTTTCGAGTCTGTAAGTTCTGTCAAGTCTACCAAGTTGGATATCCTTCTATGTTTCTAGGTATGACGTTTTGTGTCCGTTATGTATGTTTAACATAATGCAAGTGTGCATTTATGTTGGCTTTAATTGTAATAATGAATTTAACATGAATTTAAAATGAATAAAGCAAAATACTGTTAAGTGAAACTACTGTTAAGCGAAACTACTGTTATGTGAAACTACTGTTAAGTGAAACAGCTGATGAAAAACTTGTAAGCACTGCTAGTGATTAAAACACTAAGGGTACTTAACAACTGATAGTGAACTACTAATGGTTAACAACTGCTGATGTAGTAGTCAGTGGATAGAGAATCGTGATTAAGGATTAAGTGATGCTACTTAACAACTGATACATGAGTTAAGAAGTTTTAATTTCACTTACTATGTAAATTTCGTTGAGATGAATTCGCTGCCGTAGAAGATGAACGTGACTTCTTTGACATCTCAATATTTATTTAACCATATAGATAATAATATGCAAAGAAAGATCATAGTCATTATAATATTAGAACATAACAGTATAATAAGCAGATAAGTTTTCAGGAATTCAAAACCACACAATGAGTCCAAAACATAACCCACCAAACACCCAAAAGCAACAAAACGAAAACCATAAGTTCAACATGGCAACAGCATATGAAATCAACACGTAAATGTATCTGAAAATACTGAAAAAACTATTTTTCAATCTTTGGAATCAAAAGCGTCGAAACACCAGCATCTTCATCCTGACACAGTTCATCACTGATGCGGCGCTTTGTCGAGGAGCAACCTAATGCATCATCCACATCGAACACTTCAAGAATTTTACGTTTTGTTTCATCTGAAGAGGGATTCTTAGTGCCTACCAGTGGTTGGGATAAAGGGGTAACATTGTCACCACAGCATGACATCTCATCCTGATATAAAAAGACAGTAAGTACTAACGTTTCAAAAAAATTAGTACAAATAAACAAATTCTCATATTACCTTCATAAGGTCAACAGGAGCAGACAAACTGCAGGAATCTGGAACATCCAACGATTCGGACTGCTCATGCTTTAAGTACATAATACACAATAACATAAAATACACACAATGGTATAAATCTATTTCAAAAAGATATAACTATAAAATTAAAAGATTCACATAATGAAGATTTAAACCTGGTTAAGAGTGAATTTGGCGGAAAGCGCAGCAAGGATCTCATCATCATTAGTGGCCATTGAAATACCATAGTTTTCAACCTGATGCTCAATGTTATAGTCTTTAACACTTATGATGAAAGCATACCTCTTTCCAATCAATGTGTCAAAGATCTCAGGATATGGGTTCGGTATGTCTCCAGAATTAACAACCTATGATTTTATCAAAATTAATATAAATTACAATAAGCAGAATGATTCCATAATTAAGAACATAGAATTTTATAAAAATTAATTTTAAGTTATATTAACTACATGGCCAAACAACTGAATGCATGTATTTGTTACCTGATCTTGGATTGTAAGTAACTCTTTTGCAGATTTGTTAAGAATCTTGTAAGCTTCGAAATCAAACAGTGTCAAAGACACAGTACCGGAAGAGTCTTGCACCCTAATAGGTATCTTGAACCTATCAAAGTTAAAAACAAATGAAAACATTAGTATTACTAATATGAACCATTCATATTAGTATTTAGTATAAGGAAATAAAAAACTGTAATCTCAAACCGCGGAATAGAATAGATGTCGACTCCTCCACATTTATCATTTGTACAAACCAACGATTTTGCATGATCAACATCAAATGAACCATCCGCATTTTCTTTCGTTACAAATCTTTCCTCCACACCTGACTTACAGTGGTTACAACCATTGTAATACCAAAGTTTATCAGTGCATATAGCTGTGATTGTGGCAAGAATCAAAACCTTCTTTGTCTATCAATATCAAACAAAAATAATAACACTTAGAAAAGAGTATAAAAAAACTCAGCATGTAGAGTACTTATAAGAAAATACACACCGTTGATATCGTTCAAAGGAAACCAATAAGCATGAAATCAGGGTTACTAAGAAACTCATCTTCAACACTTGAGATAACATTTGAACCAACATGCTCATTTGATGAAGATAAAGTTGAAATTTTCTCTACATACCTAAACAGATTCATGCGATCAAATTAAAACGTAAAAATTAAATGTAAGTATAAAATAATAATATTCAATGTTTATATGCATATTACTAACTATACCTCTCCCTAAAAGAGGAAATCTCTTCAATGTCAGTGTCAATAAAAAGTCTGCTCAGCTCAAACCCATTTGCAACTCCACGCTTGCCTGAATTTAAAAATAAAAACTTTAGTAGATCAATATAAATACTGTCAAATTTAAAATGTATAAATAAATACAACGTTTAAATTACTAAAGATAAAAAAAATTAAACTAATTAAGTTTAAATTGTACCTTTGTAAAGGTTGACCATACCAAAATGACAAAGGATAACAACATATTTCTCTCTTTTCTTATCATTCATGTAAGCAAACATGTCAATAGCAAAACCATCCCACAAAGTAACCAGACACTTTTGGCCTCTAAAAATATTAAGATAAAACATAATAACATCAAGCAACCTTATAATGGTTTAAACATCAAAATGCAACAACTTAATAAAAAGAACGCACTCAAGATCTTCAAGTCTAAGATTAAGTCTCTTGCCCTTGCTCCCATCCTTCTTTGACGTATCCTCTAGATTGAAACATACATCCACATAACCAATCCAATCTATAAACAAAAATATATTGTTAAAAGAAAACATCATTAAGAAGTGATAACAATAAAAAAAAACAATAACACAAAACAATAGATATATATCATGTAGTGATTTACATACCAATAACTGTATTTACTTCAATTTTATTTTTAACAACATCCTTGAGGTTAACGAAATTAAAACGGTATTTCGGTCCAGACCAGTCAAAGCATTTCTCAACAGAAGTATAGAAATAAAGTGATATTTTGTCATTTCTCTTGGTATACTTAGCAGAGGACTTATTAGTAGCAAGAGAAGGTTTGGTGATAAGAAGACATTCATCCAACTGGAGGAAGCCTTTGAATTTTCCAAGCATTTTATGCAAACAGCTGGCTTGTATCATAGTTCCCTAAGAATATGAAACATCCGATTAAATAAAAAAGGTGTTATACTAATTTGGATATTCATATGTCCAAAAAAATGATAAGACAACTATATACGGTACCATCTCATCCATGAAGATCATATCAAGACGATATATTTCATTTTTGTTATCATTCATCATCTTCTTCGAAATGCTAACAATCTTAACTCTAATCGAATAGTTGTTTGAGAATGTATTAAGATCGTTAAGCATGGTAACATTTGCAACCTCCATTTGAAGACTGTACATAAAAAAAGAATCTTGTAAATAATAAGTATTGCTAAACGTAATATGCTAATAATACAATAAGAATGGATGTTCTTAAAAAAAATATCAAGGTTGGAATTCAAGGTTACCGATTATCTAATAAAATTTTTAACTGAATGCAGTGGCAAATGTAATTTCAAAGGTAGGGAGTGTATATCCCTATATGCTGCTTTATTAAAATAATAAAATATTAGAAATGATATGCAAAATAGAAAAAAAAAACAGAAAGAACGTCAATTTTAAATTACCATTTTGTATATTTATCATTTCAAAATTTCAAAATTACTGACTTGATTTCAAAGCAATTGTCATAATGACTTTTCTATATTTTATTTTAAATTTAATTAAGAAATAATAACCATCAATTTGAAATGATGTGATAAATACTGTACATCAAAGTGTATAGGAATGTTATTAGTATAAACATGAAACAACTGTTCAATTAATAGTATAGATCAAACCACTGGAGTGAGGACTGTTCCGAAACACTGTTACATAGTAAAAACAACTGTTCCGAAACACTGTTACATATAAACATTGATGCCATAAAAACGGTTACATATAAAATACTGAGGTGATGACATCTAACAACCTAAACAGTCTATAAAAAATTGATGCGGAACTCCTGTAGCATATAAACACTGTTAACATAAACAAATAAACAAACGTTGATGCTGAACCACTATTGTAGTTTGACACTGTTGTTGGACGTCATAAATTTCAGATTTAATTTCAAAGGTATGCAAAGTAATTAAATATTAGAAAGGACATGCAAAGTAGAAAAAAAAAGAGAGAGAGAACCAAAGTTTTAAATTACCATTTTGCAAACCATTTAAATTTCAAAATTACTGACATTATCAGTAACTACTGACTTGATTTGAAAGCAAATGCCATAATGAGTTTTTTAAATTCTATTTTAACTTTAATCAAGATATAATAACCGTCAATTTGAAATTCAAAATTTGCTTAATCAAATGTCCAAAGCTCAAGAAATCAGCATTAATTACTGATTTGATTTGAAACAAATAGTCATCAAGAATTTTTTTTATTTTTTATTTTAAATTTAAATTTTATCATGAAAATAATGTTGGTGGAACTCTTGTAGGTAATTGGAATGTAAAGATTAGGTACAATGGTAAGTTGATTGTAATTCTAGTTTTCATTTCATAATTTGATTGTAATACTATTCCCAAACAATCAAGATGAGGAGCTTACTATTAATCAAAGTGTATATGAATTTTATTAGTATAAAGATGAAACAACTGTTCAATTAATAGTACAGATCAAACCACTGAATTGATGTGATAAATAGAGTTACGTATAAACAACAGTCCTAAACACTGTTAAATATAAATTAAATATAAACACTGATGCCATAAAAATGGTCACATATAAAACACTGAGGTGATGACATCTAACAACCTATCAGTCTTTACAACATTGATGCGGAAAACACTGTTACATATAAACATTGCTAACATAAACAAATAAACAATAGAAAAACTAAAGTTGATGCTGAACCACTGTTGTAGTTATCCACTGTTGTACGTCATAAATTTCAGATTTAATTTCAAACGTAAGTAGTGTATATTCTTATATGCTGCTTTATTAAAGTAATTAACTATTAGAAATGATATGCAAAATAGGAAAAAAAAGAGAGAACGAAAATTTTAAATTACCATTTTGAATATTTTGAATTTCAAAATTACTGATATTATCAATAACTACTGACTTGATTTGAAAACAAATGTCATCATGACTTTTTTAAATTTTATTTAAACTTTAATCAAGATATAATAACCGTCAATTTGAAATTCAAAATTTGCTTAATCAAATGTCCAAAGCTCAAGAAATCAGCATTAATTACTGATTTGATTTGGAACAAATAGTCATGAAGATTATTTTTTATTTTTTAATTTAACTTTAAATTTTATCATGAAAATAATTTTGGTGGAACTCTTATGTCATTGGAATGTAAAGATCATGTAAAATGGTAATTTGATTGCAATTCTAGTTTTCATTTAATAATTTCAATCTATTACTAATTAACAACATCAATAATTAAAATGTGAGCAGTTACTATTTTTTAGGGAAACCGCTGATGGTCCATATCAGTGGATGTAAAAAATGTAAAAGTGACCAGTGGCTATAACTTCCGATCAGTGGAAACGGAGGTTGTCTCTCAGCATAAAGAAACGGAGGTTGTCTCTCAGCAGTGGATAACATTTAACAATCAGAAGTTTGAACCAAAACAGTGGTTCCAACAGACTTTAACAATCAGATGTTTGAACCAAAACAGTGGTTCCAACAGACTTTTAAGGATTAATGAAAACTATCATTTTTTACTATTTTAAATATCTTTGACCTTAAACAAATATTTCACCTTCAATATCAGTTGTTTGGAGATAAACAGATATTTGACCTTAAACAGATGTTTGAACATAAAAACATATTTCCTATTAAACAAATGTTTGACGATAAATAGAGGTTTGCCCATAAACGACCTTAAACAGATGTTTGAACATAAAAACATATTTCCTGTTAAACAAATGTTTGACGATAAATAGAGGTTTGCCTATAAACATCTCTTTGTAAAAAAAAGACGAATTTCAAAAACATTATATCCAAATAATCATAATGAGGAACTTATTTAACATCCAAGTGTACTACATTTTTATTTAATAGTATAAAAATCAAACAACTGTTGTATTTATAATACAGATCAAACAAATAACGAGTTGTGATAAATACTGTTACATATAAACACCTCATAAGAAACACTGATAATTAAATACTAAAGTTACATAACAACCACTGATAATTAAATACTAAATTTAAATCCGTTGTAGATGCCGAACCACTGCTGATACTAAACAGTCGTTTTACTTTGGTTAATCAAACTCTAGGTACATAAAGTCAATCATTGTATATCTCCAACAATCGACATGAACTCCATGGAAGGACTCAATGCATTAACATCAGGATTTATAGAAAGCTGATCTCTAGTGAACAGACCAAGATGCAGTACATGAAAACACTTCTTCAGCTGGTGAAGAAGAGCCCTGTCCTCATATACTTAATCCTTAACTTTGTTTATAAAGAACTGTGGTTTAAACCAAACTTTATGCTTCTTTTAATACAAAAAAGGCAGGAAAGACCATTGCTCTAGTATATTACAACAGTAGCAGATCCTTTCTTGGACAAGTCATCATCATCTGCTGCACAAGTCAATTATAATCATCATTTACTCATAAGAAAAAATTATTTTAACTGTAAATTTAATAATCTTTCTTTGTGTTTAATTAAACTTTAAACTTCTTTGATTACAAACCTATAATAACACGCAACATATTGTATGAATTTCAAACAAATGTGATTAGACTGAAATATAAAGCGACAATTAGAGTATATCACTTGATAATTAAAAACTCAAAATTTGGAAATCGGAGTAGCAAAAAAAACATACTTTAAACGATGTTGGAACAATGATACTAGAAAGGACAGTAGAACAATCATCATCATTATCATCTGCAACAGATCATTGAAAATAATCATTTAGTAACAACTCAGATAACAAAACTTAAGTAAAAATCAAAAACAAAAACACATACCATGATTATGGAGAACCATTAGCCGACGACACATCTCTTGATCTAACTCTCGAACAAAACCCTAACAATGGTTACATGAAAAGACACAAAACACAAAGGATTAGTATAAATAACAGGAAATCATGAAACTATTTCAACTAAAAAAAAGAAGAACAAACCTTTTGATGAAGTAATCGATGAACAAAAGATGATTTTATGGTGGCGTCTGGAAGAAGATTAAGGTTTGTGAAATTTGAATTTGAATCGCCTGAATATACAGAGAGAAAGAACCCTAGGCGTTTGTAAAGAAAGACCAGAAGTGAGAAGAGAGGTTATATAAGGAAAAGGGGATGGCACTGTTGGGCAGGAAAAAGGCCATTTAGGGGCTCTCTGGTGTTGACACGTGGCCCAAATAACTTTCATTTATTATATATAATAGATTTTTAGTATTATATATAGAATACCGGTGCCGAACCGATACCGAAAATGTCAAAAGTCGGTACCGATTCGGTACCTAAAATATACCCGGTTTGGTAAATTTGATACTAATACCGGTACCCGATACCATTTGCTCATCCCCTTGATGATGTTACTATTCATTGGGTTGTGTATGAAAAGTAATCTAAACGGTGCAATTACTTGCGTTGCTACAGGATTTGATGAGCTTAGACCGAAAATCCCTAAAAGTGGGTACCAGTACCGAATATACCTGGCACGGTACCAGCATTTGAGGGTAAAAACCGGTGAATATCGGTGCCGAACCGATACCGAAAATGTCAAAGTCGGTACCGATTCGGTACCTAAAATACACCCTTGATAATATTACTATTATATAGGTAATTTCAATATATAATAATGAAATTGATACTGTTCATTTCGTTTGATTTTTAACATAAGGATAATTTTTAACATAAGGATAATAATGGTTTGTTTCGAATAAAAACAATGAAATAGTTATGTCATTGTACTATTAATATGCCCGTCCACCGGACGGGTATAGAACTAATTTCAGACGAAAACCAGGTTCATGCGTAGGTGTTGGAGCCCTAATTTCAAACGGAAAACATCGCTTGGGTTTTGGTTGATGAGCAGATAGCAGATAAAGCTACGCGCTTTCTAATGGGCGGTGGTTATGTCGTCGACATCGATTTGGGGCAAAGCGGTGGTGGTCGATGTTGGTAGGTGACACAGGTTTGGGGAAGAGCGACGGTGATTTGTGGTAGTAAGCGGTGTGGATGCCCTAAAAATAGATACTGGTGGAGTGGATGACACGTGTGGGGCATTGTTACGCTGTTAGCGTAACCCGTCCACCGGACTGGTATTAAACTAGTTATATTGGTGGGGGTATTTATGACAAAATCCAAATCTTTAAAAGAAAATTGACATAAGGTTCTAGAGTAAACTGCCAAAATGGTCCCTGAGGTTTAGTCACTTTTGCCACTTTAGTCCAAAACTTAAACCTTTTGAATCTGGATCCCTGTGGTTTCAGTTTTGTTGCCATTTTCATCCAAAATCAAAATCTAGTTAGATTTTTCAGTTAACATCTAGCTTTTTTGTCTTTTTACTCCCTTTTAATGAAGGGCAAAATGGTCTTTAACGTTTTATTATAACAAATTAAAAAAAATCTAACCATTTTGCCCTTCATTAAAGGGGAGGAAAAAACAAAAAAGCTGGATGTTAATTGAAAAATCTAACCAGATTTTGCTTTTGGATGAAAATGACAATAAAATTGAAACCACAGGGACCCAAATTCAAAAGGTTTGAGTTTGGGACTAAAGTGGCAAAAGCGACCAAACCTCAGGGACCATTTTGGCAGTTTACTCTAAGGTTTTATAATTTACTTGTAATTGTTCTATACACATTTGCCTTGTGAAAATTTTAAATTTAGAGTATTAATATGAAAAAAAATATAAAGATTGAATGAATTCGGGTCCCACAAATATTTGTGTCTTGTTTGGGTTCATATATTTTTGGGTTCAGGCCGTGCTCATGGTTTTGGGTTCAGGCCGTGTTCGGGTCTGTGTCAAGTTTAGTGTTCGGCTCGGGTTGGACCCGCCAACCCACGAACATGACCAGTCTATACTCCTAATTACAGCAAACTAATTCTGAATTACATCAGGTAAATAGAGCAAAAGCTCATAACAAAAAAGGCGGATTGAGTCACCTATGCGACGTCGTTTGCGGAAACTTTTTAAACATGCCGTTTGAGGACGAAACTTTCGACAGGGCGTACTCAATCGAGGCGACATGTCACGCTCCAAAGCTGGAGGATGTGTACAGTGAGATATTCAGGGTACTGAAGCCTGGAGCAATGTACGTTTCATACGAATGGGTTACAACTGAATTATTCAACGGTGAGGATCCGGAACACGTGGAGGTCATCCAGGGGATCGAGAAAGGTGATGCATTGCCGGGTTTGAGAAACCATTCAGATATTGCTGACGTGGCAAAGAAGGTCGGGTTTGAGGTGGTTAAAGAGAAGGATTTGGCGAAGCCGCCAGGGGGCCCGTGGTGGTCAAGGTTGAAAATGGGGCGGATCGCATATTGGGGGAACCATGTTGTGGTTACGGTGCTTGAGGCAATTGGTGTTGCACCGAAAGGAACTGTTGATGTGCATGAGATGTTGTTTAAGACTGCGGATTATCTTACTAGAGGTGGGGAGAGTGGGATTTTTACTCCGATGCATATGATTCTTTGTAGGAAGCCGGAGAAGGTGTAGGAGAGTTGAGCGGGTTCGTTTTGAGGTTTATTCGTGGTATTTATTGTTAGTTTTTGTTACTTTTTTTTAGGTTTGGTATTGGTATGGTTTATATAGTTTGTTAGAGTTATGATTTGCTGTGTTTAATTTGGTTACTGATTTTGTTAATGTTGAAAGGACTTCATTTCATAAAACATGCCTTATTTACCTTACAGAATTAGGTACTGTTAAAATTAGAGTTTTTGTGGCATTAATCTTTTGAGTTAGAAATGATAACTTCTAGTGTTTTCCAAAGTTGAGTGGGTTTGTTTTGATGTTGCAGAAGTTTAAGTTATACAATCATGAAGTTCATGATGTTCTTTTAATTATTTTTGGAACATTAGGCATATGAAAGATTCTTTCTTTTGAGTTTGAACCGAAAGATTCACTCTTTTGAGTTTGAACCGAAAGATTTTGTCTTTTGAGTTTGAACCGAAAGATTCAATCTTCTTAGTTTTTACAAAAAAGATTCAACTTTTTTCGTTTAAACTTTAGACCGAAAGATTCTGTCTTTTGAGTTTGAACCTAAATATTCTGTCTTCTGAATTTGAACTGAAAGATTCAACTATTTTAGTTTGAACCGAAAGATTCAGTCTTTTTACTCTGAACCAAAGATTCAGTTCTTTGAGTCTGAACCTAAAGATATTGTCTTTTGAGTTTGAACTGAAAGATTCTGTCTTTTGAGTTCGAACTGAAAGATTTTGTCTGATTCAATCTTCTAAGGTTTAACAGAAAGATTTAATTTTTTTAGTTTGAACCGAAAGATTCTCTCTTTTGAGTTTGGACCGAAAGATTCTGTCTTCTGAGTTTAAACTGAAAGATTCAACTTTTTTTGTATGAACCCAAAGATTCAGTCTTTTGAGTTTGAACCCAAAAATTCAGTCTTTTGTGTCTGAACTGAAAGGTTCAGTCTTTTGAGTTTAAACCGAAAGATATAAGCAGCCCAGGACCTGTTTGGCCCCGCTAAGAGCATTCAAACTCACTAAGTAATAATCTAGTGAATGAATCTCACGCAATTGGTGGAACCGGAATAAGTGAATTTTGTTGCTTTACTCATCTAGATTCCTTTTCTGTTTTGGGGATCCAGCTTTTGGACATGATAATCACAACGTAGATCTTGTTAAGCTGGCATTATGGATGTAAGACCAATATGCCAGCAGCATGTTTGGAAAAAGATTCCCACTTTCTTCTGATCTGACTTTGAGTAAAAAAATATTAGGTTGGAGGAGATAGTCACGTGACTACGTGAGTGTTGAGCTTACAAGTTAGCAAGTCATCTAATTAGGTTTTTTGATCTGATAATTGAAACCTCACATGAGTAGGATTCGGATCCATAACTGAGTTTATCAGAGGTTAACTAATCTGTCTTGGTCTTGTGTGATTCTTATGTCTATTTAAATAACTGTGTTAGCATTGTGTGTCCCTTTAAGGTGTTTTTTGGGTAGCACACCATAGGGGCTCCTCGGTCACCGCTAATACGAGAGGGCTAAATTGCGTAAACCATATACAGATGACGCGGGCCAAGATTCTTAATCACTCAAATGACTTTTGTGACGGAATTGATATAGCGAGAAAAGTTAACTGGTTGAATTTAACATATATTTTGATCAATATCTAACGGTTGCCGTCTTCTATAACCAGATTATATAGATTGTTACTTGGACTGGTGTTGGTTTGTAGATCAGAGGTGGTGATTGATTAACTCAATAACTCCTATATCCTCCACATCAATACCTTATAGCAGCATTTAAGTGTGCCCATGCTAATGGGTTAACTGTTAGATGCTTATAAGTCTAATCAACAATGTTGGCATTATGTGTTTGAATACAACTTCTAGTTTTGGCTTAGACCATGGCCAACGCGGGTGGGGAAAGGGCGCCTCCACATTGGCACTGCTCGCTTGACCGACCATCTTTTTCCACGGGCGGCCCCATCTCCCCCTCGGATACCCCTTTTCTCTCTTCTTCTCTCCCATCTCACAGACCACCCTTGTCTTCCCCTGGCGGCCCTTGTTCTCTTGTCCACAGCTTCTCTCTTCCACGTCGCCATACAGGCGTCTTGCGGGAGCCATGCAGATGGTATATAATATATTTAGGTTTTAGTGTTCGGAGGTGGAATGAGACCACAAGTGATATCTATTGTAGAATTTCATAAAAAAGTTCCATTAAAATTTTACAAAATCAACAAAAACTTGTATTTTAATCAATAAGACTATCCGTAGTGGTTCACCCCCCTTGGAGGTGTTTTTCGCCATGTGGCGTCCACGTCAACATGGCTAATTTGTTTCGCAAAGTGGTGTAATGGTTCATCCCCCCTTAATTATTACCTAATAATTACCTACCTAATGATTAATTATGCTTTCTGGTCCTTACCAAGAGGATGGCAGTTCGTCCTTTCCTAGTCGGAAGGTTGGTGCTGGGCCTACCCCCCCCCCTCCCGTTTTAACATATAAATCACTAAACATCCCAAACCATAAATCAAGTTTCACAAGTGTCATATGAAAGAACGTCTTCTTCATCCTCACCAATCATCTCAATGTAACACCTCGTAAAATCACGATCAATATAATGAAGACACGTGTCATGCACTTTAAACGTGTAAGGAATCATTTCTGAGAGACTGAAGTTGTCAAAAAATGTAAATATGTGAATAAAGGGATCCAAAGTGTCAACATGCCATTCTTGTGCCTCTGATTGACCTCACACGACGTTCGTATTCTTTAACGAATAAGTTGTCAAACGCTGGAAGTCGTTTGTGCTTAAAACAAGGATCTTGTGAAACATAGGGGTTAAAAGTGTCAACATGTTGAAAGTAACCTCTGAGTGACCTTTTAACGATCCCAAAAACATTGTAACGATTATATTTTGGCCGCAAGAATATTGGATATTAATTCGTGGAGTTTCGATGCAAATAAATAATTAAAGTGTTAATTCCAAGAAATAAGGGTTAAAAGCGTCAACGTTGAAATTCAGGACTTTCGGGTGAACGTATAATTAACCGGGAGCTTAACGGAGTTTGTTTATGACTTAGAGTCCTTAAAAGGCAAGTTTGGGGGTTAAAAGTGCAATAAACGCAAGTTAAAATCAAGTTTAGAAGGACCAGGGGCCTAAATTGCAATTTTTGAAACTTGGTGACCGGAGCTGACTTTGACACTGGCCGCGTAGACCTTGGATAGACCTTACGCGGGCCGCGTAGTATCTGCAGATGCAGAAAAAGCTGGACAGGTGCGGGTTTGGCCAGTTCCACCGCCTTAAAAGCCTGGTTTTCGAATTCAGGGACTGTACCAATGGTTTTACATGCATAGGGGACACATGGGATGATCAGGAATCAATCTTAGACTTATGTGGATTGATCTTGTTGCATCTAAATCACTATATAAGAACTCTTGTTGCAACCATGAACTTGCTCATTCACAAAATCATTCTAAACTTACTCTCTGGAGCTCTCTGGACTTCAAGCAAGTTTTCTCAAGTTCCTAATTCATGCTAAGAGCCTTTGTAAGCATTCTTAGCCTTCCTAGTTCATGTTTTATTAGTTTAAGATTTGACTTAGTGATTAATCACTAATGGTCCAGTCATTTTTCGAATTGAAAGTGGCTATGAGTTGGTAATTATGTGGGTAATAAACCCTTAAAAGGGCACCCTCTGATTATCACTCTAACTTGGTCAATTGTCGGGTCAAACTTAATATTAAAAAGTCAACAGAAAGCTATTTTGCAAATAAATTCATAATTAGCAATGTAGAAGTTATGGAACCTGTTTTAACACAAAAATAACTTGGTAATTAATGTAAGAACATGTCTAAACATGTTCAACCCGACAAATCCGAGTTTAGGCTCGGTTCGGAACCGAAAGTCGCAAAGCAAGACTTTTGCTTTGACTTTCAGTTCTGACCCGATTTAGCTTGTTTTAGAAATGCCTTAAGGTTCCTTTAGGACCATATTATAAGTTAGTAAAACCCTCTGAGGTTATACTACATGGTTCCTTAATTATCCGATTCATTTGCATGTTTCCGTTAATTGCTTAAATGTTGACCATAATGCCCTTTTGACATTAAAACGAGATTTTTGAAAATGTGAGAGGAAAAAAACCCTTTATTACTGATTTATAAACATGTCCTAAAAATTTGACGTCAGTTTGAGGTCTAAATTAGGAGTTATGCTCAATAGCGTAAATTGAAAGCTTTTTATTTATTTAAACGGTATTTGTGCATAAAGCCTATTTAAACCCAAATTTCGACACCAAACTTTTTACCCACTGATGTAATATAATATTTTGGGATTTTTGAAGATTTTTAATTATTTTTAAACTGATCATAACATAGGGTTATTGCTTTGATTCGGTAATTGTCGGTTACACCCTTTTTGCTAATAAAATGAGTTTTACATAACATATTGATACCAAATCTTTTGCTACTGATTTTATATGATAAATAAAATATTTTAAGCCTTCTGGGCTGATAAAAATCTCAGCTTTCCTTGTATAACCCGAAAATCACCTAAAACTGACTTTTTACGCTTTTTAAACGCATAGTATGGGTTAAAACCATTTTTGGCATATAAGACTTAATACCTACTGATGTTTTAAGTAAATTTCTATACTTTAACAATAAATAAAATTTTTAAACTCAGATTTCCAAATTTGACCTTTAAAGCATATGTGAAATGACCAAAATGCCCCTACGGTGCATTGTTTGGTTTAAATGATAAATTTCACATATGTTTAATACCTTACTGTTATGACTTACAAAAATAAATATTTTTACTGACCAAATTAGACCAGAACCTCAGATTATTATTTAATCTCTTTTATAAGCCTTAAAATGACCAAATTACCCCTACGGGGCATAAATTGATTTTAAATTCGTTTTGGGCATAATGGAAGGTATCCTACTGATATCACAACATATTTAAGGCATATTAACTTGTGAAGCCTGTATATGACTCTTTTGGTTACCCGATACGCACTTATCGCGTTCGGTACGGTTTATGTGACTAGTTTGCATAAATTGACCGAAACGGGTCAAACCTTATCATTTTTACCTCAAAATCCAGAATGTGTTTAGTTTACCCATATTATACAAGTCTTCATACTTGTCGGGTCTAAATCACATTCTAATCCGATCTTCGCTTAATCTTGCGTTTTGAACCGTATATCTTTCTTTAAAGCTAACCGGTCTAAGTTTAAACTTAAGTAAGACCCGTTAGGAATCTAATAGGTTATTAAAACCTTCGTTCCAGATTTAGGAGCCCAGTAAAAGATATTTGCACTTGCTGATTGTATACGGCTGAGATAAATTGTATATTTTGCTCAGGTAAATACTTTTAACTTATTTTCCCTTATACGGGCTTGGGATACGGTATATAAAATACCGCTTGGTCGGGTATTGAATCTTTAATCGTATGAAGGTTAATTCATTGAGATAACCCGTTTAATCTGTTTTGTTTGTTAAAGCCTTTGGGGGGTTAATGACCATGTCCTGGATATCCTCGGCTCATTCATTGAAATGGCCGCGACTTAAGCACGGGATGTAGGCATACACCTACCGGTGCGTATGTAAAATAATATACCTGCCTGTTCGAGAATAACTCGCCGTATGTTATATTATGTGGTGTGTCTATTAATCTTTAACCCGGTATTCGGCCCGGGCTACTGAATGTATAATAAACATATAATTCTTTTACAAGATTATTTTTAAATAATTATCCCAAGTTATAAAAGATTATTTGTGCCATGTGCATTTAAATCAATTTTTATAAACACTTTTAAAAAAGAGTTGGTTAATTGTATTTACCAGTGTAAACTGACGTATTTTCCAAAATGTTAAGTGCAGGTACTATGCGAAACAGGCTGGCTACTCCCGAGTGAATACATAATGAAGTCTTGCAAGCTTTGTCACTTAAAAATCTGTTGAACAATATTTCCCATGTTTTGATCCGCCTGTGGATCCTTTTACATTCCGTTTGTAATACTTATGATACTTTCATTCGGTTTGTAATATTATTACTTTTAGACTTCCGCTGTGCATTGAACTGTGATTATTGACTATGATGATATCAACTACGTCACGATACTCCCCACCGGTAATACGTGGAAATATCGGGGTGTGACAGGTTGGTATCAGAGCCAACATTGAGTAAATTAAACACTAGCCTTTTTGTGTTTAATCTCAATAACACAGTTGCACATTCCTCGACTTCTGAGTCTAGGCAAAGGACTTAGGACTAACTCCTAATCTTTTATTTTTGTCCTTTTTTGTTTTCCTTTGTTGTTCCTTTGTTTGTTTTGACAGGATCAAGAAGATGCCGCCAAGATTCAGACGAGGAGGAGGACGAGGCAAGGCGCCACTCACTGCTCCTAACGATCATGAGGCCGGACCTTCACACCGGCGAACGCCGTCAGTAACTATGAGCACTACTCCTCAAGAAGACTGGAGGACCTACTTAGAGCCTGCGAGGCATTCTGTCTCGCTTAGCTCCTCACCTTCCTACCACGACTCTTTCGGGCTCCATCAAGGCAATGAGTCCGACCATTCCCGCCACTCTTACTTACCGTTGCAGCAGTCGGGTTCTCACCACGCCTTTCAAGACCCGACTCCGTTCTTTCAAAGCCGGTTTAACCCGACAAACGTGAGTGAAGAACCAACGGGTTACAATTCATTAGGCCCTAATGACCATTTCCCTGAAGCTCAGGGTATGGATATGGATGACGATCCCGATCCTGCCGAGCCACCATCTGGGACACCTACTCACCCCATCGAGATTTCGGATGGGTCGTCTTTTCATGCATCACCTTATCGTGGTCCAGACAGCTATGAGGCAAGGTTTGCCCAATACGACTGGGTGTTTACTCCCTCTTACAACCCGTCTCAGCAGCAGCAGCAGCAGGATCCCTCTGAGGATTCATGTTTTGTAGCGGTCACGCCACCGCCACCACCACCGCTTGAGCAGCAACTGCCTCCGGAACCACCGAGGCGAAGAAGATCAGGAGCACGGATGTCCGTGCGAGGAGGGGATTTTCATTTCAGCACCCCTCAACACTCCAGTGGTAGTCACTACCCGCCACTATAGGAAGACCCGCAGCAGGGTGGGCCTTCAAACCCCGTTTCTGAGGTGGACTATGCGCCAGTCGCACCACCACCACCACCACATGTGGATTTTGATAACCCAATCCCTTCATACGCTGGTACAGTAGCGTATAATCCATTTGAGCAGCCAGCCTACCCGGGGTACAATTACTACAATGCCCCCGCCGTCGACCCATACCTCGAGGCAGCCAACTACAATGCTCTTCATCCTGAAGGGCCTTACGCAGCCTCCTACCAACCCGGGTACCCACCTTATGGGTATCAATACCCGCCACCTGCTCAACCCTCACAGCAACAGCCGCCACAGCCGCCGCCGATCCCGCCACCTCAACAACAGGAGATTATACAGAGGTTGAGCCAGGTGGAACGGGAGGTTCAAGAGGAACGTAGAAACCACCGGGGATTTCTTAAGGGCTTGGCAAATCTGATAAAAGGGAAGAAGAAAAGGGATTATTAGAAGCCTTATTTATTTATTGAATTGTTGTTTATTCAACCAAGTCCCTGCGTGGACATTTATTTATTTATGTACTTAATCCCTGCGTGGACTTGTTTTTCTATCTTTGGTCCCTGCGTGGACCTGTCTTTCTTGTTTAGCCCTTACATGGGCAAGTTATTTATGTACAAGTCCCGTTTAGGGCAACCTATGTATTTTCTTTAAAAATTAGTGGAATGTTTTATTTAAATTTCATTGTCATCTTATGCATGAATATAATATATGAAATAAATCAAAAAAATCATTCCTTTTAAAATGATCTGCCTTTAATTATTAAATAAGAATCTTAAAAGGTATAACCTAGCCTACATGTCACTATAGACCTGGCCATGATGGTAAAACCTATTTGAAAGATTCAAATCCTTGTTAACACCTGAAAACATGTTAGCACTCCTGGCAGATGTGACTCGGTAAAGTCACACATGTCATCCTTCAATTGGATTCTTCCAATCCCTTTCTTTATTATTTAAACATCCATTAGTGATGTAATGCCTACGGGCCATATTCATTGTCACATAAGACAGTTGCAGTCTACGACTCCCTGTCAAGAAAAGGTAAATGAACTACGTTCAAACCTTGATGCCTCGATTCTTAAAAATCATGGCTTATAATTTAAAACTGTCCTTGTGACTAGGCCTTTTGTGCCACCTTAATACCTTTAATGATTATAATATAGGATAAATTATAATGAAAATCCTAAATAAATGTGATTAACAAATTAACCAATATGGTTTATAATTGCCATGTTTAATGAATCATCAAAAAGGATGATTCCATACATAACCTCTGAATAAAATATTGTCATTATTTTGTAGCAATCAAGCTACATGGCTGATTCTGAAGAAGTTAACAGTCACCCGAGGGAGAATCATGATACCACCAGGATTAATGTAGCTGGTGCGGATCTACAGGCATTGATAGACAATGTTGTTACTAGGGCACTTGACAGACAATTCAAAGAGTCAAGTGGTACACACTCTAAGACTCTATCTGTGGCTCGTAGTAAGCCCCCATCCAAAGAAAATGAGTCAAAGAAGGACGATGCCCGTCACTCGTCGAATCAAAGAAGTGTTCCATCTAAACATATAACAACCCTCCCGAATATTTTTCTGACACCCTAATATATTTTGGAATACCCTATATGTCTTAAAATACACCTAGCATGTGAAAACCGAGCCCAAAATACGTTATGCCATTAAAAATAATTAAAAAACAAGAAAATTGGGGTTTAGGCGGGCCGCGTAAACCACCCCGTAACCCTTACGCGGGCCGCGAGCAAGCAAGAACGCGGCATCACCCGGTGATGACACGTGTCATCATCGTGGCGAGGCTAGGCGATGACCCGGATCACCTAAACCCTACCCGGACTACGACGCGGGCCGCGTAAGCCTTCGCTTGCATTTACGCGGGCCGCGAGAAACTTGAAATCAGGCCCTATATAAGGAGGCCTCGGGCTTCAATCACAAATCGTTCATTTTCTTTTCTGTATCTCGAATTCTCTCAATAGTAGGCATAATTTCCGAGTATAATACCCCCTAATTAGCGAGGTTCTGCTCCGTTGTAAGTATTATAACACCAGTTTCGTATTAGATACGCTGCCCGATTGATTTAGGGTTCCGTAGCAACTGTCGTTGTTCTGCCCGATGTAGTTGTTGGAATACCGTCTCGGGGAGGGTATCGTTAATATAATTAAAGGGCTATTATACTAACATATGTACATTTGTGTAAATTATAGATTAATCCCAGGAAACCCTTAAACGAAGTCTAAGATAGCAATGTGAGTTTATCCTCTTTTTGTTAAACTTTTTGTGATATTTTACAAAACCTTAAATAATTTCCATGCGATTAGCAGTGATTGAGTCTTTGAAATCTTAAATTACTGCCGGTATGTTGGGGTTTTGTATACAAAATAAGTCGGGATGATGGTAAAACGTTACCATTGGACAAAGGGTTAGCCAATGAGTAATATGACCCACCAGTCAGGGATTGACAATACTGAATGAGTAAATTGTGTAGATATAAACAATGTGATCGCTCTCAATACTGTGTTAATTGATAAAACTCTTCTTGATTAAATTGGGATTCACTCACCAGTATTTTCCACTGACAAAATGTTTTAAACATGTTTCAGGTAACAAAATGTGAAAGCCAATTAGAAGCCAGCTGGACAGCACTGAAGGCTGGAATAAAGTGGCTATAAAAGTTACTTAAATAAACGAAGATGTTTTATTAAAAATAAATAGGGTTTATCCCTATGAATATGTTGTAATAAGAAACTTGGGTTTACCCATGTGTTTAATATTATCAAATTTGGTGGTTTTTATTCTGATAACATATTTCCTAACTACGGGTCTGATGAAAATTTCCGCTGCCAAAGTGATTAAACATACTGATACCACCGAAACTGGCTCGTGGCCGCCGGTTCCCGGGATATAGGGATTGGGAGTTGCGACAAAAGGTGGTGTCAGAGCCTAGCCATTGATTCAGTCACAGAAGTGTTCTGCTGACATCAAAATATTATCTAAATTATTAGGAAATAAATTATAGAAATACGTGCATATCTGTATTTTATTGTTATGTGTTATTTGACTATTTGTTAGTTTACAGTATGAGTGATCAAGGACCCTCAGACGCATATCGTCAATTGTCCGATTCACCTAGGAGTGAAGGTACTTCTTCCCAGCCTGCCCTTTCTGGGTATGCAGCTGATCAGGAAGAAGGGATGTTTACCTTTAAAGCTCAATCTGAAGAGCCATTCCCTCAGAAAAAGAGATGATGGTTCAGTAAGGAAGCATTTGCACGTAGGAAAAGAATGCGAAAGTTGCAACAGCAAAGAGTTCTAGTAGCCGCTAAGCGAGAGTCAGATGCCCATACACAGGATATGCTTAATAAAAGCCTAGCCAATTTCCATATCCTAGCAACAACTGCTGCCGACCCAAGTCTGGAACAACTAGTAACCCCACAACCCTTACCTTTGATTCCCACTCAGCCGATGGAGGTAGAAATGCATGATTTCAACCCTGAGGAAATACCTAGGATACCAGTCCCTAATCCCTTATACCCAAATTATGATCCATGGTTTGATGATCTTAGGGATTATGTGCCACGCTACCATCTAAATGACAAAACCTTGTCGAACATAGCAGCGTATCCAGGTTTGGACCCTCTAGATCCCTATTACGATAACGATGCATATATTAGGGAGATTTTAGAAGATCCTTACCAATTTCAGGCACCTACACCTCCATACCAGGAACTCGCACCCCAGATTCCGAACCAAGTCCTAGAACCTGCACCCCCAATGAGTGCAGAAAAGGTACAAGAACTTAGGACATTTGGTGAGGAAATTTTAGAGAGTAGTGAAAGGATGAGATAGTTGGGAGAGCGACTCGTTCGGAAGTACGACGAGCGCAATATGGATTTCTGGATGAATCCATATCCATGAATGTGATGGTGGAAACGGTAGTAATAATAATATTATAATAATAAAATAATAAAATATGTGTGTATGTTTATGAAAAAAAAAACCTACAGATGCCTATTACTATTAGTGTAATTTTTATTTCAGTTGGTATTGTACTTTTAATTTTCAGTATTGATTGTAGTGATGCATATTATATGAATAGAGTAAAGTCGCAATGATCGACACTTTTGCCCAAAATGTGTGTCATGTGATTGGCTGTATTAAATATCATTTTGTGATATTAATAATTGGCAAATGTTTAAAATTCAGATGGCTGATCCAGTGAATCAAGTGAATCTGGATAATAATCTGGAAAACCAGAATGATAATATTCAGAATAATGATAATCTGAAAAATGAGAATCCGAACAACAACAACAATGGAAATCAAGTGGATAATAGTGCCATTCAACACATAGTGGCACAGGGAATTATAGATGCAATGCCGTATATTCTTCAAACTCTTAAGGAGGCTAATAATAAAAGTAAACATAGCAGTAAGCGACCGACTGAACCGAAAAACAGCGTAAACAATGGACCCTTACTTTAAGTGCCCATTCCCAAAAGAAGAAGAACCATGCCTTATGGTTGTTCTTACAAAGAATTCTGGTCTTTGATGTGCGTGAAGTGTGTTATGGTTTTAATGTTTATTTTAAGCCCTTTTACACTTTCTTTAACCAAGTTTTAAATTTATAAAACACGATATTTACTAACACTAAACACACATATGGGCAAGTGCACCCATCGTGAGCGTAGTATAGTGTTGGTAAGATACCGAGGTCGTCCAAGGACACAAGAGCTTTTAGTACCGGTTTATCCTCAACGTCTAATCAAATCAAAAAGTTAGAAAAAGGTTTTAAACTAGAAAAATAAAAACTAACTAAAATGTTGAAAATAAAATAAAAATAAAAACAGATAGACAAGATGAATCACTTGGTTCCGACTCGTGTATAGTGTAACCTTTGATTATTTTCGCACTTTTGCATTTTTTAAGAGATTATCTTAATTATTGTAGTAGGCCCCTCTTTTGAAGGTGACGTTACCCTCAACCCAGTAGTTTGAGTCAGCAAGGATACAATCCTAAAGGGTCGGATTATTGAAAGATAATTAATTAAGTTATTAATGCATATTATGGTAGGCCCCTCTTCTGAAGGTGACGTTACCCTCGGCTAAGTAGTCTGAGTCAGCAGGGATACAGTCCTAAGTAGCCGGGTTAAAGTATTAATAGTAGTTTACATATGAGGGGATCAAAAAGTTTGGACCCCCGCCATCCAATACCGTTAAGTATTGAAGGAGGTCCTACTAAATTTGACCCAGGTCCTTGCAGGATCTATACACTGAACAAGGCAAGACTCTTACCAAACCGTTCCCTTAACCCCCGACCAGGTAGCCAACATACCTCCATATAGACCGTGGAGATATGAATGGTGAAAATCTTTTATTTTATATAGACAGTAAAATAATGCCAAGACACCATGGACAAACGATAAGGAAAAATCACCTTCAACATAAGAAACTAGTTATTAAAGTCATTAATACATAACCAAGTAAAAAGTGCGAAAAGATTAAAAATAAAAAGTATTACACTAGACACTTTGTCTTCACCAAGTGATGTAAGAGACTTAGGCAAACATGGCCTTGATTGTCAAGAACTCTTACGATCAATCTTGGATCCCGAGATGACTCACACACTCTATGATGGACAATGGATGATGGTGGTGGATGATGGTGTTATGGTGGTGGTGGGTGGTGGGTGAAGTGTGAGAGAGGTGGTGTGCCAAGGGATGGTTTGAGCTTGAGCCAAGCACTCCTATTTATAGGCTGAACAGAAGCTCGGGCACGGCCCCGTGTCCATCCTCTTCTCTGTCTTCATTAATTGCACTTTGTCTGCATTAGTTGACCACGCCCCCGTGTGCAGAAGCATATCTGTACTATCAAGATTTGCCTGGATTCTGCGAATCTTATAGTTGACCACGACCCCGTGTCCGCTGAGCACGGCCCCGTGGTGGGCGATAGAAGCTTCTATAGCTTTGTCTTTTATGCTGGCACTTGGGCACGCCCCCGTGTTCACTGAGCACGGGGCGTGTTCAGCCTTCTGTTTTCTTGTTTTGCTTGGGAAGATGCTGTCGTGGGGTCGGGCATGTCATGTTTGTTCCTTTTCTTGTATTTATGTTAGATTTAGCTGCCTTTTTGCTTCTTTTCTTAATTTGAGCTCATTTAATCCTGAAAATACAAAAGGAAGACAAAAACACACTTTTTCCCATATTAGTACTAAAAAGGGTTAGTTTTATGCCACAATTGATGTAATTTATATGTTGCATTTTGCACACATCAAATACCCCCACACTTGAATCTTTGCTTGTCCTCAAGCAAAACTCTTTATATTGTGGCTTTACACTCCCAAATGGAATGGGTAGAAGAGAAGGTTTTTGGACTTGTCATAGAGTGTCGGGATTTCCAAGATTCTTTATTAAGTTTTATTTTTATTTATTTACAATCCTATTCTTCATGATTTATTTAAAACTTTTCATAAGATAAATTACTTATTAGGGCATAACATGACTCTTTGAAATTCTATTTATATACAAGTTCACATACCTCACGGGGGATCACTCAAAACTCTGCCGAATATGTATTTTAGTGAATCACTCGAGAGCGGCATGGAACTTACTCCTACCATAAGCTTGCCAAGCAATCAATCCTCCTCCTTTTTAACTATATACCTTTGTAAATATCAAGAGGACTTTTGGGGTGAAGGGTTAGGCTTGTGTTAAAGGTAGGTGGTTGGGTTAGTGGTTAGTGAAAGGGCGAAAATCGCAACAAGCATCGGTTTTCGTAAGACTTTTGATTTTTGCAACTTTTATTTTGATGAAGCTTTTATTCAAACGAAGTTATTTTTGATAAACTTGTTTGTTTATTTCTCTTTTGCTTCATCATCAACATTTTTTTTTTGAAAAGTCATACGAAAAACCAATCTTGTTATTAAAACAAAAGGTTAAAAATAAAAAGGGTTTTGGTGGGTGAAAGGGTGTTTGGTTTGGGTTATGAAATGAAAAGGTTTAGGCTCAAAGGAGCTAACTAGGGGGATTTTGGGTAGGTGGTAAAAAGAAAAATAATGGTGTAGAAATAAAAAGGGTTAGTCCTAATGCCTCCATCATTTACTTACTCGGGTTTAAGTTGGTAAGGACCGGGAATGTATCGTCGTGGCAAGTTCTAGAGTTGTAAGAACCAAGCAGCTATTCACACAAGAAACGAAAAATGAGCATTTAGTTTAATGATATGTATTTGTATGCTCAATAAAGGCTCAAAACTCAGTTTTGTGGGAATGGGTTTTTATGTGATCAAGTATATATAATTAAATTTTAACTAAGCTTGTCATGTCGTTTCATAATTTTCTTATGTTGGTTCTTTTTATCACGACGCTATCGGTTGTAAATTTGTAAAAATATAACCTTTTTAGAACTTGAATTTCCCGAGTTAAACCTAGACAAGTAAAAACAAATGAGAGTTATTGAAAAAATTTGGGGTGATTAGCGGTTCCAATAGAGTTTTGTGTAAGGCTTGTAATTAGGACTTGCAAGATTCAAGGTTTTAGCATCCCCCCCCCCCCCCCACACTTAAATTACACATTGTCCTCAATGTGTCCCAAAAATAAGTTTATAGGTTGATTGAATGTGTAAAAAGGTGTGAAAAAGCAAAAATTGTGTTACTGGGCGTCTGGACACGGCCCCGTGTTTGATGGACACGACCCCGTGTTCAGGTGCCAGTAACGAAAACTTACAGAAAGTGGACACGGGGGCGTGTCGAATGGACACGGCCCCGTGTCTGTCGTAAGTCTCCAGATTTAGACAAACAGCAGGTCTGGGGTAGTGGGCACGGGGGCGTGTCGGCTGGACACGACCCCGTGTAGACAATCTGCAAGGTTGAAAAACAAGTTTCTGGCTCTGGTTTTTCTATCCCAGCTTTAGTAGCACTAAGGTTTAGTGCTCTAAGCCTCGTATGTACCTGTTTTAGCAATAAACACTACACCAAAACATAGCAAACATCCTAAATTACCAACGTTCAACATCCCATCCATCACAAAGTTAGAAAGAAAAACAAATGCAGAAAATAAAAAGAGTTAAAGGAAAGTAAATTGTTCAACACATGGCACGCATGCCGGAAATTGTTCAAGATAAAGGGGGGGGGGGGGTTAACCTGTGGGATCACCAACCAACCGCTTCTGCCTCCGCTCCTCCCGCCTAGTCCATGTCCTCGTCCTCATCATCATCTCCTCCATCGTGCCCCGCAATGTACTCCCGGATATTTCCAATATCATCTTGGATATCGGATATGTTTCTCTCGATTGCTCCAACCCGGTTGTACGTGTTGCTCGCCATGTTATAGGTGTTCCTAGTGCACATGAGGTTTTCCTGCAATAAATCATGTAAACTTTGGAAGTTAGGAAAACAACCTCCTTATAAGGAGGATTGGCCCGGATCACCATGGGGCTGGTACTGGTACTGATGATGTTGTGGAGCGTGAAGGATGAGTGCCTCTCGCGGGTTCCATGCATGCCCCTGCATCCATTGGAAGCTAACCGATCTGTCTTCAGCCTCATAAATTAAGTTCATGGAGCGGCAAATGTGTACATCCACTCTTCCCGACCATGGACTCCTTTCGAAGGACCTAGGTATGTTCGTGAAGTGCTTGAAGAGACGGTATACCCACCCCCTGAAGAAGATAGGGGTTGGTGAAGTAGCAAGTCGGTTTAGATGCATGTTACAGAGCAGGATGTACGGAACATCTAGGTGTCTGCGGGTATGAATGCAATGAAGGACCACCAAATCTCTCAACCCCACAACGCCACTGCTATCATGCCTTTGGCTAAGAGAGTAAGCAAGGACTCTATGAATGTAACGGTAAAGCGGGTCCCTTAGCTTAGTGCTCTTAGTGCTGCTCGGGTTGTAGTGCCCTTCACCAATCTGAGCCCATGCGGCTTGGCATTCGTTCTCATCCAACTCTCGCACCCCTCTGGTGTTTTCTTCATTACCCGCATCTTCCTCCGCATACAGCCCGACTATCTACCCAAATTGTGCCATTGAAATCGAGTACCTAGTTCCACCACATCGGAATGCTACCCCATCATTGTCAAATGGGTCGCACCTTGAATTGAACGTGAAGGTGCTATAGAATTCCATAGTGCATTCGTGGACTGATCGAAGTCGAGTGGTTAGGGCTATTCTTAGTGGTACGGTGACTAGGTTGAAGCGGTCAAGCTGGTTCACCAATGCTAACAAATCCATGCATGCTTGTCTTGGGTATTCTTCTGGTCTTGTTTGAAGTACTTTGTATCTAGCCCTAGCATCGCACTCATTTGCGTTGAACCTTGTGAACTTCCTTGACATCTGAAAGAATACACCAAAAGTTAGCATGAAACAGTGGAGTTTTCGGACAAAACTGCAAACAGCGAGCTAGACACGGCCCCGTGTTCAGCGGGCACGACCCCGTGTCCAGGCGTCTGTTACTCAAAAACATCATTTTTCGACCCGGTTTCGAAAACTTGAAAATTTTTGGTCCAATAGGTGCGGTTTCCCCCGAAAATGAAACCCCAAGTGTCGTTTTTCCCAAAACAACCCGTTTACCCATTCAATTTTATCTTTTTCGGTTAAAAAACAAGGGTTTGGGGTTTTTGTGAGAAATCGGGCGAATCTTTGAACAATACAAGTGGATTTACTTCCTATAATACTTATCTAACTAAATGCTAACAGATTTAAGCAAAAATTTGAGGTTCGATCCGGATGTAGTTCAAGAACCCTAGATTTTCCCCAAATTTTTGAAGTTTTAACTACATGCAAGTGCTAAATCTAACTACTAAGGATGATAGAATCATACCTTGATGTTGTTAGAACTAGAGGAGACGTCGAAAATCTGCGGAAAATCGCCTTGAACCAGAGCGTTTTTGGGGAAACGGGGCGTGTGGAATGGTGTAACTGTTATGAGAAAGAGGATTTATCCCGACAGTAACGCGGACACGGCCCCGTGTCCAGCGGACACGGCCTCGTGCCGAGCAAAGTTTTTTTTTATTTTTTTAGTGCTCGTGTGAGTGCCCTCGTTTTCCCAAAACTTGGTTAGAAGACTTACCGATTAAGATGTCATCCCTGCAGGTTCGTAACTTACGTGGTATGATGTTGATGTTTTTATTCTTCGACCGTTTGAAGCGAGATTTCTTCCTCTTCATCCTTAATGAATCCTTGATAGAGTTTCAGCCGTTGGTCATTGACTTTGAATGGGTTTCCATTCCGAGATTTAATTTCTACTGCACCGTGTGGGAAAATATGGGTGATGGAGAAAGGTCCTGACCACCTAGACTTTAATTTACCAGGAAACAATCGAATTCGTGAATTAAACAAAAGAACTTGATCTCCTACTCGAAATTTATTAGGTTTAATATGTTTGTCGTGTAAGTTTTTCATTCTTTCCTTGTAAATTTCTGAGTTTGAGTATGCATAATTCCTAAGTTCGTCTAATTCATTTAATTGACAAAATCGATTTTTACCAGCAAATTCTAAATCTAAGTTTACATTTTTAATTGCCCAGTAGGCTTTGTGTGCAATTTCTACTGGCAAGTGACAACTTTTTCCATAGACGAGCTTATATGGGGTTGTACCTATTGTTGTTTTATAAGCAGTTCGAAAAGCCCATAAAACATCGTCTAATTTATCTGCCCATTCCTTTTTATTTAACCCTACAGTTTTTTCAAGTATTCATTTTAAACCTCTATTAGTCACTTCGGCTTGTCCGTTTGTTTGAGGGTGATACGCTGTTGAGACCCGGTGATAGACCCCATATCTTGTTAAAAAAATTTCAAGTTGATGGTTGCAAAAATGGGTACCTCTATCACTTATTAATGCTTTAGGTGTTCCAAAACGAGAGAATAATTTTTTCAGAAATCTTACCACGACTCTTCCATCATTTGTTGGAAGTGCCTCGGCCTCGGCCCATTTAGACAAGTAATCTACTGCCACTTTGTGGCATTTCGTTTTTGGAAGAAATATTACCTGTTCTTTGGCAAGTATCACATGTCTTGACAAGACTTTGGGCGTCTTTGTAAATGGTCGGCCAATAAAATCCTGAATCAAATACCTTTCGTGCGGTACTAGCGGCACCATGATGTCCTCCGTATGGACCTTCATGACAATGGCGGAGAATTCTTCGTGCTTCGCTACCATGTACGCATCGTCGGATAAGTTGGTCGGCACACATTTCGAAAAGATATGGATCTTCCCAAAAATAATGTTTCACATTGGCAAAGAATTTTTTTCTTTGATGATGTGGCCAACCTTTTGCCACTATACCGCTAGCTAGGTAGTTAGCATAGTCGGCGTACCATGGTTCTTCCTTGTATTCCACCATTTCTAGGGATTCTGTTGGAAATTTTTCGTTGATTTGCTCGTCCCTGGTTGCCTCCAAAGCTGGGTCTTCTAAGCGTGAAAGATGATCTGCTGCGGTATTTTCTGCTCCTCTTTTGTCTTTGATTTCAATATCAAATTATTGGAGGAGTAGAATCCACCGAATCAAACGTGGTTTTGCGTCTTGCTTTTTGAAGAGATATCGAATGGCTGCATGATCTGTATAGACTATAGTTTTAGAAAGAACAAGATAAGAACGAAATTTATCAAAAGCAAATACCACAGCTAGTAATTCTTTTTCAGTTGTTGTGTAATTTTCTTGTGCATCGTTAAGTGTTTTACTAGCATAATAAATTGGGTGGAAATGCTTTTCTTTTCTTTGTCCTAAGACAGCTCCAACTGCAAAGTCATTTGCATCACACATGATTTCGAAAGGAAATTTTCAATCAGGCGCTATCATGATAGGTGCATTGACTAGCATTTCCTTTAGGGTTAGAAATGCTTGATTGCAATCCTTGTCAAAGATGAAAGGGGCATCTTTTTCAAGTAATTTTGTTAGAGGCCTTGAGATTTTAGAAAAGTCTTTGATAAACCGCCTATAAAATCCGGCATGCCCTAGGAAACTCCTGATAGCTCTAACGGAGGATGGGGGTGGTAGTCGAGATATTGTGTCTATTTGGCTCGATCCACCTCCATTCCTTCGCTTGAGATTTTATGACCGAGTACTATTCCCTCCGTTACCATGAAATGGCATTTTTCCCAGTTAAGGGCGAGGTCAGTTTCCTCACATCGGGATAGCATTCGTTCAAGGTTATCGAGGCATTGGTCGTATGAATCCCCAAAGATAGAAAAGTCGTCCATGAAGACTTCCATTGTCTTTTCTATCATGTCATGGAAGATGGCTACCATGCAACGTTGGAATGTTGCGGGGGCATTACATAGACCAAACGACATGTGTCGATAAGCAAAAGTTCCATAGGGACATGTGAAGGTTGTCTTTTCTTGGTCTTCGTGTGCTATCGGGATTTGAAAGTAACCTGAAAAACCATCCAAGAAACAGTAAAATTTATGACCGGATAATCTTTCTAACATTT
Organism: Helianthus tuberosus; assembly: GCA_030545235.1. Classification (NCBI taxonomy): domain Eukaryota; kingdom Viridiplantae; phylum Streptophyta; class Magnoliopsida; order Asterales; family Asteraceae; genus Helianthus; species Helianthus tuberosus. Next base: position 50,837,766 of record CM060439.1, on the reverse strand, counting down.
GATCAATGAAGGGCAAAGGAAATTGATCTTTCCTTGTTGCTTCATTTAATCGTCTATAATCTATACATACTCTCCATCCTGTGACAGTTCTCGTTGGTATTAATTCATTCTTTTCATTAGTTATTATCGTCATACCTTCTTTCTTTGGAACAACTTGGACGGGACTTACCCAAGGACTATCGAAGATAGGATAAATAAGTCCGGCGTCAAGTAATTTGATGACTTCGTTTTTAACCACTTCTTGAACATTAGGATTTACTCGACGTTGTGGTTGTATTACCGATTTATAGTCATCATTCATTAAAATTTTGTGCGTGCACATGGAAGGACTTATTCCTTTAATATCTACAAGCTTCCAAGCGATCGAATTTTTGTGTTTTTTCAAAAGGTTAATTAATTTTTCTTTCTCTAAACTATCTAATTTAGACGAAATAATTACAGGTAATTTACCATCTTTGTCTAGAAAAGCATATTCCAAACCTTTTGGAAGTTATTTAAGCTCAAGAGGTGGGTCTTTAGGAGACTCCTTATTTGGTTGCTCATTTTGATGAAGAACTTTAAAAGTTTGTTCTATGGCGACCTCTTCTTCAACAAAGTGGTCAAACTTTTCACTTGTATCGGGTGGTTCATCTTCATCTTCAATTAGGGGGTCATTATTGCCGAATGGATATTTCATTGACCGCTCAAGATCGACACTCTTTTTAAATGCCCCTAATTGAATAGGTAGATTGTTGAACTTCTAGTTTTTCAAAGCTTCGTGAGTTTTAACAAAGGGTCGTCCCAACACTAGAGGAGCGTCATCGAGAATGACAAAGTCGGTTGGGATTACCATTTGATTTGTTTGAACCAAGACATCCTCAACTACACCGATTGATTTTATTATTCTCCGATTAGATAGAAAAATGGGTATTTGAAGTGGAGAAAAATCACTAATACTTAATTTTTTGAAAATGTAGTTAGGCATTATGTTAACACAAAGATCTTTATCAATCGTGACATTACTAATAAATGAATTTTGAAAGAAACATGGAACCGGTGTAATGTTAATTTCAAATGGGTCTTCTTTTATTAGCGAGGTTTGATCATTAGTTAACTTAACACTTACCGTTTCGTCAATTTTAGTGTTAGTGTTTAATTCTTTTAAAAACTTAGCATGAGTTGGAACTAAACAATGATTTTCAAAAGAAGGTGACAAGAGATTAATTTCTTCAAAATTAGACTCTTCTTGAATTTAACGTTGTCGGACTCACCTTTTTCGTTGTTTAACTCATGTGTCAGTTTTTCACTTGTTTGTTTTTCCATTTTCACACTTTCAGTTATCTCTTCTTTATTTAATTCTTCTCTTGCGCGGGAGTCCTCTTCCCTTGCGCGAGATTCTTTTATATAGCGATCGATAACTCTAAGGTGTTCTAATATCCTATCGGTCACTTCGGTTATAGAAAAAGGATCGGGATTTTCAAAGCTTGAATCCGGTTGTTCGATCCTTTGTTCCTCATAATACCCATATGAAGTAGATGGTTCATACCATTGTTCTTCATTGTAAGCATATGATGGATAAGGGTTGTAATTTTGTTCTTTATAATACTCATACGAGGTGGGTTGTTCAGGCCATGGTTCCTCATAATAAGCATATGAAGGTGGTGGCTCATATCATGGTTCCTCAAAGTATGAGTAAGAGGGCTCATACCTTGGTTCATCAAAATATGAGTATGAGGGAGGAGGTTCATACCTTTGGTCTTCATAGGATGTGTATGAAGTTGATGGCTCGTACCTGGGCTCCTCATAGTAGGTGTATGAAGTGGATGGTCGATATAAGTTACAATATTGAACCGAGTGCGGGTCACCACAATTAGTGCAATAATTTTCCCTATAATCATCCTCCTCATAGGTGTAGTTGTAACCTCCTGCGTATTGATCCATAAGAATCACTCAGCAGACCACAACCAAGTCTCGAGATAAAAAAACAAGAATAAAAACGGAAACAGAGGCTGGACACGGCCCCGTGTTCAGTGGACACGGCCCCGTGTACAGAATCTGTATCTGGGCGTTTTAATTAAAGTTACTAATTTCGTTGAGCACGGGGGCGTGTTCAGTGACCACGACCCTTGTTCAAGCTTCTGTAACTGGGTGTTTAATGAAAATATGCAGCACGGCCCCGTGTTCGGCGAGCACGGTCCGTGTTCAACCTACTGTAAATGCAAAACTAAACTAAAATGCAGAAAAATGTGCGCGCGTTTTAAAAAGGTTTTGAAAAACTAATTAGGCCGTTGATTTTAAGCTTTCTTAAAATCCTTGTGTCCCCGGAAGCGGCTCCAAAAACTTGATGTGCGTGAAGTGTGTTATGGTTTTAATGTTTATTTTAAGCCCTTTTACACTTTCTTTAACCAAGTTTTAAATTTATAAAACACGATATTTACTAACACTAAACACATATATGGGCAAGTGCACCCATCGTGAGCGTAGTATAGTGTTGGTAAGATACCGAGGTCGTCCAAGGACACAAGTGCTTTTAGTACCGGTTTATCCTCAACGTCTAATCAAATCAAAAAGTTAGAAAAAGGTTTTAAACTAGAAAAATAAAAACTAACTAAAATGCTGAAAATAAAATAAAAATAAAAACAGATAGACAAGATGAATCACTTGGTTCCGACTCATGTATAGTGTAACCTTTGATTATTTCCATACTTTTGCATTTTTTAAGAGATTATCTTAGTTATTGTAGTAGGCCCCTCTTTTGAAGGTGACGTTACCCTCAACCCAGTAGTTTGAGTCAGCAAGGATACAATCTTAAAGGGTCGGATTATTGAAAGATAATTAATTAAGTTATTAATGCATATTATGGTAGGCCCCTCTTCTGAAAGTGACGTTACCCTCGGCTAAGTAGTCTGAGTCAGCAGGGATACAGTCCTAAGTAGCCGGGTTAAAGTATTAATAGTAGTTTACATATGAGGGGATCAAAGAGTTTGGACCCCCGCCATCCAATACCGTTAAGTATTGAAGGAGGTCCTACTAAATTTGCCCAGGTCCTTGCAGGATCTATACACTGAACAAGGCAAGACTCTTACCAAACCGTTCCCTTAACCCCCGACCAGGTAGCCAACATACCTCCATATAGACCATGGAGATATGAATGGTGAAAATCTTTTATTTTATATAGACAGTAAAATAATGCCAAGACACCATGGACAAACGATAAGGAAAAATCACCTTCAACATAAGAAACTAGTTATTAAAGTCATTAATACATAACCAAGTAAAAAGTGCGAAAAGATTAAAAATAAAAAGTATTACACTAGACACTTTGTCTTCACCAAGTGATGTAAGAGACTTAGGCAAACATGGCCTTGATTGTCAAGAACTCTTACGATCAATCTTGGATCCTGAGACGACTCACACACTCTATGATGGACAATGGATGATGATGGTGGTGGATGATGGTGTTATGGTGGTGGTGGGTGGTGGGTGAAGTGTGAGAGAGGTGGTGTGCCAAGGGATGGTTTGAGCTTAAGCCAAGCACTCCTATTTATAGGCTGAACAGAAGCTCGGGCACGGCCCCATGTGTCACACCCCGACCACGTGTAACATACAAAACGTGGCGGAAACATCGGGGAGTGTTGTAACAGAATTAATTGTTTCATAACCATGGCATTCAAAGTTGTATTTTATTTATTAAACAAGAGTGTTACATTGTCTTGAACAGTAAACAAAAGAGTTTATAACATAATTAAACAAGTCTATCTCCATTTTTAGTCTCTAAGGCACAGGTCCGCCCTAGAATCATGATCAACATCCTACTGAAAAGCTCCTGAAAACACATGTGAAAATAGGTACGTCAGCATAAAAATGCCTGTGAGATACATAGGTTTTGTAAAAATAGGATTCATGACTTGTGTTTAAGAAAATGTTTAGTCATGAACCTTGTAATTTGCTTTGTCTTGTAAATCATTTGAAAAATGATAAAATCAGTTGATATGTATAAGTAAATGTATGGTTAAATGAATAAACATGTAAAATGAGTTGTGTAAGATAAACTGTTTATGTAAAACAATGTCTTGTGAAAAGTATGTTATTTGTATAAAATGTAATATGTCTATACTAAAATGATTTAATTAACGTTGCGCTATGTAATATTATACAAACACTTATATATAGGAAGTACCAGCGGCGTATCCACCATGTGTGTATCATATTACACACGCCTCGTTACTCAAATCACTTACCCAAACAACCACCAATGTAACTTGTTCATGTACAAACCAATTGTTAAGTGTTATTGTGTAAACCATATCAAAATGTCTATGTCCAATGTAAACCACCAAATGTGTATATCAATGTCAAAAATGTTTATGTTCAATGTAGATCATGTAATGTGTAACCAAGATGTCATGTATGGTAAATGAAATATATCAACTAAACCATATGTAAAATGCACAAAAACAAGGTATTGAAGTAAAACATAGTTTAAATCAAAGTTATGTTTTGTGTAACAAATGCATGCTATACTGATACAAACATCTATGCGGTATTGTTATAATGCATACATCCAAGCCTTGAGACTGTGGCGATAAACCCTTAAACAAATTAAAGGTTTATCTAAATTATGTATATCGAATTCGGTCATTCCTTTCATCCCCTTTCCCTGGGATGTCCGGAACGGGAGTTGTCAATTCCTATGGTACCACTACCTACTAACGAACGGCGTGATCATTGTTAATGAATGTATTGTTCCATGTTAAACAAACCAAATGTCATACCAAAATGTAAGCAGGTGAAAACGATGCACTAAGTATGTAATCAAATGAACATACGTAGCGTGAAATGTAATGTAAAACGATGTACTAAGTAATGCACACAATGGGCACACCTAGCATGAAATGTAATGTAAAACGATGTACTAAGTAATGCACACAATGGGCACACCTAGCATGAAATGTAATGTAAAACGATGTACTAAGTAATGCACACAATGGGCACACCTAGCATGAAATGTAATGTAAAATGATGTACTAAGTAATGCACACAATGGGCACACCTAGCATGAAATGTAATGTAAAACGATGTACTAAGTAATGCACACAATGGGCACACCTAGCATAAAATGTAATGAAATCATGTACTATAATGTACTAACAAACATAGCAGGTATATGATGTGAAAACAGGAAAGCTTGAAAGTAACAAGTAGGCACATGTGTTCCACCCCAAAACGTTTGGAAAACAGTAAAAGAGGGGTCTATGTACTCACTTGAGATTGCTCAGAAGTCCTAAGATAACCACCAAGCAATGCTAGAGATCACGGAATATCAAACGGCACCTAATATAGGTAACTACATTAATAAACCGGACCTAAATCGGAAGATCGGATAGGATGAGGGCTCGTAAACCATATGAGTATGGGAACTCATGTAGTATGGTTTAATAAAGCCTACATACTAAATGAAACCTAACCTAAGTGCTTGTGACCCATTACGACCTGTTTAAGTAGCTTATGCTACTTTAACGCGTCGTTCGCGTAGAACGCGTTCAGACCGCCTAACTAGTCCTATGACAAGTAATATATGCCTTAACATGTCTAATATGGTTGTCAAATCAGTTTAGATGTCAAAAGTTATGTTACATATGTTTAAAATGAATTTTGGCATCAAAGGGGTATTTTGGTAATTTACCTAAGGCATATAAACTACCTATCATACAACTACTTAAACGAAGCGACCATAAGGTATAACCTCGTAAGGTTATTCCCTATATACTATGGTCACCTAATGTGCTTGGTCGGATCCTAATGATTGACCAAACGGGTCGGGTTCGAAAGTATAAGCGATTGTTTAGATCGCTTATTTTACGACCCTATATAAGCACTAAACTAAAAGTGACGAGCTAAGCATGTTAAAACATGCTTAACTAAGTTTAGAAAACAGGTTTGGTATCACAACAAACGGTTGTGATACCTAAGAGTAGTTTGGTTACAAAATACGTAAGAATACGTATTCTGCCCGAAACTACGGCTCGTCACTGAGCCTAGATAACGTGGTAATCAGTAGGTATAGTCGCTAGGGACTATAACCATCGTGATCACACTCACGTTATGAAGTTCGAACGAACTTCGCATCGACCATAAACTGGTCAATGCAGAAAGTCAAACAAAATTTGACTTTCTGACTCGAAAAGCAATAAAAGAACGAAGGAACACTTACGAAGGGTCCCCGAATGCTAATCTAGATCAAAATAGCCCAGGTATGAAACAAAGGTTTCAACTTAGAGCACAAATGATCAGATTCTTGTGAGAAATGAAGTGAAATGTGATGGGTATTTATAGATTTCGGGTAACCGTTAAGATCATTTCATGAAAACCGTGCTCGAATCTCATGCGTACATTTGTCAAAATGTTATGGTTACTGAAAATGATCCTTAATGTGCTGAAAGGTCAAGTGTGGAACTTGTGGTTGTGGTTTAATCAGCTGATAATCTGCTGACTGGTTGATATTATCTGTTCTGGCATAGGCTAGCGCACCGTTACGTTATAAGTGTAGCGGTGCGCTAGGACTTAGTTTGACAGAATTACCATTTCAGTCCCTGCAATGCAATCAGTCCATTTTTGACACGTTTAAGGCCCGTTAACCCCATTTCAAAGCTCTAAAATGAAGTTAAAGTATAGGGAACTTAAAATGTGCTCAAAAATATCTCGGATGTCGGTTCGTTTGGCCGTACGATCGCGATGTTCGCTTAATTACGACGGAATGCGCATAAGCGCGAAAAACGATCCAAATGACGCGACAAATGGATTTTTCTTATGCCGAACACTGAAATAAAATATTTTAGTGCTTACATAAATTTTTGGATGTCCGAATGTATTCAGAACGTGAGTTATGCGCGAAAATGCAAACTTGTGCACTTTTTGACGCTTTTAGTCCCTGAATGACACAAAAGTTTATTTTAGCATACCGAACCCCTCAAAGCCTATTTCTAAGCTATGTAAAGATATTTATGCTATGTTTAACTTATGGTCTTGTTCCGGAATGTTCGTTACAGTTCAAATTGGCATACTTTCGCAGTTTGTCAAGTTTAGTCCCTGTAAGCGAAATAACTTGTTTTTGCCATACCAAAGCCTTTAAACTTATTTCTAAGTTATGTAAAGGTTATTTAAGGTATGTTGAGTATATGTTGATGTTCCGGAGTATTTGTCGCATTAAACTGAGTACGTTTACGCATCAGTTTGCGTATAACTCCCTAGAAAGCGATGTAGAGTTTGAAATTACATAAAAGTCAAAACATGAAAAAAATGTAAAACACAACCAAACAAACATTGAAATCAAATAACATTGTTTTATTGATAATAGAACTGTTCATAGTGATTACAAGCACAGTTGTGATAGTCTCCCCTACTTGTGGAAATTTCGTCCCGAAATTTATTTAGAGGAAACTCGAGGAAAAAGATGTGGATATTTCGCCTTCATTTGGTCTTCGCGTTCCCAAGTAAACTCAGGTCCACGTTTAGCTTCCCAGCGAACTTTGACCAAAGGAATGCGCTTGCGTTTAAGCCACTTGACTTCACGTTCCATGATTTCCACTGGTTTCTCAACAAATTTCAGTGTTTTGCCAACACGAATTTCGTCAAGCGGTATGGAGAAGTTTTCATCAGCTGAACACCTCTTGAGATTGGACACGTGAAAAGTTGGATGAACATTTCCAAGTTCAGGAGGTAACTCAAGTCTGTAGGCTACCTTTCCGATTCTTTCGACGATCTTGAATGGTCCAACGTATCTAGGTGCAAGTTTTCCTTTCTTTCCAAATCTGATCACACCTTTCCAAGGTGAGACCTTAAGTAATACTCGATCACCGACTTGAAATTCCAAGGCCTTGCGTTTTGGGTCCGCGTAAATCTTCTGACGGCTTCTAGCTGCCTGAAGGTTATCACGAACTTTCTTGATCTTGTCAGTAGTTTCTAAAATGAGAGCAGGTCCAGTAAGTTGAGCCTCGCCGATCTCATTCCAGCAGACTGGTGAACGACATTTTCGACCATAGAGAGCCTCGAAAGGAGCCATTTTGATGCTGGTGTGATAACTGTTGTTGTAGGAGAATTCAATCAACTTAAGATGTGAATCCCAACTACCACCAAAGTCGATCACACAAGCTCTAAGCATATCCTCCAAAGTCTGGATTGTTCTCTCAGATTGACCATCCGTTTGTGGATGATAAGCTGTGCTCAGATTAAGTTGGGTCCCCATAGCAGATTGCATGGTTCTCCAAAAATGAGAAGTGAAACGAGCATCTCTGTCAGAAATGATGTTCAACGGAACACCATGTCGAGCTACAATTTCATCCACATAGATTTGAGCAAGTCTGTCAGCAGGAAAATCCTCACGGATTGGCAAGAAATGTGCTGACTTTGTAAGACGATCAACAACTACCCAGATGGCATCATGACCTTTCTTAGTGCGTGGAAGTTTGGTAACCAGATCCATTGTAATGTTTTCCCATTTCCAAACTGGGATCTCTGGTTGCTCCAATAAACCCGAAGGACGCTGATGTTCAGCCTTAACCTTAAGACAAGTAAGGCATTTTGATACGTATAAGGCAATGTCTTTCTTCATACCAGGCCACCAATAGTGAGTACGAAGGTCCTTATACATTTTATCTGAGCCCGGATGAATAGAATAACGAGACTTATGGGCTTCATCCATAAGCAAGGCACGAAAATCATCCTGGCTTGGGACCCACAAACGGTCCTTGAAGTAATATGATCCATTGTCCTTCACTTCCAGAGCAGGTGTTATGTGATAAGGAAATTCCTTATCCATCAATCCTTGTGAAACACAAGATTGTTGAGCTTGAGAAATGCGTGCTTGAATATCGGATCGAGCTTGTATAACAGATTGAACACGTACACAATGAAGCTTAGTACGTTCCTTACGACTCAATGCATCAGCTACGACATTCGCCTTACCAGGATGGTAGCGAATTTCGCAATCATAGTCGTTTAAAAGCTCAACCCAACGTCGTTGCCTCATGTTGAGTTCTTTCTGGTTGAAGATATGCTGAAGACTTTTGTGGTCAGTGAAAACCACACATTTTGTACCGTACAAATAGTGTCTCCAGATCTTTAGAGCAAAGACCACTACACCCAACTCAAGATCATGAGTGGTGTAGTTCTTCTCATGTATCTTCAACTGCCTCGATGCATAAGCTATGACTTTGTTCCTTTGCATAAGAACACAGCCAAGACCCAATTTCGATGCATCACAATACACAACAAAATCATCATCACCCTCAGGCAATGATAGAACAGGCGCATCGCAAAGCTTCTGCTTCAGGTGTTGAAAAGCTTCCTCTTGTTTGTATCCCCAATAAAAGGGCATTTTCTTCTGAGTTAGAGCAGTTAGAGGAACTGCAATCTTCGAGAAGTTTTCTATGAAGCGGCGATAATAACCCGCTAGACCAAGAAAAGAACGAACTTCAGTAGGAGTAGAAGGTGCATCCCAATCCTTAATCGCACTGATCTTGGAGGGATCTACATGAATACCTTGTTCGTTTATAATATGTCCCAAAAATTGAACTTCTTTAAGCCAAAATTCGCACTTGGAGAATTTGGCGAAAAGTTGCTCTTTCTTTAGGAGTTCCAAAGTAAGACGAAGATGTTGCTCGTGGTCAGCTTGCGTCTTAGAGTATATCAAGATGTCATCAATAAAAACAATGACGAACTGATCCAAATAAGGTTTGCAGACCCTATTCATTAAGTCCATGAAAACAGCAGGAGCATTAGTCAAACCGAATGGCATGACTGTGAATTCATAATGCCCATAACGAGTGCGGAATGCTGTCTTCGGAATGTCTTCTTCTTGCACCCGAAGTTGATGATATCCAGATCGCAGATCAATCTTCGAAAAATAAGAAGCGCCTTGTAACTGATCAAAGAGATCATCGATGCGAGGTAGGGGATATCGATTCTTGATGGTAAGCTTGTTAAGATCACGATAATCGATACACATCCTAAAGGATCCATCCTTCTTCTTGACAAAAAGAACTGGAGCACCCCAAGGTGAAAAACTAGGACGTATAAAACCTTTGTCAGAGAGCTCCTGAAGCTGTTTAGACAACTCTTGCATCTCAGATGGTGCAAGACGATATAGAGCTCTGGCAATGGGATTTGCACCAGGTACGAGATCAATGCGGAACTCGACTTGGCGTGCTGGAGGTAGACCAAGTAAATCTTCAGGGAACACTTCAGAATAATCCCGAACGACAGGAATATCTGAAAGAGACTTACCCTTGCCTTTATCTTCTGTAACATGTGCTAAGAAAGCCACATAGTTCTTCCGCAGATACTTCCGAGCTTTAAAACAAGACATGAGTTTGAGACCACCGACATGTTTCTTACCTTGAACCTGTAGGATCTCGCCTGTCGAAAGCGGCACATGAACAATCTTCTCAGAACAAACTATCTCTGCACGATGCTTAGATAACCAATCCATACCCACAATAACGTCGAAGCTTCCAAGTTGCATAGGCGTGAGGTCGATTGGAAAAAGATGATCGTTAAGGTTCAACTGGCAGTTGTGAAGAACAGAATCAAGGACAATGGATTCACCACTAGCAACTTCTACTGTCAAAGGTTTACCTAGTTTTGTTCTAGACACGCGAAGCATAGGCTCAAAAGACAATGACACAAAACTCTTGTCGGCACCAGAATCGAAAAGAACAGATGCATGCTGATTATTAATAAAGAACGTACCGTTCACCACGTTATCATCCGCCTGCGCCTCTTGGGCATTCAAGTTAAAAGCTCGTCCTCGAGCCTGAGCCTGAGCCTGATTCGGATTCTGGTTCAGATTCTGGTTAGCCAGCCTTGGGCACCGATTTCTGTAATGGGTCAGATCCCCACAATTATAACAAGCGCCAGGTGGGTATTGTGGTCGTGCAGCTTAACCCTGTTGCTGAGCAGGAGGCTGAGCAACTTGTTGAGCCGGGTTCTGAACTGCACGATTCTGAGCAAACCGACAAACATCGGCAAGATGACCTGACTTCCCACAGCTAGTACAGAAACGGCACTGATGTTGCGGCTGATGGTGACTGTTGCATCTATTGCACAAAGGTGCATTCCCTGAATAGGGCTTCTTTGCCGGAGGCTGCGCGGGTTGGTTAGGAGCTGCCTGATTAGCTTGGGCAGTGATAGCAAAATTTTGGGAAGCCTTACGCTTCCTTGACCTCTTCGAAGAACCAGAGTCCTTTCCATTCTTGTTTTGACCCTTCTTGCTATCCCCCTTGTCAGCCGACTGTTTCTTGCCCTTGTCACCCTTCCTGTGTAACTTGTTCATCCGGATCTGCGACTCAGTCAGCGTCGCTGATAACTCGATTGCCTGACGGAGTGTGGCAGGGTTACTACCAGTAAGAATGTCTTGTACCGAGTCGGGTAGGCCGTCGATGTATCTTTCGATAGCCTTGTCAAGTGGGGTAACCATAGTTGGGCAAAGCAGACTCAACTCCTCAAACCTATCAGTATAAGCCCTGTGCTCACCACTATCCTGCTTCAAATCATCAAATTCCTTCTCCAAAGCTCGCTGCTCATGACGAGGACAGAATTCCCTCATCATAAGAGCTCTTAGTTCAGCCCATGTCTGTGCCAAGGCAATCTCAGCACCCCTATCTCTCATAACCCCGTTCCACCATGTCAAAGCCCTCTTCTGGAATACGCTCGAAGCAAACTCGACTTTGCGATTATCCGGACACTGCACGTGGCGGAAAGTATTCTCTATGCTCTCAAACCACTGAAGAAGCCCAGTTGCTCCCTCAGAACCACTAAACTTGAGTGGTTTAGCCGAGCTGAAATCCTTGTATTTGCATGGAGCATTATTGTTGTTGTTGGCTTGGTGCCATTGAGCAAAGAGATTTGGAAATTGAGCAGCCATCTGCTCCGCAATAATTTCTGCCAGTTCGGCAGTCGCAATCAGATTGTCACGTCGAGGTGGCATTCTAAAAGAGGAAAACATGAAAAGAACCGAGTGAGATGATTGGATGAAAAGAATGAGATGATAAAAAAAAAGAATTGAAAACAGCATAGACGGTGGTCATTCGCCCGTATCACAAAGCAAACAAACGACACACAGTGACTAATCAAAGTAAATGGGTCAAAATAATGTATTACGAAGACATGCTCGCCTATAAGTGAACACTCATCCCAAGAATTCCCAGGTAAGCACAACTGGTCTCGCGTCTGGTTGAGATGTATACGAAGTGCTTGCCTAGACAGAAAACTCAGTATACAGGCATTCACCCTTCCAGTTTGCACGTGTTCACATTATTTATAACCCAAAACATTGACGAGATTTTGAAAATTTGAAGGCACAAGGCCAAAAATTTTAGTCAAACTGAAAGGGTTCAAAACCTTGTAATAAATTTTTCAAAAACAGAAGATTGTTTTTCAAAAATCGTTTCGGAAAAAATTTGGTTCTTGTTTTGCTAATCACCTAAGGATAGGTGATGTACATGTTTTAAGATCTAAACACAAGATAATTTGTGTTAGGGTCCTAGAAAGTTATAGTCTAGATCAAAGCATTACTAATAACCTAATTCCCTATAACCATTGGCTCTGATACCAACTCTTCTGTCACACCCTGACCACGTGTAACATACAAAACGTGGCGGAAACATCGGGGAGTGTTGTAACAGAATTAATTGTTTCATAACCATGGCATTCAAAGTTGTATTTTATTTATTAAACAAGAGTGTTACATTGTCTTGAACAGTAAACAAAAGAGTTTATAACATAATTAAACAAGTCTATCTCCATTTTTAGTCTCTAAGGCACAGGTCCGCCCTAGAATCATGATCAACATCCTACTGAAAAGCACCTGAAAACACATGTGAAAATAGGTACGTCAGCATAAAAATGCCTGTGTGTCACACCCCGACTTTCCACGTGTCACCGGTGGGCCCGGTGGGGAGTATCGTGACGTCATGGTTGGCAACATAATAGTCAAACAACACAATATTATTAAGCACAGCGGAAGCAATTGAAAATATAATACAACCGAATTTATTATTGTAATACCAACTGTCACAATATTCGAAAGTTTATCCACAGAAGGATCGAACATAAAATGGAAACAATAGTTCAACAGACTTTTAGGCATCTTAAGCTTGCGAGACTTCTATTGATGCTAAGGAGAAATATCCAGCCAATTTCGTATAGTACCTGCATTTAGCCTTTTTGGAAAATACGTCAGTTTACACTGGTAAATACATCCAACTGACTCATTTTGGAAAAGAGTTTGTAAATTGTTTTGAATGCACGTGGCACAAAATATCTTGACACATTGATTAAAATGCACAGAGGCAAAATTAATCTTTTTAACTTGGGAGAATTATTTAATATTATAATCTTGAGAACGATTTACATGTTACTTATGCGTTCAGTAGCCCGGAACGTATCCGGGTTAAAGATCAATAGACACACCACAATTCTAGAGTTATACACCGACAGGTGTACGCCTACACCCCGTGCTCAGGTCGTGGCCATCTCGTAAGATAATGCCAAGGATATCCGGGACATGGTCATTAACCCCCCAAAGGCTGTAAAGTAAACAAGACTGTTTAAACGGGTTCAATAAATTATTCAATTAACCACCTAAGCGGTGGAAGATTTAACACCCGATCAAGCGGTACGCTATGTACCGTAACCCAAGCCCGTATAGGGAAAATAAGTTAAAAGTATTTACCTGAGCTAAATATAAATTCAATCCCAGCCGTATATCAATTCAGCAAGTACAGATAGCTTTTACTGGGCTCCTAATCTGGAACGAAGGTTTTTAATAACCTATTAGAATTCTAACGGGTCTTTAATTAAGCTTAAGCTTAGACCGGCTAGTTTTCAGGATACGGTTCGTACGCACGATTAAGCGAAGACCGGATAGAATATGATTTAGACCCGACAAGTTCAGAGACATGTTTAATACGGGTTTATTATTCACATTCTGGATTTTGAGATAAAACCGATAAGGTTTGACCCGTTTCGGCTAATTTATGTAAACTTGTTACATAAACCTAACCGAACGCGTGATAAGCGTAACGGGTATCCATAGAGTCATTTACAGGTTTCCTTAGTTAATATGCCTTAAATATGTTGTGGTATCAGTAGGATACCTTCCATTATGCCCAAAACGAGTTTAATCTCAATTTAAGCCCCGTAGGGGTATTTTGGTCATTTACCTAAGGCATATATACTACCTGTCATACAACTACTCGAACGATGTGACCATAAGGTCACTTAATGTGTTTGGTCGGATCCTAATGATCGATCAAACAGGTCGGGTTCGAAAGTATAAGCGATTGTTTAGATCGCTTACCTTTACGACCCTACATAAGCATTAAACTAAAAGTGACGAGCTAAGCATGTTGAAACATGCTTAATTAAGTTAGAAAACAAGTTTGGTATCAAAACAAACGGTTTTGATACCTATAAGTAGTTTGGTTACAAAATACGCAAGAATACGTATTCTGGCCGAAACTACGGCTTGTCACTGAGCCTGGATAACGTGGTAATCAGTAGGTATAGTCACTAGGGACTATAACCATCGTGATCACGCTCACGTTATGAAGTTCAAACGAACTTCGCATCGACCATAAACTGGTCAATGCAGAAAGTCAAACAAAGTTTGACTTTCGGACTCGAAAAGCGATAAAAGATCGAAGGAACACTTACAACGGGTCCCCGAAAGCTCTTGATCCGATTTACCTTCAGGTATGAAGTATAACTTCAACTTAGAAGGCTTAAAATCAGATCAAGTGTGAGAAATGAGTGGAACTTAGGTGGGTATTTATAGGAAATGGTCCACCGTTAGGATCGTTTATCGATAACCGAGCTTTGATCATGTCCCTACACTTGTTGGAATGTTATGGAACCTCATTTGGCCACTCACCATAAGGTATCAACAGGTGGAAGAGAGATTAGAAGTGGGAAATGGCTGTTAACAGCTATTTAAAAACACTGAACCTGGTCTGCAGATGCCCTGCGCATCGTAGCACAAAAGTGCATACGCATCGTAGGGCAAAAGTTTGGCAGAATTACAGTTTTGGTCCCTGCAGCCCCTAAACTTGGTTTTCGATGCATTTTTGACACGTTTAAGCCCCGTTAACCCCATTTCAAAGTTCTAAAATGAAGTTAAAGTATAGGGAACTTAAAATGTGCTCAAAGATATCTCGGATGTCGGTTCGTTTGGCCGTACGGTCGCGATGTTCGCTTAATTACGACGGAATGCGCATAAGCGCGAAAAACGAACCAAATGACGCGACGAATGGAATTTTATCAAGCCAAACACTAAAATAAAATGTTTTAGTGCTTACATAAATTTTTGGATGTCCGGGGATATACAGAATGCGAGATATGCGCGTAAACGCAAACTTGTGCGCTTTTTGACACTTTTAGTCCCTTCAGGACATAAAAGTTTATTCTTGCGCACCAAACACCTCAAAGCCTATATCTAAGCTATGAGAAGTATGAATAGGGTATGTTTGACTCATGGTCATATTCCGGGAGGTCCGATAACATACGAATCGGCATACTTTAGCAGTTTGACGCTTTAACCCCCTTGTACACGAATTTGATCATAACTTTCTCATACGATAACGAAACTTTATGAAATTTATATCGTACATTCTAGTGAGCATAATTAACCGTTACAAAGCTTCGGGTTTGTCAAAGGTCACTCAGAGGTATAACTTAAACATGTTGACACATTTAACCCCTGTAGTTTGTAATCTCTCACTTTTAGCTTCGTATGATCCATGATTTATTCGTTTGATGTTATAAACATCATGTAGGGTTATTATCAAGTACATTTATTCACTGTTGACACTTAGAATCCGTATATTCACATACTTTCCATGTTTGTCAACTTTAGTCCTTTTATAACATTTTTTTCACACGTTCAAACTTTATGACACGTGTCAACACATTATAGGACGTGAATTTTCGAGGTGTTACATCCTCACCCCCTTAAAATAAATCTTGACCCGAGATTTACTGAAATAAATAAGGGTACTTTTCTTTCATCGTGGATTTAACCTCCCACGTGAAATCGGGACCTCTACGGGCATCCCATTTGACCTTTACAAAAGGTATATGCTTCCTTCGAAGCTTCTTTACCTGTCGATCTTCAATCGAAAAAGGTTTTTCAACAATTCTTAAGCTCTCATCTATATGCACGTCTATATGCGGTATAACCAGTGGTTCATCAGCGAAACACTTTTTCAGATTGCAGATGTGGAACACATTGTGAATTCCACTGAGCTCTTTTGGTAAGTTTAACTTATAGGAAACTAACCCGACACGTTCGATAACCTCGAAAGGTCCTATGTATTTCGGGCTTAGCTTGCCTTTCTTACCAAACCGCATCACTCCTTTCCAGGGTGACAGTTCCAGTAGGACTTTGTCACTTACTTCGAAGTGAAAATCCTTACGCTTTGGATCAGCGTAACTTTTCTGCCTATCCCGGGCAGCTTTGAGACGGTCTCGAATCTGGACAATCTTGTCCGTTGTTTCGAACACTATCTCTGGTCCTGATAACTGGACATCTCCAACTTCTGCCCAACAAATGGGCGATCTACACTTTCTACCGTATAATGCCTCGAAAGGCGCAGCCTTGATGCTGGTGTGGTAGCTATTGTTGTAGGAGAATTCGATTAATGGTAGGTTCTTATTCCAACTACCACCCAAATCGATCGCACATGCACGCAGCATGTCTTCCAACGTTTGAATAGTACGCTCACTCTGACCGTCAGTCTGAGGATGATAAGCCGTACTAAAATTCAAACGTGTGCCCAAAGATTGCTGGAAACTCTTCCAAAAATGTGACGTGTACCTAGTATCTCTATTAGAGATAATAGCTACAGGTATGCCATGTAAGGCTACAATCTTATCAACGTAAAACTGGGCTAACATATCGGAGCTATAAGTCTCCTTGATGGGTAAGAAATGAGCTGACTTAGTCAGTCTGTCAACTATAACCCATATTGTATCATTTCCTTTCCTCGTCTTGGGTAACTTGGTAATAAAATCCATAGTTACCATTTCCCACTTCCATGTAGGAAGTTCAGACTGTCGTAGCAAGCCTGACGGCTTTTGATGCTCGGCTTTGACTTGCGCACATGTCAAGCATTTAGCTACATGGGTGGCTACAGACTTGTTCAAGCCTATCCACCAATAATTTGCCCTTAGATCCTGGGTAGCTGATGGAAATTCTTAATCGTTGCCTAATTAGGGTTGCGACATTTAATACATAAGTAATATGAACCGTCTTAATAATATCAAACCCTCATAAGATTGAGTCAGGCTTTATGAGCCTATGTCTTAAAACCTACATAATCTAGGTTTCGCTTATTCCATAATCAATATGGAGTTTTCACAATACTCCAGCCCACAGCGGGATACAAATCTTAATTCTACAATGCCTTCCAGGAGGTAAGTAGGGAAAACTTATGAGAAGGTACTCAAGATTGTAAGGAGGCTACAGAGATTTTCCATATCTCAGGCTCCAGTTCATCCATCATTACTCGTGTCAAATAAGTGACACCTTTATGTTATAAGTCCATGAATTCCTTAATCGGGAACATTTACTTGGATAATTTTATTCTGGATATCTTCTTTGAATACTACTAGTCGACTTTAGTATAATATGACCATTGGGATATCTCAGGGGTTCCATGTATTAAACCTCCATGCTGATCAGACATGGAAATAATCTATGGGACACACTAGGATACGCCAATCCTCATATAACACTTTTATCAAACATAGTTTGGCATTCGCAGGCGATAGAAAAACAATGAGAAAAATAATTAAAATAACATATGTTGTCGTACTCTATGCGAAGAAAGAGCGCTCTAAGATTTTCGGAAGGATTCCTTGTCGATCAATTAGAATCGGTTACTATGGTTTCCTTGGTAGTTATACCTTGTGGATGATAAAAAAAATTTTGCTAAGTTTATGGTTCATGAAGATTTATTATTGCCTGTATTAAAACAGGACACTTAGCAGAATTTATCATTGATAAATGATAAGGAAGTTTATTGTACGAGTGCTTATATTAAATCAATAATGGAAGTTTCACAAACTAGGCACCTAGCTCAGTTGGCTAGGCGCGCGAAAGGGTGCGGCCTAGACCCAGGTTCGATTCCGGGGACGGCCAATTCCACCATTTTTTTATGTTTAATATTTATTAATCGTACAGATACGTGTAATTACGAGGGTTGTCTCATAAGGAGTCTTGATAATTAATTGCTCCTTATCACTCACAATATGGGCTTGATTTTTAAGACAACTAATCGATTTTTATCACTTTATTGAGTCCTTGTATTTAACGGAACTAGGACCTCGGAAAAATTCCTTATGGATATAAAACATCCATCTAATAATGCTGAAACCGTCTCAGAGGTATACAGGCTTATTACCGAACTTTCGTTGCTTTTTATTAAGCATGTACTCGCTCTCTTTCTCAGATTTCTGGGAGTTATTCTCCTTCTTTTGGTTCATCCTTCATATACGAAGTGTGAACAAAATCTCCTTATGAGCAATTGAACATGGTTTTTAAGTGAAATTCAGAGCGAGGAGCATTCGGCTCTTTAGATTATTTCATGTTCTTTCCATGGTCCTTTAAACTGCTGCGTCAACCACAGCCTGAAGATTAACTTCATTAATATTGAGGTTTACGTTTGTAGTTTTATTAACTTTCGTCGCCTTACCAGCATTGCGACTTTCGTCTACCTCATCCAAGTTTTCCATACTCGAAACTTGGTACCAATCACCAAGATTTAACCGTTATTAGTCATCATCCTGATGACCTGATTTAGATTAGCCACGGCATTCATAAACCGTATAGGCTATTCTGTTCCGAACATTCATAGTGAATGTTATTTGAACGTGTTTCCATTATATTTAGTCTAGGTCACAACGGGACCATCAACGGCATGCAAAGTTTGGAGCGAGTCCAATACCTGCTTGACAGGAGACCATATTGTCACAACTGCCTTTGTCACTAGGACGATTATAAATAGCTCAAAGGCTAGTCCTTACAAGACTTTTATTATATATATATATACATATATGGCATAGAAGCCTGTCTCGATGGACGTAGAAAATATGACATAAAGCCCAGTCATGAAGGACATAAATGATTATATGGCACGAAGGCCTTGTCACAAAGGACATTTAGATATGGCACAAACGGCCTTGTTATAAGGACATTCTTCAAATCTGGTACAAAGGCATGTCACCAGGAATGTTAACATTTAATACGTTAACTTGTCACGAATGACCAATTATAGCACATAGGCTTGTCATGAATGACTTTAAAACACAACTTGATGGTCTATCACCAAGGACCTTAATTTATAAGCCGAAATCTTATTAGATTAGGGCTTCAAGGTTTGAACGTGGTTCTTCACCTTTTGACAGGGAGTCATAGACTACAACTGTTATCGTCTTGACAGACGATTCATTTGGCAGAAAAATAAGCCAATCAACATCACTAATGGACGTTTATATTTAACCAACGTATCTAATGATATTAGTCATGATCACATCGATCATATTGACTATTAGGTTTGGGTATAATCACACCATTTTGAACAGGGGATCGTAAAGATCACTACTACCTTTGTCTTACTGACACTAGAATAAAGTATAGCCCGTAGGCATTTCATCACGAAGGATGTTAATATTATGATCATCATACTGATGATACTAGTCAGGATCGCACTGATAGTATAGACTATGGGAATTGAGTATAGCTCACCCCCTTGGCAAAGAATCACAAACGATTTCAATTGCCTTGTCTCAGTTGGACGATATAATATAGCCCTTAGGCAAAACATCATTACGGATGTTAAAAATTTTCAATCATCGTATTGATGATTTTTGTCATGATCGCATTGATCATATGAACTATTAGGCTAGAGCATAGCTCACCACCTTGGACAGGGAATCGTAACGATCACAATGTCTTTGTCACACATGGACAATATAATTTGGCCCATAGGCGAAAACATCCCTCATGGATGTTTATAATTTGTTTATCCTATTAGATGCTATAAGTCATGATTGTATTAATCATATTGACTATTTGGCTTGAGCATAGCTCACCACCTTAGACAAGGAATCATAAAGATAACAATGTCAATGTCTCAACTGGACAATATATTATAGCCCGTAGGCAAGACATCACTAAAGGATGTTAAACAATATGATCATCGTATTAGATGATATTAGTCATGATCGCATTGATCATATAGACTATTATGTTTGGACATAGTCCAATATTTTTGACAGGAGGTCAAAGACCATCAATGTCGTTGTCTTATCGGACAACAAGTTTAGCCCGTAGGCACTTCATCACTAACGGATGTTCATAATACGATCATCTTATAGGATGATATAAGCCATGATTCCTAATTCACTAGGTTAGATATGGGAATTGGAAGAATCCAATATAAGGATGACTGTTGTGATTTTCTCGAATCACATTTGTCAAGAGTGCTAACACATTCCTAGGTGTTAACAAGGATGTGAATCCCTTGAGTAGGTTTCACCATCTTGGCCGCGTAGGCTAGGTTTCACCTTTAAGATTCCCTTCAATTGTATATTGACAGAGAAGGAAGGATATTTATTTTATCCAGGATTTTTATCATAAATCCTAATTCATAAGTTAATAATAGCACCAATGGCCTTGTCGCGTAGACATGTTAAATTTATAAGCCATGATTTTTGAGAATCTAGGCATTAAGGTTTGAATCAAAGTTCATTACCTTTTCTTGACAGGGAGTTGTAGGCTACCACTGTCTTTAGTCTCAGAGGACATTAACTATAGCCCGTAGGCACTTCCCTTCTAAGGGATGTTTATTACTGAATTGCCCCTTAGGGTAATTCATTAACCATGGTAAAACAGAGACCATATTTGGTTAATTTATTAATCATATTTATTTAGGATTTCTATTATAATTTACCCTAATTATGAAATATTATCAGTTTTATCAGTGGCACCAATGGCCTGGTCACATGGACATTTTAAATTATAAGCTTATGATTTCAGAGAATCAAAGCAAAAATAACTGTTTTATTTAATAGCACAAAAGGCCTAGTCACAAGGACAATTTTAAATTATAAGCCATGATTTTTGATAATCGAGGCATTAAGGTTTGAATCAAAGTTCATTACCTTTTCTTGACAGGGAGTTGTAGGCTACCACTGTCTTTATTAAAATTTCTGGCCGGTGGGCCTATTAATTAACATCTCGTAAGATGTTAAGACATATAGTCATTGCACTGATGATACGTCAGCGGTCACAGTAATGACATGACGACATGATCAGTGCCATTAATCTAATCAACTGTCGTTCAGTGGTCATAATAATGACATAACGGCAGGATTTGTACTTTAAATCATTTGTCGTTCGGCGGCCATAATAATGACATGACGGCAAGGTTAGTACTTTAATTTAAATCAACTGTCATTCAGCGGTCATAATAACGACATAACGACAGGATTTGTACTTTAATTTAATCAATTGTCATTCAGCGGTCAAAATAATGACATGACGGCAAGATTAGTACTTTAATTTAAATCAACTGTCATTCAGCGGTCATAATAATGACACAACGACAGGATTTGTACTTTAATTTAATCAATTGTCATTCAGCGGTCACAATAATGACATGACGGCAAGATTAGTACTTTAATTTAATCAATTGTCGTTCAGCGGTCATAATAATGACATGACGGCAAGATTATCGTCTAGAGGGCTTTGAGCATAGCTCTTCCTCTTAGGACGGGGAATCCCAAAAGATCACAACTGTCGACGTCGCAAACGGACGGTGTATTATAGCCCGTGGCACTTCATCCTTAAGGGATGATTATACTATGATCATCTTAATTGATGACATAAACCCAGGATTCAGGGATCATTAAACTGGGTTAGGAATCTTTTGAAGGATCCTATATAAAAATGACGTGTGTGATTTTAATTGAATCACATCTGCCAGGAGTGTTAACATGTTTTAAGATGTTAACAGGGAATTGAATCTTTTTAAACAGGTCTTACCATCTTGGCCCGGTCTTAAAATGACACGTGACTAGGTTTCACACTTAAGATTCTTAATTTATAATTAACGCAGAGAAATTTTAAATTGAGGTGTAAATATGGATCTGAATCTAAATTGCGGAACTGCCATCTTGGCCGGTCTTAATATGACCCAAAGCTAGGTCTTGCCCTTTTAGATTTTGCCATTTTATTATAATGGTAGATCTTGCAAAAAGGAAATATTATTTTTCCATTTATTTAATATTTCTTATTTAGAATGAAAGTTTAAACTTAATCATTCCATTTTATAAAAATAAAAGTATAAAGTTGCCCTAAGCGGGACTTAAAAGGAATAATGTTGTCCTCGAAGGGACTGAAAAGGTAAATATGTCCTTATAAGGACTTTTGAGGAAACGATCTTCAGCAAAGGAGTTTCTTCTTTATCCAATTCTTGAATGCTTTCTCCTTGGTCGCACGTTTCATCCTGGTCGCGGTACGAAGCCCAGCATTTCAAGGCTCCAGATGTGGAGAATTCTTATTACAGCTTCTTCGCTTGGCGACGTATCCAATATATAAAAATTTGGAAGCAAAACTTCAAGATTAGGATTTAGAATATTCCTAAGTTAAGTCTAGACTCAAAAGGTTTAGATATGTGCAATTGTGTAACTGAGATTAAACACTAAGGTTAGTGTTTAATTCACTCAGTGTTGGCTCTGATACCAACCTGTCACACCCCGACTTTCCACGTGTCACCGGTGGGCCCGGTGGGGAGTATCGTGACGTCATGGTTGGCAACATAATAGTCAAACAACACAATATTATTAAGCACAGCGGAAGCAATTGAAAATATAATACAACCGAATTTATTATTGTAATACCAACTGTCACAATATTCGAAAGTTTATCCACAGAAGGATCGAACATAAAATGGAAACAATAGTTCAACAGACTTTTAGGCATCTTAAGCTTGCGAGACTTCTATTGATGCTAAGGAGAAATATCCAGCCAATTTCGTATAGTACCTGCATTTAGCCTTTTTGGAAAATACGTCAGTTTACACTGGTAAATACATTCAACTGACTCATTTTGGAAAAGAGTTTGTAAATTGTTTTGAATGCACGTGGCACAAAATATCTTGACACATTGATTAAAATGCACAGAGGCAAAATTAATCTTTTTAACTTGGGAGAATTATTTAATATTATAATCTTGAGAACGATTTACATGTTACTTATGCGTTCAGTAGCCCGGAACGTATCCGGGTTAAAGATCAATAGACACACCACAATTCTAGAGTTATACACCGACAGGTGTACGCCTACACCCCGTGCTCAGGTCGTGGCCATCTCGTAAGATAATGCCAAGGATATCCGGGACATGGTCATTAACCCCCCAAAGGCTGTAAAGTAAACAAGACTGTTTAAACGGGTTCAATAAATTATTCAATTAACCACCTAAGCGGTGGAAGATTTAACACCCGATCAAGCGGTACGCTATGTACCGTAACCCAAGCCCGTATAGGGAAAATAAGTTAAAAGTATTTACCTGAGCTAAATATAAATTCAATCCCAGCCGTATATCAATTCAGCAAGTACAGATAGCTTTTACTGGGCTCCTAATCTGGAACGAAGGTTTTTAATAACCTATTAGAATTCTAACGGGTCTTTAATTAAGCTTAAGCTTAGACCGGCTAGTTTTCAGGATACGGTTCGTACGCACGATTAAGCGAAGACCGGATAGAATATGATTTAGACCCGACAAGTTCAGAGACATGTTTAATACGGGTTTATTATTCACATTCTGGATTTTGAGATAAAACCGATAAGGTTTGACCCGTTTCGGCTAATTTATGTAAACTTGTTACATAAACCTAACCGAACGCGTGATAAGCGTAACGGGTATCCATAGAGTCATTTACAGGTTTCCTTAGTTAATATGCCTTAAATATGTTGTGGTATCAGTAGGATACCTTCCATTATGCCCAAAACGAGTTTAATCTCAATTTAAGCCCCGTAGGGGTATTTTGGTCATTTACCTAAGGCATATATACTACCTGTCATACAACTACTCGAACGATGTGACCATAAGGTCACTTAATGTGTTTGGTCGGATCCTAATGATCGATCAAACAGGTCGGGTTCGAAAGTATAAGCGATTGTTTAGATCGCTTACCTTTACGACCCTACATAAGCATTAAACTAAAAGTGACGAGCTAAGCATGTTGAAACATGCTTAATTAAGTTAGAAAACAAGTTTGGTATCAAAACAAACGGTTTTGATACCTATAAGTAGTTTGGTTACAAAATACGCAAGAATACGTATTCTGGCCGAAACTACGGCTTGTCACTGAGCCTGGATAACGTGGTAATCAGTAGGTATAGTCACTAGGGACTATAACCATCGTGATCACGCTCACGTTATGAAGTTCAAACGAACTTCGCATCGACCATAAACTGGTCAATGCAGAAAGTCAAACAAAGTTTGACTTTCGGACTCGAAAAGCGATAAAAGATCGAAGGAACACTTACAACGGGTCCCCGAAAGCTCTTGATCCGATTTACCTTCAGGTATGAAGTATAACTTCAACTTAGAAGGCTTAAAATCAGATCAAGTGTGAGAAATGAGTGGAACTTAGGTGGGTATTTATAGGAAATGGTCCACCGTTAGGATCGTTTATCGATAACCGAGCTTTGATCATGTCCCTACACTTGTTGGAATGTTATGGAACCTCATTTGGCCACTCACCATAAGGTATCAACAGGTGGAAGAGAGATTAGAAGTGGGAAATGGCTGTTAACAGCTATTTAAAAACACTGAACCTGGTCTGCAGATGCCCTGCGCATCGTAGCACAAAAGTGCATACGCATCGTAGGGCAAAAGTTTGGCAGAATTACAGTTTTGGTCCCCGCAGCCCCTAAACTTGGTTTTCGATGCATTTTTGACACGTTTAAGCCCCGTTAACCCCATTTCAAAGTTCTAAAATGAAGTTAAAGTATAGGTAACTTAAAATGTGCTCAAAGATATCTCGGATGTCGGTTCGTTTGGCCGTACGGTCGCGATGTTCGCTTAATTACGACGGAATGCGCATAAGCGCGAAAAACGAACCAAATGACGCGACGAATGGAATTTTATCAAGCCAAACACTAAAATAAAATGTTTTAGTGCTTACATAAATTTTTGGATGTCCGGGGATATACAGAATGCGAGATATGCGCGTAAACGCAAACTTGTGCGCTTTTTGACACTTTTAGTCCCTTCAGGACATAAAAGTTTATTCTTGCGCACCAAACACCTCAAAGCCTATATCTAAGCTATGAGAAGTATGAATAGGGTATGTTTGACTCATGGTCATATTCCGGGAGGTCCGATAACATACGAATCGGCATACTTTAGCAGTTTGCCGCTTTAACCCCCTTGTACACGAATTTGATCATAACTTTCTCATACGATAACGAAACTTTATGAAATTTATATCGTACATTCTAGTGAGCATAATTAACCGTTACAAAGCTTCGGGTTTGTCAAAGGTCACTCAGAGGTATAACTTAAACATGTTGACACATTTAACCCCTGTAGTTTGTAATCTCTCACTTTTAGCTTCGTATGATCCATGATTTATTCGTTTGATGTTATAAACATCATGTAGGGTTATTATCAAGTACATTTATTCACTGTTGACACTTAGAATCCGTATATTCACATACTTTCCATGTTTGTCAACTTTAGTCCTTTTATAACATTTTTTTCACACGTTCAAACTTTATGACACGTGTCAACACATTATAGGACGTGAATTTTCGAGGTGTTACACTGTGAGATACATAGGTTTTGTAAAAATAGGATTCATGACTTGTGTTTAAGAAAATGTTTAGTCATGAACCTTGTAATTTGCTTTGTCTTGTAAATCATTTGAAAAATGATAAAATCAGTTGATATGTATAAGTAAATGTATGGTTAAATGAATAAACATGTAAAATGAGTTGTGTAAGATAAACTGTTTATGTAAAACAATGTCTTGTGAAAAGTATGTTATTTGTATAAAATGTAATATGTCTATACTAAAATGATTTAATTAACGTTGCGCTATGTAATATTATACAAACACTTATATATAGGAAGTACCAGCGGCGTATCCACCATGTGTGTATCATATTACACACGCCTCGTTACTCAAATCACTTACCCAAACAACCACCAATGTAACTTGTTCATGTACAAACCAATTGTTAAGTGTTATTGTGTAAACCATATCAAAATGTCTATGTCCAATGTAAACCACCAAATGTGTATATCAATGTCAAAAATGTTTATGTTCAATGTAGATCATGTAATGTGTAACCAAGATGTCATGTATGGTAAATGAAATATATCAACTAAACCATATGTCAAATGCACAAAAACAAGGTATTGAAGTAAAACATAGTTTAAATCAAAGTTATGTTTTGTGTAACAAATGCATGCTATACTGATACAAACATCTATGCGGTATTGTTATAATGCATACATCCAAGCCTTGAGACTGTGGCGATAAACCCTTAAACAAATTAAAGGTTTATCTAAATTATGTATATCGAATTCGGTCATTCCTTTCATCCCCTTTCCCTGGGATGTCCGGAACGGGAGTTGTCAATTCCTATGGTACCACTACCTACTAACGAACGGCGTGATCATTGTTAATGAATGTATTGTTCCATGTTAAACAAACCAAATGTCATACCAAAATGTAAGCAGGTGAAAACGATGCACTAAGTATGTAATCAAATGAACATACGTAGCGTGAAATGTAATGTAAAACAATGTACTAAGTAATGCACACAATGGGCACACCTAGCATGAAATGTAATGTAAAACGATGTACTAAGTAATGCACACAATGGGCACACCTAGCATGAAATGTAATGTAAAACGATGTACTAAGTAATGCACATAATGGGCACACCTAGCATGAAATGTAATGTAAAACGATGTACTAAGTAATGCACACAATGGGCACACCTAGCATGAAATGTAATGTAAAACGATGTACTAAGTAATGCACACAATGGGCACACCTAGCATAAAATGTAATGAAATCATGTACTATAATGTACTAACAAACATAGCAGGTATATGATGTGAAAACAGGAAAGCTTGAAAGTAACAAGTAGGCACATGTGTTCCACCCCAAAACGTTTGGAAAACAGTAAAAGAGGGGTCTATGTGCTCACTTGAGATTGCTCAGAAGTCCTAAGATAACCACCAAGCAATGCTAGAGATCACGGAATATCAAACGACACCTAATATAGGTAACTACATTAATAAACCGGACCTAAATCGGAAGATTGGATAGGATGAGGGCTCGTAAACCATATGAGTATGGGAACTCATGTAGTATGGTTTAATAAAGCCTACATACTAAATGAAACCTAACCTAAGTGATTGTGACCCATTACGACCCGTTTAAGTAGCTTATGCTACTTTAACGCGTCGTTCGCGTAGAACGCGTTCGGACCGCCTAACTAGTCCTATGACAAGTAATATATGCCTTAACATGTCTAATATGGTTGTCAAATCAGTTTAGATGTCAAAAGTTATGTTACATATGTTTAAAATGAATTTTGGCATCAAAGGGGTATTTTGGTAATTTACCTAAGGCATATAAACTACCTATCATACAACTACTTAAACGAAGCGACCATAAGGTATAACCTCGTAAGGTTATTCCCTATATACTATGGTCACCTAATGTGCTTGGTCGGATCCTAATGATTGACCAAACAGGTCGGGTTTGAAAGTATAAGCGATTGTTTAGATCGCTTACCTTACGACCCTATATAAGCACTAAACTAAAAGTGACGAGCTAAGCATGTTAAAACATGCTTAACTAAGTTTAGAAAACAGGTTTGGTATCACAACAAACGGTTGTGATACCTAAGAGTAGTTTGGTTACAAAATACGTAAGAATACGTATTCTGCCCGAAACTACGGCTCGTCACTGAGCCTAGATAACGTGGTAATCAGTAGGTATAGTCGCTAGGGACTATAACCATCGTGATCACACTCACGTTATGAAGTTCGAACGAACTTCGCATCGACCATAAACTGGTCAATGCAGAAAGTCAAACAAAATTTGACTTTCGGACTCGAAAAGCAATAAAAGAACGAAGGAACACTTACGAAGGGTCCCCGAATGCTAATCTAGATCAAAATAGCTCGGGTATGAAACAAAGGTTTCAACTTAGAGCACAAATGATCAGATTCTTGTGAGAAATGAAGTGAAATGTGATGGGTATTTATAGATTTCGGGTAACCATTAAGATCATTTCATGAAAACCGTGCTCGAATCTCATGCGTACATTTGTCAAAATGTTATGGTTACTGAAAATGATCCTTAATGTGCTGAAAGGTCAAGTGTGGAACTTGTGGTTGTGGTTTAATCAGCTGATAATATGCTGACTGGTTGATATTATCTGTTCTGGCACAGGCTAGCGCACCGTTACGTTATAAGTGTAGCGGTGCGCTAGGACCTAGTTTGGCAGAATTACCATTTCAGTCCCTGCAATGCAATCAGTCCATTTTTGACACGTTTAAGGCCCGTTAACCCCATTTCAAAGCTCTAAAATGAAGTTAAAGTATAGGGAACTTAAAATGTGCTCAAAAATATCTCGGATGTCGGTTCGTTTGGCCGTACGATCGCGATGTTCGCTTAATTACGACGGAATGCGCATAAGCGCGAAAAACGATCCAAATGACGCGACAAATGGATTTTTCTTATGCCGAACACTGAAATAAAATATTTTAGTGCTTACATAAATTTTTGGATGTCCTAATGTATTCAGAACGTGAGTTATGCGCGAAAATGCAAACTTGTGCACTTTTTGACGCTTTTAGTCCCTAAATGACACAAAAGTTTATTTTAGCATACCGAACCCCTCAAAGCCTATTTCTAAGCTATGTAAAGGATATTTATGGTATGTTTAACTTATGGTCTTGTTCCGGAATGTTCGTTACAGTTCAAATTGGCATACTTTCGCAGTTTGTCAAGTTTAGTCCCTGTAAGCGAAATAACTTGTTTTTGCCATACCAAAGCCTTTAAACTTATTTCTAAGTTATGTAAAGGTTATTTAAGGTATGTTGAGTATATGTTGATGTTCCGGAGTATTTTTCGCATTAAACTGAGTACGTTTACGCATCAGTTTGCGTATAACTCCCTAGAAAGCGATGTAGAGTTTGAAATTACATAAAAGTCAAAACATGAAAAAAATGTAAAACACAACCAAACAAACATTGGAATCAAATAACATTGTTTTATTGATAATAGAACTGTTCATAGTGATTACAAGCACAGTTGTTACACCATGTCCATGGGGCACGGCCCCGTGTCCATCCTCTTCTCTGTCTTCATTAATTGCACTTTGTCTGCATTAGTTGACCACGCCCTCGTGTCCACTGGGCACGCCCCCATGTGCAGAAGCATATCTGTACTATCAAGATTTGCCTGGATTCTGTGAATCTTATAGTTGACCACGGCCCCGTGTCCGCTGAGCACGACCCCGTGGTGGGCGATGGAAGCTTCTATAGCTTTGTCTTTTATGTTGGTACTTGGGCACGCCCCCATGTTCACTGAGCACGGGGCGTGTTCAGCCTTCTGTTTTCTTGTTTTGCTTGGGAAGATGCTGTCGTGGGGTCGGGCATGTCACGTTTGTTCCTTTTCTTGTATTTATGTTAGATTTAGCTGCCTTTTTGCTTCCTTTGTTAATTTGAGCTCATTTAATCCTGAAAATACAAAAGGAAGACAAAAACACATTTTTTCCAACATTAGTACTAAAAAGGGTTAGTTTTATGCCACAATTGATGTAATTTATATGTTGCATTTTGCACACATCAGTCTTGTAAACCAATAGAATTCTCGGGCAATGAAGGGGCTATTGCAACCTTACGCTGGATAGAGAAAACTGAAGCAGTCTTAAGAATAAGTAAGTGCGTAGAAGAAGACAATATACTATTTGCTTCTAATCTATTTAAAAATTCAGCATTAGAATGGTGGAACACTATCCTTCAATCAAAGGGAAGTGATAGAACTTACAATATAGAATGGGAGGAGTTTAAGGACAATGTAGAAAGGAAATTATGCCCACCCAATGAAAAAGAACATATAGCAAACAAATTCCTATATATTAGGATGACTGGTGTAGATAGTAAGGGGTACACTAAGTTATTCTTTGATTATGCTCGAATAGTGCCAACTCTTGCTTCACCAGAGCCGGTATTAATCTCCCGTTATATCTGGGGATTAATTGGAGAGATTAGGCATGTAGTCAAGGCAGCTAGACCTCAAACCATAGAAGAAGCTGTAGAACTAGCAAATACCTTGACTGATGAGTTAGCCCATACCCGAGAAGAGGATCAGAGAAGGAATCTAACCCAAAAGCTTACACAAGAATTTCGTTCTGGAAATTCTAACCGTGGGAAAAATATAGGATCTACCTCTGCACCTTATTGCAAGTACTGCAAAAGGAAGCATTCTGGAAGGTGTTCCATATACTGCAACTTCTGTAAGATATCTGGACACAAGGAAGAAGATTGTAGGAAGAAACTCAGTAATGGAATGTGCTTCAACTGTGGAGAAAATGGCCACATCATACAAACTGCCCGAAACTAGCTCCAACTGCAACCAACAAGACTACTAAGAATGCTAGAGCATTTGTTCTAACTGCAGAAGAAGCAAAGATGATCCCGGATGTGATCACTGGTACGTTTTTAGTTAATGATGTTTTTGCTAAAGTATTATTTGACTCTGGTGCGAACCAAAGTTTTATTAATACTTCATTTTGCAAATTACACAATAAACCATTAACTAAACTCTCACAAGAATGTCTAGTAGAAACAGCAATTGGAGAAACCATTAAGATTTCTGAAATCTTGCAGGGAGCAAGAATAGAAATTCTAAATCAAAAATTTATTGCAAACCTTTACCCAATGAATCTGGCAGGATTCGACTTCGTTTTAGGAATGGATTGGTTAATAGCCAATAAAGCCAGTATTTTATGTGATCAAAAGTCAATTCAAGTAAATTCACCAAAGGGTGAAAAGATCACAATTAAAGGAAATAAACCATCTAGATCCACAAAATTCATCTCTGTGATGAAAACTGCAAGTTATATAAGAAAAGGATCATTAGTGTATTTGATTTCTATAATCACTAACACTAAAGGAAAAGACTTAAAAGATATTCCAGTAGTATCTCAGTTTTCAGATATATTTCCAAAAGAATTACCAGGACTACCGCCAAATAGATAAGTTGAATTCAGAATCCACCTGCTACCAGGGACAACACACATTGCCAAAGCACCTTACCGATTGGCACCTGCAGAAATGCAAGAACTAAAGAAACAATTAGACGAATTGTTAGAGAAAGGATTCATACAGCCAAGTTCATCACCCTGGGGAGCGCCAATCTTATTCGTTAAAAAGAAGGACGGATCAATGCGTATGTGCATTAACTACCGCGAATTGAATAAGGTCACAATTAAGAATCGATATCCATTACCAAGAATAGATGATCTATTTGATCAGTTGCAAGGAGCACGATTTTTCTCAAAAATCGATTTAAGGTCAGGATATCATCAATTAAAAGTACAGGAAGAGGATATTCCTAAAACTGCCTTTCGAACAAGGTATGGTCATTATGAATTTATTGTCATGCCATTTGGTTTAACCAATGCCCCAGCTGCATTCATGGACATGATGAACCGAATATGTAAGCCATATTTGGATAAATTCATAATTGTCTTTATAGATGATATTCTCATTTACTCTAAGAGTAAAGAGGAATATGCAAAGCATTTGGACGCACTTCTAAGTTTATTAAGAAAGGAAAAGCTTTATGCTAAGTTTTCAAAGTGCGAGTTTTGGTTAGAACAGGTACAGTTTCTTGGACACTTAGTGAATCATGAAGGAATTCATGTAGATCCAACAAAAATCGAAGCAATTACCAAATGGAAAACCCCTGAGTCACCAACCGAGGTTAGAAGTTTCTTAGGATTAGCTGGTTATTACAGAAGATTTATTCAAGATTTTTCTAGAATAGCCATTCCCATAACTAAGCTAACCTGTAAATCTGTTAAGTTTGAATGGGGATTAAAACAAGAAGAAGCCTTTGGAACCCTTAAGCAAAGATTAACCCGTGCACCTATATTAGCATTACCAGAAGGAACTAAAGATTTTGTAATCTATTGTGATGCTTCTAAATTACGTTACGGATGTGTATTAATGCAACGTCAAAATGTTATAGCTTATGCATCCAGACAACTTAAGAATCATGAAGAGAATTATTCAACTCATGATCTAGAATTAAGAGCAATAATTTTTGCTTTGAAAATTTGGAGACATTACCTTTATGGTAGCAAGTTTACCATATTCACTGATCATAAAAGTTTAAGGTATGTTTTTGAACAAAAAAAGTTGAATATGAGGCAAAGACGCTGGATGGAATTACTTAGTGATTATGATTGTGATATCCAGTATCACGCAGGGAAAGCAAATGTGGTGGCTGATGCTTTAAGCCGAAAGTATCACGAAATGCCAAAAATGGTACGTTCTCTAAAATTAAATCTACAAGTAGATTTAAATGAACAAATTAGAAAAGCCCAAGAAACAGTAATCAAGGATGATACTGAAAAATTAAAATGAATGATCAAGGAATTAAAACAGGGAACAGATGGAATTTGGAGATTCCATGAAAAGAGAATGTGGATACCTAAATTAGGAAATCTACGTCACCGTATATTAGAAGAAGCTCACAAGTCTAAGTATACGATGCATCCAGGAAATGATAAAATATACCAGGATTTAAGAAAAAATTTCTGGTGGATAGGAATCAAAAAGGACATAGCAACCTATGTTTCTAAATGTTTAACTTGCTCACAAGTTAAAGCTGAACAACAAAAACCCTCAGGATTGCTACAACAGTTAGAAATGCCCGTATGAAAATGGAAATTGATAACAATGGATTTTGTCACTAAATTACCCAAAACAAGAAAAATGTAATGATACAATCTGGGTGATTGTAGACAGGCTAACCAAGTCAGCCCATTTTCTACCAATGAAGGAAACTTTTAGTATGGAACAACTAGCTAATAGTAAGTTTACCTTCATTAAGAAACTCTTGAGAAGAAAAGAGCCTCAAAACATAGAGGATAGTTCTGGTCAAAGTAAAGTAGAATTCAAAACAAGAACCAGAATATATCTAGAAACTAGACTACCTAAAAATATTCATCCATAATTCAGGGAATCTCGAGGACGAGATTTAAAACAAGGTGGGGAGGATGTAACATTCCCAAAATTTATATATATATATATATATCAACTTATGTTATTAAAAGGATACATCATGTGTAAGTTGACCAATGGAAATATGAAGTATTTTGGGCAAGCGTAGGAATCATTTAATAATTTAATTATAAAAATAAATTATATTTGAACCTACTCTGTTTTTAATGAAACTTGGTTCAAAATGTAGATAAAATTATTCTCGCTCTAATGGCAAAATTATTATTTTACAAAACGTTATATTTAGAAGTTATAAGCGCCAAAAGAGTGAAGCAGTTAAATTAATTATAATATATATATTAAAATAAAAAACTATAACATTCACAGTTTTGAATGTATACATAAAGTAAAGAATAAAATAATTAAAAATCAATATGTGGTGCTAGAAACTTGAAAGTAATTAGTTGTTGTTGTTTACGTGGAAGTGAAAGATGGACATTGCATTAAATTATGGTTGTGTAGGTGGACAAACTTTGCCTGCACTCCACATCCAAATCTTAGTATAAATAGGAGTATGAGCTCTCACAAATCCTCATACCTTTCTCTCTCTCGCCAACTCCCTTTTCTCTAAAATTCTATGTAGTTAATTTTATTTAAAATAAATAATAAAGTCCTGCCCCATTTTAAGTATTTTAACCCTTGATCAATGATACCCTGTCCAAGTGACGTAGGACCCCGTAACGTATGTCAAGGCTCTGCCTAAATTCGTTGGGGTTCTGTCTCGTGACGTAGGGATAAAATGAAATTGGGTTACTATACTTAACGTGAATGCACTATATATATTTTATCAAATAACCCAAGAGTGATACCTAAAATATAACAACCCTCCTAAAACACCCCTGACACCCTACACTTTCTAAAATACATCCCATACGTGAAAACTGAACCCGAAATATAATATAGTATTAAAAATAAATAAAAAAAAGAAATAGTAAGTTGAGGCGGGCCGCGTAGACCCACCCCAATCCTTACGCGGGCGGTATGAAGGTTGAGACCAGATTCCTTTGATTTTCTTAAGTTCAAGCGGGCCGCGTAAGCTACCCATTAAGTTCACGCGAGCCGCGAGAGACTAAAAAGGTGGCGCAGCCCGGTGCGGCCACGTGGCCCAACACCCGGCAGGCCTACTCGATGACTCAGCCCAGCTATACGTTGACTGGAGGTCAACGCGGGCCGCGTAAGCCCAGCCCTTATGTTACGCGGGCCGCGACAAAGCCAGATTCGGCAACTATAAATAGAGGCCATCGGATTTCAGTCGAGAATCGCTCACAAACATTTCTTTTCTCTCATTTCTGATCGTAGAGATAATACGCGGGTATTATACCCCTAATTAGCGAGGTTCTGCTCCGTTGTAAGTATTATAACCCCAGTTTCGTAGTAGATACGCTGCCCGATTGATTTAGGGTTCCGTAACAACTGTCGTGGCATATTTTCAAAGGGTTATAATACTAACCTATGTACATTTGTGTAAATTATAGATTATTCCCAGGAAACCCTTACGCGAAGTCTGAGATAGCAATGTGAGTTTATCCTCTTTTTGTTAATCTTTTTGTAATGTTTTTCAAAACCTTAAATATTTTACAATGCGATTAAGCAGTGATTGAGTCTTTGTCGTTCTTCAATTACTGCTGGTATGTTGGGGTTTTGTATACAAAATTTACTACCTTGTGAGTAGTAAGTCGGGGATGACAGGACGTTACCATTGGACAACGAGTTAGCCAATGAGTAATATGACCCACAAGTCAGGATTGACATTACTGAATGAGTAATTGTGTAGAAATAAACAATGTGATCGCTCTCAATACTGTTTTAATTGATTAAAGGTTTCTTGATTAAACTGGGATTCACTCACTAGTATTTCCCGCTGACAAATGTTTTTAAAACACGTTTCAGGTAACACAATGTGAAAGCCAAGTAGTAAAAAGCCAGCTCGAGAGCACTGACGGCTTGGGAAAACTGTGGCTATAAAAGTTACCTAAAATACGATGTTTTAAATTCAATAAAGTAGGGTTTATCCCTATAAACATGTTGTAATAAGAAACTTGGGTTTTACCCATGTGATTATTAAGATAAAATATGGTGGTTTTACTCTGATAAACATTTCCTAACTACGGTCCTGATGAAATTTCCGCTGCCAAATTAATAAATATTGATACCACCGCCACTGAGTTCGCGACCGCCCGTTCCCGGGACAGATAGGGGGCGGGGGTTGTGACACTGTGTAATTGATTTCGGAGGTAATTGGGATGATCACTTACCTTTAATAGAATTTTCTTATAATAATAGTTATCACACAAGTATCAATGCTGCACCATTCGAAGCACTTTATGGACGAAAGTGCCGGACCCCAGTCTGTTGGGCAAAAATTGGAGAAAAGTAACTATCTGGACCTGAGATAGTACAAGAAACAACAGACAAAATCATTCAAGTCAAGGAACGACTGAAAGCAGCACGTGATAGACAAAAGAGCTATGGTGATAATAGACGAAAGCCATTGGAATTTCAAGTAGGAGATAAAGTGTTATTAAAAGTCTCTCCTTGGAAAGGAGTGGTAAGATTCATAAACAGGGGAAAGCTAAGTCCCAGGTATATTGGACCTTTTAAAATTATTAAAAGAATAGGACATGTAGCCTATCAACTGCAACTGCCAGAAGAAATGACAGGAATACATAATATATTTCATGTATCTAATCTCAAGAAATGCTTAGCTGATGAATCATTAGTTGTGCCTCTTAAGGACATAGAGGTAAATGAACAGTTAAAATTTGTAGAAAGACCTCTACAAATTAAGGACAGGAAAGTCAAGAACCTCAAGCACAAAAGACTAGTTCTAGTCAAAGTGAAGTGGGACTCCAAAAGAGGACCAGAATACACATGGGAACTTGAATCGGAAATGCAGAGAAAATACCCACACCTGTTCCAGAAGACCTCGAGGACGAGTTCTAAAACAAGGTGGGGAGGATATAACAACCCTCCCGAATTTTTTCTGACACCCTAATATATTTTGGAATACCCTATATGTCTTAAAATACACCTCGTATGTGAAAACGGAGCCCAAAATACGTTATGCCATTAAAAATAATTAAAAAACAAGAAAATTGGGGTTTAGGCGGGCCGCGTAAACCACCTCGTAACCCTTACACGGGCCGCGAGCAAGCAAGAACGCGGCATCACCCGGTGATGACACGTGTCATCATCGTGGCGAGGCTAGGCGATGACCCGGATCACCTAAACCCTACCCGGACTACTACACGGGCCGCGTAAGCCTTCGCTTACATTTATGCGGGCCGCGAGAAACTTGAAATCAGTCCCTATATAAGGAGGCCTCGGGCTTCAATCACAAATCGTTCATTTTCTTTTATGTATCTCGAATTCTCTCAATAGTAGGCATAATTTCCGAGTATAATACCCCCAAATTAGCGAGGTTCTGCTCCGTTGTAAGTATTATAACCCCAGTTTCGTATTAGATACGTTGCCCGATTGATTTAGGGTTCCGTAGCAACTGTCGTGGTTCTCCCCGACGTAGTTGTTGGAATACCGTCTCGGGGAGGGTATCGTTAATATAATTAAAGGGTTATTATACTAACATATGTACATTTGTGTAAATTATAGATTAATCCCAGGAAACCCTTAAACGAAGTCTAAGATAGCAATGTGAGTTTATCCTCTTTTTGTTAAACTTTTTGTAATATTTTACAAAACCTTAAATAATTTCCATGCGATTAGCAGTGATTGAGTCTTTGAAATCTTCAATTACAGCCGGTATGTTGGGGTTTTGTATACAAAATAAGTCGGGATGA
Source organism: Helianthus tuberosus (assembly GCA_030545235.1). Taxonomy (NCBI): domain Eukaryota; kingdom Viridiplantae; phylum Streptophyta; class Magnoliopsida; order Asterales; family Asteraceae; genus Helianthus; species Helianthus tuberosus. The sequence goes on along the minus strand of CM060439.1, from coordinate 50,800,596 downwards.
TGGTAAAACGTTACCATTGGACAAAGGGTTAGCCAATGAGTAATATGACCCACCAGTCAGGGATTGACAATACTGAATGAGTAAATTGTGTAGATATAAACAATGTGATCGCTCTCAATACTGTGTTAATTGATAAAACTCTTCTTGATTAAATTGGGATTCACAGTATTTCCCACTGACAAAATTTTTTAAACATGTTTCAGGTAACAACATATGAAAGCCAATTAGAAGCCAGCAGGACAGCACTGAAGGCTGGAATAAAGTGGTTATAAAAGTTACTTAAATAAAAGAAGATGTTTTATTAAAAATAAATAGGGTTTATCCCTATGAATATGTTGTAATAAGAAACTTGGGTTTACCCATGTGTTTAATATTATCAAATATGGTGGTTTTTACTCTGATAACATATTTCCTAACTATGGTCCTGATGAAAATTTCCGCTGCCAAAGTGATTAAACATACCGATACCATCGAAACTGGCTCGTGGCCGCCCGTTCTCGGGATATAGGGATCGGGGGTTGCGACAAAACAGATTGTGTTAAACCAAGAGCCTCGTGTTAAGGGTTGTTCTTATAAGTATTTCGTCTCCTGTAAGCCCAGAGATTTCACAGGAGAGAAGGGAGCCATCGATTGTATGACTTGGCTCGATGAGATGGATACAGTGGTTGACATTAGTGGTTGTGCAGAGCAGGACGTTGTGAAGTTTGTGTCACAATCGTTTAAGGGAGAAGCTCTAGCTTGGTGGAGGTCACTGATCCAAGCTACAGGAAAGATCCACTTATATAGCATGTCTTGGGAGCAGTTTATTGCTCTAATCAAAGAAAATTTCTGCCCTCAACATGAAGTTGATAAGATTGAGACTGATTTCTTAACCTTAGTGATGAAGAACTTAGATTGCAGGCTTATCTCACGAGCTTCAACACTATGTCATGTTTGGTTCCATACTTGGTTACACCGGAACCAAAACGTATAGCCCGTTTCATTGGGGGTTTGGCCCCGAAAATCAAAGCTAGTGTGAAAGCGTCTCGACCTACTACCTTTAGGTCAGTAGCTAATTTGTCATTATCTCTTACCCTTGATGCGGTCAGGCAGAGATCACTTAGGAATTCTGATATTGGGAAGAGGAAACGTGAGGATGATAACTCACACCGTTCAGATAAGAAGCATAAAGGGAACTCTGATCACAAGAAGAGTTCAGGGTTCAAGAAGGATGATCAACAGTCGGGTGAAAAACCCAAGTGTAAGATTTGCAAGAAACGTCATCTGGGGAAATGCAGGTACGAATCAAAATCCCAATCACAGCCCATGGCTTGTGGGATTTGTAAGACGTTAGACTGCAAGAAGATTAAGGATGCGACGTGCTATAGCTGTAACAAGAAGGGGCACATCAAGTCCAACTGCCCGAAGTATGAGAAAAAACCTGAGGAAGGCAAAAAGACCAATGCTAGGGTCTTTTAAATGAATGCACGGGAAGCAGTTCAGGATGACAACGTGATAACAGGTACCTTCCTTATAAATGATGTTTATGCAAGGGTATTGTTTGATTCGGGTGCGGATAAGTCATTTGTGGATGATAAATTTTGAAAGTTATTAAATATGCCCGTTAGAACCCTAAGCGTAAAATATGAAGTAGAATTGGCCGATGGTACCATAGAAACTGCTTCAACCGTGTTAGATGGATGTTTTATATCCATTAGGAACCACTCTTTTCCATTGTCTTTGCGTCCTTTGAAACTAGCTGGATTTGACATAGTAATAGGCATGGATTGGTTGTCCCATAACCAAGCTCAGATCATTTGTGATAAGAAGTAAGTAATTATTAAAACTCCAAATGGTGAGCCATTAATAATACAAGGAGATACACAGTACGGGTTGCCTAAGCAAGTGTCTATGCTTAAGGCATCAAGGTGTATGAAGAAAGGTTGTATCATTTATATGGCACAAGTGACTATTGATGAACCAAAGCCCAAGATCGAAGACATTCCCATCATTTCTGAATATCCAGATGTATTCCCTGAAGAACTACCAGGTTTACCACAAGATAGGCAAGTGGAGTTTAGAATCGACATCATTCCTGGCGCAGCACCAATTGCAATAGCACCTTACCGGTTGGCACCGACTGAGATGAAAGAGTTAAAGACTCAACTGGATGATTTGTTGGCAAAAGGTTTTATTGGACCTAGCTCATCTCCCTGGGGAGCACCGATTCTGTTTGTGAAGAATAAGGATGGCTCGATGCGTCTATGCATCGATTATCGCGAATTAAACAAGTTTACAATCAAGAATAGATATCCATTGCCCAGGATCGACGATCTGTTCGATCAACTGCAAGGGGCAAGTTACTTCTCCAATATTGATTTAAGGTCAGGTTACCATCAGCTGAAGGTCAGAGATGAAGATGTGCACAAGACTGCATTCAGGACTCGTTATGGTCACTACGAGTTCTTGGTGATGCCTTTCGGGCTCACTAATGCACCAGCAGCGTTCATGGATCTCATGAATCGCGTTTGCAAGCCATACTTGGACAGGTTTGTCATTGTTTTTAATCGATGACATACTTATATATTCTAAGAATCAAGCCGATCATGAAAGACATCTTTGATGTATTCTTAAACTTCTTCAGCAAGAAAAGCTCTACACCAAGTTTTCAAAGTGTGAGTTTTGGCTTCGTGAAGTCCAATTTCTTGGACATGTGGTTAGTGAGCGTGGTATCCAGGTGGATCCCGCTAAGATTGAAGCCATCATGAATTGGCAGGAGCCGAAGACACCCACAGAAATTCGCAGCTTCCTGGGTCTGGCAGGATATTACAGGCGTTTCATTGAAAAATTTTCAAGGATTGCTGCTGTCACACCCCAACCGATGGCGGAATCATCGGGGTGTGGCACTGAGCGAAACAGATTGTCCAGATGTTTCCATAATAATTATCAATACTATCCAATTTAAATAATACGTCCCATACCGTATCTCAAACAACAAATAATTATTACAGACATAAATCCAGTCAAATATTCTGTTCCGACAACTCATATTTAAATAGTCAGCAATTGTTTATCTGCTTCTAGAGACCCCAGATTCGTTATCTACAGACAACTATTTGTTGGGCTCTAAAGCTTTATTCTAGCTTCAAATTCCTACCACATGTGCATCCTAAGCACCTGTCACATACGTTAAAATAAAAGTCAATACATATAATGTAAAGGTGAACATACAAGTTTGATAATAGCATATAGAGTTCGAATTCGTTTACGCATAACCAGCACGTACACATAGTGAAATAAAGCACGTTAGTTATCGACATAGATCCATCGATACCAATGAATGCGGGTTGACTGCCCGAGGCAGTTCTGATACGTGGTTGAAAACCGGTGATCGTTTATGCTTAAGTTGATGTTTTTACGTAGCTTTTAATCTTGAATAGCTTACTTTTAATGTGATTTGTGTTTTACAGGTCTAAAACAGTTTAAGGAGCTAATCGGGAGCTAAACGGAGCACCGGGACGCGAAACGGGTCAACCGGGGATGTGAAGTGAAGAAAACCGGGTTAATCACTAAGATTGGATGTATTTTGGGGAATGTTGATGGATTTAAAATGAATATATTGGAAGATGGCATGATAGAGGGTTGAATTACGAGAACGTGGGCGAAAACGGTGAGTAAAACGGAGCTATAACGAAGAAGTTATGAAGAAAACAGTTTTGGACGAAACCGACAAAACCAGGCAGCGTCGGGGACGCCCAAAAGGGCCGCCGGCGACGCCCTCTGGATTGTTCCGTCGGCCAGAAACCTCCGTAAACAGCTAATTAAGCCGTCGGGCGAAACTGAGACTTCCAGGGGCCGTCGGGGACGCCCTAAATGGCCGTCGGCGACGCCACCTACATTCTCATATCGCGAAAAACTTGATTTTTGAGTTGGGGACGAGTTATAACATCAATTTTGACCAAGAAACGGGGGTTACACTTGTTTTTCAAGTTTCAATATCATCTTGGAGCCTATTATCCTTATCTATCACTTACCATTCCATCCAACATCATACACACAACCCGAATCAAGAACGAAATCAACATCATCTTCTTGATTCCAAACCCTAGCTCCATCAATCCATCAATCCACTCAACCATTCATCAACCATCATACCATCAACCCGAATCAAGAACAAAGCACCATCATCTTCTTGATTCGAAACCCTAGCTTCACCAATTCCCCAATCCACCAATCCACGCATCCATTCACCATCATCATTCAATTAAAACCCTAACCTCTATCCATCAATCCATCTTCACGCTTCACGATGATCCAAGTCAAGCTTTCAACATCCGGTGATCAAGTTTCTTCGATCATGCTCGGCTAATTCCTCGAAGGTTTCACCCTGGTGTAGACTTTTGTAAGGTTTAGGGTTTATTATGTGTGTTAATTGTTTTGTGACAACTTGAATTGCATTTGAATCTTAGACAATTGTCCTACGTTGGTATTGAATTTGCAAACTGTCGAGTGAATGATTAAATTTGACTTTGTGAAATGAATACACGTATTTATGCCTTGTCTTTCGATAGGATTTGCTAGTCCAAAGTAACGAAGTGTATCATGGTCCGTTGTTTACGACGTTGATAGCGATTGACACCTAAGCTTTGTGATTGCGACCCGTTAATGAACTATTTCAAGTAAAACTAATTAAAATACGTAGTAACCCTAAGTCTTGCAATTGTTGAAACCGGGTGTGAACCTTGTTTTCTCATTATTGTTCAAACAATCATTTTCAATTCGTGCATTTAGTAATCTCTAGTATTTAATTTAAGTAAGCATTTTAGTAATTCTATATCACATCTTCCAATCAAACAAAAACACAAAAATATATCATAGCAAGCTTCATAAGTGTGACATCTTTTCATAATTCATTCGAATCCATACACAAACCACATACTCTTCGTGGTTCGACCCCTCACTACCACTAGCTATCTGTTAAGGGTAATTTGGGATTATAAATATTATCTTTGACCGGAGCGCGACACTCCGATCAAATTTTGGCGCCGTTGCCGGGGAGTGCGTGCGCTTTGTGTTTGGATTAGTGTTTGAATTTGCGTGATTAACTGTTTAAATTGTTTAGCTTTCTTTTTGCATTTTGTCTTTTTCCTTGTTACGCGGGTGTGTTACATGTGCAGGTTACAGGTAGTGCATGCATACGCGAAACTCCGGGAGGACTTCACCTTTAGTCTACGAACCGGAAATCGAAAGAGTCGCAAGAAGAAACCTAGCAAGCCGGTTAGAAGCAACACTTGCTTCTAATCAAACCAACCAAACACCACAACACACACCGTCCATTGAAACCGATTCAATGGCGAACCAAAACTCTAACCAAAATTTCAACCAAAACCAAAACCCAAACCAATTCCAATACCGAAGCAACTTCAATCCCGCTCCAAATATGCAACCTATACCTCCAGAGCGACCGGGTGGTAATAACAACAATGCCAGACCACCCACACCACCTTTCCAAAACCAAAATCCCAACCACAATCAAAGAACACCTCAACAACAAAACCTTCATCGACAAACCTCTTTACCCATCAACCTAGATGACCGGAATGTCAATTCCGACCGTCGGGGAAATCGTGATCGCGGCAATCCTGCAAATGAAGACCCATTCTTCAACATCGATGACTTAAGGAATGCAATCCCCGATGATGAACCGTATAGTGTTCCCGGATATCAATCGCCGGAACATGTGAGTGTTCATACGGAAAATTCGGATGACGGGGGGTATTATGATGATAGGGTTAATGATGATGAAGATTGGGGCTACGTGAATAGGGGAAACGTCTACAACGCTAGAAGGTATGATGATGAGGAATTTGGATACCAAAATGCCAATTACGTTGGGGACGACGAATACGGTTACGGAGGTGGAAGAAATGATGGTTATGGGAACAACCGTCAACCACGAAATAATGACCAACGGAACCGGAATGATGGGTTTTATAACAACAACAACAACAATGCAAACCCTAACCGGATTCCTCGTTTTGTGGCAGGTGGTAACCCAAGGGATAATAGAAGAGAGGATCGAAGAGATGATCGAAGAGGTGAAAGACGGGATAATAGAAGACCGGTCGATCAAGAAGTTAACGGTCCACAACGTCGTTAACGACCTCCACGGGGAGTGAATGATCGTTTTAGGCCGGTTGTCACCGAGAACGACTCACCAATCGTTTGTGAGAGGAGGATGTTTGATTGTAAACCACATTACATCAACATACTTCCACATTTTAATGGAAGGTCTAACGATGAACCGTACACACATTTGACAGAGTTTTCTTCCATTTGCAGCACTATCGGGGGCATAACTTTGCACTAGAGGAGGTCAAACTTCGTTTGTTTCAATTTTCGTTGAAAGACAAAGCGAAGCAATGGTTCCTTACACTCCCAGCCAATAGCATTCGCACATGGGGAGAAATGCAACAAGCTTTTCTAGATGAGTATTATTCAATGGCAAAGACCGACGATGCTCGTGATGAAATTAGGTCTTTTCCTCAATTATCGGGCGAACCATTGCATGAAGCATTCACTCGATTCAAAGAAATGATGCGGAGATGCCCACATCACCAAATAGAAAAGTGGGAGTTGGTGAAATGTTTTGTACGGGGTTTGGATAACACAACTTGGAATCGTCTTGAGTCAACAAGCAATGGAACACTCTTGAGCAATCACGAAGACGACGATTGGGAATTCTTGGAAAGTATGAGCAAGCGGTCTAAAGAAAAAGAATCGGCTGATAGAGCAAAGAAACATCCAATTTCCCGGTCACTTCCCGATCTTGATTCCAAGGATCGAATCTCTTCTTTAGAGCGGGAAATGGCTCGTCTGAAGAAGAAAGAGGTAAATGCGGTTCAGTTTGCGGTTTGTGAAGAATGTGGAGATATTGGGCATACAACCGAGCAATGTCCAACGGGGTCGAGTGGCTACACTGAAGAAGTCAACCAAGTGTATGGAGATAGGAAACAATACGACATGAACTCCAACACTTACCATCCGGGGTTGAGAAATCACCCTAATTTCCGGTACGGTAACGCTTCGAATCAAATGAACCCGAACTTTCAATCGGGTAATCAAGGTGGATCATCGTACAACAACTGTCAAAGTGGTAACTGTTAGGGGTCATTTTCTTAACGTATATATCCTGACCAATATCCTGCCTATGTTTGTTCATTTGTGACCAGGATGCTGGAAGAGGATATTGCTAACATCTTGGGCGATATCCTGAGGCTTGTTGAATTAACCACGTGCAGGTTAAGGGCTGAGACTTGCTAACGGTCAAGAGGACTTCTTCTCCTCAAGACTCGGACGAATTTGTTGAGAGAGAGACGTTGAGCCCGAAAGACCAGGTCTACAACGTTCGAAGAAGGAATATTCGGTGGATCCCGCAAGTTTAGGATAGTTTGTTATTTTATCTTAACTATAAATAGATGGGGACGGATCAGCTCAGAACACACAATTTTTCACTGACACTCTCATACACTTACACTCTCTAGCTCATCGCAAACACCACACTTGTATTCAAGTTTCGTTGTAACACTTAGTCGATCCGTACCACATCCTGCACTGTATCCTGATTTTTGAAGCAATTGAAGAACTAGGCAGCTGCGATTGTCAGCTCCCGAGGTTTTATGCCGGTGATCTAGATTGATCAAGGGCTTTCCTCGTACATCCCGTGTCGTTTACTTTACTTTTGCTCATTATTTGATCATAGATACAGCTCTATATCCTGAGCCGTATCCTGAAACTGTTTTTACAAATTAACTTGATTAACATATTTTCGACACTCATTTCTAGCACACTACCTCACTTAACTAATTTGATCACTTAATTACTTCGGTAATTTTTGACCAAAACAATTTGGCGCCCACCGTGGGGCAAGTGGTGCTCTCTTTACTAAAATTTTTTGTCAAATCGCTAATCGGTTTTCTATTTTCAAAAATTTTTGCCACATTGTCCATAATGGCCTCAAGATCAAACATGAGTTCCTCTACTATGTCTGCTATGACTTCTGCTACTACCGGTTCGGTGCTTCCACCACCTCCTCCAAGGATGCCAGCCTCTACACAATCTCAAGATGTTATCCCAACTCGGAGTGTCCAGGGATCTGCTCCCGTTTTAGCTTCTAATGATGAAATTTTAACCTTATTTGGAAGTGTGCAGGAACAAATGAGGCAGCAACAGGAAACAAACCAAATGCTTTTGAGGGAAATACAACTCCTGAAGGCTGGCTCGAGCAGATCTGCGGAGGACAATGTCACTCCGTTACACCCCAGAGCGTTGAACTTTAGTTCAGCTGTATATACCGAGGATAATAGGGGGAATATTGTGCCCAGTCTTCCTCAGAATCATACTCCTGAAATACCCTCCTTGGTCAGGATGTCAACCATAAGGAGCTCAGGATATGCTTCAGGATATGGGCAAAATCCTCCAACTGGTAACGTGTCTAATAATAATAATACTCATGCTACTAACAGTGGTGGATCTTTGCAGGATACAGGTGTAACATCAGCACTTACCAGGGAACTTCAGAAGTTAAAGGACATGATATCTAGTGTACCTGGGGTGGTCCAGCCGATCCCGGAAGTGTCTCAAGACAGCCACAAGATATCTCGTTTCGCGTATCCTATCTGTGATGCTGAGATCCCAAAGAGATTCCAAACCCCCAACATGAAGCTTTATGATGGGACTACGGATCCTGAGGAGCATATTGCTCAGTATAGGGAAAGAATGGAGATTAACCCTATCCCTCCGGAGCTCAAGGAAGCGTGCTTGTGCAAGGGATTTGGTTCTACTCTAACAGGATCAGCCTTAAAATGGCTGTTAAACGTTCCTCCTCACTCAATTACTTCATTTGCTCATTTGGTTAATTTATTTAACAGTCAATTTTCTTGTAGTTGGAGTTTTGAGAAACTAACCAGTGATCTTTACAGGATAACTCAAGGGCCTCAGGAATCCTTGAGGGATTATGTGAACAAATTCAGCAGAGAATCCTTGGATATCCCACATCTTGATGTTGCAACAGCTGTGCAAGCTTTCAAGATGGGATTACAAAAGGATTCTCAGTTTTATCAGGATCTTGTAATGAATCCCTGCAGGAATCTCGACGAAGCTCGTAACAGGGCTTTGAGATATATCCGTCTGGAAGATGACAGAAAGATGCAAGAAAGGATGAACTCGTCCAACACTTTTGAGTCAACTAATAGGAAGTCAGAATCCTCGTTCAAGTCATATCGGCCTAAGCCGTATAGTAGAAATGAAAACAAAAGAGTGAACGCTGTCGAAGATGAGGATCCTGAAGAGTATCCTGAGTTATCCGAATATTGCTTTTCTGTTAATATTCCTGAATTGATGTATGCTATGCAGGGTCTAGGAGACAAAGCTAGGTGGCCTCGAAAGAATCAACAAAAGGCTGACTGGAAAGATAAGTCAAAATGGTGTGCTTTCCACGAAGATTTCGGACATATGACTGAGGATTGCATTGCTCTGAGGAAAGAAATAAGCTATCTTCTAAGCAAAGGATATCTGAAAGATCTCTTAGGAAGAAAGAAGAATAAGGGTCAGGATACTGAGAAGGATCCTGAACGAGCAGCATCACCTCCCGCGGATGCCAAGATAATCAACTTCATTTCGGGAGGATCCGACATTTGTGGAACATCGTATTCGGCGGCAAAGAGACATGCAAAGGAATCCAAGGCCGAAAGGGGAGACAAACCTGTCAGGATGACTACCCTCACAGCTGATAAAGTGATCACTTTTGATGCTGATGATAGGGATACTGTCCAAGATCCTCACCATGATGCTCTGGTAATAACATTATATGTGGCTAACCATTTTGTACGCTGGATACTGGTTGATAATGGCAGCTCCGTCAACATAATCCAACTAGAAACTCTGAAGAGAATGAACGTATCTCCAATGGATATCACTTCAAAGTCTACCGTGCTTGTTGGATTCAGTGGGGAGGCTAGAAACACAGTGGGAGAGATAAAGTTGCCAGTATACGTTGAAGGAGTCAATTCGATACAACGTTTCTGTGTGATGGATTCTCTATCCTGCTATAACATCATACTGGGAAGACCGTGGATTCACGATATGAAGGCCGTACCATCAACATATCACCAATGCATCAAGATACCTACCCCTTGGGGAGTGGTCAAAGTGGATAGTGATCAGCAGGAAGCGAAAGAATGCTACTCATCCTCAATGAAATCCTCAACCAAACCTAGTGCAGCATAGCAATTAAAGACACGGGTCCAGGATATCGTGGAGGATCCGGAGCAGGATGTGAAGAAAATTATCCTGGACCAGGATAATCCCGATATTTCGGTGCTCGTAGGGACCAATATCCCTCAGGATATTGAAGAACAATTAATTAACTTTTTGAAATGCAGGATGTCTACGTTTGCATGGAAGCATGAGGATATGACAGTCATATCCAAAGATATTATCACTCATAAGTTTGGAATTGATAAATCGTTTAAGCCTGTGCAACAAAAAAGAAGGAAGTTTGCTCCTGAGCGGAACATGATTATCCAGGAGGAAGTTGAAAGATTATTAAAATCCAGAATGATCAGAGAAGTCAAGTTTCCAAGATGGCTAGCAAACGTAGTTGTGGTACAGAAGAAAAACGGGAAATGGAGAGTCTGTGTAGACTACACAGACTTGAACAAAGCTTGTCCTAAAGACCCATTTCCTCTTCCCCACATTGATGCAATGGTAGATGCCACTGCCGGGCATGAAATGCTGACCTTCATGGACGCATCCTCAGGATTTCAACAGATCCAAATGGAGCCTTCTGACCAGGAGGATACCGCTTTCATGACACCAACAGGTATTTATTGTTATACAACTATGCCTTTTGGTTTGAAAAATGCAGGTGCAACATACCAAAGATTGGTAAACATGATGTTCAAAGACAAACTGGGGGACACCATGGAGGTGTACATTGACGATATGGTGGTAAAATCAAAGAAAGCTCAGGATCACCTCCAGGATATTAAAGGAGCATTTGATATCCTGGATCAATACAACATGAAGCTGAATCCTGCTAAATGCCATTTCGGAGTGGGAGCAGGAAAGTTTCTTGGATATATGGTGACAAAAAGGGGGATAGAAGCGAGCCCAGAGCAGATCAAAGCTATCCTGGACATAAAATCACCCTCAAATATGAAGGACGTACAAAGATTGACAGGCCGAGTAGCAGCCCTAAACAGGTTTATCTCAAGATCCTCAGAGAAATGCAAAGACTTTTATGATATCCTGAAGAAGAACAAAAAATTCGAATGGGGGGAAAAGCATGAAGCAGCCCTGCAGGATTTGAAACGGTATCTCTCAACCGCACCTCTATTGATGAAGCCGGAAAATGGTGAACCACTATCCCTGTACCTTGCTGTATCAGGGAATGCTGTAAGTGCCGTTCTTATAAAAGACCATGAAGGTCAGCAATATCCTGTTTATTATGTTAGTAAAAGTTTGTTAGATGCTGAAACTAGGTATTCTCATTTAGAAAAATTGATACTAGCATTAATTATGGCATCAACGAAACTTAGGCATTATTTCGAGACACATAGGATACATGTTAAAACAAATTATCCTATCAAAAATGTGCTTAGGAAACCAGAAATGTCAGGCAGGATGGCCAAGTGGTCAGTAAAGTTGAGTGCTTATGATTTAGTATATGAACCTAGGAATGCCATAAAGTCTCAGGCTTTAGCTGACTTTGTGGCTGATTTTAGTAGTGACATTCAGGATGAGGTAGATCTAGAAGTTCAACAGCTAGGAGAATCCTCAGGATCCTGGACATTATATACTGATGGTGCATCTAATGTAAGAGGAGTAGGATTAGGAATACTACTAAAATCGCCACAGGGGGACATATTACCCCAGGCTATTAGGTGTGAATTTCCTGCTACTAATAATGAAGCAGAGTATGAGGCTTTAATTGCAGGATTAGAGTTGGCTAAGAGCATGAGTATCAAAAATTTGCAAGTATATGTGGACTCTTTGTTAATTACTAACCATTTTAATGGATCCTATGCAGTTAAGGGAGAGAAATTAATCGAATATCTCGATATTCTCAAAAAATTAGCAGGATATTTCGATGTTTTTATACTTAAACAGGTACCAAGGGAAGATAATGCTGAAGCAGATGCCTTAGCAAATCTGGGATCATCGATCAGGATACCTGAAGGGACACAAATACAGATATTACATGTCTTATATCCTGCAACGAATCCTCAGAATAAAGAAGTAGCTGGTATTCAGGATCCTGGGGCAGAACATCCTGAAGAGGATCCTAAACCCTGGACGGCTCCAATCATGAAATATCTCAAAGAAGGACACATCCCTGGAAATGAAAATCCTAAGGCATTTAGGATGAAGGTATCACGATTCACTATTATAGATAATATTTTATACAAGAAATCTCTTGCAGGACCGTATTTGAGGTGCTTGGAGGATCCTGAAGCCAAGGAAGTACTTCAGGATATACATGAAGGGGATTGTGGTAACCATGCTGGGGGCAGGTCGCTATTCTCAAAAGTATTAAGGACAGGATATTATTGGCCAACAATGAGAAAAGATGCCGCAGAATATGCTCGAAGATGTGACGCATGTCAAAGACATAGTAACATACTGCATCAACCTGCTGAACCATTGTATCCTATTGTTTCCCCTTGGCCATTTATGAAGTGGGGTATGGATATAGTGGGAAAGCTACCGAAAGCTCCGGGAGGAAAAGTCTTTATGTTAGCAATGACGGATTATTTCTCTAAGTGGGTTGAAGCTGAAGCATTTGTTCAAGTTAGAGACCAAGAAGTAGTATCCTTCATAAAGAGGAATATCCAAACCAGATTCGGAGTACCAGCCGAGATAATCTGTGACAATGGTTCTCAGTTTATAAGTAATAGGACTACTAACTTTTGCAAGAGTTGGGGAATCAAAATGATTACATCTACTCCGGTACATCCTCAAGCAAATGGACAAGCAGAATCCTCAAACAAGATAATTATCAATAACTTAAAGAAAAGGCTTGGAGCCAAAAAAGGAAGATGGGCGGAAGAATTACCCTTTGTTTTATGGACTGATAGGACAACGGTAAAGAATGCAACAGGCCAAACCCCATTTTCCTTGGTGTTTGGAGCAGAAGCAATGATTCCAACGGAAATGACAATACCTACTGCAAGATCTATCTTGAGTGATCCTGAGCAGAATCCCGAAGCCTTGAGTCAGAATTTAGACACTATAGATGAAAAGAGAGATGCGGAAAGGCTAAGGATGGCAGCATATCAACAGAGAATATCCAGGGCATATAACAAGAATATTAGAACCAAAAGATTTAAGGTTGGAGATTGGGTGTTAAGAAAGGCTTTCCAAAATACTACTAATCCTGCCGATGGCAAGTTAGCTCCAAAATGGGAAGGACCATATGAAGTTGAATCAGAAGCAGGGAAAGGAGCATATAGACTCAAGAATATGGAGGGGGATATGCTACCGAGATCTTGGAATGCTATACACCTTAAGCTCTATTTCAAGTGAGTCTAGAATTTAATTTCTAACTCAAGATGGTATGAATTCTACTTCTTTTAAATGTGTTTGGTTTAATTTGTTCTTTGTAACCTGATACTGACTTAAGCATCGGAGGGGTGTTAGCCAAGCTAACACCCACCTTAGTTTACATTTGTTTTGCAAGATATGTTTCAGGATATAGCTCCAGGATATGCACTTAGGATAACTCAGAAGATTAGAGGATTGGCCCCCTCTCTCACGTTTAAGGGATACTGATCCCTTCACAGGTGTAAAGGCATTCACGTTTCTTCCGAATTGGGTTTAAACACCCCGCCTGGAGCGCAAGTTATTCAGGGATAGTTCAAGGTGGCGGGACCAGTCCATGTAAAAGTGGCTGACAATTTCGTTACCATTGGCTATATCCTGAATCCTAAAGGTATATGGGGATTGATCACCCTCTCTCACGAAAGGGTATTTTCATACTCTCTAAGGTTTAAAGGTTTTCACCTTTCTAAGTCTTGGAGTTTATACACTCCCGCCTGTAGCGCCTGAAAAGTTAGGATTTTCCCCAGGATACAAAGGATTTATCTCCAGTACATCCTTGGGTTTTACCCTTGGGACGTAAAAAATTGCTTATGCAATGGAAACTGACATTAAGTAGATTTCTAAGATACTTGAAGGCATTGTATACAGGGGACATTCCCTCTAAGGTGGTGGTGTAAAGCTAAAAGGATGAAGTTTGCAACTAATGCACTAAGTACCTTGCACAGGGGACATCTTCACTGGAAGAGTTGCAAAGGGATTGAAGTTTCGTAATAGGTTTATGTCATATTTTTGGTATGACCTTTCCTTTATAAGCCTCGTTTAGGTTTTTGGTGACATTATGTTAAGTATCCTGATATATATCCTCAAAGTCCTTTTAAGGATATTTGATTAGGATGTTTGAAACTAGTATTGGTTTGGAACTTTGATCATTTAAATATTATCAAAACTTGATTTTGAAAAGATAAACTATTTTTTACTTTCTAAAAGAAATTTTTACAAAGTTGAAGGAACATTTGGAAGATCTATCTAATACAAGGTTTTTGCAGTATGTTACTGAGCATACTGATCAGGATATTTTATAAGATACCAATACAAAATCTTTACAAAAATAAGACTCATACTAAGTAATGCAAAGTAATGCAACGTAACAGAAAATAAGTCAAAAATAGTTATATTATTAACAAGTCAAAAGTTGTGCTTTTGGTTTCACCTAAAACCAAGGCCCATCCGCCAAAAGCACAATTAGTTTTTACCATACTTGTGTAACGGTTGCAGGATCTATCTCAAAACAGGACCCGTCCACCTACAACCGTTACTACGTTCAAAACAAGTTATACTAATTGATGACCAAGGGCTTCGTCCTAAAACCTAGGACCCATCCACCTTTGGTCATCACATTGTTCTAGTGCAGGAAAAGTAAATTGTTCAAAAACAGGAAAAGTAAATTGTTTATGCAACCACAACCATGAATTTAAAAAATGGGCTCCGGCCTTGGCACATATATCCATCATCGCCCATTTCGCCGCCTAAGATGCGGCACCTTCTTGATCAGCAACCTCCTTGCCAGCATTCGCCCCAGCATCACCCTCGGGATTCTTCTCAGCACCATCACCAGCATTGGCCACCTCCTCTGCCGCCTTAGAAGGCTCTTCACCAGTATGTTTTGCAGGATGAGCAATGGGATGACCTCCGAGGCCCTGTAGTTTCTCCTCCCAAGCCTTTACATTCCAGGAAGGGCATTCAAAACCCAGATCCATGGCCTCATAAGCCATCCTTATCCTGGCTTGGAGAAGAGAGACGACCACCGAAGCTTTTAGGCTATCCCGGTATGAGCTCATATTCTGCTGATATTGGAGGAGAGCGGCATCTAGCTTGGCTTGAGCATCCTCATTAGCTTTGTGGAGGGCGGCTTGATGTTCCTGAGTCACTGCCTTGTATTTGTCTTCATAGTGCTGGGATTTGGCAGCTGTAATGGTTCCTTGATAAGCTATGGTGGCTTGAGCTTTCTCCAGCTGAATCTGCAACATCTTGTTAAGACCGCAAGCGTCTTCGTATAAATGCATGAGGCGATCCAGACCCTATCGATAAAGACACAGGTATTAACGTGAAAAATAAGCAGGATAAAGACTAACATACTTGTACAGGATATCGAAAAGAAGATTCTACCTGTTTGAGGAATGAGGTGGCGTCATTGAACCCATGATTCTCAAGAGAGAACGTTTCGGAAACAGCTGGGGAGTCAGTCTCCTTTCTCTTCCGAGAGCTGGATGCCCGGGTCCTGGATGCCGGAGGGCCTTTGGGAGCAGAAACAGTTTTCGAGGAGGTAGGCTTTGGTGTAGCAGACGACTTTGGTTTGGATTCTTGTTTGGCGGGTTCAAGGCTGGAATAGCAATCCAGTTCGTCAAGTTCAAAACCTTCAAGGTTGACGACTGGTACTACATAAGGGAAGATATTCTTAAAACTCATCATATTTTTGAAAAATAATTAACATATGAAGATGTGCTTACCAGACATTTCTGAGCTTGATTTTTGATGAGAATCTGTGAGAGACAGGGAAAAAGTTCTTTCACTGGCAGGAAGACGGTAGATTTCGTTGATCTTGGATTCGGATTCTGCGCTAGGAGGCACTAAATCTCTGAAATTCGTTGCATAAAAACATCAGAATATAAGTCCGGGATACAGTTTGAAGATATAATTGGGGATATTCCTAAAACCCTAAATCCTACCCTTGGTTAACCATTTAACCGGTAGATCGAAACCCTTATCAATAGAGTCTCTTTTGACGAAAAAGAATTTTTGTCGCCATCGATCCTCATTCTTGGTGGCTTTAAGGACCAAAGGGTTCTTGATGGAGAACAGAAGATAACGGTGATTGCCATGAGATCTCAACCGGTATGCTACGGGAAGGTCCTCAACAAGTAGGTTAGGAAAATGGCGAGATTTGATTTGGTCCAACACTATCAAGATTCGCCAGACCATTGGCATAACTTGGGCATAACTAAGGCCGGTGAGGTCGAAAAAGCTAGAGATAAAGGGTGGAAATGGATACCGGAGTCCAAGAGAGAAAGGATAAGCGAAAAAACAAACCCACTCGTCGGATAATGCGTCCGATCGGGCTTCCTGGTCGAAGGGGCGAAAAACCGTTCCGGTGGGAAAGGCACCAGAATCTTTAAGAGCAGCGATGTCAGCATTGTTGAAGCAGCAGATCTCCTTTGCTGGATCAGCGATGAAATTTTGACTCACGAGGGTTGAGGCTGATCGGTTTGATCGGGATTTCGTTCGTGGTGCCATGGAGAGTAATGAGTAAATTAAGAGAAATTCAAGAAAGGAGAATAGAGAGGAAAATACCTGTTATTCGCTTGCAGATAAGGATAACCGAGATAAGGAGCCCCTCGGTTAATATAGGATGAATATAGGGGGGTAAAAAGTAAATAATGCCTTGGAAGTTGCACCGCTGTCTTTTCAAGAGTCTAGTCATATTAATTGCCTTAAGTTATGAGGTGAAACTTTTGAAATATATCCGTTGGATTGGTATCCCAACCGATATATTTGGGAACAATTGTTAGGGGTCATTTTCTTAACGTATATATCCTGACCAATATCCTGCCTATGTTTGTTCATTTGTGACCAGGATGCTGGAAGAGGATATTGCTAACATCTTGGGCGATATCCTGAGGCTTGTTGAATTAACCACGTGCAGTGTAACAACTCTCACAAAATGATCATAATTAATATTTAATTAATCCAAAAGGAAACCCTAATTGAGACACCCAAGTGATTCTACACTAACCCTAAAATTTTCATAAATTTTCAGAATTAGGATTAGGGCCCCTAAAACTAAGGGGGGTAAACCCTAGTTGATAATTATCTATAAATTTTCGTTGTCTGAATTGTAGAAACTGAAAATATGATTCACCAAGGCTAGTCCCAATCGTGGCTAGTCTATTAGCCTATTTTTAACCCTTGCGCATCGTAGCAGTTTTATGCATACGATGCGCAGGGCTTAAAAATGACCATACGATGCGCATGCTGTTTTTGGCTACGATGCGTATGGGTGAAAAAATTTCACCTATAAATAGCAGAAGTTGGCATTCGAATTTTGAAACTCTTACGACGAAATAATACGCTCAAATACACTGTGCTATGTTCTGATCTTTCCAAAATTCACCCCGGGTATCGAATCGCTGCTGCAAAACAGGGTATTAGCACAATCGCTACTACGATTCAATTAAACGACGATCAATATATCCAATTGATGTTTAAGTGCCGCCCACATTAGGGTTATACTTAATCGTTCGTCATTAATTTGACGGATCTTCGTTAATTCGATGGATTTAGTATATGACTTTATCGTTCGTCATTAAATTGACGAATTGTCGTTAATTCGATAGATAAAGTATTGCACTTTGTCATTAATTGTGATAATTTGATCTCGGGAATTATCGTAATTGCTGGATTGATTACTAACCCAGTTTTGTATACATTGTTATTTAAATTAGGTTAACAGGGATAATCTATAGATTAGATTCTGTCCGTAGTAAAACAGCAAGGTGAGTCATTCTCTCTTTTTATCAAATCTATTTACAAAACCCTATTTGTTTTCAAAGTTATAATTACGGGGATTAAGTCTTTGTAATCACCAAGTTACAGCCGGTATGTGGGGTTTTGTATACATTACT
This sequence comes from Helianthus tuberosus, assembly GCA_030545235.1. Lineage (NCBI taxonomy): Eukaryota > Viridiplantae > Streptophyta > Magnoliopsida > Asterales > Asteraceae > Helianthus > Helianthus tuberosus. The sequence goes on along the minus strand of CM060439.1, from coordinate 50,782,336 downwards.
TGATAATCGTCACCATTGGGGCAGCCAATGGGGGATATGACCATAGTCACAGACACCATTGGACGGAAGGGCCAATGGGTCGAGTGACAAATACTGTGGGTAGTTGGTTTGATATCAGAAACATTGTTATCGCTCTTAATACTGTATATTATAACAAATGTGTCATTTTAGTAAATAGAATGATTCACTCAGTATTTCCCGCTGACAAAACCTTTTTCAAACATGTTTCAGGTGATCTGCTGTAATTCAGGAGAAGTGCTGGGAAAGCATTTAAAAGCTTGAGGATGTGGCTCAAAATAAATAAATAAAAGTTTTGTAATAAAACGACTTCTTAGTAAAAACATCATATTGTAAATTATCAGGGTTTTATCCCAAATTATGAAATGAAATAATCAAGGAAAATTAGCTTTAAGCGATCCTTTTTAAATAAACTTCCGCTGTTAAACTCAATTAAATAAATACCGCAGGATTTCTGTCCCACGGCTCCTGAAACGGGTCAAACCGGGTCGGGGGCCGTGACAGAAATAAGGTGGTATCAGAGCCACTGAGTTAAGCTAATTAAGTATTGAGAAAATACTTAATTTTTCCTGATTACTATTATGTGATTATGTGTTATTATCTGACTATTTGTTAGTTACAGTATGGGTAAACAAAAGCTGTCCAGTATCTATCTTAAATTAGATAGATCATTCTACGAGAAGGGAAGTTCATCTCGAACTAAATCCTCCAGTCAGTCTGAAATTCCTGAGGAAGGAATATTTGTGCGCAAGGCACAATACGAGGAATCACTTTCCCCTAGAAAGAGGGAAATGATTATTAAGAAAAGTAAAGAAAAAATTCGAGAAAAGAAAATTAAACAAGAAACCCAGGAAATACTCGATAAATCACCCTGGGAAGATAAGTTAGACGCTAAGTGGGCAAATTTATATATGTTAGCCACTGTAGCAGAAAGGATAAATCTTTAAAAAGTTTTTAGTATATTACTTTTATAATCCAGAAACCTTCGGTAGTAAATAAATAAATTTACAATAAACCCTAGGTGTGTTTTCTGATTAACTTTGTAATAAATTAGTACACGGTGTATAATAAATTTTAAAGGTTATTTATAACTTTTTATTTTATATATTTTCATATGTGTTATATCAGTATGAGTGGAATATCTGAAGCTTTTCAGAACCTTAATCTGTATCCGGTGAAAATCGAAGCTTCCAAAGAATATGCTAGCTACTTTCCCGATATAGAACAACCAGTAGAATTCAAGGTTCCACCGGTGAAAAAGCCAAAACAAAAGAAAAGAAGTTATGTAGGATGGAGGAAAATCCGTAGGAAAAAGCCAGCTACAAAACTTCCTAAAATAAATAATCCTTTGAAAAAGGGAAAAGAAGTTGTAATAGGAGAGAGTTCTGAACAACCAGAAATGGAAACTGGAGGTAAGGAAGAGATTAAGGAAATGGTAACACAGATGGAAGTTGGACAAAGCTTTACACCAACTCAAATAGAAATCGGGGAAAGTTCCAATCCAAACCCGAGAAGGACCTTTCAAGACGAGATAGATTTCTTATTGGCAAGCTGTGAAACCATTCAGCCTGTCAATACTGATATTTTTACTTATCCTCTTGAAAGCCAACTCCCTATGAATTGGGAACCAGCAATCCCAGACCCAATAGTCCACCCTCAACCTGTAGGAATGGACGAATGGTGGACGAACGATTGGCAATTTGAAAATATTGTCAACAATCCTTATTCTTTTCATCCACAATTCGATCCAGAACCTCTACCAAATCCACCCATGAGTAATGAAAACATGGCTGAACTTCGTCACTTTGGGGAAGAATTGATCGATATGGGGAATAGAATGAGGGAGATAGGGGGCAAATTACATGGAAGTACGATGAGAGGGAGATGCGTTTTTAGACAACAAGTAAACGAGGGACAATAGAACTATAGTTGTGTAATAGTAGTAGTAAAATCAGACGGTAAATAGACTACTAATAAAACGTTGTAATATATTTGCGAGTAATGATGCATACTATGCTAAAAGATATAAAATGAAATCGAGAAATCGATTGTTTTTGACCCTACTTGCATTATAGAATTTTCTGATTGTTTGTATAATTATTAAATACTAATAAAAGTTATATATATATTATCAGATGGCAAACAGTGGTAATGAACCAGTAAATGAAGTTAATCAGTCCGAGCAACATTCAGGAGATCAATATATGACAAGACAAGATATTGAAAATATGGTTGCTCAGGGTATAGCCAATGCTATTCCTACAATCGTTGCTGCAGTAAAGAATCCAGTAGAACCGCAACAAATCATTCCTAGTAAACTTAATACTGAAGATAACTTCAGTAATAGTGTAAATGATCATGTTAATCATGAAACACGACAAGCTCCGCTCCCTAAGAAAATGAAAGCCGCAACACCTGGTTGCACTTTCAAAGAATTTCTTGCTTGTAAACCTATGGAATTTGCAGGCAATGAAGGAGCAACTGCATCACTGCGTTGGTTAGAGAAAACCGAAGCAGTAATTGCAATAAGTAAATGTGCTAAAGACGACCAGGTCATGTACGCGTCAAATTTGTTTAAAGAAGGAGCACTGGAATGGTGGAATACTGTGCTACAAGCCAAAGGAAGAGCCATAGCATATGCTATGAACTGGGAAGGATTTAAGAATCTTGTCGAAAGAAAGTTTTGCCCTGAGTATGAAAAGGAACAAATGGCAAACAAGTTCCTTACTCATCGGATGGTGGGTGTAGATTGTCGCAGTTACACTTCGACATTCTTCGAATATGCTCGAGTGGTACCAACACTGGCTTCGCCAGAACCGGTACTCATTTCTCGATATATTTGGGAGCTAATTAGCGAAATCCGCAATATTGTTAAAGCTGCGAGACCTCGCACTATTGATGATGTGGTAGAATTAGCAAACACTCTGACCGATGAACTGGTACGCACGAGAGATGAAGATCGGAAAAAGGAATTGGCTCAGAAAATTACCCAAGGATTTCGTGTGGGTAATAATAACAGCTTCAAGAGAAAAGGCGCAGGGCAATCTTCAGCTCCGTCATTTTGCAGGAAATGCAAAAAGAAGCATTACGGAAGATGCGATATCACTTGCAATTTTTGCAAAACGATAGGACATCGTGAAGAAAATTGCAAAAAGAAAACCGTAATCTGTTTTAACTGTGGAGAAGCAGGGCATTACAAAACAGAATGTCCTAAATTGGTCAAACCCGTAGACAACAAACCTAAGGCAACCGAAGGAGCTGCTAAAAAGAATGTCAGAGCATTCCAGTTAACTACTCAAGAAGCAGAACTCATTCCAGATGTGATAGCTGGTACGTTCTTAGTTCACAACGTATACGCAAAAGTATTATTTGACTCTGGTGCAAACCAAAGTTTTATTAATACTTTGTTTTGTCAAGCTCTTAAGTTACCTTTAACCAACATTAGGCAATTGTTTACCGTTGAAACCGCAGACGGGAATTCAGTTAAAATTAATCAGGTTTTGCAAAAAGTAGAAATAGAACTTTCAGGTCATAAATTCACTGCAAACCTATTACCTATGAAATTAGCTGAATTCGATGTTGTATTAGGAATGGATTGGTTAATAGCCAACCATGCTCGAATTCTTTGTGATAAGAACTCTATAGAAATTCAAGCACCAACTGGAAACGTGATTATGATTACAGGAGATAAACCACGCAAACCCATGAAGTTCATATCAGTAATGAAAGTTGCTAGTTATGAACGAAAACAAGGGATAGTATATATGATTTCAGTAATCATAAATACTAAAGGAAAAGAACTGAAAAAAATTCCTGTAGTCTCAGAATATCCAGATATATTCCCAGAAGAATTACCTGGATTACCACCAGATAGGGAAGTAGAATTTAGGATCCATCTAATTCCAGGAACTACACTGATAGCCAAGGCACCTTATCGGTTAGCTCCTACCGAAATGTTAGAACTGAAAAAGCAATTAGATGAATTACTAAGTAAAGGATTCATACAACCTAGCTCATCCCCTTGGGGAGCGCCAGTGTTGTTTGTAAAGAAAAATGACGGTTCAATGAGAATGTGTATCGATTATAGAGAATTAAATAAGGTTACAATTAAGAATCGATACCCATTACCTAGGATTGATGATCTTTTTGATCAACTTCAAGGGGCTAGATATTTTTCTAAGATAGATTTACGCTCCGGATATCATCAATTGAAGGTACAAGATGAAGACATACCTAAAACTGCTTTCAGAACTAGGTATGGTCATTACGAGTTTACAGTCATGCCCTTTGGGTTGACGAATGCACCTGCAGCATTCATGGACATGATGAATAGGATCTGTAAACCGTATTTGGATAAATTTGTAATTGTTTTCATAGACGATATACTTATTTATTCCAAAAATCAGACAGAGCATTGTGAACATCTTCATGCACTCTTAACTTTGTTAAGAAAAGAAAAGTTGTACGCCAAATTCTCGAAGTGTGAATTCTGGTTAAAAGAAGTACAATTCTTAGGCCACATGGTGAATCACGAAGGTATTCACGTAGATCCTGCTAAGATAAAGGCGATTACCAATTGGAAGGTTCCACAAACTGCAATGGAAATTAGGAGTTTTATAGGTTTAGCCGGTTATTATAGACGTTTTATTAAGGATTTTTCCAAGATAGCCGTACCATTAACTAAGTTAACCTGTAAAGCCATTAAGTTTGAATGGGGAACTAAACAAGAAGAAGCTTTTAGGATCTTGAAACAGAAATTAACCAATGCACCAATTTTAGCCTTACCAAAAGGAACAGAAGATTTTGAAGTATATTGTGATGCTTCAAAACTAGGATTAGGATGTGTATTGATGCAACGCAAAAAGGTAATTGCATATGCCTCAAGACAATTGAAGAAACATGAAGAAAACTATACGACTCATGATTTAGAATTAGGAGCCGTAATTTTTGCCCTTAAGATTTGGAGACATTATCTGTATGGAAGTAAGTTTACTGTCTATACGGATCATAAAAGTTTAAAGTACATATTTGGGCAAAAAGAGTTGAACATGAGGCAAAGAAGATGGATGGAAATGTTAAGTGACTACGACTGTGATATTCAGTATCATGAAGGGAAGGCAAATGTAGTTGCAGATGCCTTAAGTCGTAAGTATCATGAAAAACAACGACGAGTTCGTGCACTTAGATTAAATCTACAAATAGATTTAATGGAACAAGTGAAGAAGGTTCAAGAAACCGCAATCAAGGATGAAACTGAAGGAATGAAAGGACGAATTAAGGAATTAGAACAAGGTGTAGATGGAATTTGGAGATTCCACAAAAGTAGAATCTGGGTACCTAAGCAGGGAGACTTAAGACCCAAGATTTTAGAAGAAGCTCATAAATCTAGGTACACTATACATCCAGGAAACAATAAAATGTACCAAGATTTAAGAAAGAACTTTTGATGGATAAGAATGAAAAAGGATGTAGCGCAATATGTTTCTAAGTGTCTTACTTGTTCACAAGTTAAGGCAGAACATCAAAAACCTTCGGGTCTACTACAACAGTTAGAGATGCCAGTGTGGAAATGGGAACTTATAACAATGGATTTTGTTACTAAGTTACCCAAAACCAGAAAAGGTAATGATGCGATTTGGGTAATTGTGGATCGATTAACCAAATCTGCTCACTTTCTACCTATGAAAGAAACCTTTACCATGGAAAGATTAGCAAAGTTGTATGTAGATGAAATCGTATCTCTACATGGAGTTCCACTCTCCATTGTATCAGATAGAGATAGTCGATTTACTTCCCATTTTTGGAAAAGTTTCCAGCAAGCTATGGGAACTCGATTAAATTTGAGCACTGCATATCATCCTCAAACAGATGGTCAAAGTGAAAGGACGATCCAAACTCTAGAAGACATGCTTCGAGCATGTGTAATAGATTTTGGTGGAAATTGGGACGATCATTTACCATTGATCGAATTCTCCTATAATAATAGTTATCATTCAAGCATTGAAACTGCTCCATTTGAAGCACTGTATGGAAGAAAATGCAGAACTCCAGTTTGTTGGGCAGAAATAGGAGACAGTCAATTGTCAGGTCCTGAGATTGTGCAAGAAACGACTGACAAGATTATTCAAATTAAGGAAAGACTAAAAATGGCTCGAGATCGCCAAAAGAGTTATGCAGATAATCGGTGTAAGCCATTAGAATTCCAAGTTGGAGATAGAGTACTATTGAAAGTATCTCCTTGGAAAGGAGTTGTAAGATTCGGTAAGAAAGGAAAGCTAAGTCCAAGATACGTAGGACCATTTCCAATAATCCAACGTATAGGACCAGTTGCTTATCGTTTACAACTACCAGAAGAATTGGCTGGAGTACATGATGTATTTCATGTTTCCAATCTCAAGAAATGTCTAAACAGACGAATCTCTGTTAGTACCTCTTCAAGACATAGAGGTAAACGAAAAGTTAAAATTTGTTGAGAAACCTCTTCGGATAGAAGATAGAAAAGTGAAATTTCTCAAGCACAAACGCTTAGTGCTAGTTAAAGTAAAGTGGGATTCAAAGAGAGGAGCTGAATACACTTGGGAGCTGGAATCAGAAATGAAGCGAAAGTATCCTCATTTATTCCAGTAAATCTCGAGGACGAGATTTTTCATAAGGTTGGGAGAATGTAACAACTCTCACAAAATGGTCATAATTAATATTTAATTAATCCAAAAGGAAACCCTAATTGAGACACCCAAGTGATTCTACACTAACCCTAAAATTTTCATAAATTTTCAGAATTAGGATTAGGGCCCCTAAAACTAAGGGGGGTAAACCCTAGTTGATAATTATCTATAAATTTTCGTTGTCTGAATTGTAGAAACTGAAAATATGATTCACCAAGGCTAGTCCCAATCGTGGCTAGTCTATTAGCCTATTTTTAACCCTTGCGCATCGTAGCAGTTTTATGCATACGATGCGCAGGGCTTAAAAATGACCATACGATGCGCATGCTGTTTTTGGCTACGATGCGTATGGGTGAAAAAATTTCACCTATAAATAGCAGAAGTTGGCATTCGAATTTTGAAACTCTTACGACGAAATAATACGCTCAAATACACTGTGCTATGTTCTGATCTTTCCAAAATTCACCCCGGGCATCGAATCGCTGCTGCAAAACAGGGTATTAGCACAATCGCTACTACGATTCAATTAGACGACGAGCAATATATCCAATTGATGTTTAAGTGCCGCCCACATTAGGGTTATACTTAATCGTTCGTCATTAATTTGACGGATCTTCGTTAATTCGATGGATTTAGTATATTACTTTATCGTTCGTCATTAAATTGACGAATTGTCGTTAATTCGATAGATAAAGTATTGCACTTTGTCATTAATTGTGATAATTTGATCTCGGGAATTATCGTAGTTGCTGGATTGATTACTAACCCAGTTTTGTATACATTGTTATTTAAATTAGGTTAACAGGGATAATCTATAGATTAGATTCTGTCCGTAGTAAAACAGCAAGGTGAGTCATTCTCTCTTTTTATCAAATCTATTTACAAAACCCTATTTGTTTTCAAAGTTATAATTACGGGGATTAAGTCTTTGTAATCACCAAGTTACAGCCGGTATGTGGGGTTTTGTATACATTACTTGATAATCGTCACCATTGGGGCAGCCAATGGGGGATATGACCATAGTCACAGACACCATTGGACGGAAGGGCCAATGGGTCGAGTGACAAATACTGTGGGTAGTTGGTTTGATATCAGAAACATTGTAATCGCTCTTAATACTGTATATTATAACAAATGTGTCATTTTAGTAAATAGAATGATTCACTCAGTATTTCCCGCTGACAAAACCTTTTTCAAACATGTTTCAGGTGATCTGCTGTAATTCAGGAGAAGTGCTGGGAAAGCATTTAAAAGCTTGAGGATGTGGCTCAAAATAAATAAATAAAAGTTTTGTAATAAAACGACTTCTTAGTAAAAACATCATATTGTAAATTATCAGGGTTTTATCCCAAATTATGAAATGAAATAATCAAGGAAAATTAGCTTTAAGCGATCCTTTTTAAATAAACTTCCGCTGTTAAACTCAATTAAATAAATACCGCAGGATTTCTGTCCCACGGCTCCTGAAACGGGTCAAACCGGGTCGGGGGCCGTGACATGCAGGTTAAGGGCTGAGACTTGCTAACGGTCAAGAGGACTTCTTCTCCTCAAGACTCGGACGAATTTGTTGAGAGAGAGACGTTGAGCCCGAAAGACCAGGTCTACAACGTTCGAAGAAGGAATATTCGGTGGATCCCGCAAGTTTAGGATAGTTTGTTATTTTATCTTAACTATAAATAGATGGGGACGGATCAGCTTAGAACACACAATTTTTCACTAACACTCTCATACACTTACACTCTCTAGCTCATCGCAAACACCACACTTGTATTCAAGTTTCGTTGTAACACTTAGTCGATCCGTACCACATCCTGCACTGTATCCTGATTTTTGAAGCAATTGAAGAACTAGGCAGCTGCGATTGTCAGCTCCCGAGGTTTTATGCCGGCGATCTAGATTGATCAAGGGCTTTCCTCGTACATCCCGTGTCGTTTACTTTACTTTTGCTCATTGTTTGATCATAGATACAGCTCTATATCCTGAGCCGTATCCTGAAACTGTTTTTACAAATTAACTTGATTAACATATTTTCGACACTCATTTCTAGCACACTACCTCACTTAACTAATTTGATCACTTAATTACTTCGTTAATTTTTGACCAAAACAGTAACCAAGTTTTTGACCAAAACAGTAACCAAGGGGGTTATCAACGTAATTACAATCAAGGGTACCAAGGCCGGGACAATAATTACCAAGGTGGGTACCAAAGGAATTACAACAATCAAGGCGGTAATGGAAGCGGGTCGAACAATCAAACCGGTGGTGATGATTTGAGTGCCAAAATGGATGCTTTGTTGAATATGCAAAAAGAATCTCAAAACAATATAAAAGAATCTTACCATGATATCAAGGAGATAAAGAAGACAAACGAGATTCGGGATAAAGCACATGAGGCATTGGCAAAGCAAGTGGGCCAACTCGCAGAGGAAATGGCTCAATTGAGAGGAAGCACGGGAAAACTTCCAAGTGACACTACGGTAAACCCAAAACATCAAAGTTCAAGCACGGGCAATGTGAGGAATGTACACATTAGCGCGGTAAGTCTTCTTTCAAATAATGAGGTTTGTAGTAGTGTTGAAAGCATTTCGCCACCACAATGTGTTAATGGTGTAGTGGGAAATACAAGAGATGAGTCGGAAAATAAAAATGAACAAGAAACGATTTCACAAGTTAAAATTGAAAAAATAAATAAAAATTCTTTTTGTGAAAATTGTTTAAATCAAATTAAACCGATTAAAGCATCACAAGTTGAGGAACGGTACCCACCGAAGGACGAGGAGTGGGAAAATTTTAAACAAGCAAAAATTAATTTACCGTTACTAGATGACATTAAAAAGGTTCCGGCTCATGTGGAATGCTTAAAGGAGTTAAGCATCGAAAAACGGCACAACAAATTACCCAAACCGGTTGATTTGATATCTCATGTTAGTGTCGTTTTATCGAGTGCCCTTCCTCAAAAAGCTCAAGACCCAGGAGATCCTCTTATTTCAATTCAAATTGGAACATTTAAAATCGAGAGGGTGCTCCTAGATCTTGGAGCTTGTGTGAGAATTTTACCCGGGAGTTTGTATGACCAATACGATTTTGGTCCATTAAAAAAATTGGATACTCCCGTGGTATTGGCCGATCAGACTCCCATGCATCCGAGGGGGATGGTGGAGGATGTAATTGTTAAATTGGATGATTGCTACTACCCAGTTGACTTTTTGGTAGTAGACTATGTTGGGTGTGTTGAGGACACCCAACCGGTAGTTATCTTGGGTAGACCGTTCCTGGCAACTGCTAATGCCATAATAAATTGTGCAATGGGAACGGTAAGCATGACATTTGGGGATCGGGAATTAAATTTGAATGTTTTTCCAAAATTTACTAACCCGCTTGGTGAGGATAAGTGTCCTAAAAAGGACATGAATCCAAACAAAAAAGTATGTGCTATGGTTAGTAGGTTAGGAGAAACAAAGAAGAAGACGGTCAAGAAAAAGAAGGCGAAGAAGTCACCTCTAGAAAAGAAAGAGGAAGAAGAGGTGAGGAAGTTTGGACCGTTTGGCAACAAATGGTATGAATCACCGGTGGGTGATTTTGAGGAGCTCGTGGACGGTAAGCATGCCATTCGACCACCATGAGGTGGTAAGTCAATTGTTGTTGTATATTTTATTTCACATTTCGTTTTAGTGTTATCCGTAGTTTAGTTAGTATTGTTGTTGTTGTTGTATAATTTTGTTATTTCGTTTTCTTAGTTAAATGAACGTTGTGGGTGTGTTCCCTATATAACCCTCACGAGACCTCTCGTCCTCCCAAGCTATTGGGGGGTTTAAAAGGGCTTGTTGCATAAGCTAAATGCAACCGTGATTCCTACGAAAGTGAGTTAGGATTGTTATTGTTGTACATTATTTTTCCACAAAAATCAAGGTAATTTAACGCATGATTTGGTAACACTTTCATAAAAATGGTAGAACTAAGCACCTAACAAATTTCAATGGTTGTGAGAAGCATGCTTCTACACAAGGGTTAAGATTTGTAGGTACAACATGTTCGTGGGACAACCGTTTTTATGAAGAGAAGAAGAATATATGAGCATCTAGCGACAAAAATCAGGTGCATGCGTTTCCGTTTTACCTCGATTCTTAGTTTAGTAATAAGTGGATTGTATTTTCTATTTTCTTTTTCCGGGGTGAAATTTGGGGGAGGTTAGTCGTGTCACATCCCTTGTGCGTTTTAAAACTCTAGTTCTTACACATTGAGGACAATGTTTATCTCAAGTGTGGGGATGGGGGAGTAGTAAAAGTTTTCGATTTTGACCCGTTCATTTAAATACTACACATTGAGGACAATGTTACCTCAAGTGTGGGGATGGGGGAAGATTTCAAAATTTTTCAAAAATGTCTTGCTTCGAAAGCGGTCTTAAAGCACAAGCAACTAAGTCAACGAAGGATGTCACAACCCATTTGGTCTTTTGTCATGGTCAAGTTCAAATTAATAGCATGACGGGTATTTAGCGGGTGGTTATTTGGGAGTAAAAAGCCTAAGAAACTAGTATATCATGCATGTCACATACCATACCCTTTATATGTGAGGTTTTGAGCCACTTTTACATAATAGAATTACATATTTATGTTTCTTTGTTGGAGTGGACCATTAGTCATGTATTGTAGAACTTGCATCTTTTGATGCATTTGAGACCATAGACCGAATACAAGCACGAGAATGATTAAGGCATTATGTGACTTTTTTTTTCCTTTAAAACCATTTATCTATCCTTACCCAAACTAATCCCCTAGTCGCCCACTTTGAGCCTAAACCTTTCGTTTGACCAACCCATTTAGCCCATAACCGTTAAACCTTTTATTTTTAACCCGTGTGGTGAAAATTCGATTTTAGGTTTCTTTGTTTGTATAGTGTGGTTTGCAAAAAAAAAACAGAAAAGTTGTGAAAATGACAAAAAAAAAATTGTTGAGAAAAATACAAAAATATGAAGTTAGTAGTTGTTGAATAAAAGGCTAAAATTGTTGCCTTGTAGTTGATGTTTATAGTTTAGTTTTGTTTAGAGTAGTCGTTTGTAATAAAAATCGAATTTTCATCACCATAGCCACATTAAATATCATATTCCCTACCCTTAGCCTAGCCCCGTTACAACCCTTACAAAGACCTTTTGACTTGTGTTTGGTATTCGTATTCGGTGGTGGAGAATGATTGAGTTGCAAGCCTATGCGGGTACGTGTTCTAATCGGTTTTGAGCGATCATTCTTTGAAGTGCTAATACATTATAAAAATTAGCCAATTTATAAACCGAGTGGAGAGAACATTGTGAGGGATGTGCATGAATTGTTGATTTCACGGGCGGGTTAATCTTGGATAACCATTTTATATATGTGAATATACTTTACCATTAAATATGTTGCAAATTGTAAAGAGTTTGAACTTTAGTATGACAATTGACCTTAACCTTCGTCTCGGGAATGGGAGTGTATTCTTTGTTCGACCCACGTGAAAGTGAAAAACAGATTTGCTTGAGGGCAAGCAAACGACAAGTGTGAGGATGTGATACGTGGTTGAAAACCGGTGATCGTTTATGATTAAGTTGATGTTTTTACGTAGCTTTTAATCTTGAATAGCTTACTTTTAATGTGATTTGTGTTTTACAGGTCTAAAAGAGTTTAAGGAGCTAATCGGGAGCTAAACGGAGCACCGGGACGCGAAACGGATCAACCGGGGATGTGAAGTGAAGAAAACCGGGTTAATCACTAAGATTGGATGTATTTTGGGGAATGTTGATGGATTTAAAATGAATATATTGGAAGATGGCATGATAGAGGGTTGAATTACGAGAACGTGGGCGAAAACGGTGAGTAAAACGGAGCTATAACGAAGAAGTTATGAAGAAAACAGTTTTGGACGAAACCGAAAAAACCAGGCAGCGTCGGGGACGCCCAAAAGGGCCGCCGGCGACGCCCTCTGGATTGTTCCGTCGGCCAGAAACCTCCGTAAACAGCTAATTAAGCCGTCGGGCGAAACTGAGACTTCCAGGGGCCGTTGGGGACGCCCTAAATGGCCGTCGGCGACGCCACCTACATTCTCATATCGCGAAAAACTTGATTTTTGAGTTGGGGATGAGTTATAACATCAATTTTGACCAAGAAACGGGGGTTACACTTGTTTTTCAAGTTTGAATATCATCTTGGAGCCTATTATCCTTATCTATCACTTAACATTCCATCCAACATCATACACACAACCCGAATCAAGAACGAAATCAACATCATCTTCTTGATTCCAAACCCTAGCTCCATCAATCCATCAATCCACTCAACCATTCATCAACCATCATACCATCAACCCGAATCAAGAACAAAGCACCATCATCTTCTTGATTCGAAACCCTAGCTTCACCAATTCCCCAATCCACCAATCCACGCATCCATTCACCATCATCATTCAATTAAAACCCTAACCTCTATCCATCAATCCATCTTCACGCTTCACGATGATCCAAGTCAAGCTTTCAACATCCGGTGATCAAGTTTCTTCGATCATGCTCGGCTAATTCCTCGAAGGATTCACCCTGGTGTAGACTTTTGTAAGGTTTAGGGTTTATTATGTGTGTTAATTGTTTTGTGACAACTTGAATTGCATTTGAATCTTAGACAATTGTCCTACGTTGGTATTGAATTTGCAAACTGTCGAGTGAATGATTAAATTTGACTTTGTGAAATGAATACACGTATTTATGCCTTGTCTTTCGATAGGATTTGCTAGTCCAAAGTAACGAAGTGTATCATGGTCCGTTGTTTACGACGTTGATAGCGATTGACACCTAAGCTTTGTGATTGCGACCCGTTAATGAACTATTTCAAGTAAAACTAATTAAAATACATAGTAACCCTAAGTCTTGCAATTGTTGAAACCGGGTGTGAACCTTGTTTTCTCATTATTGTTCAAACAATCATTTTCAATTAGTGCATTTAGTAATCTCTAGTATTTAATTTAAGTAAGCATTTTAGTAATTCTATATCACATCTTCCAATCAAACAAAAACACAAAAATATATCATAGCAAGCTTCATAAGTGTGACATCTTTTCATAATTCATTCGAATCCATACACAAACCACATACTCTTCGTGGTTCGACCCCTCACTACCACTAGCTATTTGTTAAGGGTAATTTGGGATTATAAATATTATCTTTGACCGGAGCGCGACACTCCGATCAAGTTCGCAATACATGATTACCACCGTAATCCATGCAAGTAAAAGATCCTTAATAACCCCCGTGTGAACGGGTGCTGAGTCCAAACTATAGTACTATCGTTGCTAAGGTAGGTCGACAGCATTCCATGTGTAAACATAACAAACAAGCATTCATAAGCCACGTATAACATGCATTAACGGTTAGCGTTCAAATAGTTTGAGTAGTGTGATAGTTGTAGTTTGAATATTCGTAACGTATGTAACACCCAAAAGTGCTTAAAGCAAAAGGGGATCGAGTATACTCACAGCGATTATGGATTGAAGTGAGCGCTTAGCGAGTGCGGTTAGCCTGAATAGATTCGGTAGCATAATGATAAGCGATTCGTAAAACGTCATAAAGTATGAAAGGGTCGAATAGGGGTTCGTTCGGATGGTAATTCGATCGAACAGCAATTGGTGCGGGTAACAATCCGTTCGGGTGGTCATTCGATCGGATGGTAATTCGATCGAGTGACGATTCGAGTGGATTGTTTCTTTCTATGAGAAGGATGTGTTTGCGTATGATGGTTTGACTTTTGAAGTTTTCGTTGTAGCATTTTGAAACAACGAAGTATCTCTATCTTTCAAGTCGGTCGATCGGATGACTAGTCGTACGGATGGCAATTCGTTCGAATGGTCATCCGGTCGGACGGCGACTTCATGATGAGGTTACTTATTGAAACAAGTTCACTACATAAGTGTCATTCGATCGGATGGCAATTCGATCGGATGACAATTCGTGCTATTGAACATGTTGAAAATTGTTAAGTCATTTAAAGTCTTAGTATCTCATGATCCGAAGAGTATTCCTTTCAAAGGGTCGTTCGATCGGATTGCAATTCGTTCAATACCCAAACTTTAATTAAGATTGTTTAAAGGTGGGACCCCAGTGTAATCCGTTCGGGTGGCAATTCGTTCTGGTAGCCTATCCGTTCGAATGGTAATTCGATCGGTTGGCAATCCGCTCTGATTGTCCTGTTCATCCTACACTTGGTCGTCTTGAAGGTTTGTCGTTATGTCGAGTCACTTTGACAACGTGCTAGCCAACAGAACCCTTCGTTCGACCCAGTTGACCCACCTGACCAGGAATCACCCAAGTCCGGCCGGTTACCGACTCGAGACGGTTGTTCTTGACTAACCCGGAATCGGTATTCTCGTGGGTAGAATCTAGATCTGAGCCAGCACAACACTAAGGGCGAGTAGGAGACTAGATCAAAACCTGATTCTACCGGTTTTGAGTGTTTTAAGTGTGAAAAGAGTCGAAAGAAAGTTAAAACCGTCTTTCAATCCTTTTCCACCACACTTGTATTGAGATCTTTACAAGATCTTTGTGGAAATCAGTTAGATCTAAGTTGTTCTTAGTGGGTTGAGGTCAAAACATGAAGTTCTTGAAGAACACATGATGACGTTACCTTAGAACACCCGAAATCTAGTGATTTCTCGGTTAAAAATTAAGGTTTAAAAGATAGAAAGGTGTAGGAGTGCGTGTAGATCAAGAAAGTATAAGATTTAGGACGAGATCTTACCGGGATCGAGAGAAATCTGAGAAAAGGTTGAGTTAAGCGTGCTGGTCGAACAGGGATTTCCAAAAGTGGAAAAGATGACAATGACAAGGGTATTTATAGGATGCCAAAAGAGGAAATGGCTGCTCGGTCGGATAGCACATCGCCTGGGTGACTGTCCGGTCGAATGGCTATTCGATCGGATGGCACTTGTCATCCTTTACCAAGTGGCTATCCGGTCGAATGGCTATTCAATCGGATGGCCCTTGGTTAGGGTGTTTGACGCGCTGATCTTTGTTGATTCGATTTCGATTGTGATCGATGTGATACGGTAGATTCTCCTAGTCAAATTACTCTCAGTCCTAAATACTCATATCTCACATAATCTATTTTCCACCATTACTAGAGTTCGTTTCACGATTCGAATTCGATTTCATTTCGAGTTAGATTTCGAGTTTCGATCGAGTTCGCTTGCTTATCACAACATAACATAAATAAACATGCACAGGTAACACATAAGGCACACACACACGTATAATAACAAGTAAAATTCATAGCTCGAGTTGCGGTTAGAAGTCGATTCGATTAGCATAGCTTGATTATTGATTAGTTAACTTTATCGCATTGTTACTTCCTGTATTTCACAGTCGTAAGTCGATTGATTAACAATTAACACACATCGATTATTGCATTAACGACACTTACTCCACATAATACAAATAAAATAAAGAAATTTCTACGAGTCAAGTTGCGCGAAATCGGTCGTTGACCTTGACCTTGACTTTGACTTTCACTTGTGAAAACACGGGGTGTTACAGCCTCCCCTTGTTTAGGGAATTTCGTCCCGAAATTAGGCTGGAAACTGTACAACGCCGTGAATCACGTTTGGGAACTTTCCGTTTGGACCGATTTTGACTTCGAAACGATCGCTTGTGACACGGAATCCGTGAACGTGCGTGACCAAACACACTAGAACGTACTATAATCGGTGGTTCTATAGATTGATATGAAATCGTACAAAGCACTAGAATCACAATACTGCTTTCTCTCTCTAGTTCCTCTCTTGAAACAACTGCGGGTACTTAGCCTTCATGTCACTTTCAAGTTCCCAAGTGAACTCTGCGCCTCGTTTGCCTTCCCATTGGACTTTCACAATAGGAATGTGTGAGCGTCGGAGTTGCTTGGTCTGGCGATCCATGATTTCGACAGGCTTTTCCACGAAGTGTAATGTTTCATTCACTTGTAGATCGTCTAGAGAGACATGTAAATCGTGGTTGGCGAGGCACTTTCGGAGGTTTGACACGTGGAAAGTCGGGTGGACATTACTAAGTTCCTCCGGTAATTCGAGTCTGTAGGCGACTTTTCCGATCCTTTCCAGAATCTTAAAAGGTCCAACATATCGAGGCGCGAGATTCCCTTTCTTGCCGAATCGGACCACACCCTTCCAAGGTGATACCTTTAGGAGTACATGGTCACCAACGCCAAATACACGGGGCTTGCGCTTCTTATCGGCGTAACTTTTCTTTCGATCCCGAGCTTTCACCAGGTTGTCTCGGATTTGGAAAATTTTGTCTGTCGTTTCTTGTAATAGCTCAGGACCGGTTAGTTGCGAATGACCGATCTCGTGCCATACAATAGGCGATCGACATCTTCTTCCGTATAATGCCTCGAATGGTGCCATTTGTATGCTAGAATGGTAGCTGTTGTAATACGAGAATTCGACTAGCGGCAGGTATTTATCCCAATTACCACCGAAGTCTAAGACACACGAACGGAGCATGTCTTCAAGAGTACGAATCGTTCTTTCAGTCTGACCGTCGGTTTGAGGGTGGAAAGCGGTACTTAGATTAAGCGTTGTACCGAGTGTCGTTTGAAACGTTTCCCATAGTCGTGAGGTAAACCGAGCATCACGATCAGAAATGATGTCACGAGGCGTTCCATGATTACAAATGATCTCGTCAGTGTAGATTCGGGCTAATCGTTCTACCTTGTAGTCTTCTCGTATTGGCAGAAAGTGAGCTGATTTAGTCAAACGGTCGACCACAACCCATATGCTGTCGTGACCTGATGACGTGTGTGGTAGCTTGGTTATAAAATCCATGGCTATGCTCTCCCACTTCCACATGGGAATTGGTGGTTGTTCGAGCAAGCCAGAGGGTCTTTGGTGTTCAGCCTTGACTCTAGCACAAGTTAGGCATTTTCTGACGTAGAGAGCGATATCACTTTTCATACCCGGCCACCAGTACTTATAACGAAGATCCTGGTACATTTTGTCGGCACCAGGGTGAATAGAATACAGCGATTTGTGGGCTTCGTCCATCAAGATTTGTCGCAATTCCGTTCGTTTGGGAATCCAAATTCGGTCTAAAAAGTGGAATATCCCGTTTGATTTGCTCACAAGTTGGGCTCCATCGTGGTAGATCCTTTCTTTCTTCAGCGTGCGTTCATTGAAACATGCATGTTGAGCGTCGCGGATGAGGGTTTCGAGATCGTGTTGGGCTTGAACATTATGGGTGCTAAGCAGGTAACTCCGTCTGCTGAGTGCGTCGACAACGAAATTTGCCTTTCCTGGGTGATAACGGATCTCACAGTCGTAATCGTTGAGAAGTTCTACCCATCGGTGTTGACGCATATTAAGTTCCTTCTGATTAAAGATGGGTTGCAGGCTCCTATTTTCGGTGAAGATCGTACACTTGGTGCCATACAGGTAGTGTCGCCAAATCTTTAACGCAAAAACAACTGCACCTAGCTCGAGATCATGGGTTGTATAGTTCTTCTCGTGGATTTTGAGCTGACGAGAAGCATAAGCTATGACCTTGTCCCGTTGCATGAGAACGCAACCAAGACCAAGGTTGGAAGAATCACAGTAGACAATGAAATCATCGTTTCCGTCTGGAAATGTGAGAACAGGAGCGTAGCAAAGCATGTGCTTGAGGTTTTGGAAGGCAGTCTCTTGTTTGGTTCCCCAGACAAAAGGCTGGTCCTTACGTGTAAGAGAGGTAAGTGGTACAGCAATCTTCGAGAATCCTTCGATAAATCGTCGATAATAGCCCCCTAGTCCGAGAAAAGAGCGGACTTCAGACGGATTCTTTGGTGTAACCCAGCTATTGACAACTTCAATCTTTGCAGGGTCGACGTGAATGCCTTGACTATTTACGATGTGACCCAGAAACTGAACTTCCTCCGGCCAGAATTCACACTTGGAGAACTTGGCATAGAGTTGGTTCCCCTGGAGTAACTCGAGAACCAAACGTAGATGTTGCGCATGTTCGGTTTTCGATTTGGAGTAAATCAAGACATCGTCGATGAATACGATAACAAAACGGTCGATATATGGTTTACACACGCAATTCATCAGATCCATGAAAACCGCTGGTGCGTTGGTTAAGCCAAAAGGCATGACAACAATTTCGTAGTGACTGTAACGAGTACGAAACGCGGTTTTGGGTATATCATCCTCTTGAATATGTAGCTGGTGATATCCTGAACGTAGGTCGATCTTTGAGAAACACGTAGCGCCTTGTAGTTGATCAAACAAATCGTCAATACGCGGTAGAGGATAGCGGTTCTTGATAGTTAACTTATTCAATTCTCGATAGTCGATGCACATCCTGAACGACCCGTCCTTCTTTTTTACGAAAAGGACTGGCGCGCCCCAAGGAGAGGTGCTCGGGCGAATGAAGCCTTTCTCAAGTAATTCCTGGAGTTGGGTTGAGAGTTCGCGCATTTCGGATGGTGCAAGGCGATAAGGAGCTTTGGCAATAGGGTTGGCTCCAGGAATGAGGTCGATACGAAAGTCGATATCACGACTTGGCGGTAAGCCAGGAAGATCCTCTAGAAAAACATTAGGAAATTCTCGAACCACAGGAACGTCCTTCACTTCCTTCTTCTCTTTCTTTTCCTTCTCCGCTGCTACAACGTTAGCCAAGAAAGCCCTGTATTCTTTGCGGAGATACTTACTAGCGTGGACGCAGGACATAAGTTTGAGACCCTTCGAAGTAGTATCACCGTATACACACAATGAGTCACCATTCGCGAGCGAGAAACGAATCATCTTGTCGAAGCATACAACTTCAGCATGGTTTTCTCGAAGAAAGTCCATGCCTACTATGACATCAAAACTTCCGAGTTGCATCGGAATAAGGTCAATTGGGAAGATGTGATTGTTGAGCTCGAGAGTACAATCACGGATAACGGATTTGACAGCGACGGTTCTTCCGGTAGCGACTTCAACATCGAATGCCAAGGAGAGTTGGGAACGTTTACGACTAAGGAGTTTCTCAAATTCGAGTGACACAAAGCAGTTATCGGCTCCAGTATCAAACAAACATGAAGCATAAATACCATTCACGAGGAATGTACCATTGACCACGTTGTTGTCGGCCTGGGCTTGACGCACGTTGTGGTTGAAAGTTCTGGCGCGTGCGGCCTGTTGTTGCTGCTGTTGTTGTTACTGCTGCTGTTGTTGTTGCTGCTGTGGCTGCTGTTGCTGAGGCTCTTGCTTCACGACCCTGTTTGGGCACATGTTGGCGAAATGGTTCGGGTCGCCACATACGAAGCAGGCTCTGGCTTTGACTGCGGGTGCCGGAGGAGCTTGTTGACCCTGTGGGGCAGTGAGCAGAGCTTGATGAGCAGGAGCTTGTCGAATGCGGCAGTTAGCAGTAAAATGGCCGTATACGTTGCAGTGAGTACAATAACGGCAAGCAATGGCAGTTGGGTGGTGGTAGGTGCAAGTAGGGCAGAGCGGGTGTGGCCCAGTGTATGCACGCTTTGCAGGCGGTGCATTGGCCACAGGCGCTGCTACTTGACGCTGTTGGGCAGGTACGGCTTGAACCGGTGCAGCAGTGATCGCACAGTTCTTGTTGCTGGAGCTGTTCTTTCTCTTGTTCTTCCTCTTGTTGCCTGATGAGGTAGGTTCAGCAGTTGGTACGGTAGCGGTAGCTTGATGCAGATGCTTTGAAGTCTTATCCCAGACACCAGCCTTAACCCGTTTGTCATTGATTTCAGCGGCCAACAGATAGGTTTCCTTGATCGTCGTAGTCTTAGCCGCTTGCACGAAATCAGCAACGCAGTCGGGCAGGGCCCGGATGTATTTCTTGATCGTCATGTCGGGAGTCTTGACTTGATCGGGACAGATAATGCTGAGCTGTTTAAAACGAGCAGTAAGACCAGCATTGTCACCATCCTTTTGCTGAATGTGCCAAAATTCATCTTCTAGCTTTTGACGTTCATGAGGAGGGCAGAATTCCTCTAGCATAACTTCCTTGAGCTCGTCCCACGACAGACCGTAGGCTGCATCGTTCCCCCGCTTGTTCCTCTCGGCCGTCCACCAGTCTAATGCTCGGGACTGGAAGACGCCGGTAGCATTCAGAGTTCGAAGGTCATCAGGGCAACCACTTTGTCGTAGAGTAACCTCAATAGAGTCAAACCAGTGAAATAGTGCAGTGGGACCTCCATCGCCAGTGAATTATTTTGGCCCACAAGACTTGAATTGCTTGAAACTGAAAGGCCTTGCGGCAGCTTTAGGAGCGTCGGTTCTTGACTCTTCAGACGATTTGCTGGCATTCTCATAAACATCACTTACAGCCTTCACTACGCTTTTAGCGATGATGGAAGCAAGACGTCTGTCTCTCTTCTCTTGACGAGAAAGTGCATGACGGGATCCAGACGACATTGTCTGCAATAGACATCGCCACGGAACTCAACACATTGTATTCGAATCTCACCTCACATGTTTTCTATTTACTAAAGCTCAGTAACACGTACATCCACGTACACGCATAACACATAGAGCACAAACCACATAAACACGTAGAATCACATAATCACATAATTCCTAAGCATGTAGAGCAAATAATCACATAACGCCTAAGCACGTAAAACACAGGAGCAAGGAAGCGCATACGCATTGAGTCACTTAGAAGCAGTCAGAAAACAGAAACCTATTATTCAAAGCTCGCGATCGCTCAAGTATAGCGTTCGCGCTTAGTATATCGAATAGCGTAGTATAGCATAGGGTTGTCCAAAATTCGGCGATTTGTTAGCGATTTGAGATAGAAATGCAGTGCGCGTCGTGCGTGTCGATCGAAGTGAAAGCAAGATCGAGCAAATCTTCAAAATTTAAACACATACATTGGTAAAAACCACATAAAACACATAAAATCGACGAATCAGAGCGACAACTGCCGACTCCAAACACATAAATTAAGAATTAGATCATCTGCGGCTACTAGACGTTGACTACCCAAAGTGATTCGACTATTCTCAACAGACTTGTCGTCACACTTCGACTTTCGGGATCGTGTTTCCGCCTTGATTCTTGGGCATTCAACACGTACTCCCTGGGTCATACTCATGACTCAGGTCATTGAAGTTCATCGAGGCTTTGGTGAGATGAGTAAAATTTAGGAGCAAGTTGTCAAGGTTAGGGTTTCACCCCTAGCTTAGCAACTTCTTCCTTGTTTTAGCAAAATTGAGGAGATTATTCATCAAAATATGGATTTCACTCCTGATTTGGTATAATTCTCCTCGTTTGTTATTGAAAATAATGAGGAAATCATTGATAAATTGGTAAAATCAGCACTGACCAAGCAATTTAGTCGAGAGTTTGCGGTTTTCACACCTAATCCCAACGAAATCGCTTGACCCTATTCGAGAATTTGAGTGCAGTGATGTCACACCCCGATTTTCCACGTGTTACCGGTGGGCCCGGTAGGGTAGTATCGTGACGTGGTTGGCAACATAAAAGTCAAACAACACAATATTTAATTGCACAGCGGAAGCAAAGTATAGATTTAATTCAACCAAACGATATTGTAATATTAAGTATCACAAATAGTCTAATATAAATCCACAGGTAGATCCAAATAAAAAGGAAACAAATGTTCAACAGTTTATGACATCCAAGCTGGCGAGACTTAATGTGGATGCTAGGAGACATGCCAGCCTATTTCGCGTAGTACCTGCACTTAACCTTTTTAAGAAAATACGTCAGTTTACACTGGTAAATACAATCAACCGACTCATTTTGAAAAGAGTTTAAGAAAATGCATTTAATGCACAAGGCACAAATAATATTTTATAACTTGGGATAATTATGTAAATATATAATACTTGTAAACGAATTACATGTTTCTTATGCGTTCTGTAGCCCGATCCGTAGACCGGGTTAAAGATCAATGGACACACCACTTTATATAATGAGACACTGACAGGTGTACGCCTACACCTGAGTGCTGAGGTCGTGGCCATTTCGTAAAATGATGCCAGGGATATCCGGGACATGGTCATTAACCCCCCAAAGGCTTTAAGCAACAAAACATTTCAAAACGGAGCATATCAATGATTTAACCTTTATTCGATTAAAGATTCAATGCTGGACCAAGCGGTATTTTATATACCGTACCCCAAGCCCGTATAGGGAAAATAAGTTAAAAGTATTTACCTGAGTAAGTATAGTTCAAAATCAGCGAGTGCAAGTATCTTTTACTGGTTCTCCTAATCTGGAACGAAGGTTTATAATAACCTATTAGAATCCTAACGGGTCTTTAGTTAAGCTTACGCTTAGACCGGTTAGTTTTAAAGATACGGTTCGTACGCAAGATTAAGCGAAGACCGGATAGAATGTGAGTTAGACCCGACAAGTTTGAATACTTGCTTAATATGGGTATATGATACACATTCTGGATTTTGAGATAAAACCGATAAGGTTTGACCCGTTTCGGCTAATTTATGTAAACTAGTTACATAAACCGAACCGAACGCGCATGAAGCGTAACGGGTATCCGTAAGAGTCCTAAACAGGTTTCCTAAGTTAACACGCCTTAAATAAGTTGTGATATCAGTAGGATATCACCCATGATGCCCCGTACGAGTTTAATCTCTTAATAAGCCCCGTAGGGGTATTTTGGTCATTTTAAAGATTATAAAAGGGTTTAAATAGACACCTGTAATCCGGGTCTGAGTTGATCAGTAAAATAGCTTATTTTAACAGGTTATAACCTTGGGTAATAAGTCTTATATACTAAAATAGTTTTAAACCCAAACTATGCGTTAAATACGCGTATAAAGTCGTTTTAAGCGACGTACGGGTTAAAATACGATTCTGAGTTTTCTGATCAAATAATCAGGCTCAAAATACTCCATTTATTATTTAAAATCAGTAACAATTGGATTGGCGTTAAAAGGATTTGTAAAACTCATTTTATGGCCGAAAAGGGTATTTTTTGTATTAACCGAATCAAGGCGATAAACCTAGCTTATGATCAGTTTAAAAATAATTAAAAATCTTTAAAAATCCCAAAATATTATATCACATCAGTGGGTAAAAGGTTTGATGTCAAAAATTGGGTTTAGATAGGCTTTACGCTAATGACGCCGTTTAATTACCTAAAAGCATTCAAATTACGTCATTAAGCATAACTCCTAATCTAGACCTCCAACTGATGTGAAATTTTAGGTACAAGTCTAAAAATCAGTAACTAAGATTATGGCACTTTCACATTTCCAAAAATCTTGTTTTATGGTCATAAGGGCATTACGGTCAATATTTAGGCGTTTAACGGAAACATCGGACGATTAGGGATTCGAGTGGTATAAACGCAGAGGCTTATACACACATGTAACTAGGTCCTAATGGAACTTTAAGGCATATCTAAACCTATATAAATCGGGTCAGAACTGAGGTCAAAGCAAAAGTCAAACTTTTGCGTCTCTCGGTTCCGAATCGATTCAATACATAAAGTTATCGAATCAAACAAGCTTATACAAGCTATTATACTTATTTTCAAGTTGTATGACTGATAAAACAGGTTACACGCCTTCCGTATCGTTAAATATGCGATTAATGTTTCTGTTGACTTTTTCGGACAACCTTTGACTCGACAAACGACCTAGTTAGGATTCGAATCAGTGAGTGCCCTTTTAGGGGTTTATTAACCATATAAATACCAACTTATAACAACTTTCGATTCGACAAATCTCTGGACCGATTGTGATTTATCACAGAGTCAAACCGTAGTTACGACGGTTTGATTTCTAGGCTTTTAACTAAGTAAAACTCAAACAAGAAGGATCAAAGGCACTTACACACGACTAATGGATGTTTTGGAAAGCTTGCATCAGTTCTTGAGCTCTTGAAAATGTCCAGAAGATGAAATGTGCATGTATGTGGAAAATGTGACTTTTTATAACAACTTCAAACATCACGGATGATCAACAACTAAGTCTAGGGATGTTACCAAAGTGCCAACATGTGTCCTACATGCTAAAAACCAGTTTAGCAAGCCCATAGAATCGAAAACTTGCATTTTAAGTCGGTTACAAGCTTCAACAGGCAGCTGCCTGTTTTTTCAGCATCTGCAGGTCGCACGCGGCCCGCTTCATGATTAACTGATCCTAATGCGGGCCGCCTGGGACCCCGGATCAGGTAAACATGTTTCCTTTTAATTGCATTTTGGTCCTAGTCCCTCGAAAGGTCGTTTTCATGATGTTTCTTGCATTTTAAGGCTTCAAGACTATTATTTAGGGGCTTTAACACTTATACCCACTTTGTCAAGTCCTCGGGTAACTTTGTGATCACCCGGAAAGTCCTAAATTTCAATGTTGACGATTCTGACCCTCACACACGAATTTTATCACAACTTGCTCATACGATATCGAAACTTGGTGAAATTTTTATGGTACATTCTAGTGAGCATATTTAATTGTTACAAAGCTTCGGGTTTATCAAAAGGTCACTCAGAGGTATAACTTAAACATGTTGGCACATTTAACCCCTGTAGTTTGTAATCTCTCACTTTCTTTCACAATTCGCCTCGTATGATCCATGATCTATTCGTTTAAGGTTATAAACATCATGTAGGGTTATTGAAAAGTATATTTATTCATTGCTGACACTTTGAACCCTTATACTTACATAGTTTCACTGTTTGTCAACTTTAGTCCTTCAAGAACATTCTTTCACACGTTCAAACCTATGACACGTGTCAACACATTATAGGACGTAAATTTTCGGGGTGTTACATCCTCACCCCCTTAAAAGAAATCTCGACCCGAGATTTACTGAAACAAGTAAGGGTATTTTTCTTTCATCGTGGATTCAACCTCCCACGTGAATTCGGGACCTCTACGGGCATCCCATTTGACCTTTACAAAAGGTATATGCTTCCTTCGAAGCTTCCTCACCTTTCGATCTTCGATCGACAAAGGTTTTTCCACAAATTTCAAGCTCTCATCAATATGCACATCTGTATAGGGTATAACCATTGATTCGTTAGCGAAACGCTTCTTCAGATTGCAGATGTGGAACACATTGTGTATACTACTGAGCTCTTCAGGTAAGTTTAACTTGTAGGCAACTGACCCGACACGTTCGATAACCTCGAAAGGTCCTATGTATCTCGGGCTTAGCTTACCTTTCTTACCAAATCGCATCACTCCCTTCCAGGGTGACACTTTAAGTAGGACTTTTTCACCTACTTCGAAGTGAAAATCCTTACGACTTGGATCAGCATAACTCTTCTGCCTATTCCGGGCAGCTTGGAGATTGTTACGAATCTGGACAATCTTGTCCGTCGTTTCAAACACGATCTCTGGTCCTGATAACTGGACTTCTCCAACTTCCGCCCAACAAACTGGTGATCTACACTTTCTACCGTATAATGCCTCAAAAGGCGCAGCCTTGATGCTGGTATGGTAGCTATTGTTGTAGGAGAATTCGATTAATGGTAGGTTCTTATCCCAACTACCTCCCAAATCGATCGCACATGCACGCAACATGTCTTCCAACGTTTGAATAGTACGCTCACTCTGACCGTCAGTCTGTGGATGGTAAGCCGTACTAAAGTTCAAACGTGTGCCCAAAGATTGTTGAAAGCTTTTCCAAAAATGTGATGTGTATCTAGTATCTCGGACAGAGATAATAGACACAGGTATGCCATGTAAAGCTACAATCTTATCCACGTACAGTTGGGCTAACATATCGGAGCTGTAAGTCTCCTTAATAGGTAGGAAATGTGCTGACTTAGTCAGTCGGTCAACTATCACCCAGATGGTGTCATTTCCTTTCCTTGTCTTGGGTAACTTGGTGATAAAATCCATAGTTACCATTTCCCACTTCCAAGTTGGAAGTTCAGGTTGTTGTAGCAAACCTGACGGTTTTTGATGTTCTGCCTTGACTTGCGCACACGTCAAGCATTTAGCTACATAGGTAGCTACAGACTTCTTCAAGCCTATCCTCCAATAATTTGCCCTAAGATCCTGGTACATTTTATCAGCTCCAGGATGAACAGAATATTTAGAGTTGTGGGCTTCCTGGAGGATAACATCTCGGAGTCCTCCATAAATTGGAACCCATATTCGTCCATTCAATCTAAGAATTCCATCCTTACTAAGAGATAACTGCTCCTCAGTTACTCCTAGCTTTTCTTTAGGATAGTTAGCTTCCAACACAGCTTCCTTCTGTGCAGTTAACAATCTTTCTATCAAGTTGTTCTTTATTTCCATGCTCTTGGCATTGATTCGGATGGGTTTCACCCTCTCCTTCCGACTCAAGGCATCGGCGACTACATTCGCCTTGCCGGGATGGTATCTTATTTCACAATCGTAATCATTCAGAGTTTCCATCCAACGGCGTTGCCTCATGTTCAAGTCCTTCTGGTTGAACAGATGTTGAAGGCTCTTGTGATCAGAATAGATCACACATTTGATTCCATATAAGTAGTGCCTCCACAGTTTTAGTGCGAATACAACGGCACCCAACTCCAAGTCGTGGGTGGTGTAATTCTTTTCGTGCACCTTTAACTGACGTGAAGCATAGGCAATGACTTTGCCTTTCTGCATAAGCACACATCCCATCCCGGTGTGTGATGCATCACAATAAACTACAAACTCCTCTATTCCATCAGGCAATGTCAGTACTGGAGCATTGCTCAACTTTTGTTTCAGAATATCGGAGGATTCCTGCTGCTTAGGACCCCAGTCAAACTTAATCTTCTTACGTGTCAGCGAAGTCAGGGGTGCAGCAATCCTTGAAAAGTTTTCTATGAATCGCCTATAGTATCCTGCCAAACCTAGGAAGCTACGTATTTCTGTAGGCGTCTTTGGCTCGTGCCAATTCATGACAGCTTCCACCTTAGCGGGATCTACTTGGATACCACGCTCACTAACAACATGTCCAAGAAATTGGACTGCTCGAAGCCAGAATTCACACTTTGAGAACTTGGCATAGAGCTTCTCTTTATGAAGTAGTTCCAGTATGCAGTGAAGATGCTTCTCATGGTCAGCCTGGTTCTTTGAGTAGATGAGAATGTCGTCGATGAAGACGATAACGAATTTGTCTAAGTGCGGCTTGAAAACGCGATTCATGAGATCCATGAACGCGGCTGGTGCATTAGTGAGCCCAAAAGGCATCACTAGGAACTCGTAATGACCATAACGAGTCCTAAATGCTGTTTTGTGCACATCTTCATCTCTAACCTTCAATTGATGGTAGCCTGACCTCAAGTCAATCTTCGAAAAGAAACTTGCCCCTTGAAGTTGATCGAACAGGTCGTCGATTCTGGGCAAAGGATACCTATTCTTGATAGTAACCTTATTAAGCTCACGGTAGTCGATGCACAGACGCATCGATCCATCCTTCTTCTTAACAAATAAAACTGGTGCCCCCCAAGGAGACGAACTAGGTTTGATGAAACCTTTAGCTAGCAAATCATCTAGCTGCGTCCTCAATTCCTTCATCTCCGTTGGTGCCAACCTATAAGGCGCCCTTGCAACTGGTGCTGATTCAGGAATAATGTCAATTCTGAATTCCACTTGCCTATCTGGTGGCAAACCAGGTAGTTCCTCAGGAAATACTTCGGGGTATTCAGAAATGACTGGGATATCTCCAATCTTGGGTTTCGGCTCATCAATAATCACATGTGCCATGTAGATGACACAGCCCTTCTTCAAACACTTTGAGTCTTTGAGTATAGACATTTTCTCGGGTAGCCCATACTGGGTATCTCCCTGGATAGTAAGTGATTCACCAGACGAAGTCTTGATCATCACTTGCTTCTTATTGCAAATAATCTGGGCCTATGTGATAACCAGTCCATACCCAAAACTATGTCGAAACCGGCTAGTTTTAAAGGAAGTAGGGACAAAGGAAACGAGTGGTTCCTAATGGATATGAAACATCCATCTAATAAGGTTGAAGCGGTTTCTAAAGTGCCATCTGCTAGTTCCACCTCATACTTAACACTTAAAGTCTTAACAGGTAGTTTCAACAATTCACAAAACTTATTATCTACAAACGACTTATCAGCGCCTGAATCAAATAACACTCTCG
Source organism: Helianthus tuberosus (assembly GCA_030545235.1). Taxonomy (NCBI): domain Eukaryota; kingdom Viridiplantae; phylum Streptophyta; class Magnoliopsida; order Asterales; family Asteraceae; genus Helianthus; species Helianthus tuberosus. Next base: position 50,753,595 of record CM060439.1, on the reverse strand, counting down.
CATAAACATCATTTACGAGAAAGGTACATGTTATAACGTTGTCGTCCTTGACGGCTTCCTTAGCGTCCATCCTGAAGACCCTCGCATTGGTCTTCTTCCCCTCTTCATTTTTCTTTGTAAATTTTGGGCAGTTGGATTTGATATGCCCCTTTTCATTGCAACTATAACACGTTGCATCCTTTATATTCTTGCACTCCAGGGTCTTATGTTCTGTAGACTTGCAAATCCCACAAGGCCTTGGCTGGTATTGGGATTTTGAGTCAAGTCTGCACTTTCCAAAATGGTGCTTTCTGCAAATTTTACATCTGGGTTTTTCACCCGACTGCTGACCATCTTTCTTGAATCCTGACCCCTTCTTAGAGTCATTGTTTCCCTTCTGCTTCTTATCTGAACGTCATGAGTTGTCATCCTCACGCTTCCTTTTCTCGGTATCAGTTTTCCTCAGTGACCTCAGCCTGACAGCATCTGAGGTCAGAGACAACGATATGTCCGTTACTGACCGAAAAGTGGTTGGTCTGGAGGCCTTTACACTTGCTTTGATCTCCGGTTCCAAACCCCCGATAAAACGAGCTATACGTTTAGGCTCCGGGGTCACCAAATAAGGGACCAACCTTGACAAAGTATTGAAAGTAGTAAGGTAGGCCTGACAGTCCAGGTTTTTCATGACCAGCGCCAGGAAATCAGATTCAATTCTCTCAACCTCGTGTTGAGGGCAGAAATTCTCCTTGTTGAGTGCCATGAACTGTTCCCAGGTCATGTTGTATAACGAGACTTTCCCTATGGCCTGGATCAAAGATCTCCACCAGGCTAAGGCTTCTCCTTTGAAAGACTGTGAGACAAACTTCACAATATCCCTATTATGGCAACCACTAATATCCACCACAGTATCCATTTCATCCATCCACGTCATGCAATCAACAGCTCCTTTTTCCCCATTGAAGTCTCTGGGTTTGCACGACACGAAGTATTTATAGGTGCAACCCCTATTACGAGGTTCTTGGTTCTGTACGACTCTTTGGGATGGATTATGTAACACCTCGAAAATTCACGTCCTATAATGTGTTGACACGTGTCATAAAGTCTGAACGTGTGAAAGAATGTTATAAAAGGACTAAAGTTGACAAACATGGAAAGTATGTGATTTTACGGGTTCTGAATGTCAACAGTGAATAAATATAATGTACATTAACCCTACACGATGCTCATACCTTCAAACGAATAAATCATGGATCATACGAAGCTAAAAGTGAGAGATTACAAACTACAAGGGTTAAATGTGTCAACATGTTTAAAGATATACCTCTGGGTGACCTTTTGACAAACCCGAAGCTTTGTAAATGTTAATTATGCTCACTAGAATGCACGATTTAAGTTTCGTAAAGTTTCGTTAACATATGAGAAAGTTATGATCGAATTCGTGTGCGAGGGGTTAAAGCGTCAACGTTGAAAGTTAGGCCTTTTCGGGTAACAATAAAGTTACCCGGGGACTTAACGAAGTGGGTATATATCTTAAAGGCCCTTATAGATCAATATTGAGGGTCCATATCGCAATAAACAAGTGTCTGTACAAGGTTTGAAGAGCCAAGGACCTAAACTGCAAATTACAAAAGTTTGTGGGGAGACCCTAGGGGCTCGCGTAGCGCGAGCTTATGAGCTCAGGCAGTCGCGCTACGCGACTGCCATATCTGGACAGCAACATATCTTTCTTGATTCTTTGTCTGCCCATTGAACTTGGATGCAACTTAGTTCGATCTTGCCCCTTCATTTGGCCCCTAAAACACCCCCTAGAACATGTAGGACACTTGTGGGATTGTTGTGGTTTGTGCTAGACTTATTTGTCAATCAATTGTGGTGCTTGATTCACTATAAAAGGCCACCTTCAAGTCACAACACTCCTCACATCTTCACACTTCACTTGTGCAATTGAGGAGCCTTTCTGGAACTTCAAAGCAGGCACAAGACCGTCCTAATCAAGCTTAGGACTTCAGTAAGTATTCTTGTCCTTCTCTAATTAAGTTTAGCTAGGTTAATTAGCTAAAAGTCAAACCATCGTAATTACGGTTTAACTTCGAGATTAGTCACTAATGACTCAGTCTTGTCTCGAATTAAAAGTAGTTTTAGAATGGTATTTATGTGGGTAATAAAACCCCAAAAGGGTTTCCCCTGATCACCATCCTAAGCAGGTTAAATGTCGGGTCAAACCTTTACTTAAAAAGTCAACATAATGCTTAAAATGTCTTTTATGCATAATTAGCTATCTAGATCATATATAACCTGTTTGATTATTGTTATAACTTAGTAATTAGTGTAATAACATGTTCAAACCTGTTCAACCTGACTATTTCCTGTTTAGACCCGGTTCGGAACCGAAAGTCACATAGTTTGACTTTCACGTTGACCTTCAGTTCTGACCCGCTTTAGTATGATTTGGAAATGCCTTAGGGTTTCCTTAGGACCAGGCTACATGTTAGCATAACCCTCTGTGGTTGGTTCATTGATTGAACCATTCGTTTACGCGTTTCCGTTAATTGCTCATATGTTGACCATTATGCCCTTACTACCTTAAAACATGATTTATGAAAATGTAAAAGTGTAGAAACCTTAGTTACTGATATATAAACTTGTATGCAAAGTTTGACATCAGTTTGACTTGTAGATTAAGAGTTATGCTCATTGTCGCTAAATTAAAGCTTTATGTTAATAGAATGGCGTAATTAGCGTATAGCCTAGTTAAACATACTTTTTGATATCAAATCTTTTACCCACTGATGTTATATATTATTTTGGGATTTTTAAAGATTTTTAATTAATTTTAGGCTGAGCATAACTAGTAGTCGTAGGCTTAATCCGGTAATCGTCGGTTTTGCCCTTACGGGCCATAAAATGAGTTTTACTTATCTAAACGACTCCAAACCTTTTGCTACGGATCACATATGATTAATAAATTATTTTAAGCCTTCTGGAAATATAAAAATATCAAATTTAAGTATAGAACCCGGAAATGGCCTTTAATCGCCATAATTAGCGTTTTTAACGCATAGTATGTCTTAGAATCATATTGGACATACCCGGGTTGATGCCTACTGATATATGAGGCAAATTAAGATAACTTAACAGTAAGCAAAGGTTGATAAACTCGGACTTCGTTTTTGAGCTCTTCGGCTTATGTGAAATTACCAAAATACCCCTACGGGGCATAGTTTGGTTAAATATGATAAGTTTCACATATATACCTTAGCCTACTGTTATAACCCATCAAAATGAATATGTTTGCTGTTTACATCAGACCTGTAACTCAGTTAAACAATTAAACTCTTTTACAAACTTTAAAATGACCAAACTACCCCTACGGGGCATAGTTTGTGTTTAAATTAGTTCGGGGCATAACGAAAGACATCCTACTGATGTTACAACATATTTGAAGCATATTAACTTAGGAAACCTGTTTAGGACCCATATGGTTACCCGTTACGCCTCTGGCGCGTTCGGTTCGGTTTATGTAACTAGTTTGCACAAATTAACCGAAACGGGTCAAACCTTATCCGTTTTATCTCAAAATCCAGAATGTGTTTAGTTTACCCATATTATACAAGTCTTCAAACTTGTCGGGTCTAAATCACATTCTATTCCGGTCTTCGCTTAATCATGCGTTTGAACCGTAAACCTTCCTTAAAACTAACCGGTCTAAGTTACGACTTAAATAAGACCCGTTAGGAATCTAATAGGTTAATAAAACCTTCGTTCCAGATTGAGAGCCCCAGTAGAAGTACTTATGCTTGCTGATTAGAATATACGGCTGAGTATAAATTGCATTGCTAGCTCAGGTAAATACTTTTAACTTATTTTCCCTTATACGGGCTTGGGATACGGTATTATAAAAATACCGCTTGGTCGGGTGTAGAAACCTTTTAATCGGAGATGCTTAAATTGCATAATCCCGTTTTAATCTGTATTGATTGATAACAAATAACATTGGGGGTTAATGACCGTGTCCTAGATATCCTTGGCTCATTTTAAAAAGTGAATGGCCACGACGTAAGCACAAGGTGTAGGCAAAACACCTCCTGTTGCATATGTATAACGTATACTCACTCGTAAGGGTATCTTCTTGTGAGATTATATTTGTGGTGTGTCGATTAATCTTGTCCGGCTTGTATTGTATAATCACCGGCCCTAAATGTTGGACAACCATGTAAATCGGATACAAGATTTTTATTTAATAAAATTGTCCCAAGTATAAAAGATTAATTTTGCCTCTGTGCATTTTAATCAATGTGTCAAGATATTTTGTGCCGTTTGCACTCGAATCACTTTTCAAACTCTTTTTCCAAAATGAGTCAGTTAATTGTATTTACCAGTGTAAACTGACGTATTTTTCCAAAAGGTTAAGTGACAGGTACTATGCGTAATTGGCTGGGAGTTCAGGGCGTCACTAGGGAATCTTGCAAGTTCTAGATGCCTAAAGTCTGTTGAACAGTTTTTCTTTTATTGATCCGCCTGTGGATCCTTTACCTTCCGTTGTAATACTTTGACATTACTTATATTCGGAATGTAATATATTTATCTTTTGCTTCCGCTGTGCATTATTATATTGTGTTGTTTGACCATGATGTTGCCAACCACGTCACGATACTCCCCCACCGGGCCCTCCGGTGACACGTGAAAATTTGGGGTGTGACAGGTTGGTATCAGAGCCAACATTGAGTGAATTAAACACTAGCTTTCTGTGTTTAATCTCAATGACACAATTGCACATTCCTAAATCTCCTGAGTCTAGACTTAACATAGGAATACTTTCAATCCTAATCTGGAAATTTTACTTCCAAAATTTTTATTGGATAGTCGCCAAGCGAAGAAGCCGTAATAGGAGTCCTCCACAACCGGAGACTTGAGATGCTGAACTTCGTACCACGACTAGAATGAAACGAGCATCCAAGGAGAAAGCATTCAGAAATAAAATGAAGAAGAAACTCCTTTTTACAGAAGATCGTTTCCTTATTAGTCCTTATAAGGACATATTTATCTTTCAGTCCCTTCGAGGACACATTATTCCTTTCAAAGACCCGCTTAGGGCAACTCTGTACTTTTATTTTCATATAATGAATTGATTAAATTAAGTTTTCATTCTAAACATAAAATATGAAATGAATGGAAAATAACATCCCTTAGAAGGGAAGTGCCTACGGGCTATAATTAACGTCCTCTGAGACTAAAGACGGTGGTAGCCTACAGCTCCCTGTCAAGAAAAGGTAATGAACTTTGATTCACACCTAAATGCCTCGATCCCAGACGATCATGGCTTATAGATTAAACTTGTCTACGTGACTAGGCCTTTTGTGCCATTACTAATTCATAAATTGCCCTGATTCTCTGAAATCTTGGCTTATAAATTTAACTTGTCTACGCGACTAGGCCATTTGTGCTATTATTAAATTATAAATTAGGATTTATGATAAAAATCCTGAATAAAATAAATATCCTTACTTTCCTACCTGTATGCATTTTAAAGATAATCTTAAAGGTGAAACCTAGCCTACGCGGCCAAGATGGTGAAACCTACTCAAGAAATTCAAATCCTTGTTAACACCTAAGAACGTGTTAGCACTCTTGACAAATGTGACTCGAGAAAATCACAACAGTCATCCTATTATTAGATTCTTCCAATTTTCTTATCTAGCCTCGATTCTTAGAAATCATGGCTTGTGTCATCCTATAAGATGATCACATTATAAACATCCAATAGTGATGAAGTGCCTACGGGCTAAATTTGTTGTCCGATAAGACAACGACAGTGGTGGTCTGTGACCTCCTGTCTAAAAGTATTGGACCAGGTCCAAGCATAATAGTCGGTAGGATCCATACGATCTCGACTAATAGCATCTGAGAAGATGAACATATTATAACCATCCCTCAGAAGGGAAATGCCCACGGGCTATATCTATTGTCCTAAAAGACAGAAGACAGTTGAAGTCTACAACTCCCTGTCAAAAGAAGGCAATGAACTTGATTCAGACCTTAATGCCTCGATTCTCTGAAATCATGGCTTATAAAATTTAGAACTGTCCTTGTGACTAGGCCTTATGCGCCACTTTAATATCCTTAATGTTTTATAACTAGGATAAATTATAATAGGAAGATACTAATTTAATATAACTAACAAGTTAACCAATATGGTTTATATTACCATGGTTGATGAATCGTCAAAGATGATGATCCCATATTAATCTCTGAATAAATCATTGTTACTATTTATGTAGCAATCAAGCTACATGGCTGGATTTGATGAAGTTAACAGTCACTTGAAAGAGAGCAATGATACTACCAGAATTAATGTAACTGGAGCAGAACTACAGGCAATAATAGATTATGCAGTTGCTCGAGCACTTGATCGACAGTATGATGAGTCAAATGATACCCACTCTAAGACTCTATCTGCGGCTAGTTGTAAGCCCCCTCTTAAAACACATGAGTCAAAGGAGGACGATGTTCATGACTTGTCAAATCAAAGGAGTATTCCGCCTAGACAGGTTGTGTTTCATCAAGAGGCACCAGTAAAGACCTGTTCATATAAATATTTTGTTTCCTGCAAGCCCAGAGACTTTACAGGAGAAAAAGGGGCCATCGATTGCATGGCTCGATGAGATGGACGCTGTTGTTGACATCAGCGGTTGTGCGGAGCAAGATGTTGTGAAATTTGTTTCGCAATCATTCAAAGGAGAAGCGTTGGCATGGTGGAGGTCATTGCTCCAAGCCACGGGAAAGGTTCTACTCTACAACTTATCTTGGGAGCAATTTTTTGCATTAGTCAAGGAAAACTATTGCCCCCAGCATGAAGTAGAAAAGATAGAATCAGACTTTTTGACTCTGGTCATGGAGAATTTGGATTGCCAGGCATATGTGACAAGTTTCAACGCTATGTCCCGCCTAGTTCCTTATTTGGTCACCCCTGAACCTAAACGCATAGCGCGTTTCATTGGAGGCCTAGCACCAGAGATAAAAGGAAATGTTAAAGCATCTAGGCCAACCACATATAGGTCCGCTGTGGACTTATCCTTATCTCTCACCTTAGACGCAATCAGAGTTAATTCTGTTAAGGCTTCTGGTGAGGGAAGAAGAGAAAGAGAGGAGGAAAACTCTCATCAAACTAACAAGAAGAAGAAGGGAAGCTCGGAGCGTGGGATGGATTCCGAGGTTAGGAAGAACTCGAGACAGTCTGATAACAGACCCAAATGCAGTAACTGCAAAAAGCAACATTTTGGAAAATGTACAATCGACCCACGTGCTAAATTGTGTGGAATTTGCAAGACCAAGGGTCACAAAACCTTAGATTGCAAGGGGATGAAGAACGCCACATGTTACAATTGTAACGAGGTCGGGCACATCAAAACCAATTGCTCAAAGCTTATAAAGAAGCCCGGAGAAGCCAGGAAAACAAACGCATGAGTCTTCCGATGAACGCCAGGAGATGGTGCAGAAGGATAACTATATAGCAGGTACTCTTCCCTATCAGGCAGTTTATGCAGAAATTTATTTGATGCTGACACATGTGATTCAATAATGAACGATGACTGTAGCGAACTGTTGTCTCCGTTTACTTAGGACTTCGTCATTTTGTACGAAGTAGAAATTGGCCGATAATACTTTAGAAAATGCTCCAACAAACCTTAGATGGATATTTTATATCTAATAGGAATCACTCTTTTCTGATATTCCTACGGCAAGCTTTCAAGCTACCTAAATTCTTAAATGTAATAGAGACAGATGTGACGTTTTGATCCTCTGTCAGAAAAGTGATGGACTAGGTCCAAATATTTAATGCCATTGATGGTCTTTTGCGACCTAGGATAAGTAATATTGATATATTTTAAATAATGTTCATTAAGAATGTTAGTGCGATAATAGCCTATATGGGTTATTGGCACCATGGTTAGTATATATTAAGGCCATCAGAATGAAAAATAGCAGTTGTTTAATTTCAACTAAGAAATCGTTTTATTGGTGTTAGGAACCAATAGGAAGTATGGCAAACTCGGATAAGACAACAGTCGATCGCGCCATTGATGGCACGACGCATGCTAATGATGCAGAAATTGTGAACCTTAGAATTTCTAAGGATGTCCTTCAAACTATGATAGACGCAGCTGTTGGGAAAGCTGTGAAGAAGGCTGTGAAAAAGTTCAAGGAGCCCCATGCTGCTCGGTCTAAATTTTATCTAGGACCACATTTCCTCACTCGTAAGAAGGATCTCGTTCATGCCTCTGATGCAAAGGATGAACTAAAAAGGAAAATGGAGGTAGATAACTCCCAGAGTTCTAAGAAAAAGAACAAACAAAAGTCCGACCAGAAACCCGTATGTGAGACCTGCAAGAAACGCCATTATGGGAAATGCAGGTTCGAACCAAAATCCAAATCGCAGCCCAGAGCTTGCGGAATTTGCAAATCTAGGGAACATAAAACCATGGATTGCAAGAAGTTGAAAGATGCAACCTGTTATGGTTGCAACGAGAAGGGGCATATCAAGACCAACTGCCCTAGGAAACAGAAGAAGCCCGAGTAGGCCAAGATAACAAACGCACGAGTTGTCAGGATGAACGCCCAAGAGATGGGGCAGAATAATAATAGTATAATACGTACCTTTCATTATCAAGCAGTTTATGTAGAAACTTATTTAATACTGGCACGTATAAATATATTATGAATGATAAAGGTTGAGAACTGTTGTCTCCACCTGATTAAGACTCCGGTCATTTAATGCCCGGTAGAAAGTGACGATGTTACGTCGAAAATGCTCCAACAAATCCTATATTGATATTAATATCTATTAGAAATCATTTTTCTAATATCCTTATAGCAAACTTTTGGTTGCATACTTAAGGACTCAATATAGTGATAAAAATCGATTGGTTGCCTTAAAAATCAAGTCCATATTGTGAGTGATAAGAAGCAATTAATTATCAAGACTCCTTATGAGACAACCCTCGTAATTACACGTGTCCGTACGATTAATTAATATTAAAAAAAATGGTGGAACTGACCGTCCCCGGAATCGAACCCGGGTCTAGGCCGGCCGCACCCTTTCGCGCGCCTAGCCAACTGAGCTAGGTGCCTAGTTTGTGAAAATCTCCATTCTAATTTAATATAAGCACTTGTACAATAAACTTCCTTATCATTTATCAATAATAATTTCTGCTAAGTGTCCTGTTTTTTTTTATACAGGCAACAATAAATCTTCATGAACCATAAACTTAGCAAAAATTTTATTATCATCCACAAGGTATAACTACCAAGGAGACCATAGTAACCGATTCGTATAAATCGGCAAGGAATCGTTCTGAAAATCTGAGAGCACTCTTTCTTTGTATAAAGTACGACAACATATGTTATTTTAATTATTTTTCTCATTGTTTTCTATCGCCTGCGAATGCCAATCTATGTTTGATAAAAGTGTCATATGAGGATTGGCGTATCCTAGTGTGTCCCATAGATTATTTCCATGTCTGATCAGCATGGAGGTTTAATACATGGAACCCCTAAGATATCCCAATGATCATATTGTACTAAAGTCGACTAGTAGTATTCAAAGAAGATATCCAAAATGGAATTTTTCCAAGTAAATATTCCCGATTTAAGGAATCCGTGGACTCATAACATAAATGTGTCATTTTTTTTACAAGCAATGATGGATGAACTGGAGCTTGAGATATGGAAATCTCTGTAACCTCCTTATATCTTGGTTATCTTCTCCTAAGTTTACCCTGTTTACCTCCCTAGAGGCAAGTAGAGTTAAGATTAACATCCCGCTTTGGGATAGAGTGTTGTAAGAACTCCATGTTGATTATGGAATAACCGAAAACCTGATTAAGTAAATTTTAAGATAGGAGATTCATATGGCCTAACTCAATATACGGAGGATTCGGTATAGTAATTATGGAAAACAGTTCATTTGGCTTATGCGTTATTACCGCAACCCTAATTAGGCAACGATTAAGAATTTACCATCAGCTAACCAGGATCGTCGAATTGTTCGACTAACGACAAGGATTAGCTATTCCTTAATATTAGTTAAGTACTGGTTGGAATAACCATCTCACCTTAAGATAAGCTTCTCTATAATATTTGATATATAAGTATCAAGGCTACTCCCTTGAAAACTTTGTATAAATGGAATATTAAACAATCTATTGATTAGGACAATAGATGGGTAAGTCCAATTAACTGGATCTGAAAGTTGCATTGGAAGCAACGAACAAGATCATGCAAATTCCTAACCATCTGTAAGTTGCCATTATTAGGCAGAAGAGTTACGCTGATCCTAAGCGTAAGGATTTTCACTTCGAAGTAGTTGACAAAGTCCTACTTAAGGTGTCACCCTGGAAGGGGGTGAGGCGGTTGGTAAGAAAGGAAAGCTAAGTCTGAGATACATAGGACCTTTCGAGGTTATCGAACGTGTCGGTTCAGTTGCCTATAAGCTAAACTTACCTAAAGAGCTTAGTGGAATTCACAATGTGATCCACATCTGCAATCTGAAGAAGTGTTTCGCTGATGAATCACTGGTTATACCACATACGGATGTGCATAAAGATGAGAGCTTAAAATTTGAGGAAGAACCTTTTGTCGATTGAAGATCGATAGGTAAAGAAGCTTCGGAAGAAGCATGTGCCTATTGTAAAGGTCAAATGGGATGCCCATAGAGGTCCCGAATTCACGTGGGAGGTTAAATCCACGATGAAAGAAAAGTACCCTTACTTATTTCAGTAAATCTCGGGTCGAGATTTATTTTAAGGGGGTGAGGATGTAACACCTCGAAAATTCACGTCCTATAATGTGTTGACACGTGTCATAAAGTCTGAACGTGTGAAAGAATGTTATAAAAGGACTAAAGTTGACAAACATGGAAAGTATGTGATTTTACGGGTTCTGAATGTCAACAGTGAATAAATATAATGTACATTAACCCTACACGATGCTCATACCTTCAAACGAATAAATCATGGATCATACGAAGCTAAAAGTGAGAGATTACAAACTACAAGGGTTAAATGTGTCAACATGTTTAAAGATATACCTCTGGGTGACCTTTTGACAAACCCGAAGCTTTGTAAATGTTAATTATGCTCACTAGAATGCACGATTTAAGTTTCGTAAAGTTTCGTTAACATATGAGAAAGTTATGATCGAATTCGTGTACGAGGGGTTAAAGCGTCAACGTTGAAAGTTAGGCCTTTTCGGGTAACAATAAAGTTACTCGGGGACTTAACGAAGTAGGTATATATCTTAAAGGCCCTTATAGATCAATATTGAGGGTCCATATCGCAATAAACAAGTGTCTGTACAAGGTTTGAAGAGCCAAGGACCTAAACTGCAAATTACAAAAGTTTGTGGGGAGACCCTAGGGGCTCGCGTAGCGCGAGCTTATGAGCTCAGGCAGTCGCGCTACGCGACTGCCATATCTGGACAGCAACATATCTTTCTTGATTCTTTGTCTGCCCATTGAACTTGGATGCAACTTAGTTCGATCTTGCCCCTTCATTTGGCCCCTAAAACACCCCCTAGAACATGTAGGACACTTGTGGGATTGTTGTGGTTTGTGCTAGACTTATTTGTCAATCAATTGTGGTGCTTGATTCACTATAAAAGGCCACCTTCAAGTCGCAACACTCCTCACATCTTCACACTTCACTTGTGCAATTGAGGAGCCTTTCTGGAACTTCAAAGCAGGCACAAGACCTTCCTAATCAAGCTTAGGACTTCAGTAAGTATTCTTGTCCTTCTCTAATTAAGTTTAGCTAGGTTAATTAGCTAAAAGTCAAACCATCGTAATTACGGTTTGACTTCGAGATTAGTCACTAATGACTCAGTCTTGTCTCGAATTAAAAGTAGTTTTAGAATGGTATTTATGTGGGTAATAAAACCCCAAAAGGGTTTCCCCTGATCACCATCCTAAGCAGGTTAAATGTCGGGTCAAACCTTTACTTAAAAAGTCAACATAATGCTTAAAATGTTTTTTATGCATAATTAGCTATCTAGATCATATATAACCTGTTTGATTATTGTTATAACTTAGTAATTAGTGTAATAACATGTTCAAACCTGTTCAACCCGACTATTTCCTGTTTAGACCCGGTTCGGAACCGAAAGTCACATAGTTTGACTTTCACGTTGACCTTCAGTTCTAACCCGCTTTAGTATGATTTGGAAATGCCTTAGGGTTTCCTTAGGACCAGGCTACATGTTAGCATAACCCTCTGTGGTTGGTTCATTGATTGAACCATTCGTTTACGCGTTTCCGTTAATTGCTCATATGTTGACCATTGTGCCCTTACTACCTTAAAACATGATTTATGAAAATGTAAAAGTGTAGAAACCTTAGTTACTGATATATAAACTTGTATGCAAAGTTTGACATCAGTTTGACTTGTAGATTAAGAGTTATGCTCATTGTCGCTAAATTAAAGCTTTATGTTAATAGAATGGCGTAATTAGCGTATAGCCTAGTTAAACATACTTTTTGATATCAAATCTTTTACCCACTGATGTTATATATTATTTTGGGATTTTTAAAGATTTTTAATTAATTTTAGGCTGAGCATAACTAGTAGTCGTAGGCTTAATCCGGTAATCGTCGGTTTTGCCCTTACGGGCCATAAAATGAGTTTTACTTATCTAAACGACTCCAAACCTTTTGCTACGGATCACATATGATTAATAAATTATTTTAAGCCTTCTGGAAATATAAAAATATCAGATTTAAGTATAGAACCCGGAAATGGCCTTTAATCGCCATAATTAGCGTTTTTAACGCATAGAATGTCTTAGAATCATATTGGACATACCAGGGTTGATGCCTACTGATATATGAGGCAAATTATGATAACTTAACAGTAAGCAAAGGTTGATAAACTCAGACTTCGTTTTTGAGCTCTTCGGCTTATGTGAAATTACCAAAATACCCCTACGGGGCATAGTTTGGTTAAATATGATAAGTTTCACATATATACCTTAGCCTACTGTTATAACCCATCAAAATGAATATGTTTTCTGTTTACATCAGACCTGTAACTCAGTTAAACAATTAAACTCTTTTACAAACTTTAAAATGACCAAACTACCCCTACGGGGCATAGTTTGTGTTTAAATTAGTTCGGGGCATAACGAAAGACATCCTACTGATGTTACAACATATTTGAAGCATATTAACTTAGGAAACCTGTTTAGGACCCATATGGTTGCCCGTTACGCCTCTGGCGCGTTCGGTTCGGTTTATGTAACTAGTTTGCACAAATTAACCGAAACGGGTCAAACCTTATCCGTTTTATCTCAAAATCCAGAATGTGTTTAGTTTACCCATATTATACAAGTCTTCAAACTTGTCAGGTCTAAATCACATTCTATTCCGGTCTTCGCTTAATCATGCGTTTGAACCGTAAACCTTCCTTAAAACTAACCGGTCTAAGTTACGACTTAAATAAGACCCGTTAGGAATCTAATAGGTTAATAAAACCTTCGTTCCAGATTGAGAGCCCCAGTAGAAGTACTTATGCTTGCTGATTAGAATATACGGCTGAGTATAAATTGCATTGCTAGCTCAGGTAAATACTTTTAACTTATTTTCCCTTATACGGGCTTGGGATACGGTATTATAAAAATACCGCTTGGTCGGGTGTAGAAACCTTTTAATCGGAGATGATTAAATTGCATAATCCCGTTTTAATCTGTATTGATTGATAACAAATAACATTGGGGGTTAATGACCGTGTCCTAGATATCCTTGGCTCATTTTAAAAAGTGAATGGCCACGACGTAAGCACAAGGTGTAGGCAAAACACCTCCTGTTGCATATGTATAACGTATACTCACTCGTAAGGGTATCTTCTTGTGAGATTATATTTGTGGTGTGTCGATTAATCTTGTCCGGCTTGTATTGTATAATCACCGGCCCTAAATGTTGGACAACCATGTAAATCGGATACAAGATTTTTATTTAATAAAATTGTCCCAAGTATAAAAGATTAATTTTGCCTCTGTGCATTTTAATCAATGTGTCAAGATATTTTGTGCCGTTTGCACTCGAATCACTTTTCAAACTCTTTTTCCAAAATGAGTCAGTTAATTGTATTTACCAGTGTAAACTGACGTATTTTTCCAAAAGGTTAAGTGACAGGTACTATGCGTAATTGGCTGGGAGTTCAGGGCGTCACTAGGGAATCTTGCAAGTTCTAGATGCCTAAAGTCTGTTGAACAGTTTTTCTTTTATTGATCCGCCTGTGGATCCTTTACCTTCCGTTGTAATACTTTGACATTACTTATATTCGGAATGTAATATATTTATCTTTTGCTTCCGCTGTGCATTATTATATTGTGTTGTTTGACCATGATGTTGCCAACCACGTCACGATACTCCCCCACCGGGCCCACCGGTGACACGTGGAAATTTGGGGTGTGACAGATTACTCCTTTGATTCGAGGAGTGGTGAGAATTACTGTTGTGGGCAGTGTGGGTCCTGGAGGGTGTTCTAGTGTGTGATGCAGAATGGGTCCTCGTATGGGTACCACTCGATCCATGGTGTTATCTATCTATTGCTCTATTAACCGCATTGTCTATCATAGCTTGCAACTCTGCACCCGCTACGTTTACATGGGCATTATCATTCACTATCCCTGGGTGACTGTTGACCTCGTTTGAGTCTGCCATGTATCTTGAACTGTAACATATCGACAATAATTTATTGGTGAGTTTCTCATATAATTGTCTTTTATGGCAATTTTTATTAACCGTGGTAACATAGACCATATATGGTTAATTTATTACTCACGTTTATTTAGGATTTCTAATATAATTTATCCTAATTATAAAACATTAACAGTTTTTATTAGCACATAAGGCCTAGTCACAGGGACAATATAATTTTAAGCTATGATTTCAGAGAATCAAAGCATGGAGGTTTGAACAAAGTTCATTACCTTTATCAGACAGGGTCACAGACTAATACTGTCTTTTGTCTCATATGAAAATGAGAAGGGCCCGTAGGCATTCCATTACCAATGGATGGTAAAAAGAACTGATCATTTTTATTAATGATTTAACCCATGATTCAGAGATCATTTATTTGGGTTTAGAATCTTTGAAAAGATCCATATATAATAATAACACGTGTGTTTTTAACGAATCGTGTCTGCCAGGAGTGTTAACATGTTTTCAGATGTTAACAGGGATTTGAATCTTTTTAACTAGTTTTACCATCTGGGCCAGGTCTTAAAATGACATGCAGGCTAGGTTATACTTTTAAGATCCTTAATTAAAATAGCTTAGGCAGATAGATTTTTAAAAGGAATGATTCTGAATTATTTATTTCATATATAATTTAATTATGCATAACTTAGCAAAGATGAAATTTATAAACTTACATTCCATTAATACTAAAAGTAGTACATTTTGCCCTAAACGGGACTTTTCACAGAAACAGATGCCCACGCAGGAGCTATACATATAATACATGTCCTCACAGGGACGGTCTACAAAAGTAAATGTCCACGCAGGGACTACTAGAGACAAGTCCTCGTAGGGACTAAGTACAAAGATAGATGTCCACGCAGGGACTACATACACACATAAATAAATGTCCACGTAGGGACTTGATTTAAACAAGGAAATACAACATTATATATATGGGGATTTAACGATCCCGTTTCTTCTTTCCCTTAAGCAAGTTTGCCAAGCCACTCATAAATCCCTCATTCTTCCTACGTTCCTTCTGGAAGTCTCGCTCCACTTTGGCCAGTCTTCGACGAAGTTCCTCCTGCTCAGGAGGAGGAGCCCGTGGTGGCTGGTACTGTGGTGGCGGCTGAACAGGTGCTTGATACCCCCGAGCTGGGTATCCCATTCCCCAAGGGGGTCCGTATGGTCCTTCAGGATTATTATGGGCTTGGTAGCTTGCTGCCACGTTGTAAGGATCATCAGCATAGTTATAGCCATGGTATGCTGGTGGTCCATATGGGTTGTAAGCTGCCGGAGCAGTATAAGCAGGGATTGGGTGGCTAAAACCCGGTGATGGCGGTACAATAGGTGCTGAATTCACCTCCGAAACTGGGACAGAAGGTCCACCCATCTGTGGGACTTCATGGGTAGGCGGGTAATGGCTACCGCTAGAGTGTTGAGGGGTGTTGAGATGAAAATCAACTTCTCGTGCTGAGATCCGTGCACCAGTCCTCCTACGTCTTGGTGGTTCTGGAGGCTCTAGATGAACTGGCGGCGGTGGAGGCGGTGGCGTGACTGCCTCATAACGTGGATCCCCAGAGGGATTTTGCTGCTGCAATGGCGGCTGCTGGTGAGGTGATGAGTGTTCAGATGGTGTATAGTACCACTCACACCGTTCGAACCGTGCCATGTGACTATCCGGACCCTGGTATGGTGTTCCGTGAAAAGACGAACCGTCTGAGATCACGAAAGGATGGTTCAAGGATCCGGTTGAAGCCTCGACGGGATCTGTGTCCTCGTCCATATCTTGATCACCCGAAAAGTGATCCTCTAGTCCTAGTGGGTTAAAGCCCACGTGCTCTGGTAGGTACTCTGCTGGGTTAAACTGACCCTGAAAAACAGGAGTAGGGTCGCCAAAGAAACGTTGCGGGTTGTGGGGTTCGTTCTCTGACTGAGGCCCATAAGAGTCATGATATGGAGGTGTTGAGGCGTGCGAAAAAGATCGTCTGGCATCGTCTTCATATGTCCTCCATAGCTCCCTCGTTTCGTCATTCCTTGTAGAAGTAGAAGAAGTTCGTTGATATGAAGGCCCTGCCTCATGGTCGTTAGGGGCGCTAGCTGGCTCCTTTCCTCGACCACCTCGTCTAAATCTTGGCGGCATTATTGTACCTGTTAAAATACACAAGGTAATAACAAGGAAAAATAAAGGACAAAAATTTAATTAAATAAAAATTTGAACAATTTGGATTATTCCTAAGTTCTTTGTCTAGACTCGAAGATTTAGGAATGTGCAATTGTGTAACTGAGATTAAACACAAAAGGTTAGTGTTTAATTCACTCAGTGTTGGCTCTGATACCAACCTGTCACACCCCGATTTTCCACGTGTTACCGGTGGGCCCGGTAGGGGAGTATCGTGACGTGGTTGGCAACATAAAAGTCAAACAACACAATATTTAATTGCACAGCGGAAGCAAAGTATAGATTTAATTCAACCAAACGATATTGTAATATTAAGTATCACAAATAGTCGAATATAAATCCACAGGTAGATCCAAATAAAAAGGAAACAAATGTTCAACAGTTTATGACATCCAAGCTGGCGAGACTTAATGTGGATGCTAGGAGACATGCCAGCCTATTTCGCGTAGTACCTGCACTTAACCTTTTTAAGAAAATACGTCAGTTTACACTGGTAAATACAATCAACCGACTCATTTTGAAAAGAGTTTAAGAAAATGCATTTAAGGCACAAGGCACAAATAATATTTTATAACTTGGGATAATTATGTAAATATATAATACTTGTAAACGAATTACATGTTTCTTATGCGTTCTGTAGCCCGATCCGTAGACCAGGTTAAAGATCAATGGACACACCACTTTATATAATGAGACACTGACAGGTGTACGCCTACACCTGAGTGCTGAGGTCGTGGCCATTTCGTAAAATGATGCCAGGGATATCCGGGACATGGTCATTAACCCCCCAAAGGCTTTAAGCAACAAAACATTTCAAAACGGAGCATATCAATGATTTAACCTTTATTCGATTAAAGATTCAATGCTGGACCAAGCGGTATTTTATATACCGTACCCCAAGCCCGTATAGGGAAAATAAGTTAAAAGTATTTACCTGAGTAAGTATAGTTCAAAATCAGCGAGTGCAAGTATCTTTTACTGGTTCTCCTAATCTGGAACGAAGGTTTATAATAACCTATTAGAATCCTAACGGGTCTTTAGTTAAGCTTACGCTTAGACCGGTTAGTTTTAAAGATACGGTTCGTACGCACGATTAAGCGAAGACCGGATAGAATGTGAGTTAGACCCGACAAGTTTGAAGACTTGCTTAATATGGGTATATGATACACATTCTGGATTTTGAGATAAAACCGATAAGGTTTGACCCGTTTCGGCTAATTTATGTAAACTAGTTACATAAACCGAACCGAACGCGCATGAAGCGTAACGGGTATCCGTAAGAGTCCTAAACAGGTTTCCTAAGTTAACACGCCTTAAATAAGTTGTGATATCAGTAGGATATCACCCATGATGCCCCGTACGAGTTTAATCTCTTAATAAGCCCCGTAGGGGTATTTTGGTCATTTTAAAGATTATAAAAGGGTTTAATTAGACACCTGTAATCCGGGTCTGAGTTGATCAATAAAATAGCTTATTTTAACAGGTTATAACCTTGGGTAATAAGTCTTATATACTAAAATAGTTTTAAACCCAAACTATGCGTTAAATACGCGTAAAAGTCGTTTTAAGCGACGTACGGGTTAAAATACGATTCTGAGTTTTCTGATCAAATAATCAGGCTCAAAATACTCCATTTATTATTTAAAATCAGTAACAATTTGATTGGCGTTAAAAGGATTTGTAAAACTCATTTTATGGCCGAAAAGAGTATTTTTGGTATTAACCGAATCAAGGCGATAAACCTAGCTTATGATCAGTTTAAAAATAATTAAAAATCTTTAAAAATCCCAAATATTATATCACATCAGTGGGTAAAAGGTTTGATGTCAAAAATTGGGTTTAGATAGGCTTTACGCTAATGACGCCGTTTAATTACCTAAAAGCATTCAAATTACGTCATTAAGCATAACTCCTAATCTAGACCTCCAACTGATGTGAAATTTTAGGTACAAGTCTAAAAATCAGTAACTAAGATTATGGCACTTTCACATTTCCAAAAATCTTGTTTTATGGTCATAAGGGCATTACGGTCAATATTTAGGCGTTTAACGGAAACATCGGACGATTAGGGATTCGAGTGGTATAAACGCAGAGGCTTATACACACATGTAACTAGGTCCTAATGGAACTTTAAGGCATATCTAAACCTATATAAATCGGGTCAGAACTGAGGTCAAAGCAAAAGTCAAACTTTTGCGTCTCTCGGTTCCGAATCGGTTCAATACATAAAGTTGTCGAATCAAACAAGCTTATACAAGTTATTATACTTATTTTCAAGTTGTATGACTGATAAAACAGGTTACACGCCTTCCGTATCGTTAAATATGCGATTAATGTTTCTGTTGACTTTTTCGGACAACCTTTGACTCGACAAACGACCTAGTTAGGATTCGAATCAGTGAGTGCCCTTTTAGAGGTTTATTAACCATATAAATACCAACTTATAACAACTTTCGATTCGACAAATCTCTGGACCGATTGTGATTTATCACAGAGTCAAACCGTAGTTACGACGGTTTGATTTCTAGGCTTTTAACTAAGTAAAACTCAAACAAGAAGGATCAAAGGCACTTACACACGACTAATGGATGTTTTGGAAAGCTTGCATCAGTTCTTGAGCTCTTGAAAATGTCCAGAAGATGAAATGTGCATGTATGTGGAAAATGTGACTTTTTATAACAACTTCAAACATCACGGATGATCAACAACTAAGTCTAGGGATGTTACCAAAGTGCCAACATGTGTCCTACATGCTAAAAACCAGTTTAGCAAGCCCATAGAATCGAAAACTTGCATTTTAAGTCGGTTACAAGCTTCAACAGGCAGCTGCCTGTTTTTTCAGCATCTGCAGGTCGCACGCGGCCCGCTTCATGATTAACTGATCCTAATGCGGGCCGCCTGGGACCCCGGATCAGGTAAACATGTTTCCTTTTAATTGCATTTTGGTCCTAGTCCCTCGAAAGGTCGTTTTCATGATGTTTCTTGCATTTTAAGGCTTCAAGACTATTATTTAGGGGCTTTAACACTTATACCCACTTTGTCAAGTCCTCGGGTAACTTTGTGATCACCCGGAAAGTCCTAAATTTCAATGTTGACGATTCTGACCCTCACACACGAATTTTATCACAACTTGCTCATACGATATCGAAACTTGGTGAAATTTTTATGGTACATTCTAGTGAGCATATTTAATTGTTACAAAGCTTCGGGTTTGTCAAAAGGTCACTCAGAGGTATAACTTAAACATGTTGGCACATTTAACCCCTGTAGTTTGTAATCTCTCACTTTCTTTCACAATTCGCCTCGTATGATCCATGATCTATTCGTTTAAGGTTATAAACATCATGTAGGGTTATTGCAAAGTATATTTATTCATTGCTGACACTTTGAACCCTTATACTTACACAGTTTCACTGTTTGTCAACTTTAGTCCTTCAAGAACATTCTTTCACACGTTCAAACCTATGACACGTGTCAACACATTATAGGACGTAAATTTTCGGGGTGTTACAAGTGATAGCGAGAAATAGCTGGGTACAGCACGTGAGTTCGGTCTGTTGGTTCTTAACTATAGTCTAGGTCTCTAAGACATCGACCCGGACTAGGTCGAGTCTTGCCTAATTCCCTATAGTTATGGCTCTGATACCAATCTGTCACACCCTAACCGATGGCGGAATCATCGGGGCGTGGTACTGAGCGAAACAGATTGTCCAGATGTTTCCATAACAATTATCAATACTATCCAATTTAAATAATACGTCCCATACCGTATCTCAAACAGCAAATAATTATTACAAACATAAATCCAGTCAAATATTCTGTTCCGACAACTCAGATTTAAATAGTCAGCAATTGTTTATCTGCTTCTAGAGACCCCTGATTCGTTATCTACAGACAACTATTTGTTGGGCTCTAAAGCTTTATTCTAGCTTCAAATTCCTACCACATGTGCATCCTAAGCACCTGTCACATACGTTAAAATAAAAGTCAATACATATAATGTAAAGGTGAACATACAAGTTTGATAATAGCATATAGAGTTCGAATTCGTTTACGCATAACCAGCACGTACACATAGTGAAATGAAGCACGTTAGTTATCGACATAGATCCATCGATACCAATGACTGCGGGTTGACTGCCCGAGGCAGTTCGCAATACATGATTACCACCGTAATCCATGCAAGTAAAAGATCCTTAACAACCCCCGTGTGAACGGGTGCTGAGTCCAAACTATAGTACTATCTTTGCTAAGGTAGGTAGACAGCATTCCATGTGTAAACATAACAAACAAGCATTCATAAGCCACGTATAACATGCATTAACGGTTAGCGTTCAAATAGTTTGAGTAGTGTGATAGTTGTAGTTTGAATATTCGTAACGTATGTAACACCCAAAAGTGCTTAAAGCAAAAAGGGATCGAGTATACTCACAGCGATTATGGATTGAAGGGAGCGCTTAGCGAGTGCGGTTAGCCTGAATAGATTCGGTAGCATAATGATAAGCGATTCGTAAAACGTCACAAAGTATGAAAGGGTCAAATAGGGGTTCGTTCGGATGGTAATTCGATCGAACAACAATTGGTGCGGGTAAGAATCCGTTCGGGTGGTCATTCGATCGGATGGTAATTCGATCGAGTGACGATTCGAGTGGATTGGTTCTTTCTATGAGAAGGATGTGTTTGCGTATGATGGTTTGACTTTTGAAGTTTTCGTTGTAGCATTTTGAAACAACGAAGTATCTCTATCTTTCAAGTCGGTCGATCGGATGACTAGTCGTGCGGATGGCAATTCGTTCGAATGGTCATCCGGTCGGACGGCGACTTCATGATGAGGTTACTTATTGAAACAAGTTCACTACATAAGTGCCATTCGATCGGATGGCAATTCGATTGGATGACAATTCGTGCTATTAAACATGTTGAAAATTGTTAAGTCGTTTAAAGTCTTAGTATCTCATGATCCGAAGAGTAATCCTTTCAAAGGGTCGTTCGATCGGATTGCAATTCGTTCAATACCCAAACTTTAATTAAGATTGTTTAAAGGTGGGACCCCAGTGTAATCCGTTTGGGTGGCAATTCGTTCGGGTAGCCTATCCGTTCGAATGGTAATTCGATCGGTTGGCAATCCGCTCTGATTGTCCTGTTCGTTCTACACTTGGTCATCTTGAAGGTTTGTCGTTATGTCAAGTCACTTTGACAACGTGCTAGCCAACAGAACCCTTCGTTCGACCCAGTTGACCCACCTGACTAGGAATCACCCTAGTCCGGCTGGTTACCGGCTTGAGACGGTTGTTCTTGACTAACCCGGAATCGGTATTCTCGTGGGTAGAATCTAGATCTGAGCCAGCACAACACTAAGGGCGAGTAGGAGACTAGATCAGAACCTGATTCTACTGGTTTTGAGTGTTTTAAGTGTGAAAAGATTCGAAAGAAAGTTAAAACCGTCTTTCAATCCTTTTCCACCACACTTGTATTGAGATCTTTACAAGATCTTTGTGGAAATCAGTTAGATCTAAGTTGTTCTTAGTGGGTTGAGGTCAAAACATGAAGTTCTTGAAGAACACATGATGACGTCACCTTAGAACACCCGAAATCTAGTGATTTCTCGGTTAAAAATTAAGGTTTAAAAGATAGAAAGGTGTAGGAGTGCGTGTAGATCAAGAAAGTACAAGATTTAGGACGAGATCTTACCAGAATCGAGAGAAATCTGAGAAAAGGTTGAGTTAAGCGTGCTGGTCGAACAGGGATTTCCAAAAGTGGAAAAGATGACAATGACAGGGGTGTTTATAGGATGCCAAAAGAGGAAATGGCTGCTCGGTCGGATAGCACATCGCCTGGGTGACTGTCCGGTCGAATGGCTATTCGATCGGATGGCACCTGTCATCCTTTACCAAGTGGCTATCCGGTCGAATGGCTATTCGATCGGATGGCCCTTGGTTAGGGTGTTTGACGCGCTGATCTTTGCTGATTCGATTTCGATTGTGATCGATGCGATACGGTAGATTCTCCTAGTCAAATTACTCTCAGTCCTAAACACTCATATCTCGCATAATCTATTTTCCACCATTACTAGAGTTCGTTTCATGATTCGAATTCGATTGTATTTCGAGTTAGATTTCGAGTTTCGATCGAGTTCGCTTGCTTATCACAACATAACATAAATAAACATGCATAGGTAACACGTAAGGCACACACACACGTATAATAACAAGTAAAATTCATAGCTCGAGTTGCGGTTAGAAGTCGATTCGATTAGCATAGCTTGATTATTGATTAGTTAACTTTATCGCATTGTTACTTCCTGTATTTCACAGTCGTAAGTCGATTGATTAACGATTAACACACATCGATTATTGCATTAACGACACTTACTCCACATAATACAAATAAAATAAAGAAATTTCTATGAGTCAAGTTGCGCGAAATCGGTCGTTGACCTTGACTTTGACTTTCACTTGTGAAAACATGGGGTGTTACAGCTGCACCCCTAACTTCATTGACTCGAAAGAATATCAAGTTTGATTGGGGTCCTAAGCAACAAGAATCCTTTGATATCCTTAAACAGAGGTTAAGCAATGCACCTGTATTGACATTGCCTGAAGGGATTGAAGAATTTGTGGTATACTGCGATGCATCACATACTGGAATGGGTTGTGTACTCATGCAAAGAGGCAAGGTTATTGCCTATGCCTCGCGACAATTAAAGGTGCACGAGAATAATTACACCACCCACGATTTAGAGTTGGGTGTCGTTGTATTTGCACTAAAACTTTGGAGGCATTATTTATATGGTACCAAGTGTGTGATCTATTCTGATCACAAGAGCCTTCAGCATCTGTTTAACCAGAAGGATCTAAACATGAGACAACGTCGAATGATGGAAACGCTGAACGATTATGATTGTGAAATCCGATATCATCCAGGCAAGGCAAATGTAGTTGCTGATGTCTTGAGCAGGAAGGAAAGGGTTAAGCCCATTAGAATCAATGCCAAGAGCATTGAATTGAAAAACAGCTTGAATGAAAGGTTCTTAGCCGCTTAAAAGGAAGCCGTATTAGAAACTAACTATCCAAATGAAAAGCTGGGTGTAACTGCTGAACAGTTATCGTATGGAAAGGATGGGATCCTAAGATTGAATGGACGAATATGGGTTCCAATTTATGGAGGACTTCGAGAAGTGATTCTTCAAGAAGCACATAGCTCCAAATATTCTGTTTATCCTGGCTGTGATAAGACGTACCAGGACTTAAAGGCAAATTATTGGTGGATAGGCTTGAATAAGTCTATAGCCACTTATGTGGCAAAATGTTTGACGTGTGCTCAAGTTAAAGTCGAACACCAGAAGCCGTCAGGTTTGCTACAAGAGCCTGAACTTCCCACCTGGAAGTGGGAAATGGTAACTATGGATTTCATCACTAAGTTACCAAAAACAAAGCGAGGGAATGATACTATTTGGGTTATAGTGGATAGATTGACTAAGTCAGCCCACTTATTACCTATTAAGGAAACACATAGCTCTGATAAGTTAGCTCAGCTATACGTGGACGAGATTATATCTCTTCACGGAGTACCAGTATCTATCATCTCTGATAGGGATACGAGATATACATCGCATTTTTGGAAAAGCTTTCAGCAGTCCCTAGGCACTCAATTAACCTTCAGCACTGCATATCATCCTCAGACGGATGGCTAAAGTGAGCGTACGATACAAACACTTGAAGATATGCTACGAGCTTGTGTTATTGATTTAGGTGGAAGTTGGGATGATCATCTTCCATTGATAGAATTCTTGTATAATAATAGCTATCATTCGAGTATTCAAGCTGCACCTTTTGAAGATTTGTATGGAAGAAAGTGCAGGACGCCAGTTTGTTGGGCGGAAGTTGGAGATGTCCAACTAACAGGACCTGATATAGTCCTAGAGATGACAGATAAGATTGTGCCGATACGTGATCGTCTCAAAGCTGCCAGGGATAGGCAGAAAAGCTACGCAGATAAAAGGCGTAAACGTCTAAAATTCGAGGTAGGTGACAAAGTGTTACTTAAGGTATAATGCGTTTTGGTAAGAAAGGCAAGTTAAGCCCAAGATACATAGGACCATTCGAGATCGTCGAGTGTGTCGGAACAGTAGCTTACAAATTAAACCTGCCTGAAGAGCTCAATGGAATCCATAATGTGTTTCACATCTGCAACTTAAAGAAGTGTCTAGCTGATGAATCGCTAGCCATGTCACATGAGGATGTGCATATAGATGAGAGCTTAAAATTTGTTGAAAAACCTTTATCAATCGAGGATCGACAGGTTAAGAAGCTTCGAAAGAAGCATGTACTGATTGTGAAGGTTAAATGGGATGCCCGTAGAGGTCCCGAATACACGTGGGAGGTTGAGTCCACCATGAAACAGAAGTACCCTCATTAATTTCAGTAAATATCGAGGTCGAGATTTCTTTTAAGGGGGTGAGGATGTAACACCTCGTAAAATCATGATCAATATAATTAAGACATGTGTCATGGACTTTAAACGTGTAAGGAATCATTTCTGAGAGACTGAAGTTGTCAAACAATGTAAATATGTGAATAAAGGGATCCAAAGTGTCAACATGCCATTCTTGTGCCTCTGATTGACCTCACACGACGTTCGTATTCTTTAACGAATAAGTTGTCGAACGCTGGAAGTCGTTTGTGCTTAAAACAAGGATCTTGTGAAACATAGGGGTTAAAAGTGTCAACATGTTGAAAGTAACCTCTGAGTGACCTTTTAACGATCCCAAAAACATTGTAACGATTATATTTTGGCCGCAAGAATATTGGATATTAATTCGTGGAGTTTCGACGCAAATAAATAATTAAAGTGTTAATTCCAAGAAATAAGGGTTAAAAGCGTCAACGTTGAAATTCAGGACTTTTCGGGTGAACGTATAACTAACCGGGAGCTTAACGGAGTTTTTTTTATGACTTAGAGTCCTTAAAAGGCAAGTTTGGGGGTTAAAAGTGCAATAAACGCAAGTTAAAATCAAGTTTAGAAGGACCAGGGGCCTAAATTGCAATTTTTGAAACTTGGTGACCGGAGCTGACTTTGACATGGGCCGCGTAGTATCTGCAGATGCAGAAAAAGCTGGACAGGTGCGGGTTTGGCCAGTTCCACCGCCTTAAAAGCCTGGTTTTCGAATTCAGGGACTGTACCAATGGTTTTACATGCATAGGGGACACCTGGGATGATCAGGAATCAATCTTAGACTTATGTGGATTGATCTTGTTGCATCTAAATCACTATATAAGAACTCTTGTTGCAACCATGAACTTGCTCATTCACAAAATCATTCTAAACTTACTCTCTGGAGCTCTCTGGACTTCAAGCAAGTTTTATCAAGTTCCTAATTCATGCTAAGAGCCTTTGTAAGCATTCTTAGCCTTCCTAGTTCATGTTTTATTAGTTTAATGACCAAAAATCAAAGCCGTCGTAATTAAGCTTTGACTTAGTGATTAATCACTAATGGTCCAGTAATTTTTCGAAATGAAAGTGGCTATGAGTTGGTAATTATGTGGGTAATAAACCCTTAAAAGGGCACCCTCTGATTATCACTCTAACTTGGTCAATTGTCGGGTCAAACTTAATATTAAAAAGTCAATAGAAAGCTATTTTGCAAATAAATTCATAATTAGCAATGTAGAAGTTATGGAACTTGTTTTAACACAAAAATAACTTGGTAATTAATGTAAGAACATGTCTAAACATGTTCAACCCGACAAATCCGAGTTTAGGCTAGGTTCGGAATCGAAAGTCGCAAAATAAGACTTTTGCTTTGACTTTCAGTTCTGACCCGATTTAGCTTATTTTAGAAATGCCTTAAGGTTCCTTTAGGACCATATTATAAGTTAGTAAAATCCTCTGAGGTTATACTACATGGTTCCTTAATTATCCGATTCATTTGCATGTTTTCGTTAATTACTTAAATGTTGACCATAATGCCCTTTTGACATTAAAACGAGATTTTTGAAAATATGAGAGGACAAAAACCTTTATTACTGATTTATAAACATGTCCTAAAAATTTGACATCAGTTTGAGGTCTAAATTAGGAGTTATGCTCAATAGCGTAAATTGAAAGCTTTTTATTTATTTAAACGGTATTTGTGCATAAAGCCAATTTAAACCCAAATTTTGACACCAAACGTTTTACCCACTGATGTAATATAATATTTTGGGGATTTTTAAAGATTTTTAATTATTTTTAAACTGATCAAAACATAGGGTTATTGCTTTGATTCGGTAATTGTCGGTTATACCCTTTTTGCTAATAAAATGAGTTTTACATAACATATTGATACCAAATCTTTTGCTACTGATTTTATATGATAAATGAAATATTTTAAGCCTTCTGGGCTGATAAAAATCTTAGCTTTCCTTGTAGAACCCGAAAATCACCTAAAACCGACTTTTTACGCGTTTTAAACGCATAGTATGGGTTAAAACCATTTTTGGCATATAAGACTTTGGTGCTGTTTGTTTTTTCTGCGGGAAAAGGTTTGCAGTCTACGGACCACATCTGCAGGTATCTGCAGGAGAAGAGGTGCACCAAATGTCTGCAGTCTGCAAGGAGAAGAGGGTTTGTTTTTTTTCTACAAAAACCTTCCCTTCTCACACACAAACACACAGACCTCTCTTCTTCTCTCTCTCTCTCCTTCATCTTCCACCACCACCGAACCACAACCACCACCGTCACCTCTACACCACCGCCACCACGTTACCACTACACCACAACCACCACGTCACCTCTACACCTCCACTCCGTCACCGTCACCTCTACACCACCTCCACCTCCACCACCGTCACCTCTACACCACAGCCACCACCGTCACCTCTATACCACCTCCACCTCTGTCACCGTCACCTCTACACCATCGCAACCACCACCACCGCCACAGAACACTCCTCTCTCTCTCTCTCTCTCTCTCTGCGATGAAGATGATGGTGGATTTGGGAGTTTTATTTGCAGATCTGAATAAGACGCGAGAAGAGAGAGAGACACGAGGAGAGAGAAAGTGATGCCGGCAACGGCACGGCGAAATTGACGGCAACGAGTGGCGTTTCAGGTGTTGATGGTTGGTTGGTGGGTGGGTGTTTCTTCTTAAAACCGGTAAGTTCTAGTCCCTTCCTTCTGCAAGATGCCTGTTGAATTTGGGGATTTTGAGTGGGTTTTTGGATTTGAGGGGTTTTCATAGTGGTTGTGGTGGCAGGTGGGTGGTGGGTGACGGTAGTTGTGGTGGTGGCCGGCGGGAGTAGGTGGGGGTTGTGGCAGGTGGATGGTGGTTGCAGGCGGGGTGTGATGGCAGGTGGGTGTTGGTGACGGTGGTTGTGGCAGGGATGTGGGGGTGGAGGTGTGGAAGAAGACCTCTGTGCCAAGAAGAGGTTAATGTTTGTGCCAAGAAGACTTGGGTCATTGTCTGCGTGGTGAGGAGGTCTCGCAGACCTTTTTTAATGAAAGGTCTGCGAGAAAACAAACAAGCTGCAGCATCCAAACGTCTGCGAGCGTCTGCGCGGCGCAGACATTAGTGGCCAGAAGACTTCTGGCCAAAAAACAAACACCACCTTAATACCTACTGATGTTTTAAGTAAATTTCTATACTTTAACAATAAGTACAAGTTTTGAACTCAGATTTCCAAATTTGACCTTTAAAGCTTATGTGAAATGACCAAAATGCCCCTACGGTGCATAGTTTGGTTTAAATGATAAATTTCACATATGTTTAATACCTTACTGTTATGACTTACAAAAATAAATATTTTTACTGACCAATTTAGGCCAGAACCTCAGATTATTATTTAATCTCTTTTATAAGCCTTAAAATGACCAAATTACCCCAACGGGGCATAAATTGATTTTTAATTCGTTTTGAGCATAATTGAAGGTATCCTACTGATATCACAACATATTTAAGGCATATTAACTTGTGAAGCCTGTATATGACTCTTTTAGTTACCCGATACGCACTTATCGCGTTCGGTACGGTTTATGTGACTAGTTTGCATAAATTGACCGAAACGGGTCAAACCTTATCATTTTTACCTCAAAATCCAGAATGTGTTTAGTTTACCCATATTATACAAGTCTTCATACTTGTCGGGTCTAAATCACATTCTAATCCGGTCTTCGCTTAATCTTGCGTTTTGAACCGTATATCTTTCTTTAAAGCTAACCGGTCTAAGTTTAAACTTAAGTAAGACCCGTTAGGAATCTAATAGGTTATTAAAACCTTCGTTCCAGATTTAGGAGCCTAGTAAAAGATATTTGCACTTGCTGATTGTATACGGCTGAGATAAATTGTATATTTTGTTCAGGTAAATACTTTTAACTTATTTTCCCTTATACGGGCTTGGGATACGGTATATAAAATAACGCTTGGTCGGGTATTGAATCTTTAATCGTATGAAGGTTAATTCATTGAGATAACCCGTTTAATCTGTTTTGATTGTTAAAGCCTTTGGGGGGTTAATGATCATGTCCTGGATATCCTCGGCTCATTCATTGAAATGGCCACGACTTAAGCACGAGGTGTAGGCATACAACTTCCGGTGCGTATGTAAAATAATATACATGCCTGCTCGAGAATAAGTCGCCGTAGGTTATATTATGTGGTGTGTCTATTAATCTTTAACACGGTATTCAGCCCGGGCTACTGAACTTATAATAAACATATAATTCTTTTACAAGATTATTTTTAAATAATTATCCCAAGTTATAAAAGATTATTTGTGTCATGTGCATTTAAATCAATTTTTATAAACACTTTTCAAAAAGAGTCGGTTAATTGTATTTACCAGTGTAAACTGACGTATTTTTCAAAAGGTTAAGTGCAGGTACTATGCGAAATAGGTTGGCTACTCCCGAGTGAATAAATAATGAAGTCTTGCAAGCTTTGTCACTTAAAAATCTGTTGAACAATATTTCCCATGTTTTGATCCGCCTGTGGATCCTTTTACATTCCGTTTGTAATACTTATGATACTTTCATTCGGTTTGTAATATTAGTACTTTTAGACTTCCTCTATGCATTGAACTGTGATTATTGACTATGATGATATCAACTACGTCACGATACTCCCCACCGAGCCCATCGGTAATACTTGAAAATATCGGGGTGTGACATTCAAGCTGCCTATAATTAGGGCCAAAACATGTTCATATGATATAGTAGAGATAGTTTCAAAAGGTATCTCGCGAGACTGAATAAATCCAAAAGTACACTTTTTTTTCATCCACAAATTGGGCGATCCTCAAAGGTAGTTTGTTCTTTCCAACAGTAGAACATTCAGATTTTAGACCAAATGACTATACTCGCATAAAATGTGATGATAGGATTGTGCTCATAAATATTTGAAGGGAATCACACCAAAAATACCTTGAACCCGTGTAGATATCTCATATCTAACCGCCTCAACAAATGTGTACATCAATTATTCTTGTAACTACGCATAAAAAATATAAACAGAGCGATATCGCAACAGATAAACGTTAATTAACTGCACATTTTACTAAAGCGTATAAGCATTATTACATGTCTTCACATCACTATGTTGATAATACTCTCTCTCTATTTACTTTCTCCCTAGAGCTCAAGACTTAATTTCACGTTGGATGCTGATTGTAGGAGACCCCCTCGTGCAATAAAACATAAATCTAACGACATTTTGTTTTAAGCAGGGTACTATGCGAAATAGGTTGGCTACTCCCGAGTGAATAAATAATGAAGTCTTGCAAGCTTTGTCACTTAAAAATCTGTTGAACAATATTTCCCATGTTTTGATCCGCCTGTGGATCCTTTTACATTCCGTTTGTAATACTTATGATACTTTCATTCGGTTTGTAATATTAGTACTTTTAGACTTCCTCTATGCATTGAACTGTGATTATTGACTATGATGATATCAACTACGTCACGATACTCCCCACCGAGCCCATCGGTAATACTTGAAAATATCGGGGTGTGACATTCAAGCTGCCTATAATTAGGGCCAAAACATGTTCATATGATATAGTAGAGATAGTTTCAAAAGGTATCTCGCGAGACTGAATAAATCCAAAAGTACACTTTTTTTTCATCCACAAATTGGGCGATCCTCAAAGGTAGTTTGTTCTTTCCAACAGTAGAACATTCAGATTTTAGACCAAATGACTATACTCGCATAAAATGTGATGATAGGATTGTGCTCATAAATATTTGAAGGGAATCACACCAAAAATACCTTGAACCCGTGTAGATATCTCATATCTAACCGCCTCAACAAATGTGTACATCAATTATTCTTGTAACTACGCATAAAAAATATAAACAGAGCGATATCGCAACAGATAAACGTTAATTAACTGCACATTTTACTAAAGCGTATAAGCATTATTACATGTCTTCACATCACTATGTTGATAATACTCTCTCTCTATTTACTTTCTCCCTAGAGCTCAAGACTTAATTTCACGTTGGATGCTGATTGTAGGAGACCCCCTCGTGCAATAAAACATAAATCTAACGACATTTTGTTTTAAGCAGGGTACTTCCTGATCTTATCTATCTATCTGACCGACAACACCTTTTTATGTTGGAGAATAATATGTAACAAACAAGTAATATATGATTAAGGGAGTTAATATTCACACATCCCTCCCCTCTGTTGGCGGAAGCAATTGTTGTCATCATCATTATGGTGGGATTCAAAAGGTTTGGCAGAGGAATTAAGAGTGTTGATCGGATTAACAGCCATGATCAACAATAAATGTGCAATAACAGTGAAACGAATGGAGGGAAATAATGCGAGTATGAAAGGACAAACAAAACGGAAATTTCTGAATGTCTTGGTGCCGGAACATAATGCCGGACATTGCATATTTATACATAAGAGTTTGGCGGTTCCTTGTGGCAGGAATAACTGTCATAGCAGTTTGAATTCCAACCCGCTTATCGTTCATAAGTTATATTATATATCGATAATGAGTAGCAAATATAGATACTAACATAATTAAGTTTATATATATCTAACACCCTCTATCTCTTTTGGGGGGGGGGGGGGGGGGGTTAGGTTTTTTTTAGGTTTTTGAGGGGTGGAGGTGGGGGGGGGGGGGGGTGGGTTAGGTTTTTTGGGGGTTTTTTGGTGAGGTATAGTTTTTTTTTTTTTGGTTTTTTGCTGGCGGGGGGGGGGGGGGGGGGGGGTGGGGGGGGGGGTTTAGGTTTTTGGGTGGGGGTGGGTGTTTAGGTTTTTGGTGATGATGTAGTGGGTTTAGTTTTAAGTTATTGGACACTTGTCATTCTATAAATCCTTCTTACACTTCTTACAATTAGAAGGCTTTGTAGAATAACTTGACCCTATATTTTATACATAAAATGCAATTATTGGAGGCTGATACATATCCTATTAAAAATGACAACTTTAAGGGTTAGGTAAAATGTAGTTTTTAATAAATATTTTATAGCTAATTAGAAATTTAAACAAAAGTTTGACACGTAGGTTCCGTGTCAGCTACAACTATGAAATTTGAGAAAACAAACATCATTTGTATATAAAAATGATATAAAAAAGACTTTAAAGAATGATATATGAAAGACTTTAAAAAATGATATATGAAAGACTTTTCAGATTTAAAGTTACAAAGACTCCACCAAATACGCTCTTATATAAGTTGGGCTTGGTAATCTTTCCCTACAAATTCCGATTCTTTGTTGAACAAGTAGAAGATCAGAAGAGAAAGTAGCGACAGACCACTCAGGTATTCTCTCCTTTATCTATCTCTCTATTATTCATTTACTTTACTATTCACCTCCAATTAAGAGAAGTATATATAATTATTCATTAATTTTCTTCACCACTATCTTTTAATGCTTATTTTCTGTGTGTAATCCAAATAGTTTGTCTTGTTTAGGTGAGTAAGTACGCAACACTATAGAGTTCATAATTTAGGCCTGGTGAACGGGTCGGGTTTGGGTTGCGGGTCAAAACAGGTTCTGGTCGTTTAAAAAAAAGGCTATTTTCGTTCGTGTCTGAACGGGTTTCGGATCAAAACGGACTGGTTTAAAAAAAAAACGTTATTTTGACTTTCTGGTTTAGGCACCGGTTACGGGCGATCATGTTCAAATGCCTGATTACATGTATTCAGATGCGGTTACGCTTGAGGAGCCAATTACACATACGGGCGACCAAGTGCGTCTGCCTCCACGTTAATTGGCCCCGGCACACACATAATCAATCGTCGATGGATAACCGGCGGTCTTTACGTGTTCGGTTACTCATTATTAATCCCAGTTATCTTATATCTCAAGATATTCACTGATTGTGAGCAGAAGGAAATATATGGACCCTGATGTTAAATTACACAGGCAATTTTTAATAATATAAATAACAAAAAAAGTAATTAAAAAGCAAACGTAAGTATGACGGTTGGTGATAAATGGTGATGGCGGCGGCAGTCGGAAGTACGGCGGTAGATGATGATCAGTGGTGGTGGTGGTGGCGGCGTTCGAAGTACGGCGGTAGATGTTTATCAGTGGTGGTGGCTGTTGGTTGAATTGATGAGACCACAGTGAATCAAAATTATCAAAAATATGGTAACTTTACTAAAAACAATTAAGACTCAAACGAATTACAATAACAGATCTGTTCAAATACAAAACTCTCAACAAACACCTTACAGCTAACCTACTAGATCACCAACACAATGATCTATACACGCTAATACTCGAACTAATTGATAAACAAACAAACGATGTTCAAGTCTTTAGAACGAATTACAAAGAAGCTGCAACAATAATGAGAGAAACCCTAACTTTAGAGAGAGAAATGAAGAAAATTTTGAGAGAGACAAAAACGCCAAAAAACTAAGATCTAAACTCAGATAATATTCTTTTAGATCAACCAGCATCTGGAGCCCCATATGCGACTGGAAACCGATCTCAGCCCAACAACATTCTTTAAGTCCAGCAGCCCAATAATCTTCAAGTCCAATCTGCCGTCAAGCTGTCTTCAAAGCCCAATCAACTTCAGCCCATTATACATGAAAAAGAAACAATACGAACACAACATTTATTTACTATGCATACAAAACCCATGGCCGGGAATAGTGCCAGGCAACTGCCTGGCACTTGGTAATTGGCCGTTTTGGGCGGCGAGTTCTTGACATCATTGGACAAGAAAATTGCAGTTTTACCCTTGCTTCCAAATCAACTGCCTTCACCGTAGACGCTATAAGTTCCGCCGTTAAAGTCAGTTGTCGGAAAATGTTAGCTTCACTGAAACAAGGTAGAGGTTTTGGAGTTGTACTTTAAAGATGCCGATCCACATCAAAATAAGACATGCAAGGTCAGATTTGGTCGCCGGAGGTTTGCCGGAAACCTAGCTTCGCCGGCCAGATCTAGGGTTTAACTTGTACAAACGTATAGGGAGATAAAAAGAGAACGACTAGGGACGAAGTAGATGCTGGTAGCCAGCCGAGGGTTTCTTCGCGGCGAAAGTTCTAGGGGTTTTATGGCGGTGGTTTCAGGGGTTTTCGGGCGGTGTTAGCATGATGGAGAGAGAGAGAGAGAACAGATTGGTTAATGGTTAATGGTGAGAGTGAGAGCGACAAATTAGGTGCTGCTACTTGATAGTGTCGGTGGAGAGAAAGAACAGAAGGATGAGGTCGCAGTCGCTGCCAGTGAACAAACCGGCTACTTTTAAACAAGATGTTGAAATGAGAGAGATGATGACATTGGTAATATAAATAATTGAAGATGTGGCTGAAGTCTGAACGTGGCTCTTGCTATTTCCTTTTTTCTTGCCAAGACAAAATAATGATAAAAGTTTAATTTATATTTTTTCCAGCATATTATTTTTTTAAGAAAAAGAATAATCGGTTCAAATTATCAAACTTCAAAATTTTTGAAAGCTATTCATTTTCTCAAGTAACCTTCTTTTTTCCTTTTTTAAAAATTAATCAATCATGTAAATAATAAAGATTCTAACTTTCGATAAATAATTTATTAAATTGAATTATTAACTTAATATTAATTAATATATGACATTTAATAAAGATATATTAGTTGTTCAAAAGTAATATGTACAAAATAAAATGGTTTACAAAATCTATTTACGTGAAAATATTCACTATCGTCGTTTGCTTTTATGGCTTTTGACCCGTCAATTTGATGATGTCCAAACTTATGTATTGTATGGCAAAAATGGCGCGGCAACGCGCGCAAGAGAAAACCATGGAGGGGAATAGTGACAGGTAGCTGCCTGACAGTTTTACATTGGTCAAATGAAATTACGATTTTGACTCCTTTAAATTTGCAGTTTTGTCATTTGTTTTGTTTTTCCCCTTCTAGCCAATTTACGAATTTGCCCTCAGTTCAAATTTATAGTTTTGCCATTGTTTTTTCTGTTTTTTTCCCTATCAAATTACGATTTTTCCGCGAGTGTAAAATTACAGTCATGCAATCGTTTTAGTTTTTTTTAACAAAACTATAGTAGTGTTTTCCTTTAATTGAGTGACTCCGTGTAATTTTTATTCGTGTCAGGCGGCTGCCTAATACACGCTTATTTTTCCTGAAAAATTACAATTTTCCCCCAGTTTAAATTTATAGCTTTTCCATCGTTTTAGTTTTAGTTTATTTTTTCCTTTTGTAAAAGTATGGTAGTGTTTTGTTTTAGTTGATTGACTCGATATAATTTTTTTTGAAGGTGTTATGAATAATATGTATAATTAACCGACTTTAATAAATTTTATTTTTGCATAAAATAGTTATTTATAAGTCTTGTTAAATTACGATTTTATCCCCTGTTAAAAATTACGATATTACTGTTCGAAATTGAATTTATGCTTTGTCCCCAGCTTAGATCTACGATTTTGCCCTCTGTTAAAAAATAAGATTATGCCCTGGTTAAAAAAATATATACTTTTGCCTATAATTTGGTTCCCATTTTAAAACTACAATTTCGCCACCAATTCAAAATAAATTTTTTATTTGCCCCTTTGGCCACAGTACAAAAATTACAATTATAGTCTTTTATTTGACTTGGTTGACTTAATTTAGTTTTTATTTGTGCCAAACAGCTGCCTAGCACTCGCTAATTGGTCCTGACAAATTATCGTTTTGCCCTCAACTCTAAATTACACGCTTGCCATCGTTTTAGTTATTTTTTTTATCATAACTATGATAGTTTTTCTTTACTTGGTTAACTTGATGTATTTATTTTGATATCGTGTTATAAGTAGCATGTATATATAACTAACCGAAATAAATGCGTACATGTTATTAAAGTGAGAAATATTCGGTTTAACGCCCCGCAACGCGGGCAGGGCATACTCTAGTTATACTACATATACATTTTACAAGTTGGGGGAATAGTGCCAGGCAGTTGCCTGGCATTCCCCGTTGGACCAACCAGCTTATAATTTTATATCCATTTTAAAATTATGTTTTTTCTTCTGTTTAAAATTACCGTTTTGCCCTCAGCTCAAAATAAAATTACGCTTTCGTCCCCATCTCAAAATTACGATTTTGCCCTTAATTCAAAATTACGCTTTTGTCTGGCACTCCCCCATTGGACCAACCAGTTTATTATTTTATATCCATTTTAAAATTACGTTTTTGCCCCCAGCTCAAAATAAAATTACGATTTTGTCCCCGGCTTAAAATTATGATTTTCCCTCGATTCAAAATAAAATTGTAGTTTTGCCCTCAGCTCAGAATTACCTTTTCGCCCCCCAGTTCAAAATAAAAATCTGTTTTTGCCCCCAGCTAAAAATTACGATTTTTCCCTCTGTCCCCGTTTAAAAAATTATGTTTTCGCCATCGGTTCAAAATTACGTTTTTTTCCCCGGTTCAAAATAAAATTATGCTTTTGCCCCCAACTCAAAATTACGATTTTCCACTCGGTTCAAAATAAAATTGTGGTTTTGCCTCCAGCTTAAAATTACGATTGTGCCCTTAGTTCAAATTTATATTACGTTGTTTCCTTAAGTTCAAATTTATGAATTTGCCCCTGTGAAAATTTACAATTTTGCCACTGGTTCAAATTTACAGTATCGCCATCACTTTAGGTTTTGGCAAATTACGATTTTTCCCCAGTTAAAAAATACAACTTTCACTCAGTTAAAAATTACAATATTGCCATTGTTTTAGTTTTTTTTCAAAACTATAAAAATGTTTCGTTTTAATTGGTTGACTCGATTTGATTGTTTTTCGTGTCAACGAGCTACCTAACACTCGCTCATTATTCAGCCATCGCCCCGCAACGAGGGCGGGGCATCCACTAGTCAGATACATAATATTTAACAATATTATTATTACTAATAATGCAACTGAAGATATCTTTTACACCTTTCAACAAAAATAAAATTGCTTGCATTGAATTGAGAGTCGTATGAGAACTATCAGAACGAACTATTTGATCGGTATACTCAAAAGTTCGATCAGATTAAACACAATTCTTAACAAGAACAGGATTGTGATTTTGAGAATATCAAAAATACCGTATGTCCTTTTTTTTAAACGGATAGACGTCGATCTGTGTAAAATTTTGTTTCAAAAGAAAACTGCCATCTTCCATTTTTTTAAACGAATAGACGTCGATCTGTGTAAAATTTTGTTTCAAAAGAAAACTGCCATCTTCCATGATTTGCGGAACAGTGGTTATGTCCACGAAAATCAACTTCTAATATTTTAATTTAATTAGACCCCATCTTAGGCTACACGGTATGGTGACGGGATGAAAATGGAGGACGGAGCTCGACGGGGGTGGGCGGCATGGTGTTGGCTCCGGCGACGGACCGGGGGCCCACCTGGAGGATCGTCCTGAACGGCGAAACTTGGACGTTTAAGACGGACCGGGACGGGGACGGAGCTCAGGACCAAGGGCGGATCTACCTTGATGTAAGGGGTAGCCTCCGCTACCGCTTGGTCGGAAAATTTTTGACGTTTTTAGTGTAAATTTTGGAAAAATTTGACGTTTTTTCGATTTCGTTACTGCTTATTTATAAAACGTTCCCGCTTGGTCGGAATCCTAGATCCGCCACTGCTCAGGACGCAGGGGGCGGCATGGTGTTGGCTCCGGCGACGGACCGGGACGGAGGGGGACGACCCCCATACCGTGTAGCCTTAGAATGGCATGGCAATCGATCTTTTCATTAAATTAATGAAGATCACATACTGATCTAAATTGGTCGGCTAATGGACAAGGCCCAAGACCTGTTAATTTAATTTAACTAGTGATTTTCATCTCGCGCGTTGCGCGAGTGAATTCGGTGTTAAATATACTAACACATATTCGTGGTTCGTGTTGTGCGAGTGAATTCGGTGTTAAATATACTAACGCATATTCGTTTTCTTTAACCGCAAACCCAACAACCCCACTTGATTTCGCTTATTACTTTTCTTCACAACCCATGAGTTAGTATGTAAAGGTTTCAAAGTTTCCATACATTTGGTGTACACTTAATATCACATGTAGGTTCCTCTAGAGAAATTTTCTTACATTCCTAAACACATATCAATATTTAACAATTTGATGCATAACTCAACATTTATCATCACCGATTTAAGATGTCATCCTAACGACCACAACGGAAAAATTACTAAACATAATACTATTTAGACTACAATAGACTGCATTTAATTTACCAAGCAGATCTGCAAAACTTAAAAATGGGTCAACTAAATTCAATTTTAAAGCAGATCAATCGAATTCTTTGAAACGCCAAACAACTAATACATGTCACGCACTTTAACAAAAAAAAAAACATAAGACACAGATTAAAAGTAGAGAACATAACACGATGTACACAATCTTAGAATGCATATCAGCATACCAAGTCGATCAACAAAAGAAAGAAGTGGGTCAATCAAATTCAGATTTCAAAAGGCCTAATTCTTTCAGCATACAATGACTATATATATGTCAAGCCAGCTACACTTTAGTATATGATAAACCCATCAGTAAAAGAAATAAACATGTCTGCCAACAATTGTTCTAGGCGACTACACTCCATCCACAATCACCATTTTAGTGTTTGTCACCGGCGTTTCCGACCCCTATCACCAATGATGGCTAGATACATACCATAGCCGCAGTACGTTGACTTGAAAAAGGTACAAAGACTAACAGGAAGACGATGGAATCCTAGTCGCCAGGTATAACCAATAGCTCTTTACCTCTGATGCGTTAAGCACTTCATCACGCACGATTTCGCACTTGATGTCTCCGACATTAGTGTGGAGGTAACCGACTATGAACATACAGAGATTACATAAACAGTTTTTAGCAGCGACGTAAAGATGCAGATGAACTGTTCGACGAAATTCAAAAAAAAGAAACTGTACATACCATTTTTCAAAAGCCCAATAAGCAGCTTTCTATGTGTGAACCTCCCGTCGCACTGGACCGCCGGATGCAACGGCGTCTTCTTCGACAAACTATCGCCATCACCGGCGGCAGAATCACCGCCATGAAACACCGCCGCAACCCACCGTGGAAGCGGTTCTCTCTGTGCATTCTTCTATTGCGCTCTCTCTTTCTCTGATATGATACCGACGAGATTGATGTTTGAAGGGTTTGGTGGTTTTCTACCACCGCCCCCTACATATGAGACAACGCATGTCTCATTTGGTGATGAGGCCTCCACCACCAAATAGGCCCTCCCGCTGGCAACTCCTCCATCTCCTCTCTCAACGCCTCTGGCTGGCCATATTCGGGGTTCTGCGACTCACACTGGTCTTTTAGGCTTGGGAATCCACCAGAATGTCGAGCGAAACCTGGAAGCCACAGCCGTCACGGTCGCCGTCACCACCACCATGGGTTGCCGGTCGGAGACGTGGCCGGTTTTTCCATCACTGCCGCTCCTCTCTATCTGTCCATCGCTGCTCTCTCTACCGTTTGCCGCGTCAAAACCACCCAACCATCATCACTGCCAAGAGGGTGGCCAGCCGGAGACGACGACTCTGCTCTTTCTCTCCACCTCTAATCTGTCTATCTCTTACTCTTCTCTCTAAACCCTAGTTTATGTGTTCATACAGCAAAAGAAAAGGATAGGAAGCGGTGGAGACTATGTTTGGTATGAAATCCCTAAAATACCCTTCATTACTGTTCAAAGCATTGAGTTTTTAATATAGAGGAGAATATTTATAACTAGCCCAATATAACTGATAAATTAATTAGGCCCAACCTGATTACACACCCAAATTTGTTACAACAATCAAGTGTGTCATTCCTGCATCACTTAACTCGATAAATATATAATGAGAATGCCTATTCAACGAGTTAATCCAATACCACTACAAATGTTGATAATCACTAAAATTACCAACATTCCTCCCTCATTTTAGTGATATCCTTGATTAACCCAACTTATTTCTCAAAGATTTCAAACTCATACATAAATGAAAATGTCATGAGGATTGATTTTTCATCTTAGTAAATTACATGATCCAAATATTCGAATATCGGGGTGTCGCTATAGATTGAACCCTTGCTATCCATTTGAATACTTGAAGGCAAAATACACATAAGTTTACAATCCCTATGTTCTTACATGACACTATATTTTACTAGCCTATTTATCAAAGAACTATTAAGAAGTTATACTTCAACCTACTTTATTGCTGATTCGAGGATCCAGCGAGTTTGCTGGAGCTTCGGTCCAGATCCGACGTGTTCGGTGCGTTTATTACGACTAAGAAAGGAGTAGAAGATAGATACGACACCGAGCAGTCAATTTCAATCTGGTCTCTATCAATTTTACAGCACCACGAGACCAGTTGGACAACATGTCCCCTCTGGGAACCAAAAGCTTAGTCCAAGTCCCTATTTATAGGCAAATGCCTACACACATCCGAATGACCCTATGGCCATCCGTCCGGATGGTCATCCGACCGGATGAGCTTTGACTAAAACAAAACCGTGTCCAACTTTCTCTAATCTATACAATATTCAACACACGCTCTATCTAGCTATTCGCACAGTGGCAGACGTACGAAATATGCACCAACTTTTATCTTGCAGTCTGAACACAAACCTTGGGATAATTCTAATATTGTGTTCCAATATCTTTATGACAAGCTTCTACATTGAATTCAGCATCTAACGTTGTATTAGATAGGAATTAGGTGTCTTGACATAGGATATTAAAGTATGACTTTAAACCCATCCCTTTGGCTGATTTGTTCAAAAGATCTCTTCCTAACCCTTTAGTTAGATGATCAGCTATATTATATTCAGATCTTACAAGGTCAACAGATATCCCTCCATTCATGATTATTCTCTAATCATGCTATGTCTAACACCTAGGTGTCTATACTTTCTATTATACACTTGGCTGTAAGCCTTAGCCAAAGTAGCTGCACTATCACATCTGATAGATATAGGTGATATCGGTTTTGACCACAAAGGAATCTCAAAGATCAAATTTATTAGCCATTCAGCTTCTTTACCAGCTGCTGCTAAAGCTACAAATTCAAATTCCATTGTTGAATTTGTGATGCAAGTTTGTTTCTTTGAGGCGCAGGAGATAACACCTCCACCAAGTAAGAACACCCATCCACTTGTGGAAGAATGATCTTCCTTATTGTTTATCCAACTTGCATCAGTAAACCCTTCAAGTACTGAGGGGAAACCTGAATAGCACAAACTATAATTTATAGTTTCTTTCAGCTTAAACAATCTATTTATTGCCTGCCAATGATGTGTGCTCGGGTTACTTGTAAATCTACTAAGTTTTCCCACCGCATAAGCAATATCAGGCCTTGTGCTGATCATAGCATACATCAAACATCCTATTGCTTTGAAATATTCAAGGTGAGATATGGAGCTACCTTGATTAGGCATAACCTAATGTTAGGATCTGTAAATGGTAATGGTATAAAACCGAACTTGTATTGATTGAATGTGTGTTTATTACAAGATAATGAGCCCTCTATATATAGGGAGGAACATGGACTAACTAACAATAAATAATTACATGATGTAAGTGTGAACGGTTGTTATGTAAGTGTGAACGATTGTTAAGTGTGAACGGTTGTTACTTGTGTTTACAACTAACACTCCTCCTCAAGTTGGAGCATAGATGTTAATCATGCCTAACTTGTTACATATGAAGTCTATTTGTGTCTTCCGCAGTGGTTTTGTGAAGATATCCGCCAATTGAAAATCCGTTTTAACATGAATTGGCTGAATAGATGGAGGATCCTTTTGAGTGCCGACTATCCGATCTCTGATTAGGTGACAATCAACCTCAATGTGTTTAGTTCTCTCATGGAATACTTGATTTTTGGCTATATGTATAGCTGATTGATTATCACAGTATAATCTCATCAAGTCATCAGAGTTAACTCCGAGTTCTCTGAGGAGACGACGTACCCATATCATCTCTGATGTAACATCTGCCATAGCTCTGTACTCTGATTCGGCACTTGATCTGGATACGGTATGTTGCTTCTTACTCTTCCAAGACACAAGATTTCCACCAACAAAAACACAATACCCAGTGGTGGATCGACGAGAAATAGGACATCCTGCCCAGTCTGCATCTGAAAATCCAGATATACGCCCATCTCCATCTTCTGTGAAAGCACCCACACGACAATGACCCTGATCAGAATATAGGATCCCTAGACCTGGTGTGGTCTTGAGATATCTTAAGACACGAAGAGCGGCATCCCAGTGTCCCGTGTACGGAGTGGCCATGAACTGACTTAGGACACTGACGGCAAAGGATATATCTGGTCGGGTGACAGTTAAGTAGTTGAGTTTTCCGACCAATCGTCTGTATTGCTCAGGATCTTTCATTGGATTTCCGTCCTCTG
Source organism: Helianthus tuberosus (assembly GCA_030545235.1). NCBI lineage: Eukaryota > Viridiplantae > Streptophyta > Magnoliopsida > Asterales > Asteraceae > Helianthus > Helianthus tuberosus. Next base: position 50,710,882 of record CM060439.1, on the reverse strand, counting down.
GAAGGAGCTTCCTCGTAGGAAGCATAGGACTGTCAACAGGTTTGCAACCCAGCAAGCCACACTCAGTTAACATATCAAGGGCGTACTTTCGTTGACAGAGAAGTATTCCCTGTGGAGAACGTGATACTTCTATGCCAAGGAAGTACCGTAGCCGACCTAAGTCACTAATCTGAAACTGAGAATGAAGAAACTGTTTGAGCTTGGTAATTCCTTCTTCATCGTCCCCTGTGATTATGATATCATCCACATAAACAACTAAGATGATCCTTCGTCCCTGATGATGTCTGAAGAATACAGAGTGATCATATGTACTACGAACCATTCCAAATTCTCCCAAAACATTAGAGAAACGACCAAACCATGCCCTTGGAGACTGTTTAAGACCATATAGGGACCGACGTAGTCTGCATACTTTTGAGGCCTCCTCCTGAACAATGAACCCTGGTGGCTGCTCCATATAAACCTCCTCCTCAAGAACACCATTGAGAAAGGCGTTCTTGACATCAAGCTGGTAGAGCGGCCAATGATGAATGGCAGCAAGAGCAATACAAATACGCACAGATGGCATTTTGGCAACTGGGGAAAAGGTCTCGTCATAATCAATACCATAAGCCTGAGAGTAACCTTTAGCAACCAAACGAGCTTTCAAGCGATGCAGAGAACCATCAGGGTTGAGTTTAACTGTGAAGACCCAACGACAACCAACAACACGCTTACCAGGAGGAAGCGGTTCAAGATCCCAAGTCTGATTGGCCCGTAAGGCCCCAATCTCGTCTTCCATGGCTTGACGCCATCCTGGGTGAGCCAGAGCTGTCATCACATTCTTGGGAATCGGGTAGGAATCCAGGGAAGTGGTAAAGGCATGAGACTCAGTAGAGAGATGAGCGTAGGCAACGTAATCCTGAATGGGATAACGAGTGGAGCGTCTAGGTTCTTTGCGGAAGGAAATAGGTATATCGGGATATGGGGCACCTGGAGGGTCATAAGCAGGAGTATCCGAAGTAGTATGGGTAGGAACTGGCAGGGGTGTATCTGGTTCAGTCATGGCAGGTTGAACGGATGTACCAGAGGTATGGGTAGGTTGGGGATCAATGGTTGCTGACGTGTGATCCTTTCCTCGCCGAGCATATGTAAAGAGTAATGGCGGGGGATCGGTTGGTAGGTCCTCAGCAGTAGGACCCTGGGTTGTGGTGTCTGAGACCTGAGGGACAGATGGAACAGGAGTTACAGGAAAGGTGGGGATGATGTGAGACTCAGGTATATCAGGATCGGGAAACAGATCAGAAACTGTAATGGAAGATTCTGGAAAGAAAGGACGCAACGGATCAAAAGTGACGTCAGCACTGGTAAAGTATCGGCGAAGGGAAGGACTATAACACCGATAACCTTTCTGTACACGTGAGTAACCAACAAAGACACAACGAATGGCTCGAGGGTCGATTTTAGGGACTCCGGGACGATGATCATGGACATAAGCTATACATCCAAAAATTTGTGGCTCAAGAGGAAACGGAGTTCCTCTAGGAAATAGAACCGAGAACGGGGTTTGACCATGAAGAACGGATGATGGCATACGATTAATCAGATAAGCCGCAGTAAGAACGGCATCCCCCCAAAAGTGACGAGGAACATGAGAATGAATCATGAGTGTGCGAGTAACATCCAACAGATGGCGGTTCTTGCGTTCAGCAACACCATTCTGTTGAGATGTATATGCGCAAGAAGTCTCGTGAACAATACCCTGTGATTTGAGAAATGTAGAGAAATCGGTGGACAGATATTCTTTAGCATTATCGGTGCGTAAGGTTTGAATGGATGTTTTGAACTGGGTCTGGACATATGCATGGAATTCACGAAAGATCGAGTTGATTTCACTACAGGATTTCAATAGGTAAACCCATGTAGCACGAGAGTAATCATCAATGAAGGTAACAAAATATTGAAAACCCAATGTAGTTTTAATTGGACATGGACCCCATACATCTGAATGGACAAGTTCAAATATGGAGACGGTTCGGCTTGACGTTTTTGGAGGATAAGGACGTCGAGTATGTTTACCGAGCTGGCATGACTCACAATGGAAGTTATCGGGAATAGAGATGTCAGGTCTCATTTGCCGTAGGACGGCTGCTGAGGGATGGCCTAACCGACAGTGAGTTTCAAAGATACTAGACGCACAGATGTTTGCTTTGGGATGCGACAATGAGGACATTCGATAGAGACCTTCTGATTCGAGTCCGGTACCAATTACTCGGTTAGTACCTAGTTCATTAAAGGTACAATGAGTAGGATAAAAGGTAACGGAACAATTATTTCGTTTAGTAATCTGACTGACAGATAAAAGACTGGCAGGGAAGTTAGGAACAAGAAGAACAGAAGACAGGTTTAGGCTATCTGGGTTCTGAATGGATCCAATGCCGCGTACGGGGCACGAGGAACCATCTGCAAGTTTAACCAGTGGGCAAGAGGTATTATGAAGGCTAGTGAGAATTCCTTGATTCGCAGTCATGTGATGAGTGGCTCCAGAATCAATAATCCAGGATAAGTCAAAGCCAGAAAACGTACCTGATCGTACTGAGTTGGTTTGAGGACTCGATGACCAAAAAGCAAGGAACCGTTGAAGCAAATCATACTCCTCCTTGGTGCATGTAATGGTGTGATTTCGTTCGTCACCCATTTGAAAAGATGTTCAAGCAGAAAAGCGGAAAACTGAGATGAAACCCGAACACGCGAACCGAGGCAGAAAACGAAAGTTGCTCAGATTGGAAAACCGATTTCACGGAAATGATCGGAAATAAATTCCGACGAAGCTGAAAAATACAGTACCGGAACAGTAACGGATGAACAGTACTGCGATGAACAGTAACCTGGGACTGGTCAAATCTGGAACTTTGACTGATCTGAAACTTGGCTGATCAGATCTGGAACAGGTTTGGGACTGGTGAACAGTAACCTCGAAAAATCTGAACTGGAATACGAACACGCTAAACGAGGCAGAAACGAAAAGGTTCTCGGATCGAAAAATTAACTTGACGGAATGGTCGGGGAGGTAATTCCGATCAGACTGGTAAAATACGGCGGCCGGAGGTGCGGCGACGCGCCGTCACGCGCGGCGCGTGGATGACGACGGCGGAAGGGGCGGCGGCGCGTGGGGGCGCGTGGGGCGGCGGACGGCGGCGATTTTTGAGGGGTTTTGTAGATCAGGCAATTTCGAACACGATGGTGGTGGTGGTGTATGTTAACTCGCCGGAAAAATGAACGGATCTGAAAAAGTAGGTGACGGGTTGTGGTGGTTTTGGGTGTTTGAACAGATCTGGAACGGGTTTTTAGGACGGAACTGGTGGTGACCGGAAATGGTATGAAAGAGGATTCGTTTCTGATGTGGAAGATCAGACTGAGCTGCAACCACAGAGCATACTATGAATTTTCTAGATTAAGAACCGGAAATGGTCACCCGATTGAGGATCTTCTTGAGCTAAACTACCTTTAGCTCTGATACCATGTATATGGTAATGGTATAAAACCGAACTTGTATTGATTGAATGTGTGTTTATTACAAGATAATGAGCCCTCTATATATAGGGAGGAACATGGACTAACTAACAATAAATAATTACATGATGTAAGTGTGAACGGTTGTTATGTAAGTGTGAACGGTTGTTAAGTGTGAACGGTTGTTACTTGTGTTTACAACTAACAGGATCAATAGGTGTTCCAACTGGAGAACAATTTAAACTGTTGAATTTCTTCAAGATCTTCTCAATATAATGCGATTGAGAGATTGATATACCTTTGTTCCCTCGAGTGATCTTTTTACCAAGAATCACCACAGCCTCCCCCATATCTTTCATGGCAGACTTTAATGACAAGAACCCTTTCGTTTTAACACCTTGACGTAAGTCAGTACCAAATATCAACATGTCATCAACATATAGACAAATTATAACTCTTTTTCCTGAGGAGTCAAATTTGCTATATACATTTGTCAGCTTGATTAAGTATAAAACCATCTGACAACTCCACATCATCATATTTTTTATGCCACTGTTTAGGAGCTTGTTTCAAGCCATATAAAGACTTAACCAACTTGCAAACGTTATGTTCATTTCCTGGCATGATGAAACCACAGTGAATCAAAATGAAATTGCTTGGATTGAATTGAGAGTCGTATGAGAACTATCAGAACGAACTATTTGATCGGTATACTCAAAAGTTCGAACAGATTAAACTCAATTCTTAACAAGAACAGGATTATGATTTTTAGAATATCAAAAATACCGTATGTCCTTTTTTTAAACGAATAGACGTCAATCTATTTAAAATTTTGTTTCAAAAGAAAACTGCCATCTTCCGTGATTTGCGGAACAATAGTTTATGTCCACGAAAATCAACTTCTAATATTTTAATTTAATTAGACCTCATCTTAGAATGGCATGGCAATTGATCTTTTCATTAAACTAGGTTCTAGCCTACGCCGTGTTGCGGCGCGTGTCAAACAACACAAAAAATGTAACCGAAAATGAACCCTTTTAACAACGAATATCCATATACACACACACAAACACACAAGATTCAGTAATGAAGCACATGTATCCTGAACAAAACAAAAGGCCAAAGCTAAAACCTTACAAATTACTCATCAAAAAAATGACTTGCTATGGTATTTCTACAGCATCCAGTTAGCTTTGGAGCATATTGCAGCTGATTTTTGCCTATATTTGTGCAGATTACACTTCCGTATATGCTCTAAAGCTGCGAAGAATAAATACGATCCCATTACAAAACTAAATAGGACATTAATAAGAATTTTAATATTCATAAATCAAGTAAAATAATCTCGGTTACACGTAAATTGATACCAGTAAGGGGAACTTTAACTTATCTAGGTGACGGTATGAGCGCTGCCAGTGCCAACGTCCCACAAACAAATTCACCGTGGCTGGGCTGGTTGCAGCCAATGCAATCAAACATTTTTTTTGGATAACCTGGTCAGGTCCTTAACAAACAAATAATTAATTATTATTACAAATAAAAATAACACAACAATAATCCAAATCTATTAACCACCATTGTTTCTTTCGTTGATTCCAATTTCCAATGAGAATTTAAAATTTTTCATTAGAAAAGAACAAACAAACACTTGAATAACACATGTAGTGACTTGAGACCCTTTCGTCTCGATTCCTTAGTCACAAAACATATGTGGAAGCACATATTAAATGGAAAATGGGTCGAGATTCACCCAAAGTGATTTCATACCACATAAGATAGGACGTCTCGTTTTATAAAAATAACCGAATAATTATGAAATTAACCTACAGTAAGAACATAACAACAGTTTAGAAAGTACCTCTTCAACACTAACAAAAACTGAATGCTATCAATGATTTCTTTTTTCAAATTTCCAAAATGAAAACCACAATTTTAGATCATGGGCTGACAAAACTTTTGAGACGCATAGCTGAAGCAAGCTGTTCTAAACAAAACCCAAAATGCCAAAACCATAGTTTGAATTTTGATACCACCAAGATAATCTCCCCTTTGGCTCTTCAATGTCATTACAACTCTGAAAACCTTTTGATCTCGATAAGACATCAACAAAAAGTCTCAATTGAGCAAGTCCTAACACCTCAAAATACCATTCAAAGAGATAGAAGAAGCAACCTAAAGTTTCAAAACTTGCATTAGAAGAGGTGGAGGGGGGTTAGGTTTTTTTTAGGTTTTTTAGATACATTTGTAGAGTAACTTTGATAGTTATAGATAATCACAAAAATGCCACATTGTCTTTTTTACTTTCAATTTGTATGTTTAGTATGTTAAGATTATTTGTACAAGAACTTTCCCGTACAAAGATAACTTATGATATCTAGACAGCTTACAACAGTTGTTGTAAAGCGATTGGATAGGCAGTTAGGACAAGGGTCAACGAAGTTAGCATATGAAATATCATATTGTATAAAATATTGGATTTAAGATGTGTGTAGAAGATTGTTGAGGGTGATACAAATAAAAATAGCCTACTTTTTAACTTAGATAAGGACTAAAAGAGTTCGTATAAATATAAAAAACAGATTCAAGACACTGTAATGAAGCATACAGAAACCCCTAAACGAAACACAACATCAATGCAATGTAATCAAGCATACAGAAACCCCTAAACATGAGAGTAAACATGAAAACTGAAATTAAAAGTTACATTTTGAAATTTGCACGTACCTTGACGTTGAGGGATTAGAGCAGAGGACAAAACAAAAGGAACTTCTTCAATCACTGATAAACCCTAAATCTGTTCAGCACAAATTTCTTATTTGAGATTTAGGGCTCAAAATTAACCTTCTGCCCGCTGCTCATGGAACGGCCGGAGTTTGTAACAACCGAAGGCCATGTCCCTTGTGCTCTCTCTGTAAGCCCTCTCTTTCTCCAAAAGTCCAAAACCTAAGCTTTTGAAGCGAGAAAAAAAGATGATAAAAAGAACGTAAAAGAGACTCGAACTTGGGTTTTCAAGATATAAGCAAATGACCCTCAACCAGTGGACCAACACAATTATCAAGTTACTTATAAAGATATGTAGCTAAGTGCAAATAATGTAAATGATATATTATAATCTGTTTTTTAGTATTTGATTTGGATCGTTCTTAAACATACCCGTGTATTCACACGGGTGTTACAACTAGTCTATATATTAATAATAGAGTCTTGTGAATAGTAAGAGCTGGACACATGTCCACCTGATGTTACTTTTTTTTATACTATCATCCTTTGTTGTGTTTATAACTTATTTAATATGTTTATGTTTACAATAAATTGTGTTGGTCCAGCTCTTACTATTCACAAGACTCTTAATATATAGATAATTAATGAAGATCACATACTGATCTAAATTGGTCGGCCAATGGTCAAGGCCCAAGACCATATTAATTTAATTTAATATTTATGACTAGCTCAATATAACTAATAAATTAATTAGGCCCAACCCTATAAGTCTATAACACACCCAAACTCGTTACAACAATCAACTCCACCGTTCCTGCATCACCTAACTCGATAAATTTATAACGAGAATGTCTATTCAACGAGTTAATCTAATACCACTACAAATGTTGATAATCACTAAAATTACCAACAGTGTCGGCCCCCAGTGGTGGTGGCGGCGGCGTTCGGGAAGTACGGCGGTTGATGATAATCAATGGTGGTGGTGGCGGCGTTCGTAAGTACGACGGTTGATGATAATTGGTGGTGGCGGCGTCGGTCATTAGTAAAGTGGTGACCTGAACGTCAATATACTGCCCATCTTACCCTTCTTAGTGTTAATCCTACCCATTCTAACCATTTTTCAATCTTAATCCAACCCATTCTAACCCGTTCTCAGAATTTACTTGTTTTAGTTCAACATGTCCTGACCCGTTTACGGGTTTACTTATGCCTAGAATCACCCAAAGGGTCATTATTAAGACCAACAAAGACCAAAAATTAGGCCTTCGGGTCAGTGTTGCCAGGCATAGTTCAGACAGTAACCCCATCTATTTTAAATAAAAATGTGATTTAGTGAAAAAGGAAATAGCTATGTAAATTAATTGAGTATTGAATATAACTTCTTGTTGGTAATTGCACTTCCTTCACTTTGTTATTGATTATTTTTTTTAGAACTGCAGATTTGAAAAATGGATGCTATTGTAAGTTCAATTATTAGTCCGATTGTTGAATCTTTGTTGGTCCCTGTTAAGAAACACTTGGGTTTCTTGGTATCCTCAACAAAGTATGTTAAAGATATGAACAAGAAAATGGATCAACTAGAAGTCACAAGAAAACAAGTTCAAGATGAAAAGGACAAGGCAGTTGTACACACAGAAGTAGTACCTGCTCATGCGGAGCCATGGCTGCAAGAAGTTGAAACTTTAAATGAAAGACGCAATTCAATAGAAGCAACCGGATGCTTCAACGTTAAAAAGAGATACACAGTAGGAAAACAGGCTTATGGTATTCTCCAGGAGATAAAAGTTATTGAAGAAGATAAATCCAAGATCGTGTTTACTCATGAAAAAATATGTCTTGCTGAGGTTCGTTCTACTCCTATTGGGTCATCCACCTCTGCACCGGTTCCTATGGGTACCCAAAACAACTTCAAGTCCAGAGTTTCTGTATTCAATGATGCATTGCAAGCCCTTCAATCAAATAACGAGTCCCAAAAGATGATTGCTTTATGTGGGATGGCTGGTGTCGGCAAGACCACAATGATGGAACAGTTAATGCAGGCTGTGAAAGATTCAGGAACATTCGATTGGGTCGTAAAGGTGGTTATTGGGGAAAACAACGACCTAAAATCTCTTCAACAAGCTATTGCAGAATACAGTGGTGAGCGTTTAGATGAAACAACTGTAGATGCGAGGGCTGATCGTCTTCGTAAGATGTTTGAGGCGAAGTCACAACAAGGCCAAAAGAAGAATTTGGTAATAATGGATGATATTTGGAAGAAAGTCGATCTCACTAAAGTTGGACTAAGTCCTCTGCCAAATGGGTTCAAGTTGTTGTTTACATCACGATTTGAAGATGTTTGCCATAATATGAGGGTTCAAGTTGTTTTTAGAGTACGTGTTTTAAGTGACACAGAAGCAACAACTTTGTTTTTTGAAACTGTGGGACCATTTCCTTCGGATGGTGATGATGACAAACGTCAAAGAACAGGAGAAGCTATTGTGAAGAAATGCGGTGGGCTGCCGATTGCCATAGTGACAATTGGCATAACTCTTCGCGGCAAAATAGTCAAGGCATGGGAAAAGGCACTTCGGCGTTTAGAGAGAGATGATCTTGAAGACCTCAAAAGCATCACAAATAGCATATTTAAGATGAGCTATGAAAATCTGGAAAAGGATGAGGATAAAGCAATTTTTCTTCTTAGTGGCTTATTTCCAGATGATTTCAATATTCGTACAGAGGACTTGTTAAGGTACGGATGGGGATTAAGTATTTTTAAAGATGACGAGACTTTCGCAACAACGAGAAGCGATATGGAGATTTGTGTTGAGAATCTCATACATGCAAACTTGCTGACCAAAAGTGATGAGAACGGGTGTGTCAAAATGCATGATCTTGTGCGTGCTTTTGTTTTAAGTAATTTTTCAAAAGTCAAACAAGCTTCAATTGCCACCCTCGACAACATATCAGCGAAGCGCCTTGCAAAAAACTCTTATGAAAGAATTCTATTAAAGTGGGCAGGTATGTCTGGATTTCCTTCAGACATTAACTACACAAACCTCTCACTTTTGATTTTAATGGACGGGTATGAGCTCTCTAAGTTTCCAGAAGACATGGCCAAAATAATGAAAAAACTTGAGGTTGTGTCTTATGAGAATATGGGAATTCCCGTGCTTCCGAAGACATTCGAACACTCAACCAAACTTCGAACACTATGTCTCCGTTCATGCTCATTGACAGGTGATATCTCTTCTCTTGGAAGTCTTCGCAACTTGGAAACACTAAGCCTTGTTGATTGTAACATAAGAAGGTTGCCATCGGCGATTGGGAAGCTGAAAAAGCTAAAGTTATTAGATTTGACAGGATGTGTTGACCTTTATATTGATGAAGGTGTATTACAAGACTTGAAGGACAGTCTTGAAGAGCTTTATATGAGAGCTTCTAAAGGTAGCCCTGTTAAGTTTACACCTGCCAACTTTCACGAATTAGAGAAGCTTTCACAAGATCTTATTGCATTAGAGGTGGAGTTCATTGTGAATAAACCTAACCTGAAAAATGTGTCCTTTAAGAACCTTGAAAGGTTCAGGCTATCTATAGGTTGTGAGTTGAAAAACAATGAAAAATATTCATTCAGAAACACACTAAACCTTGTTGCTGAGTGCAATGAGCTTAAAGAATGCAATATCAGGGACCTATTCAAAGATACAGAGGAACTTCGATTACAAGTGAAGTATATGATGCATCTTCAAGATGTTTCATTGGATCAAAAATTTTCCCAGTTAAGATCCCTTCATATTTCAAAGTGTGAAGAATTGACATACCTCTTTACAGTTGATGTAGCAAATGGTTTGAAGCAGCTTGAGCGGCTCATAATTTCCGAGTGCCCCGTTTTGGAATCATTGATTGGCGGGAATAGTGGAGTTGGAGTAGTAACATTAGAGAAGTTGAATTTCATGTCTTTGGAGGGTCTACCAAAGATGGTATGTTTGTGCGACAATGTTATCCAATTACCAGAAATGATGGAGCTGAGACTTGATGGCCTTCCCAACTTCACAAGCATTTATCCAGATAATAATACTACTTCTCCAATGCAATCATTATTCAACAAAGAGGTACATACATACATTATCTTAATATCCAAAGCTATAAATATTTTACAATTTAATGTTATATGCTATTTACATTTCTAACAAGGTTTAATTATTGTTTAGGATGTGACTCCTAAGTTGGAGAAATTAGATATTTCTAAGATGGAGAACTTGAAGCAAATATGGCCGTGTCAAATTTCTACTAGTGAGAAAGATGAAGTTTCCACGCTGAGACAAGTTAGAGTGAGAGAATGTGATAGCCTTACAAATCTTTTTCCAAGAAATCCATTGCCATTATTGAATCAGTTAGAAGAGGTTGTAGTTAAAGAGTGTGGTTCCGTTGAAGTGTTATTCAACATCGACTTCGAAAGTGTTTGTGAAATGGGGAAACACAGTAGCAGCTGCAGATTAAGAAAGATTGAAGTGGTAAGTTTAGGAAAGCTAAAAGAGTTGTGGAGGATGAAAGGTGAATCTCATACCCTCGTCAACAGCTTTAAAGATGTACAAACCATTCACCTAGAAGGTTGTGCCAATTTTACAGATATATACACACCTACCACAACCAATTTTGATTTGGGGGCTCTTACCGGTTACTATTCGATCTCGAACAGTGGTGCTTTGGAACAATGGGAAAGAAGTAATGAAATGATTGAGAGTGACCAGGAGGTACATCAACTATCAGTTTTTATCATATAAAACTAACATAAATGGTTTATATGATGTCAAAAATAAATTTAAATGAGTTAAATGCCATTTTAGTCCCTGTGGTTTGGGCCATTTTGCCAGTTTAGTCCAAATGTTTCATTTTTAACCTGTGGGTCCAAAAAGGTTTCACAGTTGCCATTTTAGTCCACTGGGTTAACTTCATCCATTTTTTCTGTTAACCAGAATGCCAATTTGGTCATTTTGTATGTAATTCTGTTAACTAAAAGGGCAATTCAGCCATATAAAATGACCGAAATGGCCTTCTGGTTAACAGAAAAAATGGATGAAGTTAACCTAGTGGACTAAAATGGCAACTGTGAAACCTTTTTGGACCCACATGTTAAAAATGAAACCTTTGGACTAAACTGGCAAAATGGCCCAAACCACAGGGACTAAAATGGCATTTAACTCAATTTAAATTATGTTTTAAGTTATTCCTAGTCCTGTAAACGAACCGAACGTTCATGAACTGTTCGTGAACTTGTTCGGAGAGAAGTTAATTTATGTTCGTTTATTTAATTAAATAAACGAACGAACATGGACACAGTTTTTTGTTCATTTAATTAATTAAATGAACGAACATGAACACATATTTTGTTCGTTCATTTAAGTTCGTGAACATCCGTTTATGTTCGTTTATATACATATGTTTATGCTCGTTCATTTATTTCTGTTCATTTCAATTTAAATACATAAGTAGTTCTATTTTTATATATATTAAATATGAAGAAACTTTCTAACTACTTATATAAATATAACTAATTGGTAATTGTGCTTTCTAGTAACAAAAATGGGGTTTCCAATGGAATTTATCTTAATTGGGCTTTCTAGTAATGAAAATGGGGTTTCCAATTAAATTTATTGTAATTAATCACTAACTTTTTAAAAGATTACTTTATGTTCATTTATGTTTAGTAAATTATGTTCATTTGTGTTGCTTATTGTTTGTTAAATTATGTTCTTTTAAATATGTTTATCTTTGTTTATGTTCGCGAACTGTTCGTTTATGTTTTAAACGAACAAACATAAATGAACACGAACATGTTCATTTTCTTAATAAACGAACACGAACAAAAAAATATTTTCATTAAATGTTCGTGTTCTTGTTCGGTTAAAGTTAAACGAATGAACACGAATATGCCTCTGTTCGTGTTCGTTCGGTTCATTTACAGGACTAGTTATTCCAGTCCACTTAGTTTGTATGTTAGATTCAATAATTTGATTAAGTGATTATGTTGTTTCACTTACCATGTACATGGGATATAAAAGAACTCAAAAACGTTCCATGCCGTGGTATAAATTGTTATCACCAGTAAATAGAAAATGATTTATTTTAATAAGACCAAATCCGAAGATTTATTATTTTTGAGAACATTCGCCAGTGTTTTTTGTATGGGTGTGTATAAACTGAAGAGATTAAATCGTTAATTACATTATATTTTTTCCGTGCAGATTATTGTGACTAATATGTTTAAATTAGGAGCCTTCTCCATTGTTTCCAATTTGATTCTTGTTGATGTTATATTATATTTAATGTGTTAAATGAAGACATTAAAGTGTTAATTACATTTAATGTTACATGTAGATTAATGTCATATCAGAAGTGGATGATTACATTCCAGATGTCACATACCCATCTTATCTTCTGCACACCTGTCCTCACCTTCAGCGTCTTGAGTTAAGGAATGATAAAAGAGTGGGGGAGGTGGTGTTTGATATGGATAGTCCAACAAGTAGTAGACAATTAGCAACAATTCAACCGCCACTACTACTTCCCTACCTTCAAACTATAGACCTAGAACACTTGAAGGAGATGAGTCATGTGTGGAAGTGCAATTGGAATAGATTCTTAATTCGTCATCATCCACCTTTGCAATTTCCATTCCAAAAACTCACAAATATATCCTTGTTGGATTGTGATAATATAAAGTACTTGTTGTCTCCTCTTATGGCAAAATATTTATCCAACTTAAAGAGTGTTGAGATACATAGTTGTGATGGTATGGAAGAAGTTATTTCGAGAAGAGATGATGAAATTTCAACATCTACATCTGCATCTTCTTATCAAGACACCGCATTCTTTCCTCATTTTGACACTCTCAAGCTTCTAGATCTGCCATCTCTAAAGTGTATCGATGATCACCTCCAGGTATGATAATAATATGCTTTGGTACGTCTTCATTAAACGATGTGGTTAAGAATTAAAACTTTGTAAAGTAAACCCGTAAAAGGAGATACTAAAATGAAAATAAGTAGTATTTGTATCTAAGAGTAGGGATAAATTGGCTTTCTATTTTGTTGAGTTTGAAAAGAAAATCACATATAATTAAGAACACTACAATAAATATGATTTGTGATTCATTGCAGAGTGCTCAAGTAACCGGCTCTTATTGGTCGTTGTGCCAATACCCCACAAAGATAATCATATCCACGTGTGATGCATTGTCAAGTCTAATTCCATGGTATGCACTAGGACAAATGAAAAGGCTTCAAGAGCTGGAAATTGAGAAGTGCAGTAAGATGACGGAGGTATTTGAAAATGAATTGATGAAGTGTTACAATACTCATAATGTTGATGAAGGAAGTGGTGCTGGTACTTCATTAACAAGTCTACCTCTACAAAACATTATTACTACTGTAGCTGTCCCTCAACTCTCAAACTTAATAACTGTGGGTATCTATAGGTGTGACCTTCTGACACATATATTCACATTCTCCACTCTTAAAACTCTCAGTCATCTCAAACACTTGAAAGTAAAAAGATGCGAGACAATAGAAGAGATTGTAAAAGAAGAAAATAAAACGTCATCAGAAGAAAAAGTTGTGGTGTTTCCTAATCTGGAGACGCTTGAACTTGACGATCTACCAAACCTCAAGGGTTTCTTCTTGGGAAAGAATGACTTCCAATGTCCCTCATTGGTGAATGTTATGATCAATGATTGTGATGAATGGGTGGTGTTTACATCTGGTGAGTTGGAAACTCCAAAGCTCAAGTACGTAGGCACAAGCTTTGGCAAACACAGTCTTGAACATGGTTTTAACTTCCAGGTATACAACCCTTGTTGTTTAAAACGGTTATCAGTTATGATGTTTTCATCAATTGCATTAACTTAGAATGAAAAGTAGAAGAAATTCCATGCTATAAATCTTTGCCACCATAATAAATTTGTTGAATTTCATCAATTGCATTTATTTCTTGTTTAAGACTCTTTGCAAGGATGTAATTAGCCTATAACAAACGCCTTGTGTTTTTTTTATTGTTGTAGACCACATTCCCAACATCTTCAAAAAGGATGCCTTCCTCTTTTCATAAACTGATAGAAATTAATATAGAGAATAAAGAGGATGTTGGAAGGACTATTATTCCATCTCATGCGCTGCTACAATTGGAAAAGCTTCAACAGATTACTATACATTTATGTGGTGGGCTAGAAGAGGTATTTGAAGTAGTAGCACTGGAAGGGAGTGTTTCCAGTGAATCAAAAACTCTTGTCCCAATTCCAAACCTAACACAAGTGAAGTTAGAGGATCTAGATGACCTAAAGTATTTATGGAAGAGCAACCAATGGATGGTACTGGAGTTTCCAAACCTAACAACTCTCTCTATGGACAAATGTTGGAACCTGGAACATGTTTTTACATGTTCCATGGTTGGTAGTCTAGTGCAACTCCAACACCTAAGTATAAGGTTGTGCCACAAGATGGAGGTAATTGTGAAGGAAGAAGAAGAAGAAGAAGAATGTGATGCCAAAGTGAATGAGATTATCTTACCTCGTCTAAACTCCTTAAAACTATATGGCCTTTCAACACTCAAGGGATTTTGCTTAGGGAAGGAGTCTTTCTCATTGCCAGCTTTGGATACTTTACACATAAAAGGATGCCCAGATATTACAGTTTTCACCAAGGGACACTTGTCTACCCCTCAGCTGAAAGTAATAGATACAAATTTTGGGATATGTGATGTAAGGACAGATGTCAACTCCTTTATAGAGACCAATCAAGAAGAGGTACGTATAAACATAATTATATATTCTTCCCTTCTATATAAATTTATAAAAAGGTTCAATATATGAAAAGATAATTATATTAATTTTTTTTTGTGTAAACGTAAAAACACCCATTTTAATAAATGACCATTTTCAGTTACATCACAGAAAGATTCAAATATCTTACCTTAAAATCGAATAGAAATAGAAAGAAACTGTGATGGAAAACAAAATGTATACAATAGTCTAAATTTTCATGTCTTTTCTCCATCAAATTTCTGCAGGGGCATAAATTTTCCAGCAGAACATGAAGATCGTATGTTTAATGGGCAATGTTTTGTAAGGTAAATTCTAGTTGTATAAAGTAATTTAAATGTCTTAATGTGTATAAAATTGAACATTTAATTTAAAAGAGCATTAGCATGGATTGTCAAAAAAACATTTAAGATTTGCCTTAGCAGGTTTAATTTAGGATTTCACAAGCTTGGTTCCATTTGCAGATTGTTCAATTCAGTTTGGTTCGACT
The DNA here is from genome assembly GCA_030545235.1 of Helianthus tuberosus. Taxonomy (NCBI): domain Eukaryota; kingdom Viridiplantae; phylum Streptophyta; class Magnoliopsida; order Asterales; family Asteraceae; genus Helianthus; species Helianthus tuberosus. Next base: position 50,695,385 of record CM060439.1, on the reverse strand, counting down.
TCAAAGTGAGGCAGGGTGTTCAACATTCGGTTTTGCCATCTTTGAATTCTGTTTTGTTCGGTTTTATTACTAAATGCTTCAAAAAAAATCCACATGCCCAAAACTTTATTAAAATGTAACCTATTATGAGATCGTTACATTGAAGAGTAAAGGTGATAATCACGGTTGACTTTTCTATTGATACCATAGATCAATATATTATTTAGATATAAGCAAGGATAACAACTCTACCATTAACAAAACAAGTATGTATACATGTACAATTCAGAAACCGGTACACAACATAATTTCGTCAAACCTTAACTCTAAAATCAATAGACATGCAAACACTTTTTTGTTTAAAATTATTAAATAAATTAATTTGCCAATATTATTAAGAATTAAGAAACCATATTAACAAAAAAAATCAAAATTTTGTCTCTTGTTTATATTATTCTTAGCTATTTTTGATTCCTTCCCGTGAAGTTAAACCCTACGGTACTATTGCCAAGACCAACATAGTTCAAACATAAGGGTTATGATGTTTCGACTTGTATCCCAACATACAACATACTTATGATGGTATATCTCTCATATATGTGATTGTCTGCATGCTTCAACCCAGAGGCGGACTTAGAGCTTTAATAGGGGTAGCACGGGCTACCCCTCAACCCCGTCTTCGTAGTGTAAAAATACCTCTTAACTTCATTTCCGTAGTGTAAAAATGCCTTTCAACTCCATTTCCGTTATATAAAGGATACCCCTGATCCTAAAAAAAAAAATAGGATACCCCTAACTTTTTAAGCTAGTTCCGCCACTGCTTCAACCCCATGGACCTTCTACCGAGTTTTGTATGTTGACAGTTTATAACCTGGATCAGTGAGATGAAGAACGACGCTACAACACCACAAAGACGACTTCGACTAGAGTCAACTTCTCATTCATGTGTAAATTTGGATATACAAGATTCTGGGGTTTTATAGCAACCACCACAAAAGGATGTTTCTTTTACATTTGTTTTATCTACTTTCCGGACAATAAATTGATTGTCAAACCTTGAGAAGTTAATAACGTTTAAACACCTATCACTAGAAAATGTGGTTTATCCCAGTTTTGTTCATAGTATCTTCTAGCAAGTATTATGTTTGATTAAAGCGAGTTGTCAGTTGACATCTACTCGCTCAGTTTCTGTCTTATGTTTAACATGTGTGCATTATACCATAAAATATAATATTCAAGATTATACCATATTGGAAGAACCGAAGCACACATCCAGGCTCGATTAAAGCAATTACTATGTCTTTAGCAAGAACCATCTTATCAATAAGCAAAAAAATATTTAAAAAGAACCAACTAATTTTTGTGCACTCAATCGTCTTTTTTTATTATAAAAAGATCGATATGTTGTAACTGTAAATTACGCTGCCTCCCTATGTGTTAGGATTATATTCAATTAACATATTTTAATTATAAATATAAAAAAATAGTGATTTGAGGACATAAGAAATGAAACGCTTTGAAGGTTCTACCTCCTTCAGGAAACTTAATTCATGGTTTTATAAACTAGGTTATGTTCCTTTTATATATGAGAGAACTGCAAAGAAACTGCATTGAGAAAATTCATATCAAGACGATCTCTATTTGGATATTACACATTTCCTTACTTATCTAAACATGACATGACAGTAAGTGATTATTTGCCATTGTTCAGTTTGTGCGTGTTAAAACTGGATTTGTGCTTCTTGATGAAGGCTAGTCAAGTTTATAGAGAGTGCAGTTGGATTTGATATATAGATTACCTACATGTAGAGCCTATAAACCTACTGTACAACATATGAATGCACAAAACATGTCCCCCTACAAAAAGAGCGCCTCAAACCTGCGCCTTATACCGACTCCTTACTGAAAAGCACACACCCCCTAAGCTATGCGTACACCACTTGCCTTACCTACACAAAAGCGATGTGCCTTCTACCGATTTTTTTAAACTAGATATTATCCATCCAGAATTAGGAGTTGTCACAACCACAATTAAACAAACACATGAAAACCCAGAACATTTTAACAATCACAGTCCTAATAAATCCACAACAAAACAGCCTGATCTTTTTTTATAAATCCAAGATTTTAATTTTAACATGTTGAAAGAGACAGTGATTGATTTGATAATAAGGTGAAGCTGCTACCTTAATGATTGCAACAATCAAAAATCATCTTCGTCTTCCTCGGCGATATGTTTTGCAAGCTCTTGCTCTTGTTGTTGTCTCTCTCTCCTCTTTTCAGCACTCTCCTTTTCCTTGTGAGAGTTGGGAGGGAACCGAAGGGCACGAACCGCCTCATTATGCATATTTAGACAGAAAGCAATCCTAGAATTGAAGGCTTGTTGAGGCTCGTTTGTGGAATAAATGTCACCGGTTTCTTTAGACACCATCCAACCGTTCGCATGATCTATTGTCGCGTCTATTGCACCATCACGGATTGCTTTTGAGACGATGCTCTCGGCATCTGCCACAGGGTTTGGTGAGTCCAGTCTCAGCTTCTTTGCCACGTCAGCAAGAGAGATTCGGGAGTAGGAGATGCTGATGTTGCGGAGCCCGGTTCTTATGACGTTGTGGCGTAGTCTCACGATCAAGTTGTTGGTCCGGTCTGAGCTGAAAGTGGTGGCGAATTTCTCTGCTACGTTTTTGAACAACTCTAGATCTCCAATTCTAACAGCCTGAAAATCAAGAAAGTGTGCTTGAGTTCACGATTTTAAGTTAATTTCCATGTATGTTCTTTGATAAAAGAAATGCTTGTCAACTGGTTTGATTCAGGCCGTGTGTTACCATACACTAGCTGAGGAAAATGGGTTGTAAGTGGCACAGAGTCTATTTTTATTGCAACAACCGCTAAATCGTTTTACTTAGGGGTTGTTTAGTAGCCTCTTAATGAGTCCATTGAGAGGATACCTCTGAATTAGTCAGCATTAAGTGTGTTTGGTACACTAGGACACCTCTGAATCAGGCAGCAAGCCTCTTACCCATTAAGTTTCAAAATGATGTTGAATGAAAATTTTACCCCTTTGTCCCTTCACTTGTATTTATAACCCTCACCCGGCCACTCACACGCCACTACCACATCGGCGTACTCTTACTGGCTCAGCAGAGTCTCTTACCCAGTCAGGCCTGTTAAGTTAGCATTTATTGGCACAGAAGTTGCCAAACAGCCCCTTAAACTATTTTGTAACGAAGTCTTTTTCTATAGTTATAATTTAACAGTGGGTACGTTTTTTTTTTTTTTTTTTTTTGATAAAAAGTAAGAGATAATTTCAAATTTCCCTCTCAAAACCTTGAATGATATGACATATTTACCCAACAAAAAACCATAATATCAAATTATACCCATTTACATAATTATGGCATCTACCCCAATCTTATGTGAAGATTTAGTTTATGAGAGTTTATAGTGTAAGAGCATATTATACTTTGTATTTAATGAATGGGTAAATATAAAATTTTAGGGGTTTTAATCGGGAGGGGGGGGGGGGGGGGGGGGGGTGTTAATATTTAGTTATTTAGGTTGGGTAAATAATATGCAAGTTTTCAAGGGATATATGAAATTGCTTGCAAAAAAAATGTTTGTGTGTCAACCTAACATGCCCTATCCCGCACAAAAAAATGATCATTCCAACTTAATCCCCTTTTGACGCATTGGTCAGCCCACCAACCCATTTGGCCAGTGGCCACATTTAACCAATAAATAAAATTTCAGACCTATAACAAATTTAAGTTGCAGAATCTAGAAATCAAAAGATACATCTAATGCAATAATTGTAAGTTGAGAAAAGAGACTCACGTTTGTGAGCTCAAAGTATGGTCTCAAGGCCTTCTCCATTCCTTTTTGCATAAAAACGGTTCGCTCCGGGATCTCTCCAAGAAGTAAGCGCACAATCACAGCCCACTTATTGCATTGAACTCTAAAACCAAGAGCGGCTACAGGGGCTTTACGAGCAGCTTGAAGAAGTGATTCTTTTGCATCAGTGTACTCCAGCTGAATTGTCCTAATCTTCCCAAGGTAAAACAAGTACCGGCAAAACTGAAACAAATAATAAAGAGAACACAATTTAACTTCACATGGTTCATCAAGAATAGTAATTGGTATACAACACATTAACACTTAAAAGTTACTAAAAAGTAAATAAAAGAGGATCATTGTAAAGAACACCTGCTGATTTGAATGGGCTTCAAAGCGTGGTGCCTTAGACCTGAGCTTTTCAGCTTGATCATACAAATTGTAATGAAGATAATTGCGAAGTAGCAGGTTGAGAAGCGTTTCCTGCATACCACAGTCCCAAAAATCCAAAAATAAACAACAATAAACAAAAGCATTCCTAAAAGTAGCAAGATACAAGAAACAAACCTGCCCCAACTCATCATGACGCAACGTAGCAACCCGGTGCAAAGCAAGAAGATTGCTGTGAATAAACAAACATACAATAACTGATCATGTCCTATTTCTTTCACTGAATCATCAATAAACATTAAATAAGCACAGCACACACCCCCTGATGTCAGATAGTTCGTCAGTGAGTTCATAACTAAGAGAGTAAAAGAAGTAGAGCCGGGAAGCCAGAACATCAACTGTTCTCCTGTTCAAATTCTTTAAACGGGCGATGCTTGCTGAGGAACAAGCCTTCGCCTACATGAAGTGTAAAAGTTCTTTAAAAAGGGGCAATGTTCCATAGCCAACAATAAACATAAAATAAAGAAATAAACAGGCTGACCTCATTATATTTTTTCTGGTCAATCAGGAAAATGAGCACAAGCAAATAACAGTAGATCTCTAGCTCTGGGGAATGCTTCACAGTTGTTTGAGTAGCAGACGATGCAGTATCAACTTCCATATCGTTTTGATCATCCTTCACAGAATGTAAAAAGGTATCAATACCTACCAGACACTCTTTATAAAAAGAATGGCGTGATCTGAACTCAAATCAAGGTTTCAAAAACCCATGAATATACATCATCATATCCTAATCTATTGACAAAGGCTTTCTTTCCATCACGGAACTCCCACTCCGACCCTTATTTCCAAAAACTCTGATTTCCATACATGCAGCAAAGCACTAACATCTCTCTCGATGTTCACAGATCACAAGGTAATATGCCTACGGAAACTCTGAATTTCTAAATGCGCATATGTTAATAGTTTCTTCTGATCGATCCATTTGTTTGAACCTTTGGCTAAAGGTTCATCCGTAGCTCCATTAAACTTCATACATTTTTCAGTTTTTTTTGGCTAAATTAAACTTGGTAACAAATTGTATTGCAATTGTATTGTCATAATGTTACAGGGAGAATAACAAATAACATATATAATATGTTCACAGTTGATGTTCACATTCACATCTATTTTCATGTTCACATTTCCATTGAACAGGTGTTCACATTTCCATTGAACAGGTGTTCACATTCACATCTATCGACTAATATTCCCCCGCAAGCTAAGGCCGGGTGACGACCTGTAGCTTGGATCTTAAGATATCAAAACGATGTACTGGTAGTGGCTTTGTAAACACATCAGCAATCTGATCGGTGGTAGATATGAATTGAACCGATAGCCTCTTTGCAGCGACCTTCTCTCTGACAAAATGAAAATCAACTTCCACATGCTTTGTGCGGGCATGAAACACAGGATTCGCTGATAAGTATGTTGCTCCAAGATTATCACACCATAGAACAGGTGTTGTGGCCATACGAACACGCAATTCTTGTAAGAGAGCTTCAAGCCATGTGAGTTCAGCAACAGTGTCGGCCAGGGCTTTATATTCGGATTCTGTTGAAGACCGAGATACAGTCTTTTGTTTCTTTGCTGACCACGAAACAAGGTTTGAACCAAGGTAGATTGCATAGCCCCCCGTGGATCGACGGTCATCAGGACATCCAGCCCAATCCGCATCAGAATAGGCATTAAGAACGGGAGAATACGCATCAGTGTAGGCGTGTAGAGTCGAGCTGGAATTCTGTTTAAGTAGAAGACCATAGTCAACAGTACCCTGTAAATATCGGAGAATTTGTTTGACGGCCGACCAGTGATCTTCGGTGGGAGAATGCATGAACTGGCACACTTTGTTAACCGCATAAGCGATGTCCGGACGTGAGAGTGTGGCATATTGAAGTGCACCAACAATCTGACGATATTTGACCGGATTCTCAAACGGAAGACTGTCACCAAGAGCCAAAGTGGCACTCGTAGCCATTGGTGTAGGCACCGGGCGAGCCTATGAGAGACCCGCTTTGTGGATGGTCTCCAAAATGTATTTCTTTTGAGAGAGGAGAAGATCAGAACCGCAAGGAGCCACCTCGATCCCAAGAAAGTAGGACAGAGTACCCATGTCTTGTAGAGCAAATGTTTTGCTCAAGCTGTGAATAATGTTATCAATGGCCTGAGGATTATTACCTGTGAGAATGATGTCATCTACATAAACCAACATGTAGAGAAGAATACCACCAGAGGCATAGATGAACAAAGAAGGGTCAGTTTTGGACCCCTGAAAACCCAAGGAATGTAGGGCTGTAGAAAGCCTGTGAAACCAAGCTCGCGGTGCCTGCTTGAGCCCATACAGGGACTTATGAAGGAGGCAGACATGGTCGGGCTTCTGTGGATCAGAGAAGCCAGGAGGTTGCCTCAAATAAATGGTTTCATTCAAATCCCCATGTAAAAAGGCATTTTGTATATCCAACTCTCGTAGAGGCCATCGTTGAGAGACGGCAAGAGAAAGCACAACCCTAACCGTTGTGAATTTGACAACAGGACTGAAAGTTTCATGATAGTCGATACCGGGTTGTTGATTGAACCCCTTGGCAACTAACCGAGCCTTGTATCGTGTGATAGCACCTGTTTTGTCTCGTTTGAGTCTGCAAACCCACTTACAATCAACCACGTTGGCATCCGGGACAGGTGGTACAAGAGACCAAGTTCCATTTCGAAGCAAGGCGGCATACTCCTCAGTCATGGCATTCCGCCAACGAGGATCGTTGTTGGCAATGGCAAAGGAAGTGGGCTCGATTTCAGGTGAAGTAGAGGCATGAAAAGCAGATTGATTGTATGGCACCCGCTGTTTAGGATTAGGGCGAAGGTTAGAGGGTCGAGGGCGGGGTTGTGGAATAGGGTCTGGTTGAGCCGGTTGTGTAGGTGAAGAGGGAGGTGCTTGGGCCGATTGTTGGAGTGAACTGGGAACAGGAGACGGGGCGGGTATGGGATGGTCCGGTGAGGTGGGTGATACCGGAGGTGTAGTTGAAGTAGGTGGAGGTGTAGGTGAAGGTGGGGGTGTTGGAAGATCAGTTGTAGGGGAAGGTGATGGTTGATCACTAGCCGGCGGTTCTGTGACCGGATCAGTAGAGGGTGAAGGCGGGGTGGGGTAGGTGGATATATAAGGATCGGGTTGAGAAGTGGTAGGAGAATCGGGAGTGGATGGTGAGGTTTGACATGGAAAGTAACGCTCATTGAAACGCACATGGCGAGCAATGTAGATACGATCAGATGAGGGATCAAGGCACCTATAGCCATAATGTGATGGGCTATAGCCAAGAAAAATACAAGGTGAGGACCGAAAGTCCATTTTGTGCTTGTTGTATGGTCGGAGGTGGGGATAACATTGACACCCGAACACACGCAAAAAAGAGAAGTCAGGTTTGCGTTTAAAGAGGTGTTCAAAAGGTGAGAGGCGATCATTGTTCCGAGAGGGCATGCGGTTAATAAGATAAACGGCGGTGTCAAATGCAAAGTGCCAAAAACGTGAGGGGACACCGGATTGAGCAAGAAGAGTGAGGCCAGTTTCAACCACATATCGGTGTCGTCGTTCGACAAGGCCGTTTTGCTCACTCGTGTGTGGACACGAGAGGCGGTGTAAGATGCCAATGGAGGAAAAGAAAAGAGATAGATTCCGAAATTCACCCCCCCAATCAGTTTGAACAGATTTAAGTTTGGTGTTAAATTGCCTCTCAGCTACAAGAACAAACTGTTTGAAAACTTCATATACATCAGATTTGTGTTTCAATGGAAAGAACCACATGTAACGGGAAAAATCATCAACACACAACAAAAAGTAATTGTAACCATCAGAAGAGGGAACAGGGGCAGGACCCCACACATCACAAAACAAAAGATCCAAGACATGAGTACTTTTAAAATTAGATGATGACAAATGAAGTTTGGATGATTTCCCAATGTGACAAGAATCACAAAAGGAATCAGAGTGTTTATTTAAAACAGGAAGACAATAAGTAGATAGCATGGTCTTCAAAAGTTGTGGATGAGGATGACCAGGCCGTTGATGCCATATGTTGGAGGAAGCACGAACAGCAGTGAAGGCAACTCTGGGAACTGATTTAATTTGAGGAAGACGGATGGAGTAGAGCCCATGTTCACTTGGACCCGTGAGGGTAGTGCGTGTAAGCGTGTCCTTCACAGCAAAAAAAGTAGAGTGAAATTCAAAGAAAACTCGATTATCATGGCAAAATTTTTGAACTGAAAGTAAATTTTGTTTGATTTGTGGGACATGAAGAATATTGGAAAGATTGAAAGATTTAGATGGTGAGTGAAAGGTGGTGGAACCAATGTGTAAGATGGGTAAGCCTTTACCGTTTACCAACATGTAGAAAATCCTCACCATAGTAGGGTTCTTGATTGTTGAAGGTAGATGTGTCCTGAGCAACGTGACTATTAGAACCAGTGTCGGGCAGCCACGTGGTGGATGTTGAAGGGCGAAAATCAGCATAGTTGGCAGATGGCTGTGATGATCTTAGCCGGATGGTGGCAGGGTCCCGGTTGGGGCATTGAGAGGGAACATGCCATATGCCACAACGATTACAAGTTCCGTACACTGTATTTTGGTTGGATGCCCAACTGAATTGGGTGCGAGTGCCCCCAGAAGATTGATTGTTGAAAGATCCTCGTCCACGGCGATTGTTGTTGAACCCACGACCACGAGAATTTTGGGAACGAGAAGCAAAGAACGCCTGATTTGAAGGGGTATTTGGCAGTAAATTGAAACCAAGCTGAGTGGCTAATTGTTGGAGAGCCTGAAGAGCATCCGGCTGCTGTCCAGCGGTAACAGAAGTTGCGGAAAGTGCCGGTTGGGGGCTGGTTACAGCTGTGAAAGCCTGAGCAGTTGGGACAGCAGGAAGAGACTTTTTGATCATGTACTCATAATCATGAACAAGTCCAAGAATCTCATTGAATTGAACCGGAGGTATACGACCAAGAAGGGAGGGCTTCAGTCCATTGTATTCGTCACGAAGCCCGGAGATAACCATCACAACATCTTTAGGTTTCATTGGCTCATTGATATTGGCAAGTGCATCGGCATATTCTTGCGCCCTTGTGAGGTACGCAGATGGAGTTTCATCACCTTTCATCTCTATCTTGAGTAGTTGTGCCTTCAAAGTGTATTCTCTTGATGCAGAGTGGGGTGCGTACGCACGTTCAAGAGATAACCACAGATCTCGAGAGGTGGTACCCTGAACGTGAGAAAAGGCTGCCTCAGATATGGTTGATATAAGGATCATCCGGACGTGTGCGTCATTGTTTATCCATATCGGATAGTTTGGATTAGCAGCAGGTTTGGCTGGGGTTGTACTTTTATCAGAGGATGCAGCAGCAGGAATGGTTGGCGATGGGCAGGAGATTGTACCATCGATGTAGCCGATGAGATTGTTTGTAACCAGAAACGGCTGGATCATTGTTTTCCAGAAACCGTAATTAGTAGGGGATAAGGTAAAGGCAAACTTGTGTGAGTTGTGTGATGTTTTCTCTGCTATAGTAAAGGCTGCGATCATGGCCATGATTGTCGAAGACAGAAACAGCAGAAAGGAGACTGATCAGCAAGAAAAGAAAGAAAAAGAAAAAAAAAAAAAAAAAAAAAAACGTTCACAGTTGATGTTAGTTTCATTACACGTTTGCATCAGCATACACTCTGAAGTTCAAGTCTTCATAGCACACGTAGGTAAGGTAATTCTTAACACTTAGAAAGTTAGAATCCCATCCTATGTGCAGTTTTCCTCTAAGCTCATAATAGAATAAATTAAACTAGAAAAGCTAACCTTTGGGAGATATGAAGATAGCCGTTGGTGTGCTTCCGATCCAGGTGCAAGAGCGAAACCGAGGAACGAAGAAATCACCGAAGCCTTCAACTTCCTCCTCAATGCAATTGTCAGCCTAACAGCCCTCAAAATCCGACGAACTTCGCGAGCATAAGCTCCGGTCTCAATCAATGCCGTGATTTCCTTCAAATCTGAACATCAATTTGACATAAATTCCACACAGTAAATCCAAAACTTTCAATTCCTAGTGTCTGATTTCCATCCAAACAGCAAACAAAACAATCACTAACACGGATTCAAAACGAATTACAACCGAAACAAGATTATACATTTATACGTGTAAACAAGCTACAACAAAATCACAACTATTCTTACTTCACGAGCACATGCTCCCCTCTCAATCAGTGCATCAATTTCTTTCAAATCTGAATAGCAATTTGACATATATTCCACGCACACAGTAAATCCAAAATTTTGAATACCTAATGTTCTATTTCCATCCAAACAGTAAACAAAACAAGCACTAACACAGATTCAAAACTAATTACAACCAAAACAGGATCATATCTATAAACATGCTACAACAAAAACAAACAAAATTACAACAAGTCTAACGCTGAAAACTGGAACGGTAGATGAAGTAGAATTCTTCAAATCTGAATATGAATTTGGCATAGATTCCACACAGTAAATCCAAAACTTTCAATTCCTAATGTTCTATTTCCATCCAAACAGTAAACATAACAAGCACTTACACGAATTCAAAACGAACTACAATCGAAACAGGATCATATATTCATATATCTATAAACATGCTACAACAAAATCGCAACTATTCTTACAACCAATGCCGCCATTTCTTTCAAATCTGAATGTCAATTACACAAATTCCACAGTACACAAAACAAGTACTAACACGGATTCAAAACTAACTACAACCGAAACAGGATCATATATAAAGACGCTACAACAACAAAAACAAACAAAATCGCAAGGATTCTTACGCTGCAAAACAGAAACAGTAGATGAAGTGGAATTTGAAGGAGCCTGCTGCTCTTTCATCTCAACATCCTGTGTCATTTTCTTCTGTGAAATTGAAATCAAGTTACGGAAGATATAAAAGAGTATGAAATTTCAAACTTCGGGAGGTTGATTGTAACCCTAGAATAATTATATATTCTTATGTTCCCATTAAAGTCAATGGGAACAACTTGCAATCTCAGCCATTAGATGAAAATAAAATGAAATCCTGACCCTTATAATTCAGGAAAACCTTCTAGAAGGGGAGGTTTTTTTGTTCACTTTGACTTTCTCATCCTAAATTCTGGGAGAAATATACCCCACGGTCTATCTATAACATAACATATGTTTTATTTACAAACATAAAGCCCACGATCCACAATAACTGACCTAAACAAGTGGATATTTAATTGGAAACATAAACCATAAAATTACAAAAATCTATTTGAACCAATTTAGACCTGTAAACAAAAAACGTGAATTTTTAAAACCAGTAAACAAAAAATATGAATTTTGGAACCTGCAAAAAAATAAATAACATAAAACTGTTAATAAAACAAGATGTAAAACCAGTTTGGAGGCTTAGGTTCCCAGTTTCCGATTCGACCTGATCATTCGAAAATTATATATTCTTATGTTCCCATTAAAGTCAATGGGAACAACAAGAAATCTAGGTAGTTTAGCTATGATATATAACTTTATTTCGTTAACTTGCGTTTAGATATTAACAATTGAATCTCCAATTTTTTACCTGCATTGTTTATCATGTGATCAAATTATAAAATTTTTAAAAAATAATAATATGCAGTTAGCAAAATATTAGGTATTTTTACCACATTTGCAGTTGCTGATTTAAATTCCCACCAGTTTTCAGTTGATAGACGAAGAAACTACCATGTAGTGGGCAAGTGGGGTACGTTGAAACTGCCAATTGCAACCTATATATAAGAAGCACCACAATTAATTTTTCTATAATAAAATAGGTTATCAAAGTTTAAGCAAATGGAGCAGATAAAGATGAAAGCAACAGATCTAAATTCCAAGGTATTTTAACTAATCAAATGTTTTAATTCATGTACCTTCTAATTTGAAAGTTTGGTTTCACGCTAGGTTGAGCCAGAGAAGGGCATTGCAACTAATGAGAGTGTTCAGACCCACACCCGTTTTCCTGTCGTTTGACATCCGACTTACACCGTGACCCGAAGTGAAGGTTAATATATTTAAATTTGTCAGTAACTTAGTAATGAGTTTGATTTTTTCTCATGTATTTTTTTTTTTGAAACGCACAGGAAGATGATAACAGAGTTGAGACACTCGAATACAGGTTGTTTTCGAGTTCTTTCAAATCTGACTTACACCATGAACTGAATAATATGCCGTTTAAACTATTTATCATACATATGTTAGTATTCAGTGTATTTTGTTCTCATGTATTAAATATTGTGTGGTACAGGAAGATGATATAAGTGTTGAAATCATCAAATACAACCCGTTTTTCAGTCCTTACAAATCTAACTTAGACCGTGAAATCAGCGAAGAGGTAACGTATTTGTGTTTTGCATTGCAACATGCAATTACACTGTTATTTCAAACTCAATTCTATAGCAAATCTGTAAAGACACTTCATATTAAAATATTTCTATAAAGGACTAAAACACTTCATATAAACACAATACTTCTTTTTGAACAACATTTTCTAAAAAAATTATAAATACTTATTTGTAAAACATAGAGCTACTTTGTATGTTTTACTAATCTAAAAGTTCAAGATTTGAAAACACTTACCAGCTATTTGTTTATATATGTATAAAAATGCTTTGTATAAACCTAAATGTTATTGACAAGTTTTTTTATATTAGTTTTGTAAACTTGCAAGATGTAGCAAAAGGTCATATGCGCTAAAGAATTGGAAATTGAGATGGGGCAAAGTGATAGACGTTACGGTTAGGATGATCCCTGGAAGGAGGATAATGTGTATAACACAGCAGATTTGGTTGTATCTCTTATAAGAACCATTAAAATTCCTCGGGTTTCAGTGCAAAGCATTTGCGTTTGATGCTTAAAAGTTCACTATATTCTGAAATGTCATGGTTTGTTTAAAGACGTAACTGTTTAAGTTAATCAACGTATCTGCCCTTTGTTTATGTTACATACTAAAATATATTAATTGTCATATCATTTATACTACCAAATCGATCCAGACTTCAAATCGTAAAATTGAGAACATATTCACTTACATGTTCGCAAACATTTGGTTCGACTCCAACATTGAGCTTATTCAGCTTCATAGATCGAGCAAAGCAACGGATTCTTTAAACTCCAAATTCGGATTCAAGCTTTACGTCTCCACTCCATTCACGATTCCGTGCATAAACTCCGATATACCTCACTTCACTATAAACAACAAAAAATAACAAATTGCTAATCAAAACAACAAATTAAAAACCCTAGAAACAGAAATTTGTGCGAACTTGATTACTTACCGGGGTACGGATCCGATTTGAAAGAATAATTAGCGAAAATGTATTCGATTAATTAGCGAAAAATGTATTCGATTTGAAAGGAAGCAGTGAATCCACTCCACTTTGTTTCAGTGTTTTGGTTTGGCAAGTGAAGAGTTGAAAGGGAATTTAGGGTTTTGGAGACGTGGATTACATTGAATATCTAGGTTTAAGCTGTGTTTGGGCACATTCAACTAAAGCCGTCTTTAACAATACAACATTGCGTTTAATTATTATATTTTGTTTTTCACCTTTAATTATTATATTTTTGTTTTCCACCAATTATAATATAATATAGAAGGAAGCATTTCATAATCATAATAGAAGGAAGCAATTCATTTCTTCAAAAATAATCGATTTTACTTCATTGTTATTAAATAATTTATTAAAACAAACATACTGTGAAATTCTATTGTTTTTATTTAAACTTTATTAGTTTATTAATTTAATTTACGACAAAAACACTAAAATGGGTTGTTTTACAGTCGTTTTACATGCAGTTGTACCAATAGATAGGAAGTGTTACGCGTGTGTCCCATGTAACTTGATATTATATAAATATATATTTGTTCGACGAAAGATTGTATAGGTTTATAAATAAAATTACTAGATTTTAGGAGAACATAGTTGGCCACCAAAATGTTTTGTTTTTAAAGCGGTGAATATGTTTGTTGAGTTTGAATGTTATTAATTTCCATCAAATGTTTACTAAATAACAACGTTTAGAATGCATAGAATAAAATCCTTGATCAATTGTTTCATATCAAAATATACCCGTCCACTGGACGGGTATAGAACTAGTTACCTAGAGAAGAAGAAGATGATCTAGCTTTTGCCCCAAGTTAAGTATCAATATAAATATTTACGTTTTTGGTCCCTTGTTTTTTAGAACATGCAAAATTTAGACCTGGTTGTGTAATATTGCTATACATTCGTTTCGAGTTTTGACACCTCGTTGGGTTATTTCGATCCACAACGTATCACTACTTGAAAGTTAAAATATGTGCACTACGTACGAATAGAAAATAGGAGCCCCTAATATATGAACTTTTTAAAAAGAATATGTATAAAAAAAAGTTTTAAATTTGTGAACATGTTGAGGCGGTCGTTTTTTCATGTGGAAACGTAGATAAAAAACACATCACACATTTGCAAATTGAGACGTAGAAAGAAAACACATTGTAAGGAATTATTGAGAAAATACGAAAAAGTTACGTCGTAATTTTTAAACATCATAATTCAATATCAATTAAAACCACCGTAACATATCCAAATTTATTTTCAAAAAAAAATACATAGAGTTGAATGAAAAACAAAATTATACTTTTTTCATAAAAAGAATGGTTTTCTGAAACATGTAAAGCTATTGAATAATAATTTAAGAATTAATTTAAATAATCATTTTTGAACTAATAAATGATCCCGTTTTCAAAAAGAAATAAATAAATGATTCTTATTTTCATTTAACGTAATCTGACAAGACTAGCCACTTAATGTCATTTGCATTTAACGTAACAAACATATAAAATCCAAAATGAACTAAAGCTGAAGACTGTAGGATTCGAACCCGAGTCTACTTAACGTTAAATAGACATGCAACCCACCAAACCAAGTACTTCATTCTGCTTTTTTTTTCCAATTCAATAATTATATATCCTAACTTACAGCTTAAAATTTATTTAAAAACAAATAATTTTGGGCCCGAAGAGGGTTTGGGCCCTGAACACCCCCCCCCCCCCGGGGCCTGCCCTGAAACAAACACTAGGCTATGAATACCAAGATTGCTTATATACCATCAACATGTTGGTTGCTTATTGTGCGACGAAGGATAGGTTGGTCATCGACCATCCTCTATTGCGGTATTGTGATAGTATGGTGTGCCTACGTAGGCTGACGTACATAATTTTATTTCCCTTGTACTTTGTATTTATCAGTTATTTGATTCTTGGATAACTAGCCATTGTTTTCTAGGATTTTCGTTGATGCAAGTATTAAAATGTAAAGTAAAATAAAAATATGTGTTACTCCATGTAGGTTTAATTACTGACAAATTTAACAAAAACCACTATGAAATTGCGGTTCAATTTATCTTCGGACTTAAAACACAATTCAAATTTGAGGCCTTTTTAGTAATTTATTTTGAACGGCAAATTTCTTTAATTTTATGTCATATGTGGGACTTAACCCAAGACCTCCCCTCCCTCACGTAGGTGTTTAAAGATTTTGCATTTGTCAATGGACCACCACTTCATTGGTAGGCATTTTAGTAATTAAAGAAAAAAATTACTTAACAAACGCACTCTTGTATCCCTAATTGAGACAGGTAACAATAAACTGAATAATTTATTGTTTACGAAGTTAAAGGTTATAAAATAAGTGAATATATAATAAAATAAAATATAAAACTAACATGTTCCAAAATGTTTATAAGTTGTAAAAAAAATAAAGACTCCAAAAAGGGAGGGCGTAAATCAAGTGCCTAGAGATGGCGTGTATATATAAAACCAATCCTGAAGCCACTAATGTATCACTAAATTTTAACTTTAAAAAGCCAAGTGGGCAAACAATTTTATTTTTGGGCTTAAACAATATAATGATTAACATGAATTTAATTTTTATGTGATATACTGTTTCATATTTGTTATTTAGATTACACTATATTATGTCTATATTTTGAAAAGAACTTAGAATTTGTATTTACTTTTTTCGAGCGGTTATAAAAGATTGTGAGGTCACTTATTTTTTTCTAGAAATTCACAGAGGTCACTATAAAAAATTCATAAGATCCAGGATTTTATTACATATATACGACACTAAAAATAAAAAAATTCATGTGGATCCCCCCTCCTACTGGACTATATTTATACTTCACCAACTGTGAAATATTAGTAGTTAAGTTCCGCACGCATTAAACAATCTAATTTATTGATAAAAATATTTAGTTAAGTTAGGCGTTGTTTATGCATTGATCAGTATATGTGTTCCTTGTTTGGGCTCATCATATGTTTACAGTGGGCTTAGACGTTGATACCCATGCCTACTCCACTACAAGTACCATGACCATAGTTGTCCTCACTGGAATCAAAATATTTAGTTGGATCACTACCATGTGAGGGGGAGGGGGTTTCGATACAATACAAAACACCAATTTGCTGTAGGGTCCATCTTTTTGTTTACCATAGGGGGGCTCACTGGAATAAGTCATGCTAGTCGTTTAGTTACCGGCCGTCTAAAAAGGTGTGCAAGGGTCTTAAAGAGTTCATGTCGCTTTGCAAGCAAGTTGATTAGCTAACAACTTCCAGCGGCCTCGATTCCACTCAAGGATCTCTCTCACGAGAGGCAGTAAGAGCTTCACTATAACAGTCAAGCAATGACTAGATCTCGAAAGGTGAGAGGCTTTCATAAAGACGTATGATAAAAGGAGGGTCGAGAGAGGCTTATTGCACGATCCACCCAAGCCAGCTGAGCTAATAAATTTTGCATGAGATAAGCGAGTGGGAGGGCGGCCCTCGCCCATCTGGAGGTGCACACCCATCTAAATGAAATTTATGGTCTGAAATAGAAAATTTATTAAAAATATTTTTTGTATGTATATATACCAAATTTGAGGTCAGAAGAATTTAACGCCCCCGATTGCACTTGACTCGAATTTTGAGATCTCTGGGCACAAATTACAAAAATGGTTAAAATTGTGATGGTCAAGATGTTTAGGACTACCACTTGTAGTGAGTAGGGTTACAACGGTGTGCTTCCTTGAGTTCAATTCGTAATAGGCAACTCGTTAGGATTTAAAACACACTACAAAAATCGAATCGTTAAACATGTATTCGAAAGTCATACCAACTTTTATATAATTAAACTAGTTCGTACAGAATCAAGCTCAAAATGTTTTATTCGAAAGTTCGATAGTTAAAGCACAAGGATTAGGTATAACAACCCTCGAAATATTTTCGACACCCTAAAAATAATTAAAATATCCCAATATGCCCTAAAATACACCCCATACGCGAAAACGGACCCCGAATACCTTAAATTTTATTAAAATTAATTAAAAACAAGAAAATAGGGGCCCTGGCGGGCCGCGACAGACTCCACTTGAGTCTACGCAGGCCGCGAGCGCCTGGGCAAGTGGCGCAGCCCTGAGCTGCCACGTGGCCTATCACCTGTCAAAGCTACCTAATGACCGGACAAAGCTAGAGCCGTAAACCCCTATGTCGCGGGCCGCGACATCCCCTGCCTTCCTTCGTCGCGGGCCGCGACGGACCTGTCGACCAGCACTATAAAAGAAGGCCTCGGGCCTTCAGTCCAACTCGTCCCAAATCTTTCTTTCTCTCTCAAATTCTACGTGGTGTACGCTATACTCGGGTATAATACCCCCCCTAAATAACGAGGTTCTGCTCCGTTGTAAGTATCATAACCCCTGGATACGTATTAGATACGCTGCCCGATTGATCTAGGGTTCCGTAATGGCTGTCGTGGTTTTGCCGGACATAGTCGTTGGAATGTCGTCTCGGGGAGGGTATTACTAATGTTAAAATGGGTTATTATACTAACACGTGTGCATTTGTGTAATTTATAGATTATCACTAGGAAACCCTTACAGAAAACCTAAAACAGCAAAGTGAGTAATCTCCTTTTTGTAAACTGATTTTACAAAACCTTAAATATTTTACAACGTGATTAAGCAGTGATTGAGTCTTTGTAATTCTTCAATTACTGCCGGTATGTTGGGGTTTTGTATACAAAATGTGAGACACGTTACCATTGGACAAAGAGTTAGCCAATGTGTAATATAACCCACCGGTCAGGATTGACAGTACTGAATGAGTAATTGGGTAGATGTAAACATTGTAATCGCTCTCATTCCATTAACACAACAGTTGAAGCCTCATCAACCTTTCTTCTATACACTTCGAGTCACTCTCTTTCTAATTCCATTAACATATTGTCTTTCTCTGCTTCATTTTCACATATGTCCATCCATATTTGCTGCACACCTGCCACAATCCAAAAGGAAGAAAACATCAAGAAAAATAGCAAAATCTTGTCAAAGATTTCGGTTCTCAACTCGGCTTATTGAATGGGGAAAATGAAACCAAATGTTCATTTCAATTGAATGACTGTGATTTGATAACTATATAGCAGTTAAAATAATTAAATGTTTATGAACAACTCGAGTAAAAAATATAAAACTTGTTAATAAATAATCTTCAAATTTCAATCCATTGAATTGAAGTTCATGTACTGCTTGTGTGCTCCTGGCATAAAAAAACCTGCAATTTTTTGCAATTTGATTCTCAAATCTCAGTGAAGTAATTCAAACTTACTGACAATTACACATTCAAATCATGGACTGCAAAACAATATCACTACTATAAAATAATGTCGAACCTGCATAAGAGTTGTTCAAGAACTCGACAGCTCAGCTGGATGGATCAACAGTCTAGGTTCTTCCTCCCCCTTTAAGCTAACCAACTTACACGTTTTCAATTTTACATTTTCAACCGTTCTCTCCTCCCGGTGAGGCTCTTTTCTGCATCTCCAGCCAACTCAAGAACCTGTGATGAATCAATTTCACAATTAATTTCTACAAAAGAACAAATCACTAAATAATCAAGCAAGATGTGTAGGATTTACATTTTCAACCATTCTCTCCTCCCGGTGAGGCTCTTTTCTGCATCTCCAACCAACTCAAGAACCTGTGATGAATCAATTTCACAATTAAAAATTGAAATAATAGCTACATACCAGTTTGGTCTCTTTACAATCAGAAATTGAAACCCAACAGTGTTTTCATCCTTTGCTAGCTCCATTAGGATCTCGCATGACCTGTTCATAAAAAAATTCAAAATAAGAAGTTACGGCATCAGTAGTTATAGAATCATCATTTTGTATCCTGGAGTTTACATATTGAAAATCTCACATATTGAATCAAGTTGAAAATATATCATAAGCGGCATGAGGTTGATTGATTTATGTAACACCTCGCAAATTTCGGGTTTAATATTTAAAACGACACGTGTCATGTAAGACAAAAACGCGTTGAAAACCCGGATTCAATAAAGATGTTTTCGGTAGGATTTAAAGTGGCGTCATGTTAAATTATTACCTCTGAACACCTCAATTATAAATCCCAAGATCCGATATAATATTTTACACATCTATGCACCCTCAATTCAGGGAATTATTGCCAATAATGGAATTGCAAAAGTATGAGGTGATCCCACGATGAAAAGCAATGGTAAACCGAAGTTTTCGGGTCTTGTTTATGCATTCATTTGAAACATTGGATAATGGTAGGGTATGTTCAAACATATAGACACTTATGGGAGGCCCCCTACTGATAAAATAAGTCCACAAGTCGTTTATAACGGCTGCCCTTTCAAACCACCAACAAACAACAAAATTCTGATTCAGCAAGGGCGTCGCGTAGCGCGACGGCCCCTCGCGCTACGCGAGGGTGTGCCCAGCGACAGCTGACCTGCTGTTGGCTGTTGTGTGCGATTGTTACCCTCTAGGCCGGTTTTTCTTGCACATGCATGGCCCCTAGACATCCCTACACACTACTTACAAGTGTTGATCAATTGTGGATGGCCCTAGACTTGATTGTCACTTGCTTGTGGTGCTTGATTCTTGTATATAAAGACCCCTCATGTCACAACCATTCCTCACATCAATTGCAAACAATCTGAGCATTGGAGGAGCTTACAATCTGATTGAAGGCCTTCCTAATCATCCATTAATCATCTAGTAAGTTGCTTAACCCTTCTAAATTAATTCTAGCTTAGTAATTAGCTTAAAAGTCAATATATCGGGCTTAACGGTTGACTTTGTGATTAAACAACGATAGCTCAGTCGTATGTCAAATTAAAAGTACCGTTAGATAGGTAATTGTATGGGTATTAAACCCTTATAAGGGCAAGTACCAATTCCAGACCTAACTAGGTCGTTTGTCGGGTCAAACGTTGACCGAAAAAGTCAACAGAAATACAAAATGCAATTTAATGCACAATTAATGATCCGAAAGGTGTGCAACCTGTTTTAACCTTAATATAACATGGTAATAAGTATGAAAACTTGTCTACGCTTGCCCGACTCGACAAATTTCTGTTTAAACCCGGTTCGGAACCGAAAGGCGCAAAACTTTGACTTTTGCGTTGACTTCGGTTCTGACCCGTTTTAGTTGGAATTAGACATGCCTTAAAGTCTCATTAGGATTGGGTTACATGCTAGTATAAGTCTCTGTACTTGTTTCATTGATTATCCGATGCATGCACACGTTTCCGTTAAATCGCTTAAATTGGACCATAACGCCCTTATGACCATACAACGAGAATTTTGAAAATGTGGAAGTACAATAATCTTAGTTACTGATTATTAAACATGTACGTAAATTTTCACGTCAATCGGAGGTCTAGATTAGGAGATATGCGCATTAGCGTAAATAATAAGCTTTTTATTAATTAAACGGCGCGATTAGCGCATAGCCTATCTAAACCCGATTTTCGGTACCAAAACTTTTACCCACTGATGTTAAATAATATTTTGGGATTTTTGAAGATTTTTAATTATTTTTAAACTGATCTTAAGCTAGGCTTATCGCGTTGATTCGGTTAATACCGAATATGCCCTTTTAGGCCATAAAACGAGTTTTACAAATCCGTTTGATACCAATCCAATTGCCACTGATTTTAAATAATAAATAGAGTGTTTTGAGCCTGTTTTACTGATCAGAAAACTCAGAACCATATTTTAACCCGTACGTCGCTTAAAACGGCTTTATACGCGTATTAAACGCATAGTTTGGGTCTAGAACCATTTTATCACAAAAGACTTTATACCAACTGTTGATACCTGTTAAAATTGATAATTTTTCTGATTAAACCAGACCCGTATCTCAGAGGTATTATAAATCCCTTTTATAACCTTCAAAATGACCGAAATACCCCTACGGGGCATAATTAAGGATTAAACTCGTTAAGGGCATTATGGAAGATATCATAATGATATCACAACATATTTAAAGCGTATTAACTTAGGAAACCTGTTCGCAACCCTTTCGGTTACCCGTTATGCATTATACGCGTTCGGTTCGGTTTATGTAACTAGTTTGCATAAACTAGCCGAAACGGGTCAAACGATATCATTTTTATCTCAAAATCCAGAATGTGAATAGTAAACCCATATTAAACAAGTCCTCAACTTGTCGGGTCTAAATCACATTCTATCCGGTCTTCGCTTAATCGTGCGTAAGAACCGTATCGTTAAAACTAACCGGTCTAAGCTTAAGCTTAATTAAAGACCCGTTAGTATTCTAATAGGTTATATTAAACCTTCGTTCCAGATTAGGAGAACCAGTAAAAGCTATCTGCAGTTTATTCAATTAAGGATTTATACTTGCAAAGGTAAATACTTTTAACTTATTTTCCCTATACGAGCTTGGGTTACGGTACATAGCGTACCGCTTGATCGAGCATCAAATCTTCCACGCTTAGTGGTTAATTGAATAATTTGATCGGCTCGTTTTAAACAGATGTGTTTACTTTACAGCCTTTGGGGGGTTAATGACCATGTCCCGGATATCCCTGGCATTATCTTACGAGATAGCCACGACCTGAGCACGGGGTGTAGGCGTACTCCCGTGTATAACTCACATAAGTGGTGTGTCTATTGATCTTTAACCCGGAATACGTTCCGGGCTACTGAACGCATAAGTAACATGTAAATCGTTCACAAGATTATAATATTAAATAATTCTCCCAAGTTAAATAAAATGTTTATGCCATGTGCATCCAAACAAATTTTCAATCATTTTATAAAATGAGTCAGTTGAATGTATTTACCAGTGTAAACTGACGTATTTTCCCAAAAAGATTAAATGCAGGTACTAGGCGAAATAGGCTGGGATTCTCCTAAGCATCATTAGAAGTCTCGCAAGCTTTAGATGCCGAAGTCTGTTGAACAATTAAATGTTATTTTGTTTCGATCCTACTGTGGATAAACACCGGATAATTGTGACTTTGTTTACAATAAATAAATTCGGTTGTATCTTATTTTAAATTTGCTTCCGCTGTGCATTATTATATTGTGTTGTTTGACTATTACGTTGCCAACCACGTCACGATACTCCCCCACCGGGCCCACCGGTGACACGTGGAAATCGGGGTGTGACAGGTTGGTATCAGAGCCAACTCTGAGTGAATTAAACACTAGCCTTTTGTGTTTAATCTCAGTTACACAATTGCACATATTTAAACTTTCGAGTCTAGACTTATAACATAGGACAAATTCCACTTTATTCGGTTTTTGTTGTCCTTTAAAACTTTATATTTTTGTTATTGTTATCTTATGTTTTATTGACAGGAATAACAAAGATGCCTCCGAGATTTTTACGTATGCGAGGACGAGGAGGAAAGGGGCCGACCACCGCCCCCAACGACCATGAAGCTGGGCCGTCCAATACACAAGCTCCTATCCCCGCCGAGAGTGACGGTACTCGGCGGAACCAGAGAGGTCTCTTTCAACCGGCAAGACGGTCGGTTTCGAACAGCTCTACGACTCCCGCTCAAGACTCATACGGGCCACAATCAGAAAATGAGCCTAGAGACCCCCACCATTCGCACATACCGTTACAGCGATCTATGTCGCACCGCCCTTTTGGAGACCCCACTCCAATCTTTCAAGGCCAGTTTAACCCGGCGGATTATATACAAGAACCAGTGGGTTTTAACCCATTGGGGCCGGAGGACCATTTTTCTGGAGGAAACGATATGGATGAGGAAGACGACCCCGAAGAGCCCGCATCAGGAACTCCCAACCACCCAATCGAGGTCTCGGATAGTTCCATTTATCACGGGCCACCCTATAATGGTCCAGATAGCTTCCAGGCTATCTTTACTCGGCACGAATGGTATTATACACCTCCTCACCATTCATCGCCGCATGAGCAGCATCAACCTCACTATTCTTCGCCGCATGAGCAGCAGCAGCAGCATCATCAAGATTCCTCTGGGAATCACCAGTTTGAGGCAGTTACGCCACCGCCTCCACCGCCACCAGTTCAGCCGGCGCCTCCACAGCCGCAAAGACATAGGAGATCCGGAGCCCGGATGTCCACACGAAGAGAAAAGTTTCACTTTAACTCTCCTCTACAATCAAATGGCAGAAATTATCAGCCGCTTCCAGAAGTTCCACAGATAGGTGGACCATCAAACCCCTACGCGCAGCAACCGCCACCAATGGGTTTCGATAATCAGATACCAGCATACACGGGTCCTGCGATGTACAACTCGTTTGAGCCACCGACTCACCCTAACCTCGGATACGCTGAAGCCGACCCGTATCTGGTAGCAACTAATTACAACGCCCTTAACCAGGAGGGACCGTATGGAGGTCCTTGGGGAGTAGGCTACCCAGCACAGGGATACCAGATGCCTACACAACCCCCGTACTACCAACA
Source organism: Helianthus tuberosus (assembly GCA_030545235.1). Lineage (NCBI taxonomy): Eukaryota > Viridiplantae > Streptophyta > Magnoliopsida > Asterales > Asteraceae > Helianthus > Helianthus tuberosus. The sequence continues at coordinate 50,671,344 of CM060439.1, read as the reverse complement.
ACCCCCGCCGTCTCTGCAGATGTCGCCACCACTGCATCAGGAAATCCTACAAAGTATTAGGGAGGTGCGGCATGAGGCACGGGAAGACCGAAGGCGTAACCAGGGGATGTTCAAGACCTTGACGAACTTAATCAAGGGAAAGAGCAAGAAGGATCAGTAAATCCTTTATGTGTGTATGTCTACTTTAAAATTAAGTCCCTGCGTGGACATTTATGTGTGTATGTAGTCCCTGCGTGGACATTTATCTTTGTACCTAGTCCCTGCGTGGACATCTATTTAAGTAATCAGTCCCTGCGAGGACTTGTGTTTTAAATTTAACCCCTGCGCGGGTAAGTACTTGTTTGACCCCTACGTGGGAAATGGTTTGTGTGAAAAGACCCGTTTAGGGCAATATGTAACCTACGTATAATTAATGGAATGTTTGTTTTATAAATTTCATGTTTGCCATTATGTGCATATATAAATTAAAAATGAAATAAATAAATTAAAATCATTCCTTCTAAATTAATCTGCCTATGAAATTTATTTGGTTAAGGATCTTAAAGTGTGAAACCTAGCCACGTGTCAAATATAAGACCGGGCCAAAATGGTAAGACCTGTTTAAAAGATTCCATTCCCTGTTAACATCTTAAAACATGTTAACACTCCTGGCAGAAGTGATTCGTTAAAATCACATACGTCATTTTATAAAGGAATTCTTTAGAAGATTCCTAACCCAGTTTAATGATCTCTAAATCCTGGGTACATCATCAATTAAGATGATCACATTTTACCATACGTGGTAATATAATGCCTACGGGCCCTGTTCATTTCCATATGAGCCAAAAGACAATGGCAGCTTTGACTCCCTGTCTAATAAAGGTAATGAACTAGGTTCAAACCTTAAAAGTTTTGATTCTCTGAAGTCATAGCTTATAATTTAAATTGTCCATGTGACCAAGCCTTATGTGCTAATATATATTGTTATTGTTTATGTTTAGGATAAATTTTAATTAAAATCCTAAATTAATACGATTAATAAGTTAACCAAATATGGTCTCTGTTTACCATGGTTAACGAGTTACCCTAAGGGGTAATTCCATAATAAACTCCCAAATAAATTATTGTCCTTGTTTTCTGCAACAGTTCAATACAAATGGCTAACTCTAATGAAGTTAATAGCCATCCTGTGGAGCCGAATGAGAACGCCCAGATTACATTAACGGGTGCCGAGTTAAAAGCAATAATAGACGGTGCTGTTACTCAAGCTTTGGATAGACAGTATGAAGAATACAGTAGTACCCGAAGTAGGACTCACTCTGTATCCCATTCAAAGCCAAGGACACATTCAGAGGCTCATAACAAGACTCCTCCCAAAAAGGATGTGCCAAAGAAAAACGGTGATGATCGCCAGTCCACCAACCACCAAAGTAATCCATCTCAGCAGTTGGTACTGCATCAGGGACACCGTAACAAGGGTTGCACATATAAGTACTTTGTGTCTTGCAAACCCAGGGATTTTACGGGAGAGAAAGGAGCCGTAGACTGCATGACGTGGCTAGATGAAATGGACACGGTCGTGGACATCAGCGGATGCGCTGAAGGTGATGTGGTTAAATTTGTCTCACAGTCCTTCAAGGGTGAGGCGTTAGCTTGGTGGAGATCTCTGATGGAGGCCTCCGGAAAGATCCCGTTGTATAGCATGACGTGGGATCAATTCATCGCCTTGATCAAGGAAAATTCCTGCCCTCAACATGAGGTGGAAAAGATAGAATATGACTTCCTATCACTGGTAATGAAGAACCTCGATTGTCAAGCTTATCTGACGAGCTTCAATACACTATCCCGGTTGGTACCTTATCTGGTAACCCCGGAGCCAAAAAGAATTGCTCGCTTTATTGGTGGTTTGGAACCCGAGATCAAGTCCAGTGTAAAGGCTTCTCGGCCAGTTACCTTCAGGTCTGTAACTGACCTTTCCTTATCCCTCACTCTGGATGCGGTCCGGCAGAGATCGCAGAGGAATAAGGCGGCCGAGAAGAGGAAGCATGAAGATGATGGTTCGCGTAGGTCGAACAAGAAACACCGTGGGAGCGGTGATCACAAGAAGGGATCAGATTCGAAGAAGGATGGGCATCGCTCTGGTGAGAAGCCCACATGCAAAACTTGCAAGAAACAGCACTTTGGAAAGTGCAGACTCGAATCAAACTCGAATAACGAGTCAAGGTCTTTTGCTTGCGGTTTGTGCAAGTCCAAGGAACACAAAACCTTGGATTGCAAGAAGATGAAAGATGCAACGTGCTACCGTTGCAATGAAAAGGGCCACATAAAGACTAACTGCCCTAAGTACAACAAGAAGCCTGAGGAGGCTAAGAAGACTAACGCCAGAGTCTTCAGGATGGATGCGAAGGAAGCTGTGAAGGATGATAACGTCATAACAGGTACTTTCCTTGTAAACGATGTTTTTGCAAGAGTACTTTTTGATTCAGGCGCAGATAAGTCCTTCGTAGATCATAAATTTTGTAAATTGTTGAATTTACCGGTCAAAACCCTAAAAGTGAATTATGAGGTAGAGTTAGCAGATGGTACCATTGAAGCCGTCTCTACTGAGTTAGATGGATGTGCTATATCCATTAAGAACCATTCTTTTCCTCTATCTCTACTTCCCTTTAAGTTAGCCGGTTTTGACATAGTTCTGGGTATGGACTGGTTATCTCATAACCAGGCCCAAATCGTCTGTAACATGAAGCAAGTAGTGATAAAGACCCCGTCTGGTGAATCACTTACCATTCGGGGAGATACCCAGTACGGACTGCCTGAGCACATGACTATGCTCAAGGCTTCAAAGTGTTTGAAAAAGGGATGTGTCATTTACATGGCGCAAGTGATCATTGACGAGCCTAAACCAAAGATAGAAGACATCCCTGTCATTTCGGAATACCCAGAAGTGTTTCCTGAAGATCTACCTGGTCTACCACCAGATAGACAAGTCGAATTCAGGATCGATATCATCCCCGGAGCGGCACCAGTTGCTAGAGCTCCATACAGATTGGCACCCACGGAAATGAAGGAGTTGCGGACGCAGCTAGATGAATTGCTAGCTAAGGGTTTCATTCGACCTAGTTCATCTCCTTGGGGAGCACCAATCCTGTTTGTCAAGAAGAAGGATGGATCGATGCGTCTATGCATCGACTATCGCGAGCTTAATAAAGTCACGATCAAGAATAGATATCCATTGCCCAGGATCGACGATTTGTTCGATCAGCTTCAAGGGGCAAGTTACTTCTCAAAGATTGATCTGAGGTCAGGATACCATCAGTTGAAGGTTATGGATGAAGACGTTCACAAGACTGCATTCAGGACTCGCTACGGTCATTACGAGTTCCTAGTGATGCCTTTTGGGCTCACTAATGCACCAGCCGCGTTCATGGATCTCATGAATCGTGTCTGCAAGCCTTACTTAGATAAATTTGTTATCGTCTTCATTGATGACATCCTTATTTATTCTAAGAACCAAGCTGACCACGAGAAACACCTTTGTTGTATTCTCAAACTTCTACGTCAGGAGAAGCTCTACGCCAAATTCTCTAAGTGTGAATTTTGGCTACGAGAAGTCCAATTCCTTGGACACGTGGTTAGTGAGCGTGGTATCCAGGTGGATCCCGCTAAAGTGGAAGCTGTTATGAATTGGCAAGAGACAAAGACACCTATGGAGATTCGTAGCTTCCTAGGATTGGCAGGATATTACAGGCGTTTTATTGAAAAATTTTCAAGGATTGCTGCACCTCTAACTTCCTTGACCAAGAAGAAAGTAAAATTCATATGGGGTCCTAAGCAGCAAGAGTCCTTCGATGTTTTGAAACAAAAGTTGAGCAACGCTCCTGTGCTTACCTTACCGGAAGGCGCTGAAGAATTTGTAGTTTATTGTGATGCATCACACACTGGCATGGGGTGTGTGCTTATGCAGAAAGGCAAGGTGATTGCCTATGCATCACGACAGTTAAAGGTGTACGAAAAGAATTACACCACCCATGACTTGGAATTGGGTGCCGTTGTGTTCGCACTAAAACTGTGGAGGCATTATCTTTATGGAATCAAGTTTGTGATCTTTTCTGATCACAAGAGCCTCCAGCATCTGTTTAACCAGAAAGAATTAAACATGAGGCAACGCCGTTGGATGGAAACTTTGAATGATTATGATTGTGAAATCAAATACCATCCCGGCAAAGCGAATGTAGTCGCTGATGCCTTGAGCAGAAAGGAAAGGGTTAAACCCATTCGAATTAACGCCAAGCGTATGGAGGTAAAGAACAGTTTGATAGAAACGGTGTTAGCTGCACAGAAGGAAGCTGTGTTGGAAGCTAACTATCCTAATGAAAAGTTAGGAGTAACTGAGGAGCAGTTAACTCTTAGCAAGGACGGAATTTTACGGTTAAACGGACGAATATGGGTTCCGATTTTTGGACGACTTCGTGATGTCATCCTCCAAGAAGCCCACAGTTCCAAATACTCCGTTCATCCTGGAGCTGATAAGATGTACCAGGATTTAAAGGCAAATTATTGGTGGATAGGCTTGAAAAAGTCTGTGGCCGCCCATGTAGCAAAATGCTTGACATGTGCGCAAGTCAAAGCCGAGCATCAGAAACCGTCAGGTTTGCTACAACAGCCTGAACTTCCTACGTGGAAGTGGGAAATGGTAACTATGGATTTCATTACCAAGTTACCCAAGACAAGGAAAGGCAATGATACGATATGGGTTATAGTTGACCGACTGACTAAGTCAGCTCATTTCTTACCCATCAAGGAGACTTATAGCTCCGATATGTTAGCCCAGTTATACGTTGACAAGATTGTAGCCCTACACGGCATACCTGTAGCTATTATCTCCGACCGGGATACTAGGTACACGTCACACTTTTGGAAGAGTTTCCAGCAATCTTTGGGCACACGTTTGAACTTTAGTACGGCTTACCATCCTCAGACTGACGGTCAGAGTGAGCGTACTATTCAAACGTTGGAAGACATGCTGCGTGCTTGTGCGATCGATTTGGGAGGTAGCTGGGATAAGAACCTACCCTTGATCGAATTCTCCTACAACAATAGCTACCATACCAGCATAAAGGCTGCGCCTTTTGAGGCATTATACGGTAGAAAATGTAGATCGCCAGTTTGTTGGGCGGAAGTGGGAGAAGTCCAGTTATCAGGACCAGAGATCGTGTTCGAAACGACGGACAAGATTGTCCAGATTCGTGACAATCTCCAAGCTGCCCGGAATAGGCAGAAGAGTTACGCGGATCCAAGTCGTAAGGACTTTCACTTCGAAGTAGGTGACAAAGTCCTACTTAAAGTGTCACCCTGGAAGGGGGTGATGCGATTTGGTAAGAAAGGCAAACTAAGCCCGAGATACATAGGACCTTTCGAGGTTATCGAGCGTGTCGGGTCAGTTGCCTACAAGTTGAACTTACCAGAAGAGCTCAGTGGAATTCACAATGTGTTCCACATTTGCAATCTAAAGAAGTGTTCCGCTGATGATTCACATGTCATGCCACATACAGATGTGCAAATAGATAAGAGCTTAACGTTTGTAGAAAAACCTTTGTCGATTGAAGATCGACAGGTAAGGAAGCTTCGAAGAAAGCACATACCTTTTGTAAAGGTCAAATGGGATGCCCGAAGAGGTCCCGAGTATACGTGGGAGTTGGAATCCACCATGAAAGAAAAGTACCCTTACTTGTTTCAGTAAATCTCGGGTCGAGATTTATTTTAAGGGGGTGAGGATGTAACACCTCGCAAATTTCGGGTTTAATATTTAAAACGACACGTGTCATGTAAGACAAAAACGCGTTGAAAACCCGGATTCAATAAAGATGTTTTCGGTAGGATTTAAAGTGGCGTCATGTTAAATTATTACCTCTGAACACCTCAATTATAAATCCCAAGATCCGATATAATATTTTACACATCTATGCACCCTCAATTCAGGGAATTATTGCCAATAATGGAATTGCAAAAGTATGAGGTGATCCCACGATGAAAAGCAATGGTAAACCGATGTTTTCGGGTCTTGTTTATGCATTCATTTGAAACATTGGATAATGGTAGGCCCCCTACTGATAAAATAAGTCCACAAGTCGTTTATAACGACTGCCCTTTCAAACCACCAACAAACAACAAAATTCTGATTCAGCAAGGGCGTCGCGTAGCGCGACGGCCCCTCGCGCTACGCGAGGGTGTGCCCAGCGACAGCTGACCTGCTGTTGGCTGTTGTGTGCGATTGTTACCCTCTAGGCCGGTTTTTCTTGCACATGCATGGCCCCTAGACATCCCTACACACTACTTACAAGTGTTGATCAATTGTGGATGGCCCTAGACTTGGTTGTCACTTGCTTGTGGTGCTTGATTCTTGTATATAAAGACCCCTCATGTCACAACCATTCCTCACATCAATTGCAAACAATCTGAGCATTGGAGGAGCTTACAATCTGATTGAAGGCCTTCCTAATCATCCATTAATCATCTAGTAAGTTGCTTAACCCTTCTAAATTAATTCTAGCTTAGTAATTAGCTTAAAAGTCAATATATCGGGCTTAACGGTTGACTTTGTGATTAAACAACGATAGCTCAGTCGTATGTCAAATTAAAAGTACCGTTAGATAGGTAATTGTATGGGTATTAAACCCTTATAAGGGCAAGTACCAATTCCAGACCTAACTAGGTCGTTTGTCGGGTCAAACGTTGACCGAAAAAGTCAACAGAAATACAAAATGCAATTTAATGCACAATTAATGATCCGAAAGGTGTGCAACCTGTTTTAACCTTAATATAACATGGTAATAAGTATGAAAACTTGTCTACGCTTGCCCGACTCGACAAATTTCTGTTTAAACCCGGTTCGGAACCGAAAGGCGCAAAACTTTGACTTTTGCGTTGACTTCGGTTCTGACCCGTTTTAGTTGGAATTAGACATGCCTTAAAGTCTCATTAGGATTGGGTTACATGCTAGTATAAGTCTCTGTACTTGTTTCATTGATTATCCGATGCATGCACACGTTTCCGTTAAATCGCTTAAATTGGACCATAACGCCCTTATGACCATACAACGAGAATTTTGAAAATGTGGAAGTACAATAATCTTAGTTACTGATTATTAAACATGTACGTAAATTTTCACGTCAATCGGAGGTCTAGATTAGGAGATATGCGCATTAGCGTAAATAATAAGCTTTTTATTAATTAAACGGCGCGATTAGCGCATAGCCTATCTAAACCCGATTTTCGGTACCAAAACTTTTACCCACTGATGTTAAATAATATTTTGGGATTTTTGAAGATTTTTAATTATTTTTAAACTGATCTTAAGCTAGGCTTATCGCGTTGATTCGGTTAATACCGAATATGCCCTTTTAGGCCATAAAACGAGTTTTACAAATCCGTTTGATACCAATCCAATTGCCACTGATTTTAAATAATAAATAGAGTGTTTTGAGCCTGTTTTACTGATCAGAAAACTCAGAACCATATTTTAACCCGTACGTCGCTTAAAACGGCTTTATACGCGTATTAAACGCATAGTTTGGGTCTAGAACCATTTTATCACAAAAGACTTTATACCAACTGTTGATACCTGTTAAAATTGATAATTTTTCTGATTAAACCAGACCCGTATCTCAGAGGTATTATAAATCCCTTTTATAACCTTCAAAATGACCGAAATACCCCTACGGGGCATAATTAAGGATTAAACTCGTTAAGGGCATTATGGAAGATATCATAATGATATCACAACATATTTAAAGCGTATTAACTTAGGAAACCTGTTCGCGACCCTTTCGGTTACCCGTTATGCATTATACGCGTTCGGTTCGGTTTATGTAACTAGTTTGCATAAACTAGCCGAAACGGGTCAAACGATATCATTTTTATCTCAAAATCCAGAATGTGAATAGTAAACCCATATTAAACAAGTCCTCAACTTGTCGGGTCTAAATCACATTCTATCCGGTCTTCGCTTAATCGTGCGTAAGAACCGTATCGTTAAAACTAACCGGTCTAAGCTTAAGCTTAATTAAAGACCCGTTAGTATTCTAATAGGTTATATTAAACCTTCGTTCCAGATTAGGAGAACCAGTAAAAGCTATCTGCAGTTTATTCAATTAAGGATTTATACTTGCAAAGGTAAATACTTTTAACTTATTTTCCCTATACGGGCTTGGGTTACGGTACATAGCGTACCGCTTGATCGAGCATCAAATCTTCCACGCTTAGTGGTTAATTGAATAATTTGATCGGCTCGTTTTAAACAGATGTGTTTACTTTACAGCCTTTGGGGGGTTAATGACCATGTCCCGGATATCCCTGGCATTATCTTACGAGATAGCCACGACCTGAGCACGGGGTGTAGGCGTACTCCCGTGTATAACTCACATAAGTGGTGTGTCTATTGATCTTTAACCCGGAATACGTTCCGGGCTACTGAACGCATAAGTAACATGTAAATCGTTCACAAGATTATAATATTAAATAATTCTCCCAAGTTAAATAAAATGTTTATGCCATGTGCATCCAAACAAATTTTCAATCATTTTATAAAATGAGTCAGTTGAATGTATTTACCAGTGTAAACTGACGTATTTTCCCAAAAAGATTAAATGCAGGTACTAGGCGAAATAGGCTGGGATTCTCCTAAGCATCATTAGAAGTCTCGCAAGCTTTAGATGCCGAAGTCTGTTGAACAATTAAATGTTATTTTGTTTCGATCCTACTGTGGATAAACACCGGATAATTGTGACTTTGTTTACAATAAATAAATTCGGTTGTATCTTATTTTAAATTTGCTTCCGCTGTGCATTATTATATTGTGTTGTTTGACTATTACGTTGCCAACCACGTCACGATACTCCCCCACCGGGCCCACCGGTGACACGTGGAAATCAGGGTGTGACAATTTAGCATCTCACCTTTGAAGCAACACATGAATGAATGACAAAAAACATGTAACTTTATCAATCGCCATTACCTTCAAACCAACAGCTTCAAATTTTGCTTTAGATTATTAAAGAGTCAGAAGCGAGTTCCCAACTGTACACATTACAAAAAAAATCAAACATCTAATATTGAAAGTACTATAGTGTTTTTTTATAAGCAAATAAGAAGGTGGATTATCTAGTTGAGTATGAAAGCTTGAATCAAACTCTACCAACACCTGTATATGTAAAAAAATTATATAATTTTCATCTATTCAACAACCACTGCCACCACTAGATACAGATTTAAGTCTTTAACAATTAGTAGTTAAGTAATTGAAAGGTAGATCTAAATCGAGAACATTCAACCTTTAGTTCAAATTAATTATAAACAAAATATTCCTAGTATGCAAACTAAAACCTCATATTTCAATTTTACAGATATTATCAAACTAAAATCACCTAACATCTATAAACTATCAAACATTAAATTTAATATTAAATATTATAATATTATAAACCCTAATAAACCTTCAATAAACTCTAAATTAAACAGAACTTAAATATAATATTCCAAGTACACAATCTAAAATCTTAGATTTCAATTTTACAAATATTATCTTATGTCATCACCTAACATTCTAATTAACCTTCAATACATTCTAAATCAAACAGAATATTCCAATTACAAAATAAAATCTCAGATTCCAATTACACAAACTAAAATCTTCGGAATGGCATATAAAGCATCGGCCGTGAAGGGGTATGGTCCCAAATATCGCGTCAGCACGACCGCGAATGACCATTACCCTCATTAAAAACCCCCAACAGAAATTAACTATCCAGTGTCCGCGTAGACACACGCGAACACTGCGGTCCAAACTGTCCATCGATGAGAAGACTTACCTTAAGGATGGAAACTAATGTTACGCATAGAGATGCGGCCTCGCACCGCATCCTATGAACATTTTCGTCACGACAAGGGATCTGGACAACAGTAACAGTGACTCAACAGGCGATGCGGCACAACACTGCATCCCTCGCAAATCATGGATGGAACAACCAATGCGGGAACAACATCAGTGACCGCAAGCAGCGATGCGGCCTGGCACCGCATCCTGCCTACAAGGCAAGTGGGTCTGACACCACAGTGCAAGTGGCACTGGGAACAGTCACCCACTAGCCCACGTATGAACAACAGTCTGACACCACAGCCGGACGTGGCATCACCACAGCATCCGACAGGTCCGACACACCTGCAAATAGTTGTGCGATGTCAGACTAGCTACTCAACTACCCTCCTTCACTCCTCGGCTATAAATACTCACCCCAAACCAGGTTTGAGGTATCACTTTCCAACTCTCTCAATACTACTACTATCATACCTTGCTTCCCAAGCAACTTACTAATTCTCACGCCGGAGAGTGGTAACAAGGAGCACCCCCCACCCCATCCTCCTTGTTACGAGTCACGGTTTGTTTCCTTGTGCAGGAAACCCACCACCAGACGATCCAGCCAACGATCCTCGGAAAGAAGGGATTAACCCTCTTGACGAGACCAGTGAGTTAACCCTACCCGGTTAACCATTGTTTCATCATTGGCGCCCACCGCTACTCTTAGCACTTTTTTCTAATCATCCTTTTCTTTCCAAAGATGTCTGATCGTCAAAACAACACTACCGGGGATAACCTAAACCCCGCAAACCAAGGGCCTGCGGGAACCATTCCCCTAGCCCCAAATGCCCAACACATTGGCACGTCAACGCAAGGGGGCGCATCCCTTACGTTTGGACACGATCTGTCACAATACGCTGCTGTCATACCTCCAGGCATGAGCCCTCATACCTGGTATGACCAACAAGCAGCCCTTCTAGCCGCAACGTACAACAGAGCTTGCGCCGACGAACAAGGAGGTATCGGACCTACCCCGATACCGCGTACACCTGCCGGTCGTATTTTACGATACGACGACAGAGCACCAACACATCCAGCCTCCAGAAGCAGACAAGAGGACCGCGGCTCCTCCTATTGTGATGTCCGCACAATAAATGAGGACGATTCCTCATACGGGTCCCGCCGCAGGGACTCCGTACATAGCCGTTTAGGCTCTCAAGATGAAAGAAGGCGGCAATCTACATTACGCCGCAACACAAACATTCAGAGTCGTTTGGGACCACAGTCCCACCATGAAGGGTATGGCCATACTGATCCAGATGACAGTACATACCGCGGGGAGTCCCATTCCACCAACAGTAGACCAGGAGGACGCAACTATGTTCCTCCCTCTCAACACCGCACTACATACCTCCGCGCTGCAAAGCGCAACCAGGGCAAACCTTACAGGCCGAAATCTGCGGCCGAAAACTCTAAGTTTGTCCCAGAGATCGCCAACGCCGATGTCACCACTACAAAATTCCCATTAAACATTGGGAAATACAACGGCTCGACCGACCCAGATGATCACAACAACATCTTCGTCGGTGCTGGGTGTAACGGTAGGTGGGACGAACCTACCTGGTGCCATTTTTTCCCACAGACCCTAACAGGTCTGGCCAGGGCATGGTTCGATTCCCTACCACCAGGGTCACTAACCTCGTTCGAGGACTTGCAACAAAAGTTCCTCGCACACTTTAGCCAACAACGACGCCATGAACGCGATTCAATGGACGTCATGAACATCTGGCGCAGAGACAACGAATCGCTTGACGCATTCGTTGTCCGTTACAATAAAGAGATCCTAGAGATAGGTGACGTTGACAACCAGATGGCACGTAACCATTTCATTGTGGCAGTCAAAGACGAACAAATGGTTATGAATATTTCCGGCGGCAACGGCTTGCCTAAGAAGTGGGAAGATGTCATGGCTAAGGTCAAAACATATGCCCAAACTCAGCGGTCTCTCAGACCGCACATGTCAAAGGCACAACCCCTAGTGGAAGGCCAGTCTTCCCGCCAAGAGCCCAAGCGCGGCAATAAGCGCAACAGGGACACATGGAATCGCGGCAGCGATCCCAAGCCATATGCCCCCCGGAACAACCAGCCCGACGCAAGGGCTACAATCAACGCCCATCGAGAAAACCGGGCGTCAAAGAAAGAGTCTCGGGACCGTAACTGGACCGAGATCAACCAGTCGCCAAGCGACGTTCTCCTCACGGATGCACAATCCCTGAGACCGGCCCAACCAATGAAGTCCAAAAAGAATCAAGATCCCGCACTCTACTGTGATTATCACAAGGACTCGGGCCACACCACCAACAACTGCATCAGTCTCCGACTGGAGATTGAGCGAGCCCTGAAGGAGGGGAAACTGCAACATCTGTTGACAGGCGCACAAAAAGCTACAAAGCGCATCACTCCCCACAACGAGGGCACCTCCATGGGTAAAAGGGCCATGTACGTGGCCTCTACCCACATGATCAATGGAGGGAAAGGAAGACCGCGTAAGGCGGCGAGAAGACCGGACAATGACTGGAAGGACGAGCAAGTCGTCTTTCCAAGAGTCCGAGGCGGACCGCGCGATAGGCGCGCCGTGGTTATCACTGGGCACCTGGCTCACTACTGCACCGAGCGATTGTTCATCGACCCGGGCAGTACGTCCGATATTATATACGAGCAGTGCTTCAACCAGTTCGATCAAGAAGACAAAGATCGACTGCAGCCAGCGGACTACCCGCTGGCTGGATTTTCAGGGGAAACCGTGTTCCCCTTGGGACAAATTACTTTCCCTGTGCGCCTCACCAACGGAAGGCACACAAGGACGGAGGAGGTAAACTTCATGGTTTTACCTCACACCTCAAAGTATGACGTGATTCTCAGGAGGGAATCCCAAGGCGACTTCAACATGATAACATCCGTCCCCCATTCTGCCATCGGTTTTCCAACCGAAACGGGGATCGCGATAATATACGCCCAAAGGGAAGTCATGTCTACGGACGAACTGCGTCCGACAAAGGTAGCAAGGCCTACCCCCAACACCCAACCAGAAAAATGGGTTCTTAATGCAAGACACCCAGAACAAACAGTCACGTTGGGCCATGCCTTGACACCTACCATCAGAGCGCGCCTGAAGCAACTCCTCTTCAGAAATCAAGATATTTTCGCATGGACACCCGCAGATATGACAGGGGTACCGCGCGAAATTGCGCAACACTTCTTGAATACCATGCCAGGTATCAAGCCCGTGATCCAAGGCCAACGCCACCTTGGATCAGCAAAAAACGCGGCGATGGAAGAGCAGGTACAGGAACTGCTCTCCGCAGGCATCCTGCGAGAGGTGAAGTACCAGACTTGGCTGTCCAACCCAGTCATGGTAGAAAAACCAAGCGGGGGCTGGCGCATGTGTGTCGATTACAAAGACCTCAATAAGGCCTGCCCCAAGGATTGTTACGCACTCCCGGAAATCGACGAGAAGGTCGATAACCTCGCACCATTTCGATGGAAGTGCTTCCTCGATTGTTACAAAGGCTATCACCAAGTACAAATGGCAATCGACGATGAAGATAAAACGGCATTCCGCACTCCCATTGGGAATTACTGCTACACCAAAATGCCGTTCGGGTTGCGCAACGCGGGCGCAACCTATCAAAAGTTGATGAACGACACCTTTCGCGGTCAAATCAGCAAAAGTGTCGAAATCTATATGGACGACCTGGTCGTCATGAGCATGGAGGAAAACACCATGCTCGACGACATCGAAAGAACATTCCAAACTCTGCAAAGCGTTAACATGAAGCTCAACCCAGGGAAATGCTCGTTTGGAATGGAAGAAGGCAAATTCCTTGGATTCATTGTAACCAAAGATGGATTCAAGGTAAACCCGGAAAAAGTTCAGGCGATCGAGCGCATGCCATCGCCTTCTACGATGAAGGAAATGCAACGACTCGCCGGTAGGCTAGCCGCACTCAATAGATTCTTAGCCAACCACGCAGCTAAGTCTTACCCTTTCATCAAGACCCTGCGGAGCTGTCTAAAAAAGGAACACTTCAAATGGACCGCAGAGGCCGAGAAAGCTTTCCGGGAAATGAAAGAGTATTTGATCCAACTCCCAACTTTAACCGCACCACGAAAAGATGAGCCACTTATCTTATACCTATCTGCCGCGGACAACGCGGTAGGCGCGGTACTTATAGTGGAGCGGGAAGGAGTCCAAACACCCATCTACTACATCAGCAAAATGCTTAACGACCCAGAGACAAGGTACTCCATCATGGAAAAGTTGGTACTAGCACTAGTGCACGCATCGAGACGTTTACGACGTTACTTTGCAAACCACGTCATCACAGTGTTAACCAACTATAGGATCGGCCCGATCCTATCCAAACCCGACATCTCTGGGAGGTTAGCAAAATGGGCAATCGAGCTGGGCGCGCTTTCACTGAACTATAAGCCGCGCCCCGCAATCAAAGGCCAGGTCTTGGCTGACTTCGTCGCTGAAGTACCAGCAAACCGTATCCAAGAATGCGAAGAAGAACAAAACCCTGTACCACAACCATCATCCACAGAAACCTGGGCACTATTCACAGATGGTGCATCTAACGAAGATGGTTCCGGCGCAGGTTTGCGACTTGTCAGTCCCGATGGCCAAGAGCTAACCTACGCAATACGCCTCGATTTCGAAAGTACAAATAACGAAGCGGAGTATGAGGCTCTACTGGCAGGGTTGCGTTTGGCAATTAAACTCGACGTCAAACATTTGGAAGCACACGTCAATTCGCTACTAGTTGCAGGACAGATACGCGGTGACTATGCCGCAAAGGGGGATACCATGATTCTCTATCTCGAACAAGCCCTGCAACTGAAGTCAAAGTTCACCTCCTTCAATATTCGTCACATCAACAGGAGTGAAAATAAACCCGCAGACGCACTATCAAAACTTGCGTCCACCAGCTTCCAACACCTGGCGAAAGAGGTACGCATCGAAGTCCTGCAAAATCCTTCGATACCCCTGCGCCAAGTCAATGTCATCCAATACGGTACAACATCCTGGATGACACCACTTATTGCATACTTACAATCAGGAGTTACTCCCGAAAGCAAAGCAGAGGCACGCAAGTTGCAATACAAAGCGTGTCATTACCAAATGGTAGATGGTATCTTATACCGTAAATCATACCTGGGGCCACTCCTTCGATGCGTCAACCCCCAAGATGCCACATACCTTATCAAAGAAATTCACGAGGGGATATGTGGCATACACGCAGGGCCACGCATGGTGGTGGCCAAAATCATGAACGTCGGGTACTATTGGCCGGGCATGCACCTGGATGCAGTCAAAGTCTTACGCAAGTGTTTCAATTGTCAACGACACGCTCCCAAGACCTTGCGTCCCAAGAACAACTTGATCCCCGTAACTACCGCATGGCCATTCCAAAAATGGGCAATTGATGTGGTGGGACCATTTCCAGACGCACCAGGAGCAGTGAAGTTTATCATAGTGGCTGTTGATTACTTTACAAAATGGGTAGAAGCAAAGCCACTTGCATCAACCACCGCTATGATAACAAGGAAATTCGTGTGGGAACATATCATCTGCCGTTTCGGTCTACCAATGTGCATCGTCACCGACAACGGTACCAACTTCGCTGCCGACGACTTTCAAAAATGGCTAAAAGAGCTAAACATTGAACACATATTCTCCTCAGTGGCGCATCCACAAGGGAACGGCCATGTCGAGAGTATCAATAAAAGCTTAGTCGAAGGCATCAAAGCACGGTTGGGAACAGCCAGACGCGGCTGGGTTGATGAACTCCCAAGTATTTTATGGGCCCACAGGACAAGCCCAAAAACAAGCAATGGCGAGACCCCCTTCAGCCTGGTCTACGGTATTGAAGCAGTGATCCCCGCGGAGGTGGGCCTCCCCTCACCTAGAATGTTGGCCATCAACAAGATGAACAACAATGAGGAACGCAGGGTTGACTTGGACCTCTTGGAAGAAAGGCGCGAAAACGCGGCCATCAACGAGGCCAAGTACAAAACCAAGTTGGAAAAATACTACATTGCACGAGTTCGCATTTGTACTTTCAACCCTGGAGACTACGTCCTTCGTGACAACGAAGCATCCAACGCAGAACGCCCAGGGAAACTTGCCCCCAAGTGGGAAGGACCGTACCTCATCCAAGAGGTCCTGGGCAAAGGCGCGTACAAACTGCAAACATTAGAAGGCGAAACTATCGCACGCACATGGAACGCACAGCAACTTCGACGCTGTTATATGTAAGCCATGTTTTCTGCATGTAACCTATCGGGCCGCAGGCCATTTGCAAATAAATAAATAGACGATTTAATGCAATATTGTTTATTTATTTCTATTACAAATGCGTGTCCCATTCTGAGGTATACACAAAAACAGATTAGCAAAATCTTCATTCGTGATACCCATACAGAGTGCTAACCACACGCAACTATTGTAATAGGCCAGCAATGGCAATAATGTTTGTCTAACCAAAGACAAATCTTAATCCTTGCATCACCTAGATATGCAAAAGGCAATACAGATTTAGTAACACACGCAGTAACGCTAAACGCGTACAAATTCAAACATGCAAGTAATACAAACACTTGTAAAAATTGAAACAAACAATTCTTTACATTCAAAAAAATTTTTCTACACCCGCAAGGTGCACAGGGAATTTACATGAAGTTTGTAATGGTTACATAAGGAAACAAAAGTGGCACGCAGACCAACCTAATCTTCCTTTGTACCACTGGGGCCCGCACCATCCTTGCCCTCAACAAATGGCTTTTCTTCATCGTCTTCACCAGCGTATAAGACTCGCAAGCGGTCCACATAATCCTCCGCTTCGAGACACTTCTCAAGTTCTTCAAGGCCGGTGAGGGTTGTATCATTAAACTCCTGAACCGCAGCAGCAAGAAGCGCTTCAGTGTCCACTCCATGAAACCCGGACCGCTCATCAGTAAGCTCGCCACGCGCTGCAATGTTCAAATGACTAATACAGCGGTTATAGCCAGCTTTGAAACCAGCATCCCGGGCACGATCCCTGATCTCGTTAATACCTGCTACGGTCTCGGGTGCGTCAAGAATGGCAGTAACAATCTGCGAAATATGCATACAATGGTTATCAAAGGCAAACCTACAAAAATAACAAGGCAACGGATACTTACATGCCCGATCCCGTGCATACGCATCCATTCATGATCAGCCTTGAGCAACTCAAGGGAAGAAGCGTGGCTATCTCTAGCCTCTTCAGCCTCTCTTGCCCGCACTTCAACTTCAGCAGCACGGGCAGAGACTTCCTCAATAGTGGCCTCCCGGGTCCGCACTTCAGCCTTTTAAACAAGAAATCAAAGGTATACAAAAAGAATCAACAAATTTGTGAGACAATTTCAAAGTTAGGAAAAACTTATACCTGAAGGTCCAAGATAGTTTTGCTTAACTTGGTGCGGTCAACATTTGCCCCTTCAAGAGCTTTCGCAGCACGAGCCTCTGCCTCTTTGGCCTCTTCCAGAGCCTTGGCAAGACGAACCTCTGCTTCCTTGGCCCCCTGAGCAGCCGCAACGGCCTCAGCTTTCTCTTTAGCCAATGCAGAAATTGCTGCCTTAGCATTTATAAGCTCCTGACGAACATGAAAGAGAGTTTCATTCTGTTTACCCCAAGATTCTTTCCAAGTCTTGCGCTCATGAGATAGCGTATTGCGCTCATCAGAAAGGGTTTCTTTCCAACGCTTACGCTCATCAGACAGCAGTTTTGCAAGAGTACGAACCTGTTTAAGCTCAGCAGTTGCAGCCCATTCCTCAGTCTGCTTATGCTTTTCAAACGCAGCTCTATCCCTCTCAAGCTGCTCTCTATCCCTCTCAAGCTGCGCTGCACCCTCACGGGCAGCCTTCACCAACTCCTCGGCCTCGGCCCGCAAACGCGCATTCTCCTCCCCCTTGCGCCCCAGCACCTTGCACTTCTCCATAAGTGCATTCGCCATTATGGAGCCCCCCACAAGCATGGAGGAGAGTTGATTCATCTGGACCTCAGTCGGTAAAGAAAGGGCCCGATTTACCTCAAAAGGAGTGCCCAAACCACTCAAAACCTCCCTACAAGCGGAGGGATCAGCGGAAATATCATCCCCTTGCAGCACAGACCACGGAGGGCGGTGGTAAGACATGGCCCGGTCTTCTGTGTAGGAGCGATAATAATACTCCATTTCAGTCTCGTCAGGCTGAATAGGAGTCTCTACAAAACCCGCACCACCAGAAGCGGAACCGGAAGCCTTCTCGGTACCAGGAGACTTTGGCTTTCCGGTATAGCCAAACTCACCAATATCCTCGGGGGTGATAACATTATCACCCGAATCAACCGTATCATAGATCTGGGCCGCGGGACGCTTCCCAGTGTCCACCTCCCGCACAGATACTTCAGGAGTAGCAACCTTATGAACCCCCGCACCCGCAGTAGTGTCGTGCGGGGGAGGGGGAGGAGGAGCATCAAAGTCGAAGAACCCTTCATCTTGCGGTTCTGAAATCAACACAGATACTTTAAAGTAACAAGTATAAACACATAATACTTGTTAAGGTCATGCATCACATACCAGATACAACCGCAGGCTTCCTTGGTCCAACAAAGGCCTTACGCCTGGTCTGAATTCTCGGTTTCTTTCTCCCACCAGCATCACCAGCTTCCTCCGTTTTCCTCTTCTCACCTGGTTTGGAACCCGCAGTAGTTCCACCTGTGGCCGCACCAGCACCTGGAACACCCAAGCCCTCAAGGGTGTCAGATACTACCACATAATCGGTATATCTGCAGAAATGAGAACGAGAGATACCTGCTGCATGCGGCACCAAAGGCGGAACAACATGCGCTTCAGGGTTTTTCTTACCGCGACCCCGCGCGGCTTTATCTATGTGTTTCTTCTCAGCATGTTTTTTGGGAGCACCCTTTGACTCAAATTTGCCAAGGTTCCCAAGAGTACCTGCACATAGTGAATCAGCAAAGAACCTTATAGAGCAATAGTAAAGGTTATGAATCATACCTTTACCCTGCGGCAGGGGTGCGGTCATTACCTCGCGTGAAGCAACGCGGAAGTAAGAGACAATCGCCAAATTAAAACCTTTACCTTCCGCAGTCTTAACAATATCAACCTTGCCAGTAAAGGTTGGATCAAATATCTTCCACACTTCCACAATTTCTGATAATACATATACAAATTAATGACGAACACAGGAATAAAGAAACTGCACAAGGGTGGTAACACTTACCACCAGTTTTCTCCCGCACAATAGGCATGAAGTTCCTATTAGGCCGGGTCAACATCATCCGCAGCACCCACAACTCATCGTTGGTCAGCTGCCTATGCTCAATGGTCTTCAACCTTGAGAACCACTCCACTTTCCCCGCGGTAGGTATAGCAATGTCCTCCGCAGGAATAGGCTCATTAACGTTCCGCATAGTCATATTAACAACAACTGCGGCAGCCTTAACGTAGAAGAACTTGCACTTCCACTTGGTGATACCCTTCAGAGGGGTCATTAACTTGGTACTTCCGTACCGTTCCCTGAAAGAAAAGAAACCGGTGTTCACCGTCAACTGATAAAATCCCCGGAAATTATCAACGGTAACCGGCAGACCAAGAGCACGAAAAGTCGATTCAAAATGCCTAATACGGATCATCCCAAAAGGACTCATCTGGGAGATATGGACCCTGTAAAACTCTAAAACTTCAGCAACAAAAACGGTCAATGGTAAACGAAGGTTACCATCTGTAAAAGAGTCGGCCCACATGGTGATATAACCGGCCGGAGCACAGGCACCAGTGTCACCAGTTTGGGGATAAACAGCCCCATACTCGCGGGGCATCTGGATATCGACCATCAGTTGGTCGAATGATGTTCTCGACCACTTCAATGGTGGTAGACCACCACCAGGAACACTGCCACCATCATCTTCTTCTTCTCCGGCCACCGGAGAAGATGCTTCAAGGTTTTCACCCTCCACATTATGTGGGTTAGATGGATCAGCCATCAGAAATATGTAGAGAAGAAGTTTCGAGTTAAAGAAAAAACTCAGAAAAACTCAAAAGATGGCCGGAATAAATGACAGATTAATCGGAGAAGACGAAGGGAATGCTCTCTCTCTCTCAACAGATTTTTCGAAAATTTTGAACAGTAAGGAGAAACCAAACGGTTCCTCCTTTATATACTCATCGCAATAAATGCGATACAGTAACCGCCTCAACACGTTCAAAATAGACGAGTTACAAGGCGACACGTGGTCAGCGACCTTTCCGCTGACGGTTATCACGCGCGCGTGGCCGTCCACGCGCCTGACAAAGAAGACTTTTTCACTCCCTGCTACAGTGCAGTTATGACCTCGGTCAGTGTAAACGTCTTTTCAAATCAGCACATGTCAGAATCCTACCAACTTCAACAACCCACACGTGCAATCGTGACGTAAGCGACAGAAAGCGACAACCTTATCCAAACACAAGCGGCATGCGGTTTCTCTGGTTTACCGCACCATAACCCATACCGCATGTCGTTTTTTACATACCCCTCAAAAAAGTCAAAAATATATATCTTTAAATTATATAAAGGGGTATAAGTCATACACCGCACATATCCACGAGCACACGCGGAATATGCGGAGATGACGCATACCAACCCGCACAGGTGTGTCAGATACTCAGAACCAGCACGGTTCTTTGGACTGCGAAAACCGCCTCTCAGGATGCGGTAAACCGCACCATATGAAAGCTTCTTCAACCTTCAAAACCCTCGTTTCCGGTTCACAACCACAGAGGGAACGCAAACAGCTTCTCCTTAAGGAACAGGACAAGTATGCTGACCAACCGCACATCAGCAACCCTGTCCCCTGAACCTTCAAGAGCCACATCCAGGCTACAAGACTTCTAGAAGCGAGTTCTTTGCTACAAACCGCAACTATGCGAACGATAGCTACGGAAGAGCCACAACTAAGCCACCACGCGGAAGAGCAAAGCTATTTCAAGGAAAACTGCTTTCCAACTAACCATGGAGGAAAGTGGCTACAAAATGAATGCCGGAGTTTCAACCAACTTCCCAAGTATCTACGGATATCTCTTCCGGCAACACTACTTACAGAACAACTACTTTCCACCAAAGCGTGAAGGAAAGTGGCTCCAGAACAGCGGTAACAAGTCTGCATATGACTAGTTACCCACCTATGTACTGCATAGAATAAACAATGGTGGGCACAACCCTGCCTATGATCATGTTTATTTGCCCATAGTCCAGATTCACATTGTTCGACCAAACACGGCCAACAATGATGCAACTACCCCACGATCCTCAAAGAAACATGGCAAACGAGGTTCGGCAACGAGGTAACCGCAAAGAACGAACGCGTACCAGAGAGCTACACCTCTGAGGACGTGCGGTTACTAGAGAGATAAACCGCAGAGGATGTGCGGTTACTAGAAAGCTAACTGGAGAACACGAGCACCCCACAAAACAGGGATCATCGTTACATGTCCAGTTGCCGAACATAGAGCTTGAGCAAAGTCCTTACAACTTTGCACGAACTGACACAGGTTCCAACTACACTGAAGAAGACATCTTCAGTCACGATCTCAAAGGTTGGTTCGAAGTTTGCTAATACCTCCAGTCACCATCTCAAAGGTTGGTCCGAAACACCAACAGGTGGCTGATAACATCAACAAAAGATAGACAGAGTTAAGTCTATGGCTGAGAATTCCGCATCAGACGGAACTTGCTCACCATGCACCCTTCTCAAAGGAAGAAACAATCCACTAGAAAGGGCCTACTACTTAAAAAAGTGTAAGTCCCGTAGAACGGATCTTTCAATGATATCAAACAATCACCAAGTTTGTGCGGAATTCAAACTTGGTGAGATTCAAGAATAAACCCAAAATCAACAAGAAATATGAACGATGAAAAACAAACCGGAATCACTTTCAAACTTGCACACGATTCTATTACTATCAAATAGCAAAACCGTCTGGTACAAGTTCCTACTCCACCAATCGCCTCTCTCTCTCTAGAGGAATTTTGTAACTATCAAGATCAAACCCTAAAACAAGTTAGAAACTTGTTTATATACTAAGTCAAGCCCACTTCCCTACATGGGCTCCCCTTGGGCCTGCTTGGCCCACATGGCCTAAAGCTTGGCCCAAATGACCTATAAAGGTCCACAACCTAATATAAACTAACCCGGTAAAGCCCAGTTCATAACCATAACCCGTTGTGTTAATTTGATGCGTCAGTCTCACACTTTAGGGCCTAACAATCTCCCCCTAGACTGATGCCATCAAATTGTCTTCATAGCATGAATTCAGCAACGTCTTCAACGAAGTCTATGGTTGTCTCTATGCTGCAGATGTTGTGGAAGTTCTTGACTTCTGAACTCTCAGCACTGGGTCTCTTTCTTCAGCTCTTGTGGTTAACTTCATATCAGGATCTCGATCAGCATTTGCTTGAAAATCTTGTGAAAAGAATGTGAGAGGAGGATTCTCAACAAATCTTTTCTTCTTCAATCTTTGTCTTTCAAGCAGGTTCATGGTACTTCTTCAAATGTACTTTCACTGTCAGACGGCGTTTCGTATCCGGCTCTTCTGACTCAGGTACATCTTGTTGTTGTGCTGCTTCAGGCTTCTTCAGCAACTAACAGCATCTCAGTCTTCGTCAATCCCTGTTCTTGATTTAAATCAAGTTCTGCACATGCTCACAAACTCATAAGCAAACATTTCGTATGCAACAGGGAGAGTACCGTATGAACACTAGGTACATCCAATTTCACAATTTAAATTCTTTCAACTTTTGATGATTAGTCAAATCTTCAAGAACGGTTACATTTTTAATTTTAAGAAAAACAAAAAGACACTCTATTTTTGGATTTTCGATTTTATAGAAAAGTAAAACACTATTTTTGTATTTTTGATTTTTCCAAATTTTTTTTCAATTTTTTTTAAATTTTTTTTAATTTTAAGAACTAGAAACAGATAAAAATTCAAAATATAAACAACTACTATAATATACAATTACAATTACAATTGCAATGGGATCAAAATTCGTTCTCAGGCAGACTAAGGAACACTTTTCAGTACGAGCCTAATCAAACTGGTCTATGCGATTGCCAATATGTTTGTCCACTTAAACTTTAACGCTCAACTTTCAATTTTTCAACTTCGTGATATGCTTTAGGTAATATTATACTATTATACCCGTGTGTCCCATTCCAAGGCATACCCCCGCGATCAAGGTAAGCACAACGATTCATCGTAGCAGGTGAGTATATTGATGTCATCCTTTAAGATATCCTGACTGTGTGTAGATCTACATATAATCTGTTTTATCATGTTTTGATTTCTTTAACCATGAACACCCAAATAAATACCAATCAAATCCTGGAAATATAAACAGCACACTCTATCATGCAAGTATCTTCCCTACCACATATTTCACAAGTCCAATCCAGATTTCTGAAATCTTAACTGGGAATAGGTTGAGAAGAGAACAGAATAGATCTTAAGTAGAGATGGTATAATATACAGATCAAATGAGTTTTTCTCAATTTGATATAGGTTTCTTGGGTTTCTTTTGGGCACTTGAGGGCCTCTTTCGGGTGTATTAGATCTATAGCGCGACAACGTACAGCTAGGTCAGCATGTATCTGGATGCAGCAGAAGCTGTCGTTGCCTAGCACCTCCAGGTCAGCATATATCTGGATGCAGCAGAGGAGGTACACGACTTTTTTCAGAGAAGATTTCAGAATCAGATCAAAATTGTGTGTATCGGGACAACATACAAACATTCAAATAGAAATGAGCTAATTCCAAGTGACTTTCTTTCCTGGGGTCATGTACAATTTTAGTTCTCAACAGAAGAACAGCCAAGATATCCCCAGATGATTCAACAATATAAAGACCCGAAACCTCAGATGTTGGCTATCTATCAACACAAGATTTAAGACCATAAAATCATACGCCGTTGGTATGTTACCCACATGGTACATAGTTTGATATGTTTATAACACTTAGTATCTATTATCATGTTGAGCGTCAAGCCTATCGACATATCGCAGTAGATCCTAGTCTCTTCAGCTATGGCACCTTACATGTGTTAGTCAAAACCCTTTAACACGAACATTTATTTCACTTCCCATATCATGCAATCTTTCTTTTTGGCTTTTTCATTTTTCAAATGTTTTTGTATTTTTCTCATTTTCTCCCCCTAAAACAATACATATTTACAGCAAACTCTTTTTGTATTTTCTGAGTTTTCTCCCCCTAAACTCTATATCTATCTATATGTTCCTCTCCCCCCCTAAATTTGTTCATAAATCTTGTATTTTTGCGCAAATTTACCATTTACTAGAGAAAGAACACATTATGTACAAAGTTATAAACTAAGAAAAAGAGAAAAATATTTTTGCTTAACCGTTCCGTCATTAGATTGAAGACTGATCAAATTCAAATCAAAGTACTGAATTTAAACGGTACCTTTTGCTGATCATTTCTTACTTCTTACTTCTTTTATCTCCTCCAAAGGAAACATATCATCTGTAAAAAAAATTTGAACTTTTTGCAACAGTGAAATGTTACCCGTTTTTATCTCTGGAACAACCGCTATCAACATTCCAGAGATTGTCAACAGCTCCTCCTTGGTTGTTCCTGAAAGGTAAGGAGATTAGTAAGACATGGGTACCCAGGCCATCGTGGTCCTGGGATTTCCTGAAGCATCAAAATAAGACACTTCTTTTAAACACAAGTCCCCTTTTGTCTCAAGGATTGGAGACGTTGCTGCTTTGAATTTGGGTTTCCAAAACTGTTTCGGTCTAGCAAACGCGTTTGTTGCCTTCGGTTGAGCAACTTTAGCTGTTTCAGGTTTGTTAGTTTTAGAAAAACGTTTTTGTTCCTGAGAAGCTTTGCGTTTGTTTTTAGCAGCGTTCCAATCCCCATCAGAAGGTTTAACCTTGGGATTCACATTCTTCATTGCCTTAGGTGAAGATACCTTCATCGGCTTAGAATGGTAGTTATCCTTTGATGTAACCCTCTGATTTTGCATATAATAGGGTACGTAGGGACGATGTGTGCAGTTCCGAGCTATGTGACCAGCAATGCCGCAATTGAAGGATGTTTGTCTCTTCATGTAGAAAGCATTCTGATCAGCTGGATTTGCTCTTGCAGACCCTGAAGGACAAACTGGTCCTCTTCGTTTTGGATGTGCCTGCACATTACTCTTAGACGAAGATGAATTTGGGTGCTTGTATTTGCTGTTTGCAGAAGTCTTGTTGCTCTGAGCACCATTCTTCGTATTTTCTCCCTTATTGGAGCTTTCAATCACCTTGTCACGAGCCTTTTGATGATTATTGCTGCCTTGTCCTTGATGAGCAGACTTCTTATATCCTCGATTTTGATCTACTCGTTTTGACTCCTTTTGCGTGTTGTGAACCGGCTCACAAACATCAGCACACGAGTGAGTGTTGGCATTTCGTTGCACTTTTGGACGATGAACACAATTTCTAGCAATGTGTCCAGGAATTCCACAGTTGAAACATGTCTGTCGTTTCAACGTCTGGAGATTCTGAGAGCTAGCAACATTAGCTGATTTGATGGGTCTAGATGATCGATCTAGCGTTGCCTGAGTTCCATGTGCCTTTTCTGAATTCTTCTGTACCTGTTGATCAGAACTAGCACAAGCATGAGATTCAGATGGATGATGTTTTTCGTCTTTTATAATTTTGTCAGGATCATTTTGAAAAGACGATTCAGTTTCTGTTTTAATTTCTGAAGATGCAGAAGTTTCATCAACACATGTTTCTTCAACATATGTATCATGTGAATCTTCTTGAGATTTGCTTTCAGCCACGGTTTCCAATGGAGTCCCACTAGATTCAACATTAGGGATACCCACTGAGACAGTTTCAGAAGAAGAATCAGGATACTCTTGATTTTCTTGTGAAGAAGTTTCAGTGGTTTCACTGAATGTATCCTGAGGGACCTCACCTGTAACACAATCATCAACCAAAGAGTTAGAAACATCACAATCACAATCATTAACTGAAGAAGATTCATCACCAGACTTATTGTTCAAAGTTTCAACACAAACATCATCAGTTTTGCCTAAAACATCAGGCACACAAGACGAAACATAAGCAGAAAATGACGCAAATAAAGAACGACTAAAAGCCATGTCAGATTCAGTTGGTTCAGAATAAGGTTCAAAATAAGGTTCAGAAATATTTGAAATGACAACTGGTTCACTCCCATGAACATCTCCACACTTTACTTCAGAAATATCATCTGCACATGAAGATGAAACGTTAGGATCAATTGAGCCTTTGGAAACAAAATTTATTGGATCAGACTTCTGTTTCTCAATTGGTCTTTCATTAGATGATGACTTATTGTTTTTAGGACCATAAGTCATTTTACTTTCATTCATCATCTCCTCCTCAGTCATGGGTAAGTATGTATAATTGTCATTGTAAGGAGGAGGAGCCTGATTGAATCCCAAACCACATCCTTTCTTTTTCTTGTAAGCGAGCTGTTGATCACACAGATTTTTTACCAATTTACTGGAGGAATCGAATTTCTTGATGTTTAATTGATTGATTTGGTATTTATCTCTTACATTCTCCAGTTCCTTAGTTACTTCACATAATTTTTCTTTGACTATCATGAGTTGGGCTTTAGCTACACTGACATCGTCCTTTAGTTGAACGATGTCCTTACGCTGAGCTTCGATTTTCTCTTTGAAAAGTTTTTCATTTTTCGTTAAAGTGAAATTTTTCCTTTTAATTTCATTGTAATCTTCAATTAGCTCAGCGTTGTGTATTCTATATGCCTCAACCCTTTCTCGACACTCAGGAGTGCAAAAGACAGAAAGTATCTCTTCTTTAGTAATTTCTTGAGCCGCAGGTTTGTGAATCACAAATGCCATAATTTCAGCGGGTGGTTGATACTTTTGTTCTTCTCCTCAAAACACAAACCAAACGAGAACCCGTGTACTCGCTAACTCAAACCTTTGTAGGCGAATTAACCCACTTTCAGAATCGCGCCTCAAAACCAGTCAAACCGTTATCACACACGAACAAACCTCCTTTTTTTTTAATTTATTTATAATATAAACCCTTTTTTTTTTTTTTTAATTAGAATATATAAACTACTTAATTAAATAATAAACAAAACTATTATTATTATTATTATTATTATGATTAGGTAATGATGAGTTAATTATTATAATTATTATTATTAATAAACCTAATGATTATACTATTATAATAAATAGAATCCCAAATGTCACTTCAGTTTTTAAGATCAAAAGACCCTGCAAACAAACGACAAACGATAATTATACGTGGTTATCCTTTTGTTGACAAACAAACTGTCGCAAAAATGTCACAAAAACTCTCTTCTTCGTTTCCAAATAACCGTCACGGTGAACGACGATGAAGTTGAAGTCACGGTGAACGACGGTGAAGTTGAAACGAGATGGTTGTTCACGGTGGTGACAGGTTGAATGTCGAAGAAGGTTGTGAATCGACGTGAAGGTTACGGCCGTGAAGATGAAGGTGAGTTCAAGTGACGATGAACGACGGCCGGAGTTGCAGGTAACGTCGGTGAACGATGATGTGACGATGGTAACTGGATGAAGAACGAAGGTGGTGTAGAGATAATGACAGAAACGTGATGATGTCGAGACGAACAGTAACCGGAGTTGCAGGTTTCCGGCAAGATACGATGTCGATGTCGATGATGGAGGTCACAACCTGTGGCTGTAATGGAGGTCCGATGGAAAATGGTGGTGGATGTTTAATGGAGGTCCGATGATAAATGGTGATCGGAGGATGGCGGAGATTGATGGTGCACGATGATGACGATAGCAACTCTAGAGCTAGAAGACAACAACTCGAAATCAGACTAAGGAACGTGGTTGCGAGTCGGACAAGTCGAAACGGTGGTTGCGACTCGTAATCGAGGTTGCGAGTCGAAACCAAACAGGATGAACCGAGACCTTACTTCTGATTGCGACTGGTGATGTTGATGTTGTATTTGTTGCGACTCGAAATCGTGGTTGCGAGTCAGACAAGTTGGAACCGTGGTTGCGAGTCGGATTACACTGGTATATGTCGTGACTCGAGACCGTGAACGAAAATATGTCGGACTCGAAACCTCAAAAAGTATGACTCGAAACTACGAAGCTGACTCGGAACCGTTGATGGGAGAAGAGACCTTCTGTGAGGGTGATGAAGATGATAACTCTAAACCTTCTAGAAGGATGAGACTCGAAAACAGATAATGATAAAAAAAATTGAGCTGTTGTATATAATAATAATATATGGAAAGTATTAATAACCCAACAACTCTCCACCGAAATCTTTGGGAATTTTTAAATCAAGATATTCTTGAAAATAAAGAGATTATGTCTATTCTATAAACAGACTTTTTCAAAATTTAAACACCAAAATATACTAATTTTGATCAAAATTCGATGAACACTCACTCGAATCACGAAGAACGCGAAGAACACCGGACCAAAAATAACGAAAATCTTGAATCCTTGATATCACACCGAGCCTAGAAACAGGTTCTTTGGCTCTGATACCACTTGTAAGTCCCGTAGAACGGATCTTTCAATGATATCAAACAATCACCAAGTTTGTGCGGAATTCAAACTTGGTGAGATTCAAGAATAAACCCAAAATCAACAAGAAATATGAACGATGAAAAACAAACCGGAATCACTTTCAAACTTGCACACGATTCTATTACTATCAAATAGCAAAACCGTCTGGTACAAGTTCCTACTCCACCAATCGCCTCTCTCTCTCTAGTGGAATTTTGTAACTATCAAGATCAAACCCTAAAACAAGTTAGAAACTTGTTTATATACTAAGTCAAGCCCACTTCCCTACATGGGCTCCCCTTGGGCCTGCTTGGCCCACATGGCCTAAAGCTTGGCCCAAATGACCTATAAAGGTCCACAACCTAATATAAACTAACCCGGTAAAGCCCAGTTCGTAACCATAACCCGTTGTGTTAATTTGATGCGTCAGTCTCACACTTTAGGGCCTAACAAAAAGATGCCATCTGCATGGCATAATCTTAACCTTCTAGATAACATAGTCCAGTATCCCTCCCACATGCGACTCGCATACGGAAGAAACACTAGACTGGGGGGACTTGAAGGGGTATGGTCCCAAATATCGCGTCAGCACGACCGCGAATGACCATTACCCTCATTAAAAACCCCCAACAGAAATTAACTATCCAGTGTCCGCGTAGACACACGCGAACACTGCGGTCCAAACTGTCCATCGATGAGAAGACTTACCTTAAGGATGGAAACTAATGTTACGCATAGAGATGCGGCCTCGCACCGCATCCTATGAACATTTTCGTCACGACAAGGGATCTGGACAACAGTAACAGTGACTCAACAGGCGATGCGGCACAACACCGCATCCCTCGCAAATCATGGATGGAACAACCAATGCGGGAACAACATCAGTGACCGCAAGCAGCGATGCGGCCTGGCACCGCATCCTGCCTACAAGGCAAGTGGGTCTGACACCACAGTGCAAGTGGCACTGGGAACAGTCACCCACTAGCCCACGTATGAACAACAGTCTGACACCACAGCCGGACGTGGCATCACCACAGCATCCGACAGGTCCGACACACCTGCAAATAGCTGTGCGATGTCAGACTAGCTACTCAACTACCCTCCTTCACTCCTCGGCTATAAATACTCACCCCAAACCAGGTTTGAGGTATCACTTTCCAACTCTCTCAATACTACTACTATCATACCTTGCTTCCCAAGCAACTTACTGATTCTCACGCCGGAGAGTGGTAACAAGGAGCACCCCCCACCCCATCCTCCTTGTTACGAGTCACGGTTTGTTTCCTTGTGCAGGAAACCCACCACCAGACGATCCAGCCAACGATCCTCGGAAAGAAGGGATTAACCCTCTTGACGAGACCAGTGAGTTAACCCTACCCGGTTAACCATTGTTTCATCAGGCCGGAATGGCAGATAAAGCACTGGCCGTATGCAAAACGAACGATAATCAGAGTGGAGAAAGGAAGATGTAATACCTTGAAGAACAACGCAGTCATCGATGAATTGAGTTGAGCCTTCCGCCGTATTCGAACATTGTTCCAACACTCGTTCCTGGTAGAGATATTCGCTTTGAGCAGCGGTGGTCGGCGAGATCGTTGATTACAGTTGGAGGTTCAAATCTCACTTTACAATCTCACTGGAAATTAATGGAAGCATAGAGGTGTTTTTAGAGAGAGAAATGGATTAGAGAGAGTAATTGATTGAAGAAGATGGTATCTTATATATCTGGAGCCATAATTTTGAATTTTGAATTTGGAGCCATAATTTTGAATGGGCATTGGTTTTAATTGCATAGGTTTGATTTTATAACATATTTTTAATTTTGGAGATGGGCAGTGGTTTGATGGCAGACCTTTGGAATTTGAATGTGGGCCACCTTTGAATTTTAAAGTCTTTTAATATTAGTCTTTATGATGTAATAATGACATAATGTAGGTCCGTTTTTCTCGGAGGATCCGATACGAAAACCTATTCCCTGTTTATCACAAACACGATCGCGGGTGCGGAATCCCCGTGACGGTGCAAACCGAACAAAGTAGATAAATAACAACAGCAAGTAACCAAAGATTAACTTCGATTAAATGGATGAGAACATATACACACAATGCTTGTACAATAAACTCTCACAAGTCTCTCAGCTCTCGTGGAGTCTCACAATACTCTCATTACTAAACTGATAACAAACTTAGCTATTTATACTATCCATCGACGAAAACCCATGCGACGAAAACCATGTGTGACGAAATCAAGGAGTTCGCCACACACTCATACTGACGAAATCCAAGGAGTTCGCCATAGTTGAGTCATGATGAAATCATGGGAGTTCGTCATTTATAAATCATGATGAAATGGGACTTCGTCATATATGGAATTCAAAGTTCGTCAAGCATGGCATTTAGATTTTCATTGACATCATCATGACATCACTAAGGTGATGTCATGGTGATGTGTCGGCGGGAATGGTCGCGGCTCTCTGTGCTTCGCGTGTCGATATCTGGGGTGCACGACGGAGGAATGTCGCGACGTCGGTCTCGAGCCGGACCTTACCGTGTCGAACCAAACCGAGTCGAACCGAACCGAGTCGAACCGAATGGAGTCGCGTCCACATAAAGTGTACCAACAAACTCCCCCTTGGACGCTACTCGTGATGGTTCGTTCTTCACATTGTCGGATCTTTAAAAGGTCTTCAAGTGACACAGTCAGGGAGTGTATCAACAAACTCCCCCTTGAATGTTGCTCATGAATCTTTTGATCTTCAATACTTTAGATCCTTGTGGTGTTGATGAAGGGTCAGCGGCAGCTCTATCATCTTTATCCCTTGAGTGCCTCCACGTAGTGTCTTCATTCCAAAGCTCGTTATCGAACACGTTCTATTTGCCTTTAGCTGATTTGATTGTAGCATATGTACATACAAGAAAGCTAAACGCGCAATGAGAACAAACGCTTGGAATATAGTAAACATAAACAAACGACACATACGAGATCAAATCTCAATCAAACAGCGATTGACAACAGTTTGAAAGTTTAAAAATTGATCAATTTTAATCTTTTAACTTTCAAAACTTGTTAACTTCGACAGTTTATGAAGGTGCAATTGTTTTCCGGCTTACAATCAGGATTTTGGGTAGGATAGACTCGAGTTCCAACATCGGTCAATCAAAAATAAACTAGAAGCAAAATCTTTTTGGCTTTTATAAAGTTTATATTAAAACACACCTAAAATCTTTTTGGAATTTTTCATTTTTCAAATGTAAAGACGGAAAGTAATAAATAAATATATACAAAGATGCAGAAACGAAAGCAGTAAACAAATATTTACAGACATTCTTTTTTGCGAGTTTCGAGGGTAAGAGAATCATATCAGTGTACGGTCACGCCAAAACGCTCTTTTTGTTCAATTAGTTAACATTTAGATAAGCATCATATAACGATTATCGGTATTGTTGTCCACATAAGCTCAACTTATCAGATGTAATCATGGCGAGGGGATACGATTAGTGTATGATTTATACTTACCGACCGGTGTTCATCCACACACGACACATTCCCCGTATCAAGGTATGCACGAGAGTTCATCTTACCGGTGAGTATACCGTTTATCATCTGTTTGACGAGAAACTCACTTATTTTGATTTGAAAACAAGCCCTATGTGATAGAATCACTTATTGATGAGGAACTTGATTTTCATATGCATGAGGGCACAGGAGCAAGTCCGTGAAACAACCAAATTGAAGGCTAATTTCTGTCCCAAATCAAAGTCCGAACATAGATTAGTGATCCTCATCACAAGGGGGTTACAAGGTATGTAAAATTTGGTGTTAATTATCTGTTTGAAATTCTCATGAAATTGGGAAATCTGAAATTTATGGTTGCATGTTTGTTTTATGATGGATTAGGAACAATATAGTGTCTAGGGACAAACCCTAGACAAATACAAGTTGAAATCATGTGAATTTTTAGTGAAATATATGAACACCATTGTAGGTGATTAGTGGGTTATGTATAATTTGATAATCACTAGGAAATTGGGTGTTGTTCTAGTGTAATTTGACAATTTTGAAGTGACTTCAGAATTTTAGAAGCTAACAATTATGTAAAATGGGATGATTGATGTGAAATTTGGGCTAAATGATAAGCTAGGGACTTGCTATATAATCATGTAAAAATCTGCCCTTAAAGTGTTCGTGAAAATGCCTCAAAGAAGGCTTAAAACTGAAATTCAAAGTTGAAACACATAATTTTGATGTTTCGGTTTACTACACGATATATGGTTTTAAGGGAGTTCTAAACATGTTATAAATGAACTCTATAGGAAAGGACGCAGGAGCGTCAAGTGGACAAGCGGGTGGCGAATCGCGTTTGAAAGGCTTACTTTGAAGGTATGTAACTTAACTAGTTACATTTGATAATTTGATAACTAGCATATGTGTAGTTGAATTGTAGGATAGAAGTCGAGTTGAAATAAAGCGATAATGTTCGCTATGTTGAATAATAAGTAAAGAATTGGTTAGATCGCGTTGGTAGTCATCATAATGGAGGATTCCATAGATGAGCCAAACGGGTCGAATAATCAAACGATGCGTGGTTAATGGATTGTAGTATGATTACTCGGTCTTTGATATCGTTCATAAAAGACATATTAGAATACTAGAAATCAGTGTGTTGGTTGTTAGAATGAGAAATCCTAGAATTTGGTTTGGGCAAAATGACCAAAACAATCAAAACATAGCATTGCAGTGACTACCGTAAATTACGGTATCCACCGTAATTTACGGTGGGACCAAAAGCTTACGGTGGTTCACTCCTGTGTTACGGTAGAGCCTTGACATTTATGTTGAATTTTGCATATCTTCGTTAAATCGAATCCGTTTTAAGCGTAGTTTCGATTATGTAATATTTCTAAGTACTCTAATACTAATGTTTAATGTAAACATTTCAGTTTTTAGGTATTCAAGGATTACGGATGGTGGTCAAGCAAGCTTTTAAAGAACCGAACACAAACTTTTGAAGCTTCCGCATCAATTAATTCTGTTTAGACAATGTTATGATGTAATCAGTTTGTTAAACAACTTTAAATGTTTGAATTAGTCGGTAGTTGACTAATGTTTGTTACTTTAAAACTTTACTTTTGGAACTCATGTTTTAAATGGGTCGGATTTTATATAAATCACGTATTTACATTGAATTCTAAAAAAAAATCAAGACGGGTGTTACAAGTTGGTAATCAGAGCTTAAGGTAGTCAACAAAGTGTTCGGTTCAAGCTTGATCAATCGTCCGGTAAGAATTAATTATTATTCTAATAGATCCTATCTTATGTGAGAAACAAGATGTAAATCAATGTGCATGGGAAGAGCGTATTAACGCACTCAAACCCGGAAAGTGCACTAAAGGCGAACGGTTAAAGCAAGTTACGGACTTGGCTAAACCAAAGCAAATAAAGCCATGTTATAACTGAAATGTTTAATGTTTAATGTAAACATTTCAGTTTCATGATGGCGGGTAAAGGTAACAATGATGCGGTGCCGAGAGTCACCGAGCAAACAAGAGAAGTGATTGCCGAAGAGGTTGGAAAAGCAATCGAAAATAGTTTGTCTGGTTTCATCGATAAGATCCAGAACACGGTACTATCAGTGGTTGAGGAAAGAATCAAGAAATTGGAGGATATTGCCAATTTAGCAAAGGAAAAGTCCGGAGGACGAAAACCTTGTACATACAAGGAGTTCATGGCGTGCAAACCGCCAGTCTATAATGGGGAAGTTGACCCAATTATATGTCAGCGATGGCTAAGCGATATCGAAGGGGTATTTGAGAGGGCCCATTGTGATGAAGATGACTACGTAGCTTTTGGTACGGGTCAATTAAGGGGTCAAGCGAAAGATTGGTGGGATAACAAAAAGAAAGAGATTGGAAGCGAAGTGGCTAAGGCCATGACATGGGAGGAGTTTAATACGCCGTTTCTTAAACATCATAGTCCCCAGGCCGTCATCAATAAAATCAAGGAAGAGTTCATGCAACTTAGGCACAAAGGCGAGTCCATAGACAAGATCACGGGAATGTTTATGGATAAGATGAAGTTTTGTGACGAATTGGTAACGAATGAAGAACAAAAGATATACTACTACTATAACATGTTGAGCGCCGAGTATAGGGAGTTCATGACTCCTTCAAAATACAAGACCCTTACCGAGATCATAAACGTTGCTCGGGAACGGGAAATCGAACTGAAGAAACAAGTTGAAAGAGGTGAACGAAGGGCACAGGATGTGAATCCAAGCCCTACAAAGAAAGCTCGAACTGGAGAATCGGGAAAGAAGGTTGATGCTAAAGGTGGGTCGCCAAGTTGTAAAGTGTGTGGAAAAGGGCACAAGGGAGAATGTCGGTTCAAAGACAAACCATGCCCCATATGTAGTAAGACGGGGCACACGGCGTCGCTATGCCCGGGTAAAGTCTCAATTTGCTATAAATGTTATCAACCCGGCCACAAAAAGTCCGAATGCCCGAACTTCGTCGGAATGAGAGACGTTAAAGAATCTCCAGCAGAAGCTCCCAAAGCGAAGGCTATGTCCTTCCAACTTACCGCGGCTGAAGCAAAGACAGAACCCGATGTGGTCTCAGGTATATTCACAATTAACTCAATTCCAGCACGTGTATTGTTTGATACGGGTGCGAATAAATCCTTCATTTCGCATGGATTTATTCGACATCCTTCATTTGTAGTGACAAAATTATCTATGCCCTTAGAAGTTGAAATATGGGACAGCAAAAGTTTTATAGTTTGTGATATTTGTCGAGGCTGCAAATTAAGCATCGATGATGAAGAATACTTGATAGATCTAATCCCGGTGTCAATGGGAGAATTTCAAGTAGTCGTTGGGATGGATTGGCTATCTCAGCACCACGCGAAGGTCATGTGTTTTCGCAAGGAGATAAAGCTAATATCTCTGAGCGGGAAACACGTCACTATTTATGGCGAAAAAAGAGGCAACCCCATAATATGCTCGATGTTGAAAGCTCACAAGCTTATGAAGCAAGGATGCAAGGCATTTATGATATATGCGAACGAGCCCGAGAAAGAATTACCGAAGATTGGAGACGTGCCAGTAGTACGTGACTTTGAAGATGTTTTTCCAGATGATTTACCAGGAATGTCGCCCAAGCGGGAGGTAGAGTTCGGAATCGAATTGATCCCGGGCGCAAAACCCGTAGCTAAAGCATCGTACCGACTCGCACCATCGGAATTACAAGAGTTGATGTCCCAGATTCAAGACCTGCTTGACAAAGGATTCATAAGGCCGAGTGTGTCTCCTTGGGGCGCACCGGTACTGTTCGTGAAAAAGAAAGACAGAAGTATGCGCATGTGTATCGATTATCGGGAGTTAAACAAACTCACAGTAAAGAACCGATACCCACTTCCGAGGATAGATGATTTATTCGACCAACTACAAGGTGCGAACTGGTTTTCGAAAATTGACCTTAGATCGGGGTATCACCAATTAAAGGTCAAGGAAGAAGATGTGCCAAAGACGGCTTTCCGCACGCGATACGGACATTACGAATTCCTCGTGATGTCATTTGGGCTGACAAATGCACCCGCGGCTTTCATGAACCTCATGAACCGTGTTTGCAAGCCAATGCTGGATAAGTCAGTCATCGTGTTTATCGATGATATTTTGGTATACTCGAAAAGTGAAGCTGAGCATGCACATCACTTACAAGAGGTATTAGAAACCCTTAGACGAGAAAGGTTGTATGCGAAATTCTCTAAGTGTGCCTTTTGGTTACGAGAGGTGCAATTTCTCGGTCACATCATAAGTGCCGATGGAGTATTGGTAGACCCGTCAAAGATCGAGGCCATGTCAAAATGGAATCCCCCGAAGAACTCTTCGGAAATTAGAAGCTTTTTGGGGCTTGCGGGATACTATAGGAGATTCATTCAAGATTTCTCCAAGATTGCGTCACCAATAACAAAACTAACCCGGAAGGAAGAAAAGTTCATTTGGGGTGTTGATCAAGAAAGAGCGTTTCAAACGCTAAAAGAGAAGTTAACTCAAGCTCCGGTACTAACATTGCCGGACGGGACCGAAGACTTGGTGGTTTATTCGGATGCCTCACTATCGGGGCTCGGATGCGTTTTGATGCAACGGGGCAAAGTTATAGCTTATGCTTCGAGGCAATTGAAGATACACGAGAAGAAATATCCCACGCATGATCTTGAGTTGGCTGCGGTGGTATTTGCATTAAAAATATGGAGGCACTATTTATATGGGGTAAAGTGCACCATATTCACCGATCACAAGAGCTTAAAATACTTTTTCGATCAGAAGGAGTTAAATATGCGACAAAGGCGATGGTTAGAAACGGTGAAAGATTTCGACTGTGAAATGCATTACCATCCCGGAAGGGCAAACGTAGTGGCAGATGCCCTAAGCAGAAAGGCAGATTATGTCCCGATACGAGTACGATCATTGCAGCTCATTGTGACCTCGGGCTTACTTGAACGAATTCGAGAGGCACAAGATGAAGCAGTAAAAATGGAAAACTGGAGAAAGGAAAGGATTGTTGGCCAAGTTAAGGATCTCGAAGTAAGCAACCTCGGTTTGAAAACACGTTTCAATAGAATTTGGGTTCCTAACACATGTGGAGTTAAAAAGCTTCTACTTGATGAAGCTCACAAGTCCCGTTATTCCATCCATCCGGGAGCAACCAAAATGTATAACGACTTAAAACAAAACTATTGGTGGCCCGGAATGAAGAGGGATGTGGTAAAATATGTGGAAAAGTGCTTGACTTGCTTACAAGTCAAGGCGGAACACCAGAAACCTTATGGGAAATTGCAACCTTTGGAAATCCCGGTTTGGAAATGGGAACATATCACTATGGACCTATTGACCAAACTACCTAAAATGATTCGGGGATTCGACACCATATGGGTAGTGGTGGATAGATTGATGAAAAGTGCTCACTTCATTCCGATTCGTGAGACTTATACGTCAGAAAAGATGTCAGAAGTTTACACTAATGAGATAATAACACGTCATGGAGTACCGGTATCCATCGTGTCTGATAGGGATACCCGGTTCACTTCAAATTTTTGGCGAGATTTCCAAGAGCAAATGGGAACCAAATTGTTCATCAGTACTGCGTACCATCCTCAGAAGGATGGACAGAGTGAAAGAATGATACAAACGTTGGAAGACATGCTACGGGCATGTATAATCGACTTTGGAGGCAGTTGGGACGTCTACCTACCATTGGTCGAGTTTTCATATAATAACAGCTACCATGCCAGTATTAGGATGGCACCATACGAAATGCTTTATGGAAGGAAATGCCGAACCCCGGTATGTTGGGGTGAAGTGGGCCCACGTGAACTCGCCCACCAAGATATAGTACGAGCCACTAATGAAAAGATTTATGTGGTTCGGGCACACTTGAAAGCGGCTCAAGATAGACAAAAGGCGTATGCTGACAAAAGGAAGAGGCTAATCGAATTCCAGGTTGGTGACAAAGTCATGCTCAAAGTATCCCCATGGAAAGGGGTTATCAGGTTTAGAAAAAGAGGAAAATTAAGTCCGAGGTTTATCGGGCCGTTTGCGATTATAGAACGGGTAGGAGGGGTAGCTTACCGCCTTGAACTACCGGAGGAACTAAGCGGAATTCATAGCACATTTCATGTGTCACATCTTCGGAAGTGTTTAGCGGATGAGACAACTTATATTCACTACGATGATATCGAAGTGGATGATCGCTTGAATTATATTGTAAGGCCCAAAGAAGTTTTAGATCGAAAGATTAAGCACTTGCGAAATAAACAAATCGATCAAGTCAAGATCAAGTGGGAGCATAGGAAGGGCTCGGACACTACGTGGGAGTCCGAAGAGGAGATGCGACGTCTCTACCCTACTTTATTTGGTACGTACTTTGGTTTCGGGGACGAAACCCTTTTTAAGGGGGGGGGGACTTGTAACATCCCAAAAATGCGAGTTCATAAATTTGTAATTAGGTTGCAAATAAACTAGTAAAATAAACTAACTAGGAATGACACTAACCAAGTTAGTTGGTCACTTATGAGTAGTTAGTAGTTAAAACAAATAAAGAATGAAAGTGGAGGGGTCAAAAGTGTTTAATTTGAAACTAATAATGATAAAACAAAAAATTAAACAACTCAAACACACTTGGTGTGCTGAGGTCGAACCAGGCAAGCAGGGGGGCAACCAAAGCTCTCCAAAAACCCTAACCTCCACAAAACAACCAAATTGAAGGCTAATTTCTGTCCCAAATCAAAGTCCGAACATAGATTAGTGATCCTCATCACAAGGGGGTTACAAGGTATGTAAAATTTGGTGTTAATTATCTGTTTGAAATTCTCATGAAATTGGGAAATCTGAAATTTATGGTTGCATGTTTGTTTTATGATGGATTAGGAACAATATAGTGTCTAGGGACAAACCCTAGACAAATACAAGTTGAAATCATGTGAATTTTTAGTGAAATCTATGAACACCATTGTAGGTGATTAGTGGGTTATGTATAATTTGATAAACACTAGGAAATTGGGTGTTGCTCTAGTGTAATTTGACAATTTTGAAGTGACTTCAGAATTTTAGAAGCTAACAATTATGTAAAATGGGATGATTGATGTGAAATTTGGGCTAAATGATAAGCTAGGGACTTGCTATATAATCATGTAAAAATCTGCCCTTAAAGTGTTTGTGAAAATGCCTCAAAGAAGGCTTAAAACTGAAATTCAAAGTTGAAACACATAATTTTGATGTTTCGGTTTACTGCACGATATATGGTTTTAAGGGAGTTCTAAACATGTTATAAATGAACTCTATAGGAAAGGACGCAGGAGCGTCAAGTGGACAAGCGGGTGGCGAATCGCGTTTGAAA
Source organism: Helianthus tuberosus (assembly GCA_030545235.1). Classification (NCBI taxonomy): domain Eukaryota; kingdom Viridiplantae; phylum Streptophyta; class Magnoliopsida; order Asterales; family Asteraceae; genus Helianthus; species Helianthus tuberosus. Next base: position 50,631,942 of record CM060439.1, on the reverse strand, counting down.
GGCTTACTTTGAAGGTATGTAACTTAACTAGTTACATTTGATAATTTGATAACTAGCATATGTGTAGTTGAATTGTAGGATAGAAGTCGAGTTGAAATAAAGCGATAATGTTCGCTATGTTGAATAATAAGTAAAGAATTGGTTAGATCGCGTTGGTAGTCATCATAATGGAGGATTCCATAGATGAGCCAAACGGGTCGAATAATCAAACGATGCGTGGTTAATGCATTGTAGTATGATTACTCGGTCTTTGATATCGTTCATAAAAGACATATTAGAATACTAGAAATCAGTGTGTTGGTTGTTAGAATGAGAAATCCTAGAATTTGGTTTGGGCAAAATAACCAAAACAATCAAAACATAGCATTGCAGTGACTACCGTAAATTACGGTACCCACCGTAATTTACGGTAGGGACCAAAAGCTTACGGTGGTTCACTCCTGTGTTACGGTGGAACCAAAGTTTCCTTGGAGCTACCGTAACTTACGGTGACTACCGTAAGTTACGGTAGAGCCTTGACATTTATGTTGAATTTTGCATATCTTCGTTAAATCGAATCCGTTTTAAGCGTAGTTTTGATTATGTAATATTTCTAAGTACTCTAATACTAATGTGTAATGTAAACATTTCAGTTTTTAGGTATTCAAGGATTACGGATGGTGGTCAAGCAAGCTTTTGAAGAACCGAACACAAACTTTTGAAGCTTCCGCATCAATTAATTCTGTTTAGACAATGTTATGATGTAATCAGTTTGTTAAACAACTTTAAATGTTTGAATTAGTCTGTAGTTGACTAATGTTTGTTACTTTAAAACTTTACTTTTGGAACTCATGTTTTAAATGGGTCAGATTTTATATAAATCACGTATTTACATTAAATTCTAAAAAAAATCAAGACGGGTGTTACACATAAAGACCGAATATCTCAGAACCTCGGCAATCAATCAAACGAAATTTTGGTACTAAGACCATATGCCAATGTGTGGTTCCCACCTTGTCTTCAGTCGATTTAAGATTTATATCACCCTGCACACTTTAAAATGATTGTGAGCCTACCGATACATCTTATATAGAGCTGCTTAACATTTTTCATTTTAAGTTCATTTCAAAGAGGTTTAGACATACCGCTGATGTACTATCATTTTCTCTTTTGCTCGCTAGGAAACTCATTTTTGTTTTGCCATGTTTTTGGGTTTTGAAATTTTTCACTGTTTTTGAATTTTTCAAATTTGGATTTACTCCCCCTAAAATCAACAAACTAAGATAAAATTAAAAACACAAAGGTATTTACAAAAACGATTTTCCGATGTCGGTTAACTCATGTTTTACCTCAATGCCGTTTACCAAAATTAATTTAATCAGAAATGATTTATCGAATTTTGGAAAAATGAGTTGGCACGTCGGTAAGCGGTGCGGACCATGACAACATTGACGAGTTTCATATTAAAAACAATCACGTGTGAGGTGATATTCGAGATCAATGTGTCTGGCCAAAGAGTGTTGTACGAGATGATAATAATTCATAAAGCAGCTTAAATATAGACAAGTATAGGAGAGATGAAATTTAAAACCGTATCCTGTGTAACAGCTTCGTGCATTGCAAGGAATCTGAGTGCTCTCCCAAACTGGATATCCACCCGGTGTGGATTTCAAAGTTGATTTTGTAGCTACTGAAAAATCTCTTCACAGCAACAAGATCATAAACCTCTGGGTCCGGCTGTTCTTCCACATTGCACCAGTGAAGGTCTTTGTCTTTCTCCTTCAGAAGTAGTGTGCGGTTGTTCAATCCACACCAAGGCATCCGCACACCCGGCTGGTTTGTTCAACAAACACATTTTCTTCAATCACATCGCGAAGAAATGTACACTGCACGTTCATCTTGTTGATTTTGAGCATCAGACGTGCTGCAGGTGCGTACATTTTGATTTAATCTATCCCGGGGACCCGATCAAAGCTTTGAACAATCAAACTTTGGTATGATTTTCATTTTTTCGAAGGTTTTCAATTTCTTACGACAGACAATTCTGTCTTCTTTTCTTTTTATCTCCATCAAAGGCAACAATTTCTTTGTCGCCGATCTTGTGCATGGACACTCCACTATCAACAATCCGATGACTATCGATAGTTCCTCCTGGAACATCCTGCACACTCACTCAGAGATTAGTTGGAGAGGGGGACCCAAGCCTTGATAGACTTGGGTTGTCCCTGTTCATCGACAAAGGTTATTTCAACCTCGCGATGACCTGGAACTGGTGAGACTCCCCCTGAAACTTTATCTGTTTTTGGTTTCCAAGCTTGTTTCCGTTTACCGGATTGTGTATTATTTACAGATTTAGAAATCTCCGGTTTTAACGGTTGTGGCAAAATTGGTTTCCTTTTAACAGTTTCTGGTTTTAAAGCCTTTTCGATCACCTTCACATTTTGACGTCGTTGTTTTGTTTCCTGTTCTTTAACAGTGCGTTTGTCAGTTTTTGGTGACACAGAACGACGTTGTTGGTGACCTTGTTCAGAAGGGGCTCTTTCTACAAAATTTGGTTTCGGAGAGTTTGTGCAATTTCTGATAATGTGGCCAAACTCCCCGCATTTAAAGCATGATCTACTTTCAACAAAATTAGGAGATTCTGTTCGATGACCTGACATTGAATTTGTAGACCCCGAGGTACTAGCTTCACACCTGTTTGTGTGTTGGGTGTAATTGTTATCACTATTACGTTTAAAATTTTTGACCTTTTGAACAAACTCAGTATTGGATTTATTTTCAAAAGTCTCAACTTTATCAGTACCCATGGAGGCCACAAATTTAATGTCTTTGTTTTTCTTCTTGTAACGAGCTCCTTTTGTTTCAGCCTTTGGGCGTAAAGCCTTAGGCTTTTGAGCTCGTTGTTGTTGTTTACCCTTAAAGGTGATAGGTTGTTGCTTAGTCGGTAATTTCTGATTTCCATGTTGTTTTCTAATTTCAGCTTTTGGAATAGGATCACATTAAGTTACAGAAACTCTCGGGATCGCTTTACCCAAAAACTTAGTTGTATTATCTTCAAACACTTTATCAATCAAGGATTGATTGAAGTTTTTGATTGGAAAATCTTTGTTTGAATAAATTTTACTATCACCGACCAAAGTATACAACACGTTAACACTTTTAATGGTAGACACTGTCTCAGTGATAGGATCTATCTCTTGTTTAGCACCAGTTGATTGCACAGCAGGAGTAGGAGGATCACACAGAATGTGATTCTCAAAAGGCACTTCTACTCCTTTTCTATCGTCAAGAGATTTATCCTCATCACTCACATCTGATTCATCATCTGAAGAATCATAGTCCTCAACGGTTAGAGGACTTTGATTTGAAGCACATGATGACTTTTCCTTGCTATCAGATGAGTTGTCACACCCCGATATTTCCACATATTACCGGTGGGCCCGGTGGGGAGTATCGTGACGTAGTTGATATTATCATAGTCAAACAACACAATTTTAAATGCACAGCGGAAGCAAAAGATAAATTTATTTCAACTGAATAAATTGTAATATTGAGTATCACAAAATAGTTGAAACGGATCCACAGGCGGATCGGATAACAAGGAAACTTTGTTCAACAGACTTTAACATCTAGAGCTTGCGAAACTTGATTAATGATGCCAGGGGTAGCCAGCCTATTTCGTCTAGTACCTGCACTTAGCCTTTTTTTTGGAAAATACGTCAGTTTACACTGGTAAATACAATTAACTGACTCATTTTGAAAATGTTTTAGAAAATTGATTTGAATGCACATGGCACAAAAATTCTTTTATAACTTGGGACAATTATTAAAAATAATCTTGTATACAGTTTTACTTATTTGTCGTCCGTCAGGGCCGGTTTGTAGGGCCGGACAAGATTAACTGACACGCCACAGGTATAATGCCCACAAGGTTGATTCCTTTATGTGGATTACCAGTTTTTACATAATGCAACTGTCAGGTGTACGCCTACACCCCGTGCTTAGGTCGTGGCCATTTCTTTGAATGATGCCAAGGATATCCGGGACATGGTCATTTAACCCCCCAAAGGCCATACACCAAATAATACAGATTAAAACGAGTTATGTAAATACATTAATCAAAATCCGATTTAAATGACTACATACCCGACCAAGCGGTATTATTATAATACCGTATCCCAAGCCCGTATAGGGAAAATAAGTTAAGAGTATTTACCTGAGAAAAGTATAAATCAAAAACAGCAAGTGCACGTAGCTTTTACCGGGATCCTAATCTGGAACGAAGGTTTTTAATAACGTATTAGAATCCTAACGGGTCTTTAATTAAGCCTAAACTTAGACCAGTTAGTTTTAAAGGAAGATACGGTTCAAACGCACGATTACGCGAAGACCGGGATAGAATGTGATTTAGACCTGACAAGTTTGGAGACTTGTATAATATGGGTAAACTAAACACATTCTGGATTTTGAGACAAAAATGATAAGGTTTGACCCGTTTCGGTTAATTTATGCAAACTAGTTACATAAACTGAACCGAACGCGAAAAGTGCGTAACGGGTAACCATATGAGTCATATACAGGTTTCCTAAGTTAATATGCCTTAAATATGTTGTGACATCAGTAAGGTATCTTCTATTATGCCCAAAATGGATTTAAAACTCAAATTATGCCCCGTAGGGGTATTTTGATCATTTAAAAGGTTATAAAAGAGATTTAATATAAATCTGAGTTTCGGTCTGATATAATCAGTAAATATACTTAATTTAATAGGTTATATCAATAGGGTATTATACATATGTGAATTTTACCATTTATAATCAAACTATGCACCGATGGGCATTTTGGTAATTTCACATAAGGTTTAAGGGTCAAATATGGAAATATGAGTTTAAAAATTTTGCTTACTATTAAAGTATAAAAATTTACTAAAAATATCAGTAGGTATCAAGTCTTATATGTTTAAAATAGTTTTAGCACATACTATGCGTTTAAAACGCGTAAAAAGGCATTTTTAAGCGATTTCCGGGTTTTATAAAGAAAGCGGATATTTTTATTATTCCAGAAGGCTTAAAATAATTTATATATCATATAAAATCAGTAGCAAAAGGTTTGATATCAAAATAATTTGTAAAACTCATTTTATAGGCCAAAAGGGCAAAACCGGCAATTACCGAATTAAGCTTAGAACTCTATGTTATGCTCAGCCTAAAATTAAATAAAAATCTTCAAAAATCTCAAAATATTATTTTATATCAGTAGGTAAAAAGTTTGGTATCAAAAATTGAGTTTAGATAGGCTATATGCTAATTACGCCGTTTAATTACTAAAAAGCCTTTCATTTACGCTTATGAGCATAACTCCTAATCTAGACCTCAAACTGATGTCAAATTTTAGGGAAAAGTTTATAAATCAGCAACTAAGGTTTCTATTCTTTTACATTTTCAAAAATCACATGGGCATAATAGTCAACATTTAAGCACTTAACGGAAACATGCATATGAATCAGACAACTAATGAACCAAGTTGTATAATCACAGAGGGTTATACTAACATGTAACCTGGTCCTATTAAGGCTCTAAGGCATTTCTAAAACATGCTACATTGGGTCAGAACTGAAAGTCAAAGCAAAAGTCAAATTATGCGACTTTCGATTCCAAACCGAGCCTAAACTGAAAATTGTCGGGTTGAACATGTTTAGACATGTTCTTACATTAATTACCAAGTTATATTAGTGATAAAACAGGTTGCATAGCTTCTACATTGTTAATTATGCGTTTATTTGAAAATAAGCTTTTTGTTGACTTTTTATGATTAAGTTTGACCCGACAATTGACCTACTTAGAGTGGGAATTAGAGGGTGCCCTTTTAAGGGTTTATTGCCCACATAATTACCAACTCATAGGTACTTTCAATTCGAGATTTGACTGGACAAATTTTAAATAATCACGAAGTCAAACTCTTATTACGACGGTTTGACTTTAGGCTAATTAACTAAGCTAAACTGAATTAAGGAAACTTAAGGACACTTACAAGGGTCCTAAGCACGACTAGTGACTCCTAGGAAGGGTGCTTGAGCTCCAAATTTCTCCAGAAGTGAAGTTGTGAAGTTTGCAAGTGAGTGTGCTCAATGTTGCAACATTGGAGCTCCTTATATACCCATTTTGATGCAACAAGATCATGACAAGCAAGTCTACTGATGTTATGAGATCATTACAGGTGCCCCTATTGCATGTTAAACCATTGGAGGAGTCCCTGGTATAAGAAAACAAGCTTTTGAGTCTTTTACAGCCCTGAACTGGCAGCTGCCAGTGGTTTTTCTGTCGCTGGGGTGCTCAGGCGGCCCGCGTAAGGGTCCCCTGATACCTTGCGCGGCCCGTGTGAGTGGTCAGAACAGGCCAAACAAGTTTCATTAATTGCAATTCAGCCCCTGGTCCTTTTATACGTGGTTTTGAGTCTATTTCTTGCACTTTTGGCCCTCTAACTTGACTTTTAAGGGCTCCATGACATAACCAAACACCGTTAAGTCCTTGGTTAACCTTGTGATCACCCGTAAGGCCCTAGGATTTAATGTTGACGCTTTTAACCCCTTGTACACGAATATTATCATAACTTTCTCATACTTTATCGAAACCTTGTGAAATTTTTATCACTTATTCTCGTGAGCATAATTAATCATTACAAAGCTTCGGGTTTGCTAAAAAGGTCACTCAGTGGTATACTTTAAACATGTTGACACATTTAACCCCTGTAGTTTGTAATTTCTCACTTTCTTCCTGTTGATACATATTATGTGGATACGGCTCGGCTCGGTTCGACTCGGCTACGAAGTGAAGACCGTAGTCAAGACAACCTCCTGTCTTGACTCGGTATGCGATTTTCTTTGTAACGTTTGTGTAAATGCAACTGCGTGTGTGCAGTTTGAATTTAGTATAGCTTGTTTGTTTGTTTATTTGGCCCATCCATGTCAAAGCCCAAGTGATGAAGTCCTTTGAAGAAGCCCAACAACATGAAGCCCAATTGACAATATCCCAGGCCCAAACATGCGACGAAAACACCTTAGGTGAAATCAACTTGGACGAAATCACCTTTGTGGTGAAAACCAAATGGGACGAAAACACATGGGACGAAATCAAGGGATTTCGTCCAGATATTGGATTTCATCAATGGGTTTTCGTCAAGAATTGGATTTCGTCGACCACTTCAGTATATAAACAACAGAAAGCAAACAGAACAAAGAGAGAAGTCTGAATAGATTTCGGAGCGAACACTGTAAACACACACACACTGAGAGTTTATGAGAGCATCTTGTAAACATTGCTTTGTAACCGTTTTCTAGATTAATACAATGGAGTGTTAATCGGTGAATCTTGTGTTTTACCTGTTCGTCACTTGGTTTAACTTACCCGTTTGGATTCCGCACTTTCGGGTTTGTCAGAAGACAGGGAATAGAGGTTACTCAATCCTCCGGGTGGACCTACAATTGGTATCAGAGCATTGGCTCGATTCCTTGTTAAAACCAAGTTTGTGTTCTTGATTTTTCTTAGTTTTTAATGTGTTTTTCTTGAGTTTTGATCTTTAAAGTTCATACATTTTCTGGAAAAACGTTGTTAAAACCTTGAAAATCTTGATTGTTTTGCTTCTAGTTCATATAAAACCTTGTTAAAACTCTTGTATACTTGTTGGGATTGGGTTTTTATTGAACTTTATTACAAAATTGTTGTTCATAAATTTATTGGTCACCAGAAAACTCATCCAGTTCATTTGATATTCATAGTGTTCTTGGTGTTATTCAAACTGTTCTTCACACATTATCTTTGTTTGATCTTGAATTGATATGTTCTTAAAGTGTTAGTGATTATAATATTGATTGTTTGAAATATTGTACAAAAGGCATGATGGATAGTTGGTAACCATAGTGCCGAAAGCATGTTTGTTTGACATTTTGGGTTTGTTGTCAGAAGGATAAGATTTGATAAGCTTTGAGAAATATCTTTTATTTGCAGGTCACCTTTGTCAACGAAATCACATTTAGTCAACAATATCATACAGCACAGCGAAATCACTTGATCTTGGACGAAATCAAGCTTCAACGAAAACACCCTGTCAACTTGTTGCTGGACGAAAATACATATTGTCTTGGCCGAAGTCCCTTATCAACGAAAACACATATTGTCTTGGCCGAAATCCCTTATCAGCGAAAACACATATTGTCTTGGCCGAAATCCCTTCTCAACGAAAACACATATTGTCTTGGCCGAAATCCCTTATCAGCGAAAACACATCTTGTCTTGGCCGAAATCCCTTCTCAACGAAAACACTTATGCTGAACGAAATCCAAGTCTGATTTCGTCAAACATCATTCAACGAAATCACCTGATTACGAAATCACTTGTGTTGAACCAACGAAATCACTTGTGCTTGTCTTGTTTGGACGAAAACCCTTATTGATTTCGTGATCATTCTTCAGACGAAATCACTATTGATTTTTTTATCATTCTTCAGACGAAAACACCTTATTTTCATCATTCATACTTGTGATATTTCTAACAGTAGACTTTTATTTCATTGTTAACTGTTTGATTTGGGTGATTTGTTCTGGTATTAGTCATTAAACATAAAAAATGAATCCGAACTGGTAGGGTAATCCGTCAACTGCAGAGAGCAAGTATACAAACACACGTTTATCTTCCTCATGGGCTGAATCTCATGTACCCACATCTAATACAGAAAGCAAGTATCGTAGCACCGGTTTGTCACCATCATGGGCTGAATCTCCCGCACCTGCATCTTCGCAAGCGAATCAAATGTCGACAGGTCAATGGGCGTTTGTTTCAAATCAAACTACAAGTATTCAAAGTATACTCCTAAGCGAAAGCGAGACCGGAAGTCTGAATCGTCCACCGAAACTGATGCACATAAATGAATATCCTGGTTGGGTTGATAGATTTCAGACGTATGTCAATGGGCAAAACACGAAACTATGGTTATGTTTTACTACAGATTTCGATCAAGCTTTTCAGGTTGCTGCTTCAACTGCCGTGACATTTGTCGATCTTTCAGAAGATCAGAAAAAGGCATATGATTTAGAAAAGAAAGCATATGCTATTCTGACTCAGGCGATGAGCAAGGAAATATATCATCAATTCGTCAGCTTCAAGACGTCAAAGCGATTGTGGGATGCATTGAAGACAAGGGGTCTAGGAAATGAAAAGTCATGCCAATTGCGACATGACTTACTCAAAAAGGAGTTTGATGGGTTCACATGTATGGAAAGTGAATCTTTGGGAGACATGACAAGTCGATTCTATCACCTGCTGACTGAATTGGGTAATTATGGGGTTGTAACAACTCCAGCAGAGGTAGTCACAAAGTTTGCCGATGCATTGCCACCTCAATGGAATAGTTTCTTGGAAATCCTGAAATACAATGGCGCATTGGCTACGACAAACATCAATGACTTCGTTCAGCTCTTGGAGAACAAAGATCAGGAAGAAACCCTAAAGGCGAAAAGGGTTCTAGTGTGACAAAATCCTGATATGTATTATGGAACTTCTAGCACTTCTGCAAGACCAGTTTCACATGCTCCACTTCAGACGACGTTTGTTACAAGCACGGATTTATATGGTAATACGATACAAGTTCCTGTGAAGCCAGCTCCAACCACAGACTTGTATGGAAATCCATTACCACCAGCTCCACAACAGCAAGCTTGTTATGGAAGTACATCATCTGCTGGTCAGTAATCAAAGACAAATACAGTACGGCTTGACACGTCAAATTTCTCCAAAGTTAGCGTTAAAGTAGCTAAAGATCATATGGAGATACTAAACACATTGGTGAGCTCGTATTGTGGGTTGATTGCAGGGCAGATCGGAAACATCAATCTAACTCAAGAAGATTATCAGCAGATCGATAAAGAAGAGATGGATATGATGGACATCAAATGGGCTTTTGCTAGTGCTGTTAGGCGAGCTAAAGACTTCATGGAACAGACGGGTCGAACAAGCTTGGAAAGCAAGAAAGACACCAAGTATGGGTTCGATAAGCAGTCTGTTAAGTGCTTTAACTGTGGCGAACGTGGTCACTTCAAGAGGGAATGCACAAAGCCAGCTCAGCATGGGAACCAGAATCCTTTCAGAGGTCAAGGCAACCAACAAAATCAGAATCAAACCAGGAATGACGATCGCACCTTGGTCCCTGCAAACAATCAAGCATGACCATCGAACACCAATCAAGCTCTTGTGGTGCAAATAGATGAAGGTTGCGACTGGTCAATGCAATTAGGCATTGGTGATCAAGGAGGAGCAGCTTGTTTTGCTGAAGCTGCTAAGGATTTGAAGCACGCCAGTGATGGAGAATCTTCCGCCTGTGGTGGTGAATCTTCAGATGAAGAAAGTTCTGGTTATTCAAGGAGTTTAGATGAGGAAACCTCAACCTCAGGCGATGACAATGTATCTAGTGGGAGAATCGATACAGATATCGATGAATTGTTAGGAGAAGCTGCAGCAAGGAATGATAGAAGATCTATTCTGGTGGATCAAGCTGCTTATTCTTCTTCTTCTCTTCATTCAGCCTTTATGGCTAATGGCGGCAGTTCATCAAGCCAGGTATGTGTCGATGAACCAACTGTCATTAATTGTGATAATTGTGTTAAATGTGCTGATTTGGATGCTAATATGTCTAAGTTGCAAAGCAAACATGATGCTTTAAATGCTAATTTGTTTGACTTGCAAAACAAACATATTTATTTAGATGCAAAGTGGTGTGATTTGCAAAGCGAACATGAGGCTTTGCAAAACAACTATGATGTAACATTTATCCACAACCAAAAGTTGATCGTGGATCTTTCGAAATGCAAATAGGCTAACATGTTTTATGAAAATCATGAAAAGGAATTTAAAACGTTAGTTGCAAATTTAAAAAAAGATAAAACTGAACTGACAAAAATGGTTTCAAGAAAACAAACAGACATAAACTGTTATATTAATCGTCTTGAGTTCATGCAAAAAGAGTTAGCCTGTACAAAGTGTGAAAGTGAGGCGATCCGGCTTAAGCTAGACAGTTATTCTAACTCTAGATACGTGCTGGATCACATCATTGGCACACAAAAAGAGAAAAAGGATGTCACGTGCATTGGATATAAGAAATGTCCACCATCTGTTAGACAAAATTATGATGCACTGCCTGATGAGGAGTATAGAACTCATTATGAAGAATCTGTTCCTTTAGACGTTGAGGAATTTGCAACGGGACTTGGATACAAACAGGAAGTATCATCAGATTTGGATGTGTCAGCAGATACTTTTGTAACTGCTGAACAAAATCAGGATCCTCCAATCATTGTTGAGGATACTGATTCTTCAGATGATGAATCTAATGATACTAACTCAGCACAGTCAGATGCGGTAATCAAAGAAGAGGACATACCTCTCGAGAATCATATTCTATGTGATCCTCCCGCAAAACCTGCTACGACTGTTCTGATCGAGTCCACGTCTACTTCCTCACAAGAGTCTGAGAGTGTGAATTTGCTATACACTCTTATTGGTGATGATAAAATCTACTCTGACAAAGATTTTCCTATTAAGAATGTTAATCAATCTTTAATTAGTAAAATTTTTGAGGATTCAACAAGTAAGTTCTTGGGAAAGACAGGATCACATGTTGTGGTAACACAATGTCCTCCGATTCCAAGGCACGCAAGACCGAGGTATGTTCTATTGCATACAAAACCTTACTTAAATTTTGTTAGTAATTATGATGAACAATCCTAGTTAAAATGAAGATAGTGATTAGTAAATGAAAAGCAAATCCCTTGTGGATTTGATTATGCTAACGAAAGTTATGATAAGCTATGCAAGTCGACCGGTTCGAATTGAACAAGTCGAGTAAGAATAAGGTATCATCCATTTAGAATGGGTGATCATGAATGCAATAACAAATGTATGAAGTTAATCTGTTTAATGGACAGAACGAAGGATTTATGTCGAAAGCAATCAACCCGATGTTACCGGGTCGTAAGTGTATGCTTTAATCACATTATGAGAATATATGCCATACCCAATTAATTGGGTAATCGAATGCATAAGAGGAATGAAAGTACATAAACGAATGGAACTAAAATGATGGTATTGTAAGCGCAATAAGTATAATGACTAACTTTTAAAGCTTTGTTGTTGAATGTAGGTAAATCCTCATCTTAGGCGACTTGGCAAGATTGGAGTGAACACACGCACATATTATGACCTTCAAGCACTTCCGCTATTTTGTAGTAATATTATAGGTCAAAATGTTTGTTGTGTTTAACTTTGTTAGTAGTTATACTTTTCAAACTTGATGTTATGTTTTTGGTTGCGTCTGTAAAACGGGTTGTAGTTTTCTTTTATGTAAGTGTTGGTAAAAAAAACAGGGATGGATTCGTCGTATGGACGAGTTATGCCCAAATTTTGTTAATAATGTTCGTTAATGTTATTGGTAATTTACCTCTTGAATTGACAAAAAGTTTGGTCATTTAAAAAGTTACGTTTCGGGTGTCTTTTGGTCGTTATTTCTATTAGACACAAACGCGGGCCTTACACTTGACACGGAGTACCCGTGTCAATTGTCTCGGACCGGGACACCAGATTTACCTCCCGTTACTGGCAAAAGTTTCACGAGAGTGTGGGCACGAGGTTACACATAAGCACCGCCTGCCACCCTCAGACTGACGGCCAGTCAGAAAGAACCATTCAAACACTTGTCGATATGTTGAGAGCGTGTGCTTTAGACTTTGGGGGAAATTGGGATGACCATCTGCCACTAGTAGAATTCTCTTATAATAATAGTTACCATAGTGGCATTCAAATGGCTCCTTATGAATTACTGTACGGGAGAAAATGTAGAACTCCCGTATGCTGGGGTGAAGTGGGGCAAAGAGAGCTTGCGCCAAGTGAATTAATAGCAGTAACAAATGAAAAGATAGAATTGATTAGAGCTCGACTGAAAGCAGCCCAAGATCGGCAAAAAGCTTATGCAAACAAGAAAAGGCGCCCTATTGAATTTCAAGTCGGAGATTACGTTCTGCTGAAAGTGTCCCCATGGAAGGGTATAATCCGTTTCGCAAACGGGGTAAGTTAGGCCCTCGATATATTGGACCGTTCAAAATCTTGGCTCGAGTTGGAAGGGTAGCATACCGATTAGAATTACTGCGTGCTTTAGACGGAATTCACAATACCTTCCACGTGTCGCAGTTAAGGAAGTGTCTTGCGGATGAAACCGCGTTAGTGCCTCTCGATGATATCGAGTTGGACGAGGGGTTGAACTATGTCGAAAAACCAATAGCCATTAAAGACGTCAAGGTGAAGAATCTCCGCAATAAATCTGTTAGACAAGTGTTGGTTCAATGGCAACACCGAAAGGGATCGGAACTTAAATGGGAAGCGGAAGATGAAATGAGGAAGCACTACCCTTTTCTATTTGGTACGTAAAAGTTCGAATTTATTTTGTGTCTAGGTTTCGGGGACGAAACCTCTTTTAAGGGGGGTAGACTTGTAACGCCCCAAAAAATGAAAACACAATAAAGATAAGTGAGGATAAATAATAAACTTAAAATGATTAAGGATTATGGCAAAATGATAGTTAAATGTGGTTTAAAGATTAGAGTTGTAAATAGCAACTAAGTGTAGGGGGTAAAGTGCAAAAGTGATTAAACTTAAATTATTAAAAACAAATTAAACCCCAAACACAGTGGGTGTGTCTAGGGAGGATCGATCAAGAACAGGCAAGAAGGGGGAAACCCTAAACTCAAGAAATCAAGCAATTGAAGCCTAAATCATAAGATAATCCAGTGCATGAGCCCCTTTTTCGAAAATCTAACCCTAGTTAGTGAAGTGGTAAGTTCAATTTTCTGAAATTATGCTTTGTAGAAAGAGGGGTTCAACCCAATCTTGATTTCTTGTATCAAATATGGGAAATCTGAGTTAGAATTGCTTTCTAGAACAAGAATCATGTTTGATTTTAGGTTGCATGAGAGGTTGTAGTGAAAACCCACTTTGTGAAATTATGTTATGATTAGGAAGATCATAATGATTATGATTGTATGTTATCTTGATATGTGATCTGGTTTGTAATACTTGAATGCTAGATAAATTGATGTAGGAGGAAATAGTTATGCAAATTAGAATAGATGTGAATGTTGGATGATGATGAACTAGTAAAATTGTGCTTTAAAGACTTGTACCTTATACCTTAATTATGATGCCTACCAAGTGTTTGTTGAAATGCTTAAGAGATGAATGTATGTGTAACATGGAAAATGGTATATTGAAGTAAATAGACTAAATGAATGAATGAATGTTGTAATGTAGGCGTGAAGGAAGAAGGTACGAGCACTAGGAAAACGGAAGGCACGCAAGACCGAGGTATGTTCTATTGCATACAAAACCTTACTTAAATTTTGTTAGTAATTATGATGAACAATCCTAGTTAAAATGAAGATGGTGATTAGTAAATGAAAAGCAAATCCCTTGTGGATTTGATTATGCTAACGAAAGTTATGATAAGCTATGCAAGTCGACCGGTTCGAATTGAACAAGTCGAGTAAGAATAAGGTATCATCCGTTTAGAATGGGTGATCATGAATGCAATAACGAATGTATGAAGTTAATCTGTTTAATGGACAGAACGAAGGATTTATGTCGAAAGCAATCAACCCGATGTTACCGGGTCATAAGTGTATGCTTTAATCACATTATGAGAATATATGCCATACCCATTTAATTGGGTAATCGAATGCATAAGAGGAATGAAAGTACATAAACGAATGGAACTAAAATGATGGTATTGTAAGCGCAATAAGTATAATGACTAACTTTTAAAGCTTTGTTGTTGAATGTAGCTAAATCCTCATCTTAGGCGACTTGGCAAGATTGGAGTGAACACACGCACATATTATGACCTTCAAGCGCTTCCGCTATTTTGTAGTAATATTATAGGTCAAAATGTTTGTTGTGTTTAACTTTGTTAGTAGTTATACTTTTCAAAATTGATGTTATGTTTTTGGTTGCGTCCGTAAAACGGGTTGTAGTTTTCTTTTATGTAAGTGTTGGTAAAAAAAAAAACAGGGATGGACTCGTCGTATGGACGAGTCATGCCCAAATTTTGTTAATAATGTTCGTTAATGTTATTGGTAATTTACCTCTTGAATTGACAAAAAGTTTGGTCATTTAAAAAGTTACGTTTCGAGTGTCTTTTGGTCGTTATTTCTATTAGACACAAACGCGGGCCTTACATGTCAAGCACAAAAGCATCAGGAATGATCAATATTGCCTCGTGATAACTGATGATTATTCAAGATTTTCTTGGGTGGCGTTTATGGCTCACAAGAGTGAAACTTTCGGTATTATCAAAAACTTAATCATTCAGATTGAGAATTTGTATAAGTTGAAGGTTAGGCGGATACGCAGCGACAATGGTACTGAATTTAAAAATCATGCCATGGTGGAGTTTTGCACATCGAAAGGTATTCTTCACGAATTTAGTGCGGCTTATACTCCTCAGCAGAACGGCGTCGCTGAACGTAAAAACCGTACATTGATCGAGACTGCTAGGACGATGTTGGTAGAATCGCAGTTGCCCATTCCATTCTGTAGTGAAGCTGTGGCCTCCACATGTTACACGATGAACCGAGTCCTTACAGTCAAAAGGCACAACAAGACCTGCTTTGAGCTTCTTCACAAACTGAAACCAGATTTGTCATATCTTGAACCGTTTGGAGCTCCTTGCACAATGATCGATCCTAATGGAAAGTTTGGGGTAAAAGCTATTGAAGGTCACTTTCTTGGTTATGCCACCCCTAACTTAAGAGTCTGGAATCTACAGACTAAAAGGGTTGAGGAATGGTCTGAAGTCAATGTACAAAGGCACACTTTACCAGTCAAAAATCCAGGTCAACCATGGATGTTTGAGTACGATGACTTTTTCAATTCGATCAATGTTGAAGCAGTTGAAGAAAATGCTGCGACAAGGATGTTTTTCTAGAGTGACAACGCAACAGATTCATCGTTGGTTCGTCCAATTGTTGTCAATCAAGAGCCATCTTCAGTGAACAATAATGCTCTCGACAATGAGGATTTTCACGATGCAACCGAACTGAACGAATCTTCAGAGGATGAAGAATTTATAGATGCAGATCAAGAAGCTCCTACATCAGCTGTTCATGGTACTTCAGAGGCTACACCTCCAGTGGACGCCCCTATAACAGCTGAAGCTACTGCATCATCCTCTTCGTCAGTTCCGGGTATTGAATTGGTTGTTTATCTAAATCTCAACAATCTGGGTACAAACATTCCAGTTCCGGAAAACCCTGAAACAAGAATTCACAATACCCATCCTCATCAAAACATCACAGGCAATGTACAAAGTGGCATACAAACAAGAAACATGTTGCGCAACAACAGTAACGCAGGCTTGTATGCGGCGATTCGAGAATCTGGTCAACAAAACGATTGGTCTTCCGCGTGTTATGTCTCTTAGGAAGAGCCAAGAACTTGGAAAGACGCTTTGAAAGATAACTCTTGGGTTGAAGCTATGCAGGAAGAACTGCAACAATTCCAGAAACTTGGTGTCTGGAAGCTCGTAGAGAAACCTGATGGTTATAAGAAGATTGGTACTCGTTGGGTGTATAAATGCAAAAAGGACGACCGTGGAATCGTTATTCGCAACAAAGCAAGATTGGTCGTTCAAGGTTTTCGTCAGATTGAAGGTATAGACTACAACGAAGTGTATGCACCTGTTGCACGTCTGGAAGCAATTCAGATCTTTCTGGCTTATGCATTATTCAAAGGATTCAAGGTTTACCAGATGGACGTCAAAAGTGCATTTTTACATGGTCTAGTGGAAGAAGAGGTGTATGTTGAACAGCCTCCAGGTTTTGAAAATCCTATCCATCCCGATCGGGTTTGGTTGCTGAACAAAGCTCTCTATGGTCTACATCAAGCACCGCGAGCTTGGTACGCAACTTTATCTAATTATCTGCTGGAGAATGGATTTCGCAGAGGTCTTATCGATTGCACTCTCTTCATAAAAGCACAAGATGGAGATCTTCTACTGGTTCAGGTATATATGGATGATATTATATTTGGTTCTACTAACAATGTTATGTGTAGGGATTTCGAGCGTGTAATGCAGGATAAATTCGAGATGAGCGCTATGGGGGAGATGACTTTCTTTTTGGACTTGCAAGTGCAACAAATGAAGTCTGGGATTTTCATCCATCAAACTAAGTATGTCCAAGACATCTTGAGCCGATTCCAGATGTCCGACACATCGCCCATTGGTACCCCACTGCAGCAAAATCACGGGATCAATCCAGACTTGAAGGGTGAAGTTGTTAGCTCTTCATATTACCGCGCGATGATTGGATCCCTTATGTACCTCACAGCATCAAGACCAGATATAATGTATCCAACATGCCTGCTAGCCAGATATCAAGTGAACCCGAAGGCCTCACATCTTGCAGCTGTAAAAAGGATTTTTCGTTATTTGAAGGGTTGCCCAGACACCGGTCTATGGTACCCTAAGGATGATAACTTTGATCTAGTCGCTTTCAGTGATTCTGATTTTGGTGGATGCAAAATCGACGGCAAATCTACAACGGCTGGATGCCAGTTTTTAGGAACTCGCCTCGTAACATGGCAGTGCAAGAAGCAGACTTGTGTCGCTACATCAACTTGTGAAGCTGAATACATTGCTGCCTCAAGTTGTTGCTCCCAAGTCCTGTGGATACAACAGCAAATGCGCGATTACGGTTTTGAATTCCTAACTACTCCTATTTTAGTCGATAATTCTGCTGCCTTATCTATCACTAGAAATCCTGTGCAGCATTCAAAGACCAAACACATCGAAATTAAGTATCACTTCATACGTGATTGCTTTGATAAAAGGCTAATCGATGTTGTTAAAGTCCATACTGATGACCAACGTGCCGACCTTTTTACCAAAGCATTTGATAAATCAAGATTTGACTTTTTATTATTGGTAAACGGCATTAAGGTCAAGCAAGAGTAATCTACATCGGAAAATCGTTTTTGTAAATATCTTTGTGTTTTTAAAATTTATTGTAAGTTTGTTTATTTTAGGGGGAGTAAATCCAAATTTGAAAATTCAAAAACATCGAAAAATTTCAAAACCCAAAAACAATAGAAAAACAAAAATGAGTTTCCTGTCGAGCAAAAGAGAAAATGATAGTACATCAGTGGTCTGTCTAAACCTCTTTAAACTAAAATGCAAAATGAAAAACGATAAGCAGCTCTATATAAGATGTATCGGTAGGCTCACAATCATCTTAAAGTGTGCAGGGTGATATAAACTTAAATCGACTGAAGACCAGGTAGGAACCATTCATTGGCATATGGTCTTAGTACCGAAATTTCATTTGAGAGATTGCCGAGGTTCTGAGATATGTAGTCTTTATGCTGTTTATCATCTGGGTATCATGGTTGTTTCTTTTACCGAAACAAACAGAGACGAAGTCTAGATCTTCCATGATATCATACATACGTGTACATACTGCATACGACCTCAATAAGTGATCAACAATCACATGTCCTCAAAACAAGTGATAATTTATCACATTTATCCGAGAGTCAAGTTTGACTCTTTGCTGTACGAAAGTACTGACCTGTTCACGGACTTGCTCCTGTGCCCTTCATGCATCTGAAAATCAAGTTCCTCATCAATAAGTGATTCTATCACATAGGGCTTGTTTTCATTCAAAATAAGTGAGCTTCTCACATTTTCATATACGTCAAAACAGATAATAAATGGTATACTCACCAGTAAGATGAAATCCTCGTGCATACCTTGATACGGGAATGTGTCGTGATGTGGATGAACACCAGTCGGTAAGTATAAATCATACCTTAACGTATCCCCTCGCCATGATTACATATGATAAGTTGTGCTTATGTGGATAACAATACCGATAATCGTTATAGGATGTTTATCAAATTGTTAACAAAAAGAACAACAAGAGTGTTTTGGCATGACCGTACACTAATATGATTCTCTTACCCTCGAAACTCGCAAAAAGAATGTTTGTATATATTTACTTTTATTAGTTTCTGCAACTCTGTATATATTTATTTACTGCTTTCAGTCTTTAAGTTTGAAATATTCAAAATACCAAAAAGATTTTAGGTGTGTTTTAATATAAACTTTATAAAAGTCAAAAAGATTTTATTTTTGCTTTAGTTTTGATTAACCGATGTTGGAACTCAAGTCTTCGTTGCCTGAAATCTGACTGAAAACCAAAACGACTGAATCTTCATAAACGGTCAGAGTTTGCAAGTTTTTGAAAGTTAAAATCTAAAATTGAACAATTTGTTAAACTTTCAAACTGTCGGACGGTAGTTGAAGACATGGTCACATGTGTGTCATTTGTTTATGATAACTATATTCCAAGTGTTTGTTCTCATTACGTGTTTAGCTTTCTTGCATGTGCAGATACTAAAGGCGAGGAGAACATGTTCGATGACAAGCTTCGGAATGAAGACACGACGTGAAGGCACTCAAATGATAAAGATGATCGAGTTGCCGCTGATCAATCATCAACACCACAAGGATCTAAAGTATCGAAAATCAAAAGATTCACAAGCATAATCAAAGGGGGAGTTTATTGATACACTTCCTAAATGAAAACGGGAGTTTGTTAATACACTGTCTTCTTACAACACGTGAAGACTTTGAAGATCCTACGACAAGAATGAAAGAACCATCAAGAGATGGAGAACGAGATTACGAACCTCACGAGCAGCATCCAAGGGGGAGTTTGTTGATACATATTATGTGGATACGGCTCGGCTCGGTTCGACTCGGCTACGAAGTGAAGACCGTAGTCAAGACAACCTCCTATCTTGACTCGGTATGCGATTTACTTTGTAACGTTTGTGTAAATGCAACTGCGTGTGTGCAGTTTGCATTTAGTATAGCTTGTTTGTTTGTTTATTTATTTGGCCCATCCATGTCAAAGCCCAAGTGATGAAGTCCTTTGAAGAAGCCCAACCACATGAAGCCCAATTGACAATATCCCAGGCCCAAACATGCGACGAAAACACCTTAGGTGAAATCAACTTGGACGAAATCACCTTTGTGGTGAAAACCAAATGGGACGAAAACACATGGGATGAAATCAAGGGATTTCGTCCAGATATTGGATTTCGTCAATGGGTTTTCGTCAAGAACTGGATTTCGTCGACCACTTCAGTATATAAACAACAGAAAGCAAACAGAACAAAGAGAGAAGTCTGAATAGATTTTGGAGCGAACACTGTAAACACACACACACTGAGAGTTTATGAGAGCATCTTGTAAACATTGCTTTGTAACCGTTTTCTAGATTAATACAATGGAGTGTTAATCGGTGAATCTTGTGTTTTACGTGTTCGTCACTTGGTTTAACTTACCCGTTTGGATTCCGCACTTTTGGGTTTGTCGGAAAACAGGGAATAGAGGTTACTCGATCCTCCGGGTGGACCTACACTTCCACAATTAGCTTCGTATGATCCATGATTCATTCGTTTAAGGGTATAAACATCGTGTAGGGTTACAGTAAGGTATATTTATCCATTGTTGACACTTTGAACCCTTATATTCACATACTTTCTTTGTTTGTCAACTTTAGTCATTCATAAGTAATCTTTTGCACGTTTAAAGCTCATGACACGTGTCGATACATGATTGGACATAAATTTTCGAGGTGTTACATCCTCACCCCCTTAAAAGAAATCTCGACCTCGAGATTTACTGAAATAAATGAGGGTATTTTTCTTTCATTGTGGACTCTACCTCCCACGCGTATTCGAGACCTCTACGGGCATCCCATTTAACCTTGACAATTGGCACATGCTTCCTTCGAAGCTTCTTAACCTGTTGATCCTCGATCGACAAAGGTTTTTCCACAAATTTCAAGCTCTCATCTATATGCACATCCGTATGTGGTATGACTAGCGATTCATCAGCTAGACATTTCTTTAGGTTGCAGATGTGAAATACATTGTGAATACCACTGAGCTCCTCAGGTAAGTTTAACTTGTAAGCCACTGATCCGACACATTCGATGATCTCGAATGGTCCTATATACCTTGGGCTTAACTTACCTTTCTTACCAAATCGCATCACTCCTTTCCAGGGTGATTCTTTAAGCAGAACTTTATCACCAACCTCAAACTTTAGAGGTTTTCGCCTTTTATCAGCATAACTTTTCCGCCTATCCCTGGCAGCTTTCAGGCGATCACGAATCTGGACAATCTTGTCCGTCGTTTCAAGGACTATATCCGGTCTTGATAATTGAGCCTCTCCTACTTCTGCCTAACAAATAGGCATTCTGCACTTCCTACCATATAAGGCCTCAAAAGGTGCTCCCTGAATGCTTGTATGGTAGCTATTGTTATAGGAGAACTCGATCAATGGCAGGTGGTTATCCCAACTACCACCTAAGTCAATTACACATGCACGAAGCATGTATTCCAAAGTTTGGATGGTACACTCACTCTGCCCGTCCGTCTGAGGATGGTAAGCTGTACTAAAATTTAAGCGCGTACCCAAAGATTGTTGGAAACTTTTCCAAAAATGAGATGTGTATCTAGTATCTCTATCCGAGATAATAGACACTGGTACGCCATGTAGGGATACAATCTTATCTACGTACAACTGGGCTAATATATCAGAGCTATGAGTCTCCTTGATGGGTAGGAAATGTGCTGACTTAGTCAGTCTATCAACTATCACCCAAATAGTATCATTTCCTTTCTTTGTTTTTGGCAATTTGGTGATGAAATCCATTGTCACCATTTCCCACTTCTAGGTGGGAAGTTTAGGCTGTTGTAACAAACCTGACGGCTTTTGATGTTCAGCTTTAACTTGTGCACACGTCAGACATTTGGCTACATAGGTAGCTATAGACTTTTTCAAACCTATCCACCAATAGTTTGCCTTCAGATCCTGGTACATCTTATCAGCTCCAGGATGAACGGAGTACTTAGAACTATGGGCTTCCTAGAGGATAACATCCCGAAGTCCTCCATAAACTAGAACCCATATTTGTCCATTTAACCTCAGAATTCCGTCCTTGCCATCAGATAACTGCTCTTCAGTTACTCCTAGCTTTTCATCAGGATAGTTAGCTTCTAGTACAGCTTCCTTCTGCGCAGCTAACAACCTTTCATTCAAACTATTCTTTAATTCAATGCTCTTGGCATTGATTCTTATAGGCTTCACTCTTTCTTTTCTGCTCAAAGCATCGGCGACTACATTCGCCTTGCCCGGATGGTATCGGATTTCACAATCATAGTCATTCAGTGTCTCCATCCATCTTCGCTGCCTCATGTTTAAATCTTTCTGATTAAACAGGTGTTGAAGGCTCTTGTGATCAGAATAGATCACACATTTGGTACCATACAAATAATGTCTCCACAGTTTTAGTACAAATACAATGGCACCCAACTCCAAGTCATGGGTGGTGTAGTTCTTTTCATACACCTTTAACTGACGTGAAGCATAGGCAATGACCTTGCCTTTCTGCATAAGCACACAACCCATACCGGTGTGTGATGCATCACAATATACCACAAATTCATCAATTCCATCTGGCAACGTCAGTACTGGAGCGTTGCTCAACTTCTGCTTCAAAATATCGAAAGATTCTTGCTGCTTAGGCCCCCAGTCAAATTTGCTATTCTTTCGAGTTAGTAGAGTCAGAGGTGCTGCAATTCTTGAGAAGTTTTCAATAAATCGCCTATAGTATCCTGCTAAACCCAGAAAGCTACGAATCTCAGTAGGCGTCTTCGGCTCTTGCCAATTCATGACAGCTTCAACTTTAGCGGGATCTACTTGGATACCACGCTCACTAACAACATGTCCAAGAAATTGGACTTCACGAAGCCAGAATTCACATTTTGAAAATTTGGCATAGAGTTTTTCCTGTTGAAGCAACTTAAGAATACAACGAAGATGCTTCTCATGGTCAGCTTGACTCCTCGAGTAGATGAGAATGTCATCGATGAAGACGATGATGAATTTATCTAGGTAGGGCTTACAGACGCGATTCATGAGATCCATGAATGCGGCAGGTGTATTAGTGAGCCCAAAAGGCATCACTAAGAACTCGTAATGACCATAAAGAGTCCTAAATGCAGTCTTGTGTACATCTTCATTTTTAACCTTCAGTTGATGATAGCCTGACCTAAAGTCGATCTTAGAGAAGTAACTTTACCCTTGTAATTGGTCGAACAGATCGTCGATCCTAGGCAATGGATATCTATTCTTGATAGTGACTTTGTTTAGCTCACGATAATCAATGCATAGACGCATCGATCCATCATTCTTCTTTACAAACAGAATGGGCGCTCCCCAAGGAGATGAACTAGGCCTAATAAAACCTTTGGCTAACAAATCATCCAATTGTGTTCTCAGCTCTTTCATTTCTGTTGGTGCCAACCTGTAAGGCGCTCTTGTGACAGGCGCTGCTCCAGGAATGATGTCAATTCTGAATTCTACTTGTCTATCTGGTGGTAAGCCAGATAGTTCTTCAGGGAAAACTTTTGGGTACTCAGAAATGACAGGGATATCTTCAATCTTTGGCTTCTGTTCATCAATAGTTACCTGTGCCATATAAATGACACAACCCTTTTTCAAGCACCTAGATGCTTTGAGCATAGACACTTGCTCAGGCAGTCCATACTGGGTATCTCCATGAATGGTAAGTGGCTCACCAGACGGAGTCTTGATCACCACTTGCTTCTTATTGCAAACTATCTGGGCTTGGTCATGAGATAACCAATCCATTCCTATTACTATGTCGAAACCAGCTAATTTCAAAGGAAGTAAGGACAAAGGAAAAGAGTGGTTCCTAATGGATATGGAACATCCATCTAACACGGTTGAGGCGGATTCTAAGGTTCTATCAGCCAATTCTACTTCATACTTCACGCTTAGGGTTTTAACAGGTAAATTCAACAACTTACAAAACTTATTATCTACAAATGACTTATCCGCACTTGAATCGAATAATACCCTTGCATAAACATCATTTATAAGGAAGGTACATGTGATCACGTTATCGTCCTGCACCGCTTCCCTTGCTGGCTTCTTCAGGTTTTTTGGCATATTTAGGGCAATTGGTTTTGATGTGCCCTTTTTCGTTGCAGTTAAAGCACGTTGCATCCTTTATCTTCTTGCACTCTATCGTCTTGTGCTCCTTGGATTTGCATATCCCACATGCAAATGGTTTTGACTGAGACTTGGATTCAAACCTGCATTTTCCGAAGTGACGTTTTTGGCAGGTTTTGCACTTTGGCTTTTCATCTGCTTGCTGACTACTCTTGCCAGACCCAAACTTCTTCTTGTGGTCTGTGGTTCCCTTAAACTTCTTCTCGAACCTTCGTGAGTTATCGTCCTCACGTTTTCTCTTACCTTCCTCCGAGTTCTTATGCGATCTTAGCCTGACCGCATCCAAGGTGAGGGATAAAGATAGGTCAGTTGCTGACCTAAAAGTAGTAGGTCGTGATGCCTTGATACTGGCCTTGATCTCTGGGGCTAAACCCCCAATGAAACGAGCTATTCGCTTAGGCTCCGGTGTTACCAAATACGGAACCAGTCGAGACATGGTATTAAAGCTAGTAAGGTAAGTTTGACAGTCTAGGTTTTTCATCACCAGAGATAAGAAGTCTGACTCAATCTTTTCAACCTCATGCTGAGGGCAGTAATTCTCTTTGATGAGTGCAACAAATTGATCCCAAGACAGATTGTACAATGGAATCTTCCCAGTAGCCTGGATTAGAGACCTCCACCAGGCTAGTGCTTCTCCTTTAAACGACTGAGATACATACTTCACAACATCCCTATCAGCACAACCACTAATGTCAACTACGGTGTCCATCTCGTCTAACCACGTCATGCAGTCGATAGCTCCTTTTTCCCCAGTGAAATCTCGGGGTTTACAGGATACGAAATACTTATAGGAGCAAGTCTTTGTACGTGGCTCCTGACCCAATACAATTTTCTTAGACGGAACGCTATGCTGGTTTGAGGAGTGATGATCGTCATCATTCTTCTTTGATGGTGGTTTACTATGAGCCTCAGAGTGAGTCTTAGGTTTAGAATGGGGTACAGATGAGGCCTTGATTCGAGTACCATTTGACTCATTTAATTGCCTATCTATGGCCTTGGTAACAGCATTATCAATCAGCGCTTGAAGTTCCGCACCAGTTACATTGATCCTGGTGGTATCATGATTTTCTTTTGGGTGACTGTTGATCTCCTCAGATTCTGCCATGTAGCTTGTTTGCTACATAAGATAAATGATTTTAATTTACTTAAAGGTCTATAACTGTTTTATCATCCTAGATGATTTATTAATCATGGTATTTAAGAAATCATTTTGATTAATTTGTTAGGCATATATATTCAGGATTTTTCATTATAATAATCCCTAGTTATAATTGAAAATATATTAATAGCAAAGGCCTAGTCACATGGACGGTTTTAAATTTTTAATCATGATCTTATAGGATCAAGGCATTGAGGTTTTAATTATAATTCGTTGCCTCTTCTTAACAGGGGGTCGAAGACCACGACTGTCTTTTGTCTTTTATGCCAATGAATATAGCCCATAGGCATTACATCCTTACTGGATGTTTAATATAATAAAAGAAATTGGAAGCATCCAATGCAAAGATGACTTATGCGATTTTATCGAATCACATTTTGCCAGGAGTGTTAACATGTTTTCAGATGTTAACAAGGTTTTGAATCTTTTGTTTTACCGTCTTGGCCATATCTAGAATGACATGTGGCTAGGTTTTACCCTTAAGATTCTTTTTAATATTTAACGCAGAAATCCTAAATTGATATGTTAATAAGGATCTGAATCTAATTTGAGGAACTACCATCTTGGCCCTGCTTTACAATGACACGTGGCTAGGTTTTGTCCTTTTTAGATTTTATCATTTTATTATAATGATAGGTCTTATAAAAGGAATGTTATATTTTCATTTATTTCATATTTTATGTTTATGCATATAATTTAGCAAAAATGAAAATTTAAATTAAACCATTCCACTACCAAAAATTAAACAAGTACAGGTTTGCCCTAAACGGGACTTCTACACAAAATAACATGCCCGCGCAGGGACTTAAACAGAAATAACATACCCACGCAGGGGTTAACAAAAGACATGCCCACGCAGGGGCAGAATACAGAAATACATGCCCACGCAGGGGCAGAATACATAAACAAATGTCCACACCGGGACATGATTAAACATTAAAGAAATACAATTAAACAAGTGAAGGATTTAATGGTCCTTTTTTATTTTCCCCTTGATTAAGTTCACCAGACCCTTGAACATTCCTCGGTTTTGCCTTCGGTCTTCCCGCACTTCCTGCCGCACCTCATTAATCCTTTGAAGAATCTCCTGATGCTGCGGTGGCGACATCACTGGCGGCTGCGGGGGTTGCTGATATAGCGGAGGTTGAGGAGGTGGCGGTTGTTGATACCCATAAGGTGGGTACCCATAGTGTGGGTATCCAGCTAGATATGGGACCCCAAAGGATCCTTCCGGATGGAGAGCGTTGTAATCCCATGCTGCCTGGTACGGGTCAACACTAGCATAGTTGTAGTTGGTATGGGTCGGTTACTCAAAGGGATTATACGTCGCTGTACCGGTGCATGTAGGAATTGGGTCGCCAAAGCCCAACGGTGGTGGCGTGACAGGCGCAGAGTTTACTTCCGAGACGGGGTTTGAAGGCCCACCCATATGCGGTTCTTCATGGAGTGGCGAGTAGTGGCTGCCACTTGAAGGTTGAGGGGTGCTGATACACACTCCTCCTAGCACGGACATTCGTGCGTTCGATCTTCTTCGCCTCGGTGGCTCCGGAGGCTGTTGCTGAACTGGTGGTGGTGGCGGAGTGACCGCTACAAAATGGGAATCCTCGGAGGGATCCTGTTGTGGCTGCTGCTGCTACGGTGAGTTGTGGTAACTGGGAGTAAACACCCAGTCGATCTGTCTGAACCTCTCCTCATAGCTGCCGGGACCATTATAAGGTGATCCAACAAAATGTGACCCATCCGAAATTTCGATGGGGTGGTTAGGGGTCCCGGTTGGAGGCTCGGCGGGATCTGTGTCTTCGTCCATGTCCATCGCATGGTCGCCCGAGAAGTGGTCTTCAGGTCCTAGTGGGTTAAAACCCACTGGTTCTTCAATGTAGTTTGCCGGGTTGAACCGGCTTTGGAAGACAGGTGTCGGGTCATCGAATGAATAGTGAGGGCTGGATCTCTGGAGGGGGATGAAAGATGGTTGCGGGTTATGGGACTCATTTTCAGAATGAGGCCCGTAGGAATGGTGATAGGATGGTGACGAACTTAGCGAGACGGATCGCCTCACTGGCTCTATATACGTCCTCCAATGCTCTTGAGGACTCGTACTCATTGAGGCTGGTGGGGTTTGTCTGTGTGAGGGCCCGGCCTCATGGTCGTGGCCTGCGATTGGTGCCTTTCCTCTTCCCCTGTTGAATCTTGGTGGCATGATTGAACCTGTCAACATAAACAAAGATAACAACAAGGAAATATATAAAGGACAAAAACAAAACAAATCGGGATTTGTCCTAAGTTCTTTGTCTAGACTCGAAAATTTAGAGATGTGCAACTGTGTAACTGAGACTAAACACAAAAGGCTAGTGTTTAATTCACTCAGTGTTGGCTCTGATACCAACCTGTCACACCCCGATATTTCCACATATTACCGGTGGGGAGTATCATGACGTAGTTGATATTATCATAGTCAAACAACACAATTTTAAATGCACAGCGGAAGCAAAAGATAAATTTATTTCAACTGAATAAATTGTAATATTGAGTATCACAAAATAGTTGAAACGGATCCACAGGCGGATCGGATAACAAGGAAACTTTGTTCAACAGACTTTAACATCTAAAGCTTGCGAAACTTGATTAATGATGCCAGGAGTAGCCAGCCTATTTCGTCTAGTACCTGCACTTAGCCTTTTTTTTTTGAAAACACGTCAGTTTACACTGGTAAATACAATTAACTGACTTATTTTGAAAATGTTTTAGAAAATTGATTTGAATGCACATGGCACAAAAATTCTTTTATAACTTGGGACAATTATTAAAAATAATCTTGTATACAGTTTTACTTATTTGTCATCCGTCAGGGCCGGTTTGTAGGGCCGGACAAGATTAACTGACACGCCACAGGTATAATGCCCACAAGGTTGATTCCTTTATGTGGATTACCAGTTTTTACATAATGCAACTGTCAGGTGTACACCTACACCCCGTGCTTAGGTCGTGGCCATTTCTTTGAATGATGCCAAGGATATCTAGGACATGGTCATTTAACCCCCCAAAGGCCATACACCAAATAATACAGATTAAAACTAGTTATGTAAATACATTAATCAAAATCCGATTTAAATGACTACATACCCGACCAAGCGGTATTATTATAATACTGTATCCCAAGCCCGTATAAGGAAAATAAGTTAAGAGTATTTACCTGAGCAAAGTATAAATCAAAAACAACAAGTGCACGTAGCTTTTACCGGGCTCCTAATCTGGAACGAAGGTTTTTAATAACCTATTAGAATCCTAACGGGTCTTTAATTAAGCCTAAACTTAGACCGGTTAGTTTTAAAGGAAGATACGGTTCAAACGCACGATTAAGCGAAGGCCGGGATAGAATGTGATTTAGACCTGACAAGTTTGGAGACTTGTATAATATGGGTAAACTAAACACATTCTGGATTTTGAGACAAAAATGATAAGGTTTGACCCGTTTCGGTTAATTTATGCAAACTAGTTACATAAACTGAACCGAACGCGAAAAGTGCGTAACGGGTAACCATATGAGTCATATACATGTTTCCTAAGTTAATATGCCTTAAATATGTTATGACATCAGTAAGGTATCTTCTATTATGCCCAAAATGGATTTAAAACTCAAATTATGCCCCGTAGGGGTATTTTGGTCATTTAAAAGGTTATAAAAGAGATTTAATATAAATATCAGTTTCGGTCTGATATAATCAGTAAATATACTTAATTTAATAGGTTATATCAGTAAGGTATTATACATATGTGAATTTTACCATTTATAATCAAACTATGCACCGATGGGCATTTTGGTAATTTCACATAAGGTTTAAGGGTCAAATATGGAAATCTGAGTTTAAAAATTTTGCTTACTATTAAAGTATAAAAATTTACTAAAAATATCAGTAGGTATCAAGTCTTATATGTTTAAAATAGTTTTAGCACATACTATGCGTTTAAAACGCGTAAAAAGGTATTTTTAAGCGATTTCCGGGTTTTATAAAAAAAGCTAATATTTTTATTATTCCAGAAGGCTTAAAATAATTTATCTATCATATAAAATCAGTAGCAAAAGGTTTTCTATCAAAATAATTTGTAAAACTCATTTTATAGGCTAAAAGGGCAAAACCGGCAATTACCGAATTAAGCTTAGAACTCTATGTTATGCTCAGCCTAAAATTAAATAAAAATCTTCAAAAATCCCAAAATATTATTTTATATCAGTAGGTAAAAAGTTTGGTATCAAAAATTGAGTTTAGATAGGCTATATGCTAATTACGCCGTTTAATTACTAAAAAGCCTTTCATTTACGCTAATGAGCATAACTCCTAATCTAGACCTCAAACTGATGTCAAATTTTAGGGACAAGTTTATAAATCAGTAACTAAGGTTTCTATTCTTTTACATTTTCAAAAATCACATTTTAAGGTCATATGGGCATAATAGTCAACATTTAAGCACTTAACGGAAACATGCATATAATGAACCAAGTTGTATAATCACAGAGGGTTATACTAACATGTAACCTGGTCCTATTAAGGCTCTAAGGCATTTCTAAAACATGCTACATTGGGTCAGAACTGAAAGTCAAAGCAAAAGTCAAATTATGCGACTTTCGATTCGGAACCGAGCCTAAACTGAAAATTGTCGGGTTGAACACGTTTAGACATGTTCTTACATTAATTACCAAGTTATATTAGTGATAAAACAGGTTGCATAGCTTCTACATTGTTAATTATGCGTTTATTTGACAATAAGCTTTCTGTTGACTTTTTATGATTAAGTTTGACCCGACAATTGACCTACTTAGAGTGGGAATCAGAGGGTGCCCTTTTAAGGGTTTATTGCCCACATAATTACCAACTCATAGGTACTTTCAATTCGAGATTTGACTGGATAAATTTTAAATAATCACGAAGTCAAACTCTTATTACGACGGTTTGACTTTAGGCTAATTAACTAAGCTAAACTGAATTAAGGCAAGTTAAGGGCACTTACAAGGGTCCTAAGCACGACTAGTGACTCCTAGGAAGGGTGCTTGAGCTCCAAATTTCTCCAGAAGTGAAGTTGTGAAGTTTGCAAGTGAGTGTACTCAATGTTGCAACATTGGAGCTCCTTATATACCCATTTTGATGCAACAAGATCATGACAAGGAAGTCTACTGATGTTATGAGATCATTACAGGTGCCCCTATTGCATGTTAAACCATCTGAGGAGTCCCTGGTATAAGAAAACAAGCTTTTGAGTCGGTTATAGCCCTGAACTGGAAGCTGCCAGTGGTTTTTCTGTCGCTGGGGTGCTCAGGCGGCCCGCGTAAGGGTCCCCTGATACCTTACGCGGCCCGTGTGAGTGGTTAGAACAGGCCAAACAAGTTTCATTAATTGCAATTCAGCCCCTGGTCCTTTTATACGGGGTTTTGAGTCTATTTCTTGCACTTTTGGCCCTCTAACTTGACTTTTAAGGGCTCCATGACATAACCAAACACCGTTAAGTCCTTGGTTAACCTTGTGATCACCCGTAAGGCCCTAGGATTTAATGTTGACGCTTTTAACCCCTCGTACACGAATATTATCATAACTTTCTCATACTTTATCGAAACCTTGTGAAATTTTTATCACTTATTCTCGTGAGCATAATTAATTGTTACAAAGCTTCGGGTTTGCTAAAAAAGGTCACTCAGAGGTATACTTTAAACATGTTGACACATTTAACCCCTGTAGTTTGTAATCTCTCACTTTCTTCCACAATTAGCTTTGTATGATCCATGATTCATTCGTTTAAGGGTATAAACATCGTGTAGGGTTACAGTAAGGTATATTTATCCATTTTTGACACTTTGAACCCTTATATTCACATACTTTCTTTGTTTGTCAACTTTAGTCCTTCATAAGTAATCTTTTACACGTTTAAAGCTCATGACACGTGTCGATACATGATTGGACATAAATTTTCAAGGTGTTACATGAGCCCTCTGATGAATTGTCCGTTTTGAACCCTAAGCCAGTTGTAACTTCCTCATAATCAAGAGGTACAGTTGGCTCAAAACGCGGCATTTCATCCTCATCGGGCATCTTGGTATAGTTGTGTCTCAAAGGAGGCGGACACGACTTATACCCAACGCCTTTAACATTACCCTTTAGTTGTTGAACGTCAATGATGTGATCAAGCATATATCGGGAGTTTGAGTAACTCTCCAATTTGAGCTTGATCGCTTCATGCTCACATTTCGCCTCGGCTAGCTCTTTCTTAGTTGCCTCAATGATATTAATGTAATTATTAATACCGGTTTGCTTATTAAAAACCATTTTTGATAACTCAGAAACACTTTTCTTGAGTGTTTCAATTACCGATTTAAAATCTTTTTCGTTGCGAGCTAAGGCCATGTTTGCCTCTTTGCACTTTGACAGTTCAATAACCAAACTCTGATTGTGACTGTGAATCTTTTCAGATTCTTGTTTCATATCAGCACATTCATGTTTTGTATCAGCACAATCACTACATATGCTAGGAGTTTCAGATTTTACCTGACTTGTAGAAGCTGAGACATTAGCCATAAAGGCAGTCTGAAAAGAGAAAGATCCATCTTAAGTGAGAATCTTCTCCAGTTCTTCTGATGTAGCATCAGCTTTCTTGATCAAGACATATTTCTGACACTTGACCTCCACAGCATCATTCAACAAACTATCACCTTCAGAACCAGTTCTCTCATTCACATCCGATTCTTCATCCGAACTGCCACTGTATCCCGAACTATCATCATCTTCAGAGAATTCTTCTTTGTGCACATGCTTGATGTGACTGATGATCTTCGCATAACATGCAATTCCTACTTGATTTCCATCTCCAAATTGTACGGACCAATCACACACTTCATCAGCTTGAACTATCAATGCTTGGTTGGCGTTTGAAGGACCCGACTGGCTTGTGTTGCTGGTAGCTACTATCCCTCTTTCATTGTTAGCTTGATTTTGGAAGGGATTTTGGTTGCCTTGTTGGTTGCTAGGGCGTTTGCACTCACGCTTGAAATGACCCTTTTCACCGCAATTAAAGCATGTGACAGCACCCTTGTCAAACCCGTACTTGGTATCCCTTTTGCTTTCCAAGCTGGTTCTCCCTGTTCTGCTCATATAATCCTTTGCCCTTCTCACAGCGCTAGCAAACGCCCACTTAATGTCCATCAACTCCATCTCATCTCTGTCTATCTGCTGATAATCTTTGTTGGTCAAATTAATGTTTCCAATTTGACCTGCGACTAATCCGCCGTAGGCATTAACCATAGTGGTAAGAATTTCCATGTGATCCCGTGCAGCTTCTACACTCATTTTGGAAAGATTTGAAGTATTAGGTTTGTTACCATAGAAGGCTTGTTGTGGTTGGGCTTGAGGTGGTTTAGGAAAATAGGCAGTTGGATCAAATTGGGGTTGAGGTGTGGCAACTTGAGGTTTCGGAAGATAGGCATTTATATCAAATTGTGATTGGGGTTCTGCATCCTTGTTCTCCAGCTTTTGAACAAACTCATAGATACTGATAGTATCCAATACACCTGTATGCTTTAACAACTCAATGAATGGGCTCCACTTTGGTGGTAGAGCATCAGCAAACCGTGCGACTATTTCCTGCGAAGATACAACAACCTTGTAAGAAATCATTTCACTAATTAAATGATAAAAACGAGTTGTCATCTCATTCAGTGTTTCACTCTGCACAAACATAAACCCTTCAAACTCTTTATTTAGTAAATCATGACGCGTCTTCCGTGTGGCCGCATTTCCTTCTCCTCTTGTAACTAGGATGTCCCACAAGGCTTTGGTGCTGGTACAATGGGCGAATTGATGGTAGATATCTTTATACAATGATTGCGTAAGGATAGTAAACGCTTTCTTTTCAAGGTCATACGCCTTCTTATCATTTTCGGCCATGGTCGCCAAAGTCGTAGCATTTGATCCGGCTTCCTCAAGAGCGATGTTATATGCTGTGGTGAAACACGTCCATAATTCGGTGTTTTGACCTAAAACATAAGTCTGAAAACGACATTTCCACGATGGATAGTCATTCATGTGGTTGAGTTTTGGCGGACAGTTATTGCTACCCGTTTCACTTTCGCTCATGAGCAGGTTTTGGATACTTTGATTTTGATTTGCCACACACGCCCATTGACTAGGCGAAATCCTTTCTTGTGGCATCAAGGACTTAACCCATGACATATCAGGGACCGTGATAATGCTCCAATCGAATGGATTTGTACTCATATTTGATGTATGAACAAGTTTACCTGCTTAAAAACTTGAAATCAAATGGTTAAAACGTTTTTGTAAACCTTCTGTGAAAAAAAAAAGTTAATGCGACGAAGTTTCAAAGGGTGACGAAGTTTGATGACGAAATGAAATCAACCAGTGAAGAAGATGTATGGTGTGACGAAGACTGGTTGACGAAGTTTAATGTATGGTTGACGAACTCTATAAGATGGCGAAGACCATGTGCGACGAACACTCAAGTGTTCGTCATTACCCTCCTCGACGAACACCCCTTTCGACGAAGACTCTTGAATGGGACGAAGACACCCTTTGACGAAGACTCTTGTGTGGCGAAGATTGATTATGTTTGACGAAGATGCTGGTGACGAAGATAGATTATGTTTGACGAAGACCATGCATGACGAAGATAGGAAGTTGACGAAATCTGTTTTGATGAAAACTGATGTTGGACGAAACTGAAAGGTGACGTGAGATATTTTCAAAATAAATCTTATCTCTTCTGACAAAGTTGGCGACACAAATTCAAACCACCCTTACTTTTCTGATTTACTAAGCTTCTTTTTCAACCTACCATCATCATGAATGTACACTATTGTCAAACAATAGTATAATAATCAATATCACTTTAATTTAAACTCAAAGCAGATCAAACAATATAAGTATTCAAGAACAGTTATGAAGATATGATGAACACTATGAATATTAGATGAACTTCTTGAAGATTCCGGTCAAAAATTTCACCGGGCAAACTTTCCGAACATGAATTTTGCATAAACTTTCAACAAAAAACCCACCTTTTAATATATGAATATGCAATAGACAGGGTTTTTTAAACAAGCTTAAAGCAAAAACAACAAGGATTGCACCGATTTTTCAAGATATTTTCCAGAAAATATGAATATCACCAAGAACAGTTTCTTGAAAAACGATTAAACAACTTGATAAAACACTAACAATGTTTGGTTTTAAACAAGGAAAAGAGCCAAGGCTCTGATACCACTTGTAGGTCCGTTTTTCTCGGAGGATCCGATACGAAAACCTATTCCCTGTTTATCACAAACACGATCACGGGTGCGGAATCCCCGTGACGTTGCAAACCGAACAAATTAGATAAATAACAACAGCAAGTAACCAAAGATTAACTTCGATTAAATGGATGAGAACATTCACAAACATATACACACAATGCTTGTACAATAAACTCTCACAAGTCTCTTAGCTCTCGTGGAGTCTCACAATACTCGCATTACTAAACTGATAACAACTTAGCTATTTATACTGTCCATCGACGAAAACCTATGCGACGAAAACCATGTGTGACGAAATCAAGGAGTTCGCCACACACTCATACTGACGAAATCCAAGGAGTTCGCCATAGATGAGTCATGACGAAATCACGGGAGTTCGTCATTTATAAATCATGACGAAATGGGACTTCGTCATATATGGAATTCAAAGTTCGTCAAGCATGGTATTTAGATTTTCATTGACATCATTATGACATCACTAAGGTGATGTCATGGTGATGTGTCGGCGGGAATGGTCGCGGCTCTCTCTGCTTCGCGTGTCGATCTCTGGGGTGCACGATGGAGGAATGTCGCGACGTCGGTCTCGAGCCGGACCTTACCGTGTCGAACCGAACCGAGTCGCGTCCACATAAAGTGTACCAACACATAAGAAAAGTCTTATTGGACAGCCTCTCTAGCTGACACATCAGCTTTTCTTATGTCATTCAGATTCCTCCTTTTATAGAAAGTATAGATAAAGATAACCAAATCACTCCGTATTTTATTATCTCATTTTCTCATGTGCTTAGATTTTAAAATTAATTATTTATCAATATAAAAATAATGGTATAAAAAGACTTTTGGTTTGAGTCAACTAAAATTTACAATCACACCCCTTCCCCTTTGCAAGTAGTATGATATAATAACTTGTGGCTTGGAGTTTGTTTTGAATCTCATAACCTTATCCTCCAAGTCATCTTCTCTACCGATCAAGCAAAAAACACTCAGGTATACCCCTTTATGCATTGATCTACAAATATAAACTCATGCTGCATTTTGTTTGTATATATTTTATGCTTACAATGGGTTTGTGTTTGCTTTTCATGTATGTTGAAATGAGATCCACTTTCCTTGTCATTTTTTATATGTTTGGGTTTCAGAATACTTCATGGATCTTTGTTTTGAACAAAAGAAGCAGGAAGATACAATACAAAGTGTGTCTGTCTTTCGAAATAACTAATTAAAGTCAACCTAGATCATGACCATAAGTGTGTGTGTGTGTGATTAACAAATGAAAAAAGAAAAATGGTTCTCAAATACCTAAAACAGTTACTTAATTTAGTATTTATCGACATTAATTAGAAGCTGATTTAGAGTAATTAGAAAATTAATTTATTAACTAATTAATTTTGAGTTTTTTTTCTTTTAGTGCTTATATTCTATGCGTATAATCCAAAATATAATTTGTACCATTATTTGAGTTTTATGTGAGGCAACCCTTTAGACTTTAGACAGCAGGGGTAAGATCAAATAAAAAGTTAATTTTCCCTAAGTAGGATGGGAAGTAATCTTAACCATTCATTTTTCAAATCAATGGTTAAGAAGAAAGGGTAGGAGAAAGGAGGAGTGCAAGGGTATCTTGGGAAAATCCTATTTATGGATTTTCTTTCTCCACATGCAAGGCACATGCATATTCCACCCCCATTTTTTAAACGTTCATAACTTTTTATACGACATTATTTTTTCATAAAAATTTCACCGTAAAATCGAGCGTCTTTTTATCTTTAATTAGAGTACCATATTGCTATATAAAATATGAAGACTAAAAAAACCCACTTAAATGTGTTGCATTTCTATGTTGTATAACATTTTTTTGTGTTGAATTTTTGTACTATATTTATGTGTTAATTTTTTTGTGCTAAATTTTTTTGTTTTAATTTTTTTCCTCAATTTTTTTGTGCTGGATTTTTTTGTACTACATTTTTTTGCTGAATTTTTTCGTGCTATATTTTTTTGTGCTAGATTTTTTTGTGCTATATATTTTTGTGCTATATTTTTTGTACTAGTTTTTTTGTGCTAGATTTTTTTTACTAGATTTTTTTGTTGTATTTTTAAAAAACAAAAGGGGTGTCACATGTCATTTTCACTCTTATTTATAATGACCAAAATGCCATTCATTCCTACTTATTAGGAGTGCCACATGTCATCATCACAATCCTTATTAGGCTACTTAGGCAAAATCCACTTTTTAGACTATCCACTATGGTGACCAAACTCCCCAAACGGTTGCCATGTGGATAATAAGACAAAAAAAACAAGCAATTTTTTAATTTAATAATTCATTATTTATCACAACCAGGTTGTTTATACAACCCAAGGTTGCAACCACTTAATATTAATATTTAATTTTTTTTTGTCTTTTTCCTTGTAAACAAAAACTATAAATCATTTTTATTTAATAAAATATTAGTTTAGGTTGGGTTGTGATTGTGGGTGAAAAATTGAATTGGGTTGAGTTGTATAGGTGGAAGAGAGAGAAATTAGTATTTTAATGAAAGATTGGGTTGGGTTGGGTTGGGTTGTGATAGTGGATAGTCTTAGTGGATCATTCCCCTTAGACGGTAACCATCTATTTCAACCCCATTGTTCCTACGGGTGTTCAAAATAACCGGTTTTTTAACCGAAACCGGTTTTTAACCGGAACCGAAACCGGTTTTTAACCGGTATCTCAATAACCGGTTTGGGTTTTTGAATAACCGCCGGTTCGTAACCGGTTTTTGATAATTTCGTAGTAACCGGTTTATAACCGGTTATTAATAACCGGTTTTTTTATCAAGATAATAACCGGTTAACCGGTTAACCGGTCTGATTTTGGGAAAAAACAACCAGAAGGCTGCAGCCTGTTTTGTGATTGTTGGGGGCTGAAAAAAACGGTAATATTACCGTTTTATTACCGTTTTGGACTTGAATGATTGTGTTTTTAACCCACAAAACATCTATAAATAAGACTTGGATGCATATGTTTAGTCCCACTTCAATTCTAGCTCAAAAACACACTTACAAGTTACAAATACGAACATAAGTTTAATACGTTTCAAATGGCGAGTTCGAGTGGTCATGCTACGGCCGATGTTGGTTCTTCTAGTGAGTTGTTTGTGAAGAAGATCTTGAGCACGAATAGGGACCCGACACTATGGGTCAATTTTGATTTATGCGAGATGTCGAATGGAAAAGAAAAGGCGAGGTGCAAAAATTGCGGGACCTTTCTTGCGCCGTCATCGAACTCTACTTTGAGAGCTCATGTGACGTCGCATTGCAAGTCGTTAAAAACAAATCCCGCTAATGATCAAGCGCAAATATCACGGGGTATGGGTGTTTGGAATTTCGACCCGGAGGGGGTTCGTATAAGGATGGCTCAATTTGTTATTCAAGAATCGTTGCCGTTCGATCACTTTGACAATCCGCGCTTGACTAAGTTGATTCAAGAGACACTTCAACCACGTTACGTTCACGTAAGTCGTTCAACTCTTAGACGCGATTGTTTAAAGTTGTGGGTAAAAGCTAAAAAAGAAATGATTTTAGGTTTTCAAAAATTAAATACCGGTGTTAATTTAACAACCGACGTATGGTCGGCTCCATTTGGTTTACCGAATTCTTACATTTGTGTTACCGCGCATTGGATCGATCCCAATTCGTGGAAAATGATGAAACGTACAATCGCGTTCGATTTATTTGGTTATCCACACACGGGCGAAAATATATTTCATTTCTTAGACGATGTTATCACAACTTATAAATTAGAAAATAAAATATTTTCTATTGCTTTTGATAATGCGTCGAACAACACAACCGCGGTGCAAATGTTAAAAATAAAATACAATCCGATTTGCGGTGGAGAATTTTATCATAGCCGATGTGTTGCGCACATCATTAACTTGGTTGTGCAAGACGGACTAAATGTCCAATCCATTAAAGAAGTTAAAGAACTTTTTAAAGATATGTTACGTGACGTTTTTCAAGGTAGTAGAAAAAGATATGCGGATTATAGAAAATGGTGTAAAACTTTAAAAAAGAAATGTTATAGCGCACATTTTGACATGGTCGTCCGTTGGAACTCTACGTGGAAAATGTTTGATAGCGCGATAATGCAAAAAGAAACATTAAAATCTTTCCACGATAGTCTTGCAACGGCCGGGTTGGTGGAAGCATTTGATAACGATGGTTGGCGGTGTATTGAAACGTTAACACAATTACTTGAAGTATTTAGAAGCGCCACAATGATTTTATCGGGAGTTTATTATCCCACTAGTTCTTTGGTTCTTAAACAACTCTTTTTGATGACACAAAAAGTAAACGATTTTGAATTCCAAGGTGACATTTATGAACAAATGATTGTTCCAATGAGAGAAAAGTTTAAAAAATATTTTCAAGAAATGCCGCCGGTTTTTGCATGTGCCGCCACCTTGAACCCGACTATAAATTATTCGGGTGTTGAGATGATGATATCGGATATTTGTTCGGATTTGGGGTTAAATGACGAAGACCCACTTTTTACAAGAAATGCACTAAGACGTTTTGACACTTCTTTAAACAATCTTTTTGATCATTACTTTCAAATATATGGTAACGTGTCATCGTTACACCAAAACATGGCGGCGAGCTCGGAGTCGTCGAGAAAAAATGCGGACTTAAACTTCTATAATTCGTTAAGAAATGTTAATAGTAAACGTTCTCGAGAAGGTGCCTCAAATAATGAACTCGGGAGGTATAAATATACCGATTTTTTAGCAACCATATCACCGGACGAGTTTCACCACTTTGAAATTTTGCCTTGGTGGAAGATACAAGAACCGCATTATCCCGTTTTAGCCGCCATGGCACGTGATCTACTAAGCTCCCAAGCTTCTACGGTAGCTTCGGAGTCGGCTTTTTCTCTTAGTGGAAGGGTACTATCTATTCGGCGAACAAGACTCACACCGGAGGCGATGGAAATGTGCATTTGTTTGAAAGATTACTTGGATGGCGTGGAACGTATACAACATGTTTCTAATCTTGAAGGCGAGCTTGACGTGGAAGAACAATTACATGAAGTTGAAGTATATCAAGGACGGGCGCAACCACTTTCCGATGACGAACTCATGTACGATGAATCCGTACGCTCTACTAGCCCCCGAAGCGACTAAACGAAGAAATGAAGAAACGACACGACGACAACTTTCATTCTAGACTAGTTAAGAAAAATGTATTGGATATTTTCATGTCTTCTAATGTAATGTTTACTTGAAAAACTATTAAAATAAAAAAAAACGTATTTTTTTTGTCCGTTTGTGCGTTTAAACAAGTTTTTAAATTTTTCCAGCCTATTTTTTTATTTCTGCAGCTATTTTTTTATTTCTGCAGCTTGTTTTAATATTTCTGCAGCTTTTTTTATTTTTCTGCAGTTTTTTTTATAATTCTGCAGAGTTTTTTTTATAATTCTGCAGATATTTTTATATTTCTGCAGTTTTTTTATAGTTCTGCAGGGTTTTTTTTAATAATTCTGCATGTGTTTTAATAATTCTGCAGGTTTTTTAATAATTCTGCAGGTTTTATAGAAATTCTGCAGGTTTTGTTTAAAATAACCGAAAAAAACCGGTTTTTTTTAACCGATTCATAGGTTAACCGGTTTATTTTAACCGGCCGGTTATTATCGGTTAATATTTTTCAGTTTGAAAACCGGTCGGTTATTAACCGTAACCGGTTTTTTTTTTGGCCCAATAACTCCTACAACCGGTTAACCGGTTTAGGTTATGAAAAAAACCGGTTTGAGCACCTCTAATTGTTCCCAAAGCTGGAAATCAGACTTGGGTAGAACGAATGAGCACTTCGCACTTCCTAACCTATATCTGAATTTCTTAAGTAGTTCCTAATCACCTAAAATGAAACTGGTTGAATCAAAATCACAAACACAATCAACATCCGCAGATGCCCACAAAACATAATGTCGTGTACTTCCATAAACGCCCCATTAGGGTGGGTTTCTTTGATGGATGGGGTAAGGGATGTACTTGTACATCCTAAAAGGATGGCTAAAAATGGGGTGGGTAAGGGTTTTTAATTTTTTTAATATTTTTATTTTTATTTATAAGTTTTTAAATTACATTTATTAATAAACATATAAATATATAAATATTTATAAAAACTATAAAGTTGTAAATTATTCTTCTTTATTATAATAAATTATTCCAAAAACTGTCACATATTACTACTAGAATCACTCTCTCACTTATAGTAGTTTTAATTTAAATATTAATTTTTAATTTCTGTAGTACTTTACTATTTGATAATATTGTATATTAAGAGTTTTGATAATTTAGAAGTTCTTTCGAATTCAAATCTCAAGGGTTGAGTTATAATACAAAGTATTTAAAAATAAGAAGGGTAAGAAGCCACCAGAGAATGACAAGTGTCCTAGGAGGAATTAAATGGAAAGGGTAATTTTGTCTACAAGAGGAAAGAGAATATGCACATGCAAGTCATATGTTATTTTCCACCCAATTTTTAAACGTCCGTAACTTTTTTATACATAATTTGTTTTTAAAAAAAAATTACACCATAAAATCGAGCGTTTTTTTATCTTTAATATGAGAATCATATTGTTATATTTTTCAAAAAAAAATTCAAAAACCCAGTTGCATATTACACAATGGACATGATGTAAAACACAATGTAAAGTAGATCAAAAACACAATCAATGACAACAAATAAAGACACAATGGACAACATACTAAAACACAATGACCATAACGTATAACACAATGGCGATAACATATAACACAATAAGTATCAGACTAAATAAAAACACAATTGATGACAACAGATAAAAGACACAATGGAGAGCAGATGATGACACAATGGAAAACAAACTAAAAACACAATACACAACAAACTAAAACACAATGAACAAAGATAATAATAAAAATTGAACAAATTATTAAAACACAATGGACAACATATTAAAACACAATGAATAACATATTAAACACAATGACCTGAACTAATAACACAATTTATAGAAAACTCAAATATAACATCATCTTCATTGTGTCATATATTGTGTTATAGGTTCTTATAAAAACGCAATGGATAGAACCCAAATTAACATTGTGTTATAGGTTTTGATAATAACACAATGGACATGATGTAAAACACAACGTAAAGTAGATAAAAAACACAATCAATGATAACAAATAAAGACACAATGAATAACATACTAAAACACAATGACCAAACGCATAACACAATGGCGATAACATATAACACAATAAGTATCAGACTAAATAAAAACACAATTGATGACAACAGATAAAAGACACAATTAATGACAACAGATAAAAAACACAATGGAGAGCAGATGAAGACACAATGGAAAACAAACTAAAAACACAATACACAACAAACTAAAAC
The DNA here is from genome assembly GCA_030545235.1 of Helianthus tuberosus. NCBI lineage: Eukaryota > Viridiplantae > Streptophyta > Magnoliopsida > Asterales > Asteraceae > Helianthus > Helianthus tuberosus. Next base: position 50,589,886 of record CM060439.1, on the reverse strand, counting down.
ACAATGAACAAAGATAATAAAAAAATTGAACAAATTATTAAAACACAATGGACAACATATTAAAATACAATGAATAACATATTAAACACAATGACCTGAACTAATAACACAATTTATAGAAAACCCATATATAACACCATCTTCATTGTGTCATATATTGTGTTATAGGTTCTTATAAAAACGCAATGGATAGAACCCAAATTAACATTGTGTTATAGGTTTTGATAATAACACAACGTATAGAAACTCTACTGACCAAAACCCAGTTAAAAGACACAATGACCTGAAAACTTTAACACAATACAAAAAAACCCAGTAAAAATGAAATTTTTAATTTTATTTTTATATGATAATATGGTACTCATATTAAAGATAAAAAACGCTCGTTATTATGGTGAATTTTTTTTTTAAAAAAAAATGTCGTATGAAAAAGTTATGGACGTTTTAAATCGATGGGGGAATTGGCATGTGCCTTGCATGTAGAGAGAGAAAATCCATAAATATAGGATTCCCTTTATGCCCTTCTATTATCTTATTTTCCCTACAACTAATCTCAACCCTCCAAATCTAAGATCAATGGACTAGAATCCTTCTTACCCTTCTTATTTATTTTATCCTTTGTATTTGATCCTAACCCCAAATCTCAAATCATCTTTACTATTAAGTGCTTCAAATCTCAAATCACCACTATTATCATCAAGTTGATAAAGAAAAATACATTCAACCATGATTGAGTTATATAATCACTATCTTTATCATAATCTCTATTTCTATCTCTATATATACCTAATAAATAAAAATCTTAGGGGATACATGACACAATTCTAGGTATCCTTAATTTCTACCTAAACTGTATACCTTTTAACTATAGGCGGATCCTTACCTATTTCAAGTTTACCGGATTTCGTTTTAATTATTAAATTTAAAACATTTGTTATGTCGTTTTCATCAACCTCACACTTTTTCATTATTTAAACTTTGCCATTTTTATAATACAATTTTTAAGTCGTTGTTATTTTGTTTATATTTTTCTAAATTATATATTTAGGAGTTGTGATTCTCAGTTTCCTCTTTTGCTTTCTTATGATCCCACATATTTTAAAATTACAAAAAATTAAGCTGTGTAATACAGATGATTCTAACTTAGTACATTTAGTATAAATACTTGTAAACTTTTACTACATATATTTTTTTATGATGATGAAACTTATATAAAATTGGAACTCTATTTTTTTTTAACTTAATAACCGTATCCGTATCCATATCCATATCCATATCCAGTAAAATTTAACTTATAAAAAAGCTATTGAAATCTAACTTATAGCACAACTATTGAAACTTTAATATTTATATATTATTATTTTGCAACAACTGGACGCATTGCAGCTTGTACTCTGGGCTTATAATGTTGGATAGTGGTTTCTGACAAAACCACTGGCTGGTTTAATGCTGAGTCATCTATGTATTTATATGTGTAAGGGTGCTCGGGGCACCGTCTGGGACTCCATCCGGGGACCGACTTTGCCGATTAGGGGGGTGCTGCCAACCATTCGGGGAGGGAAATCGGGGACCACATTCGGTGGTTGTTAACCGCGAGCGGGGAGGGAGAGAGATGGTGGGCCCCATTTTCCCAACCAATCAAACCATTTTGTTTTTTTTTTTTTTGAATAAAAAAACAAGGGGAGTTAAGAGGGAAGTGGCGCCATCAAATTGAGGTGTTATGGGAGTTTAAGAGGGGAGTTGACGTGGCATATGCTGATTGGTGGTGCGTAAGAGAGGGGACTCCCCTCTTAGGGGAGTGCCCCTCTCACCCTAACATAAAGGAAGAGAGAGGTGGATCTATTTCAAGTCAGAAGAGATAAATGACCAGATTAGAGAGTCAAACAAATCAAAACCCCCAAACCAAACCATTGAAGCCTAGATTCGATTGTTGCCAAGGAACGGTATACTACAAACAACAAAGATGCAGTGGGAAGCCGACAAGAAAGGAGTGAAAGCCGCCGGAGCTGAGCTTCTGCCCGACGGCCGACGAGGTCTTCGCATTCATGGCAGGGAGATCGAATCGTAGCCTTTCTGCTCAAAGAAGAAGCTTCCCTAAATCTCACCGGAGGTCGGCGGAGCTTTACCAGACCTTGGTCGGCTCCATCAACACCTCTCACAAAAGATTCGAATGTCTTTTGTATTATTATTAATAGAATAAAATATCAGAACGAGATCTAGGAGTTGATTGGACCACCGGGTCGTTGTGGGAGCATGGTGGTTGTTAGCGGCGGATCTGTTGTGGTGTTGCATGCTGCCATCTCCGGTCTCAAAATTTCTATATCTCGACTTCCTCCTCAAAGATTTTTAGCCTTTCTGAAATCATGGCTTCTAACTACCTCTTTTTTTAATAGCCTCTTGCTACCTCTCTTGATCTGGTGTTTGTGCGTGAGTGTTTTAGAGAGGGAGAAAGGTCCTAAACCAATAAACCATTTTAGTTTATTTATTGTGCTTAGAGGGGGGAGTGAGTAATTTGTGTTTTGTGCTTCATTTGATGTTAAAACCTTTTTTCCCTTTAAAATATTAAATCTATACAAATATATTTGATGTTAAGACATTTTTACCTTCGAAATATTAATAAATCTATACTAATGCTATTAGATGGATTTAACTAAAAAAGGTGATTAATGGATAGATTTATGTGGACGTGACAAGTAAATGTATGGTGTGTATTATGTAGGTTTTAATTTTTTTATGACTGTTAAAAAATTGTAAATATTACAGTGAACTAAATAATCATTTGGATATGAGATATCTAGGATCTAGGAAGTATTGTGAAAACACATTACCTTTAAATCTTCGCATATGGAAGAATACAGTTAACATGTAGTTTGTGTGCAGAAACAAGATTAACCTAATGTTATGTTATTTCTATTTTCTTGCGTTCTCAATTTCATGGAATGTTACAAAACCTCTCATACATATGCAAAATGCTAAATACTGTTAACGGTGTGTATTACATATGGACTTTGTAAATGTTGCTGAAACGCCTCACCCGTCGCAACGCACACCCGGACAATGTAAATGTTGCAGAAACGCTTCACCCGGACTTTAGTAAATGTTGCATAAACGCCTCACCCGCCGCAACGCGCGGGGTGTGCCATCTAGTAATATTACAAAATGTAACTTAAACAATTGAAACTTTAATATAATATTACAAAATTTAACTTATTAATATACTTACGTTACATAAATTATTGATGATGTTTTTAATTCACACGAAAGTCAAACTTTCGTGTTTACTAGTGTTTAGCTAGTGTAGCTTAGTTTTTTTTTTTTTTTTTTCCGTAATTTCGTATATAAACTAGTTGAGTTTTTTTTCCTAAAGTGGTGTTGGTGAAAAGGTTATTTATTAAAATGGTGTTACTAGAAACTATTTACTAAAGTGGTGTGTTCTTGAATATTTATTTGTTTATTACTCCTTATCTTATTGGATGGCTTCCAATTGTTTAAAATTTATTAAATAGTTATTAATTAGTGATTTAATCATGGTGGTTCTTTAAACATGTAACTTGTATTTTTATGAATCTTAAAATAAGCCTTTTCTAATGAAAACAGGAAAAAAAAATGCTATTATTATACATATTAAAAGATAGTGTTCATGAACAGTGAACAAAATTACAATTATATATGTTATTATACTTTTTTAGCTTTTAATTATTTTATTATAGTAATTAAATATATTTTGTTTATCTATGATATGATATAATATTTTAAATAACTTTTAGTATGCAGTACGACATGTATATTTTTTATCTACGTTTTAGTATTTTTATTATATGTCAACGGCGTTTATCCTTTACATTATTTTAATAATACAAGTAATCCCTTATAAAATTTCGAATATAGTGTTGCGACATGCTTATTTTTATCTATATTTAAATATAAGTTTTGTTTGAATCGAATGAGTCAAATATAATTAATTTTTTTTGTTTTTTATTGTGACGAACCGAACCAATACCATTTGAACAACTTCGGTAGCAGTATAGAGTATATTTTATATATTGTAAGCTATAGCGAGTGTTGGTACCATACCCTTACCGTGACTAACTAAACTGACACCGTCCTAGCAACATCAATGCCCTGTCGATTTTGACCTAACAACATTGGTACTGGTATCGTTATTATTGGAACCGATATTCATTTTTATGGTTTTCGTCTTTTGACCATTGTAAAACACGTGTTGACATCGTTTTAGTTATATCATTACTTTTATTTTTTGGTTGTATCTTTTGGTTACTATATCGAGTGCCGTTACCATACCGATCCTGTTATAAATCGAACCGATGCTACCGTAGACCCGCCGTAACACGCGGGGAATATTACTAGTTGTCATTATGGAAGATTCTCATAATTTAATTAATATGTTGTTTAATAAATTAAAATTTTACTCAAATATACAAACAATCAATTTATATTTCTTTTATTTATTTTTTACATAAATAACAAAATATAGTATTTTCTTTTAACTAATTGCATTAGCTAACACTAACTGAACCCATATTTATTTTACTTATTTTTAACATAAATAACTAAATATAATATTTTTTTAATTAATTGCATTGGTTAACACTAACCGAACCTGAACAAACCGATCGATCGGAATGTCATTTGGGTACTACGGATTCGGTATATTGGATATCAGGTATCACATAATTGGATATCGGGTAATCCGAAGTTCCATTGGTTCAGTAATAGGGTAGGCAAACTCCGATTTGGGTGAACTTGAAAAGCCCGAATAAGTTTTGAATTACTTTTACTGTACTAGGCAACGTGTTTTTTCCTAGGTTGGAACACTCATGTTCGATCAACATAAAACAATACCATTCCAACATTTGAAGTATTTTTCAAATTAGTAGAAAAAAATCGAAATATAGAGAGCCAAATACAAATCATAACGAAAATACTTTATATGAAATATAAATTGCAGTAGCTTGATGAGCATTCATTTTTTACATACTTCAAATAATAGTTATTTTTTTCTTATTTTGCAGTAATTTTTTCTAGTTAATGATTCATATAAATTGATTCGAGTATGCATATATATACATAAACACAATTGGCTGTTTGGTCCCTCCATTTAAAAAAAAATACTTAATTTGTTGTTTATGTAAAAAAAAATAAGTAAAAAGAAATATAAAATTGACTGTATGTATATTTGAGTACATTTTAATTTATTAAACACAAATTTCATATGCTATTACTTAAATTATTAAATTCACACAGCGACTTTTATATTAAGTACTTTTTTCCCTGGTAGTTATTATAAAAAAAGGTTTCTTTTTAAGGTTAATAAAAAATAGGTTAATTAAAGTTGTTTTAATAAATTGGGAGTCTTCCAATGAGATAAGGAGTGAGAAATAAGTAAATATTTAAGAAAACACCACTTTGGTAAATAGTTTTTTTTTGAAAGGTAAACTTCATTAAAAAACTGGCCAGCCTGACAAAAAAAGCGCAGGACTGCACCACACCTAGAATACAACAAAACCCAGGGAAACTACACCAAAAAACAACCCAACAAGAGAAAAAAGAAAGGAACACCTTTTTTTTTTGAACGGCGATTGACTCCAACAGTCGAGAGGATCACACCCACATTGCATGGGTCCCTAGTCCCCCTCGGGCGAGGCATCCGAGGTTGACCATAGGCGCTCCACGAGAAAATTTCCAGCCGACAGCCACTTGACTGCCGTTGCAGCCTCCGCACTCAAGAGCCGGAGTAACCGCACTGTAATAGAAAACTCGTGTGCGGCTCAAGACTCGAACCCGGGCTATTACGCACTCAAGGCTCTTATCCATCATTGCCATGACCCCTCAACCAAGGTTGGGGCCATTTACCCCCAAATGTAATAGGTGGGGATCGAACCCGGGTCTCCAAGGAAACCCAAGTTTCTTTCCACCACTCCACTACAAGTGGGGGATACAAGAAAGGAACACCTAAAACACCAAAAAACCTAGAAACCTCAAACCCCAAAAAGCCCCACACTAACCCCTTAACCAAAGGAGAGGAACTACGAAAAAACAGTGCCCAAATACACCAGCCTGACACCGCAACGAGCCCTCGACCGGTCTCCTGCAACAAACAAACCCCACCAACATCAACTGAAAATCAAGGACATCCCATACCTGATTGAACGCCTTTATTCCTAATCATCTCCTCTACCATTTCCCTGTAATTACTCAGATCCACACCCAATACTGCCACTAATTCAATTGTTTTCTCAGCTTCTTTGTAAACCTCCTTCTCATTAGAGAAAGACTTCTTCCGGTTCTCCGGTTCAGCGGCCGTGTTGGCGTCCATTACACCGTCCTGCTTCCTATAACTGTTATCCCCCTGTTGGCAGTAATCCTCTTCACGAACCCTCACGTTAAGGTCGATTGGAAGCCCTTCCTCTCCATTCGAACCGCTAGCGGCCTCCGGGAAAACGTGACCCAACAGAACATCAGCCCTCCTCCTCTTTTTTGAACTTGGCTGCCCCAAGTTGCTAACAAAAAGATTATTTTTTGGGGCCTTAAATTTTCGGGGCTTCCTCTGGGCCCTAAAAGGTTTGCTAGGCCCATAGTCTTTATCCGCGAAATTGATTTTCCCCCCAATAACGACATCAGGAATTTCACCCTCTTCCAAGATCTCGGGAATAAAATCAGCAACATTTGGGAATTGAACCGACCCATCCCCGCTGACCTCAGCCCCCTGTCAACAGCATGCGCCGACTTCGCCCCTTCATCTACTGATGCACCTTGCCGAGATTACTTTTCTGACTTCCAACCATTTGGACTTCCGGTCTACCGAAAAGGCTTTCCGGCGGTCTCACAGCGGCCGTCGGCGACTTGACACTTCCTCCATCTTCGTCTTCTCCAAATTCAAAACTCTTATCAGATTCAACCTCCCAACAACCAACGTCAGTAATACAATCAGGGATCCAATCCCCTGTTTCTTCCGAGACCCATAGTTTTCTAGTAACACCATTTTGGTAAATATTTTTTCTACTAACACTACTTTGGAAAAAAAAACTCTCAACTAGTTTGTATCTTTATTTCAAGTTATCAATGAAAATCAGAAAATTCCTCCAGTTTATCTTTCCTTTTAACATGGTATCAGGGCATACTTGCTCGATTCAGTGATTGCGATTTCATTTGATGATGTTGTTCATTTACAGTTTTCTTATCGAATTCGTGTTTTTACTCTGTTTGCACGATTTTTCATTTTCAGCATTTGAATTCTTTAGTCGTAGGCTTTTCGATCGCAAATTCATCAAATCACACTGAGTTCGTCAAAGTTCATCAAGCTTGTCTTGATTTTGGCATTATCACATTAGACGAATTTATATTACGTGCTTTCGCATATGTATTGACCAGGGAAGTGAACGATCTAGGTTCGCTTTCATTTTTGAATTGTTTAATCGAATTCATTTTTGTTGTTGATGTTCTTCATCCTCGTGCTGAAGATTTGACACAAGAAGATTTGAAGGTTTTGTCGTCTTTTAATGAAGATTTAATATTTAAACACGCTTTCGTATACTGTTCCTGCAAAAGTTTTAGCTCTCGCATACTATTCATGCAAAATTTCAGAGTTATTTGTATCCTGCGCCTGTCTGATCATCCTAGATTGCTAGTTGTTAGAACATTCACAACATTGAACGAGTCTGCCTCGTCAGCATGGCATATCATTTTAAAGCACAACCATTTTTCCTTAACACCGAGACCACAGAGTGTGCAGGGGCGCAGCATAGTGGGGGTGGGGGGGACCCCCGAACTTTTCGCTTAGTAGTGTCCGGTATGTAGTTTTCGTATAGAATTTTTAGGTATATACGTTTTCGACCCCAGCTTTTATAATTTTTTTAGGTATATACGTTTTCGACCCCGGGTCGGAAATCTCAAACTTCGCCACTGATGGTGTGGGCGTGGTTTTGTGGCACTTGTGCGGCGTTTGTGTCACACCAAGCCGCACACACCACCTTTGGAACGGCGTTGTCAATGGCGTTTATGTTTGGGCTTGGGGTTTTCCACCAGCGTAAGGGGTCATTTGGGTTGTGAAGTGAAGGCTCTTGATTGATGAGTGGATTTTGGGCGTTTTAATTGGTTGATGTATATATATATATATATATATAGGAGAAGGATCCATTAGGAACCACCCTTTATTGCGAGAACCGCGAGAACCAATGTGAACACAATCAAAAATACCTAAAAAATCTATATTTCAACGGGATCCGTTAGAAACCACCTTTTACAATGACTATTTTTTCAAACGGCTATTTCTTTAATCTACAGGGTATGGGCGCCACCCCTATGTCACTTAAGCAAAATTTACACAATAGTGCCCCCCCTCCATCCACACCATAGACATTATCATGGGGGCGCTATTGGTGGGTTGTTGTTGAAATGGCAAACACTAACGAGATATGTGTGTGTGAATTGGGGGGGGGGGGGGACGCTGGTTAAATATAGGGGGTTTTGTCCCATACCCTCCAAGTTAGGGAGGAGGGGGGTACTATTGAAGAGGTGGAACTGAGGTGGCACAATGAAGCCCTAGGGGCTCAATTCCATACCCTCTACCCTTACTACTATAAATTATATTCGTATTTCAACCAAGATGTGCACTTCTCAACTCACAATTCAATAGAAAGATTCATTGAAAAAATGGCAAAAAGACATTAGACTGAACTCGAGATGAAGACATAGCATTTGTTTTTTTTTACATTTATTATGTTCTTTTATTTTTTGTTTCTTTTAATTTAAACGATTTAAAGTTTTTTTATTTAAAACAGAGGGGTTCCACAAGGGACCCACCCTCACACCTCCGGACTCGTCCGGTGCATCGAACCGCCCCTCCTCCAAACCAATCCACCTCCATCACATGTGGTCATCCGGTTTGTCAAGTCCGAAATTCTGGAATCGTCCACATCTCAACGATGTGGATGCTCTTATAAATATTTTGATAGCTCGACTTTCGGTTCTTGGAAAGAGCTCTATCACTTTATCCGCCAAGTATGATGCACTGGGACGGGTACGGGAATGGGGTACGGGGACGGGTACGGGAACGGGAAACGGCAAAACTAAAAAATTCAAGAAGCGGGGACGAGACGGGTACGGGAATAAAAACATATAAAAAATAAATATATATTAAAGATAATGTAACACAAAACCCCAAAATAGGTATATATTGATGTAAAGTATAAAAATCCCATATCTTCCTAATCTAATCAAACGTTAACAAGCAAATCGCTTTCAAGTTCCGATTTTTTACCCATAATAGATATATAAACAATTGAAAACAAAAAAACTTGTGAACCAAAAATTAGAAAAAACAAATAAAAGCTATTATAGAACATTTAAAAATTAAATGATTCAGACTAATTTTCCTTTTGCTTCTTTGATCTAGTTAGACCCAGATTGCCCTATTTATGTAACTTTTTCTTTATCTACCTTTGTGTACAACCAAAGGGTAGTGCAGAAACAATTAAATGTAACATTTAATTAAAGCAAAAACAAAAAGAATAAAACCCATAAAACAAAGAAAAAAATATTAGAAAAATGGATGAGACGTAAAAAAGGAGGAAAGGTCAGAAAAAAGTCTTTTACAGCCTACTCTACTCACCCATCATCTTTCGATTCATCTTCTTCACTACTATACTCTCTTTCTTTCTTGTTTCCTACTGCAACTCAAAAAAACTCCATGAAAGAAGAAAAAATCAACAATGTCCATGGTTTCAGAAAAGCAAAAGATTTATTTGTGTGAACCAGACTTGTTCAAACCGAAATGTGACCGGAACTTGCAGAAGCTTGTCGGAATCCAGCCAGAGAGTGGCCCGAGCGCGCCTTTGATAACTCTGAGCAAACGTCCCCGAAACGTGGAACTGCCGTCCCCATATTACCGGAAGCGTATCATTACCGTCCCCTTATTCCCGGAAACGTCCGGGGGACGTCCCCATGGCGTTTTCAGCGCGTTTCCGTTCCCACGCCGTCCCCGGGACTGGTACTCATCGTTCCATCACGTCCCCGTGCTTCATAGCCGCCAACCGGCACTATATATAATATTTTTATAATGGCCAACAGATTTATTATACCGCCAACCTCTTGTTAGCTCAAAACAGATACGTCACCAACATTCAAAACATACACATTTTACTAAACCCCCATAAATGACAATTCAAATGTCCACCACTTTTCCCAGGTAGGTAAGATGATAGATACTAGAAACGAAAGGGTTGTTTTATTGAAATAGTAAGATAGTTGGCCCGATTCGAGCAGACTAATTTCCAATACAAGAATACTAATAATCAGAGTAAACAAGACATGAAAATTAGAATAGGAAATGTAATACTTAAATATAAAATAGAAGGGTTATTATTCCTAAATTTCATCCCCGTACTTTCCTCTTGACTTTGACTCCCTAACCTTTAGCCTCCTACTAATTCTGCCCTAAACTTTTGCTCCTGATTGATTGGGTCAATGAAACTGAACTGAGACCTGTTTGACCCAGATGGGTCGGCACACTAATACAGTGGAGTCTTATCAATACTTCCCCCTGGAGAAATGACTTGTCCTCAAGTCGAAAAGGTGGAAATTCCTTGGTAGCTTTTGTGTGTGTTTCCTAAATGGTTTGACTGCGAGATGGTGGAGAGTGGCAGAATATTGAAGATTTAGTGACAGTCCTTGCAACTTGTAATCTTGACCATTGATGGTGAATCCCAGTGACATCTCGTTCTAATTGGCTTGAACCCTGTTTAGTGTGGCCAACCATTTAATACCAAGAACTACGTAAGCCCCCCCTAATGCAAACGGGTAAAAGTCTTGTATTATTTGAAGATTAGAGAGTTGCTGTGGGACATCCTTGCAAACTTGATTGCGTTGGATTATATCTGATGTAGCGTGTGTTAAGATAACGAAGAACGGATCACGTTGATTCTGTGAATACCCGTGATGATCTTCCCAAACCCCCAAAATTCAACCCAAAGGGCAGAGAATTTGAAGTGAAATGTGATTAAACTCAAAATTCAATTCTAACCATCCAAATTGCAAGAGAGACATAAATAGAGATTGAAATTCGAAATGGGCCACAAAAAGGCCATGGGCCAAACACAAGCCCAAAAACAAATTGCATAACAAACTCCCTTTAGAATGCATTTTTTGGGGCGAAACTTGGACAAGGGACCTTGCCATGACGTGCTCCCCGTTTCAAACTTCGATTTGACAGGTCGAACGCCTAAAACGGAGACCCGTAGCCAAAGTTATGCTCGTTTTCGTAAAACACCCTTGGAAGCTCGATCATGGGCTCCAAAAATGTCATGGCCCGATCCTCTCCACTTGGGCCTGCATCATTCCCTCATGGGTAGACAAAATTCGACCTCGAATTCGTAGTGAACTCATCATCAGACGAATCCCCATGAAAAGGCAGCAAATGTTTGACATTGAAAACATCAGAACAACAATGTGGCTTGGTAACTTCAGACGATAGGCATTCGAATTTATCTTCTGCACAATCTCCACTGGCCCAATCTTCTTGGCTGACAATTTATTATACTCCCCAACTGAAAAACGATCCTTAGTCAAAATGGCCCAAACAAAGTCATCCTCTTCAAAATCAACTTGCCTACGTTTTTGGTCTGCAGCTTGCTTGTACTTTGAATTAGCGTGGGCCAAGTTGTCCTGCACAGCTTTATGAACTTCATGTAACCCCACCAAAAAATCTTGCACCTTTCTGGGACAGAACCTGGGACAGGAAGTGACATCAAATCAAGAGGACCTCAAATGGGCTAAACCCAATACTCCGATTAACAGCATGATTATGGGCAAACTCAGCCTGACACGGGTTTTGATCCCAAGACTTCACATGATCACCCACAAGACACCTCAAAAGATTACCAAGTGACCGATTAATAAGCTCTGTCTGCCCATCAGTTTGACGGTGGTAGGCGCTACTGAAATTAAGCTGAGTGTTCACCATTTTCCATAGGCTGCGCCAAAAATGACTCAAGAAACGAGTGTCACGATCAGAAACAATAGAGGATGGCAAACTATGCAAACGATAGATATCCCCAAAGAACAACTGAGCCACATTAACTACATCTGTTGTCTTCTTGCAAGGAATAAAGTGCACCATTTTCAAAAACCGGTCCACTACTACAAAGATCGAATCATTACCACGCTGAGTACGTGGTAATCCCAACACAAAATCCATACTAACATCTACCCAAGGCTGCAGAGGAATGGGCAGAGGCATATAAAGACCCGCATTGGTAGGTGTGTCTTTTGAAACTTGACAGATCCTGCAACGTCTAACAAACCGATCAACATCCCTGCGCGTAGTAGGCCAAAAATAAGAAGACTACACCAATCGTAGAGAACGGTCTCTTCCAACGTGCCCTTCACCATGCAGTTCCTTAATGATTTGAAGGCGGAGTCTGGAATTAGGATACATAATTGATTTTCCTTAAAAAGGAAACCGTCATGCACAAGAAAATCTGACCTCTTCCCAAATTGCACGTCCAGCAAAATAACAGAAAAATATGAATTTGTTGTGAGCTGTTCCATGAGACTGTCTAGCCCGGGTATAACAACTCTCAAAGAAACAAGCAGGTTACTCCTTCTGCTCAAGGCATCCGCCACACGATTCGAAATTCCAGACTTATGCTTCACAACAAAAGTAAACTTTTCCAAAAAAGCCATCCACCGGGCATGCTTATGTGATAGTTTATCTTGACTGTGGATATGCCTCAATGAATCATGGTCTGTAAATAAAACAAACTCCTTGTGAAACAAATAATGACGTCAATGTTTCACAGCCTGGACCACTACATAAAATTCAACATCATAAGTGCTATAACGCAACTTTGGCCCAGTCAACTTCTCACTGAAATAGGAAACTGGACACCCCCTTGACTTAGGACTGCCCCAATACCACCCTGCGAGGCATCTGTGTGCAACTCAAAAACCTGAGAAAAATCTGGCAATACTAGAATTGGCGCTGTTGTAAGCTTTTCCTTGATTAACTGCAAAGCTAATTCTGCCTCCTCAGTCCATATAAAAGTCTTCCCTTTCATGCAGTCAGTCACTGGCGCCATAAGGGAACTGAAATTTCGAATGAACCGTCTATAAAATGAAGCAAGACCATGGAAACTACGTATTTCAGTTATCGTAGTTGGAGTTGGCCATTGCTTAACAACCACTACCTTTGATTCATCTACCTGTATGCCCTCACCAGAAACAACATACCCCAAAAACAGGACCTTAGGGACCATCAAAACACACTTCTTCTTGGCTGCATAAAAGTTATCCCTACGGAGGTCAAAATCTGTCGTACATGCTCATTCAAATCAGGTCTATAAATAAGAACATCATCAAAATAGACCACCACAAATTTACCAATAAGGGGCCTAAACAACTGGTTCATGACCCGCATAAACGTACTAGGGGAATTGGATAAACCAAAAGGCATCACTAACCATTCATACAACCCCTCACGAGTCTTGAAGGCGGTTTTTCACTCATCACCAGGCCTGAGTCGAATCTGGTTGAAGAAACACTAACTAAACGGCCGGAGCCGAGATAGTTAGGGGGTTTGAATCCGCATAAAAGGGTTAGCTCTCTCTCGGTTGATTCAGTGCAACGGGATTTCTTCTCCGGTGGTTCTGCAAAAAAAGAACACCGTTAGCCTCGCCAAGGGGAGAAGGGGGTTCTCTCCTTGACCCGACTCCGGCGTGAGAATAAGTATTGATAATTGGAGAAGATAAGTATTTGAGAAGTGAGAGTAATCTGAGTTTATACCTGAACAGTTCTCTTATTTATAGCCGGGAGTTTGGGAGGGAAAACCTGTTATTGAAAAGATGACGGAAGATGCTAACGCCGTAGCGGTTATCTTTTCCTCCGTTAAGTTCTTTGATCCTTTGTTAAGTTGTCTCGATCCGATGTGAATGCACACGGATCGTGGTTTGATCTATGGCTGGGGAGTTGCCACGTGGAAAGTGATTAAGTGGAGATTACTCCCCAATTGCATGCCTTCGTTGTGATTTCAGAGTTGCTTGTGGTGATGACACGTGTCCAGACGGTTATAACCGTCTGGGTGGTGCACGATTATATTTCTTTCTAGAAGATTACTGCTGTAATCTGGTGTGACACCTTACTGTGTGGACACGGACGAGAGAATCCCAAGTCTGGGTAAAATAATATTCAAGTCTGGATATTTAGGCGGAGGTATAGAACAAAGGATTCTAATCCTTTGTAAATGGAGGAAGGCGCAAGGACTTATGTTTCCCTTTGGTCGCGCAACTATAGATTTGCTGACTGTTTTCTCCCTTTTTGTAATACCAGTGCGCGGCCGCGCAAGGCTTAAAAGGTCAAAAGACCAATCTGTGGTATGGTCTCAAATCCTTTTTATGAGGTTTTTGGGACCTTACCCCTTCAAGTCCCCCCAGTCTAGTGTTGCTCTTATGCAAGTAAGTGGAGCACTAGACTTATGAGAGAAAGAGTTTTGGCGGGAATTTAGGTGGCTTGTATGGGAAGATTCGTGATATATTTTAAAAAGGTGATTTTGCTTTCTAGAAGCTGGATTTTGTAATTATGATCTAACGTCTGATGACGTCATTTTATAAAAAAATCAGATTTGCGAGAGCTTGATTTCTTACATCGAGATACGTAATGGCGCTTTGTCAGTCCTCATTAATGGGGATATGACCCTAGTTCCTGTAGCGCCGCTTAGATGTGATGTTTTCTGACCATTAATCATGATGGTCAAGTTTTGTCTTATTCTGGGGTATTGTTCCTTTATATGCATATGTGGTGGATGCATATTTGCTTTAGTTTGGAAGAGATGAAATGAAAAAGTTCTGTTCGCTCCCGGCGACTTTCAGACATCTTAGAGGTTCGTGACGCTGTTGAAGCCTTACTCCTTCTTGCTAATTCTTCACCGTTGATGTTTATCGGAGAAGAAAAAGCTGCTGTTCTTGACCCTTCCCTGGTTGCCGGTGCTGACGATAAAGTTTGCCGGTCAGATAGGGTTGCTGATGCTAGTGATGTTGTGTTGGATGCCGATGGACTGACGGCCCGTTTTCCGATGATCCGGAGAGGAAGCTGTTGGCTGGTGTATCGACGCCGGAAAAAACTGGTGGTGTGATTAAATGTTAAAGATGACCGTGTTGCCGGTTGTGTTTTGGCCCTAAGAACAGTGTAGCTCTTTTGGTGTTTATGTTAGTTTGTTGCCACAAACTTCTGTTTTGAAGATCACTGGTGTGATCGTTGTAAATATTCTTAGTTCTTGGTACTAAAAATTTCCAAAGATCGTTGTCGCGATCTTTGTTTTATGTTACACTGGATAATGTATATTTTGATGCACTGCTGTGCATGTAAATTGCTGTTTAGTTTACAATATGTTGCATGTACTTAATTTCTTTTCATAGGTTAGGCGAATGAGAGATGGCATTGTGCTCATGTGTGAACGTTTGTCTATAAAGGCGTGTCAGTTTGCCTTTAGACTGTTCATGAGGTGTACAATGTGTACCATATTGTTTTCGAAAAAACCAAAAGAATTATATGCAATTTGTCATAAACAGAAATAAAGTAAAGATGATGTCTGCCTTGATAAGAGCGCAAGGCTCGTAATACAAAACATAATAAAGAAATACATTGCCTGTATGTGCTTTCCGCTTTTGAAGGTTTAGCTCATATGTAACACCTGCGCAACTGCTGTGCGTTCCAGGTGCGAGGGACTGAGGTCCCATCGATCCTTTTTAGGGTCCCCCTTGCCTAGTACTTCGTTAATGACGTACGGTCCCTCCCATCTTGGCGCTAATTTGCCCGACTTTTCAGCGTTTGAAGCTTCGTTATCGCGCAAGACGAAATCACCAGGGACAAAGGTGCACACGCGGACGCGCGCATTGTAATATTTTTCGAGCTTAGATTTGTACCTTGCTTCTGTTATGGCGGCGTTCTCGCGCCTTTCTTCGAGAAGGTCCAAATCCATTCTCCTTTCTTGCTCGTTGTTCTGTTTTTCCATGGCTATCATGCGCGGTGAGGGTAAGCCTATCTCAGCTGGAATGACAGCCTCAGACCCATAGACTAGACTGAACGGAGTTTCACCAGTGCTAGTCTTTGGCATTGTGCGATGTGCCCAGAGAATGCTGGGGAGTTCATCAACCCATCCTCTGCGTGCTGTTCCGAGTCGCGCTTTTATGCCGTCAACAATTTGTTTGTTTACGCTTTCTACTTGTCCGTTTGCCTGAGGATGCGCAACGGACGCAAAGTTATGCTCGATCTTCATTTCTTTGAACCACTTTTGGAGATCGTCTGCTGCGAAATTTGTACCATTGTCGGAAATAATGCGCAATGGTAATCCAAATCTGCAAATTATATGTTCCCATATAAATTTGCGGATTACCATTGCTGTTGTTGAGGCCAGGGCTTTTGCTTCCACCCATTTGGTGAAGTAATCTACCGCGACGATGATGAACTTTACTGCACCTGGCGCGTCAGGAAATGGCCCGACAAGGTCGATGCCCCACTGTTGAAATGGCCAGGCGGAGGTAACGGGAATTAACGGATTTTTGGGTCGGAGTGTCTTTGGTGCATGGCGTTGACATGCCTCGCATCTTCTTAATAGATCGACTGCATCCATGTGCATTCCTGGCCAGTAATATCCGGCGCTCATTACTTTTGCCACGACCATGCGCGGTCCCGCGTGTATCCCGCATAATCTCTCGTGGATTTCTCTGATTAGTTATTGCGCGTCTGTTTTATCTACGCAGCGTAGTAATGGGCCCATGAATGATTTTCGGTAAAGGACGCCATCCGCCATTTCGTAATTTATTGCTTTGTGTTGTATTTTTCGAGCTTCTGCTTTTCCTTCCGGAAGTTTCCCGTGTTGAAGGTACAAGATAATTGGAGACATCCAGGACGGATCTCCCATTTCTATAACACTTACTTGCTTGAGATGAATGGAAGGATTGGATAATACCTCTATGCGTACCTCCTTTGCTAGATGCTTAAAGCTGGTAGCGGCTAACTTGCTTAGCGCGTCAGCATGTTTGTTCTCGCTTCTGTTTATGTGATTAACTTTGAATGTTTGAAATTGGCTGATTAACATCCGCACTTGTTCAAGGTACAACGCCATAGCTTCTTTTGCATCGTAATTGCCATTAACTTGCTCAGCTACCAGTTTTGAATCAACATTGGCTTCAAGATTTCTTGCCCCCATTTTTAACGCTAGGCGGAGACCTGCCAAGAAGGCTTCATATTCGGCTTCGTTATTCGTACTCTTGAAATCTAAGCGTATAGCATACGTAAGCTCGTGGTTGTCTGGGCTGATTAATCGGAGACCTGCTCCTGCTCCATCGTCATTGGAGGCACCATCTGTGTGTAAGGTCCAGACTCTGTCGTCGAAAACAGGTGTTGGGTTCTGGATTGCCTCACATTCTTGTACTTTATCGATAGGAACTTCAGTGGCAAAGTCTGCTAGAACTTGCCCTTTGATTGCGGGTCTTGGCTTGTAAAAAATGTTGTAGCCTCCCAGTTCAATTGCCCATTTGGCCAGTCGTCCCGCCATGTCGGGTTTGGATAAGATCTGGCCTAAGTGGTAATTGGTAAGAACTGTGATGGCGTGACCCGAGAAATACCTGCGTAAGCGTCGGGATGCATGTACTAGTGCTAGGACTAGCTTTTCTATCATTGAGTACCGAGTTTCTGGGCCGGTGAGCATTTTGCTGATGTAATAGATTGGCGTTTGGATGTTCTCGCGTTCTACCATTAATACAGCACCAACTGCTACTTCCGCGGCAGATAGATATAAAATCAGTGGCTCTTTTTCTTTTGGGGCTGTCAGTGTTGGCAGTTGAATTAAACATTCTTTCATTTGTTTGAATGCGATTTCCGCTTCAGAAGTCCACTGGAAGTCAGTTTTCTTTGCGCAATTTCGTAGCGTACTGATGAATGGATAAGACTTTGCTGCGTGATTAGCCAAAAATCTGTTTAAAGCCGCTAGACGTCCGGCAAGCCTTTGCATTTCTTTAACTGTTGCAGGTGATGGCATTAGCTGAATAGCCTGCACCTTTTCTGGATTTACTTTAAACCCATCTTTTGTGACGATGAATCCCAAAAATTTTCCTTCTTCCATGCCGAAGGAGCATTTAGTTGGGTTGAGTTTTAGGCTTACGCTGCGCAAGGAGTCGAATGTGCGCTGAATATTGTCAAGCATTATGCCTTCCTCGTGGCTCATGATGACGAGGTCATCCATGTATACCTCGACAGTCTTGCCAATATTATCTTTGAAAATTGTGTCCATTAGGCATTGATAAGTTGCGCCTGCGTTGCGCAGGCCGAACGGCATTTTGGTATAACAGAAAACGCCTTTATCTGTGCGAAACGCCGTTTTGTCTTCGTCTTCTTCTTTCATCTGGACCTGATGATAACCCTTGTAACAGTCAAGAAAACATTTCCATCTGAATGATGCTAGAGAGTCGACTTTCTTGTCTATCTCTGGAAGCGCGTAGCAATCTTTTGGGCATGCTTTATTCAGGTCTTTGAAGTCGACGCACATTCTCCACCCGCCGCTATGTTTTTGTACCATCACTGGGTTGGCTACCCATGTATGGTATTTTACTTCGCGCAAGATTCCCGCATTAAGTAACTCTGCTACTTGCTCGTCCATTGCTTTTGCTTTTTCTTCACTGAAACTGCGCCTCCCCTGAGCAACAAGTTCTACTGATGGTTTGATGTTTAGACAATGTTGCGCGATGTCGCGTGGGACTCCAGTCATGTCTGCTGGGCACCAGGCAAATATATCTTTGTTGTTAGACAATAATTCTTTCAGTTGTATGCGTGTTGCTGGTGAAATGGCTGGTCCTAGTAGAATGGTCTGCTCTGGGTACTCGTTGTTTAGAACCCATTTCTCTGGTTCATTTGGTGCCGAAGGTTTGACTACCTTTGCCGGTGGTTCGTCGTCTACGAACATGACTTCTTTGCTTGAATAGAGTATTGCAACTCCAGTCTCTGTCGGAAATCCGTAGGCAGCATGTAGAATAGAAGTGATCATGCTAAATTCCCTTTGTGACCTTCTCCCGAGCAAGACATCATGACGTGATGTTGCCGGCATGACCATGAAATTGACTGTAACTGTTCGTGAGTGCTCGCCATCAGACAAGGTCACCGGGAAAACAATTTGCCCTAATGGGAATACAGCTTCATTACAGAATCCGGTGAGAGGAAAATCGACCGGTTCCAGACGTGCTTTGTCTTCTGGATCGAGTTGTTTAAAGCACTGTTCGTATATGATGTCCATCGAGCTTCCTGGATCTATGAACATATAGTCGGTTCGGTAATGACCGAAAATACCAGTGATAATCACTGGTCGTTCTTCCTGAGGGCCCCCAGGAACAACAGGAAACACGACTTGCTGTTCTCTCCAATGTTGATCATAGTTTCGTTTATTTGGTCTTCGTGATGGACCTCCCTGAATCATGTGTATTTGTTTTTGATAACTGCTATATTGGCTGGATTGGATATCCCCCCTACGTGGTGTTAGTGGGTCCAATACTGTGGTATTAATTTCTTTTCCAGATCTGATGTTTGACAAATCAGATCTGGCGATTTGAATAACGATTGTGTTTAAAGCAGCTTGGCATCTGCTAAACCAATGTTCTGGAGATTCTTCTAGCTGTAAATTGTCTCCGACGTTTGGTCGAGGACCAGGTTGCTGGTGAGATGACGAATTTTCTGCCATGTGCAAAAACAGAAAACGGAATGAACTGAATCGAACGAGATAGAAACTAGAAAAACTGAGAAAACGGTGGGCGCCAATGAAGAAACACTAACTAAACGGCCGGAACCGAGATAGTTAGGGGGTTTGAATCCGCATAAAAGGGTTAGCTCTCTCTCGGTTGATTCAGTGCAACGGGATTTCTTCTCCGGTGGTTCTGCAAAAAAAGAACACCGTTAGCCTCGCCAAGGGGAGAAGGGGGTTCTCTCCTTGACCCGACTCCGGCGTGAGAATAAGTATTGATAATTGGAGAAGATAAGTATTTGAGAAGTGAGAGTAATCTGAGTTTATACCTGAACAGTTCTCTTATTTATAGCCAGGAGTTTGGGAGGGAAAACCTGTTATTGAAAAGATGACGGAAGATGCTAACGCCGTAGCGGTTATCTTTTCCTCCGTTAAGTTCTTTGATCCTTTGTTAAGTTGTCTCGATCCGATGTGAATGCACACGGATCGTGGTTTGATCTATGGCTGGGGAGTTGCCACGTGGAAAGTGATTAAGTGGAGATTACTCCCCAATTGCATGCCTTCGTTGTGATTTCAGAGTTGCTTGTGGTGATGACACGTGTCCAGACGGTTATAACCGTCTGGGTGGTGCACGATTATATTTCTTTCTAGAAGATTACTGCTGTAATCTGGTGTGACACCTTACTGTGTGGACACGGACGAGAGAATCCCAAGTCTGGGTAAAATAATATTCAAGTCTGGATATTTAGGCGGAGGTATAGAACAAAGGATTCTAATCCTTTGTAAATGGAGGAAGGCGCAAGGACTTATGTTTCCCTTTGGTCGCGCAACTATAGATTTGCTGACTGTTTTCTCCCTTTTTGTAATACCAGTGCGCGGCCGCGCAAGGCTTAAAAGGTCAAAAGGCCAATCTGTGGTATGGTCTCAAATCCTTTTTATGAGGTTTTTGGGACCTTACCCCTTCACTGGTAGTACCCACTCTTCAAGTCTAGTTTTGTGAAAATAGTGGCACCGCCAATTTGGTCAAGTAAATCATCAAGTCGGGGAATTGGAAATCTGTACCTCACAGTGATCTTGTTGACTGCACGACTGTCAACACACATACGCCACGTCCCATCCTTCTTTGGAGTTAACAGAGCAGGAACAACACAAGGACTCATGCTTTCCGGAACGTACCCTTTAGAAATTAAGTCTTCAACCTGCCGACGTAATTCCTCATGCTCTATATTACGCTCATATTCCCAAGGTCTGCCCAACAATAAGTGACACGCGTCCATAGGGACCACATCACACACAACATCATCTTTATATATGGACCCCAATAGAAATAGAAACAAGGGCTCTCTTAGATACCGTTACTTCACCTCCCTTTTTAAGCCATTGAAGCTTATAAGGCTTGGGGTGACTCTCTGTCTTCAAAGCCAACTTCTGGACTGCCTCTTCAGATATCAAATTATCACAACTTCCAGAATCAATAACAAACGTGCAAACCTTACCCAAAATGGTACATGTTGAGTGGAAGATATTATGCTTAAGCCAGTCATCCCCATCTGTCTTTGGTGTATAGCAAGAGCGCCTGACTACCAGGTTCACCCCAACATCACTCCTAGCAATCAGTTGGTAAAACTCCGTTGTATAATCATCAACCGACTTAGCCCCTGTTTTAAATTTTGCAAACGTTGGTACATCAACCTTTGAAAGTTATGAGGCAAAAAGTTGGACCGCAAGCACTTTCTCATCTTGGTCCATGTCACGATTCTTGACTTCCCGAGCCTATTTCGTGTTAACTTCAAGTGTTGCCACCATGCAGAGGCCCTACCACGTAACCTGGTAGCGATCAAAGTCACCCGCTTATTTTCATGCACCTCCTTGTACTCAAACACCTCCTCTACGGTAGCCAACCAATCGATGAACCACTCCGGATTCAAACTAGTCCCATCAAATTCTGGAATATCAACTCTTATCCCAGAAACCCAATGCCTATTGCCCTCTCCCCGTTCTCTCCTTGGTCGCCATTCCTGATCGTCCTCGGAATTCGAACCATCACCAAATAGGTTACTTAAATCAGAACCATATCCATCATTAGGTCCCTGCCTCCTACGATTGATCGAGTCAGCCATCCGGTCAGTCAACTAATCGACCACTTGATCCAAACGTTGATCCACCCGCGCCATAAGTCGCTGCTCCAACTCCCGTTCACACACTTCATCGAGTGGCCTATTTCTCCTCGGAGACATTTTGAGCCAAGAATTCGGCTCTGATACCAACTGATGTAGCGTGTGTCAAGATAACGAAGAACGGATCACGTTGATTCTGTGAATACACACGTGATGATCTTCCCAAACCCCCAAAATCCAACCCAAAGGGCAGAGAATTTGAAGTGAAATGTGATGCAGAGAATTTGAAGTGAAATGTGATTAAACTCAAAATTCAATTCTGACCATCCAAATTACAAGAGAGACATAAATAGAGACTGAAATTCTAAATGGGCCACAAAAAGGCCATGGGCCAAACACAAGCCCAAAAACAAAATGCATAAAACACCGAAAAAACATAAAAAGTGTCCAAAACACCCTTTAGAATCCGTTTTTTGGGGCGAAACTTGGACAAGGCCCCTTTGGGGCCTTGCCACGACGTGCTCCTCGTTTCAAGCTTCGATTTGACTGGTCGAACGCCTAAAACGGATACCCGTAGCCAAAGTTATGCTCGTTTTCGTAAAACACCCTTGGAAGCTCGATCATGGGCCTCCAGAAATGTCATGGCCCGATCCTCTACAGTTGGGCCTGCATCAATATCACCATTCCCAATTTGCACACCGAAAGGAGCAACCTGGGTAATGAGTTTTAGCTCGCTAACCAACTTTTCTGAAATGAAGTTATGTGTTGAACCACTATCAACCGGAATTTGAACTTCAGTTGTATCTAAAATACCATGAAGTTTTATAGTCGACGTAAGTGACTGACCAAAAAGTGCATGAAGGCTAATCTCAGCCATATCATCAAGAGAGTTGTCAGTGACTGTTATACCTTCCTTATTCTGGTCCCGTACATCTTCAGAAACCGGTTCTGTTTTTCTGTATCAGAGATATGAACAGGTGGTAAACTGGTGGCTACCACTTGATTTCAGAGAGTTGTTGCAGGCTCGGGTTCTATTTGGTAGGGTTTAGAATCGGGACTCCAAGTTGTAGTTTTTTCAAGTCTTCAACCACCACCCTTGGACTCATACTTTAGCACTAAACTCATGGCATTACACACCGTCCTTGGCATGTGAGTTCTGACATCAACTTTGAGCTCTTCTTTGAGCCCATTTAGGAATACCCCAAGAAGGCAATGATCTGGCCAGTTATAAACTCGGGCGGATCTCCAGGCAAATTCTTGTCCATATTCCTGAACAGATCCTGTTTGTTTTATATTGCATAGATATTCGTCTGGGTTTTGAAACTCAACTAGACCAAAATTTTTCTGTAGAGCATGTACCAGTTCCTCCCAAAATGACATCTCTTGATTAGTGGATAACCAAGAGTACAAATCGAGAGCGTCACCCTCAAGGTGCATAGCTGCTACATCAACCTTATCTTCATCAGAAACATCGTAGTATTTGAAGTACTTTTCTGCTTTAAGAATCCAGCCTCTTGGATCACCACCACTGAAGGCGGGTAGTATGATCTTTGTAGAAGGACGGTATTGGTTATTCCGCCAAGAAGTCTCACCTTCATCAGACTTCTTCCCTAAGCCGCGACTGGACTTTTCTTGTTGAAACTTTAGGGCAGCAACTTCACCTTTTAGGAACTCAAATTGGGTTGCGATTGCAGCTAATTGAGTGGCAACTGGATCAGTATGATCATCGCCGCTATCAGGGTTACCAGGGTACTTGGAGGCATCGTTTCTCGGCAATGGAACCAAATGATAGATACTAGAAACGAAAGGGTTGTTTTATTGAAATAATAAGATAGTTGGCCTGATTCGAGAGGGCTAATCTCCAATACAAGAACACTAACAATCAGAGTAAACAAGACATGAAAATTAGAACAGGAAATGTAATACTTAAATATAAAATAGAAGAGTTACTATTCCTAAATTTCAGCCCCATACTTTCCTCTTGACTTTGACTCCCTAACCTTCAGCCTCCGACTAATTCTGCCCTAAACTTTTGCTCCTAATTGATTGGGTCAATGAAACTGAACTGAGACCTGTTTGACCTAGATGGGTCGACCCACTGATACAGTGGAGTCTTATCATAAGACCATCACTCTTCGATCGGTTTCTTACCTATAGATAGCTCCATGTTCTTTTTTTTCTTTAATCCTCGCTAGCATTGGTTGCTTCCGATTAAATAATGTGTCATTCTGGGTCTTCCATATGCGCCAAATTGCACACTGGATCGCAACATACACAACTTTCTTCCACCTTTTTTATCCTCATATGTGATCATGAACATTCACCAAATCTAATCCCAAAAAGTGAAAAATGAACTCAGTTTACACCAGGTTGCTACAAAATCCCATACCTGTTGAGTGAGGCTGTAGGAGATGAACAAATGATCTGCATTCTCGTCTTCTTCAGCATAAAAGACACACCGAGATGAGGCAACTTGAATCCTTCTCCGAGCAAGAGTAAATAGGCAGACCAACTTTTCACCCTGTCTCGAATTTGGCAAATTGTTCTTAATTTTAGTATGTTGTATTTCTGGTTCTTAACAGTGGTTCCATTGCCGAGAATTTTGAAGGTGGTGCAAACCCGGTACAGTTCTGACGATCACATCGCCACACAATTGGCTGCAAAATTGGAAGCGAGGGAATCATTGAAGGGTGGAAGTGGGGGTAGTGACACTATCCCTGACCAAATCACTACCCAATTAGCCACCAAAACCAGTCAGATTCTACCATCACTAGATCAGGCCGCGCTCGCTTCTCAATTAGCATCAGTTGCAACCAAATTAGACTCGTTGATAGCTATGCAGGAGGATATCGTAGAGATCAAGGCTTGATTTAATATTAAGGAATCTCGGGAAGAGCCCCACAACTCACGACCAGATCTTGCTAAGGAGGAAGTCCTAGACGATAGCCCTCCTAGTGATGACGAAGATCAATGTGAGCAGGTTTCGGGTGTTCAATCGAAGATAGCAGAATTGGATCAATGTAACGCCAAACACCGGAATGAGAGATTATCACCCAGATTTTTGGTCAGTAGTCTTCCATGAGGTGGGACCACTGGCTAGTGAGCTTGCATTCTTACCGGGCTTTTGCATCCTACCGATCATCCCTGTTAAGATGCCCAGATTTGCTCTTGCTCAACGCTCTGCTCCATTGGATACTCTCCTGCCTATTATTGAAGATGGGAAACTTGATATCCAGCTTCATTCTGTTCAAGACCATGGTTGGGTCGAGACAGTTGTGGGGTCCAGGAAGCGGTTTAGCCCTTCAATTGAATGGTTGATCGCATGGCACAACTTGCGGAATTTCGACTTGAGGACAAGTCGTTTGCTCGTGTTGGATGTATTGATACGATTCCACTAATAGCAGGAACGCAATCGTTCATAATAATATTAAATTAGGGTTTTGTTCATTTTGTCAGGGTGGATGTTTATGTTTATCAATTTTACTAGGTAAAACCTTATAATTTTACTAGGTAAAACCTTGTAATTAAGATTAGCTTCTTCTTTGAACACGAAACTAGGGCACCATTGTTCATCATCTTCCGTGACCCAAACGTCATACTCAAGATAACAATGTTTCACTAATACCTTGTAGTTTATACTTTCTCCCATGTTAACAAAGATGGCTATCCTGTCATAGGATAGAACACTCTCTTTCATCAGCTTTAGATTCGTGTACAAGCTTCTCCTATCCGGTTGGACGCCTGTTTATCCTAGACGAGGATTGGAATGCCTTTGATGCTAACCCAATCCACCCTTTCATACTCAATGTCTTTGCCTTCCCATATGTCCAGACTTTCAAATAAACTCTTCCACCCTTCAACTTTTGTAACAAGAATTCATTTGTTTCTTCATAAGTGGGAAAGGACAACAAAACTCTCAATCCCCCAATGTATCTAACCTCCAGGGATGTGGTAACAAAAGGTTGTACCAGCTCCCTTAAGTTATTAAGTATTTCTAGGTTTTTTGTAACCCCCACCACGGCTCTCCTGATCAGTTTCTTTAGACCCGGAAACTCATTGTTTCCCAGGTATTTAGTAAGATGAGCTCCTCCATTTTTCGACCTGTTCCCGCCTCCCATGCACCCAGGTACTGTTGCCTCTTTGACTAGCTCACTATTGCCAGATTGCCTGGGCACATTATATATTCTTATGTTCCCATTAAAGTCAATGGGAACAACTTGCAATCTCAGCCATTAGATGAAAATAAAATGAAATCCTGACCCTTATAATTCAGGAAAACCTTCTAGAAGGGGAGGTTTTTTTGTTCACTTTGACTTTCTCATCCTAAATTCTGGGAGAAATATACCCCACGGTCTATCTATAACATAACATATGTTTTATTTACAAACATAAAGCCCACGATCCACAATAACTGACCTAAACAAGTGGATATTTAATTGGAAACATAAACCATAAAATTACAAAAATCTATTTGAACCAATTTAGACCTGTAAACAAAAAACGTGAATTTTTAAAACCAGTAAACAAAAAATATGAATTTTGGAACCTGCAAAAAAATAAATAACATAAAACTGTTAATAAAACAAGATGTAAAACCAGTTTGGAGGCTTAGGTTCCCAGTTTCCGATTCGACCTGATCATTCGAAAATTATATATTCTTATGTTCCCATTAAAGTCAATGGGAACAACAAGAAATCTAGGTAGTTTAGCTATGATATATAACTTTATTTCGTTAACTTGCGTTTAGATATTAACAATTGAATCTCCAATTTTTTACCTGCATTGTTTATCATGTGATCAAATTATAAAATTTTTAAAAAATAATAATATGCAGTTAGCAAAATATTAGGTATTTTTACCACATTTGCAGTTGCTGATTTAAATTCCCACCAGTTTTCAGTTGATAGACGAAGAAACTACCATGTAGTGGGCAAGTGGGGTACGTTGAAACTGCCAATTGCAACCTATATATAAGAAGCACCACAATTAATTTTTCTATAATAAAATAGGTTATCAAAGTTTAAGCAAATGGAGCAGATAAAGATGAAAGCAACAGATCTAAATTCCAAGGTATTTTAACTAATCAAATGTTTTAATTCATGTACCTTCTAATTTGAAAGTTTGGTTTCACGCTAGGTTGAGCCAGAGAAGGGCATTGCAACTAATGAGAGTGTTCAGACCCACACCCGTTTTCCTGTCGTTTGACATCCGACTTACACCGTGACCCGAAGTGAAGGTTAATATATTTAAATTTGTCAGTAACTTAGTAATGAGTTTGATTTTTTCTCATGTATTTTTTTTTTTGAAACGCACAGGAAGATGATAACAGAGTTGAGACACTCGAATACAGGTTGTTTTCGAGTTCTTTCAAATCTGACTTACACCATGAACTGAATAATATGCCGTTTAAACTATTTATCATACATATGTTAGTATTCAGTGTATTTTGTTCTCATGTATTAAATATTGTGTGGTACAGGAAGATGATATAAGTGTTGAAATCATCAAATACAACCCGTTTTTCAGTCCTTACAAATCTAACTTAGACCGTGAAATCAGCGAAGAGGTAACGTATTTGTGTTTTGCATTGCAACATGCAATTACACTGTTATTTCAAACTCAATTCTATAGCAAATCTGTAAAGACACTTCATATTAAAATATTTCTATAAAGGACTAAAACACTTCATATAAACACAATACTTCTTTTTGAACAACATTTTCTAAAAAAATTATAAATACTTATTTGTAAAACATAGAGCTACTTTGTATGTTTTACTAATCTAAAAGTTCAAGATTTGAAAACACTTACCAGCTATTTGTTTATATATGTATAAAAATGCTTTGTATAAACCTAAATGTTATTGACAAGTTTTTTTATATTAGTTTTGTAAACTTGCAAGATGTAGCAAAAGGTCATATGCGCTAAAGAATTGGAAATTGAGATGGGGCAAAGTGATAGACGTTACGGTTAGGATGATCCCTGGAAGGAGGATAATGTGTATAACACAGCAGATTTGGTTGTATCTCTTATAAGAACCATTAAAATTCCTCGGGTTTCAGTGCAAAGCATTTGCGTTTGATGCTTAAAAGTTCACTATATTCTGAAATGTCATGGTTTGTTTAAAGACGTAACTGTTTAAGTTAATCAACGTATCTGCCCTTTGTTTATGTTACATACTAAAATATATTAATTGTCATATCATTTATACTACCAAATCGATCCAGACTTCAAATCGTAAAATTGAGAACATATTCACTTACATGTTCGCAAACATTTGGTTCGACTCCAACATTGAGCTTATTCAGCTTCATAGATCGAGCAAAGCAACGGATTCTTTAAACTCCAAATTCGGATTCAAGCTTTACGTCTCCACTCCATTCACGATTCCGTGCATAAACTCCGATATACCTCACTTCACTATAAACAACA
Source organism: Helianthus tuberosus (assembly GCA_030545235.1). NCBI lineage: Eukaryota > Viridiplantae > Streptophyta > Magnoliopsida > Asterales > Asteraceae > Helianthus > Helianthus tuberosus. Next base: position 50,561,596 of record CM060439.1, on the reverse strand, counting down.
AAAAATAACAAATTGCTAATCAAAACAACAAATTAAAAACCCTAGAAACAGAAATTTGTGCGAACTTGATTACTTACCGGGGTACGGATCCGATTTGAAAGAATAATTAGCGAAAATGTATTCGATTAATTAGCGAAAAATGTATTCGATTTGAAAGGAAGCAGTGAATCCACTCCACTTTGTTTCAGTGTTTTGGTTTGGCAAGTGAAGAGTTGAAAGGGAATTTAGGGTTTTGGAGACGTGGATTACATTGAATATCTAGGTTTAAGCTGTGTTTGGGCACATTCAACTAAAGCCGTCTTTAACAATACAACATTGCGTTTAATTATTATATTTTGTTTTTCACCTTTAATTATTATATTTTTGTTTTCCACCAATTATAATATAATATAGAAGGAAGCATTTCATAATCATAATAGAAGGAAGCAATTCATTTCTTCAAAAATAATCGATTTTACTTCATTGTTATTAAATAATTTATTAAAACAAACATACTGTGAAATTCTATTGTTTTTATTTAAACTTTATTAGTTTATTAATTTAATTTACGACAAAAACACTAAAATGGGTTGTTTTACAGTCGTTTTACATGCAGTTGTACCAATAGATAGGAAGTGTTACGCGTGTGTCCCATGTAACTTGATATTATATAAATATATATTTGTTCGACGAAAGATTGTATAGGTTTATAAATAAAATTACTAGATTTTAGGAGAACATAGTTGGCCACCAAAATGTTTTGTTTTTAAAGCGGTGAATATGTTTGTTGAGTTTGAATGTTATTAATTTCCATCAAATGTTTACTAAATAACAACGTTTAGAATGCATAGAATAAAATCCTTGATCAATTGTTTCATATCAAAATATACCCGTCCACCGGACGGGTATAGAACTAGTTCGTAATGGGTTGTGTATCCTTGTATGCAGCCCTCGAAGGATTGGGATATCTATAGTTATTTTCTAGTCTTGGTGGAGCCACTCTTTCATGGATATGATTTAATGTGGGCCTAGATCTAGGATCTTTATTCAGTCTATAGCTGTTGTTGTACTGGCCTGGCAGCTTCCTTTCACGGATGAAGTAAGATACATTTGCTGTCATCTTGACACCATCATCCTTCACCTGCGAGACTTTCCAAACAAGCTCTTCCACATTCTTCACCTTATCGAATCGTAGGAAACCGAAGCTACTCCTAATAGAGTAATGAATATATACAATTTTTTTATAACGGCTCTTTAATCCTAGTCTACTCCTTCAACCACCTATACCGATGTGAACCTTCCATCTCTTGGCTAGAGGGGAGGCACCTTTACCACCACACCATGTCCCTTGGGGATGAATATATACATGCCTAACCGATTTGGTAACTACACTTTCTTCATTTTGTTATTAATTATTTTTATTGTTTGTTAATTACTACAGTTTTGGAAAATGTCGTCGATTCTAAGTCGATATATTAATGGATGTATTGATGGTGTGGTTGGGGTTTTGATGGAGCCCATTATAGAACCACTGGATTTCTTTGTTTCCTCTACAAAGTATGTTAAAGATATGAAGGATGCAATGGCTTTGTTGGATGTCATAAAACAAGGTATTCAAGATAAAAAGAACTTAGCAGATGCAAACAATCTTGTGGTACCTGACAATGTGGCGCCATGGTTAGAAGACTTCGAAAAACTGAGTGAAAGGGGTAATTTAATAGAAACAATCGCGCTATTCAATGTTGAAAAGAGATACAAAGCAGGAAAAGAATCTTCCGAAATTCTCAAGGAGATAAAACTTCTTGAAGCACGAAAGAATAACATACAATTTACTAATGCACCAAAACCTCATCCTAAGGTTGCCTCTACTTCTGCACATGGTTACAGCTTTGAATCTAGAGTTCCGATATTCAATGCTCTGTTAGAATCCCTTCAATCAAATAATGAGACCCAAAAGATGATTGCTCTATGTGGGATGGGTGGTTTAGGAAAGACCACAATGATAGAACAACTAAACCATGTTGTGCAAAATGAAAATATGTTCTATAAAGTTGTGAAGGTGGAAATAGGGCAAACGGTTGACCCAATTGCTCTTCAACAGATTTTTGCAGAATGCCTTACTGGTAATGATTTAACTAAAAAAAATGAGAGTAATAGGGCTGAGCATCTTCGTCAAGAATTTCTGAATATGTCAGAAAACGAGAAAAATAAAGTTTTGGTGATAATGGATAATATTTGGGAGGTGTTCGACCTCAAAAATGTTGGACTAAGTCCTTTACCAAATGGTTTCAAGTTGTTGTTGGTGTCGCGTGATGGCTCAGTTTGTACTCGTATGGGTGTTCAACCTGATTCAGTTTTTAATATTACCTTCTTAGATAATAAAGAATCAGAAGCTCTGTTTTTTGGAATTGTGAGACCATCTCCTTCAAATGGAGATGATAATGCACTCACAGACATAGGGAAACACATTGTGAGGAAATGTGGTGGCTTACCCATAGCCATAGAGACCATTGCTAGAAATCTTAGTGGTGGCATAGAGGATGAATGGCATATTGCCAGCAAGCGTTTAGATGCAGATGACCTTCAAGACATTGAAAGCTCCACACACAAAATATTTGAGATGAGTTATGAAAAGTTCCTGAGGGATGACGAGCAAGCAATTTTTCTTCTTTGTGGTTTATTTCCTGGTGGCTTTAATATACCTATTGAGGACTTGATGATGTATGGATGGGGATTAAAGTTGTTTACTGAAGTACAAACTTTAGAAAATGCAAGAATGAAGGCCAACATCTGTACTAACAACCTTATACGTGCAAACTTGTTGACAAAAAGTGATCGCATCGGATGTGTCAAAATGCATGATCTCGTGCGTGCTTTTATTTTAAATCATTTTTCAAAAGTCAAACAGGCTTCAATTGTCAACCATAATAACATGTCATCGGAGCACCTTGCAAAAAACCCTTATGAAAGAGTTCTATTAAAGTGTGCAGGTATGTCTGGACTTCCTGCAGACATAAACTACACAAACCTCTCACTTTTGGTTCTAATGGACGGGTATGAGCTCTCTAAGTTTCCAGAAGATATGGACAAAATAATGAAAAAACTTGAGGTTGTGTCTTATGAGAATATGGGTATTCCCGTGCTTCCGAAGACATTCGAACACTCAACCACACTTCGAACACTACGTCTCTGTTCATGCTCCTTGACGGGTGATATCTCTTCTCTTGGAAGTCTGTGCAACTTGGAAACACTGAGCCTTGTTCATTGTAACATAAGATGGTTGCCATCCGCCATTGGAGAGTTGAAAAAACTAAAGTTACTAGATTTGACTGGATGTGTTGACCTATACATTGATCAGGGTGTATTGCAAGACTTGAAGGACAATCTTGAGGAGCTTTATATGAGAGCTTCTAAAGGCAGCCCTGTTAAGTTTACACCTGCCAACTTTCACAAATTAGAGAAGCTTTCACTAGGTCTTATTGCATTAGAGGTGGAGTTCATTGTGAATAAACCTAACCTGAAAAATGTGTCCTTTAAGAACCTTGAAAGGTTCAGGCTATCTATAGGTTGTGAGTTGAAAAACTACGAAAAATATTCATTCCGAAACACGCTAAATCTTGTTGCTGAGTGCAACGAGCTTAAAGAATGCAATATCAAGGACCTATTTGAAAGAACAGAGGAACTTCGATTACAAGTGAAGTATATGATGCATCTTCAAGATGTTTCATTGGATCAAAAATTTTCCCAGTTAAGATTCCTTCACATTTCAAAGTGTGAAGAATTGACATACCTCTTTACAGTTGATGTGGCAAATGGTTTGAAGCAGCTTGAGCGGCTCATAATTTCCGAGTGCCCCGTTTTGGAATCATTGATTGGTGGGAATAGTGGAGTTGGAGTAGTAACATTAAAGAAGTTGAATTTCATGTCTTTGGAGGGTCTACCAAAGATGTTAAGTTTGTGTGACAATGTTATTCAATTACCAGAAATGATGGAGCTGAGACTTGATGGCCTTCCCAACTTCACAAGCATTTATCCAGATACTACTTCTCCAATGCAATCATTATTCAACAAAGAGGTACATACATACATTATCTTAATATCGAAAGCTATAAATATTTTACAATTTAATGTTATATGTTATCTACCGTTCTAACAAGGTTTAATTATTGTTTAGGATGCGACTCCTAAGTTGGAGAAATTAGATATTTCTAAGATGGAGAACTTGAAGCAAATATGGCCGTTTCAAAAATCTACTTGTGAGAAAGATGATGTTTCCAAGTTGAGACAAATTACAGTGAGAGAATGTGATAGCCTTACAAATCTTTTTCCAAGAAATCCATTGCCATTATTGAATCATTTAGAAGAGGTTGTAGTTAATAAGTGTGGTTCCATTGAAGTTTTATTCAACATCGACTTCGAAAGTGTTTGTGAAATGGGGAAACACAGTAGCAGCAAATTAAGAAAGATTGAAGTGGTAAGATTAGGAAAGCTAAAAGAGTTGTGGAGGATGAAAGGTGTAAATGATTCTCATACCCTCGTCAACAATTTTAAAGATGTACAAACCATTCACATAGAAGATTGTGGCAACTTTACAGATATATACACACCTACCACAACCAATTTTAATTTGGGGGCACTTATTGGTTATTCGGCGCATAATAGTGGTGGTTTGAAAGAAAGGGAAGGAAAGAATAAAATGATTGAGAGTAATCAGGAGGTACGTCAACTTACAATTTTTATCAGATAAAACTATATGATGTCAAAAATAAATTTAAATTATGTTTTAAGTTATTCCTAGTCCTGTAAATGAACCGAACGTTCATGAACTGTTTGTGAACTTGTTCGGCGAGAAGGTAATTTATGTTCGTTTATTTAATTAAATAAACGAACGAACATGAACACATATTTTGGTCGTTCATTTAAGTTCGTGAACACCTGTTTATGTTCTTCATTTGTGTTCATTTATGTTCGTTTATATACCTATGTTTATGCTCGTTCATTTATTTCTGTTCATTTCAATTTAAATACATAAGTAGTTGTATTTTTATAAATATTAAACATAAAAGACACTTTCTAACTACTTATATAAATATAACTAACTGGTAATTGTGCTTTCTAGTAATAAAAATGAGGTTTCCAATGGAATTTATCTTAATTGGGCTTTCTAGTAATGAAAATGAGGTTTCCAATGAAATTTATTGGAATTAATTAATAGCCGACATAATATCATTGTAATCCATCAAATGGAAATGTGAACATAGATGTAAAATGCTGTAATGCATCAGATGGAAATGTGAACATAATAAAGCATCAGATGGAAATGTGAACATAATAAAGCATCAGATGGAAATGTGAACATAATAAAGATGTGAACAACCAAATATCTTATATGTGAACAACCAAATATCTTAGGGTGATCGGGGCGTATGCGGTGACCAAGAGCGGGGACCCTATCCACCGATCGGGAACACCACCGCCATCCAAGCGGGGACCCGAATCGGGGAGGGTGAGCGGTGGGGAGTCACCGAAGAGGGGGAGAGATGGTGGTGGGGCCAGCCTATGTTTCAACCAATCAAAAGTTTTTTTTTTTTTTTTTTAATAAAAAAACAATTCCCCTAAGAGGGGAGTGCCGCCATCAAATTGGGGTGCGAGGGGAGTTTAAGAGGGGAGTTGACGTGGCATAAACGGATTGGGTGTGCGTAAGAGAGGGGACTCCCCTCTTAGGGGAGTGCCCCGCTCACCCTTATATATTGTACATAGACGTGAACAAGCAGGAGACATTCTTTCACAGAAAATTCTTTCAGATACAATTCTTTCAATATATAAGATATTTGGTTGGTCACATATAAGATATTTGGTTGTTCACATCTTTATTATGTTCACATTTCCATCTGATGCATTACAGCATTTTACATCTATGTTCACATTTCCATTTGATGGATTACAATGATATTATGTCGGCTATTATTAATCACTAACTTTTATAAAAATTTACTTTATGTTCATTTATGTTTAGTAAATTATGTTCATTTGTGTTGCTTATTGTTTGTTAAATTAAGTTATTTTAAGTTCGTTTATGTTTTTTTACGTTCGTAGACTGTCCGTTTATGTTTTAAACGAACAAACTGTAGGTCCCTTTTCTCGGAGGATTATGAACCTAAACCTTGTTGTACTAACCCACTAGCAAGTGCGGAATCCAAGCTAGTAGGCAAACCGTGATGAAGCAAGTAGAGAAACAAACACACAAGATTTCACCGATTAACACCACTGTATTAATACGTATGAAGGTTCCGGTTACAAGCACAATGTTTACAATCAGTTTGCAAACTCTCAAGTGTGTGTGTGTGAGTTTCGGACAGAAGTTCTCAACTATCTTTTTGTGTGTGTCTCTGTCTCCCTCTGTGTGCATCTGCCTAAACTCAACACTGCATGGGTATATATATACCCAGCTCATGATGTCTGGTCGAAGGATCCGAGAGATGGTCCGAAGGATCATCTATCGAGGACAAGGTAATCGAAGGATCAGCATTGACCTCGAAAGATCACCTTTCGAGGTCTATCTTTCGAAGCCTATCTTTCGAGCACCTCGAAGGATCAACAATATCCTTCGAGGCTATCCTTCGATCCAGACACACATATCAAACTTCTGTTAACTGTTGGTCAAGTCAATCCGGAGGATGGTTGACTTGGTCAACTTACAGACTACCAATGACATCGTTTACATACAGACCGAATACAGACAAAGTACAGACATAAGTGCACCAACAAACTCCCCCTTGGCTGTAGCTTTGTCTTTATCTTCTATAGTTGCAGACTCGTCTTGAACTTTGACGGTCTTTGGTCTTCGAGTTACCAAAACTCTGATGTCCTTTCATGTCTTCAAAGTCGGAGGATCTTCAAAGTTTTCACGTCTTGAAAGCAAAGAGTGTATCAACAAACTACCCGTATCATGTAGGAAGTGTGTTGACAAACTCCCCCTTAACATAAGCTCCCCCTTGGGCTATGCTCGTGAAATACTTTAACTTTATGAAGTGAGATCCTTGTGGAGTTGATGATGGCCAGCGGCAACTCGATCATCTTCATCAGTTGAGCGCCTTCTCGTCGTGTCTTCATTCCAAAGCTTGTCATCGACCATGTTCTCCTAGCCTTTAGAATCTGCACATGCAAGAAATCTAAACGCGTAATGAGAACAACTGCTTGGAATGCAGTATACACAAATGACACACTAATGACCATGTCACAATCAAACACCGTCCGACAGTTTGAAAGTTTAAATAAATTTGTCAATTTTAGCCTTTAACTTTCAAAATTTTCAAATTTTGACCGTTTATGAAGATTTAGTCAATTCGGTTTTCGTTCAGGTTTCAGGTAACGAAGACTCGAGCTCCAACATCGTACGATCAAAAATAAAGTAGAAAGAAAATCTTTTTGGCTTTTATAAAGTTTATATTAAAACACACCTAAAATCTTTTTGGTATTTTTGAAAGTAAAAGACAACAATTTAAAATCCTTTGAGTGTTATCAAACGACATCACCGCTAATGTCGTGCTGATATGCACCAAACGACGAAACTGTTTAAAAGAAAAACAATGAAAGTTAAACAGTAAATAAATATATACAAACATTCTTTTTGCGAGTTTCGAGGGTAAGAGAATCATATCAGTGTACGGTCATGCCAAAACACTCTTGTTGTTCAGTTAGTTAACATTAAGATAAACATCCTATAACAATTATCGGTATTGTTGTCCACTTAAGCTCAACTTATCAGATGTAATCATGGCGAGGGGATACGTTAAGGTATGATTTATACTTACCGACCGGTGTTCATCCACATCACGACACATTCCCGTATCAAGGTATGCACGAGAGTTCATCTTACCGGTGAGTATACCGATTATCATCTGTTTGACCGTATAAAATGTGAGATACTCACTTATTTTGAATTGAAAACAAGCCCTTTGTGATATAATCACTTATTGATGAGGAACTTGATTTTCATATGCATGAGGGCACAGGTGCAAGTCCGTGAACAGGTCAGTACTTCCGTACAGCAGAGAGACGAACTTGACACCCGGATAGATGTGATATGTTTATCACTTATTTGATTTGGACATGTGATTGTTTATCACTTATTGAGGTCGAATGCAGTATGTAATATGTACACGTATGTATAGTATCATGGAAGATCTAGACTTGCGTCCCCGTAATATTCCGGTAAAAGATACAACCATGATACCCAGATGATAAGCAGCATAAAGACCGAATATCTCAGAACCTCGGCAATCTCTCAAACGAAATTTCGGTACTAAGACCATATGCCAATGAATGGTTCCCACCTGGTCTTCAGTCGTTTTAAGATTTATATCACCCTGCACACTTTAAAATGATTGTGAGCCTACCGATACATCTTATATAGAGCTGCTTATCGTTTATCATTTTAAGGTTTAAAGAGGTTTGGATAGACCACTGATGTACTATCATTTTCTCTTTTTCTCGCCAGGAAACTCATTTTTGTTTTTCTACTGTTTTTGCGCTTTTGAAATTTTTCGATGTTTTTGGTTTTTCAGATTTTTGGATTTACTCCCCCTAAAAACAATAAACTAAGATAAATTTAAAAACACACAAAGGTATTTACAAAAAAAAAATGATTTTCCGATGTTGGTTTTACTCTTGCTTGACCTTAATGCCATTTACCAATAATAAGAAGTCAAATCTTGATTTGTCAAAAGCCTTGGTAAATAAGTCGGCACGTTGGTCATCGGTGTGGACCTTAACAACATCGATTAGCCTTTTCTCAAAGCAATCACGTATGAAGTGATATTTGATTTCGATGTGTTTGGTCTTTGAATGCTGCACAGGATTTTTAGTGATATCTAAAGCAGCAGAATTATCAACGTATATAGGAGTAGTTAGGAATTCAAAACCGTAGTCCCGCAATTGTTGTTGGATCCAAAGAACTTGGGAGCAACAACTTGAGGCAGCAATGTATTCAGCTTCGCATGTTGATGTAGCTACACACGTCTGCTTCTTGCACTGCCATGTGACTAGGCGATTTCCTAAAAACTGACATCCAGCCGTTGTGGATTTGCCGTCGATTTTACATCCGCCAAAATCAGAATCACTGAATGCAACCAAGTTAAAGTTATTATCCCTAGGATACCACAGACCGGTGTCGGGGTAAGCCTTCAAATAACGAAAAATCCTTTTGACAGCAGCAAGATGTGAGGCCTTCGGGTTAACTTGATATCTGGCAAGCAGGCACGTTGGGTACATTATATCTGGCCTTGATGCTGTGAGGTACATAAGGGATCCGATCATTGCGCGATAGTATGAAGGGCTAACAGGTTCACCCTTCAAGTCAGGAGTAATCCCGTGATTAGTTGGCAATGGGGTACCAATGGGCGTTGCATCGGACATCTGGAACCGGCTCAAGATGTCTCCAACATATTTAGTCTGATGGATGAATATCCCAGACTCTGTTTGTTGCACTTGTAGGCCCAAAAAGAAATTCATTTCCCCCATAGCACTCATCTCGAACTTATCCTGCATGATGCGCTCGAAATTCCTACACAAAACATCATTAGTAGAACCAAAAATAATATCATCAACATATACCTGAACCAGAAGAAGATCTCCATCTTGTTCTTTGATGAAGAGAGTACAATCGATAAGACCTCTTCGAAAACCGTTCTCCAGCAGATATGTAGATAAGGTTGCATACCAAGCTCGTGGCGCTTGATGAAGACCATAGAGAGCTTTGTTGAGCAACCAAACCCGATCAGGATGAACAGGATCTTCAAAACCTGGAGGCTGTTCGACATATACCTCTTCTTCAACCACACCATGTAGAAATGCACTTTTGACGTCCATCTGGTAAACCTTGAATCCTTTGAATGAGGCAAAAGCCAGAAAGATCCGAATAGCTTCCAGACGTGCAACTGGTGCATAGACTTCGTTGTAGTCGATCCCTTCTATCTGACGAAAACCTTGAACGACTAAACGAGCTTTGTTACGAATAACCACTCCACGGTCGTCTTTCTTGCATTTGAAGACCCATCGAGTGCCAATCTTCTTGTAGTTCTCAGGCTTTTCAACAAGCTTCCAGACACCAAGCTTGTGAAATTGTTGTAATTCTTCCTGCATGGCTTCAACCCAAGCACTGTCTTTCAATGCTTCCTTCCACGACTTTGGTTCTTCTTGTGATACGTAACACGCGAAGGACCAGTCATTTTGTTGGCCAGATTCTCTTATAGCTGAGTATAAACCAGCATTCCGGTTGTTTTTCAGCTGATTACGCGTCTGCACACCGCGATGAACATCTCCAATGATATTCTGCTGGGGATGGGTATCGTGAATCCTCATTTCAGGATTATCTGGCACACGAGCATTGATACCCAAATTATTCAGATTAAGATCAACAACCAGCTCCACACCTGGAATGTGGGTAGAGGTGGATGCATTCCCTTCAGCAGTATCTATATTCTGCGTATGAGGTGTATTACCAGAGGCACTTTGAACAGGAGCAGCTGGAGCTGAAGATCCTTCGGCTGCATCATGATATTCATCATCTTCAGAAGAGTCATTATAATCAGCAGCATCTTCATAAACCTCATTTTGAACCATATTGTTGACAGACGTAGAAGCTTGAGGGTCAACAACAATAGGTCTAACCAATGGCGAGACAGCAGCGTTGTCACTTTCCAATAACATTCGAGCCGCTGCTGATTCTTCGTCAAAGGTTGGCAGATTGAAGGAGTCAAAAAGGCCATCATAATCGAACATCCACGGATCACCCGGAGCCCTAACAGGACTCGTGTACCTTTGAACCCTAACTTCGCTCCATAGCTCAATCTTTTTGGTAGCTAGATTCCAAACACGAAAATTCGGAGTATCATATCCAAGGAAGAAACCCTCGATAGCTTTTGCACCAAACTTTCCATCCGGCTCAATCATAGTACAAGGAGCACCAAACGGTTCAAGGTAAGAAAGATCCGGTTTCCTTCTCTGAAGGAGTTCGAAGCAAGTCTTGCCATGTCTCTTAACTGTAAGAACTCTGTTCAACGTGTAGCAAGCAGCCGATACAGCCTCCCCCCAGAATTGAATAGGGAGTTCCGACTCTACTAACATTGTTCTTGCAGTTTCAATAATAGTTCGATTCTTCCTCTCAGCGACACCATTTTGTTGTGGAGTATAACGAGAACTGTACTCATGAAGAATGCCTTTAGAAGTACAAAACTCATCCATAACTTGATTCTTGAATTCGGTTCCATTGTCGCTTCGGATCTTTTTCACTTTCAACGTATAGAGATTCTCCAACATTGTAAGAAGATCCTTGAGGATGCCAGGAGTTTCACTCTTGTGTGCCATAAAAGATACCCAAGAAAATCTAGAGTAGTCATCTGTAACTACTAAACAGTAAGCATCACCAAACGTTGTCTTGTGCTTCATAGGTCCAAAAAGGTCCATATGAAGACGTTCGAGAGGCATGCTGACAGTGTTGATTTTCTTCAAAGGGTGAGACTTCTTTGTTTGCTTCCCCTTTTGGCACGAGACACAGATATCTTGTAGATGAAAACTTCTTACAGGCACACCATTCACAAGATTATTTTTCACCAAATGGTTCATCTTTCTCAAGTGAATGTGTCCCATTCTTCTGTGCCAGGATATAGACTCCTTTTCTGTGGCTTTTGAGACAAAACAAGTAACTTGTGCAGATGTTGTAATCGCCTGGCTCATGTCGAGAATATAAAGATCATTAACTCTCGGAGCCGATAAGAGAATCCATTCTTGTGGAATTTTGAATCCAGGTTTCAGCACATAGCAGCCAGCGTCGTCAAAAATCACTGAGAACTTTTTATCGCAGATTTGCGACACACTCAGAAGATTGTGATCAATCTGCTTCACATAATTGATCTTGTCAAAGCACACGATACCATTTGAGATACTTCCTTCTCCAGTGATGTACCCGCCTTTATCACCCGCAAAAGCAACATACCCTCCTCTGATATTTCTCACGTCATACAGGAGCCGTAAGTCGCCAGTCATGTGCCTGGATGCTCCACTATCAACAATCCAATGACTATTAATAGTTCCTCCTAGAACATCCTGCACAAGTCAATTAAACACATCAGTTGAGAATGGGGACCCAAGCCTTAGTGGTCTTGGGTCGTCCCTTGGCATCACGATACGTAAGCTCTATCTCTTGATAGTTTTCAAGAACAACTGCTCCCCCTGAATTGTCACCCGACTTAGGTAACCAAGTTTGTCTGTGCCCACCAGTTTTTGAAGATTCTGGTTTTACAGGTTGTGACACACTTGGTTCCTTTTGCACTGTTTTAACTTCAGATTTTAAAGCTTTTTCAACAGTTTTTATGTTCTTACGTCGTTGTTTAGTTTCTTGTTCTTTTACAGTTCGTTTGTCTTGTTTAGGTGAAACTGACCGACGTTGAGGGTGAACTGTTTCAGGTGGAGTTTTCTCAACAAATCTCTTCTTTGGAGCATTTGGGCAATTTCTGATAATGTGCCCAATTTCTCCACATTTGAAACAAGTTCTCCTTTCAACAGACTTAGGAGAACTTGATCGACTACCAGATGTTGAACTTGTAGAACCTGAGGTACTTGCTCTTTCATCACACCCGTTTGTGTGTTGGGTGTAATTGTTATCACTGTTACGTTTTAAAATCTTGACTTTTTGTACAAAATCAGTGTTTGATTTGTTTTCAAAAGTCTCAATTTTATCCGTACCTTTTGATGCTACAAATTTAACATCTTTTCCTTTCTTCATGTAACGAGCTCCTTTTGATTCAACTTTAGCCTTTGGCTTTGGAGCTCGTTGTGGTTGTTTACCCTTAGAAGCAGTAGGTTGTTGAGTGGTTGGAGATTTTTGATTACCAGATTGTTTCCTAATCTCAGCCTTAGGAATTGGATCACATTGTGTTACCACAATTCCCGGAAGTGTTTTTCCCAAAAATTTGTTTGTATTGTCTTCAAAGACTTTATCAATCAAGGATTTATTTACATTTTTAATTGGAAAAACATGATCTGAGTAGATTTTATTATCTCCAACCAAAGTGTACAACACATTACTGCTTTTAACAGTAGACACATCTTTCTTATCAACTTTGACACGATCAATCACTTGCTTTTTGACAGATGGAACCTCAGGAGTATCAGGATCACAAAGGATGTGATTCTCTCGTGGAATATCTACTCCTTTCATCTTGCTAAGTGATTTATCCTGATCACTTACAGCTACATCTGATTCATCATCCGATGTCTCATAGTCCTCGATAATTGGAGGACTTTGCTTCATGGATGGTGAAATTTGCTGTTCTTCAGAGGCTGTGTTTGAAGAATTGTCCGGTTTGAACCCAAGGCCAGTAGTAAACTCCTCAACATCAAGAGGCACACTGGGTTCATACCGAGGCATTTCTTCCTCATCAGGCATCTTGGTATAGTTGTTCATCAAAGGGGGTGGACATTTGTTATACCCTATGCCTTTCTGATTTCCCTTTAGTTGTTGAACATCAATGATGTGATCAAGCACAAATCGGGAGTTAGAATAACTATCCAATTTCTGTTTGATCGCATCATGTTCGCATTGGGCAATGGCTAATTGCTTTTTAGTTTCTTCCACAATATTAATATACTCATTTATACTCACTTGTTTGTGGTAAACTACTTTGTTAACCTCGGACACATTTTTCTTTAAAGTCTCTATTACAGATTTAAATTCTTTTTCATTCCGGGTTAAAGCCATGTTTGCCTCTTTGCATTTCGACAGCTCAACAACCAAATTCTGGTTATGACTATGAAGCTTTTCTGATTCAAGCTTCATCTCTGCACATGATTTACAAATACTAGGAGCAGGTGGTTCAGAAGTTACCTGACTAGTAGAGGCTGAGCCGTTTGCCATAAAGGCAGTTTGAAAAGAAAAAGCTCCATCTTCAGAAAATAGTTTTTCCATTTCCGTTGATGTAGCAGCAGCCTTCCTAATCAGAATTGATTTCTGACATTTAAGCTCATCAGCTTCATTCAGAAGATCCTGAATATCTTCACCTTCTTCCTCCTCATCAGGCTCTGAGTGATTATCCCCAGAAACAGAGCCTTCTTCATCCGAACTGCCAGAATAACCAGAACTGTCATCGCTTCCAGACGATTCTTCTTTATGAACATGCTCGATGACCTTAGCATACAGGGCAGTTCCACTTCCTTGATCTCCTTCACCAAACTGCACTGACCAGTCACATCCTTCATCAGCTTGAACAGCCAAAGCCCGATTGTGATTGGTAGTTCCAGGCTGTCCCTGATTGTTATTCACTGCCACCATCCTCCGTTCACGGTTTTCTTGTTGGGCATTCACATTCGTCTGATTTCTGAAAGGGTTGTGATTGCCGTGTTTTGTTGGTCGAGTGCACTCACGTTTAAAATGCCCTTTCTCGCCACAGTTAAAGCAAGTGACGGCATTAATATCAAACCCATACTTCGTGTTTTTCTTTCCTTCCAACGAAGTTCTTCCAGTTCGTGCCATGAAATCTTTTGCCCTTCTCACCGCACTAGCAAAAGCCCATTTAATATCCATCAACTCCATTTCTTCCTTGTCGATCTGATCATAATCTTCATTGGTCATGTTGATGTTTCCAAGCTGACCTGCTACCAAACCACAGTATGCACTGACCATGGTGTTGATAATCTCCATATGTTCCTTAGCAACTTCAATACTAAGGTGTGAAAGATTTGAGTTGTCGACTCGGATGGTGTGATGACTTTGGGGTTGAGGTTGAGGATTGCTTGTATAGTGAGCTTGCTGTTGTTGTTGTTGAGGTTGTGGTTGTGGCTGTGTTGGAACAGGAATGTAAGACCTCGGATCGAATTGAGGTTGTGGTGGAGCAGATGTTGACTGAGGAAACGGAAAGGAACTTGAACTTGTATTGGACACAAATGCAGTCTGCAGCTTAGGTTGCTGTTGCTGAGCTGCAGCAGATCTTGCCAAAACATCGAATCCTGGAAGATACATTTCCGTATTCTGAGGAGCTGGAGCACGCCTTGCTTTCCTAATCTCTTCATCATTCTTATGTTCCAGCTTCTGAATGAACTCATAGATGTTGACTTGATCTAGAGTTCCAGTATGCTTCAACAGTTCAATGAACGAGCTCCACTTTGGAGGTAAGGCGTCAGCAAATCTACTCACCATTTCTTGTTGAGTAGCGACAACTCCATAAGCACACATCTCACTAATCAAATGATAGAAACGTGTGATCATATCATTCAGGGTCTCGTTCTCCAAAAACTGAAAGGATTCAAACTCTTTCTTCAACAAATCATGCCGAGATTTTCGAGCAGCTGCATTGCCTTCTCCTCTAGCAACTAAGGCATCCCACAATGTTTTCGTGGTCTTGCAATATGAGAACTGATGGTAGATGTCTTTGTTGAGTGCTTGAGTAAGTGTGGCAAAGGCCTTTTTCTCCAATTCATAAGCCTTCTTGTCATTTTCAAGCATATTTGCATAACCCTCTGAAGTTGACGCAGCAGTTTCAAGATTAGTATTGAACGCATTGATGAAACACGTCCAAAGATCAGTGCTTTGCCCTTGAACATATGTGTGAAACCGGTTTTTCCAAGATGGAAAATCGTTCATATGGTTCAACTTAGGTGGACGATTGTTGCTGCCAGTTTCACTTTCACTAATCAGAATGTTCTGAAGACTTTGACTTTGATTGGATACCAAAGCCCATTGACTTGGACTGATTGATGGCTGTGGAATCATACTCTTTGCCCAATCTGCAGCAGTCACTAACTCTTGATTGTTTCGTGAGTCCAAACTCCAATCCCATGGACTTGTACAGCTCATTTTGATCAAATATAAGTATCAAACCTACACACCACAAACTGTTAAGAGCAGAAACAAATATGAATCGAAAGACACTGACTTGTTCGAAAGATCAATGCTTGTTCGAATGATCAACAAGGTTCGTAAGATCCCTGTTGAGTTTCGAACCAAGACTTCGAAGGATTGATTTCGAAAGATTGATCACACGAAGGATCCTTATCTTTCGAATGATGATTTCGAAAGATTCTCCTTATGTTTCGAACACTGGTCTTGAAAGATGACACTTGAAAGATTCACCCAACACGAAGGATCCTTATCTTTCGTAATGAACAGTAACTCGAAGGATGTATCTATCGAAAAGATTCCTTGACTCGAAGAATAACACACTGACTTCGAAGGATGTTCGAAGGATGGTTATCTTTCGAATCTCCTTGATCGAAGGATGATCCTGTGAGCTCGAAAGTTATCTTTCGACGTCTGACACACTGTCGAAAGTACTGATGGGTTGGTGAGAAAAGTGACAGGTTGGTGTACCAACTTTCGGCAGAAAGGATGGTTCTGACTTTCAAATTTTCGATGTATCAGAAATGATGGTTCTGCCAACACCTTTTTCACCAGCCTTTTTGATTTTCAAAAATTGACCAAAAATTTACCCAAAATGGCAACCTTATCAACAAGATCTGGTCACCGGAAACACGCCGGAGATATGGCCGGAAAAATCAAAGTTACTTAAAAACAAGTTTTCAAGTTACCCAACCCAACCTTGAACACTCCCGAAGGTTTAGTAACCGTTTTTCAGTTTAAACAAACAAGAAAACAACCAAAAACGGGTGCTAAACCAAATGTCCAAACACACCAAGAACTCGAATAACCCGGTTTTAAACAAGGTAAAGAGCCAAGCTCTGATACCACTTGTAGGTCCCTTTTCTCGGAGGATTATGAACCTAAACCTTGTTGTACTAACCCACTAGCAAGTGCGGAATCCAAGCTAGTAGGCAAACCGTGATGAAGCAAGTAGAGAAACAAACACACAAGATTTCACCGATTAACACCACTGTATTAATACGTATGAAGGTTCCGGTTACAAGCACAATGTTTACAATCAGTTTGCAAACTCTCAAGTGTGTGTGTGTGAGTTTCGGACAGAAGTTCTCAACTATCTTTTTGTGTGTGTCTCTGTCTCCCTCTGTGTGCATCTGCCTAAACTCAACACTGCATGGGTATATATATACCCAGCTCATGATGTCTGGTCGAAGGATCCGAGAGATGGTCCGAAGGATCATCTATCGAGGACAAGGTAATCGAAGGATCAGCATTGACCTCGAAAGATCACCTTTCGAGGTCTATCTTTCGAAGCCTATCTTTCGAGCACCTCGAAGGATCAACAATATCCTTCGAGGCTATCCTTCGATCCAGACACACATATCAAACTTCTGTTAACTGTTGGTCAAGTCAATCCGGAGGATGGTTGACTTGGTCAACTTACAGACTACCAATGACATCGTTTACATACAGACCGAATACAGACAAAGTACAGACATAAGTGCACCAACACAAACACAAATGAACACGAACATGCTCATTTTCTTAATAAACGAACACGAACAAAAAAATATGTTCATTAAATGTTCGTGTTCATGTTCTTGTTTGGTTAAAGTTAAATGAACGAACACGAATATGCATTTGTTCGTGATTGTGTTCTTGTTCGGTTAAAGTTAAATGAACGAACACGATTATGCCTCTGTTCGTGTTCCTTCGGTTCATTTACATGCCTAGTTATTCCAAGCCACTTAGTTTGTATGTTAGATTCAATAATTTGATTAATTGATTATGTTGTTTCACTTGCCACGTACATGGGATATAAAAAGACTCAAAAACGTTCCATGCCTTGGTATAAATCGTTATCACCATTAAATTGAAAATGATTTATTTTAATAACACCAAATCTGAAGATTTATTATTTGTGAGAACATTCGCCAGTATTTCTTGTATGGATGTGTATAAACTGAAGAGATTAAATCGTTAATTACATTATATTTTTTCCATGCAGATTATTGTGACTAATATGTTTAAATTAGGAGTTTTCTCCATTCTTTCCAATTTGATTCTTGTTAATGTTATATTATATTTAAAGTGTTAATTACATTTAACGTTACATGCAGATTAATGTCACATACCCATCTTATCTTCTCCACACCTCTCATCACCTTCAAAGTCTTTGTTTATGGAATGATGAAAGAGTGGGTGAGGTGGTGTTTGATATGGATAGTCCAACAAGTAGTAGACAATTAGCAACAATTCAACCGCCACTACTACTTCCCTACCTTCAAACTATATACCTAAATTCTTTAGAGAAGATGAGTCATGTGTGGAAGTGCAATTGGAATAAATTCTTAATTCGTCATCATCCACCTTTGCAATTTCCATTCCAAAACCTCACAGACATTCACTTGGAATGGTGTGCCAAAATAAAGTACTTGTTTTCTCCTCTTATTGCAAAATATTTATCCAACTTAAAGACTGTCGATATATTTTGGTGTGATGGTATGGAAGAAGTTATTTCGAGAAGAGATGATGAAAACACTACATCTGCATCTGCATCTTCTTATCAAGACACCACATTCTTTCCTCATTTGGACACTCTCAGGCTTACATGTCTCCGACGTCTAAAGTGTATCGATGATGAAAAGAATAGTTGGAGTAGGAGCAACAAAATTTCTTCCAGTGTTACTAATACCATTCATGATCACCTCCAGGTATGATAATAATATGCTTTGCTACGTCTTTGATTAAACGATATGGTTAAGAATTAAAACTTTGTAAAGCAAACCTGTAAAAGGAGATACTAAAATGAAAATAAGTAGTATTTGTATCTAAGAAAGAGTGGGGATTAATTCGTTTGCTGTTTTGTTGAGATTGAAAAGAAAGAGATCATTTATAAGAACATTACAATAAGGGGAATTACATTTTTCGTTCTTTAGGTTTGTAGTGGGTTGCAATGGATAGCCTTTAACTTCAATAATTACAGTCACAATCCTTTATTTGGAAAACGCATTACACCTTTCGTCCTTTAGCACTAACCCAATTAAAATTTTCAGTTAAGTCATTTCACATAAGAGTAGTTTAGTCTTATAACCGATTAAATTAAATTAAATTAAAACAATAAACTAAAATATATATAAAACATCAGATCTGAGATATCTCTCTCTCTCTCTCAACCCTTTCTTCCCCAACAAAACCCACCATCACCTGCCACCACACCACCACTGTGTGTGTTGTGGATGATAAGCAGATTGCTGATGATGTTTGTGGATGATAAGCAGATTGTTGTAATTCAATCGTATAGTAGATTAACCGATTTATGTTACATGAGTTTCAGATCTGATTCAAATTGGATAGAATCGTTCCGCTTTAAAAGAATTAAACAAGAAAGA
Organism: Helianthus tuberosus; assembly: GCA_030545235.1. Classification (NCBI taxonomy): domain Eukaryota; kingdom Viridiplantae; phylum Streptophyta; class Magnoliopsida; order Asterales; family Asteraceae; genus Helianthus; species Helianthus tuberosus. The sequence goes on along the minus strand of CM060439.1, from coordinate 50,542,354 downwards.
CACTAGTGATGCAGAGAACAGCTTTGTTGAGATTCTGAATCAACAAGTCAAAATCGCCAAACAGTTGACTACCGAATGCAGTCAAAAGAATAGAGTGTATCTTTTGATAAATTGCCGGTCAATTAAGGAAATAACAAGCGAAATTAGCCGGGCGTTAAGTTTGATTCCATTTTCACAATTGGGAGTTTCGGAAAGCATGAAACGGGATCTTGGTCAACTCTGTTAAGTTATTTTTTCTATATGATGACCGTCTTTTATTAAGTTACTTATGCAAGGCTATGGGGTGTGGGGGTCATGGATTGGAACATTATTTCCACATAGGATCATTAATTAAATGGTATACCATCCCCCTCCTTGATTGATGGTGGTTCCCATGGATTAAACCACGATTACCACGACCCTCTCATTTGATAATTTTAAGACAAAAACAAATTAACAAAAATAAAGGGGATATTGGTTTGGGTCATGACCACACCCTTAGGGTAGTGGTTTTGAATAATGGATTAACAAGTAGCTTTAGTTTCCGCTGTAACATTTAGCGGAAAATTCAAGTTTTATTAGGGTGAAAGTGTAGACATGTTAATGGTTGGACTCAGTCAGGTCTTGCTTAACAATATTAAAGCGATTGTGAGATGGACATGAAGATTCATAAGCTGAAGATCAAATTATTAAACCCTATCTTGTGTATCATAGAGGTTGGTTGGAGAGAGATGAAGAGGAAAGATTCTAGGGTTGGGGTTGGGGAAGAAGGTGTTTATTTATTAATGAGCATTTTAAATAAAAACATGAAATGACCAGAATACCCTTAAGTGGATAGACATAACTGAAATTTTTAACTTGGTTAGTGCTAAAGGACGAAAGGTGTAATGTGTTTTCCAAATAAAGGATTGTGACTATAATTATTAAAGTTAAAGGATGACGAAAAGTGTAATTTACCCTTAACATAAATATGATTTGTGATTGATTGCAGAGTGCTCAAGTAACCGGCTCTTATTGGTCGTTGTGCCAATACCCCAGAAGGATAACCATACACAAGTGTGATGCATTGTCAAGTCTTATTCCATGGTATGCACTAGGACAAATGAAAAGGCTTCAAGAGCTGGAAATTGAGAAGTGCAGTAGGATGACAGAGGTATTTGAAAATGAATTGATGAACTGTTACAATACTAATAACGTTGATGAAGGAAGTGGTGCTGGTACTTCATTAACAAGTCTACCTCTACAAAACATTATTACTACTGTAGCTGCCCCTCAACTCTCCAACTTAATAACTGTGGTTATCTATGAATGTGACCATCTGACACATATATTCACATTCTCCACTCTTAAAACTATCAGTCATCTCAAAGAGTTGAAAGTAAAAAGATGCAAGACAATACGAGTGATTGTAAAAAAAGAAAACAAAACGTCATCAGAAGAAGAAGAAGTTGTGGTGTTTCCTAATCTGGAGACGCTTGAACTTGACCGTCTACCAAACCTCAAGGGTTTCTTCTTGGGAATGAATGACTTCCGATGTACCTCATTGGTGAAAGTTATGATCAATGATTGTGATGAATGGGAGGTGTTTACATCTGGTCAGTTGGAAACTCCAAAGCTCAAGTACGTACGCACAAGCTTTGGCAAACACAGTCTTGAACATGGTTTTAACTTCCAGGTATACAACCCTTGTTTAAAATGGTTCAGTTATGATGTTTTTCATCAATTGCATTAACTTAGAATGAAAAGTCATGCTATAAATCTTTGCCACCATAATAAATTTGTTGAATTTCATCAATTGCATTTATTTCTCGTTTAAGACTCTTTGCAAGGATGTAATTAGCCTATAACAAACGCCTTGTGTTTTTTTTTTTTTATTGTTGTAGACCACATTCCCAACATCTTCAAAAGGGATGCCTTCCTCTTTTCATAATCTGATAGAAATTAACATAGAGAATAAAGAGGATGTTGGAAGGACTATTATTCCATCTCATGAGCTGCCACAACTGGAAAAGCTTCAACAGATTACTATAAAATCATGTAATGGGCCACAAGAGGTATTTGAAGTAGTAGCAGTGGAAGGGAGTGTTTCCAGTGAATCAAAAACTGGTGTCCCAATTCCAAACCTAACACAAGTGAAGTTAGAGTTCTTACGGGATCTAAAGTATTTATGGAAGAGCAACCAATGGATGGTACTGGAGTTTCCAAACCTAACAACTCTCTCTATTCACTTTTGCGGTAGTTTGGAACATGTTTTTACATGTTCCATGGTTGGTAGTCTAGTGCAACTCCAAGACCTAAGTATAACCTGGTGCCACAAGATGGAGGTAATTGTGAAGGAGGAAGAAGAAGAATGTGATGCCAAAGTGAATGAGATTATCTTACCTCGTCTAAACTCCTTAAAACTAGAAAATCTTGACAGTCTCGAGGGATTTTGCTTAGGGAAGGAGGCTTTCTCGTTGCCAGCTTTGGATACTTTACAAATCAAAAACTGCTCAGATATTAAAGTTTTCACCAAGGGACACTTGTCTACCCCTCAGCTAAAAGTAATAGATACAGATTTTGGGATATGTGATGTAAGAACAGATGTCAACTCCTTTATAGAGACCAAACTAGAAGAGGTATGTACAAACATAATTACATATTCTTCCGTTTTTTTAATTATATTAAAAGGGTTCATATATTATAAGATAATTATATTAATTTTTCTTTGTGTAAACGTAAAAACACCAATTTTTATAAATGACCATTTTCAGCCACATCACAGAAAAATATTGAATCGAAATGGAAAGAAACTGTGATAGGAAAACAAAATGTAGTTTGTTATATGTTAAGCGTTACAACACCATCTAAATTTTCACCGTCTTCTTTCCATCAATTTTCTGCAGGGGCGTAAATTTTCTGCAAGGGCATAAATTCTAGAACGTGAAGATCATATCATATGTTTAATGTACAAGGTTTTGTAAGGTAAATTCTACTTGTATAAAGTAATTTAAATGTCTAAATGTATATAATTGTCTTTGTTAGCCTTCAAAATAATATTGAACATTTAATTTAAACGAGCATTAGTTTTTAACCCTTTAATTTTAAATAATTAAACACCATATCTAGGATGGATTGTCAATAAACATATAAGCTTTTCCTTGGCAGGTTTGATTTAGGGTTTTACAAGCTTGGTTCAATTTGCAGATTGTTTGATTCGGTTTTGGTTCGACCTCCAGGGTGTTTAATATTCAGTTTTGCCAACTTTAAATTTTGTTCCGTTTGGTTTTGACCGTCAAAAATATTCAAACCGAGGAAACAGAAGCCCCAACTGAAGGGGAAAGTGGAAACCGACTGGATAGAAGTCGAATAAGCTTGTATTTTTTTTCTTTAGTTTTTGTTACTAAATGCTTCAAAAACTGAAAAAAACACATAATCAAAGCATTATTAAATTGTAACCTATTGTAAGATTATTAGATTGAAGAGTAAAAGTGATAATCACAGTTGACTTTTCTATTGATACCAAACAAGGTTGGAGTTCCATGGGAGTGGCGAAGCTTGAGATTTCCGACCGGGGGGTCGGAAGTCACTGGACCTAAAATTATACCTAAAAAAATATAAAACCGGGGGGTCGAAAACTTATATACCTAAAAAATTCTATATGAAAACTACATACCCGACACTAATGAGCGAAAAGTTCGGGGGGTCGGGCGCCCCCCGCAGGCCCCAACTATGCTACGCCCATGGCAGGGAGGTTTTGATTTTTCGCTTCGTAGTGTAATTTAACTTGAGAGTCCGGCCCCTCTGATTTTTTGTTCAAGCTTTGCCACCGATATAGACCTGGCAAATACAACCCAAATGGTTAATCCTGGGTCCAAATGGGTAACTTTTTACTAGGCAATGGGTTGGCATGGGCTAAAAGAAAACTAACAGTGGGTTCAAATGGGTAAAACTAGAGCAGCGGGAGAACATCCACAGGTCAGGATGGGTCACCCAAAATAAAAGGCCGGGTCAAGATGGCCTGTGGTGTGCACCAGTTACCCGTTCAAAATCTTCATCCCCTTAACACCATAAAATGTTAAACCAACAAGTTACCGTCACAGGCTTTGGTCGCCGCCGTACTTCTGACGGCCGTCGCCACCCATACTTCCTACTAGGTACCGTCGTCTCCACCCATACTCTGACCGTTACCCCCGCCGCAACCGATTACCATCTAACGGCGGTATAAACAAAGAAAACACCATCCACCACATTCTTCTACCACCTTTGATTCTGAAAATGGAGTGAACCAACCGATTGAACCAAACGCTCCATTGATTAAGTTTGTTCTTTAATCCTGGTCACCATTTTTGTTTAAGAGAGAGAACACATATGGTAGCTTTAGAAAAAGAAACAGTCTTAGGAGAGAGAGAAAATAAGGCCGTGGGGTATGGGACGTGGGTTTGGGCGTGGGTTGGGGTAAAACGCCTAAGGCATCACCCCGGGTGGGCTTGGGTTTGGGCGTGGCCCCTTGGGGCTTGGGTTTCAAGCCGGGCGTGGGGCGCCTAGCAAAGTGACATGGCGGGCTCTTAATGGCTATGTGTCAACTCATGCCCCCAACCCAAGCCCCCAACCCAAGCCCCACCATACCCCATGGGCGTGGGTTTGGTGGTGGAGGAGACCCCATTCCACGTGTCAACAATTTTTTTAATTACTGATGGACTAGGCCTATACGAAGCCCACATGCTTCTTTTTTAAAATAACAATTTTTTTAATTGACACCCATCTTTACCCAAACCCATTATGACCCAAGCTCATTTTTACCCAAACTCATCCTAACTTTTTTTCTAATATGTCCATCTTGACCCATACCCATTCTAACCCAATAACCAACCCAATCCAACCCACTCATTTTGCCACCTCTAATCAATAGGCATGCAAACACTAATTTGGTAAATACAATCAAGACCCCATATTAATAAAAAAAAATCAAAATTGTCTCTCTTGTTTATATTATTCTTAGCTGTTTTAGATTCTTTCCTCTTAAGTTAAACCCTAATCAATCGGTACTATTGCCAAGACCAACATAGTTCAAACATAAGGGTTGTGATGTTTCGACTTGTATCCAAACACACCAACATACTTATGATGGTCGTATATGTGATTGTTTGCATGCTTCAACCCCATGGACATTCTACCAAGTCTTGTAAGTTGACAGTATCTAATTCGGATCAAGGAGACGAATAGCGACGCTACAGCACAACCAAGATGACTTCAACTGGAGTCACCAAATACACATTCATGCTTAAGTCTGGATATACAAGATTGTGGGGTTTCTAGCAACCACAAAAGGGCTTTTCTTTTACATTTGTTGTATCTACTTTACCGATGATAAACTGATTCATCAAATTTTAAGAGGTTAAATGACGTATAAACACCTATCACTAGAAAATGACGTATAACACGATGTGCATTGTAACATTATACAGTATCGCATAATATTCCAGATTATACCAAAATGAAAGCACTAAAGCACACATCCAGGCTCGATTAAAGCAAGTAGTATAGTAGGAATCATCATTTCAAATAACATGGTCTAAAACCGAGGCCTATACAAAAACACACCGCTTTTCGCACACAAGGCACAAGGTGCTTATATAAGTTTTCCATATTTCCCATAGGTGTTTAACATCCCCACCCAAACTTAGCTATAAATAAGCTTTACATATGATTTAATATATAAATTTCCAACATGTACATCCTAAAAAGCCTAATGTACAACAACTAATGCTCAAAAGATGTCGCGACAAGAAAAGTGCCCCTCAAACATGCGCCTCATACCGATTTTTTTTTTACTGTAAAGCACGTCTCACCTGGGCTTTACGTACACCACTTGATTTACCTACCAAAAGCGATGCCGGTTGCACCTAAGGTCGCCTTGCGTGCCTTAGGCGCTTTTTAAAACTAAGATATCATCTATCCAGAATTAGGTGTTGTCATAGCCATAATTAGAAAACACATGAAATCCGAGAACATTTTAACATTCATAGTCCTAATAAATCCACAACAAAACAGGCTGATCTTTTTTATAAATCCAAGATTGTAATTTTAAAATATTGAAACAAACAGTGATTAATTTGATAATTAGATGAAGCGATTACCTTAATGATTGCAACAATCAAAAATCATCATCGTCTTCCTCAGCGATATGTTTTGCAAGCTCTTGCTCTTGTTGTTGTCTCTCTCTCCTCTTTTCAGCACTCTCCTTTTCCTTATGGGAGTTGGGAGGGAACCGAAGGGCACGAACCGCCTCATTATGCATATTTAGACAGAAAGCGATCCTAGAATTGAAGGCTTGTTGAGGCTCGTTTGTGGAATAAATGTCACCGGTTTCTTAGACACCATCCAACCGTTTGCATGATCAAGTGTCGCGTCTATTGCCCCATCACGGATTGCTTTTGAGACGATGCTCTCGGCATCTGCCACAGGGTTTGGTGAGTCCAGTCTCAGCTTATTTGCCACGTCAGCAAGAGAGATACGGGAGTATGAGATGCTGATGTTGCGGAGCCCGGTTCTTATGAAGTTGTGGCGTAGTCTCACGATCAAGTTGTTGGTCCGGTCTGAGCTGAAAGTGGTGGCGAATTTCTCAGCTACGTTTTTTAACAACTCTAGATCTCCAATTCTAACAGCCTGAAAATCAAGAAAGTGTTCTTTGATAAAAGAAATGCTTGTCAACTGGTTTGATTCAGGCTGTGTGTTACCATACACTAGCTGAGTAAAATGGGTTGTAAGTGGCAGAGTCTATTTTTATTGCAAACAACCGCTAAATCGTTTTACTTAGGGGTTGTTTAGTAGCCTCTTAATGAGTCCATTGAGAGGATACCTCTGAATCAGTCAGCATTAAGTGCGTTTGTTTCACTAGAAGGACACCTCTGAATCAGGCAGCAAGTTTCAAAATGATGTTGAATGAAAATTTTACCCCTTTGTCCCTTCACTTGTATTTATAACCCTCACCCGGCCACTCACACACCACCAGCCACTACCACATTGGCGTACTCTTACTGGCTCAGCGTTCAGAGTCTCTTACCCAGGCCTCTTACCGGTTAGTACTTATTGGCACAGAAGTTGCCAAACAGCCCCTTAAACTATTTTGTAACGAAATCTTTTCTATAGTTATAATTAACAGTGGTTATGTTTTCTTGGATAGGACGAGAGATGCAGGTAAGGGTAAAGGTAGAGGCTGTAGTTTACGGGTGGCGTCTTGGAACGTAGGAACTCTTAGTGGTAAATTGCTGGAAGTGATAGACGCACTTAAAAGACGTAGGGTACATATAGCGTGCCTTCAGGAGACTAGGTGGAAAGGACAGAGAGCAGAAGAGCGCAATGGGTACAAGTTGTTGTATTCAGGGTCGGATGGAGCCCAGAACGGAGTAGGATTTTTGGTATCTATAGAATTGCATAAGAATGTAATTGAGGTGATACGACACAACGATAGAATTATGGTGTTAAGGTTAGTATTAGGTGAGCAAATAGTGACAGTGGTATGCGCATATGCACCGCATGTGGGATTAGGAGACCAAGAGAAAAGAGAGTTTTGGGATTGTCTAGATGTAGTAGTAAGGGCCATACCTAGGGAGGAGAAAATTTTTATAGGAGGAGACTTTAATGGGCACATTGGTAAGGATCGTGATGGATTTGAGTTGGTACATGGGGGTTTTGGTTTTGGCGATAGAAATGACCCTGGTAGAGACCTTCTAGACTTTGCGGCAACCAACGACCTAGGTATTATAAACTCGTTCTTTAGGAAGAGAGAATCCCATTTGATCACTTTTAGTAGCGGAGGACGCAACACGCAAATCGACTATCTTTTGATGAGGCAGGATGATCGACGGATGTGGATGGACTACAAGGTTATACCCAGGGAGACTGCGGCGACTCAACACCATTTGCTAGTAGCAGATATAGCCCTAAAAGTAAGACCAACTGAGGGGGAAAGGAAAGCCCGACCCAGGACCCGTTGGGGAAACTTGAAGGGAGAAAAAATTATGATGTTCACAGAAAGAGTTATCGCAATGACATCGATGCAACTAGGTGACGACGCAAACCGGATGTGGGAGGCTATGGCGACTACGATCACTACAGTGGCGAATGAGACGCTCGGGGTCACAACAGGAAAGGCTAGTGGACATAAGGAGTCTTGGTGGTGGAATGTAGACGTGCATACCAAAATAAAGGATAAGCAACATCGTTTTAGAGATCTCTTGAGGTGCACAGATGAGGAGGAGCGGCTGAGGGTAAGGGAGATCTATAAGAAGGCAAAAAGGGAAGCAAAAAAGGCGGTGACCGAGGCAAAAAACGCAGCATATAAACAAATGTATGAACGTTTGGAAACGAAAGAGGGGGAGCATGATATGTTTAAGATTTCCAAAGCTAGGGAGCGAAGAAGACAAGATCTAGGAGTAGTAAAGTTTATCAAAGGAGAAGATGGACGTGTTTTAGTCAAGGCACAAGACATTAAGATGAGATGGCAAACCTACTTCCATAATCTTTTCAACCAAGGTAGGGCATACCAACATGATAACAGCAACCCCAGGATTCAAAGGCGACAACAGAATAATTGCTACTGCAGGAGGATCACACCTGACGAGGTGAGGATGGCACTTAGGAAGATGGGAAGGGGGAAGGCAATGGGTTTGGACAACATACCGATTGAGGTGTGGAAGTGTTTGGGAGAAGAAGGAGTCCGATGGTTAACACTTCTGTTCAATTGTATCTTCAAGACTGGAAAAATGCCTGATCAGTGGAGGAATAGCATCGTGGTGCCTTTATACAAGAATAAAGGAGACGCTCAATGTTGTGGGAACTATAGAGGAATCAAACTGCTAAGCCACACTATGAAGCTTTGGGAGAGGGTAATTGAGACTAGAATTAGAAGAGAAACTCAGGTTTCGGTAAACCAATTTGGATTCATGAAAGGGAGGTCAACTACAGAAGCGATACATATTCTAAGGAGGCTGATGGAAAAATATAGAGCAAAGAAGCAAGATTTACATATGGTGTTTATCGACCTGGAAAAGGCATATGACACTGTCCCACGGCAACTGATTTGGGATAGTTTGGTGGGGCGAGGGATACCGGGGAAGTATATAGACATAATTAAGGATACGTACGATAGAACGGAAACTAGTGTCCGCGCACCTGTAGGAGATACAAACTTCTTTCCTGTGGAGATAGGACTCCACCAAGGGTCTGCGTTGAGCCCTTTTCTTTTTGCGGTTGTCTTGGATGAGATGTCCAAGTTGATTCAGGAGACAGTTCCATGGTGCATGCTTTTTGCAGACGACATTGTGTTGATTGCAGAGAGTAAACAGTGCCTAAACGCGAGGATAGAGGAGTGGCGAGTAGCTTTAGAAGGCAAGGGCCTTAGGTTTAGTCGATCTAAGACTAAATATCTACACTGTGATTTCAGCGGTGTAGCCATTGACGATGAAACCCAAATCACCATTGAGGATCAATTGGTCCCGCAGGTAACCAGATTTAAGTATCTGGGGTCGTTTGTACAAAGAGATGGTGACATAGATAGTGATGTAACTCATCGCATACAGGCCGGCTGGTGTAGATGGAGGGCAGCCAGTGGGGTATTGTGCGATAGGAGGTTCCCAACTAAATTAAAAAGGGAAATTTTACAGGGTAGCAGTTAGGCCAGCTATGCTTTATGGAACAGACTGTTGGGCTATCAAGAAGACACAAGCGCGCAAGATGGAGGTAGCAGAAATGAGGATGCTGAGGTGGATGTGTGGACACACGAGGTTAGATCGGATAAGAAATGAGGTTTTTAGGGATACACTAGGAGTGGTTAGTATATCGGAGAAGATTAAGGAGGGGAGATTGAGATGGTTTGGGCATGTAAAGCGGAGGGAAGCGACGGCACCGGTTAGAGTAGTGGAAACTCTCAATGTGGAGGGGAGGAGAGGAAGAGGCAGACCCAAACTGACATGGGATGAGCAGATTAGGCATGATTTACTAGAGTTACATCTTTCTGAGGACATGGTCCACGATAGGACTTCGTGGAGGCGTAGGATTAGGGTTAAGGACTTCTAGAGGATATTGTAGAAAGGTCTTAGGTGTTTTTCATGGACGTAGGCTTTTCCTTTTCTTTAAGGGACTTTTCCGATGATTGCCTTCTTGTGTCTATGATGTTGTATGCTTTTATACGTTATTTACATTATGTTTACGCCCAAAATGATATTACATGCCATAATACATGATGCACATTATATTGTCCCACTCTTATCACTTTCTTAGTATGGGCGACCTCTTATTTCTGTATTCTTTGACTTGGTATGTTGGTTTGCTGTTCGCTTTCGAGCCGAGGGTCTCTCTGGAAGCAGCCTCTCTATCCCTATGGATAGAGGCAAGGTCTGTCTACATCTCACCCTCCCCAGACCCTATAAATAGCTCTGCTATCTGTGGGATATACTGGGTATGGTTGTTGTTGTTGTTGTTGTATGTTTTCTTGGATAAAAAATAAGAGACAACTTCAAATATCCCTCTCAAAACCTTGAATGATATGACATATTTACCCAACAAAAAAACATAATATCAAATTATACCCATTTACATAATTATGACACATACCCCAAGGGTAAGGTTATTGTAAAAAGGGTGTTTTTGTGGGAAGTGTAGGAAAGAATCTACACCCTTTGATCTATAATCTAATGGTTGAGATTATAATGGCAAAATTGTAAATAGTGTTTACCATTAAATTAATTAATTTTCTATATTAAGGGTATAAAGGTAAAATTAACATTTTTAAATTCAAAAACCCACATGCAATGCACATGCAAGTTCCTCCCATCTTTTTCAAACGTCAATAACTTTTTATATGTAACTTTAAAAAAAATTACACCATAATAAACGAGTGTTTTTTTATCTTTAATATGAGTACCATATTGCTATACTTATATAAAAGAGTAAACTTCCATTTTGCTCCCTGTGGTTTGGTCACTTTAATGGTTTTGCTCCAAACCTTTAAAAATAGCCATTTTCCTCCAATAGTTTGCTATGGTTTTTCCATTTTGCTCCCCACCTCCAACTCCATCCAAATTGTCTGTTTTTCCATTTTGCTTGCTCCCCGCAGGGAGCAAAATGGAAAAACCATAGCAAACTATTTGAGGAAAATGACTATTTTTAAAGGTTTGGGGCAAAACCGTTAAAGTGATCAAACCACAGGGAGCAAAACGGAAGTTTACTCTATATAACATTCAATGGTATTTGCAATGTTATGGTGTCTTATAAAACACCATGAACGTATATAACACACCATAACATTGAAAATGGTAGTTTGCTGAATTCAATGGTATTTGCAATATTATGGTGTCTTATATACGTTCATGATGTTTTATTATAAAACATAACGCCTTGAATCACTATACAATTAAAACAGCATAGACAAAACACCATATGTTTAAACATCCGATCGAAACGTAATTTTTTTTCTCTATATAAGTATAGGCGTATAGCAATATAATACTCATATTAAAGATAAAAACACTCGTTATTAGGGTATAATTTTTTTTTAAAGTTACGTATAAAAAGTTATTGACGTTTAAAAAAGACGGGGGAAACTTGCATGTGCATTGCATGTGGGTTTTTGAATTTTATCTTTAATTAGTTTTTTTATTAAATTACTTAATTGCCCTTATCTTAATAAATTAAATAATGACATGTGTCCTCATCATGTTCAATCTTATCCTTCTCACAAATTTCATCTTTTTTACAGGACCCTAAACCTATACCCCAATCTTATGTGAAGATTTAGTTTATGAGAGCTTGAAGTGTAAGAGCATATTATACTTTGTATTTAATGAAATGGGTAAATATAATGCAAGCTTTCAAGGGTATATATGAAACTGCTTGCAAAAAAATGTTTGTGTGTCTGTCAACCTAACATGCCCTATCCCGAACAAAAAAAATGATCATTCCAACTTAATCCCCTTTTGACGCATTAGTCAGCCCACCAACCCATTTAGCCAGTAGCCACATTTGACCAATTAATAAAATTTCAGGCCTATAACAAATTTAAGTTGCAGAATCTAGAAATCAAAAGATACATCTAATGCAATAATTTTAAGTTGAGAAAAGAGACTCACGTTTGTGAGCTCAAAATATGGTCTCAAGGCCTTCTCCATTCCTTTTTGCATAAAAACGGTTCGTTCCGGGATCTCTCCAAGAAGTAAGCGCACAATCACAGCCCACTTATTGCATTGAACTCTAAAACCAAGAGCGGCTACAGGGGCTTTACGAGCAGCTTGAAGAAGGGATTCTTTTGCATCAGTGTACTCCAGCTGAACTGTCCTAATCTCCCCAAGGTAAAACAAGTACCGGCAAAACTGAAACAAATAATAAAGTGAACGCAATTTAACTTCACATGGTTCATCAAGAATAGTAATTGGTATACAACACATTAAAAAAATACTAAAAGGTAATTAAAAGAGGATCATTGTAAAGAACAGCTGCTGATTTGAATGAGCTTCAAAGCGTGGTGCCTTAGACCTGAGCTTTTCAGCTTGATCATACAAATTGTAATGAAGATAATTGCGAAGTAGCAGGTTGAGAAGCGTTTCCTGCATACCACAGTCCCAAAAATCCAAAAATAAACAACAACAACAACAACAATAAACAAAAGCATTCCTAAAAGTAGCAAGATACAAGAAACAAACCTGCCCCAACTCATCATGACACAACGTAGCAACCCGGTTCGAAGCAAGAAGATTGCTGTGAATAAACAAACATACAATAACTGATCATGTCCTATCTCTTTCACTGAATCATCATCAATAAACATTAAATAAGCACAGCACAGCACAGCACAGCACACACCCCCTGATGTCAGATAGTTCGTCAGTGAGTTCATAACTAAGAGAGTAAAAGAAGTAGAGCCGGGAAGCCAGAACATCAACTGTTCTCCTGTTCAAATTCTTTAAACGGGCGATGCTTGCTGAGGAACAAGCCTTAGCCTACATGAAGTGTAAAAGTTCTTTAAAAAGGGGCAATGTTCCATAGCCAACAATAAACATAAAATAAAGAAATAAACAGGCTGACCTCATTATGTTTTTTCTGGTCAATCAGGAGAATGAGCACAAGCAAATAACAGTAGATCTCTAGCTCTGGGGAATGCTTCACAGTTGTTTGAGTAGCAGACGATGCAGTATCAACTTCCATATCGTTTTGATCATCCTTCACAGAATGTAAAAAGGTATCAATACCTACCATACACTCTTTATAAAAAGAATGGCGTGATCCAAACTCAAATCAAGGTTTCAAAAAACCCATGAATATTATACATCATCATATCCTAATCTATTGACAAAGGCTTTCTTTTCCATCACGGAACTCCCACTCCGACCCTTATTTATAATAACTCTGATTGCCCAAGTTAAGTATCAATATCAATATTTACGTTTTTGGTCCCTGATTTTTAAAGCTATTCATTCGTTTCGAGTTTTGACACCTCATTGGGTAATTTGTTTTTAAGTTTGTGTATTTCGATCCACATCGTTACTTAAAAGTTAAAATATGTGGGCTATGGACGAATAGAAAACACGGGCCTCTAAAATATGAATTTTTAAAAGAATATATATAAAAAAGTTTTAAATTTGTAGGCATGTTGCGACGGATCACTTTTTTATGTGGAAACAAAGATAAAAAAAATAAAAAATATAAAAAAAAAAAAAAAAAAAAAAACACATCACACGCGCATTTGCATATTGAGACGTAGAAAGAAAACACGCTGTAAGGAATTATTCAAAAAATGCGGAAAAGTTACGTCGTAATTTTTAAAAATCGTAATTCAATATCAATTAAAACCACTATAAGCTATCCATTTTTTTTTCAAAAAACAGATAGAGTTGAATGGAAAACAAATTAGACTTTTTTATAAAAAAAAAAAAAAGAGTTTTCTGTAACATGCAAAGCTAATTGTAGTTTGAATAATAAGTTAAGAATTAATTTAAATAATCATTTTTTCAACTAATAACTAAAAATTCATGTGTGTCCCCCCTACTCGACTATATTTATACTTCACCAAGTGTGAAATATTAGTAGTTAAGTTATGTAGGCATTAAACAATCTAATTTATTGATAAAAATATTTCGTTAAGTCAGGCATCATTTATGCCATGATCAGTTCCTTGTTTGGGCTCATCATATGTTTACAGTGGGCTTACATGTTGATACCCATGCCTACTCCATCGCAAGTACAATGACCATAGTTGTCCTCACTGGAATCAACATCTTTAGTTGGATCGCTACGTACCATGTGGGCTGGGGGAGGTTCGATACAATTCAAAACACCCACATTATTTGTTGTAGGGTCCATCTTTTGTTCACCATAGGGGGGCTCACTGGAATAAGTCATGCTAGTCGTTTAGTTACCGGCCGGCTAAAAAAGGTGTGCAAGGGTCTTAAAGAGTTCACGTCACTTTGCAAGCAAGTTGATTAGCTAACAACTTCCAGCGGCCTCGATTCCAACATTAAAAAAACATAATGTTGATCAGAGGGAAACCCGCATCTGGAATACACTGTAAAAATCTGAGTGATAAAATTTCTCAAATTCATCAGAGATCACTCATAAGGAATTACTTTTCCAAATTGGGTGTTATTTTTCCTTTTCTTTTTTTCCTTTATTTTTTGAGTTGCTGCACAAATTGAATTACATAAACTGAATTGGGCCTGCATGACTGTTGGACTTTATAAGAGTTTTCATAATTGGGATTTAGTCTTTAAATTTGGGCTTTCATTTGAAAGCCCAATGACATCCTAACGATGATTAGTGATAAAAGAAAAAGTATGAATCAGGTTGATAACAATGAAATTTGGAAAAGTGTTCCTCGTTTTGGCCCCCAAAATGATTCAGCAGACATCTTTATTTATCTCAAGAACACAATGGTTCAGTTTAAGCATATCTATCTTGATTAGTTTGTTACTTTGTTGGATCTTGAAGCTGAAATCGAAGTGATTCGAATTTAGTAATCGATATTCAGCTTTAACATTTTTCAAAAGTGACTCTTTTCTAGAAACCAAATACATTCAAAGGTGTACTTCTCCAAATGAACTCATGTTGGAAACTAAGAACATTATAAACGTTCTTCCTTAGGGGCATCTGTTTGGTTCCCTTAGAAAGAACCACTATGAGGATGGATAAGTTTAGTTACAATGAGTTTTGGTATGAGTTCAGATCCTATTGTTTACTTCAAACAATTGCCTTTCATGTAGATCACAATAGCAAGACCAAATAGACCCTAATGGAGATTTATAATAATCTACTACAGGACATGACACCTGGTATATATGTGTAACAAAACCCTTTAATTATCTGAACTCTTGAATTCAATTCACTACACAAAAAAGTTACAGGTGACACTACGGCGGATAAAAAAAGTTTGAGTAGCAGATGATGCTGTATCAACTTCCACATCGTTTTAACAAATTCGAACTACGGAAAGTGTAATGCCAGATGGATAGATGAATGCAGCCCCCCTCCAACCGATTTTGAATTAATGATTGATTGATTGGGAATTGCCACATGGGGCTTTCGGAGTGGAGACTGAACAGGCGATTGAAACATATATCGTTGGACCTAGCCTGTTAAGAGGGTTTTAAAAATATGTGCAGGGGCTCAAAAATGCTTTCGCCGAATTAACACTACAACTTTTTCTAATTCATCAAACTAGAGGTGCACATTTCAGGTATTATTAATAACCGGTTCCGGTTTTTTTTTTTTTTTTTTTTTTTTGAGATGAAATCGGGTATTGGTATAACCTGTTCGGTTCCACTTCTAGTTATTGGCACCATTAACATAAGTTAACATGGCTACAGCTCCATAAACTCCTCTGCTTCAAAGCCCAAATCGCGACACGAGCAGAAAGTGTTTCTACTGAAACAGGTGGTAAGGCACCTTGAGCCATTTGAGGAGCATTTACAGGTTTAACATCTGCATACCGAATGCTGCTACCTACAACTTCCAATGCTCTTCTCAGTGATAAGCTCTGCACCAGCAGGCCGTAATATGCAGCCTCCATCCGGAAAGTATTTGGATACTATTATTAGTAATATGGAACCAGTCCCAATGAATGAACATATTACCTTTCCAGATACCACCATACATCACATGTATCAACTCAGTCAAGTTTAAATCTCCAATTTCATTTCTAGGATCGTAAACTAGAATCCGTATAGCATAAGTTTTCCGTCCAAGTTTTATATGTATTAATTCATAGGGGCATTTCATCAAACACCTAGCATGCATCAACACTTGAGAACCTTGATTAAAGTGGAATTGTCCTCCTAACAGAATTTCTTCCAGATCATTCACATCCTAAATGAATTATATCAATGTAATTCGCATAATAAAGATTACATCATAAAAATTCAGATTCACGTTATGAATGATTCACGAAGAAGAAAACCCACCTACTCAATGGAGGTTGTGGGTTCATATAATATTTAGTCAGGTGAAATCTAATTTTAATAAATGGCAAAGTGTTATATTAAATGCAATAATCTATTAAGAATTACAACTAGTTATGTGAAATTTAAGCATCACTTTACCCCTTTCCAAAGAAAATGTTAAAAGAGTGTTAACATTATCGTATTCAAAGAAAATGTTCAAGTATTCAGTGTGGAGGGGAGAAAAAAGGGACATATAGCATCATGTGGCAGTCATACACCGCCACATCATCAACAACCTTTGCCCCACGTCATGAAGAAACCTCACGCCCCCTGACCCCACGCCACCTCCATGCCACCCCATGAAGTGGTACACAATCAGGAAAGGTCCAAATTAATGATCCGGTATGCGTACAGGAGGCGATTGGGACGACTCTGTACCGCGATTCGGTACGACCGATCTAGTACGCAATACAAGGGTCTTTTAGCGTTTCCTGTGATTGTGTGTCAACCAACATTTACCTCTCTAATTTTAAATGAACCCTGTTCGTGCAGATCTTTTGACTCTTTTCTACAAACCAAGGACATTCAAAGGTGTAGTTCTCCGAATGAACGCGTGTTGGAAAGTTAGAACAGGTATTAGAGATAAAACCATTTTAAGTGTGCCGCCTTAGGGGCATTTATCTGATTTCATGATGACTCCATTACGCTCGTTATCATCAGCAATGTGAATCGTGTAGCCGTTGCTAGTAGTATCAAGGTTCAAGTTAACATGGCTAGTGCTCCATAAACTCCTGCTTCAATGCCCAAATCACGAGCAGATGGTGTTTCTACTGAAACTGGTGGTAAGGCACCTTGAGCCATTAGAGAAGCATTTACAGGTTTAACATCTGCATAACGAAATGCCGCTATTTACATCTTCCCCTGCTCTTCTCTGTGATAAGCTCTCCCATCAACAGGCAGCCTCCACCTGGAAAGTATTTGGACCTGGCGTAATGTAAATATTTCTTATCCAGAGACTAGGAGTCATCTTCTTTTTCAAAAAAACATATTAGAATTTTAGTGGTCGTGTAAATCACCTTTACAAGAACCTAAAACCGAATTGTTAGGTCGAAGAATGTGATCAAAGAAGCCATTCAAGTAACAGACATCTACAAAGAAATGGGTCGGTCTTCTGAGAACCCAGAAATCAAGAAAATCCATGTGACTTTCTTTGAGGAATTTAATCAAGCAGCTTAACTACATCCTTAATAAATCCAAACTTCACATACATTGAAACCAAAGCATTTTAACCCACACCCAACGTCAAACCTAACTTCACTGTCATACCATGAATCACCAATCCACATCCAAAAACTATAATCCCAACACAATTTTAGACTTTTGGTGTATGCCGATCAGAAAAAAATCCGCAACAGGAATGCATTGTAAGAATCTGAGTGCTGAATTGGGCCTTGCATGACATTTGAATTAAAATTCAATATTGGTTCTTGTCTTCTTGAGCGTTGATTAAGTTCGATTAACGTAATAGGAATTCAGAAGTTCGCAACTAGTGGCTGCAAAAATTGAATTGGGCCTGCATCACATTTGGACTTTAAAAGAGTTTTAGATGATTGAGGTTTCGTCTTTAAAACTGGGCTTTGAAAGCCCAATGGACACCCTAACGGGTTTCTGCATGTTGACAGCTTCTACACTGGATCCATCCAAGTCACTTTGACATGTTACTATGTTACTGCTTAATTCCGGAATCCGGATGATCTACTTGATTCGCGAATTTTTGTAGCAACAGCCAAAAATATATATTTATTTTTACATTCGTTTTTTTTTCTATTGATAATTACAGGCCGTCTCAGAAAATATTAAAGAAATTTTGGGAACTGGGCAAGATAAAATACTGGGCCCTACCAGTCCTATAATATAGTTTTTTTAAATATATATAAAACTTAAACACTTAAATAGAAGGGGCCGGAATATTAGAACATAAAATCCGATAGTCGTTAAAAGATGGAAAAAAACTATACGAAAAAAAAAAAAACAAATAAATTTGATAAAACCAAATGGAGATAATAAAAATTATTCCTAAATTATATAATTTGTTGACGGATACAAAAAATTTAGTGAAAGATCAAATAAAATTAATAAATCCAAACGTAAAGAAAGAGGTAATCTTATTAAATAATATTAAAAATTAAATAAGATATAAAATTAGAAAAATCAATAAATGAAAGGTTAAAAACTAAAATATTAATTTACAGTAATTTAGTTCCCAAAATTAGAAAAATCACTAAATGAAAGGTTAAAAACTAAAATATTAATTTACAGTAAGTTAGTTCCCAATTTATAAAAAGTACAATAAAATAAAGAGAAAATTACCAAATTTACCAAATTAGCAATTTGATGCCTCCTTGGAGCAGAGCATCCCACATTTAATGTGTCCGCCAATGGTGACTTGACACGTGGCAAAAGTAACCTGATACCTCAGCCGACAACGCATCCCGGCCAAAAAGTAGGCTGATGCGTCCGGCTAAGCTGCATCCGGAATCAAATGGCTGGCTTGGCTGTGGCTCGTTGAGTGGCTCCTTAGAGGAGCCGTAAGACGCATGGGGGGGCATCGGTTTCCGTGTTTTTCTTTTTCTTTTTTTATATTTCACATATTCATTTACATTTTTTGTTAATTCAAACCCTTCTACTATATATAATGACGAAAATCAGTTATTTTCAACATGTTCTCTCCAAACCAGTTTTTATAAAATGCTTATCTCAATGTATCCGCCTTTTGATACTCTCCAAATAAAAATGAAGTTGTTTAACAGTGTTGAAGATGACGTTTTTCTGAGCTTTAGAACTCCTAGTGTTTATGGGTGACGGGACCTGCCCCGAGTGACGGAAGTGATCTGTCTTCCCATTTATGGTAGGTGGTTTAACGAAGAAATTCGAAGAACTCACCTACAAAGGGAACATTGGATCAGTTCGTGTTATCGGATTTTCCCGTCCACGTCCTCTACCGCTCCTCCAAGGCCGCCAAATTATTCAAAAACAAAGGAGGAATTGGAGACCGAGCTTTGTGGAGGAATTGGAGACCGCCAAATTAGTCTGTAATTTTTTTTTGGTTTATTTTGGTTTGTTTTGGTTTGTTTTTTATTATTAGGTTTAATTGTTGTATTTAAAATAAATAAAAAGTTGTATGTTATTTCTTTTATTTTTATTTGACATTTCTATCCATATCTCCATCTATATATTTAAAATTTGGTAACTAGTATACCACTAAAGAAATAATTAGAAGAGATGGGTGGTGGTGAATTTGAACCATCGGGTGATTGCAACCCACCACCATGCTACCGTTCATCGCCACCAGCCTACTGTGCACCGCCACCAGGCTGCCGGCCACCGCCACCATCCTACTGTACACCGCCACCAGGCTGCCGTGCACCGCCACCACCCCACTATACACCGCCACCAACCCACTGTACACCGCCACCAGGCTGCCGTGCAATGCCACCAGGCTACCGCGCACCACCACCACCCCGTTTAAATCCTAATTTATTCAACATGCCGCCTCTAAATACTGATGATCAATGGGGCGGTATCACCGATGAAGAAGCAAGCTTTGCTTACGATTGTGCCATGGCAGAACTCCAGTTTTCCTGTTTGCGAGTTGGTGGTAGTCAGTCAAACTACATGGATTGTGGGGAGCCCAAGAAAAGTGACCAGCGTTTAAATTAGAGAAATAGTTATTAATGGTAAAATGTATGTTAATGGTAAAATGTATGTTAATATGTTATCAAAAAGTAGTCCAAATTTTAGGTGAATTAAAAACAAATTTTATATTTTATATATAATTCAGTAATTTGTTATGAATACATAACAAAAAAAAACATGCCTCTATTTTCTAATTTTTTAATATTAAAATGTTAATATGTTATTAAAGAAATTCATATTTTAGGTGATTTGTTATAAAAGAGAAATGAAAAACAAATTTTAGATAAAATTTAGCAATTAAATTATATTTTGTGATTTTGTTATTTTTATAGTATTAATTAAATTATATTTAGTGATTTTGTTATTTTTTTATTATTAATTAAATTATAAAGGAATTATTACATAAAGAAGACAAAGTAAAACGATCATGAAGGTAAATTAAAAATTCCATATTAAACTACGTTAGGACGTGATAAACAACGCCAGAAATACAAATTATCTGCCATGAACCTTCTATATGACTTCATTTTTTGATTGATGTCACCGGTGAGATTTATCGGTTTATCTGTAACGAGATGCTCCATCAGCATACATAGATACACAGCTTCGTTTCTAGTCAAAGAGCAGTTTGACACGACATAGTCATCATTCATTTCGAATGAAATGATTTTTTCTGGCTTTCCAGTCTTTTTCCAATAGCGCAAATTAACTAATACTGCTCCTAAGTATACGCATATTTTTGTCAGCCTAGGGATGACAACCTGTCTGTATTTTTCGCCTGCATAGATGTCTTGACCCGGGAACATTACCAGTTGTTGGGTTGCTAGCTCAAGACGTAGCATTAGCCACTCCTTATTTTCTAGCAGGATCGGGAAAAAACATAATCAATGTCAAAAAAGGAAGGAAACGGGCTTAATTTACCGTTACAGTAAGTAGCCGCGTTTTTCGGAACCGATTCCAATAAACACTCATAAAACTTTGGTGGTAGTATTGTCCAACGTAGATTTAACAAGGGGTCTTTTTGAAGCTTTCTACTTCTCCAATTCATCAGTCTTCCAACCCACGCTTCGATATGCTGTAAAAATTGTAGTGTTAGTAACATATTTTAACAAATTATAGTTTACGCAAAATTGTTCATATAATTTACTGTGTCGTTGAGATAGCCGTTGAAACGAAATCCCAATAAAGTTCCCCAAAAGTTTTTGTCAAGCTGTACCGATCTATTAAAAACAGCTGAATAACAGAACGGTGCGTCGCCTCTGTTGTAGAATTCGAGCACATCTTTCGACCAATTTTCTGTTTCATCGTCTGGTATCGCCCATCTACTGCGGTTGTGCTGATGTAGGCTATGTCTATTATGTAGACAGTCTTCTTCTCCCATTTTTTGGGGGTTGGATGATGTTCCGCTTTCTGTTGCATTCACCGGCTTCCTGCATCGATTAAGGATCCAACTTGAGGATTTTTTAGCAGGTTGAGAGCAGTATTCTTCACCAGCTAAGTCTTTTCCCCGCCGTTCAGACATGTTTTTTTTATTAAATTTAGGGAACCACCGATTTTTTATGTGTTTTTGCACTTGTAATAAAAGTTACTTATATAAAAAAATTACATTAAAAAAAAGATAAATGAGATGGGACGTTCCAGACGCATCCCATGCGTCTACGAATCCTAGAAAAATGTGATGTGATTTAAAAATAAATAAAAAATAAATTTGTTTATGTTGAAGAAATGGGACGTTCACCAACATGTCTACAAAACATGTGGAACACGCTAACCCAAAAGGCGGCATCCATAGTCGCATGCCGGCATAGATGTCTCGTTTCAACGTAGGACATTGCAACGGCAATGTCTTCAACCTCGGTCCATGAATCATCCATATTCTTAAAGGTTTTGTGTAGAGTAGAATGGGAGATATAGTGGAATGATGAAAAATGGGAGATATAGTTGCTATATATATAGGCATGGAGTAGAAGTAATTAAATGTAAATTTAGCGTGAAACAATTAAATAATCTTAATTGTAACTTAAAGTTTAATAAAAGAACTAAATTGTCATTCCGTCTTTTGAAATTCACATTAATTAAATGCTAATTTTGTATAAGTTAAAAAAAATACCTTTAAATAAAAAAAACAGATTCTAAGACTTTATAAAAAGTTATGAAATTATTTTATTAATATTTCCTTTACCTATTTTTAAGAAACGGTTTAAAAAAAATTATAATAATGGTATTATTTATAAAAAAAGAGGAGGTAGGTGGAAGTTATTATTGGTCTATAAATATGGACCATTGGTGGTAATTTCTTCATACCACAACAAATTTGCACAATAATGTCGTCAAAAGGAAGGCGTCAATCAAGCATTCTAGATTGTGTAGAGAACACTGTTTGGCTTAATCGGGATGACCAATATGTTTATTGGTCACAAAATATTCTTGACTTCTACTACGACGGTGATAGCCAATTTTGCTATTCAACTTATATGGGGCAAACGCCATTAGACAGAGAGTGGTGGGGTGGAGTACTAGGGTATTGTGGAGATGGATTTATGCAAGAAACGGTAATTAGATTATTTTATATAGTTATATTATTTATAATTTCTAAATATGATCATTTAAAAAAAAATTATAGCATGTCCGTGCATGGTGTAACAAGCTAATACAAGATAGAGAAACAGAAAATCGTCGAGAGACATCTTCATCAGATACTGTTCGTTGGACCATTCTACCCCCAAATTTTATAAACCTTCTGGCGGAACAGGATCAAGATGCTTACGGATACGCTACTGGCGAAGTAGAACTATACCCTGCCTTTTGGGAAGTGGATACGGTAAAAAAAAATTACATTGTAAGAATGAGCAACATAGATATGCACTCACCAAATATTTACCGTATCTCCTTTTCAGGTTTACATACCAGTATCGCAAGACAAAGAAGGCTGGATAATCTTAAAGATAGATATGCACTCACTAAATATTACCGTTTATTTTACCAATAAATGTGATGCACTTAATTGCGGGGAACGATTCTGCGTTCACAGAAGGATACACCAAACTCTAGTAGAATTCGAGAGTCTATTCTTATGGTTCCTCGGTGTCACACCCCAACCGATGGCGGAATCATCGGGGCGCGGAACTAGGCGAATCAGATTGCTCAAGAGAATCCATAACAACTATATTGCGATAATATTTAATACATTCGTTATCCCATACTAACAAATAATACAATCACATAAGTTATCACAGATTTCTTGTCCTCTCGAACAATACAAATCCGACAACCGAGATTTTAGTTGAGTTTCTAGACTTCCTAGCTTGATTTGATATAGTCTGCGATCTAACCTGCAACATATGTTAAAATATTTGTCAATACAAAAGTATTGGCGAGTATACAGGTTTGATATGTAGTAGCATAATAGATTAAAAGTGCTGCGAATTTCCACATGCATAAACGTAATACACGACATATACACTCACAAAACTGATACTACCAACTAAGTCCTCGTTGCTCGAATGTACGATGGCATAACTAGACCCCGTCGGGCGCAATAGTACTATACTAGTCATGGTGGGACGTCGCGAGTATAAGCCCTAGCACATATGCAACTAGCATCACGTATATCTATGCATACCAGTTATTCGCAAGTGATAATTCGATTGATTGAATAATTCGATTGATAAGTTCGATTTGTTAGAAACGTATGTTACACCCAAAATACGATTAAAAAGGGTTCAAGTATACTCACAGTGCGTATTTAGCGAGAATACAACTTGATTGAGTCGGTTGCGAGTACGTCTGCGTTAATCATCGAAGGATATAGTAAACGATGCACGGTTAAGCGAGAATAGCATCGAAAAGTCAGTTATCTGGTCGGATGGTGCTCATCCGTCCGGATGACAGGTTATCCGTCCGGATGACACGTGATCCGTCCGGATGACACGTGATCCGTCCGGATGACACGTGATCCGTGCGGATGACAAGTGATCCGTGCGGATGACATGTGATCCGTGCGGATGACACGTCTGTTTCGCATTCTGAATACTGTTTTTGAGTGTTTATCGGAAGGAATACGTGCGGAGTTACCGGGACAGTGTAATTTCGCACTAACACTTGAAATTCCATCAGTTCCGACCCGCTCTAACGGCCGGGAATCACCCCGCTACATCAGAATTGGCCGTTCTTGACGGTTTCTCCGGTTCAGCTCGAAATCGAACAGTTTCTTGGTAGAATACACAGATTTAGGTGAGATTCGTTATCAAAATATGTGGAAATCACTTAGATCTGAGGCGCTTATGGTGGGATGAGGTCACAACTTGAAGTTCATATGAACTCTTGGTGACATCACCTTAAAACACCTCAAATCAGCAGATTTCACGGTTAGAAATGGAGTTTTAAAAGATAGAATGATGTAGAATTGAGTGTAGATCATAGAAGTACAAGTTTTAGGTTGAAATCTTACCGAAATCGCGAGGAATCGAGAGAAAAGGGTCTTGAAGCGTGTCTGGTCGAGTGGGAGCTGTCACATCACTTGAACAGTGGTGTGACAGGCTATTTATAGGCAGAAATGAGGAGAAAGGAGGGAATGGTTGTTCGTCCGGATAGGACCATCCGTCCGGATAGGCCATCCGTCCGGATAGGCCATCCGTGCGGATAGGCACTCCATTCGAATGTTGCGTTTTATCGTTCCAATTTGCGTAAAGAGCGTTGCGACAGTTTTGTCACACATTTCGTACCCCTAGTTATGTATATCTTTAATATAATTAATCACAAAAGGTCGTATATACATATCCATATTCCCAAGTTTTGATATATCAATCGGTTTCCGATTCGAGTATGCGATTATTAGCGACGTTTCACGGCCATCAAGGAGGGGTAGTATAGGTCCTTTCTTGATGTCATTGTGAAAGTTATTGTGTTTTGTGCCACAAAGACTGACAGGGTACCACTTACTCGTATTGTCGTCATCGTCACGACGACTGGAGCTATAGCACTCACCCGAGAGTCCTTGTTAGCGTTAGTTGTTTACGTTCGACACATCACGGCCACTGAGGAGGGTAGAATAGGTCCTCACTCAATGCCTCCGTGAGTGTTAGTGTTTGTGATAATAGTGTAGTATAGCGTTAATGTATTGCGAAAATATGCGATTATCCTTCGAATAACGATGTATGCGATATAGTTACATTATGATCCGAATCTCTGGTGCTAGGCGTAACGAGTATATCGAGTAGTAACAACGCAAAAAAGTGCGGGTTGTTACAGTCTCCCCTACTTTAGGAAATTTCGTCCTGAAATTAATCCAACAGGTAGACTTTTGAGGTTTGATCTTACGTAAGTAGCGATACAGCGAGTGACTTGACCGAGAGTTGACAAGCGAGAGCGTTTCGAATAAGAGAGATCGATTGTGATAGCGAGATGGCGGCGTAAAAGACAAAAGTAATATCCCACGAGTTGGCGTTCCAAAGTACCTCGTGTCGCGAAGAATTCGTTAGTTCAATGCGATTGCAATTTTAAAGGACTTGAAAAGGTTTCTCATGACGTAGAATTAAGTGAGTCGATCGTTAACCAACGTTACAAGAAACATTCGTTTTTAGATACTCAAAAGAAATTCTGGATGGAATTTTTTTGAAAATTTTCCTTTTAACGTGAGGTCAACGGAGTCGATGTTAACCGATGTTGCAAGGAAGTTTTAAGTTTTTAAACATTTTAAGGAATTCAAAGATGAAAACAAGGGTTACGAAAACTCTCCTATAACATGGGTTCAAGCTGAACTCGATGTCGAACCAATGTCTTAAGAAGGATTTTGTTTTGACGTTGTAAAAGTTTAAGGGAAGCTGGGCTTATGAAAGTTTTCTTGGACTTGGAGTTAAGCTGATTCGATGTTATCTCCATGTCGTGAGAAAATTTCACTTGTCCACCGGTTTTTAAATCAAAATTTTATAAAAAGACGTTTTAATCAGTACAAAAGGTAGTTAATCACCGAGCCCCACTTGGCACTTTCCCACGAAAGTTTGTTAATATGTTTAAAACACTTATATATAGGAAGTACCAGCGGCGTATCCACCATGCTTTGCCCATATTACTTCTGTTTCGTGAGGCAGTGTCAGGTGTGCCGGTATGACACGGATAGAATTGCGTTTACTCGGCCCAATCGATAGAAAGTCGGACCGAGCATAAGATAGAATCGAATAGGTTAATCCGGCGAGTTGAATAACGCGTTTTCGATTAGATTCCTCATTGAACCCACATGGCACGTTTCCACGAGTGTTTGCTAACATGGCGAAACACCATGTTTAACCAGGTTAGTCTTGCCTCGTGAAGCGATGTCATGTGTACTAATACAGACTGTAACGAACACCAATGAGCGAACAAGCGGTAGACTATACACGATAAGCGATAAGCGATTAGATGATTTAAGCGAATAACACAACACAACACCAGTAATGACGGCGGCGATAAACGAATTTTGATAATCGACAGTTGTTGCATTGCAATCGATGGAGGTATACGCGATTTATGCGGTTCAATTTGATTGATTACCACCACAGAATTTAACTAACGTCAGACCCCACATGGCCTTTTTCCACGAAAGCCCGCTGATATAATTAAAACACCTTGCTTTAGCCATATGAGCTTCATCCCGTGAAGCGAGGTCATGCGTGCTAACTTAACACAAATATTACGGATAACGGTATAGCGATAGATTGATACACAACAAATGATATAGATTCACACAATAAGCGATAGAGGTTGCGAGATACACATGATAAGCGATTGCGATTAGCCGAGTTTTGTTTCGAGTAAGCTTTACATTACGTTGCGACGCATCACAGTTATCGAGGAGGGTAGAATAGGTCCTCACCCGACAACATCGTGAGCGTTAATGTGCTTGATGAGATTGATTGCTATAGACTTACGACCAGTCTTGCGTTGATACAATTGCCCTGCGAGGTAGACTCCCAGAGTCCATCGATGAGGCGATTGCACTGCGTTTGCAGACTTACGACAAGTCCCGCGATGATGCGATTTAGTTATTACGCCTTGCGATTGAGTATAGTGAGTTGAAAATAATCACAATAGTATAATAGGTCTAATAACGTTCAACTCCACATGGCACTTTCTTCACGGAACTTTGGTAGTATGATAAAGCACACCTTGCTTGACCCCTACTACTTTCATCCCGTGATTTGGTGTCACCTTTTGTCAAAACGCTATGGCACCTTAGAATTCACTACAATCTCCGTGCACTGACCCAAATAATCCCGTGTGCACCCGTGATTAGTCGTTCCTTGCACATTTATCGTACCTCATTCTAAGAGTGTAGTGAGGGTAAAACACATTATTTCGTGATATAGTATATAGTATGTGTGAATCTAGTCTAAGTGCAACGATCAAAAAGTGGGAGAGAAGACGAAAACGAGAGTTAACGTTACACATAGTGGCAACTTCGAATAATAGAGTAGGTTCGAAACTTAGAAATTAACGTCGAAAATCGTATCATTACAACTTTATCCTACGCTTGCTAGATGCTCGATGCTGCAGACTCTTGCTGGCGCCGTTGTTGTTGTACTCAAGTTCGCGGTTCGATGCGGCAGTTGCGGGTGAAGTGACCGTAACGGTTGCAGTTACTGCAATAGCGACAGTCAGCCCCGACTGGATGATGATAGGTGCATGAGTAACACTGGGGATGAGCTCCAGTGTAAGCTCGTTTTGGAAACACCGGAACTGTTCGAAGAGGTTTCGGTTGCAGCAGTTCGGTTGTCGATGAGCTCGGGCTTGAAGTCTTTCGCTTGCGGCTGGGTTTGTCAGTGTCCCGCGAAGAGGTGTCGTCGTTGGAGGATTCGTCTGAGGACTCACTTGCAGAGTCTTTGGCTGATTTGTCGGAAGATCCGTCGGCAGAGTCATTAGAAGAATCGTCGGTAGATCCGTCAGAGGAATCGTTAGCAGATTCGTCCGAAGGATCGTCAGCAGATTCGTCAGAAGACTCGTTGCTAGGATCCTCTGAAGCATTAATGTCGATCGCTTGATAAGCTTGCTTGATAGGATTCTTGGAGAAAAAACCCTTCCAGGAGTCGTTTGTTGTTGATTTCTGCGGCCAAGCGGTAGGTTTCTTCGATGGTGGCAGGTCTTGCAGCTTCGACAAAATCACCCACACACTCAGGCAAGCCGCGAATGTACTTCGAAATGGCTTTTTCTAGAGTGTTGACTTGACTTGGGCAGATTATGCTAAGCTGTTTGAACCTTGCGGTGTAGCCAGCATTGTCACCTTTGGTTTGCTTGATTTCCCAAAATTCATTTTCTAGCTTCTGGATCTCGTGGGGAGGACAATATTCCTTCTTCATGAGCTCTTTCAGCTCATCCCAAGAGAGAGCGTAGGCTGCGGAGATCCCACGTTTGTTACGCTCGGCGGTCCACCAGTCGAGTGCTTGCGATTGGAATACTCCAGTAGCGCAAGTAGTACGGAAACTATCGGGACACCCACTTTGACGAAGGGTAACTTCGATAGAGTCGAACCACTGGAGTAGTTGAGAAACACCTCCTTCACCTGTGAATTCCATCGGGTCACAGGCTTTAAAGTGTTTGTAGAGAAAAGTAGATTGCGGCTCTTCTGTCTTAACGTCTTCCGAAGTTCGAGAGTTGATAAGAGTGTGCACTCGTGTGGCAATCTGAGGAATGACTTTGACCACTTCCCTGGTCACAAGGGATGCAATCCTCTTTTCGCCCTTTCGTTTGGCTCGTCTCTTTGCTAACATTCTCGAAGTAGAGTTGTTGGAAGGCATCTAGACAGAAAGAGACTTGGAGTGAGATTCGATCATAATGATTTTTGAGTTTTGTGATGCGATTGAGCGCGTTCAAAGCTTGGTGCGATACTAATATAATAGACTTCACATAGGAGCCACATAGGAGACACGAAATTCCTAAGTTCTCACACAATGACTTGTTGTTTATACGTATATATATGTATTTATATAATTGTAATTTGTATTCATACACATACAGGTCGATTTAGAATAAGCGAGGACGCGTTGAAGTGAGAAAGTGAGAGCGAAGACGATCGATTATGCGTTAGTTTTGTTGCGAACATTCGGGTTTCGTTTTAGATTGCGATGGCTGTGCGAATTGTGCGTTTATAAAGCAGGGAGTGAAAATCGTTAAATCGAGAAATTGATAAAGTGTAAAGTTTCAAAACGTAGATAAGTTCCAACCATTTGTAAGATCGGCGGGTCGTATGATAGAGTGCCTTTAGGCGTCGACTACCCAAGGCAACCCAACTACATCTGACAAGTTCATGCACGCGCGTTGTCCTAGAGGGCTCATGCTTCCACTGGGATGCAGCTCATGGCATTCATCCTCCTAGTCATTGCATGGCCCGAGTTATCGTGATAATCGAGTCCCTGGTGAGAGCTTTTTGAAAACCAATTTAGAGAGTGGAACGGCTTATTAAGGTACGGGTTTCACCCCTGACTTAACAACTCTGTTCCTAATTGTGGTTATGCTCTTCGAATAAATTCGCGAGTTCCACTAGATTTCGAAATGGAGACTTTCGTCGAGATGTGGATGTCACTCCTAACTCGATGAAAGGTTCTCGTGCTAGAAAATGCACTGAGTGAGCGATCTCGTCGAGAGTTCTTGGTTTTCACACCTGGTCTCGACTGGATCACTCGGTTTCGTTATGCGAGTATTTTTGAAAACACGTGTATTGTGTCAGCCTTAGGAAAGGCTAAGTAGTATTCCAGCCTTAGGAAAGGCTTCTTCGTGTGAAGCTGTAGTAAGCGGTGTTCACACAAAGTTGTAGCTTTTAGCAATTTCGATCGAGAGTATCAAGTAAGCCCGATACAAACCCCACTGGGTTCGTACGAGTCGGCCTGTTGGTACTTAGACTATAGACTAGGTCAATTCCTAAGACGTCGACCCGGACTAGGTTGAGTCTAGCCTAATTCCCTATAGTTATGGCTCTGATACCAATCTGTCACACCCCAACCGATGGCGGAATCATCGGGGCGCGGCACTAGGCGAATCAGATTGCTCAAGAGAATCCATAACAACTATATTGCGATAACATTTAATACATTCGTTATCCCATACTAACAAATAATACAATCACATAAGTTATCACAGATTTCTTGTCCTCTAGAACAATACAAATCCGACAACCTAGATTTTAGTTGAGTTTCTAGACTTCCTAGCTTGATTTGATATAGTCTGCGATCTAACCTGCAACATACGTTAAAATATTTGTCAATACAAAAGTATTGGCGAGTATACAGGTTTGATATGTAGTAGCATAATAGATTAAAAGTGCTGCGAATTTCCACATGCATAAACGTAATACACGACATATACACTCACAAAACTGATACTACCAACTAAGTCCTCGATGCTCGAATGTACGATGGCATAACTAGACCCCGTCGGGCGCAATAGTACTATACTAGTCGTGGTGGGACGTCGCGAGTATAAGCCCTAGCACATATGCAACTAGCATCACGTATATCTATGCATACCAGTTATTCGCAAGTGATAATTCGATTGATTGAATAATTCGATTGATAAGTTCGATTTGTTGGAAACGTATGTTACACCCAAAATACGATTAAAAAGGGTTCAAGTATACTCACAATGCGTATTTAGCGAGAATACAACTTGATTGAGTCAGTTGCGAGTACGTCTGCGTTAATCATCGAAGGATATAGTAAACGATGCACGGTTAAGCGAGAATAGCATCGAAAAGTCAGTTATCCGGTCGGATGGTGCTCATCCGTCCGGATCACAGGTTATCCGTCCGGATGACACGTTATCCGTCCGGATGACACGTTATCCGTCCGGATGACATGTGATCCGTGCGGATGACACGTCTGTTTCGCATTCTGAATACTGTTTTTGAGTGTTTATCGGAAGGAATACGTGCGGAGTTACCGGGACAGTGTAATTTCGCACTAACACTTGAAATTCCATCAGTTCCGACCCGCTCTAACGGCCGGGAATCACCCCGCTCCATCAGAATTGGCCGTTCTTGACGGTTTCTCCGGTTCAGCTCGAAATCACACAGTTTCTTGGTAGAATACACAGATTTAGGTGAGATTCGTTATCAAAATATGTGGAAATCACTTAGATCTGAGGCGCTTATGGTGGGATGAGGTCACAACTTGAAGTTCATATGAACTCTTGGTGACATCACCTTAAAACACCTCAAATCAGCAGATTTCACGGTTAGAAATGGAGTTTTAAAAGATAGAATGATGTAGAATTGAGTGTAGATCATAGAAGTACAAGTTTTAGGTTGAAATCTTACCGAAATCGCGAGGAATCGAGAGAAAAGGGTCTTGAAGCGTGTCTGGTTGAGTGGGAGCTGTCACATCACTTGAACAGTGGTGTGACAAGCTATTTATAGGCAGAAATGAGGAGAAAGGAGGGAATGATTGTTCGTCCGGATAGGACCATCCGTCCGGATAGGCCATCCGTGCGGATAGGCCATCCGTGCGGATAGGCCATCCGTGCGGATAGGCCATCCGTGCGGATAGGCCATCCGTGCGGATAGGCACTCCATTCGAATGTTGCGTTTTATCGTTCCGATTTGTGTAAAGAGCGTTGCGACAGTTTTGTCACACATTTCGTACCCCTAGTTATGTATATCTTTATTATAATTAATCACAAAAGGTCGTATATACGTATCCATATTCCCAAGTTTTGATATATCAATCGGTTTCCGATTCGAGTATGCGATTATTAGCGACGTTTCACGGCCATCAAGGAGGGTAGTATAGGTCCTTTCTTGATGTCATTGTGAACGTTATTGTGTTTTGTGCCACAAAGACTGACAGGGTACCACTTACTCGTATTGTCGTCATCGTCACGACGACTGGAGCTATAGCACTCACCCGAGAGTCCTTGTTAGCGTTAGTTGTTTACGTGGTATAGCGTTAATGTATTGCGAAAATATGCGATTATCCTTCGAATAACGATGTATGCGATATAGTTACATTATGATCTGAATCTCTGGTGCTAGGCGTAACGAGTATATCGAGTAGTAACAACGCACAAAAGTGCGGGTTGTTACACTCGGTCGTATACAATATTGGGAAAATGCTGGACTAAGTGAGGCTGATGCGTTGGAGTACACCGGGGATGTTGTCTGGCCTACATCCGAACATCGGGTTGGTCGGAATTCGGGTGTGATATTGTCTATGTTACTGCAAAATCTTGTGCAAAACAGTGTACTTCCAAACTGGCAGGAACGAAACATGCAAGATGCCTGTATGAGATATAGAAGATTTATGGCAGATCAACTCTATTCTTCACGTTTCACACCCCATTAATAATCTAATTAATAAATAATGCCTAGTGAAATTATTGTTTATTTAGTTAATTGAATCGAAATTTTTGTTAATTTAATAATTTAATTAATAAATAATGACTAATAAATAATTTAATTTAATTATTGTGAAATAAATTAATTGAATCGAAGTTTTTGTTAATTGTTTATTTAGTGAAATTATGTTCTATTTTTTAAATTATAAAAGACTTTTTTTGTGAACATAATAGTTAAAACAGAAAATTAATATAAATAAAATAAGGATTGTAACATATCTTAAATAGGATATACATTTGGCATAAATATATTCAAAAACTTCTTTAATCATCACCCAAATTGTACGAGGGGTATGTATTTTGAAGTACCTAATCCTGAAATTCTCCGGCTTCAACTTGGACGGGTGTGGGTTATCGCTTAGAGACGCCGCGAGAAGAAGTCTTTGTTTTGGGCGGTGCTAAACAGCTCGCACGAGAATGCCCATACTTTTTGCACTTACCGCGGTATATGGGAGTGGGGTCCTCTCCTAGCGATAGGATTCGTTTGTTTTCTTTCGGACGCCCGGCTTGTCGTTTTGTAATAAGCGGTGGTTTTAGATTCACCAGTCCATCGGGTACTTCCCACTCTGATTTATCAGGGACTGGATTAACATGCTCCTCATACGTGGATTTATAAACTTCATTAGTGTAACATGACATCGCATAATGAGCACAATCTGGTTCACCTAAAAATCTAGATACCGCAATAACGTGCCCGCAAGGTAACCCAGATACTTGCCAAACCCGACAACTGCATGTTCCATCAGAGAAGTCAACTAAACCTCTCTTTCCATCGTCATCAACGTCAAAACTGTCCTGAGCAATTCCAGCAACCACCCACGAACGAGAACCTTCAACTTTGCCTTGAATTTTTTTTTGAGCCCACGTTGTAAGCAAGTGTTCCCCTTGAATTCCCTCGTTCCGGCGATCATAGAACCATTTTTGGACAGACTGTCTGAAAAATTCTATCAGTTGGGCTATTGGAATTTTTCGGGCATGTTTTGATAAAGCATTCATAGATTCAGCGTTATTAGATGTCATGTAATGATATCTTCTGGCTGGACAATGTGCTCTTGACCATTTGTCAAACCCAATTTCTATAAGAATGTTCCGTAATCTTGGAACAGCGGCACATAGCGCGTCGAATGATTCTTGAAAATCGGATATTCGGTAAGATTTGCAAGTCTTCCACCAAAGACTCTCATATTCCCTTTTTTTTTACGGTAAACAAAGGTTGACCATCAAATGACGACAACATAACCCGTGAAAGCTTCTTGGAAACACAACCCGTACGGCTAATTGTATAGAAGCTGCCCGGTCAGAAATGATTGCCAAATCTGGATGCTCGCCGATGCATTCTTTCATTTTTGAAAGGAACCACGTCCACGACTCACCGTCTTCAGATTTACCAATGCCATAACCAATAGGCAAAATTTGGTTGTTTCCGTCCATGCCAACAGCCAAAAACATTGTTCCTTTAAATTCACCCTTCAAGTGGGCCACATCTATGATGATAAGCGGTCTTAAATTTCGGACAAAGCTCCGAATCTGAAAGCAATACGGTAATGTTAGATTTTTGTGGAAAATTTTATTTAATAATTTATTTATTTATATTTTACTGTAACATTCAATATAGTCTTTGACTTACTACCGCACCTATGGCCACAAATAACATTTCAAAACGACTTTCAGAATCAGTGCGTATGTGTGTCACTGTTCCTGGATTAGCCTTCTCCAAGTTATAACAATAGACGGGAAGTTCGGCAAAAGAACTTGACGAACTACCTTGCAAAAGTTCTAATGCGTTACATTTCCCACGCCATGCTTGCATGTATGATAAATTGACTTTTTCTTTAATCCTAAAATCCTTTACAATTTCGGTCGAACGGTATATCCGTCCACAATCTTTGAATTGTTCTTTTAATAAGCTACCCACCACCATTGGGTTTGCTTGTCGCATATGTGGATATGTTTACGTCTTAGAACATGTATGTTTGTTGTTAAAATGTTTAACGTAAAAAACATCACAAGATTCCGGACTCGCTACCTTGAAATTCCACTGGCAATTCTCATCAATACAAGATACTTCGTAACGAGTTTTGGATTATCTGTCTACTTTATACGAAAAACTTTCGGAAATACACATTTTTCCTAATTCTATTTTCATTTCCTGTTTGTTACGAAAAATATAACCTATGTAAAACTGGCTTTTATTTTCAAGAGGACAATTAACATTATCAGTAACTTCAGATTTATATGATGCGTTACATTCATCTTCAGGAAAAACATTTACGTTAAGATCGGGACATTTAAAATAATTGGAAGAACCCGCAGATGAACCAACACCGAGTTCTTGCACCACATATAATTTAAATAACTCATGAGGGTTTCTTTCCGCAATATTAAAAAAAAGTAAGATCGGAATCATCAATTATATCAATGGGATCGCTAAAACTTGACATTTTGTAAGATACACGTGTGATGTTTTGAAGACCTGTTGACTCACAAAGATTTTTTAAAAATGTGTTATAAGAAATTGTAGTAGAAGTTTCAAAACCACGTCTAACAGAATCTGGTTAGACCACGTACTCAAGCCTCCCATCAACGACTTCCCACTTGCCACCACAGTAAACAACAAATATGACTGCCATATCAATAGAGAAAAAAAAATATCAAGCTAGATATTTTTTTGTAAAAATTTGGAGATGAAATTTTGTAAAATGTTTAGAGTAATGGTACTGGTACCTAGAATCTAATCTAAAAATAGAAACGTGTAATACATCAAATAAATAAAAACGAAAACTATTTTTTTTGTCTAAAGCGTCTCGAGACTCCTCCAATGCGTCTGTAAGTACTAAAGAGTCAAAGGTGTACTTTTCTGATTACCGACGCATTACATACGTCTAAACAGCTCTTCCGTTTGACACGTGTTGCGTCTCAGCCGCATAAGTAGAGGCGTCTATAGATGCATAAATAAACGAGTTAAGACGCATCCGAAAGCTGACAACCGAAGTGTCTGTAGACGCATACGAAGCAGTTATGAAAAATCTGACAAAGTAAGCGTCCATAGACGCATACGAAGCAGCTGTGAGGGGCATCCAAAACCTAACAAATGGAAGCGTCCATAGACACATACGAAGCAGCTGTGAGGGGCATCCAAAAGCTGACAAATGGAAGCGTCTCCAAGACGCCTTGGAAGCGTCTCTGATCGACGCATAAAAACTTGTACCCAGCCAGACGCATCACACTAAGCCAGACGCAAGCTAAAGTGGATGCGTCTGGTAGACGCCTTCGAAGCAGTAGAATTTTTCAGACCCAATCATTGACACACGTGTCGCTTGACTATTCCCTGACGCATCCTTAAGACCTGCAGACGCATGACAACTCTCGAAAAATGTGATGCCCTACTCCAAGGAGGCATCAAATGGCTAATTTGGTAAGTCAAAGTTTTTCTTGGCTAATTTGGTAATTTTCTCTAAAATAAACGTTCACCCCTATCATCTTATGACAATTACTTCTATAACTTTTTGTACTCCTACTCTACTCTTGTAGTCCTATCTGTATTTTCTTAAAACATTTTAAATTATATTATAGGTAACTAGCGGTAAGACCCGTGTGCAAACACGGGTGGTTTCTTAGAAAACCATGCATAATACATTTTATTAAACGACTAATAACTATACATTTTATAAGTTTTAATTAAAAATCTATCTATACTTTCTATAAAAGGAGAAATCCAAGTGACATAAGAAAAGCTGATGTGTCAGCTAGAGAGCATGTCCAACAAGGCTTTTCTTATGTCATTATTACATCATAAAGCCTAATATATAAATCACTTTAAAATACATTTAATGCTCTATCAAACCACTGCCTTGTGTATTTTCAAATGTTAAAGGTCTGGCCCACATTCGAAAGGGCAAACCACTGCCCATCTACGAGAAAGTAGCAGCTGGTTCTTTTGGCAAACGTATACTTAGCAGTAGCAGTTGTTGTTATCTTCCGTAATGCTTTTAGATCAGCAGATGTTTAACGCTAATTACCGGGAAATTCAAATTCAAATATGCATGGGAATAAGTCATTAGCAATTAATGCATGTCACTCAAAAACTCATGTCAATCATCCTTCTTATATAAGGCTTTTCTTCTCATTTCCCTCTTCATATTTCATCACGCTTTCATCTTCTCTGATTTTGAAATTTGAAATTTAATCACAATCCGAATTCCGAATTAGAAGCATGTCAATATCAGTTGACAGTAATAATCTTAGTTTTGTTAACGATTTGAATCCTGGGAAGGATATGTGGAACATGAAGGCGATAATTATTCGAAAATGGAATCAAGGTTACAAGATGGAGATCATCTTCATTGATGAGAAGGTAATTTGTATCTCTGCTTTTCCCTTTTTTATAGAAAATGTAGTGTTGTATGCTAAGAAGATACTTTCTTTAAATGTTCTTCAGGGTGCTAAGATTCAAGCAGGTATTAAGAGTCATCTGATACCTGTTTTTGATGGACAACTGCAAGAAGATGCTGTTGTGATTCTGTTGAAATTTGGTGTTGGTGAGAATAAAGATTTATATAAAGTAGTAGTGCAGCCTTATAAAATCAACTTTTATAGATGCACAACTGTTACTCGTGTGAGAGATTGGCAAGGTGTTGAGTATGGTTTCAACTTCAGAGCTTATGAAGATATTCTTCAAGGAGAGGCGTTAAAAGCTTTGAGTGTTGGTAGTGTATATTTTTGTAATCATGTCTTGCTTGTATAATATTAGAGAGTTTTATTTATATTCTTGTATAATGTGATCATATAGATGTTGCTGGATCTGTGATTTGTTGTAGAGATCTTGAAATCTTTGATCGACCTCCAAAGGAGACTAAGAAGATGAATTTCGATATTGAAGATTTGGAGTAAGTTGTTGTTTATATGTTCAGTCATGTAGTGATCATTAAATGTATTTAATGATGTTAATAAATAAGATGAAGAATGTTTGTATTTAATGTGGGATCATGGTAATGGTAATAAATGAGATTTATATTGTTTGTATGTAATGCTGAATCATGGTAATTAATTTATGGTAGTTAATTTATGGCTCATTTGCTACTTTAATAAATGTTATAGTTTTCCTGATTTATTTTCTGTTTTTATTCATTCAATGTTGTTTTGATATGAATATTCTTTTCATGTAGGGGTAAGGTTTTACGGTGTACTGTGTGGAATGATTATGCTCTGCAGATTAAGGACTTCATTTCTAAAGTCCCACCTCATGAGCATGTGATGGCTGTTATACAGCATGGAAAGTGTAAGGAATGGAAAAGTATTTTTGTTACTTTCTGCAAATCATAACTATACTATTTATTTCTGGTAATATAAAGACAGGTATACATTAAATATCTATATACTTTTCCATGTAGGTGAATATACTGTTCAAAGTGATAAGTTCGCAACACGAATTTTTCTGAATGAAGAAATTGATGAAGTTGATGAGCTAAGGAGGAGGTAATTTCTGAATGTAATTTCTATTGTATATAGATGTTCAATTCAAATACTTGGTTTCATGTCATTTGTATACTAATTCTAATCATTTGTGGTATTCAAAAGGCATATACTGAAGTTTGGACAAGGGAGTAGTTCTACTTCTCAAACGATACTATCGTCTCAGAGTGTTTTTCCATTACATAAAGAATTTGTAACTGAAGGTGTGAAGAAACATGTTGATGAGATTAGCGAGATAGAAAAGGTTTCACTTCTTTGTATATAGTTTGGTTATTTGTTTGGTTTGTCACCTGCGTGTTTTTACAGGAAGTGTGTTGTGTTTTTACAGGAAATGTCTTGTGTTGTGGTTGCGACAATTAAGATTATGCAAGAAGAGTATGGTTGGTTTTATGCTGCCTGTCGTAAGTGTTTCAAGAAGGTGATGGGTAAAAGTGAATACTTGCAGAATGTTGAGAATGTTTCAGATGATATTCTTCGATTGCCTGCGACTTCTTTGGTTTGTATCAGATGTCATACTGAATGTACATCGATCACCACAAAGTAAGCAATGATGATTATTTAGCGTTATATTTATATAAGTAACATTCTAAGACTGATATTTGAATATAGTTTTGCAGTTTACTTAGTTAGTTGTGTGTATTTCAGGTTCAAGGTGCAAGTGCGGGTGCAGGATGGGAGTGGTAGTGTTTCTTTTGTTATGTTTGATAGAGATGTTCAGAAGCTTCTTGGATTAGCGGCGAGTGACATAAGAGAGAGGCAGGTTAAGGCCAATGATACTGGATTCCCTCATGAGATATTTCGATTGGTTGATAAGAAGGCTGCTTTTAAGATTGATGTTTCAGAGTTCAATCTTAAAAATGACTATCGTGTTTATACTGTGCAAAAAACAACTGATGATCCAGTAATAATTGCTGAGTTGGTTGGTGGAGATGGTAATGGTGATGAAAATACTGATGAGGTAGCATATAAAATTACTCTTTCAATCTATTTATTTTTCTTTTGAGTTTTAAACACTGGATTGTGTACTTTTTTATATGATATCATATATTATGATCCTTTAGGTTACTCAAGAGGTAGCTGACGTTAAAGACGTTAACCTTTCAGACTCTTCTCAGGTGTCTGCTGAACGAACTTCAAGGGTGAGTATTTATTTTTAAAGTATGTTTAGTACGTTTAAAAAGAGTTCATTATTTTATTAAATGAGATCAATAGTTGTTTTGTGATCTGTTGGAAGGATGCTGTCTCTGTTACGGCCGACTCTTCAGCCGTTGAAGTTGAAAAGGATTCTGGATCAAGTCCCAATGGAAAGCGGATGGCTCAAGATGCTGATGTTGCCAACGTTGGTGAGCTATCCACTAATGTGAGAAGAACCCGGAAGAAGCTGACTAAGGTTAACAATTAGATGCTTATGAAAAAACAATTCTTATGAGAGATAAGTAGAAACCACTTATTTTTGAAGAATCCTTGTGGTTTTTATTTATGTCTGTTAACTGTTGTTTTAACAAACTGTGGTTAAAAGTTTGGTTTGTAAGGGCTACAATGATGAATATGTTATGTAATGTCTACGGGTTGAATATCAAGTAAGGTTAACCTTTATTATACATTTTTGGTGATATTGATGGACTGGATAAGTAGTAGGGTTGTATATTATTGTTAGATTGATGAATGAAAATTTAATCAATTGGTTAGTCGGAAAACTGTTGGGGTCTGAGATACATTAACATCTGTTAGAGGCTAAGCACTGTTATAGTGTGCTAACATCTGTTAACCCCTAAGCATTGTTAAAGGCTAAGCACTGTTATAGCGTGCTTCAACAGACCATATGAGTTGTTGATCATCATCTGTTAAACATCTTATATTATAAATCTATTGTTCAATTGTGTAATATCTGTTGGTGCATAGCAGAACTTAGGTTCATCATACATTTTGCTTCATCAGTAGAGGTTATAGCGTGCTATAACGTGCTAACATCTGTTAACCCCTAAGCACTGTTAAAGATCTGTTAAAGGCTAAGCATTGTTATAGCATGCTTCAACAGACCTTATGAGCTATTGATCATCATCTGTTAAAGATCTTATATTATAGATCTTTTGTTGAATTGTGTAATATCTGTTGGCTCACAGTAGAACTTAGGTTCATCATACATTTTGCTTCATCAGCAGAGGTTCTCTTTAGCAGACCTTTGCTTCAGCAGTCTTTGTGTTAACAGACCTTTCGGTTCATCAGCAGAGTTTGTTTGGCTCATGAGCTGAGGTTGTTTGGTTTAAGTAACAGACTTTTCTTTTAACAGTGGTTGTCTTCAACAAATGTTTTGGTTTGCAAAGTTTAGCGAAACAGATGTTGAGTTTGTCCCTTTGGTAGGAGCAGTTTTTAAAACACTGTTATTTGTAATTACAAGTTGTATACTATTTTATTAATTTTGAGTGTTATATTTCTTTTTGTTGAGTGACCGGGAAATGTAATGGAAAATAGTAATGTTTAGATTCAAAATATAGTAATGTTTACTTGAAAAATATAAAAAGGTAAAACCACAGTTTTGAAAGTATATACTAAGACTACATAACTTCATTCTTAAGTTAGTTTCCAAAGAAGAAATTTGTCCATCAAACATGTCAACTAAAACATAAATTATACAAGGCTGAAAAGGTGTTCAAAGATCATGTCAACAAACTTCAAAGTGTATTTTATCTCCTCTTACACTTTTTTCTTCGACTATCTCAAACCTCAGCTTTTTCCCCACAGATATTCCCGTTTCATCCATGATAATATGCCAGTCTCTATGCATCACTAGATGGTTGTTGTCGTCAGGTGTTCTAGGATCTCTCCTAACAACCAGCTGTACCAAAAACTTCACATGAACAAATGACAACACAGCTCTACAGTAATCATTTAGCTGGTGTTCTCGAACAAAGTTCCTCGGTATTGCCTGTAAAGGAAAAAAATTTCTTTAGTTATTCATTCAAAACAACATATACTTTAAGTAATAACAGATAGATCCAATATTATAAGTAAAATCAACTATATTAAAAGTGGATATGTAAATACCAAGCTGTGTGTCTGTAAAACATGGTATTCAAACTGTTTTTTATAATGTTGACGCCTTTTGCGGTGTTGGTGATTGGTACGGCTGCAGAGATGTTTTGTCTACCCGTGAAGTGCAATCTCGTCTTTGTTAAAAACCTTCACAGTAAAGTTAAAGTCGTCTTCAGGAGTACTTCCCATCCATTGAAACAGCAGTTGGCAGCTTTCCTCAATATCATTTTCGAAGCAAAAAGTTGTCCATCCTGGTCCCATAAAACCAGCAGCTAATCCCTTTTTGTTTTCAGGAGAGAAAACATAATGGACATCAACTTTACTACTCTGCTTTGGTCCATGTACTTTGGCAACCAAGTTATCAATTTTTAATCTCCTTTGCGACAACAGCTTCAGCAAATCGTGTGGTAAATGCTATAATTTTCATAAATTTTAGAAATGTCATATTAGATTTTATATAGGATACAAAATATAAATTAGAAGTTTTGCTAACAGTCCAAAAGATACACTGGCAATATATAAAAATAAGTATGAATTTTTAACCTGCTTGTAGTATGTTTCTTCTCCAGCCTGTATCAAGCATCCATGAACATAATCTCTGTTCGATCCATCTTTTCTAATCTCCAATCTCTCATTGTCCAAAACATTTATCTCAAATTTTGCTTCCTTCAATTTTTTTAAACACAGCTTGTCTATGTTGTTATTTCTATAAGTTTCAACAAACCGGGTCCATTCTGGCCCGTTTATCCTCTTACTTTTATGACCGATGCTCTGTACTGCAATCTTATACTTAAAACATGTATAATCAACCAACTTTATCACTTCACACTTTCTTGGTAATTGGTTAGCCGTTATCTTTGGAAGTATCTATGTATATAAAATACACAACATTTAATATATCTTTAATTTTATAAATACAGTTTTTAGCATACAATTGTGATTTGAGCTAATTTGTTCTAAGAATATAGCTTACCAATCCCTCATTTAGGTCTGCCAATTGAGAGACGTTGATAATTATCATAAACTCCATCTGAAAGTAAAAAATACAATACAGTTAAATACTAAAATATAAAATCAATTGTATCTGAAAAGTATTCTATTTAAGGTATAAAAAAATATCCAACACTCTGTAGGACCAAACTTATATGTTGTGTACTTCAATATGGTCCCTACAACCAACAATATGAATCTAATACTGTGTAAGATCAAATTTTTATTCTTGTATAATAAAAAAGTATTATATGGCTGTAAATTTTTCAAATATCCATGTTTGTGTCAACTTCAAACTTCAGTTTTTTTTTTTCAACAAACAAGGCTATATTCACTTACAAATAAGACATATGAGTACTATAAACTGATTGCAGAATATTTTATCAAAATTAATATTGATAGAACAAATGTATCAAGACTACATGGCAGTTCATACAATAATTCTAAAACCATTCGTAAAATTTACAACCAAATATTTATTAAACAATAATATTTCAGATTGTTATTTAGATGGAATGAATCAAAATGTAACTAAATAGGTTGATATAAATCTTATTATAAAATAAAGAAAACAAGTTCACACAAGTTTATCT
The DNA here is from genome assembly GCA_030545235.1 of Helianthus tuberosus. Classification (NCBI taxonomy): domain Eukaryota; kingdom Viridiplantae; phylum Streptophyta; class Magnoliopsida; order Asterales; family Asteraceae; genus Helianthus; species Helianthus tuberosus. Next base: position 50,499,825 of record CM060439.1, on the reverse strand, counting down.
ATTTTAACATCAGTAGATTATGATTTTGATGTTTATATAATTTGAAATGAGGAAACTGAAAGGAACATGTCAAAGCATACCTGTAAAATATACAAGAGAAAAAAAAAATACCTGATCTAAAACTTTAGACTTCTGATCGTCGAGTCTGAGGAAGAAGAAACTGTAGAGTTTTTTCGCCGGAGAAGAAGAGGTGAGATTGTATTGGGATTGTTGAAAATAAGATATTTATCTATTAACTTGTAATTGTTTATTTATTTATTTAACTTATAATAATCTTTAATATCGGGATTTAAAAACTATTTTTAATTATATAAATATAAATATATTAAATTAATAGATAAGTTTTTCGTATTTAACATTTTTAATTTATAGTCAAACAGTGTTTATAGCTGTGCAAAAATTGCGCTGTTTTAATGTAAAAGGGGGTAAAATATAAATTTTACAAACTTAATTTCAACCAACCAGTGTAAATGTAACATCTGTATTAACACCATTTAATATACTTTTCATCTCCATTATTGAATATAATCTCCAGAAAACATATTCGGAAGTTTTCTCAAATAACTTTCTTATCAAAATCGGTAAGGTTCTATTGCATAATATAGATTACACGCTATAAAATCAAGTATTGTTTCTTTGAATTTATTGTTTGTATTATATATGTTAAATTAATCATTATTTGATGTTATGAGTATGTGTTTGTCACTGCCGGCGTTTCATATTCTCTCTTGAAGCAAATAATAGTTGCTGTAATCCGGTGTATTTTTATTGATTAAGTAATGCATTAACTTAATTGAAGTTACTGATAGCATTCTCTGTCATAATTTGTGCATGCATCTTCGTAATGTTGTCTTCTACATTACGATTGATAAATCAACCCAAATAATTTTTGTTTGATGCTCATTTGCTTAATTGTTGTGAGAGATGATGATTTTCGTTTTGTGCTTTGTTTTTATAATACTTTAAGTGTGTGATTATACAAATAGTCCGGTTAATATTTGGTACTTTTGTTTTTTAAGTGCTAATTTATTTTAAGGGATGTTAGTGATGTTAATTTTATAATGTTGTTTGTCTATGACTTTTGTTGGATGCTGTTCATTTTTATAACTTGTAAGTTTAAATGGTTTATTGCAGATATGAATCTATCCAATCAAACACCATCCTTTTTACAATTCCTTAACGAAGATGATTTTATATTTTTGGTATGTTTTTTAACTTTCCTTCTACTATTAGGATTCTACGTTAATTTTTGATGTAAGATGTTTGTTAACTACTGTTGCAGAATATACCACTTGATTTTCAGACTCTGTTGTGGGGCAAGGAGGTCCCGTATGGGCGAATTGTAGAGTTACTTGATGGTGACAAATCATGGTTAGTACGAGTAAGGAAGAGAGATGATCATTGTATATTTACGGATGGATGGACAAAGTTTGTTAGAGATTGTTGTTTGAAAATGAAAGACGCTATATTGGTGAAAGCTATTGGACGTTTGTCATTCGTTGTCTCATGTTTTAAAGAAAAAGTCTACGAGAACTCTTACATTTCAGCAAATATTAGCCCTGAAGTTGGCATGACTGTAAGTAACGATATATTATTTTGTTACTTACTCTAAATATTTTATGCTAGCTCAACAGCTTGCTAACATCTGTTTGCCCTTTTAACGTTTGTTTCCTTATAATCTTAACTTCTGTTAACTAAGTCTTTTAACGTCGGTTGACTAACATCTGATATTTAAGATTTGTCCACGTTGTAACCTCTGCTGGACATAATGGATGGCAGTTGTTAGGAAACCTCTGTTGGATAGCAACAGAGGTATGTAATAGTTGATAGCCAAACAGTGGTTAGGTTGTGTGTAAATACTGTAACTACCGTTGACTAACCCTGTTGAGTAATTCTCATTTTAACTTTTGTTGACTAATCCGTTGTAACTTCTGTTGCTCATTAGTTCATATCAAATTTGTAAGGCTGCGCTAACTATTCCTTTGCTTCTTCTATAGCTAATTGCTGGCAAATTTTGGAAACAATTCTATGGTAAAAATTACGAGTATGGGATGGCAACTATCTATGTTGGTGAAAGGTTTTGGAATGTGATGATGAAAGGATGGACTGATGGATGCGGATTTACTGATGGATGGTCAAAGTTGATTGAAGAAGTTCCCATACCAGTTGAATCTTGGTTGGTTTTCACCATGATTGCATCTAAAACGTTTGAGCTTTCCGTTTTCCATTCCAAGACTGGAACTGAGGTTTCCTTCAAGAAAGCTGATGTAGTTGTTTTGGATGATTCAGTTTATGGAGATGATGGGTTTGATTTATTGGCTGCGGTATAAAATTTTGATGATAAAATACATTATTTGATAACATGACGGTGATACGTAACTTTTATTATATTATGCTAATATCTTTTGAAATCTCATTTTGTAGGCTAAACACAAACAGCTTCTGGATTCCGGGGAAGTTGCTTTGGATGATGAGGATACTGGAGCTTCGGTTGGTAATTCTAAGCAGTTTACGAGTTTTGAGGATATTTTTAATGTATATATACACATGTAACATTTATATATTATTATGATTTAAAATATGGTTTCTTATATATGATCCTTCTTATAGTTTGCTGATGATGGGCTATTTGATTCAAAGATTGCGCGTCTGGTTGACGAGTCAGATGTTAAAAATGCTGTAAATTTATAATTTTCTACGCATATATTTTATTGTATAATAAGTTTAAGAAGGTTTTTTTTAAATTTTGTTGTAGCCTGAAGATCATTCTGTAAAAATAGCTGATGATGTTAACGATCCTCAACTACAGTCTAAAGATTTTCCTGTTCATGACATTTCTGCCTCTTCAAGTGTTGTATCTAATGTAAGCATTTATTAGTTTTATATTACCTATTTTATTATTGTCTCAATATATTGATATTCTTCTGTATGATTGAGTCTTAAACTTCAAAGCTAAGTTGAGAAGATAGTTTGTGTTGATAAAGAAACTTATAAAATTTCAAGAATTTAGAGTTGTTATATTCTAAATTAGTTTACTTAGGTGGATAAGATACACAAACTTCGTGGAAAGACAACTGTAGAGGATAACCAAGCTGTTGATAGACCGTGTAAAGTTTGAAAGGTTCGTTTAGTATCATCCACTTCAGAATCAGTGTTACACTTCACCATACATGCTGAAGATAGACTTGTAAGCTTTTGCAGTCGTTGCTTTGTTTCGTTATTTCAACAATTTTAGTTATATATCAATATTTTATAAAATTCACTATTCAATTTTCTATTTTTAGCATCTGCCATCAGATGTATCTTCTGCGTTGGATCTGCATACTGATAATCCTAAGCCTATCAATATCCAGAATCTCAAATGTGAAGTCAATGAACTATTTACAATATCTCAAAAAACCAATACTGGATTCAACTACGCTGTTGTTGGATGGTCTTCTTATCTGAGATCTTGCAATATTGCTTTTGGTGATGAACTTTCGTTAGAGTTTCACAAGTCTACTCAATTGCTGAAGTTAAAAAAAGTTGTGCATACTGTGACAAAGATTAAGTCCTCTTAGTTTCATGTCATGATTGTTTGTGGTTGTACATCTGGTTCGTCGGTGGTACTAATTTCGCTTCTTAGACATGTTCTATATGTAGTTATGTCTATAAATAGCTTTCATTGTCACTGGGTGGGTGCTACTTTTTTGTGGATACGACAATGGAAATACTCATATGTATTTTCTATATTAACTGATGATGCATATTTATAGTTGTCTTTTACTTATAATAGATAACACGTTTTGGTACAATATTTATACACATATCTATATGTTCTATCAATCTGTGTTATGCATGGTTTTCTAACATCTGATACTTACTATCTATGCATCTGGCAAGTTCTGTTGGAGATAATTGATGACAGTTTTTAGGAAAGTCTGTTGGAAAGCAACAGTGGTTTGCTATCAACATAATGGAATTGCTGTTAAATAAACCTATTGACCATTAGTGCATATCAATTTTATAAGTCTGCACTAATTATTTTTTTAGTCTTTGTTGAATACTAAATGAGATGTTGACCAAAAGTCTAACAGATGTTTACCAAAAGTCTAACAGATGTTTACCAAAAGTCAAACAGTTGTTGACCAAAAATCAAACAGATGTTGACCAACAGTTAAACAGATGTTGACCAAAAGTCAAACAGATTTTGAACCACTAAGAATCATAGTTTTGCAAACAGTGGTTTGACTTTGGTCAAACAGACTTTTTGAAAACAGTGGTTTGACTTTAAGCAGTCATCAATGGAATTGGTCAACTTTATTTTCAAAAATTGGTTTTAACTTTATTTGAATTTAAATTACAAGTACATATAATTCTCATTCTTATTGCAAGAATTGGCTTCGATCTAAAGTTAATAAAATATAGTATCTCAGATGGTTTTCTAAGAAACGACCCGTGTTTGCACACGGGTCTTACCGCTAGTCTACTATAATAAAAGAAACCAACTTTTGGACACGTGTCATTCATTGAAGGTATCATCAAATCTATACTTATCTTAAATAAATTATAAATTAATATTAAATCTTATCATACTTTAATAAAATATTATCCTCAAATCTAAATTGTTAATTTAATATATTTTTAAAACAAATACCTCTCTTTCCTACTTATCTTATATTTAAATATATAAATAATAAATTAATATTAAATGTTATCCTAATTTATTAAAAATATAATTTTTTTTATTATTTAGTATACAAAATTATATTTATTCAACTCGTGTAAAACGTGGGGTTTTTAACAATATTTTTTTTATTTACTATTCAAAGTTACATTTATATAACCCGTGTAATACACGCAGTTTTTAAAGATATAACTTTTTATCATTTGCTATGTAAAATTAGATTTATTCAACACGTGTAATACACGAGTTTTTTTAAGGATATAATTTTTTTTATTATTTGGTAGATTTTTTAACCCGACTATACACGAGTTTTTTTTAAAGATACGACTTTTTTAGTATTTAATATACAAAATTACATTTATTTAATCTGTGTAATACACATGGTTTTTAAACATATGACTTTTTTTAGATCTATTCAACACGTGTAATATACGGGGTTTTTAAGGATGTAATTTTTTTATTATTTGGTAGATTTATTCAACCTGATTATACACGGGTTTTTTAAAGATATGACGTTTTTAGTATTTAGTATACAAAAATACATTTATTTAATCTGTGTAATACACATGGTTTTTAAAGATATAACTTTTTTTATTATTTGATATATAAAATTACATTTATTTAACCCGTACAATATACGGGGTTCATAAAGATATAACTTTTTATTATTTAATACATAAAATTACATTTATTTTTAATTAAAAATATATTATAAAATGAACATCTTTTAAATAACAAATAAAAGGTTCATGTCAGAACGACCTTTGGCTAAATTAGGTTCAGTTCAAAACGGGTCGTTTTATGAAAAAAAGATACCAAACTAAAACTATTCTGGATTAGCATCCATTAATGTCAGCATAGCCATCATATGAACAAGGGATAGTAATTCAAACCACGAGTCAGCAACACTTATGTCCTATTCATCAAATTTAAGGTTAGGTTACAATATACAAAATTAATCTCCATAACAGCATGAGTTGATAAATAAATAGAATTCTCACTTGTCGTCCATCGTCTAAACTTTTCCATTTGAATTCAATCAGCTCTCGGAATCCAAATTCTAACAATCAAAGTAGACACAAAATCAAAACTATTGGATATATATCTGTAAATGATTATAGTATGATTATTTGGTTTCGTAGAAGTTATTCTATATGCAAAAAAATATCATACATCAATATTTTTTCAATTATCTCTCATTATTCTTTCATGGTATCAGAGCATCATTGCTCCAAAGAACCAAAATCATTATGCTTAATGTTTGAATACTTTTTTATGAATCTTAAAAACCTGAACAACAAATGCAGCAATGATCTACAAAAATCAATTTAACGCGAACAAATGAATAATCCGAAGGAAAAGAACAAAGAAGAACGATACCCTAAACCAAGGTTTCTCAATCTTTAAAAGGAATTTGACAAGGTCTCATCGGCAATCAAGAGCAGTCTGCCCAAATTTAGAATCAAATAATAATCAGCACTTTTAATTTCAATAACACAGTTATTTACCAAATGTAAAACATGTTTTACTTACATGCCCTTCTTTAGCGTTCTTTGATCCTCGCTTGCATCCTCAAGGCCCCATCACAATATTCTTGAAGTAATTAAGCGTCAATTGCTAGAAAAACTACCATTATTAGGTACAATTCAGTTGTAAACGTAGTCGACCAAATGACTATACATTTTTTAGAAAGTTAGCTATGCATACGTTACCATGAAATGGCAGTAGTGGACTCTGGATATCAGTTGTTAGACCGCACAGGTTAAAACACTCCTAAGTTAATACCTAACCATACATGAACAATGCAGTACATGATCCTTCTTTTGTAATTCAGATTGATTCGAATTAACCCAAATTCGAACCAGGTTTCCAAATTCTAATTCATTTTCATAAACTTTCAGATTCAAATAAGCCAAATAAAATAACTTGAACAACCCAAATATTGATTTGCTTAACATAAAATGTCACACCCCAACCGATGGCGGAATCATCGGGGCATGGCACTGAGCGAAACAGATTGTCCAGAAGTTTCCATAACAACTATCATTACCATTCAATTTAAATTAACATGTCCCATACCATGTCTCAAATAGTAAACAAATTATTACAGATAAAATCTAGGCAAATATTCTGTTCCGACAACTCAGGTTTCAAACATAAATAGTTTATTTATTGGTTTCTAGGACCTCCTTTCCTAGCTTCAATTTCATCACATCATAGCGAGCATCCTAGACCTTTCCTAGCCTCGATTTCACAGTGAGCTAGGCATACAAACAACCTAAACACCTGTCACATACGTTAAAATAAAGTCAATACATAAAATGTAAAGGTGAGCATACAAGTTTGATAATAGCATATAGAGTTCAAATTCATTTACGCATAACCAGCACGTACACATAGTGAAATGAAGCACATTAGTTATTGACATAGATCCATCGATACCAATGACTGCGGGTTGACTGCCCGAGGCAGTTCACAATACATGATTACCACCGTAATCCATGCAAGTAAAAGATCCTTAACAACCCCCGTGTGAACGGGTGCTGAGTCCAAACTATAGTACTATCGTTGCTAAGGCAGGTAGACAGCATTCCATGAGTAAACATAACAAACAAGCATTCATAAGCCACGTAATACATGCATTAACGGTTAGCGTTCAAATAGTTTGAGTAGTGTGATAGTTGTAGTTTGAATATTCGTAACGTATGTAGCACCCAAAAGTGCTTAAAGCAAAAAGGGATCGAGTATACTCACAGCGGTTAATGGATTGAAGGGAGCGCTTTTAGCGAGTACGGTTAGCCTGAATAGATTCGATAACGTAGCGATAAGTGGCGCGTAAAACAATGCAGTGTGAGAGTGGGTAGGATAGCTGGTCGTCCGGATGGTCATCCGTGCGAACAGCAATCCGAGTGTATAGTAATCCGTTCGGTTAGTCATCCGTGCGGACAGTTTGTCCGTGCGGATGGCTATTCGAGTGGATTGTTTCTTCCTATGGGTGAGATGTGTTTGTGTATGATGGCTTGACTTTTGAAGTTTTCGTTGTAGCATTAGAAAACCTTGAAGTTTCTCTTACCCTTCAAGTCGGTCGAGCGGACGACAATCCGTTTGGATGGTAGTCCGTGCGGACAACGACTTTAATGGTGAGTCACTTGGTGAAAGTGTCATCCGGTCGGATGGGTTATCCGATCGGGTGGCAACCCTGTTAATGAACATGTTAGAAATTGTTTAAGGTCTTAGTATCTCATGATCCGAAGAGTAATCCATTCAGAGGGTCGTCCGTGCGGATTATTCATTCGTCGATACTCAAACTTTGTTTGGATATGGGTCCCAAGTGTAGTCCGTCCGAATGGCAACCCGTCCGGATAGCCTGTCCGTGCGAACATCAGTCCGTCCGGACAGCATCTCGTTCTGGTTGTTCCATTCGTCTACCCTTGGTCGCTTTTGTCGTTCTATCGAGATGTTCTGATTATGTGTCAGCCAATCGGAATTGTATTCTTACCCGCATGACTAAGCCGGCTAGGAATCACCCCAGCTTGGCCGGTCAGCGGCTCAGAACAGTCGTTCTAGTCTAACCCGAAATCAGGTGTCTCGCGGGTAGAATCCGGATTTAGGACTAGTGCATCACTAACATTGAGTAGAAGACTAGAACTGATCCAATTCTTATCGTTTCTGAGTGTAAAAGAAGGAGAAAACTTGTGTTTATTTCTTTCAACTCTTTTATCCATTTGAAAAAGTTCAGATTTATGCGAAGTTGTTGTGAAATCTTGTGGAAACCGTTCAGATCCGAGTTATTCTTGGTGGAATGAGGTCAAACTTGAAGTTCATGGGAACTTCATAATGACGTCATCCTAGAATACCTCAAATCTTGATGGTTTCACGGTTAAAAGTTAAGATTTGAAAGGTAGAAATGTGTAGGAGTGCGTGTAGAACAAGAACGTACAAGATTTAGGTTGAGATCTTACCTAGTTTGGGAGAAATCGCAGAAAAAGGTGAGGAGAGCGTGCTGGTCGGACGTCACTTGCCAAAAGTGGAAAGTTTGGAGAGTGACCCGTGTATTTATAGGATGCCAAAAGAGGAAAGTGCTATCCGTCTGGATTGCACATCACCCGGATGGTCGGTCGGGCGGATAGCAATTCAGGTCGGATGGCACTTTTCATTTCCCCAGGCGGCTACCCGTGCGGATGGCCATCCGGCCGGTTGGCGCCTGGGTGATGTGTTTGGTGCGACGATCTTTGACGTTTCGGTTCCGATTGCGAGCAATTCGATAGGGTTTCCTAGTCAAATTACTTTTAGTCCCAACTACTTCGTATCTAGCGTAATATCTTTTCCACTATCTATCATGGTTCGATCGTAATTCGAGTTCGATTGTATTCGAGTTAGATTTCGAGTTTCGATTGAGTTCACTTGATTATCACATCATAACATAAATAAACATACACAGGTAACACGTAAGGCACACACACACGTATGATAACAAGTAAAAATACGTAGTTCGAGTTGCGAATTGATGTCGATTTGATTAGCATAGCTTGGTGATTAGTTGGTTAACTTTATCGCATTGTTACTTCCTATAGTTCACAGTCGTCGGTCGATTGAATAATGATTAACACATATCGATTATAGTTATTAACGACACTTACTCCACATAATACAAATAAAATAAAGAAATTTCTATAAGTCAAGTTGCACGAAATCGGTCGTTGACTCAGACCTTGACTTGTGAAAACACGGGGTGTTACAGCCTCCCATTGTTTAGGAAATTTCGTCCTGAAATTAAGCTGAAAGCTGTACAACGCCGTGAATCACATTTGAGAACTTTCTGTTTGGACCGGGTCTTGACTCCGAAACGATTGCGGAATCCGTACACGAACGTGACCAAACACACAAGAACGTACTATAATCGGTGATTCTATAGATTGATATGAAATCGTACAAAGCACTAGAATCACAATACTACTTTCTCTCTCTAGCCTCACTCTTTAAACAACTGCGGGTACTTAGCCTTCATGTCGCTTTCGAGTTCCCAAGTGAACTCTGCGCCCCGTTTGCCTTCCCATCGGACTTTCACAATATGAATGCGTGAGCGTCTGAGCTGCTTGGTTTGGCGATCCATGATCTCGACAGGCTTTTCCACGAAGTGTAATGTTTCGTTCACTTGTAGATCATCAAGAGAAACATGTAAGTCATGGTCGGCTATGCACTTTCGGAGGTTTGACACGTGGAAAGTCGGGTGGACATTACTAAGTTCCTCCGGTAGTTCGAGTCTGTAGGCAACTTTTCCGATCCTTTCCAGAATCTTAAAAGGTCCAACATATCGAGGCGCGAGTTTTCCCTTCTTGCCGAATCGGACTACACCCTTCCAAGGTGATACCTTTAGGAGTACGTAGTCACCAACGCCAAATTCACGGGGCTTGCGCTTTTTATCGGCGTAACTTTTCTGTCTATCCCGAGCCTTTACCAGGTTGTCTCGAATTTGGAAAATTTTGTCTGTCGTTTCTTGTAGTAGCTTCGGACCGGTTAGTTGCGAGTGACCGATCTCGTGCCACACAATAGGCGATCGACATCTTCTTCCGTATAATGCCTCGAATGGTGCCATTTGGATGCTAGAATGGTAGCTATTGTTATACGAGAATTCGACTAACGGCAGGTGTTTATCCCAATTACCACCGAAGTCTAGGACACACGAACGGAGCATGTCTTCAAGAGTACGAATCGTTCTTTCAGTCTGACCGTCGGTTTGTGGGTGAAAAGCAGTGCTTAGATTAAGCGTTGTACCGAGTGCCGCTTGAAACGTTTCCCACAGTCGCGAAATAAACCGAGCATCACGATCAGAGATGATGTCACGAGGCGTCCCATGATTACAAATGATCTCGTTGGTGTAGATTCGGGCTAATCGTTCCACCTTGTAGTCTTCTCCTATAGGCAGAAAGTGAGCTGATTTAGTCAAACGGTCGACCATAACCCATATGCTGTCGTGACCTGATGACGTGGGTGGTAGCTTGGTTACGAAATCCATAGCTATGCTCTCCCACTTCCATATGGGAATCGGTGGTTGTTCGAGCAAGCCAGAGGGTCTTTGATGTTCAGCCTTGACTCTAGCACAAGTTAGACATTTTCCGACGTAGAGCGCGATATCCCTTTTCATACCGGGCCACCAGTATCGGTAGCGAAGATCCTGGTACATTTTGTCGGCATCGGGATGAATAGAGTAACGGGATTTATGGGCTTCGTCCATGATAATCTGTCGCAAATCGGTCCGCCTAGGGATCCAGATTCGGTCCAGATAGTGGAATATCCCATTGGATTTGCTCACAAGCTGTAACAACTCTAATCAAAAGTCCTAGTTATTATTTTAATTTGGTCAATAGGAAACCCTAATTGAGAAACCCAAGTGATTCTGAACAAACCCTGAAATTTTCATAATTTTCAGAATCAGGATTAGGGCCCCTAAAACTCAAAGGGGGTAAACCCTAGTTGATAATTATCCTTTAAAATTCGTTGTAAAATTCATAAAATTCGAATGTACTGATTCAGCATAGCTAGTCCCAGACGTGGCTAGTCTATAACCCTATTTTTCAACCCATACGCATCGTAGGGCTTTATTGCCTACGATGCGCAGCCAGTTAAAAATCCCATACGGTGCGTAGGGGATGTTTGGCCTACGATGCGCAGGGCATCTCAAAATTTGGCTATAAATAGCAGACATTGGGACTTGAAATTTGGCATAAAATCAACGAAGGAATTCTGTCCAGAAATCGAATTTACGTTCTGTATACTACAATTAACACACACAGTGCACTAATCGACGCCACAATCAGGGTATTAACTCGATCGCTATTACGATTCAACGTCCGATCGATTATAACTATCCAACGATTGTTTAAGTGCCTCTCTAATTGAGATTATACTTTATTAATTCATTGTGATTTCGACTTGAATGTTTGAGTACTGCTCGAATTCGGACTATACTCTGTCATTCGTTGTGAATCCACTGAATTGTTAAGTATTGCACTAAACAATTGATGTGAAGGTTTAATCTCGTGAATTGTCGTAACTATTGTATTAGTTACTAACTGATTGTGTGTGCATTGTTAATTAAATTAGGTTAATCAAGGCTAATCAGTAGGCTTATATTCTGCTCGTTAAATCTACAATGTGAGTCATTCTCTTTTTATCAAAATACTTTTCGAAAGCATGTTTTTATCAAAATTATAGTTACAGGGATTAAGTCGTTGTTATCTGAAATTACTGCCAGTATGTGGGGGGATGTGCACATAGCTACTAATTATTTATCACTTGGGGTGAAAGGACCCTACGAGTGATATGTCCACAGTCACAGTCCGGTAAAGTGACAACTGGATCAGTTAATTTAAAAGATGAGGCAATTGTAATCGCTCTTAATACTGTACATTATAATAAACAGGATGTTTTACTAAAACCGAATGATTCACTCAGTATTTCCCGCTGACAAAACCTTTTTCAAACATGTTTCAGGTGATCTGTTGTGAGCAAAGGAAAAGTGCCGAGTAGCACTACAAGCTTAGAAAGTGGCTCAATGTAAATAAATAAAGAAACATGTTTTAAAGAAATAAAGGATTTCCTAGTGAAATCAAGTGTTTGTAAATTATGGGAATTATCCCTATATTATATATAAACGAGCAGTTTTATTAATAATTGATCCTGTTTAAAAAGTCTTCAGCTGTCACTAAATTAAATACCACGGGATTTCCTGCCTAGCGGCTCTGGACCAGGTCAAACCGGGGCCAAGGGCCGTGACAGGAAAAGGTGGTATCAGAGCCACTGATTTAAGCTTATTATTGATTTTAGCCTATTAAAATAATTAGGAAATTTAATTGTTATTCTATGAAAATATGTTTTATTAACTGATTAATTGTTGAGTTACAGTATGGGTAAACACAAGATTTCTACTATCTATCACAAATTAGATACTGCACCCACAAGAAAAGGAACCTCTTCCTCTAAACACCCAGCAGATTTAGATGAAGGAATTTTTTTCCGTAAAGCAAATTATGAAAACCCTCTCACCCAAGAGAAAAGAAATTTGATTCTTAAAAAGGGACAAGAGAAAATAAAGAAAACCCAAGCCAAGAAAGTGAGGTTTAATCCAGAAATCCAGGAATTAGGCAATAAGTCACCATGGGAAGATACCTTAGATGAAAAATGGGCAAACCTTTATATGCTAGCTACCGTAGCAGAGAATGCAAATATTTAAATTTTAAATCCTGGTCTAGTAGAAAAGTAATACCCAGTAAATAAATAAATTATAGTGTGGTCATTTCCCTGTAGTCTTTTGTACAAATCCATACGCAATAAACTTAATGTTTATTTGTTAAACTTTGTTCCAAAGTTTTAACTTAGCATTTTTGTGCATTTTGCATATATGCTGTCCAGCATGACTGAGATATCAGAAGCATTTCAGAATCTCAACCTCTACCCAGTACCAATTGAAGTCTCCCACGACTTTACTGGTTATATTGCTGACATAGAGGAACCCGTGGAATTCCAAGCTCCACCGCTGGAAAAAGCAAAACTTAAAAAGAAGAGAAGATATGTAGGATGGAGAAAAGTACGCAGAAGAAAGCCAGCTACTAGGAAACTCCCTAAAATAGAAAACCCTATAGATAAAGGGAAAGGAATTGAAATCGGAGAAGGCTCAAATCCAGCAGAGATAGGGATTAGGACAGACTACAAACAAAAAGGAATAGAGACGGGAGAGAGTTCTAGACAAATTGAGGAAATCACATTCCAAGACGAAATCGACCGTCTACTGGCAAATTGTGATGTTTTTAGTCCTATCCATAATAATCTATATCCTACCCTAGAAACCCAACTTCCTGTTAATCTGGAACCAGCTGTTCCAGATCCACTGGGCCACACTCTACCTTCAGGACAAATGGAAGAATGGTGGACAAATGACTGGCCATTCCAGAATATTGTCAACATTCCTTATTCTTTTCTTCCACAGTGGGAACCAGATCCTATCCCCAATCCTCCAATGAGCTACGAAAACTTAGCCGAACTCCGTCAGTACGGTGAAGAACTGATAAATACAGGAAATAGGATTAAGGATATGGGAGAAAGGATTACCTGGAAGTACGACGAAAGGGAACGTCGTTACTAAACTGCCTGTGACCAAAGAATAGTGGGGTTGGGAAGAATGTCTGTATATTAATAATTAAATATAACTCTGTAAAATGGGAAATAAAACATTGTAAGATAAACGGTGTGTAGGGATGCCTATCTAATATATATATAAAGAAAAATAGAAGTCGAAACATCGACAATTTTGATATATATCTGTGTTACCAGATTTTATGTGCTTCTGTGAAATTATTTTATTCATCACTCGATACTAATAAATATATTTTCAATAATTATCAGATGGAAAATGCTAATAATGAACCAGTTAATGAAGGGAATCAATCTGAACAAAATCAGAAAAACCAGTATATGACTAGACAGGATATAGAAAATATTGTTGCACAAGGGATAGCCAATGCTATTCCAGCATTCGTTGCTGCTGTTAAAAATCCAGTAGAACCGCAACAAATCATTCCTAGTAAACGTACTCAGGAAGATAATTTTAGTCATAGTGTAAATGGAGGCAGCAATCATAATGATAATGATAATCTACGACAGGCTCCACCTCTTAAGAAAATGAAAGCCGCAACACCTGGTTGCACTTTCAAAGAATTTCTTGCTTGCAAACCTGCTGAATTTGCAGGTAATGAAGGAGCAACTGCAGTACTGCGTTGGTTAGAGAAAACCGAAGCAGTAATTGCAATAAGTAAGTGTTCAGAAGAAGATCAGGTGATGTATGCATCAAATTTGTTCAAGGAAGGAGCATTAGAATGGTGGAATACGGTGCTACAAGCTAAAGGAAGAAGGATGGCTTATGCCATGAACTGGGAAGAATTCAAGAATCTTGTAGAAAGGAAATATTGTCCTGAATATGAGAAGGAACAAATGGCAAATAAGTTCCTAAATCATCGTATGATAGGAGTAGAGTGCCGCAGTTATACTTCGACATTCTTTGAGTATGCACGAGTGGTACCTACACTGGCTTCGCCAGAACCGGTACTCATTTCCCGGTACATATGGGGATTAATTAGTGAAATCCGCAATATTGTTAAAGCTGCGAGACCTCGCACTATTGACGATGCTGTGGAATTAGCTAATACCCTAACTGATGAACTGATGCGAACAAGAGAAGAAGACAGAAAGAAGGAATTGGCGCAAAAGATTACCCAAGGATTTCGTATGGGTAATAATAATAATCGATTCAAGAAAAGAGGAACCGGGCAATCCTCAGTTCCTCCGTATTGTAGAAATTGCAAAAAGAAGCATTTTGGAAAATGCAAAGAATATTGCAATTTTTGCAAAATTCCAGGACATCAAGAGGAGAATTGCAGGAAGAAATCCCTAATCTGCTACAACTGTGGCGAAATAGGTCATTTTCGAACCGAATGTCCTAAATTGACAAAACCTGCAGACAATAAAGGCAAACCAGCTGATGGAACAACAAAGAAGAATGCCCGAGCATTTCAGCTAACTACTCAAGAAGCTGAACTCATTCCTGACGTCATAGCCGGTACGTTCTTGGTCCACGATGTTTATGCAAAAGTATTATTTGACTCTGGTGCAAACCAAAGTTTTATCAATACTTCATTTTGCCAAGCCCTTAACTTACCTTTAACCACCCTTAGGCAAATTTTTACAGTCGAAACGGCAAACGGAAATTCTGTTAACATAGATAAGGTTTTGCAAGAAGGTAAGATAGAACTGTTAGGTCATAAGTTTTCTGCAAACCTGTTACCTATGAATTTAGCCGGATTCGATGTCGTATTAGGAATGGATTGGTTAATAGCCAACCATGCTCGAATCCTTTGTGACAAGAATTCCGTAGAAATCCGTACTCCTACAGGAGAGGTAATTTTAATTACCGGAGATAAACCACGAAAGTCCCTAAAGTTCATATCAGTAATGAAAGTTGCTAGTTATGAACGAAAGCAAGGAATAGTGTATATGATTTCCATAATCATTAACACTAAAAGTAAGGAACTTTCAGACATCCCTATAGTTTCAGAATACCCAGACATCTTTCCAGAAGAATTACCTGGGTTACCACCAGATAGGGAAGTAGAGTTTAGAATTCATCTAATTCCAGGTACTACACCAATAGCTAAGGCACCTTATCGATTAGCACCCACCGAAATGCTAGAATTGAAAAAGCAGTTAGATGAATTACTAAGCAAAGGATTTATACAACCTAGTTCATCCCCTTGGGGAGCACCAGTGTTGTTTGTGAAAAAGAAAGATGGATCTATGAGAATGTGTATCGATTATAGGGAACTAAATAAAGTTACAATTAAGAATCGATACCCATTACCTAGGATTGATGATCTTTTTGATCAACTTCAAGGTGCTAGGTATTTTTCTAAGATAGATTTAAGATCCGGATATCACCAGTTAAAAGTAGAAGAAGAAGACATACCTAAA
Organism: Helianthus tuberosus; assembly: GCA_030545235.1. NCBI lineage: Eukaryota > Viridiplantae > Streptophyta > Magnoliopsida > Asterales > Asteraceae > Helianthus > Helianthus tuberosus. The sequence continues at coordinate 50,483,639 of CM060439.1, read as the reverse complement.
ACTGCTTTCAGAACTAGGTATGGCCATTATGAGTTTACAGTCATGCCCTTTGGATTAACAAATGCCCCAGCAGCATTTATGGACATGATGAATCAGATCTGTAAACCATATCTGGATAAATTTGTAATCGTATTCATCGACGATATACTAATTTATTCCAAAAGTCAAGAAGAACATTGCAAACATTTGCATGCACTCTTAACCTTGTTAAGAAAGGAAAAGCTTTATGCAAAATTCTCAAAGTGTGAATTTTGGTTAAAGGAAGTGCAATTTTTAGGTCATATGGTGAATCATGAAGGAATCCATGTAGATCCTGCTAAAATAGAAGCAATTACCAAATGGAAGGTCCCACAAACAGCTATGGAAGTTAGAAGTTTTCTAGGCTTAGCTGGATATTACAGAAGATTTATTAAGGATTTCTCTAAGATAGCTGTACCTTTGACTAAGTTAACCTGTAAAGCCACTAAGTTTGAATGGGGACATAGGCAAGAAGAAGCTTTTAAGATTTTAAAGCAACGGTTGACGAATGCTCCAATTTTAGCATTGCCCGAAGGAACAGAAGATTTTGAAGTATACTGTGATGCTTCAAAATTAGGATACGGATGTGTATTGATGCAACGCAAGAAGGTAATTGCGTATGCTTCCCGGCAGTTGAAAAAGCATGAGGAAAATTATACGACTCATGACTTAGAATTAGGAGCCATAATTTTTGCCTTGAAAATTTGGAGACATTATCTGTACGGAAGCAAGTTTACTTTCTATACAGATCATAAAAGTTTAAGGTATATATTTGGGCAGAAAGAATTAAATATGAGGCAAAGAAGATGGATGGAAATTCTAAGCGATTACGACTGTGATATTCAATATCACGAAGGGAAGTCAAATGTAGTTGCAGATGCCTTAAGTCGTAAGTATCATGAAAAACAAAAGCGAGTCCGTGCTCTTAGATTAAATCTACAAGTAGATTTAATAGAACAATTAAAGAATATTCAAGAAACAGCAATCAAGGACGATGCTGAAAGAATGAAAGGTTATATAAAAGAACTAGAGCAAGGAAATGATGGAATTTGGAGATTCCATAAGAAAAGAATTTGGGTACCTAAACAAGGAGAGTTAAGAAATAAGATTTTAGAAGAAGCTCATAAATCTAGGTACACTATGCACCCTGGAAACAATAAGATGTACCAAGATTTAAGAAAGAATTTCTGGTGGATAGGAATGAAGAAAGATATAGCAAAATATGTATCTAAGTGTCTTACTTGTTCACAAGTTAAGGCAGAACACCAGAAACCCTCAGGTTTACTACAACAATTAGAAATGCCTGTATGGAAATGGGAACTTATAACAATGGATTTTGTTACTAAGTTACCCAAGACCAGAAAAGGTAATGATGCGATTTGGGTAATTGTGGATCGATTAACCAAATCAGCTCATTTTCTACCAATGAAGGAAACCTTTAGTATGGAAAGGTTAGCCAAGTTGTACGTAGACGAAGTAGTATCATTACATGGAGTCCCACTCTCCATTGTTTCAGATAGAGATAGTCGTTTCACTTCTCATTTCTGGAAAAGTTTCCA